>CM033321.1:91948008-93191584 GCA_019359835.1 Pharus latifolius | reverse complement strand
GCTTCAGCATGCCAACGCAAGTGCTTCGCGACTTTCGGATTTGCAAACAGCCGCTTCAATCTAGGTATCACAGGCAAGTACCACACAGTTTTTGCCGGGGGCCCTTTCCTTACCTCGTGACGTTCACTGTCAATCTGGTCCCTACGCGTATACCTTGATGCGCCGCATCTTGGACAAACATGCAAACTGGAGTACTCGTTACGGTACAACACACAATCATTTGGGCATGCGTGTATTCTTTCGATTTCCATTCCCAACGGACACAACAGTTTTTTGGCTTGGTAAGTAGATCTTGGCAACTCATTTCCCTCTGGAAGCATGTCCGCTAGAAGATCTAATAGTGCCGTGAAACTCTTATCACTCCAACCGTTTCCTGCCTTCAAGTTATATAATCTCAGCACAGAAGACAGTTTTGTAAATGTTGCACATCCAGGGAACAGAGGCTTCTCAGAGTCAGCAATCAGTTTCTCAAATTTACAGAAGTCATTTTCGTTGTAATCTTCCTCTACATCACGTAACATCTCATCTAGATTGTCATCATCATCATCTATGTGCACATCAGAATGAACATTACCAAAATTGGGATGATCATCGATATTATTGCAATCCACATCCGAGTCGTGCTGATTGGTAGTAGTGGTGCTTGTTTCCTCAAGATCTTCGCCATGCCATATCCAACGGGTGTATCGCGCGTTAAAACCACGACGAATCAAATGACTCTTAATTTGATCAGAGTTGCTAAACCTCTTCAAGTTCATACAATCTATACAAGGACAGAGCATATTTTTCTCTCCCTTCCTCTCCTTTTGTTGCTCAGCAAATTTAATAAACTCATTCACACCATCCAAATATTCAAGAGTAGTACGTTTTATTCCATACATCCAATATTTCCTGTCCATCTACAATTAACAAAATTTAACGAGTAAGCCATGCATGAAACCTGCCCGATTAAGTTATGTATATGTACATGTACAGCCTCTTACAACAGATACATGTGTTGAACCCTAGCCTGACGAAATTAACACTAATTAACCTAGCTAACTCCACAATACAAGCTAGTTAGCTCCTAAAACATGACGCATTTCCAGCTACCAAGCTCCCAAGCTTAGAGCTACAAACTTGGAACTACACAATACAGCTAGCTTGCAAGTAGAGAGGAAGGGAGATCTAGAGGGAGAGAGAGATAAGTGTCGACGATTAAGCATACCTTAAAGGGAGGGGCGCAATCAACTTCCCTCCAGCCTGCGCTGATCACCCTAGCAGTGTAGCTGGAACTTTCGTCACAAACAGAGGGACACAGAGTGCAACAGAACAAATTAAAGAGCAGCTCAGCAATGGTCGACTGGGGTTTTCCTTATAATGGACATTTTTCTAACGGTAAATACATGAAATAACCGTCAGACTAACTTAGGTAATTTGCCGCTCACATATTCTATCGGTAAAAACACACACATACCGTTAGAGAATATACATTACTGAGTAAATATATGTGTTTTCCTATCGGTAAATATGTGTACTTACCGTTAGATCATGCGTGACACAGCACGCACATGAGTTTTTCTATCGGTAAATATGTGTACTTACCGTTAGAATATGCATGACTGAACAAATATATGTATTTTTCTATCGGTAAATATCTGCATTTACCGTTAGAATATGCATGACTAAACAAATATATGTGCTTCCTATCGGTAAATATGTGTATTTACCGTTAGAATATGCATGACTAAATATATGTATTTGTCTATCGGTAAATATGTGCATTTACCGTTAGAATATGCATGACTGAACAAATATATGTATTTTTCTATCGGTAAATATGTGCATTTACCGTTAGAATATGCATGACTAAACAAATATATGTGCTTCCTATCGGTAAATATGTGTATTTACCGTTAGAATATGCATGACTAAATATATGTATTTGTCTATCGGTAAATATGTGCATTTACCGTTAGAATATGCATGACTGAACAAATATATGTATTTTTCTATCGGTAAATATGTGCATTTACCGTTAGAATATGCATGACTAAACAAATATATGTGCTTCCTATCGGTAAATATGTGTATTTACCGTTAGAATATGCATGACTAAATATATGTATTTGTCTATCGGTAAATATGTACATTTACCGTTAGAATATGCATGACTGAACAAATATATGTGCTTCCTATCGGTAAATATGTGTATTTACCGTTAGAATATGCATGACTGAACAAATATATGTGTTTTCCTATCGGTAAATATGTGTACTTACAGTTAGAGGAGGTACTGTTACCAAACTGGGACAAACATGCACATGCTATTTCTCACATTCAAGGAATCATATCAATGTAACATCAAACAGATCTTACATCAAACGGATCTTAACTAGAAGATAAAGCAATATATTAAATGCTAATTTGTGGATTAACTAGGAGACACAAAATTACTTTTCGTAGGTAGTTGGGACTTCATCTTGCCAAAGAAATTACAGATGCCAGTTCACAAATTCAGGTACAAACATACACATGCCAGTTCACAAATTGAAGTGCATGTCTGAAACAGCAGTACAAATACACACCTACCTACCAATACAATTAAATACACAAATGCTCCCTGCACATTCAAGTTCATGTCCCAATTAGCAATACATGATACACAAATATACAACAATATACAAATACAACAATTCACACATTCGATGTATATTACAAAAGCCACGTCTGAAATTAACAACAGATCACGACGAGGACCCAGTGGCCCATACATGCATTTTACATAAAAGGGAACCTTTGCAGGTTGCCACAATGCAACTACCGACTACAAGTTAGACCTGATACATCACAAATCCATTCATCCAAAACAGCAAATGTCTGAACCACATTGGACTTAACCATAGGAGTTCAGTTCGAAGACGCCCGAGGAGCTGGAACTGCCGTCGACATACATTTGTACGTAATGGTGATTTCCTCGGACTCAAACTCGATCAACTCAACTCAACTCAACTCAACTCAACTCAACTCCATTAACAAAAAGAACCTACCTTCCAAGATGTTGTTCTGTGTAGTGATGGTGTAGAATGGCTGTGCAAATAACAACAATTCTTCTTCTCCAAGCAGGTAAGCATCTGGCCACAAGCTGGTGCATGCAAAAACATGTAAGATGCTTTCTATAGGTCCTGATTTGAGAAACACGCCGGGCTTAAGCATCTTCTCGACCGAGCCAACCAAGATCTCGCCCTTCACGTCCTTCCAGCTCTCGACGGTGATCTTCACCATTTCTTTCGCCAACAAGCCAACGTAGGCAGCGTACTGCGATGAAGAACCGTGAAATACGTTGCCCCTCACGAGCATCATCCAAGGACCTGAACAGATCATAATCATATTGAAAAGAAGACACATCAAAATGAAGGATACAAAAAAAGCAGAATTATTGCCATAATCGGATTAGAATAATCTAACAATATTGCAGAAATTTTACGTACCTTCATTTTGATGTGAAAGCTTTCGAATTTGTTTTTTTGGGTTATTAGGGAAAAAAATTCAAAATTATCTCAGTACTCTTGGAAAACAATTACCACTTTGCCCGAATACTGAAAGCTTTTACCCCATGTTTGACAAATTTCACTGCTCTGTTTTGCTTACCAGTATTCTGTTTGCCATACCATCTGTTACTGAAAAGCTGCTTATGAACATTGAAGGCATTTACTATTTGGCTTAGTAAGAACAGCCAATGCTTGGCTATATGCCATTGCACAAGAGCACAGCATCACTGTCAGAAATGTAATAAGAGCAGGTCCTGAGACCATCAGCTTCATAATAACTCTTAAAGGGCGTTAATTAGTGATCCTGATTAACACACTTGATTAAAAGAAGAATGTCATGTCATGAACTAAATGATCTGGCAGTTAACTAGCAAGGGGTGTTATTTTACTTCTGCTGGTGGTCCTGATACCATTAGTTTTAGAATAACTCTGAAAATAAAGAAAACATGTTGATTATAGAAAAATTAGGGCTAAGTCCATTGGAAGCATAAAGAGAGAAGGTGCTTCAGAGGAATATTTCGTGTCACGTGTGTAAAACACCATCTGAGACGCCAGTTACTCCAATACACTGATACTTTATCAGACTTCTTGAGCGGGCTCACGAGTAAATTAGATATTTATTAGAATTTAAGTGATTTTAATAAAACATAAATAATTTTTAATTCTAAAATCGAATTAGATGATTTATAGATTTTATATAAAGATAATTTAAATAACTACAAGTCTAATTTGAATTATATTAATACATAAATCATAAAACAACTATTGTATATAACTTGATTACACATAAACCAAGAAAAAATAAATAATTTTTTTCCGAGCTTACTTGTCCTAGTGTTTTCTCTCTCCTACTTTTCAAAAAAAAAAATTTATTTCAGGCGCGAGGGTTGGGTGGGGGAACCATGTTGGAGTCGGACTCCGCCTAAAGGATGTCATGCCATGAACTCATGATCTGGCAGTTGAATAGCAAGGTGTGTCATTTTACTTTCTGCTGCCAAGTCAAGTTTCTTTTGAACACATGCAACGTAAGGCAACACACATCAGGAAGTGTTTACATCGGAAGATAGAGTCACCAAGTAAGAACTAAATTTTTCATTACTGCTCAATATGGAAAGACTAGAATTCTAGAAGCAAAGAACATGCATAATCAAGCAGACTATACTCTTGACAATTATGTCATTCCACAACAACACATATCACATAACTACCGCTTTGGTGCTATTTCCCATATACATTTTCATCAGAGTTGCAGTTACGTCGAACAGGACATAACAAACTGAATTAACAGAAGTTGGATAAGGAACAACTGAAGGCTCAATAGGAGGCAGCAAAAGAAAGAAAATGACACAGCTGTTAAGACATTCAAAATTGTTCTACTAACCAATGCTACTCATAATCAGTGTCTGCATGAGGGTGCATCCTGTTCCACAAATAGATAGCTGTTGAATAGATACCCAACAGGGCAATCTTTAGCTGTTCTGATGTGCTGGCCTTAATGCTCACCCGTCCAGTTAGTTTGTTGTTAACATCAACATGAATAGCCATGTTTGAACTCCTTCCTACAGAGAACCGGGACTCCAAAATTGCAGCCATGGTCCATTCTTTATGCCACCTTACCAAGGATGCACCCAACGTCGCTAGGGATTGGCCTACAGGATAGTCTTTGTCCCGCAGGCATGCTTCCATATTCACTCCATATGCAGTATCACGTTTCGCAGACACAGCACCAGCATTTGCCACCAGTGTCAACCTTTTACCCACTGAAAGCTTCTCTTCAATCTTTGCTCCAGTCACCATGGTATCACCCAAGAAAGTCATGGAAAAACCTCCAGTAGTGGTGTTTTTCTTCAAGTTCTTGAATTTGGTCTCCCCTCTGAGAGTGTAAGCAAGCTGATTCATCAAAGTTTGGATGTCAAAGCCAGCAAGTGTCGAACCATTATCACCATGCTTAGCTGATACCGAGGAATCCAAATTAATGGTGAATTCTCTCTTGTCCTTGTTAACTTGAACCCACATAAAAGCTGAAAATGCATTGGCAACGTCGAGGCTGTGTTGAAGGCTTACACCATCAAATCCGCAATCATGATCCCATCCTTCAGGATTGGTGACAGCACGCACCAGATGGTGTGGTTTAGGTGGATCGAGACACCGGTATCGGTATGCTGGATCATCAGAGTCAAATGAAGATGGCAAGACCCAGTCTGGCATAGGAGAGTTATCCATGTCCTCATCATCGGGAAGACTCCTGTCAACAAGAGCATCATCATTACTTGCTCCTCTCATCTTTATTTCTTTTAATCTTCTAAGCTGTTCCCTCCACTGCTTCTTCTGAAGAAGCTTCACGCGGTAGTCATACTCATCAAAATACAACCGTTGCTGCTCCTTAGGGAGTTTGGAAACCTGAGATTTACTCAACGGCTTAAAGTGGGGAAGCTGATCATAGTCATCTTCTTCATCCTCTTTATCCCTATCCAACAGTTCATCAAGATCAACATCGGAGTCCCCATCCTCAACATTCTGTTCATTGGCATGCTTAGGATGTACTCTAAACTGCAACAAAGATGATAAGAAGTACGGAAGTGGTGGTGTCTGAAAACGGAGGCCAAAGAGGCTTGCAGAAGTAGCACGGTGGCTTGAAAGATTATCAATGTCAGAGACTATCTTTAGTGAGTAACACAGGAGGAGGAGCATACGCCTCCAAATAAGGCCATTGGGAAGCACCATTTCACCCTCCCTGTTCCTCCGACAAAAAGGATGGTTCTCCACAAGAGCCACTGGATTCTCAACTTGAAGATCATCAATTGTCTGCCTGATGCTTTGCTGAAGTGCATGAGTCCGCTGAGTCACAACCATCTCATAGCTTACTGGAGAGCCATTAGGCCCCTCTAGGGGAGCTGCTGCTGAATGAGTGAGAGTGATAATGGTTTTGGACCATATCTGCAAGCCCAGGGCACTGGTAATACATCTCAACAGTGATATGCTGTTATCATCCTGCCTCTGGGTGTCAAGCCGGTCGACATACAGAACTATGTCTGGAGGGCATCTCTTGATATACTTCTTAACAGAATTGAGGACCTTCCTATTAGGTTTCTCATCCATAACTGAAGTTCCCAGTCCTGGGGTGTCAATAACACGAAACTTAACACCATCAACAACTCCAGCAATCTCCTTCACAGAAGATGTTGCCGGTGCAAAAGCATTTGTTTTGGATTTATCCTTACCAAATATGGAGTTTACTGTTGCACTCTTGCCTACCCCCGTCTTCCCAAGGACTAATATGTTGCAGGAGACTTCCAAGTCCTCTATTCCTTCTGCCTCAAGCTGTGAAGCCCTCTTCCAAGCATTCTCAAGCTCAGAGGAATGACCTGCAATTCTTATGCGTCTGTACCCTTCAGCGAGGCTGAGCCGATACAACACTTGTATAGCCAGTGGATGTTCAGGGCTATACCCCAGCCTATGAACAAGACGCAAGTACTTGATTCGTATCATGTCGACCTTTTGGTACAACTTCTTCTCCTCATCGGTCATCTCACTCTCAGGATCAGCAGCCACTGCCAGCACAGGTGTAGAAGATATGTTTGTCCGGGGAATACTGGCTGTGGTAGGAGACAATTGCTGGGACTCAGAGGTTTCAACTGGGAACACTTTCGCATTACCTTCTCTAGGTGATCTGTTTGCTAACCTCAAAAGCTCAGCCAACGCTGCATAATCATAGACCTGTATTTGATTACCGTTCATCTGCTCCTCCTCCTCATCACTCAGCTCCTCACCTGAATTATCCAAACCAAAGCGTGTGCCCTTGGTAGAAGGCACATTGTCCTCTAATTCTTTTCCAAGATGTTCCACATCATTGCTATCGCCAAAGGCCGTTATAATAGCAGGCCCATCGGAAACTTCAGTACCACCATCAGTTTCCTTATTTGCCTCACTCTGACCGCCATCAGTAATAGAAGGTGGCTCTTCAACATTGGTCTGAACCTCAAGCTCAGATGTGTCATGTCTTGGGGCAACATGTTCAGGACTGGCATCTTCTGCGCCATCAAGATGTCCCAGATCATCATCTCCATGCTCAGAATCTCCATCTTTCCTTTCCAAAGCATCTGTAACATCGATGGCATCACCATCAAATTCCTCCCCATTGCCCATAACAGGCTCAGACACTGCATTAGTGACAACACCACTATTATCTCCCTGCTTATCCTTCAGCACTGAACCATCTGTAACATTGTTGAAATCGCTTATTGCGCCGCTCTTGCTGCCATCAAACACACCGAGAATGCTCTTTGAACTCTCAAAGCTCCCATCCAAAGAACCCTCAACGCCCAAGCCGAACTTAAAACCCGCAACATCCTCCAAAGCGCTTCTTGCACCGGCCTCGCCGGACTCGGGCGCGTCAAGAACGCTCGCGGTGCTCGCAAAGCTCCCGTCCCAAGAACCCTCGACCGCGCCAAAGTACTCGCTCGAGGCGGAGGTACTCACCGCCGGCTCGTCCCTCCCGGCGCCCAAGATCGGGCCCTGGCCCACGGGCGGCACCCTGGCGACACGAAAGAACCCGTTGGACACCTCCATCACCACCTCCTCCTCCTCGTAGTCCGTGGCGTCGTCGAACACCTCCTCCCCCTCCTCCTCCTCGTCGGTGGAGGCAGTGAGCTGCGCGGCGATGCGCGGCCCAGCGGGGACGGCGGCGCGCGGGCGCTGCTCCGAGGGGGAGGGCGAGCGGGAGGCCTCAGAGGAGGGCGACGAGGAGGAGGCGGTGGCCGCGTCGTCGTCGTCGTCGAGGGAGGAGAGCGGCGCCCGGATAACGAACGACGCACCCGTGGCCATGGTGGCCTTGGACGCGGTCGCCGCAGGACGTGGCGGCGGCGACGGCAGCAGCAAGATTGGACTAGGAACTAGAAAGTCGTCTCCTTTTTGCTCGAAATTTGCATGGAATTTTTTTGGAGAGTAAAATTTTGCTAGGATGTGGTTCTTGGAGAATTAGAGTAGTAGCAGTAGTGTGAGGTGGAGGAGTCGGTTTGGTTGTTGCGAGCTGCAAGAAGAGGAGACGGCGGGTGGCGGGAGGATGGATGGAAGGCTGTGGTCAATTAATTTTTAGGGTTTGGACTCATACGTGCACCCAATTGGAGCATGTATTCATGTAAATAGAGTTTGTGGTTTCAATCTCAATCTTTTAATTTTTTTTCTTTAGTTGAAATATATATATATATATATATATATATAGAGTGGGATAAAATGAGATGTGCTATCTTTATAATAGATACTGTAAAAATAAATTTCTCAAAAAAAAAAGTAATTTCTAAAATTTTCTTGTTTTTTTAGGGGGGCCTTCGGATTTTTCATGTGTTTTTTTTTGTGATTGTGAATTGTGACGATGGGATAATTATTGTTTGGATGGATCAGTATTTTTCAGTTTATTTATTTATCTTTTTTTGTTTATGATTGGCTTGGAACACAAACTCTTGGTGAGGAATAGGTGGACTTGAAAAGTTTGCATTTTGTGGATTTCTGTTGTACAAGGGAATTTCCTAACCAGGCAAGTTATGTGTCTACTAATATGATTTGTTTGTCTTAATTGTGCATAGCTGTGTACTTTATTAAGGTATTTTATAGGACAGAATAGTACTTTATATATTATTAGGAATCTAAGCAATGATGCAATCATAATTGATAAATTATAGTACATGCAACATTTGGGTGGTTTATATCTTTTAAGACTAAGTCCAACACAAACTCTTCAACTGATTCTTCAACTGAAAAGATGATTTTTTATTTAGAGAGAGAGCGTGCGTATGCTCCACTGTTCGAGAATTTTTTTATTTGTTTTCTCTCTCAATTTACATATTAAATTATTCTCTAATTAATTTTCTCTTTCCTATAACAAATAAACAAATATTTTTACTACGCTTCATCTCCTCTAAAGTCTCTTCAAGAACTAGTATATTGCAATGGTCAGTACCTTAGGTGGTTGTGACACGAAATATTCTTAAAAAAAAACCTTTTGAAACATTTCTTGCATTTGATTTATCCTAAAAAATTTACATTGTCACAGACCAGAAGAGATACATAACTTTTAAGCTTGTTAAAGTTCACAGTTGTTGCTTGTCTGCATGTTAGAATTTGTAATGCACGGTTGTGCTCAACTGAACAAAGAAGAGGATGCTGGCTAGGACAAATTGCCTCTGTGTTTCTGGTTGTGTTCTTGTTACAATGTTAGTTTTTGAACTGGCTGGAAAGGTTGGTCCACTTCAAACCCGTCTTGATGTCAAGTTTTTGATGGAAAAGTGGATTTCAGTGTGTGAATTACATGTGTTGCTGTCGTTGTGATTTTATGATTCGCAAAATATATAGATTCAGTTTCACCAATATGATGTTTTTTTGCAGGCAGGCATTAAAGCACTCTAGTGTGAGCACCTCGTTGCACCAGATTTGGTTAAGATCAAACCAAACCCAAAAAAAAAAAAGATAAATTTCCGTTGCCGGGACTCGAACCCGGGTCTCTCGGGTGAGAGCCGAGTATCCTGACCAGCTAGACTACAACGGAGCTTGTTAGTAATGCACATTATCTACTTATTTAAATATTTCTAGACACAAATCGTCTAAATAAATCATATAATGTGTTTTAATTATATCAAGCACACATATCACACTCCTGGCTACAGTAATATGTGAAACCACCAAAACGAAGCTCCCAAGAAGCTTCACTCAGGCCAAAAATACCCAAATTTGAAATCATGATTGACCATATAACTCCAACTATAACCTGAAAACTAGAAACCAAACCCTCTTTTCTAAAAAGTATCAGTTCGAGCGAAGTAAGAAATGTGTTTTGCATTGGCATGAGTTTTGTATGGTCCTAGGACACATACGTAAGTCCAGCTCTCATGGCCTATCTGACAAAAAAACACCCTGGAAAATAGAATAAAACCAAATTTGGCAGGGTATTTGTCCCATGCCATTCCAAAAATTATGACGTCATCATGTCTCCATCCCGCCCCTACTTAATCTGATCCAACCAACCCCCTCCAATCTGCCACTCTTGACACTAATAAAGCGGTGATCTCTCCTTTGTCTCCACCTCCGACAACTCCAGCCATGGCGGCTCCGGCGGCGGCGGCGGTTCAGAGGCTCCTCGCCTCGAGCACTAAGATCGTCGGCGTCGGCCGCAACTACGCCAACCACGCCAAGGAGCTCGGCAACGCCGTCCCCAAGGTCCCCTCACCTATCTCTCGCTCTCTCTATCTTCCTCTACCCTTCGATTCGAGTAGCTTTTTTAAAAAAATCTTTTTGCAGGAGCCTGTGCTGTTCCTGAAGCCGACGTCGTCGTTCGTCCACTCGGGCGTGGCCTGCTCGGCCGTCGAGGTGCCCGAGCCGCTCGAGTGGCTGCACCACGAGGTCGAGCTCGCCGTCGTCATCTCCCGTCGCGCGCGCGACGTGTCCGAGGCTTCCGCCATGGACTTCGTCGGAGGTGAGTTTGGCAAAACCGACGAAACTGAACTAAAAGATCTCATCTTTTTAAGCAATTGCCGCTCTTAGGGAATGTATTTTAGCATGTGATTCGAGCAAAAGGGAGAAAATTAGTGTGATTTTGCAAGTTTGATACAAAGCAGAAATGGTAAATCATTTGATCACATCATCTGAAAAGGGCAAAATATCCTTTGTATACAAGAACTGATTAGGAACGTGGAATGAACAGGAAGTAGAATGATTTGGGTTTCGGTGTGCCGATAAACAATTGTTAGTTGTTGACAAGCATGGAAGAAGCTTGAAATTGGAGCAGAAGCTGCCATTCACATCATGTTATCATTCACTCTAATCTATTGCTTGTCATTCCATATCGATCTGTTGATCTGAAGATTAGTGCTCTCTTTCAGATTTGGTCAGTTGTAATCAAATCCTAATCAGCGATAGACATTCAAGTTCCTACATGGGACCTGCTTAATACTTTAATGCATTTGACTGAAAGGATAGAGCTTTAGGAAATCCTTTGATCTAATCATCAGGACTACATCTATGTTTCAACGAATATTTTATATAAATAGCCTTTCAAAAAAAGAAAACTGGAAATCTGATTTAGTGTTTCAAAAAATTGCAAAAATAAATCTTTTTTGAAGTATGATTGAATCTGAATGAGACACGTGACAGTAGGAGTGCGGCAAATCTCTCTGCTGCACAACCAGTATGTGGCAGAGAATAGCCAGCAAAAATAAAAGTCAGTCGCACTTTGGGAGTGCGGCAGTATCATTTTTGATTTTTTTATTAATTCAAATTCAAAGTTTTGTACAGAAAAATTTTAAATTCAAAGTTTTGTACAAGATATAAGATATTTTGTGATATATAGTTTTGGCTGATAATCTATTTGTGTTGATCTGATCATTTTGACTTCACGATTCCATTGGTTCAAACGGATTGTCAATTCAAGTTATAGAACAAAAGATATCAATGCCAGAAGAATTAAAAATTAAGATTTTCCTGTACAAAACTTTGAATTTAAATTAATAAAAAAAAATCAAAAATAGTATTGCCGCACTTTAGAGTGGGCTGACTTTTTTTTGCTGGCAGAGAGATTTGCCGCACTCCTATTGTTTTTGTCACGTTCAGATTCAACCGCGTTTCGAAAAAAGATTATTTTTATAATTTTTTAAAACACTAGATTAGATTTGTAATTTTAATTTTTTTAAAAAAAGTTATTTATATAAAATATTCATGTTACAACAGATAAACAAGCATAATTTTCTCCGTACTGAACTTTAGTGTTGGCTTGGCATTGCAACTGACATTGGTTTGAATGATGTTGCGTGCGTGCGTGCGTGTGTGTGTGTGTGTGTGTGTGTGTGTGTGTGTGTGTGTGTGTGTGAGTGAGAGAGAGAGAGATCCAATGTTTATCAGTTTCAGAGTATTCAGAGAAGGAAGTCAAGTGTGTGAATTTCAATATGTATTGTTTTCTCCGGCGATTTGCCCCTCTTCCTTGTTGCTCTAATCATACTCAGCAAAGCTGAGCAGCATGCACTCCCTTTGCATGTTTTTTATTTATATAACATGCATTGATGTGAGGGTGTAAGTCTATAAAACACCTTTCATAATTCCCAACATGAACAAAATTAATTTGAGACAAGAAAACTGCTTATATCTTTGGACTTCGCAGGTTATGCCCTTGCTTTGGACATGACAGCAAGAGAGCTTCAATCTGCTGCTAAGGTATGTACTACCAGCTGTAGTTTGTGCTACATTCATTAGTACTGTTTTTTTCTCTTTTAGCCCATGGTGTGCTGTCAAAATATAAAGTCGGACCATGTAAATTAGATAAAATATTTGCCAACAAACTGACGTGTAAACTCAAAGGCTGTTTCTGTTCTATGGGCATGGCAATTAATAAACCTGTTCTTTTTTACTCGAGTTAATTGTTGGTGGCTTGTTTCATCTGATATATTTTACATAATGGTTTCTGCATTTTTGGATCTATCACAGTCAACATTTCAATAACTAATGGGTCAACGGGATCTCGTCACAATGCCTTAATGAAAGGAGACTATCTGTTTCCACTTCGTTTTACTTACTGTAGAATTGTAATGGATGAGAATTTTACTCTGTAGCTCGTTTGGTTAATATTTGAATTTAAAATATTTTTCCGCTTTGTATTTTCTGGTACTTAATAACCAATGGTATTTGCAGAAGGAAGGTCTTCCATGGACTTTGGCCAAAGCACAGGACACCTTCACTCCAATTAGTGAAGTGGTAAGCGATGGTCTTTCTCTTGCTTCAAAATGTACTCCTGTTTTTTTTTTACTTGTCATTTTTGACTTTTCACAATCTCTAAAATGCAACTTTGAGCAATAATGTTTATGATTGTATAATTGTTGGGAGTTGGGACATTATTGTACTAGTAGTTGGTTGCGACATTATTGTACATTTATATGTATATGTTTATAATAAATGCATGTTAATATCATATTCAAATTAATTAGTGCAAACACATGCAATATGCACTGGTTTCTTTTTCATTGTTAATAGAGATAAATAAAGCATTCAGCAAATAAGTGAATTATTCAATAACAAGTATATAGCAGCCGGTAACAAATAGATTGTTATGACTTCCATGCTTTGAATATCTTCTATATTGGTTCTATTGACTGAACCTTAAATTGATAATTTGAATTTTTTTTAGAAATAACCCAATAAAAAAAAGAAATTTTAAAACTAACTCAAAATTTTAAAAAATTGCAAAACTAACGTTCCGTTGCGAGGTGGACCGCGCGACTAAGTTTCAGTCGCTAATTGGGCTAGTGACTGAAGACGTGGCACGGCCCACTACATCACTGGCCTAGCTCACGTCCACGTGACTAGCGACTGAAAAAGGTATAAAATCATGCCACTGCAACTAATTATACAAATTGGTTGTAGTCTAGTTGGTGAAGAGACTCTCGGTCTACGGAGAGACCACAGTTCGAATCTGCGACTAAAAGTGTGGCACACGAGTTGGACCAGCGGTGCATTGGGCCGTGCCACGTCTTCAGTTTTACAATTTTTTAAAGTTTTGAGTTAGTTTTGAAATTTTTTTTATTGGGTTATTTCTAAAAGAAATTGGGATAATTCCATTGGCAAGGTCATTCTAGTTTTTATGATAAGCTGTGGTTTTCACTTTCCTTAATGATTGTTTCCCGTTAAACAGGTTCCGAAATCAGTTATCACCGATCCCAACGATCTGGAGCTCTGGCTGAAGGTGCTTGTACATGAATCGTATCCATTTGTTGCAGTGTGTAGTGATAGAAGTCATGGAGCCCCCCATTTATGAGCTCTGACGTCTTCTTTATTAGTAACTTAACGAGCAATTATATCTTTCAGGTAGATGATGAACTTAAGCAGAAGGGCCCCACAAGTGATATGATATTCAAGATTCCATTTCTAGTCAGTCATATTAGTTCAATCATGACGTTAATGGAGGGTGATGTGATCCTAACTGGTAATAACATTTTTTTGTACATACAGCATCTTTTTTGTGCATCGCAGACCCATTTGTAGATCATTAATAGGATCCTCTACAGGTACCCCTGAGGGCGTAGGTCCTGTCCGACCAGGCCAGAAGATCAAAGCCGGTATAACTGGCATCATAGATATCGAATTTGATGTTCAAAAGCGCAAGCGGTCACCGTCTACTTGAGAGACCATTCAACAGATTAGTGGTATGTGACCTCTTTCTGGAGGGTAATATCAATTTGTACTCTTTGGCTTATGCGTTGGTCAACTGATTTGTATAGTAAAACTGCATACCTTTAATTCCTGTGCGACTACAGATTTGTTCTGGACTATTGTTTTATGAAATTTAACTAGATTAGGCAGAGATTATTGGTACATCCAACAAAATAAAAAATGTGTTCCACACAGGGATTAATAGATTAGCAAACAGAGGTTTGGTGTGTTATAAAGGTAAAGGACGAAACCATACAAAGTGTTATTGCATCTGCCTGCCTAAACTTGCGCTCATGTATCACATGAGAAGATGAGATGTTTTCATCTTCCACTTCAAGACTGTGTTGAACCATCTAGCTGTGATTTGGTCTTTTATTTTTCATCTTGACAGTGTATGGTGTTATCAGAAAATCATTTTAGATGATCACCTCTTAGAAAATTTTGATGAAATCATGGATATGATCATTGACTTATTGTTCATCTTGTGCTTTCTCCAGGTGAATGCGGCCAGCGGTCCCCTCGATCATTATCACCCCATGCCATAGCTCATCATTCTTGAGTTCCCTTTTGTTATGTAATTGTGAGCTTCTTTGCATTTCAGAGCAAACCATCCTTCCATGAACTTGGTTTGGTACTTCTGTCTTTTGCATAAAAGCATGGTTATTTTAATAATGATGACATTGATTTTTGCCATGCTATTGGTGGCTAAATCCTTTGTTAAGATGTGTTTTAGTCCTTTCCATAAAATTACTAGCTGTTTGCATGGCATTGTCGAACGCCACGTCATTAACTGAAGAAATTCACATTCGATGCCAAAAAGATCTACGCCGCAAACATTTGCAAGGTTAGGATTCTAAGTAAAAATAGGATACCTTCTTTACTACCCCCTTAAAAGAATATCATTTTTTTCTCGAAAAATAGTATTATTTTAGAGAATAAAATTTGTAAAAAAAATGCGGTTCTACATTTTTGAAATATGATATCATCTTTTAAAAATAACATCATATTTACCGGAGTTAAAATGATATTTTTTTAAAAATGCAGGGAGTATAGAGTAAAAGACTATCAGGAGACCCTCCCTTTGTAATTAGGACAAAGCAAAAGAGCATATTCAGATTAAGCTGTAACAACAAACAAAATACCCGTGCATGAGAACCCATTTAGACAAATAATTATTCGGATCATGAGCACATCAAATCAGCTTCATGGCCAATTTTACTTCACCAGACGTAGTTTCATGTGATGCAATATAAAATCACCACACCCATATTCTACAGCATGACGTAAGTTCCTTGGTCTTCTTGAGTCGTGTACTTCAATCAATCATATCACAATTTTGAAACAATGGAGTTTGAGACAAACTTCTTGATGTAGTCATAGATGTGATCACTGATTTCCTGTGCTCTCTCCTGCTGGATGAAGTGCCCAGCATCCTTGATGACCACTACCTCCTCAAGCTTAGGCACATCTGCCTTGAGCCCTCCCTTGTGTATGTAGTTTTGGACCCCTGGGAGATGGTATGTCAGGTCACCGTCACCGACGATGAACTTGGTTGGCACTTGCACTTTTGCCCCTGTCCATGGTGCCATCAGCTCCCAGTTCCTGTGCACAAATGTTAGAAAATGTTAGAAGTTACATTTCCTGATAAAGCACGCAAGGCCATTCTTTAGTCCTCTTTCTGGAATTTGCAAGGGTACACATAAGAGTTGTGGGATAAAAATCTTTTGGCCCATTGTTGCTTGATCAGTTACATGAATAACTATAGTCCATTTGTAATAGGTGCATATAAATTTCGTTTGGAAATTTGTGTGTCCAGGAATGTTTCAGGATATGTTATGTCATCGAAACGTGTTAATGACAATCTGATTTCTTGGTCATGCAATTTAAAAGATTGTCATAACAACTAAGACTTACAGGTCTAAACAGCGATAGTAATTAATTCCACCAGCAAAACCAGTTTTTGAATACACGCTTGCGAAGTAGCTGACATCTTCCTTGGAGAGCCAAAAAGGCAGTGGTTTTTGCTTGTCGCTTGCCCGCATTTTTTGAAGGGACATGGCAGAAGAGCCCATATTACGACTAATCATTGTCTTTTTAAATAATAGCTCCAAGTCGAATTTGACAAATTCTTCTTCGACTCCAGGAACCTGCTAACAGATGTGACAGTCAGAAGGATAGATTTCGTCAGGAAGTTAATTGGTTTTTATGTGGTTAAAAGTTTGGTTCAAAAGTATGAAGTTCAGAAGATAAATAAGAGCAGATCAATTTAGATAGGGAAATATGGTTCAGAAATGCAATTAATGCACATGGTTGTTGAAACTATTGGTACATAACTCCATATTAAGGCAAACTTGAGCGTGCACTTATGCTTGATTATTTTCTTCATTCTGGTCAATATGGTTCTGTATTTCACTATCCATAAGAATATGCGACATTCATATAAAAAAAATCAAACAATGCACACGATCAAGGAATTATCTATTGATTGGATCCTCCTGCCAATCTGGCTATGTATGCTTTTTCAAATGCAAATAGCACCTTACAAGTGGTAAACTGCTGATTGCAGAATACGTACTCAAGTGAGCCTGCATTCCTGTAAAGCCAGCTTAGCAATCTAGTGTTAAAAAGAGACAAAAGCTTTAGGGAAAAAAACCTTTGTCAAATGAAGAATATTCTGATTAATTTGAGTGGAAGAAGATATATCTGAACATCCTAGAAGAAACCCCTTGAAGATCACATGACAACGGAAAAACTAACTAATGAAACAACCCAACACATACACTAAAATTGAGATCTTCAAGAGTGCCATGTGTTTGTTCATGTCATTAACGCATTAACATTGAGCACACAGGTAAGCACCTCTTTTGGACTAGTGTTTGGTACACATGTAACAAACTGAGCAATCTTGTCTTTATGACGATCTATCCATGTGACTTTGGACCACAATCTTCTCTTATCCTCCTTTCACATGCAACTACAACCCCCTTTTGTTTGCATTGCTACAACAAAATGCCATCCCATGGCATCCCTTATTGGGGGAAACATAAGCAGCAAGCTCACAAGATTCCCTACCTAATTACAACACTATATCCTTAAGCATCTGCTACACAAATGCTCTAAATCGAACAGGTTGTGATTTGTGAATGCTAAAGATTGCAGGGGACCTTTAATCCATAGTTGTCAGCAAGAACTGGAACAATACGCACCTGGAATCGGCAGACGTAGTAGTCGTCGCCGTAGGCTTGCCGGAAGTACTCTACGGGCTTTTTTGACGGGTGCCTCGGCATGAACGCCACGCTGAGGTTGACCAGCGCGCGCACCCGATCCGGCCGGAGCAGGCACATGTTCCACGCCAAGATCGCCCCCCAGTCGTGCCCAACCACGAACACCTTAACTACAACACCAACCGATCAACACCAAGATCGCAACTCGCGAGCTGATACAGGAAAGAGGCGTACTTGGGGGAGGCGGAAGGCGTCGAGGAGGGCTACGAGGTCGCCGATGATGTGGAAGATGGTGTAGGAGGAGGGGGTCGGCGGGGCGGAGGTGCCCCCGTAGCCGCGGAGGTCGGGGGCGAGGCAGCGGTAGCCGCGGGACGCGAGGGAGGCCATCTGGTGGCGCCACGAGTACCAGAGTTCCGGGAAGCCGTGCAAGAACAGCACCGCCGGCGCCTCGCCGGGGCCAGCCTCGGCGACGTGCATCGAGATGCCGTTCGCCTCCACCGTACGGTGCGTTATGGCGATCGCCGCTGCCGCCATGGTCTCTCTCGGTGTCGTGGTGGTGTCGTTTCCTATTGCTTTTGTGCGGTTACTACGAGTTGACTACCTGCAACGATGCGCGTTTCTACAGGGAGCAACTTAAGCTGAATCCAATTGATGCACGTGGGAGAAGCTGCTATTGAGGAATATTCTATGTCATCAGATTTCCGACGAGTTCATGTATAAATTAGATATGTATCAAAATTTAAAATTATACATAATTTTTTATTTTCAATATCAAATTTAAGTGATTTTTTGATTATATATAAAAATAACTTAGAAAATTACAACTTTATAAATATAATTCAAATCTAATTTGAACTAGTACAATGCATTAATTTTAGAATAAAGATTATATACAATATTGTTGGTGTAAAAATCGAGACAAACAATGGGTGCGTCAGAAGTCAAAACACACCGAATTCTTTTCTCTAACTGAGGTAGTAGAATAAAAAAAAATTTCTGAGGCACTCATCTAAGTATCTGTATTGGATCTAATCTTATGTGATATCATATATGATACAATTTAGATTATATATAAATTGTGATGATATAATTTTTAATGAGATATGTCTCACACAATTGGGATCCTCACAGTTTCTTTAGGTTTGAGGGATCTCATGAACTAGGTGGGCCTCTCACATTGCCGTAGATATTGAGGAAATAAATATGTAAATGATAAAGTATTGTATTCAAAACTGAATGATTATACTCAAGTCATGCACTGATATGATTAGTTTTGAAGTACACTAGCATGATCAGTTTTTGTCATGAGTCGACCAGTTTTGTAATGGATGATCATGAATATGGTGTGTATTTTTTGAACTGGTTGAGACGACCAGGGACTTGGGTTGATACGACTAGTTTTGAAATGGACGATCATGACCAGAATTGTTTAGATACGATTGTTTTGGATTGGATGACCACGACCAGGACTTGCGCCTACACAACCGATTTTGAGCTGAGCGACCATGACCAGAACTTGTGCTGACAATAAAAATATTGGTTGTGCCAGTAAAAGTAGTGGTCGTGACAATAAAAGAACTGATCGAATAATTGAAACAGATAGTTCGACGTGGTCGTAAATGACTTATTTGGGCACATCATAGGATGAATCGGGCGCAAAAATGACTTTGGGCTGGTGGTATTCCGTGTCTAGTCGATTCAATGTTTTTTGCGCTTGATCAAACCAGTATTTTGTTTTTTTGTGATGGTCGCACCGTTTGTGTTTTTTGGACGCGGCAGCTAAAAAAACTTGGTCTAATCAATAGTTTTGTTTTTCCTGATGGTCGCATTTTTTGGTTGTTTTGATCGAATTTCCTGCGTTTTTTGGTCGAATCAACGATTTTGGTCCAAAAAACATCATTCGTCTGGTTGAAATTTGCATTTTTTTTGTCGTCAATTTTGGTCAGCGTAAGTGTTGGTCACAGCAACAAAAGAGCAAATCAATTTTTTTGCTTGGTCATGATAGCAATTTTGGTCATCAAACAGTTGGTAGCACCAGAAAAAAATCTAATCGATTCATCAAAGTATAAATGTGGTCGACGAAACAAAAAAGTAGGCATTTTTTGGGTTGCATTTTTGGTCGAATGTAGTTCCTTGTCGAAGCAGCGGTTTTGTCCTTTTGTGTTGGTCGTTTTTTGGTATTCTGGGTGATGTCTTCGAGACTTCGATTGTTCAAATTAGAAGGATTGGTTTTGGTCGAACTGAGAAAAACATTGGTTGTTTTTTTTGCCTTGGTCGAATGCGGCAAGCAGCTGAACTATACGAAGCAGTTTGTAAGGGTGGGTCGGTCAGGAAAACATAAACTTGGTTGAGGCACTAAAATCAGTGGTCGCAGATGTAAAATCTCAGGTCGACAAATTTTGGCTGAAAATAATAATAATATTTTTTGTTACATTTTTTTGGGTTGAAATGTCTAGCTTGGTTGTGGCCGAATGTGGTGCCTGGTCGAAACAATTGTTTTTGGTTTTTTATGATCGTCGCATTTTGGGTTTTATGGTCGAATTATCTGTCATAGTTTTTGGTCGATTGAGGCAAACTGTTACGGGAATAATACGTTTGGTCGATTTATTCCACTGGTCTAACTGGACGAATTGATCTTGGTTGAATGTGGGAAATAACTGGGCAATCGGTAGCACGATCGACGGCGTAGAGGAAGCAAACGTATTGATCCAACGGCCACGAATGAAAGGACGATGTGACTCAACATGGACCAAGCATTCGAACAATTAGGTACGAATGCAGCGACGGCGTGCACAACACGAATGAAGAGAAGACGCCGATTGGATGGCTAGGAACACGTCGACGTGGCTCAACATTGACCAAGCATTTGAACAGCAGGAAAGTGTTAGTAGACAGCTCAGATAAAGAGAAAACGCCGATCGAACGATCAAGAACGCGGTGTCGACGTAACTGCTCGTCGGGATGAGTTAATGCGCCAGCTGTATATAGCTATATATGAATACTATACAAATATGTGTGAAAGAGAGCACAATCTCATCTGTTTTTCTTCTCCTTAACAAATGAGTGACTAAGTTAACTTTCTAGTTATAGGGTCGATGTATAATTTAAAGATGTTTTATAGGACCAATTCTTTTAAAATCTTTAGAGCATTATAAAGTTTTATGTAAATATAAATAGGTATCAGGTTATTTTTAAAACAAAAAGAATGAGAGGATATCCACCATCTGAGCATGGAAGCTCTAATTTATTTGTGTTAGGATCGGTGTATATTAATTTCTAAAAAAATACGAAAACACTATGCTTATCTACGACTCTCCACAAAAGGATGATCGGTAACACTGTGTGCACTGAAACGAATTCAAGCACACTTTCATCACACGCAACATTAACATCATAAAAAGTGTGCAAATACATCAACATTTAGCATGAAACTGAACAAGTAACAAACAACAATTGGAGAAAATAGGCCATAACCATATATGTCCATTAATTGATCACAACTTTTTGATGAACTGGTAGATGTGGTCATTGACTTGCTGTGCCTTCTGCCGTATGAAGTGTCCTGCTCCTGGAATCACAACAACCTCCTCGAGCAAAGGCACGTCGTCCTTAAACCCTCCCTTGTGGATGTAATCCTGCATTCCCGCGTAATGGTATGTCAGATCTTGGTCTCCCACTATAAACTTGGTTGGAACCCGCACTTTTGCACTCGCCCATGGCGCCGCCAACTCCCAGTTCCTGTAAAGACATACTCAAGATTAATTAAGCCTAAATTTGGATCTAAACATGAGATAAATACGTTATATTATTTAGAATGAGTCAATTTAGAGACCAACTCAATTTAGTCTGTCTGTTACATTTTTTGTGGACAATGACAAAATGATATATGGAGTTTGAGTTAATGTCATATAGATGTGACTCCGCACCGTGTGTGGAAAGTGAGATAATAGAGAAAAAGAGAAGAGGGGAGAAGCCAAAGAGGGGAGGGAGGCGTCAAATAGAGGCAGTGGAGAGAGTGGTTGGTCCATTTAGTTTTAACTAGTTTCATATGATACTGAGTCAATTTCTAATAGGTTTGAAAGTAAAATGACTGATTTGGTGTGTGTTTTAAAGCGAAGGAAGCAAAAGTAGTGACTGAAATGCTGGTGAGATAATTAAGAGTCCAGCTGCATGGTGCATGCTTACGTGTCCATGCAGCGGTAGTAGTTGATGCCTCCGGTGAAGCCGGTTTTCTCGAAGGGATTAATTTCTGGGTTTTATTTTTTGATTTTTTTAAATTTTTTTATTGAGTTGATGAGGTAATCAGATTTGTGGTGATGGTTATTTATATGCATTAATCGAGTTGGTTTAGAGGTGGAGATGGCTTATAGTCCGGAGGGTTGAGTATACAGTCCAACACTGTATCATTAGTAAGAAACGTGTCATTTAAAATCTGTAAATTTCTTATTGAAATGAGAAAAAAACAATCACATACATGAAAATAAGAAAAAAAAATTTTGGAGGGCTCGCACGCAGCCAAAGCTTCTAATTACACAACTCAATTACAACATGAACTACAACAATTAACCCAAAAAAAGAACAAAAACTAATTAAAAGTGGTTTAATTGGGAGCTCTTCTTCCGCTCTCTTAAGAAACCGCTCCTCATCTAGTAAGCGTACGTGCGACATCCCCGCCACGCCGGCCGGTCGTCCTCTCAGAACTTACCAGCGAGCTTGGTGAGGAACGCAACGGCGATCCTGAGCAGCTTCTCGAACTCGGCCATGCCTTGCTCGATGATGGCGCGCACGTCGCCGGGGAGCTCCTTGCAGCTGAATGAGCAGGACGACACGTCGGAGATCGCGCGCGAGGCCAGCTTCGCTGCCACGTCGTAAGCGTTGGCCCTCATCGCGCCGGCCGCGCCGTGGAGCTTCCGCACGGCTGAA
The DNA here is from genome assembly GCA_019359835.1 of Pharus latifolius. NCBI lineage: Eukaryota > Viridiplantae > Streptophyta > Magnoliopsida > Poales > Poaceae > Pharus > Pharus latifolius. The sequence goes on along the minus strand of CM033321.1, from coordinate 93,168,723 downwards.
TTCACGGTCACGTTGCAATTCCCGAGGCAGTGCTTGAAGTCCGGCAGGGTGGTGTTGAACCCCGGCAGCTTGCCCTGCATCATTGCCGCCGCCACCGCGCCAGCCTCCGCCGCCGCCTGGATGGCCACCTCCACGAGGCCGGCGAAGTCCGGCTCCCCTCGCAGAGCGTGCGGCAACGCGCCCTGCGCATCCCTCATGCGGGGGCCCATCTCGCGCATGCAGAGGTCGGGGAACGGCGTCACCATGCACGTGGAGGCCAGCGAACCGGAGCTCGGCTGGTGGCCGCCAGCATTGGACGGGAGCACGACGACGGAGAGGCAGAGGAAGAGGAGGAGCAGGGTGGTGGCCAACGATTCCATGTTTTTTTTTGTTTTTGTTTTTTTGTTCCTTTTATTCTTTAAGTAATTTTTATTTTATTAATTTTGGGCACCTTATTTGGATGATATGATATGTTCATGGATCATTGCATGTATTTATATGAAGTTTGTGTGTGTATGTTTTTATGGTTGGGAGGGTTTCTAGATGGTGCATGGCTTCTGAGAGAGCAAGCAGAGGAGTCGGGTAAATTTTGTGCGAGTTTGTCGGACATTTGTTTCGAAATGCATTTTAATAATAGGATAAAACGCAATTACCCCTTTGAAACATGTATACTCCATATAGTATCGCTAGAAATTGTTGATTTGTACGTATCTGAATTTTCGTACATGTACGTCTAATTTGTTACAGATATATTAATTGTGCATTTCTTTAAGAGTGGTGTTTATTGTATATTCTTATCGAATAGTACTTGAAGTTGGTTAATTATGGTGATCACGTTGTCACTAGAGTAGAATATCCAAGTCTTGCAAACACAGCGAGTGGTGGATGGAAAAGAGGCTAAGAAATCGAAAAGATGAACGCAGATACTGGGATCAAACAATAATTGCCACAGCTTGGAATATCTGTAGGGAAAGAAACAGCAGAATTTTCAACGAACAACTGAAAGCATGGCACAGATTGGTGGCAGAAATTAGGACTGAAAAAGCCAACCGGAGCAGAGTATTAACTCCAGAACAAGATGGGTACCCGGACCGAGCTTTCAGAGATTGGAAACCTTGCTAAGTAATCTTTCTTGTCTCTCCTCTCTTTTGCTGCTTTCTATTCTTTGATTTCTGTCTATGAACCCTCTAAATTCTTTTCCCCTTCAATGATATAATGCATGGCACATGCATTTTCTCAATAAAAAAAGAAAAAAAAAGTCTTGCAACTCATATAATAATGCATCTCTGCGAATAATTTGGAACATAAAATACATAATATTTAGTACAACGCCCAGATTGGATCATGCCGTGCACGAAACCAATCAATAACTATATTGTTCCATTTTATTTCAAACCAAGTGGTAGCCCAAGAAATCAACAAAAACAAATTACAGTGACCTGATTTACACACAAGAGACCCAATCCTGAAAATTAACAACTAACGGCATCAATATTATCACAAAATTCACAAATTAATTAAGCAGAGATGCATCTGATCTGATCCATGATGGAGCAGCTTAACGGCCCATTTCTTGCATGCCCGGAGGATTCATGGCCACCCCGGCCCCACGCCTCTCCATGTTCAGATGCCACCCTGCACAATTCATAAGAAATCATGCATCGATACAACACCAATCATAACTAGACATGCATATGCACTCAGATTGGTGGTTTGGTTAAATGCCAGAATTCAATTCATCGAAACAAGATGTTAGATGAGTAGACATTACAGGGAACAACCGGTTATCAGATTTCCCGGCTCGAACCGTGAATACATTTTCGAATTATTTTTTTAATAAATCAATAAAAAAATTTCAAAACTAATCAAAAATTTTAAAAAATTTCAAAACTAATTTTCAGTCGTAAGATTGGACTAGCAACTGAAGACGTGGCATGACCCAATGCACCACAGCCCAACTTGTGTGCCACGTCGACTAGCGACTGAAAGAGATATAAAATCATGCCACAATAACAAATTACACAAATTAATTATATTCTAGTTGGTTAATAGTCTCTTTCTTTATTTAGAGATCAAGATTTGAATCTCACTCGTATCATAATCGAATATTTTAGTTACGGAAGGTTAATTTTGAATTTTTTTATTGGATTATTCATTAAAAAAAATTCTACATTTTCTAATTCGGTTACTGGCCGGAATTGTCGGCAGTAACTCGTCCGATAAACCTGTCAAAGTTGAATATCTAACTGCAAATTAGAACGAGCTCATTCGTGCCGGAATTTTCTGGTTGCTGCCGGCGGTAAGAAGTGGGAAACCGCTAGCAGGCAGCGAGAGAAGGGGGAAGGGGTTAAGGGTACCGATGGCGGGGTCGAAGCCGCGGTTGGTGAGCTCCTTGTACTGCTGGCAGAGTGCGCAGGGCTCGCAGCAGAAGTGGACGCAGCAGTCGCAGCACGGCGACTCCGGCAGGTTGTACTGCACCCTCATCTTGCTCCTGTACGTGCACGAGTATATCCACGCACACCCCGTGAAGTACAACAGCAGCGAGTACAGCGCCCCGCTCGCACCGCACGCTGCAAAAATTACACACATCAGCCAAACACAATGCACATAATTCAATCTTTGAATCTTTGATCAAACGGATCAAAATTAAACTCACAGGTTGTGCCTCTGTCCACGATCTCAGCGATCCGGCCGAACGTGATGCAGGGGCAGCAGCATGTGAGGCAACCTGTATGCATTCAGATTTGTAACACAAAGATTAGTTTTAAGCGACAAGCTGGCTACAATTCACATGAAGCTAGCAGAGGAGAAGGGCGTGTCTGCCTACAGAGGCCGCAGTCGTCGAAGCAGTCGAAGAGGCCGGCGGACCACTTGCCCGAGCCGGGGGGGCCGACGGGGACGCCGGTCGCCGGTGCCGCCGGGTACGGCTCTTCTGTAGGCTTCGGTGGATACATTTCTTTGATATGTGTTGTAACTTGCAGCTTGGAAAGGTGGTGCTTACATATGGTTCAGGCAGGCTCAATATAAATTAGTATGAATGCATATTTCTGAATTTGACGGGTTCTTCGATTGTTACTTGTTAGGCTCGTCCAACCAACAGTTTGATTGACTCAACGCTTAATTAGTGCTCTTCGATCGTGAAGGTGACTGGAAATTGCACATATTTAGTGGGTGGGCCGTGCAAGGAATTGAATCAATTTAGTATTGGAGTGATTTGACTTTGAACATAGAATTGTGCAAAGGACACGGCTTTCCATGTGCTTAGTGGTTCGGAATAGTAGTACGTCCCTTAACTTGTCCATTCTATTCTAACCCTTTTAAATATCTCATCTATCTTATCATGAAGTTATGTGTGTACCTCACAGACTCACAGTAGCTAACCTCGCAATTTAAAATCCAAATGTGAGATATGACGTCCCTCAACTTGTCTATTCTATTCTAATCCTTTTAAATATCTCATCTATCTTGTCATGAAATTCTGTGTGTACCTCACAGACTCACAGTAGCTAGCCTCGCAATTTAAAATCCAAATGTGAGATACGACGTCCCTCAACTTATCCATTCTATTCTAATCCTTTTAAATATCTCATCTATCTTGTCATGAAGTTGTGTGTGTACCTCACAGACTCACAGTAACTAGTCTCACAATTTAAAATCCAAATGTGAGATACGATTTGATCTATTATCTCGATTAACAGTCAAAGTTCTCTCCAATTAAAATGGACCGTTAATTCCGACGGCGGTTTATTTGTAGTTTCCAGCATCCAAATCATTCCAACGCCGTCTCTAGTTTGGACTTTGGAGTTCTGATGAGCTTATCTTTAGACATTTCTATGCGGCTGTAAATTTTAGTGCCATTACGGAGCCCACAACTCATGACGCCGCCTTAATTCCACAACGAGTGCTTGCAACTAAACTAAACGTAACATGGGCAAATGCTGGTTTGCCGGGTGCATTTTACGTTAAAAAACACAATTATTCTATCCAATTAAAAAATAATGTCAATTTTTTTAATGTACGCATTGTCTTTAACATACAACTTTAGTTATTATTTTTGTACTAAAATGCGCTGATAAATATTTATACAATTATAATATTATGAAATTACTTTTTACGACAAATACATTTGTATAATTTGATATTTTCAATTTAAATTAAAAAAATTAACTATACACAGTAAAAAAGACATTCTTTTAAACTAGAGGGTGTAAGTTAGAACGGGTTGCAGAAAGCCCAAGTCCACCATCAAACCGCAAACTCAAAGCCCAATCCAACCATAAAGACTCACCAAACTGGGCTAAGTTTAGGCTATGCTGAATTTGCACAGATTTACTTGCAAGTTGCAACTCCATTCAGGCTCTACTTACAAAGAAGGGTAATTGCTAACATCTTGGGAGTACAAAATTTATCTGTAGCATTAATAGTTTTTTCTATATCCAATACAACTCTTGCTCTGCACTCTCTTTCATCTTATCTGCACCATTCAACCAAATTATGTATTTTCCTTTGTACGTACAACATTGCTACACAGTTCAGCATCATTAATTTCCCGAATCATATATCAGATCCAACCATACATACCTTAATAGTCTATTTTGCTGCAGCCTATCGGGCTTTAAAAATTTTCGGCAAAAATCTTGACACCTAGTTTTCTCATTTAGACCTTCGACTTCTGCAAATTTGCTACTAATTAAAATATTGGCCAATCAATAGTTCTTACGTCTTAAATCTCAATCATATACACTTAATAATTAACAGTCAAATTAGAGAAGTTGGTATTTATATATGACCCTGATTATATATGTCAATTAAGTATGAATTTATTTAGACAAATAAACAAATTTGTAACAACAAACAGAACTTAAATCTAAGCCTTCTCAATGAACCAAAGAATACCAAAGCTACAACATATTCTAAAAAAAAAAATTCTCATATCGACGGCGCCGGCGCGGAGCCGGCCTCGTCGGACGCCTGTACGATAAGCGCAGCGGTGATCCGCATAAGCTTATTGAACACGGCATTCTTGGCGAGGATGGCGTCCTTGACGGCGGCGGGTGGCAGGTCCCGGCAGCTCTCCTCGCACGACGACGAGTCGCTGAGCGCCGTCGAGAGGAAGAGCCGCACCTCGTTGAGCTTATCGTCGTCGACATCGCCCTCGGAGTCGTCGAGGTGCGAGACGGCCTCCTCGATGTCGTCGGCGCACTCGTCCAGGCACTGCCACAGCTCTGAGTCCTTCACGTGGTTCAGCTCCGCGCGTGCGAACGTGCCCGCCGCCGCGCCCACGCTCGCCGCCTCGCTCATCGCCAGCTCCGCCAGCGTGCGCGCGTCCGCTGTCCGGCTCTCCGGAAGCTCCAGGAGCGTGTCCAGGCAGACCCCCGGGTACGGTGTCTTGGCGCACGCCGCATGCAGGATGTCGCCGGCGAAGACGGCGGGCAGGAGGGAGGCGGAGACGAAGAGGGCGAGGACGAGGAGAGACGCGCGGGTGCAACTTGTGGCCATGGTGTTAACTTGTTGCAGTTCTTGGTGTGTTATAATAGAATGCTACGTACAATTGCATGCAAAAATATATACTGAACTCTGATCGATTCGTATATGTGGTTGGGAGTATTTTGTGCACGTACTTTTTGCATGCATGGAGAAGATTTGGTCTACGAGAATGTGGGTATGGTTGGAGTTGGACGTACACAAGTTTTTGCAGTCCTACAGATGAGGAGAGCAAGCATTTCGAGTTAAGCTATATATATGGTAAGGAGAACGCGACCCGCACTCTCTGTGTCAATCTCTGTTTGTGTTACTTTTTTTTTCTTTTCATCTCATGGTTCCGAAGGGCCTTAGATAAATACTATTGATATCAGATGCGTGTACCAAAATTATACTTAACTATCTAAAATTCTAAATATACCAATAGAAAATAGTAGTCCTCGTTGTAACTAGTTAACACTTTTTTGTTTTTTTCAACCAATCAGATTAAGAGTTTAAAGACATATAAACTAATTATTACCATCCAAGTAGTCAGTGTAGCAACAATCTGCGTATTGTTCGGGCCCACTAGATAAGGCCCAGCACCTTAAACATATGATTGGGTCGAAGTTTCTTGGACCAGGCTGGGCTATGCCTCAAAAGGCTTGATTTATTTCAGGGTCCAAGTTTCTTGGACCAAGCTGGACTATGTCTCTACAGGCTTGATTTATTTCGGGACGAAGCACTTCAAATTATAAAGACATATAAAACTAAGTTTAAGTTAGAATTAATTAGACCTTTAATTAGAATTGGGCTCCAACTCTTACTAAGAAGATAAAAGATAATTTCTCCTTAACTTAAATTTTTACATATAAAATAAGAGATAATCTAACAATCTTCTATTTGATTCAAATTCATAATAATGAGATGAGAGACAAACATAACAATCTCTTTCTTAACTCGAAATTTCATCTAAAAAAAATAAAATATACCAACTCGGCATAATAGTTGATGAAGATACTACTTCGAAATTATGTAGCTCTTCATGTTGTACATCTTCTAGCACTAGTCACATGATAAATAGATCTTGCAGATTCTAAAACTCAAATATGGTCGATTTAACTTTTTGGTTGGATAAAATAACTGTCATATGCATTTGCCACAATGCACAACTCGAAGTTTCATAATTTTTTGTCAATGTTGCTAAATCTGAATTCATAATGACCTTGCTCAAAATGAAGTAAAAGAGCTCTTCATCCAAAAACAACACAACCCAAATAACAAATCAAAATACCTTTAATATTGATTATCCTTTCAATGTGGCAAAAAAACTATACAACTTTTATGAAACAAATAAATCACCACTAGCCACAACTTCCAATAGCTCATAATGACACAATTAGAGGAAAACTCAAGAGCCAATAGAACACACAATGAGTGGATAACTTTTGATGGCTTAGTGCTTCAACTGATCGTACTAATATGTAGACAAAATTAAACGCAAAGAATGCACAAATAAAACTGTTTTTAAAAAATGCTCTTATGGAATCACCGATGGAGAGAAATAGTGGTTTATAGACATCGTACTAATACAAACAGCGCAACAACAACCAATTTATAGAACAATAAATGGGACTAAATCTTATTTAAGTGGGACAATAGAAGAAGATTTACCGCCAACGGCAAAAAAACGGATGAGGGTGTAGTAAAACTGACAATAGAGAACAACAATAGAGGACATAAATCTCAAACAGTATCAATAAATAGATCCTAGGCAAATCTGACAACAATATAAAGCAGCAATATAGAACAAATTTGTTGCACGAGGTAAACCAATATTAAAAGGACTCTTTATTTTAGGACGAAGTATATAAAATTACAAAGACACCAATCCTTATTTATACCTAATCATAAATTTAAATTAATTAGGTCTCTAAAGAGAATTTGACTTAAACTCTTAGATAAAAGATAATTTCTCCTCAACCTAAACTATTACAAATAAGATAAAAAATAATATTAACAATCTCTTTGATAATTTAAAATCTTATGATGAGATAAAAGATAATCATAACAATCTCTTATTTGATTCAAATTCATAATAATGACATGAGAGGTAACTGTAATTGATCGACATCGGGCCTCTTCATTTTTCATTTGTCAAATGGATGAAGAGGTCTAATTACAAATATATAAAAAGTAGAGATGTCTAATTAGATAAAAATGCAAAAAGTAGAAGAGTAGAAGGATTTAGACAATGCTGAGATAGAAGGGTTAAATATTACAATAGCATTGAATTGTAATTGTACAAAAGCAAAGTGTAAAGGAATTTGATCTAGAATATTAATTTTTGATGTAATGATGTAAATAGAGGAAAAGACTGAGCTTTTGTTCCGAAATGCAGAGATTCTTTTGCGGGCACGGTTTGCACGTCCGAGAAGGCTGTGGATTGGCCGGACGGCGTGAGCCGCGAGCTCGTGGGCATGCATGTACTTAGGCGAGGACGCGCGCGAACGATCTGAACCACACTAAAAGGCCAAGCCGAAAGGTGTATGCGTATGTATATATTATTATTATTATTACGCAGAGTATGTGTGTGTACTGTGTATCATTAGTTCGATCAGCAATTGAAACAACCAGTACACATTAATAGAATTTTTACAGATACAATGACGCAATCCTTTCATTTCATGACGGCTGAGTGGAAGCATTGGTGAGGTCAAGGGTGATGGAGAACAGCTTTCTCAGCTCGTCGACCTTGCCGACGATGGCCGGGTCGGCGCCGCCCTCCACCTTCCGGCAGTCCTCGGTGCAGCCGTCGACGTCCGCCATGGCTGCCGACACCCACGTCCTCACGTCCACGACTTCCTTGCACTCCAGCGCGGCCTTGGACCTCCTCAGCTCCGCCAGCGCTGCCTGGAACTTGCCGTCGCAGTCCTCCAGGCAGAACAGCGGCGTGGCGCCGGGCATCTGCTCGAGGTTCTCGACGAACGACACCGCCTCGCCGTTTTTCTCGGCCGCCAGCGACAGCGCGATCTCCGCGAGAGCCGGCAGGTCGGCCGTCCTGCTCTCCGGCTTTGCGGACAGCGCCTTCACGCAGTACGCCGGGTGTTGCGTGCGTCGGCACGCCTTTTCGAGAGCGACGGTGGCGGCGAGAGGCTGGACGGAGACGGATAAGGCCACGAGGAGGAGGAGGTGACGAAGAGAAGTAGCCATGTCTAGCTTTGTGTGGTGTTTAAGTTGCTTGCTTGTCTCATAAAACATTCGTGGTGTTCTTAAGGTATTTGAGGTCGAGATGATGTGCATGCAGTTGCATGGGAGGGGTCAAGAGAGTACGTCCCCATGCGGGCAACATAAAAATTTTAACTTTGACTTAGTAAATTTGCCAATGGGAGTTCCAAAATTACCGGCTGGGTGTTGCGTGGTTTATTGGGGATTTAGTTACGTGGGTCTCATCTGGAGATAAATATAGAAAGCAGCTCACATTTGGGTCCGACTAAGATAGGTTTAAACGAAATGCACGCAACCGTCAACAAGTAGAACTCGACCAAATCTAGACTAACTCAAGTTGTGTTCAAATCAAACCTAGTTCAAGTTCAAGCTTGTCGAAACTAGGATTTGACCTTAAAACCAGACTCGAGTTCTGCTCAAGCTAGACATGAGCGGATCTCAAACTGAGCACAAACTCATGCCAAACTCAAAATAGTTCACAAGCTCCAACTATTTTGATACCTTATTTAAGTAGACGCAGAAAACTAAAAGAATTTAGTTATAAAAAGAAGATATGCAATTCATTGAATGAGAATATAACCACGAAATCATAAAATAAAGAAGAAAAGGCAATCTTACAAAAGAATTGGATTGATAACACGTCGGTTCCACAATAGTTCACAAATCAATGGAAGCTGTACCTACACTATCAACCATCTGGAGTTGTTCTAGTAAGGATTCCATTGTGCTTATATAACTAGGCATATAATGTTCTTTTACCATATTTGGCGCAAGCCGTATTTTGCCATACAAATCTCTTGGTGTTTCATATATACCTATGATTTCATTGCTGCTGGTACCTTCACCGGGATTCTGGTCCGGTGGGAATGCTGCAACCATATGAATGATCCTTCCAGGAGGGAAAAATTGGCGGGGCTCGTGGGTACACGGTGGTTCGATCTGTTTTTCTTTTCCAGCACCATTCTGTTTCAGGGCTTCATGTTCTTTCTTTCTTGTCAAGAAAAAATCTTCAGTTTCCACTACTTCATCGGTATCTGCATCCCCTTCTTTGGATGAATTGTAATGAGCAAAACCTGACACAGCAGCAGACTTGACAGTGATAACACCGTCGTCATTAACTAGTATGAACTTTTCTTCACAAGTAACGAGAGGTCCCGGCGTAGAGTCCTGCACCGATTTTGCCACGAAGCGCACATGTTGGTGGCTGCAGTCACTGTTATGTCCATTTGCTGCAGGCTTTGTGATATCTGCTGCATTTTTTAGCAAGGGCTACATGACACAAGGAATAAGTAGTCAAGAAACCACCAAATCTCCGCATTGCACACAGTGCTGACATTGTTGCAATGTATCATGCTCATTGACGGATTTTGATTAAAAAAGCTCAATTGCTCTACAATTTTGGATAGATGCATCTGAGGTCAGCATATGGTGCTAGCTTTGCTGGTCAAAAATTTTCTTAAGAAACCAAGACTGGAGCACACGTCAAATGTGAGCATGTGACTAGTGAAATTATGGGCAACAGGCTGCTATCTGCCTCAGTATCTATTTTTCGTGCATGTATCGTCAACTACAGTAGTATGTGTTTCTACGACCAAATACCAGGGTAAGTATTGGTATTGTCAAGTAACAGACAGAATCTGTGGAGCCCCACTGTTACTAGTGGTATTGGCATTTATTGGTATTAAATAACAGCAAGAATCAATGGATCCCTCAGTTACTGGCACAACTAGCGGGTGTGATCAGATTGATACTCATGCTGCAACACGGATATGGCTTATGAAAGTTGCAAAAAAAAAAAAAAAAAAAAAAAAAAAAAAAAAATCAAAATTTAGCATGCTTTCTGTGGGGAGATGCGATCTGCCAATTATCAGTCTGATATGCTGGTTTGAGTAACAAGAACTGCCTTAAGTTCACATGTAGAGGTCCCGTACCTCACAGATGCTAGACTCTGGATCTGCAGCCTTCCCCCTTGAATGGGAGATGGACAACATATGGGATTTAATGGAGGTTACATGCTGACTTATTGTCTCAAAGAAACTAAGATGAGCTTGCTCCTGCACATTATCCAGCTTTGATGATAACATTACCTGCAATAGTGAAATAACAAAATATTCAGTGATGATAAAAAATTTGGTAGATAATTGGATGCTATTATTAATATACTCAATGGTAGCCACCAAAGTACCTCAGAACGTAGGTTCTCAGCAGAAACTTTTGAAAATGCTGGCACCACATCATTCCTATTGACAAGTGAAGTGACAAATTCTTTGCTGGACTCCGCCAGCTCCCATGTCATACAGGCAGCTAAAGAACACGTAAGAAAATATTTTAAAGATTCTAGAAATTATTTCCTTGTGCATATAATGTATTTCTCAGCTTGAACAATATAAATCTTTTTTCTTTGAACAGGCGAGTGACTTCTGCAGTCAGCAATGACATCAACATATAAACCAATCTATATGTGCTACTGACACCAACATACATATAACTAAAACCATTTAGTTACATTTACCATATAAGAGTGTGGAGAGTTGCATAATCTGTATTATATGTGCTATTTTACCACATTAGTTAAATAATGCAAATTTAAGAAAGAAGTTTATGAAACTGGAAGTTGCATTTGATTTTACCACTTATTACAAAAACTAGAGAGTGTGGATGGTTACACTTTGGAACATAAAGAATCAAAGGCAACATCTGAAAGTCTAAAAAGATCTCAAAAGGCAGCTCCGGGCAATGATGAACATGAAAGAAAATGACTAAATAAGCAAACATTTGACGTCACACATTCGAAAAGATGAGAGATTACTTAGATGCCACATACCTGGTGCAAATGCCAGACATGTGCATGATGAAAACTCATGATGCTCACGAAGAATATATGTCAGAATTGCTCCGATACCAGCTCCCATTGAATGTCCAATGATCTAGCGTCAAAGGAAAGTAGCATATTGGATTGGATCATTTCACACATGAAAGCATGGCATGACAGAAGAACAGAGTGATCTTGAAACACTTTTGGATACAACAAATCTTATTATTTCTGCACTAGAGTAGTGAAGCAAGGGGAAATAAAGCACTAGAAGAACAAGTAAATTAAGAGGCACGGTCACAAACACATTATCAAGTACACCTATGAAGTTTCACCAAAAGCATACCAACATAGGTAGAAATTTAAAAGAAATTGGTCATGTCATCAGTTCGGAATTTCTGCACATATTTAAAAGATAAATCTATAAATATCAAATTACCTTTATTTGGTAGTCTGGAAATTCTTTTACTGCTTTCTGAAGATGGGGTACAGCAAGTTTTGCAAGCCAACGAGCTGCAGCAAGCATCCCACAATGCGCAAATCCTAAAACTACATTGCTGATCTGATCTTCATGTAAAATTATATGGTGAAAAGGAACCTCTGCAGCAGTTGCTGCTGTCAAGCGCTCCTTAGTACTGATAGCACCCCGAATGAAAAGCAGAAAACACTTGGAATTTTGGTCACGCACAAGTGTGAAAGAGGGCTGCATAAGCTTCACACATTAAAAAATCAAGAATAAGACATTTTGTTCAAAATATAGGGGAAAGACATGTACTGTAAACTAGAGAACCTAAATAGCGAGTTAGCAAGCACAACTGATACTTACTCACCCTCGCCTTAGACTTGTGAATGAGAACATCTTCTTGGTTGTACCCGCCAAACTTCAGAAATGCTGCAAAAGGTTTCTTTGAGAAGAACATGCATAGCTTCAAGTACTCTAGAAGAGAAGCTACTTCAGTATGTGCCTCATGGCCTTTAAGTTGCAGGCAATCATTTCCAGAATACTCACACTGCAAATTACCCTGAAGCAGAACACAAAGGAAAAATAATAATATATTTTCCTCCATTGCCCATGAAATATTTTCATGAGGACACGAATTATAGAAGCAAGGGAATCACATCTTGCAGTGTTAATCCATCTGGAGCACAAATTCTATTACATCAAACGATAAGTAGAGAGTCCTTCTTGGTCACATTTATCGTGCAACCGGAAAAGCAAATGAAAAATCTGTATAGATTGGAGGTCAGTCTCAGATGTGACCAGCATTTAGTTAGCTTTTCCTCAATGATTAGAGGCATGCTCTATTAATCTTGAAAAGGTTAACAGATTATACTGTACAACCACACACACAGACAGGGTATCAGACTGCAAACTAGCAGACTCAAGTGTTCAAACCTACTATTTATTGGGAAAACAACAGTAGGAAACTTCTCCTATCAAGATCTAAATCCTCTATTTCTTAGCAAGTGAGATACTCGCATAATCATTGAGATGCTATGTTAATATCATTACCTACACCTACATTAACCAGTATACCAGCAAAACGAGCATTGTTGCTGAGAAAACCCATAAATCAGGTCTCACATATTCATAAAGATTAACAGCATTTGCAGATACAAACTTAACTCAATCCCATGTACTAAGTAAATCGTTGTGATCAAACACTGGAATTGCTAAGATCACAATCCGTTGACTGTACGACATGTAGCCAGTGCAAACCACTGACTAAAAAAAAATCATTTAATTCAAAACAAAAAAAAATTCAAACCTTTCTTGCAAGTCAATGGAATTCAAAGCTTCAAGTACTAAGAAATCTTGCTTTTACACCAAAATTTGAGCGAACAAAAAATAAGAAGAAAGAAAGATTCTACTCAAAGCAACTAGCTTTACCACTGGAGCCAATCCGAATAGCATGTTTCGCCTTGTGGGATCACACTTCACACACATACGCACCATCTATTAACCTTAACCATTTTAACTTTATGATCCTTTACTTTTCTTAAAGCCATTGATTAAACAAAAACAAAAACAGCACGAACTGAAGCACGAGAGATGCTTAACACTCGCACAGAAGAAGGAAAAAGACAAGAGCAAATCTCGCCGACCTGCCGCCTCATGTGGCGCTTGATCCCGAACGCGAGGCCCTGCAGGCCCCACCGCCCGACGGTGAGCTCCCACGTACGCCGGGCGGTGCGCGCCGCCACAAACGCCGCCTCGCAGCACGTGGCCGGCGGCCTGTCCGGCCATCCCTCGTCCGCTGCCTCCCTCCTCCGCGCCTCGCCCGCCTCGGCCGGTGGCGGCGACTGCTCCCCTTCGTCCGTCGCCGGCGGCCGGCAGGTGATGAGCAAGTAGAGGAGTAGAGCAGCGCCCGAGGCGGCCGCCGCCGCCGCGGCGGCGACGCCGGCCGGCATGGGGACTGGTGCCTCGCAGTTCGCGTGGAGAGGGAGGAGGGGATTTGCGCGATCGCGAGGAGTTGAAGTGGGAAGAGGAGAAGCTTTCCCAAGAACAACAGGAAATTGTAATTCTTAACCTTTCAGTTTGCATTTTATAATATGTAAAGGGTGGATTTGTAAAGTTGCAACCGAACCTTCTGTGTCTTGTGGAAATTTTGGAAAGTTCTGATTGCTGATGTGGAAAAGAAAACCAGTTGGAGTAGCAGTGGAAAGTTCTAGTGTGAACTGGCAGGTTAATATGACCCTCCAACTTTAAAATGAATAGAAAGATTTAAAGACATATATGTCATAATGGATTTTTATCTTATAAATTCTAGTCATTTGTTGCTCACAATTAAGTGATTAGATTAGTCTCCCTACCCTATCAAACACAAAAAAGTTCTTATGGGATATATCCACCCTTTCATCCACCTCCCTTCACTATTCTTTCAACTCTCCTAAACACAGTTCGAGATATCTAAATTCTCCTTTTTGTAAAGCTTATATAGTTCATAATCGTTCGTTCGTTTATAATTCAACACATAGGATTAAAATTCACCTATCAAAGCAGCATCTACTTAGAAAACTCCTTGCCACTATTCGAGCATTTGATTAAAAATAAATGACTGAGATAGTGAGATTGAATACTACATGAAAGAGAGTTAAGGTGAGCAATAAAAGAGGAGGGCATATAAATCAAAATATTTTTCATGAATTACCACAAGAAGAAATTAGTAATGCAAATTCTCGTGGGGATATGTCATGGGAAACAAAAGTTCTGAAGGTTTGATTTTATGATAAAATTTGTGCAAAGTATTAATTATGATTAAACAAACTTTTTATTGATTTATGAAAAAGAAGGACATAAAGAGAAAGAATGTGAGAAATTCTCTTCAAAAACATATGAAGATATATTGAGTATTGGTTATTCCTCAGATTGTATGAATATATGATTGCATTTTATAATATTAGGTTATTGTATTTAAATCACATCATAGATCAAGATTTTGAGGGCAACCCTCACATTTATTCTTTTTTCTAACAATGCTCCTATAGAAACTTAGCACTAAATAAAAAGCCTGAACAACTAATAAGATCTGAATTTTTAATTAAAAAAATCAGAAAATAAAAGTAGGTTCTGGATATTTATCATCAAATGGGAAAATGAGAAAATGAGTGGGGCCCACATTACAGTGTGGCGTCACGTGTCCTCGACATGACAACAGAATTGCAGACATGATTGGTGGAAAATTCCCACTATTTCTTTTGTCACTTGCTGAACTTTCTACCCCCATTTCATCTCGCTTTCCAAACCGACTGCTGGGGCCCAACATGCCGCGGGACCAGATTTGTGGTAGGTGGGTACAACGTGGCCCACAGGTCAAATCGGATACATATAGCTGGATGCGTGGGTCCCAGCTGCAGTGAGTATGTGTACCCTGCCCATATGATTGGCTATTGAAAGAGAATAGCTGAAACAAAGAGTCATGCGGCAGAGTGACTGTTTGTAAACATTTTGCTCGGTGAAAATAAAAACCTACATTACTCCGTATTTTAGTTGACATGGCCTATATTACAGTACTGTGTACTAAATCTATATGATAAAAAAAATATTGTGACTGTAGTTCAGAATTAGATTTTATGTCCTTGAGAGAAGTCATAATAAAAATTCAAACAAGTTAGTGTATAAGGTAGTTTATCATGGTGAGATAGACAGAAACATATTAAAATATGGATGTTTTAGACCAAAAGAGTGAAGTTAAGATGTTTGATATCACCTTGGGGATTTAGAGTAAGACCATCATACTAAGTAGAGGATCTCTCTTTTGGACCAAGTAAGATCGATGCACAACCGATTTAGTTTGTGCACGATTAATTCCAACCAAAAATATTATAGTCTAAAATTTCTTAGATCAAGCGTTGATCATACCATAACTTTTGAAGTGTGTTATAATTAAGATCATCAGGTACAGAATCATGTGGCATCCAGCATAAACTCTTGTTTGAACATGTCAATAGGACAGTTAAGATTTAAGAGATGCCAAAATCCCTGACATCAATGTCGGGTTCCTTGTTCGACATCTCGACTTGAAAACTTACTTTCACCATCATATGGAATTAAGATGAATTTCAGCATGATATCTGATCTTTATTGATTATTTAGTTTTTTTTATTGGATATGTGCCTCAGTGCTTCCAAGATCGAGGAGATTTCTTGTTAAATGTGATTATCTTTGAAATTTAGGATTTAGTGTGTTGCTAAGTGTAGTACTGGACAAACTGTGCATTGGTAATTGGTACATCTAAGAGATATAACTTCTCGAGCTCAAAGTTCCAAAGCAGGGACTTATTTTATTTTATTTTTTACTGAAGGGGCTAGTACAACTAGTAACATTAAATTTTTAGTTGTGCTAGTATATTAGTGATTAGATTCTTATCACTTGTAAAATTAAAAACAATGTGAATGCAAACCACATGAAATGTGCACAATATGAACTGTTGCGTTCATTTAATCTCGTTGACTTGAAACACTAGTTTGTGGTACATTATATGTTTGGTTGACAAAAAAGAAATATATTTTTATTAAAATGAGTGAGAATTTTAAATATTTTCATAAGATTTTATTATTGTAATTATTTTTTCACACTATTTACGGATCCATCTGATTTTCGATCGAACAATCCAAAGGGACCGGTGAAAAAAAAAGATACATTTCTCTTGATAAGTAAGGTAGTTAAACGAACAACTTATTGATCATATATATCATCTTAATCTCAACAAGAGCAAGTAGATGCCGTAGTTGATATAATTAAGTCCCATCATTTATACGTATGAAACCGTCACAGCTGATACACATGTTCATGTTCACGCCATCATGGCCTCGTGGGCATAAATTGGCACTAAAAACACTTTCATGATATAAATACTACCCTAGGCAAAAACATTTATTATTTTTCATTAGAAAAAGTCACACTTTCTAGTTTTGACTACTACTATATTCATCAATATCTAAGTTGGTCATAAAAAATCATACAAACATATTTATCATAAAAACTAATTTCATAATATTATAATATTATATTTATTTCACGAAATTTTGTAATAAAAATTTATCTTGTGCTTGTCACATATGTATCACATTTGATCAAAGGGATAAAATTCAAAATCATCATATGTAGGTCTAATATAGCAAACAAATAATCATCTTCTATTCGACAATACAAATACAATGATATAAGGTTTGACCATAAAATTCACTTGGCCACATAATCATCTTTTGTCTCGTTTGGCGTGTCAACCTAACTGAGACTCGGTACACCGACTTAGTCACACCGTATAGTCAATACAATTATGGGATATGGTCAATCATGATTCCAACATGACCACACGAGTTAGTCCAGATCATTAAAACTCATGAAAACAAAATCAGTTGATGAATTGCCGCTACTACTACAAGGTCCTATTTGTAAATGAGCATTAATTTTTTATTGCTCGCCAGAATAAGGTGTTTTATATCATTTTAGAAGCATTATGACATGATGGACATACTTAATACAATGTTGCAGTATGAATAACACAAAAATCAAAAAGTTACTCTAGTTAAACTGATCTAGAGACTTAATTATAAATTAGCCATAACTTTTGGATCTTTCAACAGAATGAGTGGTTCCATAATCCTCTAAACATGATAAATCTAAATAATGTGCAATTGTAGTTTGAAATGCAATGATAATTTTATTCGAAAGGATTTGATTTTTTTTGGGATCCAAATAACATATCAGGTGAGTTCGTATTTAGTTCAAATACACCTTTTCCTGTACAACAAGTGGTGCATGAAAATATCGAATAAGTGGGCTTAAAATATTCAAGAAATTCATTCAAAAAATAAAAATAATAATAAAAAAGAAGGATAAAGGGTAGCTCATCTGTTTGAAATAGTCATATCACTATACCTTAGAATATTTTCTTTATGAAATTTAAATCCCTATAGTATGTCATTAATATTAGGTGATTTGAATTCTCCCCAACCTCTATAAATAAAAGTAGCTCTTCACCTTGAAGGGGTTGATCCTCCCCTTCCTCTCTCGTTACGAAGAGTTTTAGCGGGAGGCGTCTCATATAACTTTTCTGTGTTTCTTCTATACGACTCCACCTAAGAGCAAGAGAGTTCTTTTGATAAACATCTCTAAGAACTTGACTCTCTCATTTATCTTCCACAACGTCTGGAGCCATGGGAGCAACGATGATTGATGGTAAGTGCTGCCCATCAACATAATATACATCGTGCATTGCATGGAAGGCCTATGCATGAGTGTTGGCTCGGCATAGGTGCTATCCAATCTAGGATGGAGAGGCGTTTGTTGATTGGCGCATGTACTGGTAAATCCACCAATTTGAAAGAAAATACAAAGAAATTTATGGAGTATGAGGCGAAACTCCACTACTTCATCACTACATCATGTCGTCGGGCACTGATGAGCAAAGATAGATATCTATGACTGACGAAGTCGGATACCATTAATGCCGTACGCTGACAAGGCAAAGGCATCCATCATATTCATGATCGATGAGGCTGAACAACATTCTGGTTAAGAACCGGCGAGGCGAAAGTCGCACTTTACATGATAGCATCATAGACCGACAAGACTATGGACTTTCATGCTTACATCCCTACATTCATGATATATATGGAGGACAAATCTGAAACTCGAAGACGACAATCATCGACTGCTTAATTGGAGATTTTTTATAGATCAAAAATATGTGGATGTAATTAACCAGAAGTTTTATAAAGACTTGGGAACCAGTAGTCCGTAGTCCATGAACATCATATGTACTTCATAGCCGCATGAGGATATGTAAAATGCCAAAATGGATTTGTATCTTGTAATTCTTTGTGAATTAATAAAGTGTATGGTTGTCCCTATAGTTATGTGTTTTCTATTTTTTAAATTTGTATACTTATATATACTGACAAACTCGTAATTTTAAATTTACCCAGAGCGTGAAATTTCTAAGTAAAACAATATTTTTTTACAACATATGATAATAAAAAATAATTATCAAAGTTACATTTTAGAGACTATATATAGTCAAAAAATGACAATCTTTTTTACCAGAAGGAATATTTATAATACCCCACATTAATACTAATATATTTATAGCCAAATTATGTTGTTAGTTTGTGGACCATAGAAATTATAAGAAAACTCGGCATTAGTCGGGTAGTAATTTTATAAGCGATGTTTTAATGTATCGTTTGAGTGAATTTTAAGAAATTAACTGAACGACACTTAAAAAATGGGATGCTACATTATAAAACAATAAATTGTGAGAATAATGTATAGGTCTAAGCATCTAATGTCATTAACACACCAGTGTTTTATAGTTAAATCTAAAACCATTAAGAGATACAATTTTGCAAGTTCAGGTATAGAAAACTGATGCTACGATGACAAACATATCATATTGGTCACAATTCAGGTATGAAACTGTCTCAACTCTCCTCCAATGATGACTTTTATTTGAACAGGATATGCGGTGATGGATCCATAGGAGCGAACGTAAATCAAGAGTGTTAGTTCTCAGTGGACCAAAAAGTTTTGCTCTTCTATGGTAGAAATATTCTTGTAGAGATTGTGATGTCGGAATACCCCTCTATAGAGCTTAAAAATATAAAATTTCACTCCAATGACTTCTAGGAGTGGGAAGTTTATGGTTATATGTGGCATCAGAAATTGTTTTATTTATCTATCTATTTATTTATTTTTTACTTATTATTAATGAAGTGGATGTGATTTCACAATTATAAATAATTTTGTAAGATAAATCTTTTCTAAAAGAAAATAATTCATTTTTTATTTATTATTGTGTATGCCTGTTTGTAGAGTATGACTTGTCGTTCTAATTCTTGTGTTTGTAGAGTATGACTTGTCGTTTTAATTTTTGTGTTAATTTAAACTTTTTAGTTTCAAAAGGCGGTGATCATATTGCCAAAATTCGATCGGGACATAAATTTGGACAGTAAAATAAATTAGCTGAAGAAAGATATGACTAGAAAGTTTTTACTCTGTTTATATTTTTTTCTTCAAAACTAATATATCCTATCCATATAATAAATAAAATGAGTTTTAGGATACTCTCTAAATTTCAATCTATTTTATATAAAATTTACACAATTATAAATTCTGTAGTATAAATACATGTCTAATGGAATCATTGATGATACAGATAGGACAAAGACATTGGGGTCTAGCGAATATAACAGCGCACTGTGTTAACATTGTCAAACCCACACAAATTTTATTAGACATGGTTTACACAAAATTTGGAAAACAAACACATTATTAGACTGGATCAACTGCATACATTTTGTATTATTATATCACATAATCAACGGGTCTGATCAATTATATAATAAAAAAATTACCTCCTATTTTTCTACATAGGCCCATCTAAAACATTCATTTTTATCCAATAGTCTATATTATAGTAGATTCGAATTCTAATAATAGAAATTTGCCAGTAAAATATAAGACAATATCCGATTAATTGACATGACACCGTCTATTAAAGCCTGCAACGTTGTTGATATAACCAGGCCTAATCATTTGAACAAATTGCAAACTAAGTTTTTGACAATATGTATTGTCGATCCAACCACCTACACCCACGTGTAGCGATACTTGCATTATAGCATATCTGAATACTTGTAATAGAAATTGTCTGCAAAGTGCATGAAAATGTTTGATTAATTGACATGTCGCCTTCGATTATAAATAACCTATAATATCGTTGATATAACCTGGCCTAATCATCATCTGAACAATTGCAAGCCCTGCTTTTCCACAAGTAAAATTCCAAAAAATAAATATCAGGAATTTCGTACTTGTTGGTCACGAGATGGATGCCAAATCAACCTAAAACCTTGAAAATTTTACATGCAAATAGACAAAAACTAGAGTCAATTTGATGTTTGAACTTACATTTTTGTGCTACTCAAGTCACTACCAACTCTGCATACGTAACATACATACGTCTCTGTTTCTATATACACAACCAAGCCATCTCTTCACACACATCTTCTCTTATCCACTACACATCCTTTTACCTGTTGCTTTCTCCGATCGTATTCAATGCTTGCGTGTTTATGCGTTTTGGACCCTGCGAGTTAATTACTTATAAAGAGTTTAATTTAGGTTTAAAATGCAAGGAATAGATAGACTTCCCCCTTAATGCAATATTTTTTTTAAATAACATAATTTCAAAATAATTTCAAAGTTGATTGTCCTTTCAAATATTGGCAAACATAGCCCAATCACAGAGTGAGAGTTGTTTTGTTTTCCTGTCTATTTTTCTTTCATTTGCATTTTTATAGATTCATTTCTTTTTTTTCTGTCAATTTATTGTATTTGATCCATCAATGTAATAAATTGAGCAATTCTTGTCCTATATTATTTTAATGAGTATATATATGATATATATGAAATATTTTGATCCACATATCATAGAAACTTGCAAACTTGCAGTTTGGAAAGTATATTAGAAGTTTGCAGTTGGATTAAGGAACCTTAGTTCTCGCACTTTATTGTTGCACTTTCTCTCTCCACTTAAAACATGTGAAATCGATTCTCTCTCCCCCTCATTTATTTGCTTGTGAATGGAAGTAGGGGAATCAGATAATTTTCTATATCTTAATATCTTGCTTTCTCTCTCCACGTCTAAGAAAATCTGCATTTTATGTTTTACAACAACTGAAATGCATTACAAATTACAAGGAAGGGAGTAGAAAGGAACAGAAAACTCTTATCACTACATTTTGAAAGGAAACATAAGTGGACACACGGAAGTGAAAGAGACAAACAACTGACATGTGGAAGAGAGAGAGAGAGATAAACTCCCCTTAATCCCCCTATGGCTGTATGGATCTCGATCCCCGGTGGTTACAGCTTTTTCTCCGTTTCCAACATCTCCCACCCGCAATACCCGCTCTTTCTTTTTTTCTTTTTTCTCTTTTCTCTTTTCTTTTTTCTTTTGAAGCAAACGAAGCCCATGGCATGCAGTCTCCCCTCCATCCAACCACTATACTAGTTCCCTCGTATATTCGTACATACGCATCCCCACTACTCTTCTTCCCGTCTATAACTCCAACTCCCACTGTAGTATAAACACCATACACGGACACATCACTTGACCACTTAACTGCAACGTCCAACGTGCAAAAGAGTCCGATGGGAAGCCGCGACGCGGGCAAGGCGCAGGCGGCGCGGGACGTCTGCGCCGCGTCGGCCGTCTTCTCCTCCTGCACGCACCGCCGCCGCTCCACTAGGATTAGCAAGGCCCCCTTCGTCGACTGGTACCTCGTCCTCTCTGTACGTCGTCGCCTTCACATCACCATTCGTAAAAGACAGCACATACTCTGTTTGATTGACATGCATGCATTCATGCGTTTCGATCACAGGTGAGCGTGGGCGCGTCGGAGGACGCCATCCGAAGGCGCTACAGACAACTCGGTGCGTTTTCACTTTTCGATGGCAGCAAATAAAATTTCTTGCTCACAATTAATTCCCTTTCTTAAAATTTTTTGTAGCGTTGCAGCTGCACCCGGACAAGAACAGGCACCCCAAGGCCGAGGTCGCATTCAAGATTATCTCTGAGGTAGGAGTATACCATACACCTTTTTATGTATGTGTGCGCCCGGGTCCCCATTTCTTGTTGCTTCGGTGTGTTCTTTTGGAATCTTTACCTTTAATTTTGTTGGGTGGCTTTGGAATTAGTGGGATATGTTTGTTGTTGTTGTTGTTATGATCCGATAGATGGTGGGTTTTGAAATAGGCACAAAAGCGTGCAGTTACTGTGGTGAATGGTGGGTGATGCGGGGGTTAATACAGACTTAATGACCAATTTACCAGTTCAAATACGCATTGATTGGTTTTTATATAAAGTTACACTATGTGTCCATGCCTAATTAGCGTTGGCAATTAGCAATTCTTTTTTCTATATATTATATAAATAACGGCTGGGATGTGGGTCCAATAATGTCCGGGGTGTAATTTAGTAAACCATTTGTTAGGCATTGTTTATATAATAATCAGCGCAGCACGCATTTGGTAGGCTTACGCATGCCTAACTGACAAGGCTCGCCGAGGAACCTTCGACATGGACAGAGCCTCGAGCTTCTGCACCACGTGCCACGACCGATCACTGCAGACCAAGCACAGAAGCAGCAGTGATAAGAGCTTTGCTACAAAGGGCAGGAGAGAAGCTGCTTCACAGGCACTGAGGGAAGTTCAGAACAGGCTTCGCGACGAGTGCAGAATCATTGAGAACTGCCTGAGGATGAACGACGGCCGGCGGCGCCAGTCCTTCCCGCTGTTCGACCCGTCGGAATGCTCGCGGTTTCCTGACTATCCACACATCCGAACACAAGCGTTCGAGAGCAATCCGTGGGACTTATGGCAATTCAGGTTTGATGAGAACCAGAGATGGTGCAGAACGGGTAGCACCTGTGAGTCTCCTGTGTACCAGATAAGAAGTACGTAGTGTTGTTCTTGGTTAATTCATAGTTCAAATTCCTCTTTTTTTGTTTGCTCGAATTTACATTGAATTCCTCCTTTCAATTGATAATGTTTTTATTCAAGATGTTTCCTTCAAAATTATTTTACTCCTCTGGAAAGGATTTGTTGGAGCAAATATCAAAAGTTAGAAAATTTGATGCACAGAACAGGCAATACTTCGTTATTGGGGGCAACACAAAATTAGCTTAATTATCACGCCACTAATATTATAAATTTTTTAGAAGACGCGTCATTAGTTCAAAAAATATACACCAAGACAAGATTTAACTCGTTACAATCAAAGAGGTGACAACAGCAGCCCAGCGGAACATGCTTAACTGCATATCCAAAATTCTCGAATCCAATGACAGATTAGATCCTTTCTTGTATTACAATCCATGCCAAAACCTCTGATAGCAGATAACTCACCAGGGAAGTCAAATAATCATTTCTCCACCGCTTTATGTGCCGGGACTTTCAAAATGCCTCGATCAACCAATGGCTGCAGATCAGATTTTGCGAGATCCCTCACATTGGAGTCTGAAGATTCCAGGAATGCTGCAACCACCTTGGAACTGCAGGAACCAGGAAGTTCAAAGAAAACTCATCAGACAGTTCAGCAAATCACAACTTCGTCCTAGGCATAAAAGTCAGAGCCCTCGTCCACCTCAGGAACATGACAGAGAGAATCATGTGCACTGTACTACTGTAGTAAGCAAATTAAATAATGTCATTTTAATGCCCGAAATTTGTTTCATGCATGGACCATGGGTTTGACACAAATCAGGAGCACATATGACTCAAAAAGAAATGGCAGAATGCCTCGATCTTATTGAGCTAATTTGGGGTACCTGTGTCCTTCAGCCCACATCGCACACCTCCCTTCAAGAGCCTTTTCCCAAAGAGTGGCAGCAAATGCAGGGCAATCAAGGATGATTCTTCTGATTACACGGCTGGAATGGAAGTTCTCAAAGGCATGTTCCATATCTGCTGACTTCGGGCACACTGCATCAGAAGCTATTGCATCATGCAAGATGCGAATACTGTGGGCAAGACCCTCCAAAATATTATCCTTTCCACCCACAGCAACCTTCAGATCAGAAATGTGAAATTACAGTCAGCATTACTCATGTAAGTTTTAGAAAGCAGAAGTTGAAAAATGGTTACAGTTATTAATAAACAATGGACTAATCATTTCAAGAACTAAACAAGGATAGCAGAAAGAATCCAAGGGGAAAAAAATACCACAAAAGTAGGTCAAGAACATTGATATGAATTCTCCACATTGAATAACCCATCAATTGACATAAAGCTTCACAATATTTGTCAGTTCACGTAAATTTGGGCGAAAGAATAATTTTTTACACAATTAAAATTGAAGAGCAACAAACCAGGCAGTAGATCACAAGTTGAGAGCACACAAATAGCTACAAGCAAAACACCAGTAATAAAAAAGGATAATTCATTAGCCTGGAAAATTGATTGTCCATCATAACAACCATATAAATGACAAGGATTTTTTTATGTGAAAAATATAATACCAGAAAGAATCCCATGACATACTATAGAGGTTGGAAAATGCTAGCATATAATCAATTGACAGTCAGGAAAATACTGAAGGTAAATGATCAAGAAAGTCATATCTGAATGGACAAAAGAGATCACCTCATATAATACATCTTTGCCAAAATTTGTTCGGAGTAATTCCCCAACATTCTCAATGCAAATCTTGATAAGAGTCTGCAAAAATCAGCAAGGCCAACATTACACCCTTGAGAGCAGATTAGGAACTAGGAAGCATGTGATCTCCCAAAACAAATTTTTTGTGATACTGAACTGTGGTAATGAATACGAGAAAATTGCAGAATACCACTGCAACTCAGCCACTGCAATCACCATTTAATTAACTTAAGCCATGGTGCCACGACAATATCCACAATTATAGTAACAAGCACAGTAAATTTCGGAATAATAAGGTAGAAACTAGCATAGCTGAAAGTGATAACAGCCAACCAGCGTGCAGTTGCTAATATAATATGCAAATACAGGAAACCCATACAGTGGCATCATTTTACAGTTGCAGTACTTCAGAAGAAATACATTTACACACTCTTTACCTTTCTTCCAGTGTCAAGGTTACGTAGAGTACACCACAAGAAAATCTGAGGCTGGGGCAGGGAGCCAGCAAAGGGGAAGGTGAGCAGGGGAGAGAGGGAGTGGGGGGGTGTGAGAGGTGAGAGGGAGAGCCATGCGGAGGATAGTGCCACTGCAGTTGTCTTTCTGTGGATGGTTAGCATATGGAATGTGGAAGGGGAGGTAGTTCTAGTGAGAGTAAAGAGGGTTGGAGTGATGAAGTTTTTTTTTTTTTTTTTTTTGGGTGGTGTGTGTGTGCTGGTGAGTTGGTTGGTGGGTGGAGTTGGGGTGTTAAGATTTGGAGGTCACTGCTGGGTTAAGGAGCAGTGACCACCACAAGGGTTCAGCAAACTTAATAGAGTAAGTTGTTATTTTTAGTATAAGAAGGTACATGTTCCTTAGACATTCCCTTAAACCAAAAGAAACACTCAAATGAATGATGGAAGTCAAAGTATCACCTCGGCAAGCTCACTTTTGATCAACAATTCATGTCGCCTTTGTGACGGGTCCTTCTTGCTGTCAGATGCAATGTGTATGTCCTCTCTAATATGCTCTTTATCAGTAGCAGCATCCATCTTATTCTCTGAGATCACCTCACTAGGGCTCTCCGATGCCTCATCCTAAACTAAGAACAATGAATATTTAGCACTTGATTCTCTTTCAAATATCTAAACAAATAATAGATTAGATAACTTGCCTTTGAAACAAGAGATGGCACACTATAGTTCAGACAAGTAAGATCATCCGGAGTCAGAAAGCGTGAGCAAAGAGGATGAAGTAGTTGGAGCAATGGGCGTCTTCCATTCTGTTCCAGAAACGAGTTATATTACTAACATTCCAGTGTAGATCTAAATAAAGAATCAATCAAAAGCTAAGTTTTCATTTACCTTGTCAAAAATGAGTTCCTTCAATGGCTTTGCCAGTTCCTGAATTACAATCTAAAATATCAAAAGCAAGCTATTAGTGTGGTTCTTCCTGATTTTTTGTAATGAAATATACAATTCATGGCTCGTAAAGGAGCAGTGCTAGCTACCTTTGTGACAAGCTTTGTGTCATCGACAATGGAAAGGATGCAAACAAGAAACTGAAGAATCAATAAGTCATGTCAGTACAAGATCAAAAGCAGAAGACATACTATTATAATATGACCAATCAAAAGTATATGGGGTTAGACCCGAATATATATGTACAAAGAGTCTACTAGACTTCAGAGACTAAATAGGGCCAATTTGATCATATACACTAAAATATATACATGTATATACATAACACCCCTTTTCAAACTCAAGATGGATCAGAAGAATCTGAAATATGGAGTTTGGAGAGATAAAAATGATGTTGTTCTCGAGTCTGAGCCTTCGCGAAGAGGTCGGCAACCTGAAGCTCAAAAGGCAAATACTGAAGAGCAATAGTCATCTGTTGACAATGAGAACGTGTAAATGAAGCATCCACACCAATATGCTTGGTGAGCTCATGTTTCACGGGATCAGTGGCAATTTGGATAGCACTGGTGTTGTCACAAAGAAGAGGCGTGGGAATGGTACATGACACCCCAAAATCAGCTAATAACCAACGAAGCCAGACAATCTCTGAAGTAGTAGTGGCCAAGGCACGAAGTTCAGCCTCAACACTGGAGTGTGATACCGTAGTCTGTTTCTTGGACTTTCATGTAAGAAGAGAAGTACCAAAAAATATGCAATAATCAGTAATGGATCGTCGGTCAAGAGGGTCACTCCCCCAGGTTGAATCAGAGTAAGCATGAAGCTGGAGCTGACTCGAACGAGCATAAAAAAGACAACGAGAAGCAGTCCCATGCAGATAACGAAGCACACGAAGCAGGTGACCATAGTGAACGGAGGTGGGAGCACTGACAAACTGGCTAAGCACATGAACAGCATGAGCAATGTCTGGCCTAGTGACAGTAAGGTAGACAAGACACCCAACGAGGTGACGATAGCGAGAGGGATCCTCGAGTAGAACACTATCAGTGGGGCGAAGCTGAAGATGAAGCTCCATAGGAGTAGCAGTCGTCCGTGTATCAGTAAGCCTAGACCAAGCCAACAGATCCTGAACATAATGCTGCTGAGAAAGATAGTAGCCATCATCCGTAGAAATAAGCTGTATCCCAAGAAAGTAACTGAGAGGACCCAAGTCAGACATCAAGAATTGCTCACTGAGGTGGCGCTTGATGAAAGCAACATACTCCACATCGTCACCAGTAATCAACATATCATCCACATATAACAGGATCAAAGTGCGACCACGTGTAGATGTGTGAATAAATAAGACGGGATCGTGAGCACTAAGAGAGAAATCAGCAGCAAGAACCAAACTGAAGAGCTCAAACCAGGCTCGTGGAGCCTGTTTGAGACCATAGAGGGCTCGGCGAAGACGACAAACATGACCAGCAGGAGCAACAACACCGGGAGGTGGCTGCATATAGACCTCCGCCTGTAAATCACCGTGAAGAAAAGCGTTTTTCACATCCATCTGAGAGATAGTCCAGGAACGAATAGCAATCACAACAACCAATATGCGAACTGTAATCATGTGAGCAACAGGCGCAAAAGTCTCATCATAGTCACGACCATAGGCCTGCTGAAAACCGCGAGCAACAAGACGAGCCTTACAACGCTCTGGCGAGCCATCAGACTTCGTCTTGACTTTCAAAACCCACTTGCAGGTGATGGGAACAGCATGAGCAGGTAGCGGGACAAAATTCCAAGTGACAGTACGATCCAACGCTGCTAGCTCCTCAGACATGGCCAACTGCCACTCAGGAAGGACGGCAGCCTCCTGATATGTACGAGGCTCATGGATAGCACACACAGCAGTAAAACCATAACGATCTGGAGCCACAATGGTGCTGCGATCACGGAGAGCATACCGTGAAGTCGGGGGAGATGACACCATGGTGGATCGTCAGTAAGGGCACCCTCAGTACTAGCCATGCCATCAGAAGGAATAGAACCTGAAGACTGAGGATCAGGAGGAACCATATAGCGACAAGTGCAGTGGAAGGGAAACGGGGACACCTCTAAGGATGGGGGTGGTATGACAGGAGGTGTGGTGGAAGCAGGTAGCATGTGTGGTGTAGGAATAGGAGGAAAATATAGAAAGGAGACAGACTCTATGGGAGGAACCCGAGAAGCAGAAGAGTAAAAATAAGGTCTATCCTCCACAAAAGAGATCACGAGAAATGCGCAAGCGTCGAGCAGAAGGGTCATAACAACGATAGCTCTTATGCTCTAGACTGTAACTAAAAAAAACACACTCAACTGACTGAGCAGTTAACTTGATGCGCTCACGTGGGGCAAGAAGAACGTAGCAGGTACAATCGAAAACTCGAAGATGATCATAACTTGGTGGAGATGAAAACAAGTTCTCCATGACACTTGCCATGCAGACGGGAAGATGGCTGTATGTTGATGAGATATACAGTCGTAGAAACAGACTCAGCCCAGAAGTGAGGCGGAACATGAGATGCAATCAAAAGAGTACGAGTAGTCTCAATAATGTGACGATGTTTGCGTTCAGCAACACCATTCTGAGGATGAGCACCAGAACAAGAGAGTTGCGAAAGAGTCCCCTCAGCAGAGAGGAACTGATGAAAAGCGGATGACAAGTACTCACCCCCAGAATCAGAGCGAAATATTTGAATAGTAGCGAAAAACTACATATGAACCATACGTATAAAAGACTGATAAATAGATAACAACTGAGAGCGATGTTTCATAAAATAAACCCAAGTATAACATGAATAATCATCAATAAAAATAACGTAATACTTGTGTTCACCTTGTGAAACAAAGGGAGCAGGGCCCCAAACATCAGAGTGAACTAAAGCAAAAGAGTGACAAGACCTAGAAGTACTGGAAGTATAAGGAAGTTGTAGCTGTTTGCTAAGCTTACAACCAGTATAGTCAAAACGGGTGTTAACAGAGACACGACCTAAGACACCTTGACGAGATAAAATAGACAGACGAGAACCACATAAATGGCCTAGGCGATAATGCCACTGAGGGAAGGCGACAGAGGATGCAGCGACAGAGGCAGACACTGAAGACTTTGTGGTGGAGACAACGATGGAGGATGACGGAAGTCTCAAACTATCAAGAATGTAGAGACCCGGAGAACCTCTACGGCGATGGCCAGTACCGAGTGTTCTTGTCCGACGATCCTGCACAAAACACGAAGAGTCATCAAACCCAACAAAGCAGTGCATATTAGTGAGCTGACCAACAGACATTAAACTCATAAAGAGCTGAGGCACAAGAGAGACATCCGGAACAAGAAACTAAGGGGTGGACAGAGTGCCCTGATGAGTGACTGTACAAAAGGTGCCATTAGCTCTCTGAACAGAGACACCATTTGTAACAGACTGACAAGATGCTAACTGAGAGCCATCTGACGTCATATGGAAGGAGGCCCCCGAGTCCAGAACCCAAGGATGTGCAGTATCTGACACAGAGGGAGCGGAAGTAGCAACACTAGCAGATCCACCAGAAGAGGGCGTATACGACGAACGCTCCTGAAAAAGGGCCTGTAGATGGCTCATCTAGGTCTGAAGTTGACTCAACTGAGTAGCCAGTGGATCCGGAGAGGCAATAGGTGCCGGAGAAGAGGCAGCAGTGGCTCCACGACGAGACGATGTGGCTTCAGCTCAGGATGTAGCTTGAAGCACCGTTGAACACGATGTCCAGGTCGCTTGCAATGAGAGCAGACAACCTGAGTGGAAGAAGCCGGCGGGATAGAAATAACATCGGAGGATGCTGTTGAGGGAAAACTACCAGAATAGACTGCGGGGAAACCACAGAAGCAGAGCCAGTAAGAGAGCGAAGATGAGTCTCCTCAGCAATCAAAATAGCAAGAGCCTCAGCATGGTAGGAAGTAAAGGACGCCCAAGGAGTTGAGCCCGAATAGGATCAAAGTCTGAGCGAAGACGCATGATGAAGTCAAACATAAGGTTCTGCTCATCATATCTCTCCTTGGCCGCACATCCAGGGCAACCAGAACAGGCAGAGGGTACCATGGAGTCCAACTGATGTGAGAAACAGGTGAACTTACTATAGAACTCCTCAATAGACATATCCTGTTGATGCAAACCCTGAAGACTCTGTCGGAAAGAGAAACGAAGTGCCTCACTGTTCTGCTAATAGCGGCGCTGAAGATACTCCGACATCAGTTTGGAGGATGGCAGATGAATGAAGCTCATCCGAACTGAGATCTCAGCACTATGGCACAAAATACCCATAACACGATCATCATTGGCACGCCACGCTGCAGCAGCTGTCTTTTCCGTCTCATCCGTAGGAGCATCCGCGGTAAGATGCGAAAGCAAACCAATGGACCAGAGTAACATACGAACCGAGGACCACTCATGATAATTCTGACCATTGAGTTTGATATCAGAAGCCAAGAGCGCACCACCGCCATGAAGGCTACTAAAAGCCATGAAGACTGCTACAGTGTGCAAGTGACAGCATTGTGATATAGCAGAGGCAGCGATATATATATATATATATATAGTGCACACTACAACACCAGCAGCAGAAAAAGAAGAGGGTCTGGCGGTGAGAGCTCGAGTAGACAGCGGCGCGAGCAGGGGGCGCGAGCGGGCAGCTCCGGTCGGCGAGGCACAAATCCGGTCGGTGAGGCGAGGCACGACACGAGGAGCGGCGGCGCGAGCTACAACGGCGACGCAAGCTGTGGCGGCGCCCGCAGGGAGCGACGACACGAGCTGCAGCGACACCCGCGAGGAGCGGCGACGCGAGCTAGGGCGGCGGCGGCGGCGCCCGCGAGGACAGCGCCGAGACGAGGCCGGATCTGGACGAGGAGGAGGCGGCGACCAACAGATCTGGTCCTGATCTCACGGGAGAGATGTCGGCGCTAGCTGGAGAAGACAACGGCGACCGGAGTTGGTCGGAGATGACCAGTTCCGGGATTGATCGGTGGAAAAACTGGATCTAAGAGGTTTCTAGCTCTGATACCATGTTATAATATGACCAATCAAAAGTATATGAGGTTAGACCCGAGTATATATATATGTACGAAGAGACTATTAGACCTCGGAGACTAAATGGGGCCAATTTGGACATATACACTAGAATATATACATGTATATATATAACACATACGTCATCATTTGAAGCACCAATAAAATTAAGTGAAATAAATAGGCGGCTCAGTAAGCAGCATTTATTGCATTAGTGGATTACATCATCAAAATATCAGCTTTTGCTATTGAAAAATACCAACAAAATGAACAACCCTGCTGTCATGTTGAAAAAAGTATCTGCATTGACAATAATAATTACTTACTACGCATCCATAGTCGTTGAGAGCAAGCTTCATAATATGCCCCTTCAAGGTTTTAACAATTTTCTTCCTATCCTGAAGTTGAGTACCATGTAAGATAAAAACTTGAATTGAAACATAAAACCTGAATGGAAATCAGTGTCATCTCAATTATGACAATAATTAAGTCACACTGCAAACAGAAACAAAAGGGGGAAGAAAAAGAAATATGCAGGCATGCATAATAGCTCAACGTCACTAACAAAATAACAAACTTGTAATCTTATGAAACACCTTACTCAAAACAACAAAAAGCAATGCAGTCAACTGACCAAATACGAGGTGACTGCACCAAAATGTCATGAAGGTATAACAGGGACTGGACACGCACAGAAAACCTACTAAATAAGGTACCTTTGCACTGCCATGTTTGAGGCAACTGATCGCTATTTTCAGTCCTTCTCTTGAGCGCATGATCCGAACAAGAAGTGGTTCCGACAACCTTTTCTTCTTAGCTTTTGTTTTGTTTGGTAATTCAGGGGCAACTGATGGTTCATCTTCATCTATGACAGATGATCCTTGAGTGAGAAGGGGCATTAGTTGACGAATCACATCGGAGGCTGAGGTCTAAAAAAAACATGTGTATATTAGATGATGCAACAGACGGAAGATTTTTTTTAGTTAACAGCTGAGGTTAACAGTAAAGATAGGCCAAACACATTCAGTGAAGAGGATACCTTGTCAGCAATTGTAAAGTACTCCAATATGGCTATGTGTATTATGGAATACTCAACAATACCTTTCTCCAAGAGTGGTTGAATCACAGAAGTCATATGGTGCAATACAGACGATTTCTGTAATCCAAGCTTCGAAATTGCGTCTAACAAACTGCAAAGGAAATTGAACATTACAAGATTTTATTAGGGATTAAACAGTGGGCAGCAATTTATTTAAGAAACAACAGCTCAAGGCATGAAAAAATAGCTAAAATCAAACTATCAAAACATTTTCTCTTCCAAGTTGACAATTTCCACCAAGGTGATTTGATTAAATCATCTTCCCAATCTAAGTTGATTATTCCCCAATATCATTTTGTTTCCCCACCAAAATATAAGCCGGTTTCCATGACAATATTCCTACGCTACTTGAATTAGAACTTTAAAAAACTCTTACAAGCTGGCACCCATGATGCGAGAATTCTGTGCAATGGCTCGCCGATAAACTCGGATAAGAGATTCTGAAAGAGATGAACAAGATAACATATACTGACTTTACAGTGGAATTGCACACAGTTGAGTCAGCTAATGGATTCCATTAAGTTATGCAACATTCCGCACTTCAACAATATCTTGCAAACACTGACTCAACAATATCCCGTACTATGTCCTTTTCACATCAGGTTTGTCTGGTGAACAGGAGAAATGAATGAAAATAATTTAAATCATGTCTGTGAATTATTGTTGAATGAAAACTTCATTTGATATCTTATTGTGTTGTGAGTTGTTGAATCCCTGTTCCTGTTGTGCTTGTGTGAGCTGCTATTGCACTGGAATTGTATGCAATGTTGAGCTTCTGTGTTGGTCTTCTGTGCTGTCAAGCTGAAGTGTTCCACTAAATTGAATGAACTTTTGAATTCCTGTTAGTTCAGTTCTTGATCAATTGATCAACTTTGTATGACAATCTATAAAAGTCGGCCTTGTGTGTGTTTGATAACAATATGACCATGGTACTGGAGACTCAAATTCCAGTGGTCTTTATCTAAGCTGAATTCAACTGATGCTTCTTTTCCCCAGTTTGCGAACAATTGAGTTTAATGTGTGTCTGAGTTGAGAATCTGATTGAACTAATTATAGTAGTCTCTTGTGTATTCGTGTGAATGCAATTACTTTGGTTCAGGACAACTCTGGCTGAATAGATATTTTGATACTTTGGGGTTCTTAACTTTTATTCTATTGAAATCAATTGTCCTTTTCTAATTTTTGGGTGAATTGAAATTTATTCTTGCGTATTTGATTTGTGTGGTCGCTCCACATGTTTGCTATTGTGGTAGTGGCTAGGAAGAGTTGGGGTTGAGTTAGTGCTTGTTTAGTTCTCATGATTCGTCGATACTCGTTGTAGATTGTGAACGATGATAGTTATCTGTGCTGCCTCGTGCACGATCACTATACGATTCCTCTCTACTGCTCGTATCTATGAAATGCTAATCCAGATCACACACTAGTTAGGTCGCGAGTTTTTCACCTCTTTCTCTCTCTGAACTTCTTTTAACATTTTCCCTCTACTTCTCTCGTCTAGTTTTGTTTTTATTTTGACCTCGATTTAGTTTAGTTTTTACGCGATTCGTTTCTCTAGTCCCCTGTAGAAAGAACAACAAAATACTCGCCCACTACATCGTTCTCGTTTTCTTGCGAGACGGTTTAGACCGGTATCAATTTTTGGTGTCGTTGCCGGGGATCAAACTCAGGTCGCCCGCGCGACAGGCGGGAATACTCATAAAAATAAAACCAATGCCACCATGCAAATCTTTAAACATATGATGGAAGTATGAAAAAAAAAAAAAACAAAGAGTGGGGGGTGGGGGGGGGGGGGGGGGGGGGGGGGGGTTTCAAAAACAGAAATATGGCAAGATGATATCGTGTTTTTTTGGGATACCCATACCTGTGAGAATTTTGTTCAGTGAGGTCCTTGAACAGTTGAAGCTCAGCAGAGTACAATTCCAATAGCAACTTTCTTTTCTGACGCTGTGTTGCCCGCTGAAATGCAAAGTCAACAACTGCAAGGAATAATAACCTCCATATGGAATGATCATTTACTTACATATGATAGGAATAGGAACCTAGGAATGACATACAGCCATAAATTTTCATATAAGCAAGACAAACATATCAGACAAAGATTTCATGAAACATGCTTGATAATAGTGGGACTGCAAAAATACCAAAAGTACCAACAAGCATATTCACTATTTCACATTTCCAATGCCAGCTGAACACCATGTATCTTGAATCTAAGATAGCAAAAATTATTGTCAGAATGAAAATGTTAACAGAGTAAGACAAAACACTTCAGTTGCTTTTATAATGTGTCTGCCCGCAAATTTTCAGGGAATTTGTTGAGTGAATGTCAAACCATAACATGAATAAGCCCTAGCACATAAACAATAGACTTAACAATCTATAGACTTTAAGATCAATAAGTAATAACATAGCCACCGTCCAAACCACAATGAATTACCAGGGTAGTAGGATGCCTCCCAATATCATGGGACATAGTTCTCTGTAAATGCCTACACTATTTTTTTGTGGTTATATATTACTGCAATGTGTTGTACATGAACTCCAGTAAATAAAATAATTCAATGAATTTATGATTTATAGGAGTTTAACTATTAACATACACCCATCACAACCTTCTATAGTTACACATAATAAGATACAATAGGTAATGTCCTAATTAACCACTACAGTACTATTATAGTAATGAATACCTGCCGCCCCTATTGTATGACGAAGAAGCGAGGCCACATGACCATGAAGTGAAGAAATGAACCAGTCAAACTGCTTCTTTGTGGCTGTCATCAGAAACAATAGGTGTCTTAATGAAGCCAAGGATAACAGACCATAGTGCAACATTCTCATGTAACAACCACATATGAAGTTCAGAGAAATTTACCCAAAAATATGAGTTTCTTTACAAGGAAAACTGCGTACTTCTGGCGAGAAAGACTGAGCAAATGAGGCTGAAGAGCATAAAAAATAGTATCCCTCTCCAACTGTGAGCACCATTTCACACACGTCTGCCAAAAATAAAAAGGTAAAAGTGACTAAACCAAAGAGTTAAGCACCAAAATAAAATACAAAACACAAATATAAACAATGTAAAATGCTCAACTCACTTGAAGAACACGTGCAGTTACATGGGATCCAGCAATTTCCAAATATTTCCCATTCATTTTGCAGAGAGCCTCACTCACTAGCCTGAATTGTTGTCAAATTTGTCAATGTAAATCCTTGAATACAAGTCACAACATGTGAACACAAGTGCTTACTTGGATCTCTCCTCCTTGCTCACATTGTGACATCTCATCTTTTCCCACAGTACAGTAAGATCCTGTCAATATTGAGGTGCGAGATTAGTAAAAAATCACTTCAACTTAAAAATCCAAGCGTATACAATCATCATCAGCATGGGTAGTCACAAAACATTAGGATTGCAATGTCCAAGTGACTACATCTCCATTCCAGTACTCGAGATGTTGCCGGTAGCAATATTACCTTCTCAAGGCTGTAATTCCGCTTCCTCTTCTTCTTCCTCGACTCTGCCATTTCCTGTTATGAAATCATCCAACCTCAGTTCAACCATATATTATAAACTGAACTGAAGCCTATATTCCAACAAATTCCAAACAAGACAGCACCATAGCTACAACACATAGCAACATTAGGTGCGCTATGATGATTATTAGTCCATAAATACTCATATTTCAAGTCCAGTCTAAATTTGTGTGATGATTATTACTCCATAACTACTCGTATTTCAAGTCCAGTCTAAATTTGAGCCCAAACTTAATGAGCTCAAAGCATCCAATCACAGAACCCTCTCACTTCCAATTAAACCTTAGCTCCTACCATCACACAACAAAATCTTATCAACAATGGCCTAATAGGCGATGTGATACCTTGGCGGCCAGGCGCCGCTCTCTGGCGGTCATTGGCTGCTTATTCCCCTTAGAATCGTCGCCGCCACCTCCTCCTCTCCCGGCCGCTGGCTTAGGCTTCTTCCCTTCCGCTGACGGCTTCTTCAGCTCCTTCCCGTCCCCTCCCTCCACACGCGTCTTTGCCTTCCCTGCGGCGTCGCGCTTCCGCTTCTTCAAGCTCTGGAGGTCGTCGCCGCCGGCCATGGCGAATCGCTTGGTGGTGATCGGAGAGGAGGCCGAGGGTTTTAGTGGGCGCCTGGCGATTTGGCTTAGGGTTTACACTTCGTATATATGAATGGGCTGGGCCCATATATTTTTGGGCTAGATTGAGGCCCAAGAAACAAGACAGCTGTGTGGGCCAGACCCACTACATGGGCCGAGCCCAAGTCAGAGTAAGGGCATTATAGAGAAATCACAATTCAGCCAGGATATTAGGGTTTCCGCTAGTGGGGGAGAGGCCGCCGCGGAGCAGCAACGCCGTCCCGCCGCCACCTGGCATGGATCGGGTCCACCAAGCGGAACACGAAACAGCGGCGCCGTCCAGTCTGTCTCGTCGTGTGATGGTGTGTGTGGTGTTTGGTGCGTCGACCAGTGCAGCCAAAACGCCTCTTTTTTTTTTTTTTCTTTCTTTGTGCTCTTTTTGGGTTCTAGTGTCGGTCTGATGCGGTGTGGTCTGTCGTGTGTGTGTGTGGGCGTGTGAGCGATTTAGTTTAGTCTAGTTTTGAGTTTAGAACAAAAAGCTCGCACGACCTGGTTTCTGGTCATGATACTATAACTAGGTAGCAGTTAGTACTAGTAAGCAACACAAGTCACAAGCTCCTTCTAATTGTATATTTTATAGTAAAAAATAGGATTAAGAGTGGCACAAGATAAAAAGTATTTGTTGAACAAAATTATTGTTCAATGAGAGAATTTTGTACTCGTTTGTATCTATTTATATGATGGTTCTGATTAATGTCTTTGAATCTTTTATATACTATCATTTCTCATCATTATAACAAATTTACTCAATAAAATATTACTAATTATTAAAGATACCAAACAACCATAAAACTCATTTTGGAATTAGTTTTAAAGCTTTACTAATTTGGTCAAATACACACACGTCCACTTTTTCACACTTAATTTCCCTTGGAAGATTCAGTGAATCATCTTAAAACCTTGTAAAAACCTTCCAAAACCAAATTTCTCAAAATTACCCCCATCATCTTTGTTTTGCCACACCTGTCTCTGGTCTCTACACAATTCACATACATATACACCCCAATTTTATCCTCTTTCCCTCCATGGTTTTCTGTTTCCCTCCACACCCTCCCCTCCTTCCCTCCTCCATTTGAGATCTAAATCTCACCCCACCCACCCACCCACCTCTTCTTCTCCACCCCCTCACTTCCCTCCACTTCACACTTCCCCCCCTTCCTCCACTCCAAAACCCAGTAGCAGTAGCTGCAGCAGCAGATCGCAGAAGCAGAGATCTCCCACAGATCAAGAAACACCACATCTTTCTCCACCCACAGCAAGAAGTGGGGGCGGAGAAGCCATAGAGCACCAAGAAGCAGCGAGGGGGTGAGGTGGTCGCCTTGGATCTACCGATCTTGGAGCTAGAGATGGATCCTTCGGTCGAGAAGGTGAGTCTTGGAGGCCTCCGATCCGTTTACCTGCCTTGATCTGTTTTTGTAATGGTGTTTAAGTGTATAATCTTGTGTTCTTGGCTTCTCTTGTGTTGCTACAGGCGAGTGGGTCGCTGGATCCGGACGAGCGCACGGCCTCCGGCGAGCCGAAGGCCTGCACCGACTGCCGCACCACCAAGACGCCGCTCTGGCGCGGCGGCCCGTCCGGCCCCAAGGTGAGATCCGATCTAATATTTGGCCCAAGATTTGGGTGTACATGTTATTTGCCTTCTTGATCTGTGCATGCATGTCTTTTTATCTCGTGTTGCTGATCCGATCTGGTGTTTTCTTGATCCAGTCGCTGTGCAACGCGTGCGGGATCCGGTACCGGAAGAAGAGAAGGGAGGCGCTCGGGCTGGAGAGCCGCGAGGGCGAGCAGGGGAAGAAGAAGAGGGAGGAGGTGACCGTGGAGCTGAGGATGGTGGGCTTCGGGAAGGAGGTGGTGTTGAAGCAGAGGCGTCGGATGCGGCGGAGGAGACGGGTTGGCGAGGAGGAGAAGGCCGCCATCCTGCTCATGGCTCTCTCCTCCGGTGTCATCTATGCTTGAAGCTTCAAGTTCTTGAAAGAAAGACAAGAGAGTTGCAGAAAGTTGCAGATTTGCTGCTTTTAACATGCTTGAGCTCTGAGATGTCTCCGTTTTTGGTGGATGTATGCGTAGTTTTTCAGCTAATTAGTTTGATCAAAGTGCAAGTAATAATGTACTAGATGTTTCTGTTTATGTTCTCCTGTTCTTGCTAGTTGTAATGCTACCCAGTAGTAGTATCTCTAGTGTATAACTTTGCCATGTAAGAAGAGCTTATCATCATCATCGTCTTCGCCTTCATCTATCCTTGCAAAGAATAGTTTGAAAAAATCTGTGCAAATATTGTGTGGTGCTTTTGAGGAGATTGTGTGATGAGGTGTTCCGTTTTTGCCTGATTTCTCTGCCCAACTTGGAGGCAGTGATGACATGGTTCTTGTTCCTGGTTTTGTTGCAATTTTCAGCTTTGAAATGAGCAATGATTCATATGCTAGTTCATGCTATTTCAGTCCTGCTAAGTTCAGAAGCAGTCAGCATGTTTGCTTCTTTTGAGCTGAGGAAATACCACTCTTACTAGTCAGCAATGTCGCAGTAGTCTTTCTTGCTCTACAGATGTTTGACTTGCTAGTAATGGCTACTGTATAATAATGTTGCACACATATGTTAAGATGTTTCTTCTTTTTATGCCATAATGCGATGGAGATCTCGTGATTGTTGTATCTTGTCTTTGGGTGGTGGCTTCATGTCATGATGCTGTAGGTATCTTGTGATTCGGGCTGTTGGTTTGTTCCATTTTGTACTCTTGCAAAGCTTATGATCTTTTCTTTGTTTGTGTGTTTTTTTTTCTGTTTAAGATGGTGATAATTTTGTTATGAATTGATTACCATCCATGTGATTTCCATGATGCTTTTGTGTACTGTGCTTGCATGTTTTGGTGAAGTTCTGGAAAGAAACAATCATCTTACTATTACTCCACTCTAGTAAACTTCACCGTTGTCTGTTAAGTAGTACTAGTAGTACGGTACCCCGCATCCACCTGATAGCTACATCTGCCCTAGACATGTACCAGAAACCAAATCTTGCTTCCAACATATCCCATCACACACAGCCATAGCTAGCTAGATTCTCCAATTCACAATACCTCATCCTACTATGTCACTAATGTCAGTCACTTGATTGCTTCACAAGTTTTTGTTAATAGTAGCTTCCTCGTCAACAAATAAGAAGCGCGGACAATAAGTTGCAGCTAAAATCCAGACAAATACCCTGTTAAAGAATAAACATACCCATTCAAGGTTTCAAGCAACATTTTTTTAGCTAGTTTATGTCTACAAGTTGAACCAATCTAGACCTTCACTCATTCAGGTTTGGCCTTGTCTAACTTATTAAGAAAATAATAAACTAAATCACCTCAAAAAAATATATTAACCATGACCTACTAAAAATGCAAAATTTTGTTTTTCTAGACCCACTAATTTGTCCATTACATTCGTGGGTAACAAGACAATTCCTTTCTTCCCCACTGGAAGCCCACCAATTTATTTTTCTCCACCCAATTATATGTTGGCAGTTTGCCCAAGAATATCAACATCAGGAGCACTATTATCAAGTTGTCGACTAGTCAACAACTAGTTGTCCAGTTGGCCAATTTTCACCGACTTATGTTATCAACTCGACTGGAGAAAGTAAGTCGAGTGACCTGGTCATCTGGTCGACGACTAGTCATCGTCGAGAGCTCACGGGCAGTGAGAAAGTTAAGAGAGACAAGAGAGGGAAAGGCGCAC
This sequence comes from Pharus latifolius, assembly GCA_019359835.1. Classification (NCBI taxonomy): domain Eukaryota; kingdom Viridiplantae; phylum Streptophyta; class Magnoliopsida; order Poales; family Poaceae; genus Pharus; species Pharus latifolius. The sequence goes on along the minus strand of CM033321.1, from coordinate 93,128,155 downwards.
GAGAGAAAAACAGATACTGAGATTAGATCGCGAGACCGTGAGACAGAGAGTGCACCCGTCGCCGTCGTTGTCGACGTAATCGTCGCCCTCGAGCCGTCCGCCGCCATCACAAGCCCTCCACCATCGTCGCCTTTGACCCTCGAGCCGTTCGCCGTCGTCACAAGCTCTCCATCGTCGCTGTCTCTGTTTCCCTCGAGCTGTCCGCCGCCTCTGACCCTCGATCCCCTAGCCAATAAATCCCACAGTCGTCGCCTACTTACTGTTCTTTTGAGAAACATCTCTAAGAACTCGACTCTCTCTTTCCTCTTCCACAACGTCTGGAGTCATGGGAGCAATGGTGATTGATGGTGAGTGTTGTCCATCAACATAATATACATCGTGCATTGCATGGAAGGCCTGTGCATGAGTGTTGGCCCGGCATAGGTGCCATCCAATCTGGGATGGGGAGGCGTTTGTTGATTTGCGCATGTACTGGCAATCCACCCATCTCAAGGAAGATGCAAAGGAATTTATGGAGTATGAGGTGGAACTCCACTACTTCATCACTAAATCATGCCATTGGGCACTGATGAAGCAAAGATAGACATTTTTGACTGACTAAGTCGGACACCATTAATGTCGGATACTGATAAGGCAAAAGCTGTAGGATCGAGGATGCCGACTAGAGGGGGGATGAATATGAAGCTTTAAAACTTTTTAACTAAAAACAATTTTTGCAAGAAAAAAATAAAAACAGATAAACTGAAACAATTTAATAATATTTTGCACTGAGAAAAAGTAAGAAAGACAAACACAGTGATTTATCCCGAGGTCTCGGAGGCCCGCCCAGTCTCCCCTACTTCTCGTTGAAGCACTCAAATGAATGAGTCTTATTTCAATACCCACGAAGGATATTTTCACTAAGGTTGCTCCTTCTCCACTCTGGATAGGCGAGCACCGATGCCTTTCACAAAATATGCCGAGTTTCTCCGACAACCTCCGTTAATGGAGAGGTCAACAGCTACGCCTCCAAACCGTTTAGGTGAGAGCGTTCACCAAGAGTAAAAAGTTGTAATATTTTCTCTTGACCCCCAACAAATACCGATAAACTTCTAAGGATGCAAATGATGCAAATGAATGCTCTCAGAAGATCTCTCCTAATCACAATGAATGATACTTGATCAAAAGATCAAGGTTTTAGCACTTGGGCTCAAGTGTCTATAAAAAATATATCTCTTGGTTCTTTAAAAAATAGTTCAAAATTTTTTTATAAACACTAATAAAAAATCTGGCCAAAAGTGTTTATAAAACTGATAAAAAATGTGAACAGAAGCTTCTCAAAAATCTGCTCAAACACTGCTCAAAAATCTGCTCAAAACTGTTTGTAAAACTGATAAAAAAGTAGAGAAATCTAGTCAAAAACTATTTAAAAACTGCTCGAAAATATGAACAGAAACTGCTCAAAAATCTGATCAAAAACTGTTCAAAAGTGTTTTAAAACAGCTCAAAAACAGTAGAGAAAATCTGCTCAAAAGTTCTTCTAAAAACTGCTCAAAATGTATAGAAAGGATGCTCAAAGGTGTGTACAGAGACTACTCAAAAATGTGTATGAGAATGTACCTTGAGATGTGTGAAAAATACTGCTCAAAACACCTGTATTTATAGCACAACCTCTCAGCTAGCCGTTATAGTCGAAAAGGAAAGAAATCAGGCCAGCTAACAGCCAGCTTTGACCTCTAACGGCTAGTAAATAGCCGTTGGTACCTCTATTCGAATGAACAGTGTTACTGGTCGAATAAACAGTGTTACTGGTCGAATGAACAGTACCTAGTAAAAAAAATAGCACTCGGATGACCAATTTCAGTTCCTCTTTGAGATTCTTGACCAAGATTGTGAATGAATACGAATACCACATATGACTTAAGAGTTTCTCAGTTTTTGCTGGAACTAAAAGAGATTTTGCAACCCCTCTTAATAGTACGGTTTAAACTAAAAAAGAATGTCTTATAAAACCGGCCAAACTTCAAACGCCAAGACCGGTACAATAAACAAGCATTTACTTTAAGTCTTTGCAGTTTCCTTCTTGGCATCCATTATATTCGTGATCAACGAGGCTAAACAACATTCTGGCTATGAACCGACGAGGCGAAGATCGCACTTTACGTGATAGCATCATAGACCGACAAGACTATGGACTTTCGTGCTTGCATTCCTGCATTCATGATATATATGGAGGACAAATCTAAAACTCGAAGACGACAACCATCGGCTACTTAATTGGAGATTTTCTATAGATCCAAAATATGTGGATGTAATTAACCAGAAGTTTTATAAAGACTTGGGAACCAGTAGCCCGTAGTCCCTAAATGTCATATGTACTTCATAGCCGCATGAGGATATGTAAAATTCCAAAATGGACTTGTATCTTGTAATTCTTCGTGAATTAATAAAGTACACTGTTGCCCCTATATTTATGTGTTCTCTATTTTTTAATTTATATACTTATGTATACTAGCAAACTCGCAATTTTAAATTTACCCAAAGCGCAAATAAGTAAAACGATATTTTTTTGACAACATATGATAATAAAAAATAATTGTCAAAGTTATATTTTAGAGACCGTAAATAGTTAAAAAAATGACAATCTTTTTTACCAGAAGGAATATTTATAATACCCCACATTAATACTAATATATTTATAGCCAAATGATGTTGTTAGTTTGTGGACCATAGAAATTATAAGAAAACTCGGCATTAGTCGGGTAGTAATTTTATGAGCGATATTTTAATGTATCATATGAATGAATTTTGGGAAAATTAACTGAACGACACTTGAAAAATGGGATGCTGCATATAGAACAATAAATTGTGTGAATAACGTATAGGTCTAAGCATCTAATGTCATTAACACACCAGTGTTTTATAGCTAAATCCAAAACCATTAGGAGATACAATTTTGCAAGTGCAGGTATAGAAAACTGATGCTATGACAATAAACATATCATACTGGTCACAATTCAAGTATGAAACTGTCTAAGCTCTCCTCCGATGACGACTCTTGTTTGAACAGGATATGCGGCAATGGATCCATAGGAGCGACTAGTAAATCAAGAGTGCTAGTTCTTAGTGAAGTAAAGAGTTTTGCTCTTCTATGGCAGAAATATTCTTGTAGAGATTGTGTTGTCGGAATACCCCTCTATAAAGCGTAAAAATATAAAATTTCACCCCTCCGTTGTTGCCGCCTTTGACCCTCGAGCCGTCCGCCGCCGTCGCAAGCCCTCCATCGTCACTGTCTCTGTTTCCCTCGAGCTGTCAGCTGCCTCTGACCCTCGATTCCCTGGCCAGCACGTCCCACTGTCCGTCGCCGCCTGTGATCGCCACCTTTGAGGTTTGTTGAGGCCTGAGGTTGTGAGGTTTTGGTCTTGGGGTTTGGTTTTCAGGTTTTGTTTACTACTGAGGCCTGAGGTTTTGTTTGCTGCTGTTGCCTATTGTCTTTGGTTTAAGACTGTGTTCACTGCTATTAGCTTTGAGTCCGCCATTTTGCTTGCTGGTTTGTTGCTCCAAATCCAATCTAATGGCAAATCAAGGTTCAGCCGCTTCACATCCAATTGAAGAAGAGGGTAGGGAGCAGTATGATCCATCTAAGGATACTCAATGGAAGGCTAAGTCCAAAGATCAGGGGTGAAAATTTGGGTTTTGGCTAGACTTTTCAAATAAGGATATCGTCCAATATTCTCTTTGTAGCAAGCAAATGCATACCGGAGTTAGAAGATTGAAGCAACACCTTACTAGGGGCTTTGGAGACGTGAAGAAATGTCCCAAAACAACCTCAATTATCTTGAAAGAGACGTGTGACTACTTGAAGAAGAATGCGAGAAACAAACTGATATGCACACGCCTCGCCTTAAGATGAGTGCAAGTAGTTTGGTCCCGATCTTCCGTCGTAGGAGAAATCTGTGGATAAATGCGAGTTGTGACCTTGACGAAGGGGCGGCTAATCACGATTAAACACGCGACCAGAAACCTCACAATCGCTAAACCACTCCTCAATTGGTTATCAATCAAGCAAAGCTTGGTTTACCTGTTCACGAAGAACAACTCAAGCAAATCAATAAAGAAAAGCAAGAGAAACAGCGGAAGGATAACACTCAATAATCTGAATTATGAGTTGAATATTGAGACTCCGAATTGTACAAGTCGGCAAAGACACAAGCATACAATCTATATATTAACGAAGTCTACCTAAAACTAAGACCATGCCTTCTCTTTTATAGAGGATGGTGTCTACAAATATAGAAGGTTTAAAACCAAAATTATAAACTAATTTGAAACAAAAATAGAATCCAAACAAACTATAAAAAGAAAATTCTCGAGCTACTTTTCACGGATCCGAATAGGACTCGTCCCCCTCGAGCACTTGCCATTATTTTGGATCTCTTGGTTGTATACGATGTCGGAATTCAATGATTATTGATGCGTTGGAAAGCTCTTTCGATTATCTTTCCAACAAGTACTCGAAAAACTATCTTGAACATCTATGTTGAAATTGGTGCTTGATTGAAGTTTCTGAACAGTCAAGCTTGATCGGCAGATTGGATGGTCCTCAGGTTGCGACCATGGGTCCTCAAGTATGGTCAGTTGTGACCATGTGCCAATCATGGGCTGCAACCTTGTGCCCTTGGCCTGTGACCAAGTACTTCCGACCATGGGCAACGACCTTGTGTGGTGCTGTGGCCTCGAGCCTTTCCGGTCGAGCGTAGATTTCTTCTGATTGATTGCTCGTGCTAAGGATGTCCTCATCATACTCCCCTTCTTGAAAAGGACTCGTCCTTGAGTCCGGCAGCGTAGAACTAAAGGACGGAGAAAGGTTCACAACATTGAATGTGATGCGAATGATGTCCTCATCATACGAGTCATATCAATCTTGAGCTCTGAAAACTGATATGGTACTTGCATCTTCTCAATATTCACATACCAGTATGGAGGACGGTCAAGCAAAGATGCCCTTGGAATCAAGTCGATTGGATGCTCTTTTCCTAGCGATGGTGGTCGCCCTGCTGGTATCATGTCCGGCAACACATCCCCGACTTTCTCTTCGTTGGCAGCTTTAGTGGTCAAGTTTGCCCTCTGTTGAAGTAAAACGGCAGCAACAACATGGTTATTGGCTTCAATTGGATCTTGAGGAACACTAGATGGTAGGTGCTGTCGTGGAGAAGCTTGCTCAACTTGCCGAAGTTGAACTTCAAATCTATCAATACGATTCTCCAAACTGTCCAAACGAACAAGTACTTTATCATTCAGCATCCTCTGGAGAGAGCTCGTGAATTGATCCACCCATGCTTGAGAACGCGAAGACAACGGGATCGCAGGTGATTGATTCACGCCTTCCTCAATAGCAACAGCATCATAATGTAATGTATCACGATAACTTTTTAACCTTGACATTGTTAGTGAAAACAAGACAGATGAATTCCTACCGGCAACGTAAGCTCTGATACCAACTGATATGCATAAGCCTCGTCTTAAGATGCGTGCATGTAGTTTAGTCCCGATCTTCCATTGTAGGAGAAATCCGTGGATAAATGCGAGTTGTGAACTTGACGAAGGGGCGGCTAACCACGATCAAACACGCGACCAGAAACCTCACAATCGCTAAACCACTCCTCAATTGGTTATCAACCGAGCAAAGTTTGGTTGACCTGTTCACGAAGAACAACTCAAGCAAATCAATAAAGAAAAGCAAGAGCAACAGCGGAAGGGTAACACTCAATAATCTGAATTATGAGTTGAACATTGAGATTCCGAATTGTACAAGTCGGCAAAGACACGAGCATACAATCTGTATATCAACGAAGTCTACCTAAAACTAAGACCATGCCTTCTCTTTTATAGAGGATGGCGTCTACAAACATAGAAGATTTAAGACCAGAATTCTAAACTAATTTGAAACAAAATAGAATCCTAAGAAACTATAAAAAGAAAAATCTCGAGCTACTTTTCACGGATTCTAACAGGACTCGTCCCCCTCGAGCATTTTCCATTGTTTCGGGTCTCTTGGTTACATCCGATGTCGGAATTCGATAATTCTTGATGCGTTGGAAAGCTCTTTCAAATATCTTTCCAACAAGTACTCGCACAACTGTCTTGAATATCTTTCCAACAAGTACTCGCACAAATATCTTTCTCACGGATCCGAACAGGACTCGATCTGAACATGACTCTTTCCTCTCGTGCACTTGACATTTTTTTGGGTCTCCTGGTTGCATACGACATCTAATTTTGATGATTCTTGATGCGTTGAAAAGCTATTTCGAATACCTTTCCAGAAATTACTCATATGACTGATTCGGACGTCTGTACTAAAATTGGCACTTGGTCGAATTCTCTGAACAAGCATCCGATCATCACTTGGTCGTCAGGCTGTTTGGTCCTCAGGTTGCGACCATGTGCTTCCGACCATGGGCAGAGACCTTGTGCGGTGCTGTGGCCTTGAGCCTTTTTGGTTGAGCGTAAAGTTCTTCTGATCGATTGCTTGTGCTAAGGATGTCCTCATCACAAACCACTCGAGCTAGATGATGAAGATGAAGGTGGAGATGAAGATGATGAATTTTGAGAAATCCAGCATCCAGCAACATCATCTAGAGGCTCATCTCAGTCCTTTGTTCATCAAATTTCTGAGACAGCTACTAAAAGGAAGTAATTGACACTTCAATTTAAACAATCGATGCTAAAACTAGCTAAATCAATTGCTTTTATACTTCGGACGACACCCGAAAAGGTGGTTAAGGAAAGGCATGCCGATGGACCTCGTCAAACTACCCTTGAACAATGTATGAAGACCAAAGAAGAAAAAGAGAGGGTGAATCAACATGTAGCTATCACTACTACAGAAGTGCATTCCACTAACCCATATTTTCTAACGATTATAAGTAATCTGGGAAAAATCCGATAGAATAGGATGACAGCGGCGGAAAAGAGGCATTTTACTATCAGTTACACACTAGTCCAACATTAGTGAAATGCAAATACTTTTTACTATCGGTCATTACTGTACAAAACGATATAATATATTAAATAGTACTATCGGTTTTCCATTTTTAACTGATAGTAAAATTACGCACTTTATACTATCGGTTATTACTGTTGACGAGGATTGACACCCGGACCACTTCTATTGGACTTCTGGTTAAAGGCAGATTTGAGTCAGAAGTGTATATGGCGATACGAGCTCAAGTTGTTCTGAGGGACGTCGCTATGAGATCGCAAGCTTTACACGATCAGACTGTAAGCCTTGCGCAGTCAGAAGTTTGTATGCTGTACGCCAACTAATCGGGATATTGCGCGGTCAGCCGACATCCCGCGGTCAGAACATCTGCCGATCAGGATACTTAGAATCTATCTATTCGGTTGCCCGCGCAACAGGATATTCTAAGTATCCCGAAGATTCCTACACGTGGGAGATCAACCGAAACATCAACCGAGAGATCGGAAGATCAAGAAATCCAAAATCATTTAAGTTAGCCAAGTCTACAGCCCACCTCAGATAGCATTTTAGTAAGCCTTCTTTGGCTTATCCTTGTACGCTTTTATAGGAAAAATCCTCGCCTGTGGGGACTTTTTCCTCCAATTGTAAACTTCTTACCACACTTAGTGAAATCCCAACAGGACGTAGGGCTATTACTCCCACCATCGAGGGCCCGAACCTATCTAAACTTTCTTGCGTCCCCGGTTCTCCATTGTTTTACTTACCTTCCCGGAGGGTCGCCCTGAAAGGTCTCACTCTTTACAAATTCTGCATAAGTTCGGCTGAGGACCCCGAGTCTGAATCGTCGACAACTGTACCAACCGATATAATATATTAAAATAGTACTATCAGTTTTTCATTCGTAACAGATAGTAAAATTACTCACTTTATACTATCGGTTCGTACTGCACCAACCGATATAATATATTAAATAGTACTATCGATTTTTCTCGCGTAACTGATAGTGAAATTACTGACTATTTACTATCGGTTCTTACTGTACTAACCAATACAATATAGTAAAGTTTACTATCAGTTATATAAAACAAACCGATAGTAAAATGACTTCATATAAACTAATGGTTATGACAGTGGGGACCTTATTTTACTATCGGTTTGTGTTTTTGAACCGATAGTAAAATTGTACAACTTAATTAGGTCGACCCCTACTCTGCGCTCTACATGTTGGAATCATTTCAGCCGCGCATGACTCCAAGCTAGAGTGATCTGGAGAAGCTAGCTGAGAGGTTGATCATATTTCCATCCCGCTCGGTATTGTCATCTTCTCATCACCTCTCTCTCTCTCTCGATCACTCTTTCACACTCTCCCTCTCTCTCTACTTGCAATTCATTAAACTAGATACATGTAGCTCCAAACTAGCTAGAAGACTAGGTTGGCTAGCTAGCTATAGCTTGCTGAATTTAAGCAGCTAGCTAGCTGGCTCTTCCAATTAATGCATGCATCAAGTTAATTAGGGTTTCATATATACAAATCCATTTAATGTAATTAAGCAGCTCATGTACACACATATGGCTTAGCTAGCTAATTATGTTTCATGCATATATGCATGCACTGAGTCATTAATTATTTATTTGAATTTGTCAATTTTGTGAAATAATTGTAGATGGACCGAGAATATTGGATGTATGGAATAAAACGTACTACTGTTGAGTATTTGGAGGGTGTGAATGGGTTTATTAAATTTGCTGAGCAAGAAAAGGCGAAGAAGGGAGAGAAAGATATGCATTGTCCTTATATAGATTGTATGAACTTAAAAAGGTTCGGCAATTCTGATCAGATTAGGAGTCATTTGATTCGTCGTGGTTTTAACGCACGCTATACCCGTTGGATATGGCATGGTGAAGATCTTGAGGAAACGAGCACCGCTACCAGTCAGCAGCACCCGGAAGTGGATTGCTGTAATGATGATCATGATCAAAACATTGGTAATGTTCATTCGGAAGTCCATGTAGATGAAGACAATTTAGATGAAATGTTACGTGATGTAGAAGAAGACTACAGCGAAAACGATTTAGCTAAATTTGAGAAATTAATTGTTGATTCTAAGAAGCCTTTGTTCTCCGGATGTGCAAAATTTACAAAGTTGTCTTCTGTGTTGAGATTATATAACTTGAAGGCAAGCAACGGTTGGAGCGATAAGAGTTTCACGGCGCTATTGGATCTGTTAGTGGACATGCTTCCAGAGGGAAATGAGTTGCCAAGATCAGTTTACCCGGCCAAAAAACTATTGTGTCCGTTGGGAATGGAAATCGAAAGAATACATGCATGCCCAAATGATTGTGTTCTGTACCGTAACGAGTACGAGGATTTGTATGTTTGTCCAAGATGCAGTACATCGCGGTATAAGCATGGGGACAGAATTTATCACAATGGATGTGATGAGGTAAAGAAAGGGCCTCCGGCCAAAACTGTGTGGTATTTGCCTGTGATTCCCAGATTAAAACGGCTGTTTGTAAATCCGAAAGATGCGAAGTACTTGCGTTGGCATGTTGAAGGTCGGAAACAAGACGGAAAACTAAGACATCCAGCTGATTCCATTCAATGGAGAAACATTAATTAACAGAACATTCGGTGAGTTTGGCGGCGAAGTGAGGAATATAAGGTTTGGGCTGAGTACGGATGGTATGAATCCACACGGAAATATGAGCAGTCGACATAGCACTTGGCCGATTCTTTTATGCATCCACAATCTTCCTCCTTGGTTATGTATGAAGCGCAAGTACATCATGATGTGGTTACTAATTTCAGGACCCAGACAACCCGGGAATGATATTGACGTGTTTCTATCACCGTTAGTCGAGGACTTACATAAATTGTGGAGCGAAGGGGTGCGGGTGTGGGATGCACATAAGCGAGAGAATTTCATGTTGCGGACCATGATATTTTGCATCATAAATGATTTCCCGGCCTATGGAAATTTGTCGGGGTATAGTACGAAAGGAGGCAAGGCTTGTCCTATTTGCCTGGATGAAACTGAAAGCATGTAGTTATCGAACTCAGAAAAACAGTGTACATGGGTCACCGTAGATTCCTTCCAATGCATCACGCCTACCGTAAGAAGAGGAAGTCATTCAATGGGAAGTCTGAGAAAGGATCAGTCCCAGTGTTTGTGACTAGTAAGGAGCTTTACTTGCGCGTGAAGGACATCAAAGTTGAGTTCGGTAAATGTTCTAAACCTCCAGGAAAAAATGTTTGGAAGAAGAGATCGATTCTTTGGGATCTGCCATATTGGGAGCACTTACAAGTTCGACGTTGCATTGATGTCATGCACGTGGAGAAAAATGTTTGTGACAGTTTGACTGGTTTGTTGTTGAACATTCTAGGAAAGACGAAAGATGGCATTAACGTTCGCCGTGACATGCTCGACATGGGCATAAAGACTGAGCTTGCACCGTTGGAGAAGGGAAAGCGGACATACCTCCCCCCGGCCTGCTATACTTTGTCAAAAAGAGAAAAAACAGAACTCTGTCAGTGCCTACATGGTGTCAAAGTTCCATGCGGGTATTCTGCGAACTTGAAAAAACTTGTGTCCATGAAAGACTTGAAACTGGTTGGTATGAAGTCCCATGATTATCATGTACTGATATCACAAATGCTTCCCATTACTATCAGAGGCATCCTCCCAGTCAAAGTCAGAGAGACAATTACAAAGCTATGTTATTTCTTCAACACAATATCTGGCAAGGTACGTAAGTGTGTACTCCTAGCAAGTTAATTAGCTCCATTCGTGGAACTTGTCAGATTTTTTGGATCTGAATATTTGCTGCAACTGTGTCATTGCAGGTAATTGATCTGGATGGACTGGACGATTTGCAACGCGATGTGACTACAACTCTTTGTCAGTTAGAGATGTATTTCCCTCCATCTTTTTTTGATGTTATGGTCCATCTAATTGTTCACCTTGTCAGAGAAATTAAGTTTTGTGGACCCGTGTTCCTGCGCTACATGTATCCATTGAGAGATTTATGGGTATCTTGAAGGGATATGTAAGGAATCGACATCGGCCTGAGGGCAGTATCATTGAAGGTTATGCCGCCGAGGAGGTGATCGAATTTTGCACCAACTATATGGCCGGAGTTGACCCAATTGGCGTTCCTACGTCCCGGCATGAGGGCAGGCTTCAGGGCATTGGAACGATTGGATTTAAAGCAGTCGTCCCCTCTAGTGATCTGTATGCAAAAGCCTATTTTTGGGTCTTACAGCATATGACGGGGGTGGAGCCATACATACACGAGCACAAGGAAATGTTACGGAAACAGAATCCCTCGAAGCCAGAGATTTGGGTCACCAGAGAACATAATAGGAAGTTTGCTGGGTGGATTAAAAATAGAGTCCTACAAGCTTCTGAGGGCGACGTAGATGAAGTTGTTACATGGTTAGCCAGAGGGCCTAGATTTACTGTAGGGACTTGGCAGAGGTATGACATCAACGGTTATTCATTTTACACAAGAACTCAGGACGAGAAGAATACTATGCAATGTAGTGGAGTGACACTACTTGCTATTTCGGAGGATGCCAGGGCAGTAAGGGCACTCGACTCATATTACGGTGTTATTGAGGAAATATGGGAGCTCGATTATGCATTACTTAAGATTCCTCTGTTTCGATGCCAATGGGTCGAAATCCCTCGAGGTGTTAAAGTCGACAATTATGGGTTTACTCTCGTCGATCTCAGTAGAGTCGCACACCAAGATGATCCATTTATACTTGCTGAGCAAGCCACACAGGTGTTCTACATCGTTGACCCGGCCAACCCAAAGTTGCACGTTGTCCTTCACAGTAAGAGACGTATTGTTGGGGTCGAAGACGTTGTGGATGAAGAAGAGTATGATCAGTTCGACGAACTACCTCCATTTTTAAATGGAATTCTTTAATCTGTCTCTACCGAAGATATTGACGAAACAAGTTACCTGCGAGACGACCACGAAGAAGGATTATAGGTGGACAACCATTCTTGACTAATTTGCAATATGTAAGTGACGTATATTACTTGGATCTTTAATCGAAGAATTCTTCAAATCATTTTTCAAAAATTCTTTGGGAAAACATACGTGATGCATTGAGAATCATTTATGCAAATTTTCATTTCAATTAGAGTATATACTTGATTTGAGAAATAATTGATTCTTTTCACAAATCAATATGAAAACTGCAAATTTTCATTCCATCATTGGTCTTTACTGTTCATTTATTTCAAAATTATTGTAAGTTATTTGCATGGGGTTTCAGGTGTCTCTACAAGTGCAAAATGATGTACTGAGACCCATCTGTAATTGTTCTCAGGAAATCCCTTTAAGTACATAGTATGCTACTATCGGTTTCAACTTCCCAACCGATATGAAATTAACATATACTATCAGTTTATTGTTAATAACCGATAGTGAAATACAATGCAAAAATGATGTGTTAAGATCATATGTAATTGTTCTAAGGAAAATCCTTTAGGATCAATAACATTGTAGTTTACTATCAGTTTTAACTGCCAAACTGATATGAAATTAAACTTTACTACCGGTTTATTGTTCATAACCGATAGTGATTTGTACTGTGTTATGAGCCCCTGTTCTTAATTTATTATCGGTTATTAATAATAAAACCGATAGTGAACAACCCCACACTCTAAACCCTAACTTATATGTATTTACTATCGGTTTTGTGGTTATGAACCGATAGTAAATATTCATATATTAGGGTATAACCTTGCTGTCTCGCACGATTTTCCCTCCAGTGCAACTGATCACATTCCAAATACTCATGCGCGGAAAACCCTAGCTTCCTCGACGTTCGTTTCTTCGCTCCTCTGCGCCACCATTGCCGATCACAAGCCGGAAAACCCTAGCTTCTCCACCGCCTCCGGCCACTGCATCGCGCCACCGCCTCCGGCAACTCCACGAACGACTATAAGTGTTCTTAACCAAACCGCTCACGTCAATTGCTTAAATTTATATGCAATGGTTCATATGTGGTTCAATGGTTTACAAATATAAAACTAGAGTAAAATTCGTGAACTACAAACTTGATAGCTATGAGAATGACAGACTTGATGATAATCATTAGGAATTTTCCATACAGTGTAGTCCACTATCGGTTTATTATGTAGAACCGATAGTAAATACCGTACACTGAATTTTCTGTTAATTATTTCCCATTTTCTAATTTTCATATGAAATTTTTGATCATTTAAATTTTAACAGACTTTATGTTCCTGCAGAGAGACTAGCATAGTTTGCACTGCTACTTTTATATATTTTACAGAATATAAACTTGATTACTATCGGTTTGACTTGGAAAACCGAGAGGAAATAGACTAATCTGAATTTTCTGTTAATTATTTCCCATTTTTTAATTTTCATCTGAAATTTTTGATCATTTAAATTTTAACAGACTTTATATTCCTGCAGAGAGACTAGCATAGTTTGCACTGCTACTTTTATATATTTTACAGAATACAAACTTGATTGCTATCGGTTTGACTTGGAAAACCGATAGGAAATAGACTAATCTGAATTTTCTGTTAATTATTTCCCATTTTCTAATTTTCATCTGAAATTTTTGATCATTTAAATTTTAACAGATTTTATGTTCCTGCAGAGAGACTAGCATAGTTTGCACTGCTAATTTTATATATTTTACTGAATACAAACTTGATTACTATCGGTTTGACTTGGAAAACCGATAGGAAATAGACTAATCTGAATTTTCTGTTAATTACTTCCCATTTTCTAATTTTCATCTGAAATTTTAGTTCATTTAAATTTTAACAGACTTTATGTTCCTGCAGAGAAACTAGCATAGTTTGCACTGCTAATCTTATAAATTTTCCTGAATGTAAACTTGAGTACTATCGGTTTTACTTGAAAAACCGATAGGAAATATAGTATGTCATAGTTTGCACTGCTAATCTGAATTTTCTGTTAATTACTTCCTATTTTCTAATTTTCTTCTGAAATTTTAGTTCATTTAAATTTTAACATACTTTATGTTCCTGCAGAGAGACTAGCATAGTTTGCACTGCTAATCTTATAAATTTCCTGAATATAAACTTGAGTACTATCGGTTTTACTTGGAAAACCGATAGGAAATAGAGTATGTCATAGTTTTCACTGCTAATCTGAATTTTCTGTTAATTACTTCCCATTTTCTAATTTTCATCTGAAATTTTGGTTCATTTAAATTTTAAAAGACTTTATGTTCCTGCAGAGAGACTAGCATAGTTTGCACTGCTAATCTTCATATCAATTGATGGTTTGTTCATGGAATTTTAGGTGAAGCCATGTCGGCATCTTCCTCGGCTGATAGTAGTGATTCGGGGAGGGCGAACGTAGATGGCACTGCCTCGTCCCAGCGCAAGAGGAAGGCGCGAGGCGCGACGATGTTGGGTCGTTTGGCCAAACGCGCGGATCTTTCATGTGAGTTCAACCAGTTCGGGAGACCGATCGGGAAGAATGCCGGCCACTATGCTGCCTATATTGCCTTGTAGGCGAAGGAAAGGGTGAAGATCACCGTCCAGAGCTGGAAGGACGTCAAGGCCGACGAGAGGGATAGGCTGTGGGCGGAAGTGTAGATAAAATTAATCAAAATCACTGAACTCTTGAATAATCACATTCCCTTAGTTTATCCCAGAGATTAGGTAAGTCCTGCTTATATGCACCATTTGAAACAGGCCAAGTGGAACATCCCCGACGATGGTCCCAAGATAGCTTGCTTGAAGGACATGAACAACACGTGGAAAACCTTCAAGAGCGTCCTCGTCAGTACCTTCCTCGCTAAAGGCAAATCTCCATGCGAAAAGTACCCCTTCATAACGGAGGAGGTATGGGAGCAATTCGCCCAACAGAAGGGGACTTCTGAGTTCAAGGCATGTATGGTTCCTTTGCTTGGTTACACCATTGTATGCAGTAAGCAGCGGTGCATTAATTTTCTTGTTTCTAGTATGAAGGCCCTCAGCGAGAAGAACAAGGCAATCCAGAGGAGGAACGACCACCCACACCGGCTCGGCTCTCATGGCTATGCGGGGAAGGAGGAGCAGTGGAAGAAGGCTGAAGACGAGGCGTCGAATTTCATCGACTCCCCTAACCTACCACTCTCCGAGATCCGCGATCATCGATGCAAGAACTGGTGGCTGGCCAGAGGGACCGTGTCGGCCACGGGGACTGTGGCGTTCCCAAACCCCAGGGACGTCGAGGTCGTGCAGCGACTCGTAAGTTGGTTAACTTCCTGGTTGGAATCATAGAGTGTGGTAGAAAAAACTATGATCACTAGTGTGCGCACAAGTTTGTATATATTTCTTCCTCACAATGAAGAGTTTTCAATGTAACAGATCTCTTGCTCGAAGGAGGCGACCGAGGGATTGTTCACTCCCCATAGGGAGAACGACATCCTTACCTGGGCTCTAGGGAACAAGGAGCATCCAGGGCGGACGCGAATCGTGGGGGCTGTGGTGCCATGGAAGGAAGGCTTCTCGGAGCCCGGGCAAAAGGCGAAGAAGGCTGGCAGCTGGAAGGAAAGGGAAGTGGAGCTATCTCAGAAGATACGGGCAGATGTGACTGCACAATTCGCGGACATGTTCGCTCAAATGAACGAGAAGTATGAACGCCTCAGCCGAGTTGTGCAGTCCAAGGGTTTAGATCCAGCTGCCGAGGTCGACGCTGCCAGGCCGAGTAGTTGCGGCTCGAAGGTTCACGTGGATCCGGTGGACCTGATCGAGGTATTGCAACTCTTGAGCTATATATGCAGTGGTTGATGCCACTCCCGTTACGTTAGAATTGTTTCGCTAACCTGTTATAATTGTTGCAAATTGCAGAAGCCGGAGAGTTGTAGCCTATTGATCAACATAGGCGACAAACTTGTTGCGGTTGCAAACGGGGTCGTATACCAGTCTTGGGAGGATGTCCGGATCCACTGCGTACCTCTGGAGCCTGGATTCGCAAAGGTACAGGTGGACATGGCCCTCCCGGGCTACAGCTCTTTTCCGTTGCCCGTCCCAACGGACGAAATGCGGATAATTGGCGAGGCATTGGGCTCGTACATACAGTGGCCCAAGAAGGGTGTTAGACTACAGGAGGTAAACCCTAGCCATTCTAGCTTACAACTCAGTTAATATACTCAATTTGTAAAATCTAACTTACGCGTTTGTACTTAAAGTGGACGATAGATACCAGCTCACTTCCTGAGGACACCACCCCCGCCACAACGCATGAGCGAACTCCTTCGGCCCCCATGCCTCCTCCGACGGCCTCAAACTCTTCGCCATCAAATGAGGCCGGCGGCATCACACCCCAACCTTCGAAGGTATACACTCGCTCCCCTCCCAAAGGCAAGGGCAAGGCCAAAGGCAAGGGCAAACAAAGCCAGCCGGGTACATTCAAGAACGGGTCCCCACTCGTATCGGAGTACCTTCTGCGCAATATGGATCAAATAACCAGAAGTCTCCACGAGTGGTACCTGACCCGGTCTAGGCGCCACATCAACTTCTTGGTTCACTTCAGGCCAGCCCATTTTCACCGTGAGCCTGGGAGCATATCGGTGGCCCACAAGGATTTGTTCGACTCCTCAACTGGCGGGAGCTTGATATGTCCATCATACGGACTAGAGTCCTGTGAGTTTGCTGTTGTCTAAAGTTATCACAGTTCGTTTCATAAATCTAATCACTTTGTATGCACTACTTACTAATGTCTACTTTGCATCCAGGTGCATGTATAGGCTGGCGTCGATGAGGGCATGTGACAAGGTGGGTTTCCTCGACCCAGAGAAAATAAGCCTCACGATGCTAGAACACGACCAAGCACATGCGGAGGAATACATATCAAGGGCACTACTAGCGCAGCAGGACCGATAATTCATCCTTGCGCCGTACCACCAAAGGTTAGTGCATTTCCTACTAATTTAACTCATTCTTGTATGTTACGCCTAACATATGTATGAAACGGTTCGCTTATATATGCAATGCAGGGGCCACTGGGTCCTCGCCGTCATTTGCCCATGGATGAATGAGGTCTATTACCTCGATTCGATGAGCGACAAGGTGGCGCATGTTTTCACCCTCACATGGCACATAGACGCGTAAGTAACATAGTTGTTTTAAATTTTTCTCTGACTAGCTAATTAATGATAACATATTAACCTGCAATGCTAAATTAAATACAGGGCTTTCAAAAATTATGCTAGTGCTGGAGGGAGGCATGACGCGTCGAAGGGCACAACAATTTCTTGGAAAGAATATGAGGTAATTAATACGGATGGAAGTACTCATGATGAGTCTTTTAATTTAAGCTTAATTAGTTCTTTCGAGTTAATGTGGATTTATGTCTTTGCATATGCAATTTTCCCAGTGCCATCAGCAGCCACAATAGTGGGAATGTGGCTTTTATGTCATGAGATTCATGTATGACCTGATCAGGAGAAACTTTACCCAATTCCCTAAGGTAACCATTTTTCCTGACTCAAAGTCGAACTTTAATTGGATATGACATACGATACTAACTTCATACACGCATATATGCAGAGCGCCATGTTGAAAGAGCAATATGAGTTGCCTCAATTGAGGGAGCTGCGAACAATTTGGGCTCAATATGTCATGGAAGAAGTGGCTATCAATGATCGATTGTAACTGACTTGTGTAATATATATTGAATGTGTTGATTGCTGTATTTGTGAATAAACTCAATATATATGTGAATAGATTCATTGATGTATTTGTGAATAAACTCTATCAATATGTGAATAAATTCAATTTGTCCAATGCATGTGTATATTACTGTATTAGTGTATCTGTGAACAAATTCAATATGTGAATATTGGTGTATTTGTGAATGATCCAATGTATCTCTGTATTGCTGTATGTATAGGTGCAAGATTCCAGTACTAACCGTGTCGAGTACATAACCGATAGGAAACACTACACAGTACTATCAGTTATATACTACAACCGATAGAATAAATATTACAGTACTATCGGTTCATATACAACAACCGATAGAATAAAGTTTCCAGTACTAAACGTGTCTACACAATACTATCGGTTTAGATCCCAGCCGATAGAAAAAAACATACACATTACTATCGGTTTAGATCCTAACTGATAGAAAATACCTACACAATACTATCAGTTTATATTCGAGCCGATAGAAAAAACCTACACAATACTATCGGTTTAGATCCGAGCCGATAGAAGAAATAGTCGATAGCGATTAGTGAACGTTGGGAATGTAGATGTTTTACTAACGGTTTTCAACAGATAGTAGTGTGCTACGTTTCTACTATCGTGCCGATCACTATCGGTAAGAGAACCGATAGTAGAGTGGATTTTTAACCGATAGTGAAAAGCATTTCTGTAGTAGTGTACTTTTTTTATGAGTGTGCTATACCATTCAATGCTGCCAACTTAAGGAGTTTTGAGATTATGGTTGAGTCCATCGAATAGTATGGTCCTAAGTATAAGCCACCTACTTTTCATGACTTGAAGATGTCATTGCTTGCGAAGGCAAAAAAGGAAATGGATAAGTTGAGGGAGAAACATGAGTTGGCTTGGAGACAGTTCAGTTACACACTTATGTCAGACGGATGGACAAATAGGAGGGGACGACACTTGATTAATTTCCTTGTCAATAGTCCGAAGGGGAATTTCTTCTTGGAGTCCGTTGATGCATCAAGTCAATCAACCGCTGCAAACATGTTAGTAGATTTGTTGGAGGAAAAAATTGATGACATTGGCAGAGACAATGTTGTTCAAGTGGTCATAGATAATGGAATTAACTTTAAAGCAATAGACAAAATTCTAATGAAGAGGATTCCTACTCTATTTTGAATCTCCTCTGCTATCCATTACTTGGACCTTATATTGGAGGACATTGGGAAGATGAAAGAGTTGAAGAAGTATAATGTGCATGCCAAGCATGTGACCATATTTATTTATAGGTATGGAAGGCTTCTTGATGCAATAAGGGAGAAGGCAGGTGGTATAGATCTTGTAAGACACAACTACTCGATTTGCTACATCTTTCTCACTTTGCAAAGTTTGTGCAAGCATTGGTAGCTTTGAGAGGTCTCTTTGTTAGTGATGATTATAATAGATCCAAATTGGCAAGCACAAAGGCTGAGAAAAATATGTGTGAAATTATACTTTCTACTAGATTTTGAAATGCAGTACAAGATTGCACGAGAGCATCGCAACCATTTCTCATTGTGTTGAGGATCGTCAACACTGATGAGAGGACAGCAATGGCAGAGGTTATTGCAAGTATGGATCTCGCAAAAAAGAAGATCAGTGACTCATTTGAAAAAAGCCAACATTACTCAATAAAGTGATAGCAATTGTTGAGCAACGGTGGGAAGACCAAATGGGGCAAAATTTACATGTGGTTGCATTGTTTTTGAATCCAAATAAAATTTTTGACATCAGAAGGACCGATCTTGCATACGCTTCTAGGCTACGGAGCGTGTTTAATGATGTGCTTGAGAAAATGGTCATGGATTTTGATGACAGGCAAAACAATATAGGTAACTAAGCCGATGAATATGAGAACATGCTAGGTTGCTTTGTCATGACATTGACAATCAAACAACAAAAGAACAAGAGTCATCGTAAGTATCACTAACAAACGAACAAATATTTTTATTCTTTTTAAACACTATGTTTCTAACATAGGCTATGATGTTTGACTTTTTAGTTCTTTGGTGGGTGCATTTGATGGTCTTGCTCTAGAGCTTCAAGCATTTACAAGGTATATCATTGATCTTTGTTGTTCGGCCTCCGGGTGTGAACAGAATTGGAGTCCTTTGAGTTTGTAAGTAACAAAGCAATCAGCTCTTCTAATCTTCATCTCAAAATTGGCTATGACATATAGTTTATTTATTTCATTTCTTATTTGTAGATCCATACAAAAAAGGAAACGATTAGAACACAAGAGATTGAATACCTTGGTTTACATTTGATGCAACAGAAAGATTACAAGTAAGTTTCAAAAGCAGCGTGTAGAAGAAAGCAATTTCAATAGGGCTGTGCAAATTTGAACTGAACTGAAAAAACCGAACTAAACTGAAAATAGAGGTTTATGTGGTATATAGTATTCGGTTCAGTAAGGTAATTTACCCAATTTTGGTATTCGGTACGGTTCAGTTTTTTACCAAAAAACTGAAAAAAAAAAAATCCGAACCAAACAACTAACTAAGTAAGTTACTGTGAGTCTGCGGCAGTAACTCCCCTTGTCTTCCCGTGCCGTAAGCCCCTAACCCTAACTCCCCTCCTCTTCCCGTGTCGACCACGTCCGTGTCGCCTCCTCCGCTGCCTCCTCCTCCTCGTGCTGCCAGTGCCTCCCCGTGCCTCCGGCCTCCTCCTCCCCTTGCTGTCGGAGCCTCCCCGTGCTTCCTCCACCCCGTGTCACCGGCGCCTCCCAATGCCTCATCCTCCCTGTGCCGCCTCCTCCGCGGATCCGCTACCACCACCTCCTCCCCAGACCGCCAGCCCCTCCCCTTGCCTCCCCGAGTCCCCGTGCAGGCTCCTCCTCCTCCTCGTGCTATTGGCGCCTCCTCGTGCCGCCTCCTCCGACCTCCGCCGCCCTCCTCCCCGTGCGGTAGACCCTTGGCCAGCTGGCCCCCTCTCTTGGAGCCTCCCCACAACTCCACGAGTGACGAGGTCGACTCCTTGCTGCCACTCCCAGCCTCCCACTGTTTTCAATTTGCAGTTTTCAATTTGCATCAATAATGGAGTCAAGATCGTGCAATGTAATTCCACTATTTTCGATTTGCAGCAACAACAGTCAAATCTGTGCAACGTAGTTTTCTAATTCTTCCTCAATCTGAGTCTATCAAACTCTCAATGTAGGAGGAGGAGGCACGGGAAGTACAAACCTGTCAAATGTTTCATAAAAATGTTTCAGAAAGAGTCAAAGATGCCACGTAGGTTCACGATAATTTAGTAAATTTGGTATTTATTGAAATCGAAGCAAATTAATTTGGTATTTATCGAAACCGAACCGAAATATTTTTTGATAAATATGGTATGTAATGTGCAACATCAAAATTTAAAAAATATTGAAAAATCGAAGCAAAAAAACCAAATAAACGAATGCACACCCCCTAAATTTCAACCAATTAACCCTAGAAGAGTTTTAGTGTGACAATGAAGGGGTTGACATGGGTGCTAAAGAAATTCATCATGAGAATGATGATCTTGGATGTGTTCATGTTGATGAAGCAATTGGTGCATCACACACGCTTCAGGGTCGCAATCTTTCTAGGAGAGCTCATGATGAGCTGATAAGTTATTCTTGTTGCATCTAGACCTTCATGCCTAACCCTAATTTTGATGATTAATGAAAACAAAGTGTTCCGGACTAATCGTGCTTTTGAGATTGATTGATACAGGAATCAGTTGGGAAGAAATACAAGATGATCAAGATGAACCCGACTTGAAGTGAAGCACAAGTTGCAGAAGAGCAAAATACAAGACACAAATCATGAAGATGCGAAAGACCTAAGGTATTACGAGTTTTTATTTTTTACCGATCTCGGCGTTTGGAGATGATCGGTTAGGAAAATTATTTTCTAGTTTTAACCGTACTATAAAGAGGGGTAGTGAAAGTCCTCTCTTTATCACCAACGCAAACCGAGAAACCTAGGTCATTGCATTGCATCATTTTTGGTTGGATTTGGTTTTGAACTTATTTGAAAAATCTAGTTTTTCAGTTCAGTTTTTGACAGCAGAAGAGTATTTGTAATTTTCAGAAAGATCTAGGCAGATCTGGCTTTTTCTTCTGCTGACAAAATTGTAGCCCTTGAAATTATCTTTCCAACGAGCTATTAAACACCTCTTTTGGATTTCTGGTTTTAAAGTTATCTCTGTTTTTTTTCATATTGACTGTCAGTTTGCTAAACTGACTGTCAGTTTGAATGTCAGTTAGTTTAAACTGACAATTGTCCAGAGAGGGTGTTTTTTGTGCTCAAAATTTTTGTGCTAAACTGACTGTCAGTTTGTCCATACTGACTGTCAGTTGGGGTTTCGACCACAGAGTTTTTAACTGAGTTTCTATTTGGTTTTGGTCGTGACTGTGGTCGAACTGACTGTCAGTTTGTGTAACTGACTGTCAGTTGTGGGTTTCAGCTTTCCTTTTTCGACCACGAACGGCTAGCAAAGTTTTCGTCCGTAAATTTTGTCGGCCGTTGTGCACTAAACTGACTATCAGTTTGGTAAACTGACTGTCAGTTTGGGTTGCTGATTTTCAGCCCTAGCTCCAACGGTTCATTTGCTTCTTGAGGCTATAAATAGGGGCTTTGGGCATGTGTTTCAGATAACAAGCAGCAGCATTTCATATACACCCTTGAGCATTAGTTTCTTATATAAAATCTTGATCTTTTGATCAAGTCGAGTGCTTTCCGATCCACCGAGAGTTTCGTTTCTTTTGCATTTGCATCCACTTAGCTTCTCGGTGCGTGTTTGGAGGTCTAGAGAAGACCTCGCTGCCTGTTACTCTTGGTGAGCGCCCTCACCTAGACGGTTCGGAGGCATGGCCGTTGATCTCTCCGTTCGGAGATTGTCGGAGAGGCTCGGCAAGTGTGTACAAGGCTTCGGTGCTCGCCTTTCCGGAGTGGACAAGGAGCAACCACTAGTGATAATATCCTTGGTGGATATTCAAGCGAGACTCAAGTGATTTGAGTGCTTCAACGAGGATTAGTGGAGACTGGGCGAGTCTCCGATACCTCGGTAAAAATCGTTGTGTTCGTTCTCTTTCCCTTGCTTATATTATTTGTTCTTGATTTGTTCTTTATTTGCTTTAAGTTTTAAAGTTTTTAAAAGCCTCCTATTCACCCCCCCTCTAGTCGGCATCCTTGATCCAACACGTGGTATCAGAGTAAGGTCTCTCGATTCATTAGGCTTTACCGCCTAGAGAGAGGATGTCGTCAAGTGGTGATTTTCTTCTTGGTCATACCGGTCGTGCGCCTATCTTTGATGGGACAAATTATCCTTATTGGAAAGTACGCATGTCGGTATTCCTAGAAGCTATGGGGCTTGATGTATGGGATATCGTTAAACTCGGCTTTACTTCTCCGGTTGATCCGGCAAGTCAATCTGAGGACGATAGGAGAAAGTTGCATTTAAATGCCTGTGCAAAAAATGCACTCTTTGCCGGTTTATCCTTAAATGAGTTCAACCGTGTGAGCAATCTTACGACTGCTCATAAGGTTTGGACTACCCTCGAAGAAATTTACGAGAGAACAACAAAGGTTAAAGAGGCAAAATTGCTAATGGTGAGGCAAAAATATGAGACATTCACCATGTCATCAACGAAGTCCGTGGATTCCATGTTTACTGGGTTAAATAACATTGTGAATGAACTCAAGGGTCTTGGTGTTGTTTTTACTGACCTTGAGCTTGTGAGAAAGATGCTTAGAGCCTTGCCAGAAAGTTTTGACACTTTGGTCACGATTCTCACAAACTCCGATCTATCGACCACAACACCAACCGATCTTTATGGGAACCTCATCACCCATGAGATGCACAAGAAGGAGAAGAAGGAAGCGGCCGAACCCTCGGAGACGAAGAAGAAAGCTTTGGCTTTCAAAGCAAACTCAAGGAACGATTCAAGCGATGGCTCCTCCGATGAAGACCTCGCACTCATGGGACACATAGCATCAAGATGTCCAAACAAGAACAAGGCGTGGAACAAGAAGAAGAAGTTCTTCAAGAAGAAGAATGAAGAAATCAAAGAAGCTTGCTTTGGAGAGTGGATGTCCGGAGGAGAGAGCTCCGACTCCGACTCCGACAACGAAAGAAGTTGCTCCAAGAAGATGGCCGGACTAGCTCTTGGCAACATCAACACTTCAACTAGCTCATCCATTTGCCTTATGGCTAAAGGCGATGAAAAGGTACACATCAACGATCCATCTTATGATGATTTAGTTGAAATGATAACCGAATTAAATGAAGTTTTTGGAAAAACTAAAAAGAAGTATAAGGCGCTTAAGGAAGAACATTCTTCCCTACGCGCTCAATACTCCGAGCTTAAAGAATCTTATGAATGCATGCTCATAAAAGATGTTACAAATATCTCATCTAAGGTAGATGCTTCAACTTCATGTAATTTGGATGATTCTCCCTCTAGTAGTCATCACATTCCATGTGTTTCTAATGATAACATCTTAAATGAAAATAATGAACTTAAGGCACAAGTTGAAAAACTTGGAAAAGGCTTAGAAAACTGCTACAAAGGTAAAATTTCTCTTGATCTAATCCTTAGTAAACAAAAATGTTCTTTTAGAAAAGAAGGATTAGGATATTTTCAAAAGAAAGGAAGAAAACAAAATTCTAAAACTATATTTGTTAAAGCATGCAACACATTCTGTCATAAATGCCATGAAACCGGTCATTCGCATGAAGCATGTCCCTTAATGACTCCTAATTATTTTGATACTTGCTACATGCTTCAAAAGTCGAGAAAAGGTTATGCTATAGCAAAGTATGTTGGTGCACCCATGTTAAATAAAAGAAAGAAATCTATTTGGGTGCCCAAAACTTTGATTGCTAACATTGAAGGACCCAAAAAGGTTTTGGTACCTAAAAGAACTTAATTCTTTTTATGCAGGTGAACTACAAGACCGGTGGGAGGCATTGGGTGCTAGATAGCGGATGCTCCGAACACATGACCGGTAACAAGAAGTTGTTCACCTCAATAGAAGACAACTCAAGCGAGAACCAAAAGATTACCTTTGGCGACCACCGTCAAGGAAATGTGGTAGGCTTGGGTAAAATCGCAATCTCAAATGATCTATCTATTTCAAATGTTCTATTGGTCGAATCTCTGAATTTCAATTTGCTTTCCGTTGCACAAATTTGCGATTTTGGTTTTAGTTGCACGTTTTATCCAAAAGAAGTTTTGGTTGAAAGTTTGAAAGATAAATCTTTGATCTTTAAAGTCTTTCGTTTTGGAAATCTTTATTTGGTTGATTTTCATTCAAAAGATGCATCTCTTTCAACATGTCTTGTTTCTCAAACCTCAAAAGGTTGGCTATGGCATAGACGACTTGCACATGTTGGTATGCATCAATTGAGAAAACTTTTAAAACGTGATTTAGTTGTTGGCTTAAAAGATGTGAATTTTGAAAAGGACAAACCTTGTAGCGCTTGTCAAGCTGGCAAGCAAGTAGCTACTTCACATCCAACTAAGCGCATTCTTTCGACTTGCAAACCTTTGGAACTTCTTCATATGGATTTATTTGGACCTTCTGAGTTCCAAAGTATCGGGGGTAGCAATTATGGTTTTGTGATTGTTGACGACTTTACTCGCTATACTTGGGTTTTCTTTATTTCCCAAAAATCTGAAACCCCCGATGTTTTCAAAAGTTTTGCAAAACGTGTTTCTACTGAATTCGAATTATCCATCAAGAAAATCCGTAGTGATCATGGTGGAGAGTTCGTTAATTCAACTCTATTTGATTTTTGTGACTCTCTTGGAATCAAACACGAATTTTCCACATCCTACACTCCACAGCAAAATGGAGTTGTTGAAAGGAAAAATCGAACACTTATAGAAATGGCAAGGACTATGCTAAGTGAGTATGATACTCCTACTCGCTTCTGGGCTGAAGCCGTGCATACCGCTTGCTATTCTATAAACCGGCTTTATTTGTATCATCTTCTAAATTTGACTCCTTATGAGCTTCTTATTGGGTGTAAGCCAAATATTTCTTATTTCCGAGTTTTTGGATGCAAATGTTATATTCTTAAGAAAAGAAATTTTGGTGGTAAATTTCAAAGAAGAGTAGATGAAGGCTTTCTAGTCGGATACTCCACCACTAGTAAAGCTTATCGGGTTTTCAATAAAAATACTGGTTGTATTGAAGAATCTAGTGATGTCGAATTTGATGAAACTAACGGCTCGCAAAAGGAGCAAGTCTATCATGAAGTTTCAGGTGAAGATCTTCAAGAAGCCATGAAGAACATAACCATTGGAGACATCAAGCCAACAGAGGAAGATCAAGAAGATGATGTCAACGTTGAAAATGTTGATCAAGACGCATCATCATCTCATGTTGATCCTCCAGAACAAAGTCAAGATGAAGCAGTACAAGATGAAGAACCAAGGCAACACCAAACCATCACCAAGGATCACCCTCTAGACCAAATATTGGGTGATGTCAGTAAGGGTGTTCAAACTCGATCTCGTATTGCTGCTTTTTGTGAACATCATTCTTTTGTATCTTCTTTAGAACCCAAACATGTTAATGAAGCTTTAAATGATCCTGATTGGGTTAATGCCATGCATGAAGAACTCAATAACTTTGCTAGAAATGAAGTTTGGACTCTGGTTGAAAGACCCAAAGATCATAATGTTATTGGAACAAAATGAGTTTTCAGAAATAAGCAAGATGAAAATGGTGTTGTAATTAGAAACAAAGCTCGTCTTGTTGCTCAAGGCTTCACTCAAGTCGAAGATTTAGACTTTGGTGAAACTTTTGCACCGGTAGCAAGACTTGAAGCTATTCGCATTCTTCTTGCTTATGCATCATGTTTTAATATCAAACTTTTTCAAATGGATGTAAAAAGTGCATTCTTAAATGGTGAAATTTCTGAACTTGTGTTTGTTGAACAACCTCCCGGTTTTGAAGATTCTAAATTTCCAAACCATGTATTTAAGTTGTCAAAAGCTCTCTATGGTCTCAAACAAGCTCCTCGTGCTTGGTATGAGCGACTTAGAGACTTTCTTTTATCAAAAGGTTTTAAAATTGGGAAGGTTGACACAACTCTCTTTACAAAGAAAATTGAAAAAGAATTGTTCATTTGTCAGATTTATGTTGATGATATTATCTTTGGATCTACTAATGAACATTTCTGTCATGAGTTTGGAGAGATGATGTCTAGGGAGTTCGAGATGTCCATGATTGGTGAGCTGAGCTTCTTCCTTGGACTTCAAATCAAGCAACTCAAGAACGGGACGTTCGTGAGTCAAACAAAGTACGTGAAGGACCTGCTCAAGCGTTTTGGGATGGAAGACGCTAAGGCAATAAAAACTCCCATGGCGACCAATGGACATCTGGACATGGACAAGGACAAAAGCGGCAAATCGGTTGACTCTAAACTGTATAGGTCTATGATTGGTAGTCTTTTATATCTTACTGCATCTATGCCTGATATCATGTTTAGTGTATGCCTGTGTGCTAGATTCCAATCTGATCCTAAGGAATGTCATTTAACTGCTCTTAAAAGAATCCTTAGGTATTTAAAATGTTATCCCAGTTTAGACCTTTGGTATCCTAAAGATGCAAATTTTGAATTAATTGGGTACTCTGATTCTGATTATGCTGGGTGCAAAATTGATCGTAAGAGCACATCTGGTAGTTGTCAGCTGTTGGGGAGATCATTAGTATCATGGTCATTTAGGAAGCAAAATTCATTAGCTCTCTCCACAGCTGAAGCTGAATATGTGTCTGCAGGCAGTTGTTGTGTTCAATTATTATGGATGAAGTAGACATTTTTGGATTATGGGATTATATTTGATAGAGTGCCACTATTGTGTGATAATGAAAGTGCCATTAAAATTGCTAATAATCCTGTTCAACATTCTAGAACTAAGCATATTGAAATAAGGCACCATTTTATTAGAGATCATGTGGCAAAAGGAGATATTGATGTGAATTATGTCAGAACTGAATGCAACTAGCTGATATTTTCACCAAACCCTTAGATGAATCAAGATTTTGTTTTTTAAGGGGTGAACTGAACATTATTGATATATCAAATGCTAGTTGATGTGCTAAATGTGTTGTTTGTATAAAATATTACTATTTTATTCCCTCTCTAGTCTTAGACTGCTTCTGATCGATATTGGCCAAACTGACAGTCAGTTCCTATAACTGACAGTCAGTTCAGTAGTTAGGAGCCTGGTCTTAGTTTCTGGTCGAAGTCATTGTCTTAACTGACAGTCAGTTACGTGCATTTGATTTTGGTCGTAGCTCCTGGTCGTGTTCGAGTCCCAAACTGACTGTCAGTCTCATACACTGACTGTCAGTTTCAAAACTCAGTTCTGTGAACTGACTGTCAGTGTAGTACACTGATTGTCAGTTCCATGTATTTGAGTTTGGAACTGACTGTCAGTTTATCAAACTGACTGTCAGTTGTGGGATCCCGAACCCTAAAAACCCCCGATCCTTTTCTTGTCTTCTCACCTTCCCTCGCCGCCGTTGCTTCTTCTTGCGCCCCCGTTGAAAAGGATCTAGGATATCGACTAGAGGGGGGGTGAATAGGCGATTTTTGCAAATTACAATAAATCAAACAATTTGTAGTAAATGAGAGCAAATTAAATAACACACGATGAACAAAGAGCAATTTCAACCCAAGGATATATCCCGTGGTCTCGGTGATTTGCCGATCACCCCTGATCCACGTTGAGGCAAACTCAAATCTCTAACCGCTCCTCTATCTAGTCAACCTTCTCTCGAGAAGTGACCTAGATCTTGAGCCAGACTAGTGTGATGAGTTATCCAAACCTCGATTTCACTAAGGATGCACTTTACCGCTCCGGTAAGGCGTGCTCAACCTTTCACAAGACGTTTTGAAGCTTCTTCACAATCTTCCTTGAGGAGCTCTTCAAAACCTTTCTCCTAGCTGTCTAGGAGCCGGCAAACTCCAAGAGTAACAAGCCGGTGATGATCACTTTGCCTTCTTCTAGTGCCACACGATTGATTCAATGATCTAAATGCAATGCACTAGATCTCAAATGCACACTCTCACAAATTTGAGACTTTTGAACCCTAGAGTGTATGAAACTAACTTAGGCTCTCAAGGATGATGACAATGCTCAAGATTATACCAAAAGTCCTGAACAGGGCCGTGCATGGGAGTATATATCCCCCCCACAATTAATATAGCCGTTACAGGCCGTTGGGAGAAAAAGATCACCTGGCGGTCAGACTGCAGGCACAAGCTCGGTCAGACCGCCGCAATTGCAACGGCATTAAACAGGCGCAATAAATGCTCAACTGCCCTTGTCAGGCACACATACGGTCAGACCGGAGTGTATTTCGGTCAGACCGTGAAACTGTCCAGAGACGACATAGTTTCTGGATACCTTATACGGTCAGGCCGATATATACGGACAGACCGGCCAAACGATCAGACCGCAGTTCAAAAACACGGTCAGACCGATTTTGCGGTCAGACCGGTCTAACAAACGGTCAGACCGTAATAGCTCAAAATACCAGAAGGATAAAACAAGAGGTTCCAGGAGTCTGACCTTGGTCTCTACTACGGACAGACCGGCCAATCGGTCAGACCGTAGTTTACAACTCGGTCAGACCGATTTCTCGGTCAGACCGGCCTAACAAACGGTCAGACCGACTGAGACAGAAATGAGCTGAAATAAGCATTCTCAAAGGATGTGACCTTCTAGTATGCAATGCAAGTTGATTTTATGATTTGTGGCACATAGATGAAATATTTTGTGATACACCACATGCTCCTCTTAATAGTACGGCAACTATCCTAAAATCCTGTCAAAATTCTTCTCTAATCACCTTAGACCGGTAAAAAAGAAAAGACTCTATTCCGTACCTTTGCCTTTTTTGATCAATGCGTCCTTTCTTCGCCTTTCATTAATCTGTCTTTTAAGAATCTTCTTGACACAACTAGACAGGTAACGTTAGTATAGCATTTGTAGTTGTCATTAATTATTAAAACATCCTATAGGGGCCTAGAAGCTACACCCGTGCCTTCGCCGTTTGCTCCACCACCTCGCCGTGCCTCGCCGCCGCCTCCTTTGCGCCTCCCCTCGTCGCCGGTGAGCTCCTCACCGCCGGCGCCACCGTCCTCGACCGTCTCGACTTCGTCGGCTTGTGGCTCCTCTGTTCCACGGCTTGACTCCTCTGCACCACACCTCTTCGTCGTGTGCAGTGATCGTGGTCCTCCTGAGCTTCGTTCTTGTGGTCGATTTGGCAGTCTTCTTCGCATCTGCTTCCTCGATCACATCAGTTCGTCCTCAGTTCAGGTCCTTGTTCCTCTTCTTTCTCTGTTTCGTTTCTTCAAAATGTCTGATCAGCCTGGTCCCTCTCGCCGTGTGGCCCGACGGAAGAACGCGGCGAACAGCCAGCGTTCATCGGGTCAGACGTCCGAGAACCGGCCTTCGCCTCCGCCTGAGCGCGTGCCCGTGGATTATTCACGGTGGCACGCGAGCCACCTTCGCTCTCTTCGTTCTGTGAACCCGTATCTGTCGCCGCGTCCCACTGGTCGCGACGCATGTGAGGTTCTCACTTGCTACACCAACCTCCACCTAGACCTGTTCACCAGTGTCTACAGCTGCGCGCCCATCTTTGCCCACCGCTCTCTGTCGTGGGGGACGATCGCCTCTCGCACAGGCATCGCCACCCTCGCAGACCTGTTCAGCTCTGTAGGGATCCGCGACCTAGTCGCCGATTCCTCTCTGCATTGGGCTGAGGGGCCCATACGCCAGTTCTATTCCACTGTCTTCGTTTCCCCTCAGCGCGACTTCATGACCTTCATGACGGGCCTCCAGGTCTACACCGTCACGAAGGATCAGCTTGAGTCTGCGCTTGGACTGGTGCGCCCTCCTTCTGGCCGCCAGCTCCACACCCTACCTGACCTCGAGCGTCGGGAGGTGGCCATGCTTTACTCCGGCCCCTTCCAGCTCCGTCACATTGCCGGCTTGCGCCGCAATGTAGACCTAGCCCTGCGGATCCTCCGTCTCACTCTGGTCCCCATGAGCGGAAATAGGGCTAGGATCACCTATCTGGCCCTCCACGTCCTGATTTCGATCTTTCAGGAGGAGCCATTCGACGTCGCTGATCTCATCATCAGTGAGATTCAACACGTCCTTCTTTCCCCGCGCCGTCAGCTGATATACGCTCCGTATATCATGGCGGTGCTTCTTCATATCCGAGCCGTCGACACTGAGCTGCCACGGCCCCATCATCCTCTTCTCTTCTATCCTCCCGGTCAGGCTGATCGCCGTCTTGGTGCTCGGCCTGCGGCTGCTGTGGACCCTGGTTCTCCCGCATCAGATGATGATGCTGCGGGGGAGTCAGAGGACGAGGCTCCTGTTGAGGAGACTGTTCCAGCACCAGCTGCAGGGCCCGGCATCGGTTCATCCTCAGCTTCTTCCTCTCAGCTTCAGGAGATTCTCCAGGTGCAACAGCAGATCCTCAGCACCCAGGCGGAGCATCATCAGATGTTGCTTCGCTTGCTTGCTCAGTAGGAGGAGATTCTGCGTCGCCTGCCTACTCCCGGATCTTCGGTCCCTCGCAAGAGGGCCCGCCAGGCTGCATCTTCTCCGAGCTCAGTTTCAGTTGCTACTGATCCAGCTCCGGCTCCCGTTGCTGCTGATCCAGCCTCTGCAGCTCCAGCTCCTGTTGTAGCTGTGACTCCTCCAGCGTCTCCAGCCGTCGACCCGACTGCATCTCCAGCTGGCTCCAGAGATACAGCTGTCCTAGGATTCTCTTCAGATGATGAGCATTAGGCTCTGATGTGTATTTGTTTTTGCCTCCCTTTTTGTGCTTGATGCCAAAGGGGAGAAGTATTTTAGTATTTTGGATATTAGGTCCTTTTATGTCTTTTTTTGATGTATTGAACAGATGGTCTTTTTATATATATGGAGATGCTTTTTGCTTATCAGATATGTTTTTATGTCATGTGCTTATCTGTTTAGCTCTGATATATATATGACGTTTTGGTTTCTTGAGATGATATTCTTGAGCTCTGATATATATGACGTCTTGATGTGTATGTGTATGCTCTGATATGATGAGATGCATATACTCAGGGGGAGCTATTTCATTTATTTTGTTATTGAACACTTGTTGTCATCAATCATCAAAAAGGAGGAGATTGTTGCATCTAGGCCTTCATGCCTAACCCTAATTTTGATGATTAATGAAAACAAAGTGTTCCGGACTAATCGTGCTTTTGAGATTGATTGATACAGGAATCAGTTGGGAAGAAATACAAGATGATCAAGATGAACCCGACTTGAAGTGAAGCACAAGTTGCAGAAGAGCAAAATACAAGACGCAAATCATGAAGATGCGAAAGACCTAAGGTATTACGAGTTTTTATTTTTTACCGATCTCGGCGTTTGGAGATGATCGGTTAGGAAAATTATTTTCTAGTTTTAACCGTACTATAAAGAGGAGTAGCGAAAGTTCTCTCTTTATCTCCAATGCAAACCGAGAAACCTAGGTCATTGCATTGCATCATTTTTGGTTGGATTTGGTTTTGAACTTATTTGAAAAATCTGGTTTTTCAGTTCAGTTTTTGACAGCAGAAGAGTATTTGTAATTTTCAGAAAGATCTAGGCAGATCTGGCTTTTGCTTCTGTTGACAAAATTGTAGCCCTTGCAATTATCTTTCCAACGAGCTATTAAACACCTCTTTTGGATTTCTGGTTTTAAAGTTATCTCTGTTTTTTTCATATTGACTGTCAGTTTGTTAAACTGACTGTCAGTTTGAATGTCAGTTAGTTTAAACTGACAATTGTCCAGAGAGGGTGTTTTTTGTGCTCAAAATTTTTGTACTAAACTGACTGTCAGTTTGTCCATACTGACTGTCAGTTGGGGTTTCGACCACAGAGTTTTTAACTGAGTTTCTATTTGGTTTTGGTCGTAACTGTGGTCGAACTGACTGTCAGTTTGTGTAACTGACTGTCAGTTGTGGGTTTCAGCTTTCCTTTTTCGACCACGAACGGCTAGCAAAGTTTTCATCCGTAAATTTTGTCGGCCATTGTGCACCAAACTGACTGTCAGTTTGGTGAACTGACTGTCAGTTTGGGTTGCTGATTTTCAGCCCTAGCTCCAACGGTTCATTTGCTTCTTGAGGCTATAAATAGGGGCTTTGGGCATGTGTTTCAGATAACAAGCAGCAGCATTTCATATACACTCTTGAGCATTAGTTTCTTATATAAAATCTTGATCTTTTGATCAAGTCGAGTGCTTTCCGATCCACCGAGAGTTTCGTTTCTTTTGCATTTGCATCCACTTAGCTTCTCGGTGCGTGTTTGGAGGTCTAGAGAAGACCTCGCTGCCTGTTACTCTTGGTGAGCGCCCTCACCTAGACGGTTCGGAGGCGTGGCCGTTGATCTCTCCGTTCGGAGATTGTCGGAGAGGCTCGGCAAGTGTGTACAAGGCATCGATGCTCGTCTTTCCGGAGTGGACAAGGAGCAACTACTAGTGATAATATCCTTGGTGGATATTCAAGCGAGACTCAAGTGATTTGAGTGCTTCAACGATGATTAGTGGAGACTGGGCGAGTCTCCGATACCTCGGTAAAAATCGTTGTGTTCGTTCTCTTTCCCTTGCTTATATTATTTGTTCTTTATTTGTTCTTTATTTGCTTTAAGTTTTAAAGTTTTTAAAAGCCTCCTATTCACCCCCCCTCTAGTCGGCATCCTTGATCCAACAATTCTTGGCGTGCAAGGGTGGTTGATGATGAGCCAAAATCCGACAGTGAAGATGATGATGAACCTTTTGTAGTTGATGATGAAAAAATTAAGGATGAGAATTTGATGTCCTACTATTGAATTATTGTTTAGAACATTATTGCCGTTGAGAACATATTGTTTCATATGCTTTATCATTAAATCTTAATGTTTTTTAATTTGCTATCATATAAGATAATTTTGTAGACTATTTAGTTCCATGATGACTTGAACTGATTGACTGATTTGATAACAATGATCAGGAGTTTAAATCGGTTTTAAGATAGAAATTGAAACAAAACATATCATAAACTAGAAACTAAAATGATTTAGATTTATCAGGATTTCTAACATGTTGCCTTAACCTGACTGACTAAGCTTGACTTGCTTAGCCTTTGGTTTTATTGTCCCTTAAACACATTGTGTTTTGTTAAGACCTGTTTTGACTTTGGAAATAGAAAAAAAAAAACATAGTAATATGAAAAAAAATAACAAAGGGGTTGGCATGCCACATGCCCGGTGTTCGTGGAGGGATTTTTTTTTTTTGAGAAATACATAAAAACAAGTTGGTTGTAAGCACTAGCGGAAAATCATAGGATCTATTTGAATTTGAGAATTTGTAAAAGAATTTTGAAAAAAAATTTACATCTATTTTTAATGGATGTGAGATTTTCTCTAAAATTTTAATAAGAATCCTCTCATCTATACATGCTCTTTGACATAAAACAAAAGAAAATGAAACTTAATTGAAAAGCTGAAATTTTCTTAGAGCTACAACCTTTGGATCAAATGAATCCCACAGAACTGATGTTCATATCCTCATGTAGCTCTCCTCTCCACCTTTGTTATCACTTATCTTGCCCCTATCTATGGCATTGGTAGCACTCTATTCGCTGCACTACCACCTACTCTCATAAATCCAACTTTGTCCTCACTTCCTCACCACACGATCTGCCACTAATTCAGTATGCTAGTAGGTTTTCGTGTGAAAATATTATCGAACTTAGACAACGTACAACATTTTCCACGTCTTCTTGATGTATTTTTAAACATAAAACAATAGAATAAACAACACCAAGAAAAAATTATAAAATTCTTTTAGCATCCATCTAGCAATATTCCACTTCCCCGATTGCATTGATCCAACGTCTCATGCTCATCTCCTCCTAATATATCCTCTCCCCCACTCTACTACTATAATTAATCTTTCTATCTTTCTTGGCTTCAACAACACTTTATATTCTTGTCGCATCACCACTCATTCACCAATATCACCATTGCTATCTCAATCACCTCATTGTATTGCTACTCCCATTGATTCTATTACTATCGATCTCATATAACAGTAGAGCTTCACAGCTGCTTGTCGACGATCTTGAATGACTTATTATTGGTATGTTGTTCTGTCTTTCAGAAAATTTTATATAAAACAAAAATGGTAAAAAAAAATTGCTTCCATTTTCTTCTCTCTGAGACCACGAAAATACGAAGAAACAAAAAGAAACAGAAGTAGCCCGAAATTTTAAGCAACGGGAGGCCGAGAACAACCAACACATACACACACACGCACGGTCTCTCTGCCCCTTCACCTCTTCCTTTCCCCACACTTCAATTCCTTCTTCTCACCCAGATCCAAACCCCACGAGCCACCAAAACCCTAACCCTAGCCTTCCAATTCCGAAATCCCCTTCACCTCAAAACCCTAACCCTACCCTCCACCGCCGTCGCCATGGCCGGCTCCTCCGGCGGCGCAGCCTCCTCCTCCCGTAGCCTCGCAGTTGATCGCTTCTACAGCCCGCCCCACGTCCGCCGGCAACAGCAGCAGCAGCAGCAGCAGTGCCTGCAGAACCAGCGGCCGCCGTCACCGTCGCCATCGCCATCGCCGCGGGTGGCGAGACAGAAGCAGCAGCCGTCGCCGCCTCCGGCGGTGGCGGCTGCGGCTCCGCCGCCCGAAGCGGAGAGCCGGGTGGATTCCGACGACTCCTCGTCGACGTCGTCGAAGCCGTCGGTGGCATCGACAGCGACGCCGACGACTGAGGTGGCTGTGGCGGCGCCGGCGGTGGCCGAGGAGGCTGGGAATTTGGACAGGTTTCTTACCTCCACTACGCCCTCAGTGCCTGCGCAGTACTTTCCCAAGGTATTATGAAGTAAAAAGCTGTGGTTTTGCTGTTTTAGATTGCGGTGTGATGGCGCCAATATAGTGAGAGCTGTTTATGGTAGGTAATTGGAAGGGAGATATGAGAGAATTGTTAGTCAGTTGGCTGTTGGATTTGATTTTGTTTCGATTTTTTTTATGGTTTAAGGACTGATGAAGTTAGAGCCATAATATTGAAGACAAGCAGTAATTGTTAATAATTTCTTATTAGTAGCTAGTAATGTTGGCCAGTATTGGATCATGGAAATGGTTTAGCACTGCAATTGCAAAGGGAATTGAATGACAGTGGAAAACCGTTGCAATTAGATCAGGGAAGGAACCAATCACTTTGATTTTTTGTTAGGATGGCTCTTGTTTTAGCTTTAATCAATGGTGTGAGGACATAGAAAGTGTTTGATTGTGGATGGAAACGAACAACCTTTCCTGAAGTTGTAATGAAGAGCAATCTTGCTTCTGTGATGTTTAGCATTGCTTGGTTTAGTTTGATTACAAAAAGGATTTTGGACTCTTACAGACAAGCATGAGGGTGTGGAGTGGTGATGCTATGGATTCACCACCGTACTTCTGCCTTGGAGACTTGTGGGAGTCGTTCAGGGAGTGGAGTGCTTATGGGGCTGGTGTTCCTCTGGTCTTGAATGGCAGCGATTGTGTGGTCCAGTATTATGTGCCATACCTTTCTGCTATCCAGCTGTACACAGATTCATCGAGGTTTGCTGCAAGAATCAGGTAGCAGTTTGTTTTTGGTGAACTAATTGGATTTATGTTGCTTTTTTTTTCCCTAGTTTTGCCTGTACTTGTTCGTTTGGTTGTTTTAGGCTGTAAGCATTACCATACCATCCTACAGTCTACATCTATCTTTTGAAGTAATGGGATTATAATCTGGAAAGTGTACTTATTTGATTTTATTAGCATAACTAATATCAGCATGTTAGAAACTTGCAATTGGTGGTAAACCTTGAAGTTTGTCATGATGTTCCTCTGTTGCTCAAGTGTGGCATAGAGTTCCATTTGTCTGATGAGGGCCATGTGTAGTATGCTATTACCCCTCAATTCTCATTAACAACTAACAAAACATAGCCTATTAATTCTTAGCAAGCGCAGTTGTAAGCCTGCAACAGGTTCCACCTTATCCATGTTACGATATTGTATCGAGGAAATTCAATGTTTGATTATAACTGATTTTATTATTTAGCACAAATAGGTTTAGTTGAATTTGGTTCCTTTCATATCTGAAATAAACTTTATCCAGCTGATTTTTATGTAGAGCACCCCTATTTTGTTGAATTCGCTTCCATAAATTAGTGGAGCAAAAGCTGCAGCTTTGAACCAAATCTTTTAATGATGGGTAGATTATTACTAATTGTTTACTAATTTGTGGGCTTCATCATCCTACAGTTAAAGAATAGTAATCTGTACTAGTGTCTGCAAACTAAAATACTAGAGAAACAGCATTGGTATTGGGTCCCTACTAGCCATAGCTATGGCTGAAGCTACAGTAGTAAAGCATCATATTTAGAATTAGTAGTAGTTAAGAACCTTGCTGGATTATTTGCTGTCTTCTGTGGTGCAGTTTGCTACATTTACTCATTTTCCTTTGTTGTAATGAATTATTTGATGTTGTGTTCCTTCCTGTGACAGTACAATTGCCCTCTTTTTTTTTTCTCCCTTTTGCATCTGAAGCTCAGCCACTGTTTACTTCAGTTTATTTACATTTTGCATTTTCATGGGACATGTATATATTTTCTCAAGAAAATTTTATCTGTACCACTGGAAAAGTGTATATTTTGTATCTACCATTGAAAAAGGGGTCTTTTCTTATGTATCATTGAAACATGCATTGATATTTTGTATTTGTCATCACCGTTTGGTCAACCACTAATCAACGGAGCAATGATATTTCTACCTCTGTAGAGGTATACTTTTTACCTTTGTAGAGGTATATTTACAGACAAAATATATTTTTGATACACAAGTATTATT
Organism: Pharus latifolius; assembly: GCA_019359835.1. Taxonomy (NCBI): domain Eukaryota; kingdom Viridiplantae; phylum Streptophyta; class Magnoliopsida; order Poales; family Poaceae; genus Pharus; species Pharus latifolius. The sequence continues at coordinate 93,090,581 of CM033321.1, read as the reverse complement.
TATATGAAATGCAAGATTTTTTGCAGTCCTTCGTAGAGGTATTTTTGTTTCATTTGCAAGGGTAAAAATGTCACCTAATAAGGGTAAAAATATAATTTGCTTCATTGATTAGCAGTTAATTAAACAGCGATAGCAAATACAAAATACCAGTTCATGTTTTGGTGGTAACTAAGAAAGAGTTGATTTTTCAATGGTTGATACAAAAATACGCACTTCTCCAGTGGTACACATGAAATTTTCCCTATTTTCTATGGTTAAGCATGGATGCAACAACGATGCTAAATATTTGAATCTTTTGTATGTTAAGGCAAAGTTTACTCAATATTTATGGAATTGTAATGAATGTTCTTCAGCATGGTGATTTATTACTCATACGAAATTAAATGAAATTGTATGAACAATGGCAACTAGAGGGCTAGAGCATGAAGGAGATGAGGGAAACCCAAATTTTAATTTGTTGGGTACATTTCTCTACATCCTAATAAGGCTGATACACTCATACTCTGTCTTTTGAGGTTTTATGAACGTGCATTTGTGGAGAAACCCAGTTGGCTGTTAAGTCTTGTAACCTTATCATACTGTAAGGATGGTGAGATGTGAAATAGTGCCTTAGTATTACATGATTTCTCCTTGGGGCATGATGAGTGATGACTACTGTGCAACTATTTGTTCCTCATATGGGCATAAAAAGAAATAAAAAGAAAAGAAAAGATGAATCAGAGAAAAGAATTGAAGATAACAAGAGACAACATACCCATTATTCAGTATGGTTACTTTTATTTTCTTGGTCATGTTGATGATAGTGTATAACTTTTCTAGTTAATTTTCTCGCTTACTTAAGGCGTCCTGGGGAGGAAAGTGATGGGGAATCTATGGATACTAGCAGTGAGAGTAGTAGTGAAGTTGACATTGACCGATTAAGAGGCTCATCTGTGGGTGCTACATGTCGTTTGGAAAATGGTGGCTTTCAAAGTGATGATGGTGAAGTTCATACTTCTGCCACTTATCCAATATTTGAGTTTCTTGAGAAGGATCCACCATATGGTAGAGAACCTTTGACAGACAAGGCAAGTCTTGTGCTATACCTAGTAAAGCTTACTGTTGGACATCTTGTATGGAGATACTTATTTGGAACATTCCTTCAGGTATCGATTCTTTCTAGTAGATTTCCATCTCTGAAGACATTCAAAAGCTGTGATCTGCTGCCATCTAGCTGGATGTCTGTTGCATGGTATGTTTCAAATACTTCTTTTTTAGTCTGTATTGTCATGTTTCCAATGCTAAGATGGAGTGTTCTTTTTTATTGGTGCGATATGCTTCTCTGATGCTACTTAAATGTTATGAACATTTGATATTGGCAGATTTTCTGTATTTGCTTCAAGGGGACAATATTTCTATTTTCCTGTTAGGATGTGTGTGCCCAATCATTAGAAACTACATTTGCACCGAGTTGACTTTATATTGTATGGTCATTTTAGATAAAGTGGTTATCTCACAGCATCTAGTTTCACAGCCACAGCCACAATGTTTCACACTTTTTTTTTTGCAAACAATGTTTTGGTTTGTATGAACTAGAATGATGTTGTTGCAATGGTCAGAATTATGACACTTGGCAACTGTGCTGGCCCATGCAGAGGATGTCTACCAGTTGTGATGGTGTACCAACCTATATGCAAGGGGCATTCCCACTGTGCTGAATTTCAGCATAAGATACAACTTGTGTAGAAGAGCAACACTGCTAATAGTGTTGCTATGATTCTATACACATTGGTTTCATCTTCATGCTTCCCATTGCAGGTACCCCATATATAGAATTCCAACAGGGCCGACATTGAGGGATCTTGATGCCTGTTTCTTGACATTCCATTGCCTAGCAACACCTTCTAAGGGTAAATACTTCCTCTTATTGGCTCTCTTTTCTTTTTTTTCCTTCTTTGAGATAAGGTCTAGATACCTTCTGATGCCATATGAAACAGATAATTTGTTTTGCTTTAGATAGCCCTCCAATCTCTTCTATGTAGGTTCTTGCAATTTTTGAGGCGGCCTCTTTCTTTTTTTACTATAGATGGCACTGGATGCAAATTTTATATCATGCCCCTCATCCTTCATTGATGCATAGTGTTTTTCTTCCTGCAGATGGTCACCCCACTACGCCAGCATGCCCTGGTTTTGGGGAAATCAACCACTGCAGTAATGCAATGGAAAGACTATCGTTGCCCATCTTTGGACTGGCATCATACAAATTCCGAAGCTCCATTTGGACATCGAGCCAGCCCCAAGACCGGCAGCCATTGGCCTCGCTGATGCAGAAGGCTGATAACTGGCTCCGCGAAATGCAAGTAGATCATCCAGACTTCAGGTTTTTTGTCTCCCATTATAATACAATATGGAGATGAAGAAATCCTTACCCTCTGTAAATGCTTGATAGTATGATGTTTTATTGGCTTAACCAAGCTGCCTTTGATACATCTGCGGCATGTATGATTTGCCCTTTCAGTCTCCTGTATGGATTGTATCAGTTAAAGCCTGCCTGCTAGCTTTTTGTCCCCCAATAAGTTATCTGCTGTAGGTAATCTTTTGTGAGTGTGGAGGAAAAACAGAATGGAGACTTGTAGAACTTAAAAAGAAGAATAATAAAAGATTTCATTTTTAGTGTTTTAGAGCATCATGTCTATGCCTGTATTGATTATGTTAGCTCTCATTTGTCGTGGGTTTTGTTTTTTATTTTTTTTATTTGATTCACGAACAATTCTTGTAGGATTGTGCGTGCCATTTGCGCTATATTGAGTAGCAACGGCTGGAGATACGGATCCCATACAGCTATGGGGCAAATCACAGCTACGAGACACTTGCAAACTGCTCCTCCACTACCCAGCACAAAACTCTTCTTATTACTACTAAAATAATCACGAAGAACCAGATACTAAAGTTTAATTTAATTTCTTGCTTGCTTAGTGCCTATAGGTCTGAGCCAGAAAACTCATTTGGCGGACGGAGGGCCAGTCCTGAGTAAATCCATCATACAAATACAGAACATAATACCACCTCGAAAATTAGCCAGACAGTATTACCGTATAATGGTTACATTACATAGCACCAGTATTAGTATAGAAAATCCCAAAAATAACAGAAAAAGGTATCGTACAATACAAATCGTTTCTAAATTCTCTACTTGTTACCTGCCAAGCACCACTAGTGAATTAATTCATGTATTAATCCCTACCTCGCAATCAACTCATCATTGCCGGCCTTAACTCTATCTCGGTCTTCCTCTATAAATAAAACCTGGACACAAACCAGAAACAATTAAGCTAAAAACTGTTAAGACTTGTAACCCCGGGCGCACACAAACACGTACTATCACACATTTGCTAGGTAGAACAAAAAATGAGGGATCTGGAGGAATTCGGAGGCCATCCACCCCGGGACACCCGTGGGCGCCCGGACTGCAGCGACGGAACGGGATCCTCGTCATGGTGGTCCGGTGACCCCGAGGCAAAACGCCGGCGGAGGGTTGCGGCGTACAAGGTGTACGCCGTCGAGGCGAGGGTGAAGGGATCCCTCCGGAGGGGCCTCCGGTGGATCAAGGACCGGTGCACCGGCTTCGTCCGCCGCTGGTAACTGGCCGGTAAAAGAGGTTTCCGGTGAGGATACTGACGAGAATGCCCTCGGTGAAGTGTTGCACGTGAGGGTGATTTGGTCATCGGGCCCTTGTTCATAAAGGTTTAACGTATGTTTTTATGTTATTTTTTGAATGTTATTTCCTAATTATTTCGTTGTTTGATTTTTTGGTTACAAAGAAATGTATGCACAAGAATGCTTGCAAAATAAATGTAAATCGTTGTGTACTAAATCAAAGGTGGTATATTTCTAAAAAAAAAAAATCAAAGGTGGAGTGGAGTGGCTTATTAGATTACTAATCTTTTTTCTTCTTTATTGGTGGTATGATCTAATTTTAATAATGGACACACTAACAAAATTATTCATTCTAATTGCGAAATAAACCACCACAAAAAGATGAAGATAGGTAACTGCAAATTTATTACTGTCTTGCAGCAATTCTTGATTAAAAACCTAATGGAGTAAAACCACTGTTACTCCAAAACTTGGTTCGAAAAGATTATTCAGTCACAAAATTGGGCTGATTTACCCATCTGATGAACCAACTTAAGCCTTCGACGCAATGTAGGCTTCAAACGTACTGGACACCCTCACCCCGGATCACCTCTCCAATTCGATAAGCAGGATTTGATCCATCACAATCTTTGAGAATTCTATCTGCTGCCTCTCTGCTTACCACGAGGACCATTCCAATGCCCATATTGAATGTCCGTCTCATCTCTGCATCTTCAACTTTCCCAACCTGCAAATGTCAAAAAACTCAAAGCTAAGAAGTTTGCAAAGGTGCAAGGATCAGATGGAGGAGCACATGCAGATGACTAAAATCAGAAAACCATGAATTGAAAATCTCTCTCTTGGACTACTACCCCACCCAAGACCGCACTCCTGATTGGTTTAGATGTTTGTATCAAGCTCCGGAGTCTGTATCAACTAGTGCAAGTTCAAATGTTTTGGGTCATATTAGGCATATGCAAACAATGGAAAGAGTTCTAACTTTTTTCCCTAACCCCAAATGTTCTAGATCCATTAAAGAGTTTTACTCAGTATGGATTACCTGTTCTAATCTTTACAGTTAGTTCTAATGTGCGTGTGCATTTAAATATATTGAAAATGAATACTAAATAATCCAATGAATTTAACTAGACATATATTCAATGATCAACTAGTAAGAGAGAATATATAACTCGAGTTCATTGATTGTTAGAACTCACCTGTTGAATCCACTTGAATACAGGGGGTACCTCCCATGAGCCTGAAAAGATTTTTGCTCCACAACCAGAAGGAAATACTCTTGGAATATTATCAGTGAAGCCACCGCCGGTAATATGGGCTACTCCTTTTACGCCATACTTGCTAATAATTTCAAGCACCTTTTTTCATTCCAAATGTTTCATTCACATATCCAGGTAATAATCAGGGGAAAAATTGAAATACACATATGCAAAAACTGACCTGCTTAACGTAGATTATAGTTGGTGTCATGAGAGCTTCACCAACAGTAGTTGTTATGCCATCATTTCTTGGGAGCTGATCACTCAAGGAAAGTCCACTTTTGGCTACTACCCTGAAGTAAGAACTATTTTAGCCACTGATGTCAACCTCTAGAGTAAAGAATGGTAATTGGTAAAGCAAGAAAGGTGACCTCAGCTATAATATTAACTTCGGTTAATCAAATAGCTTCTTGTGTTCTCTAGTCATAATCTTTTCAAAGAATTGAGTAAAATAATGATCATAAGACACCAGAAAGTTCTTACCACACTTGTTTTGATTTCAAATAGAGCAGAAATACCAGAAATAACCCAAGAAAGCTATCAAAGATCAAGATCAAAAGACAAATGGAACTGGACAGATCCAATACCTTCTTACGAGGGAGAACCCATTAGAATGAACCCCACTGGAAGGAAGACCAATGAGGACATCTCCATCCACAATATTTTTTCCATCAATAACCTTTTCCTTTTTTACAGCACCCACAGCAAAGCCACTAAGATCATATTCACCTTCAGCATAGAAATCAGGCATTTCTGCTGTCTACAATAACAAATTGCTTATGTGATCATTATGACTGCCAACAATTTACTGGAACAAAGTATCAGAAACAGCTTTTAATGTGAGCCACAGCAATTAGCGCCCAATGGATAAACCTAACAACATCAATGAAATTCCAGCAAAATATAGAATGCCTTCCCAGTTATCTGAGAAGATTGAATGAATTTGTCATTTTAGCTCATTAACAGTTTCAAGAATGGAGTATGTGCAATGCTTATATTAAGATATAATTGTACAGAACAATGAAAACCATCATTTCAGTTCAAGACAACTGGCCAGTGTGTACACAATACACAGTTTTTCTAAATTACTAAGTTAGTACATACAATCTCCCTCATCACTTCTGGATCTATTGCATAAATTATGAATGATGACTTCAGGAAAGCTCACCTCTCCTCCTAGTAGAACACAATCTGACTGCTGGCATCCATCCACAATGCCCTTGATAACCTATATAATTCAAAAGAACATAATAGACAATATGGAGGACAACAACTCTTATCAGAACAAAATGAGATTATAACTCTACCTTCTCAGCAAGGTCCACATCAAGGCGGCTTGTACCAAAGTAATCAAGGAAGAACAATGGCTTTGCACCTGAAGTTACAATGTCATTGACACTCATAGCTACCTGCCAACAAGGAGAAAAACATTCATTCACTCTACGAGATGTGATGAATAGGGTCACATAACAAGTGACTACATACCAGGTCAATCCCAATTGTGTCATGAATACCAGTTTCGAACGCAAGCTTCAGCTTTGTCCCTACACCGTCGGTACTGCCTACAAGATAATCATCTCCTGCACAATCCAAACAAAGAAAACTAAATTTTAAGAGGAAAACAAACAAGGTGTCACTTTCTTTGTGCGTTCAAAGAAAGAAACTACTAATAACGAGTAGCAAATCTACGACATATCGTGACATATAATGCAAAAAGAACATAAAAATACCATCTTTTTAGTTTTCTCTTACAGAATTCTAAAACTCCATTTAAAAGGAAACAAGCATAAGAGAAAGAAGAGCAAGAAGAGATGGTAACCCCAGGGGAAGAGGCCGCCGAAGCCGCCAATCCAGGGGGCCGTCTTCGCGATCCGCCGCACCAGCTCGGCACCGGCGTCGATGTCCACGCCGGCTCCCTTGTACGTCATGCCCCCCACCCCGCCGGAGCTGGAGCAGGCCACGGCCGAGCGCCGCATCCCGCCTGCTGACAGGAGACGGAGGCGCTGCGGCTGTACAGGGCCGCATCGAGCGGCAGCGGTGGCTGGGGAACTCACCGGTGTACTGTGGCGGAGGAGGAGGAGGCGATCGGCGCACATCGGGTGGGGAAGGGGAAGGCGAGGGGTTTAGGGCTTTTTGTCTGTGTATCAATAAATTTACAGATATTGATAACTTCTGTTGATTGTGTACTTTTAATAGCTGGTTTTGCCCCCGCGCCCCCCACCCCCCCCCCCCCCCCCCCCCCGTTATTTTTCTGTTCTTATTTTATTGTTATTTTTCTCTAGAATTAAATTTACAGACAGTATAATTAAGTTAACAAGCATGTATTGAAATTTCTCTAATTAATCTCATTGCTAATCCAAAATAACTTACTGAAGTCCACGTTGCACCGCCAAGGTGATATCTAAGGCTAAGTCTAATATATTGGTGCTTCATAAGACGCTTTAACAGAATATTCTCTAACATATTCTGTGTCACGTGTGCGAAGTATCACCCGAAACGACCCGCGTATATAATATGTATTAAAAATTATAAAATCGCTAAAATGAAATTCGGATAATTCGAACACAATCAAATAAAAGATAAAAATTATAAAAATTTAAATTTTTTAAAAATTGTTTTAAATTTTTTCTTTAATAAATGACACACATGGAAACAAACAAGACACGTACTAATTAAAATTCGAATATATTTTAAATAAGACTCCGCACAAACTACTACTCTTCAGTACCGTCGCCCCCGAAACGCTATCAAATGTGGTCGACAAGATCCCGTTTCAGTTACTGATGCGTTGGGAGAGCAGGGATCGCATCGTTTTGAGCTAGTATCTGTTCGAAGATTGGCGGAGCATTCCCGTGGAGAGTAGGCGGTGTTACAGTAGATGTCCCTTGGTTATCGTACGACCCATCAGTCGGGTCATGAGAGTGCCGCTCATCCTTGATTATTATATTGTAGAGGATGACACACGCTTTCATAATATTGGCAAGGGTTGACTGTTGCCAAAATCGACTAGGGCCATAGGCAATATTAAATCGACTTTGCAAGACCCCAAAAACTCGCTCCACATCTTTTCTTGCCCCTTCTTGATGTTGTGCAAATAACATGTGTTTCTCTGTTTGGGGCAAGGGTATGGTCTTCATGAAGACAGCCCATTTGAGATAAATATCGTCGCCCAAATAGTACCCCATATTGTATTCTGTCCCATTAACAGGGTACTGAATATAGGATCGAGGATGCCGACTAGAGAGGGGGTGAATAGGAGGCTTTAAAAACTTCAAATTTAAAACAATTTTTGCAAAGAACGAACAAAATAATATATATATCAAAATAAAAGAGAGTAGAAGACAAACACAAGATTTTTTCCGAGGTCTCGGAGACTCGTCCTGTCTCCCCTAATTCTCGTTGAAGCACTCAAAAGAATAAGTTTTACTTCAATATCCACGAAGGATATTACTCACTAGTAGTTGCTCCTTGTCCACTCCGGAAAGGCGAGCACCGATACCTTTTACAAACACGCCGAGCCTCTCCAACAATCTCCGAACTAGAGAGATCAACGTCCAAGCCACCAAACCGTCTAGGTGAGGGCGTTCACTAAGAGTAATAAGTTGCAAGGTCTCTTCTAGACCTCTAACACTCACCGAAAAACTCTAAGTATGCAAAGATGATGCGAACTGAAAACTCGGTGGATCTCAAAAACTCACGGCTTGATCAAAAGATCAAGATTTTAACTCCAAAACGAATGCTCAAGTGTATGTATGAGAAGAGAGCTGCTTGATGTATAAAATATCTACTCAAAACCTCTATTTATAGCCTCAAGAAACAAAAGAGCCATTGTGCACGAGCTGGAAAATCAACAGTGCAAACTGACAGTCAGTATGCAAAACTGACAGTCAGTTTGGGTCACGACCAGAAAGAAGTAAAATCCGAAGTAAACTCAGCTAGCCGTTTGAGGTCGTATATGGAAATAAAACAGTGCAAACTGACAGTCAGTTTGGGATACTGACAAGTCAGTTTCAAACGCAACGGCTGACAAAATTTACGAATAAAACTTTGCTAGCCGTTTGTGGTCGTATATGGAAACTGACACCTCATATTGAAAGTCAGTATCACAAACTGACAGTCAGTTTCGACCATAAAAACGACTAGTTAAAACAGTAACTCCAAAACAACAGTTCGAGGTCGAATCTCATACTGACAGTCAGTTTGAACAACAGACAATCAGTTTAGATCAAAAGATTTTTGGCACAAAAATACACTCTCTGGACAATTGTCAGTTTAACCAAACTGACATTCATACTGACAGTCAGTATAACACACTGACAGTCAACATAGATAAAAACAGTTATAACTTTTAATCCAGAGATCCGATTTAAGAGTTTAATAGCTCTTTGAAAGATAATTTAAAGGGCTATCTTTTTGTCCATAGAAGCAAAAGTCAGGTCTGCCTAGATCTTTCTAGAAAATTTAAAAACTCTTCTGTTGTCAAAAACTCAACTGAAAAACCAAATCAAATCCAACCGAAATGAATGATATGCAATGACCTAGTAATTTCTCGGCTTATACTGAAAATGTAGAAAGGACTTGCAACCCCTCTTTATAATACGGTTAAAACTAAGAAATAATTTCCTAAACCGATCAAACTCCAAACACCGAGATCGGTCAAACTAAAAACAATATTACCTCAGGTCCTTTGCATCTTTAACATGTGATTTGCGTCTCGTCTTTGTTCCTTGCGACTTGTGTTTTTTCTCTTTTACGTGGGGTTCATCTTGATCATCCTGAATGCCTTCCCAACCGAACTTTGTATCTCAAAAACACAGTTAGTCTGAACTGCTTATTTTCATTAATCATCAAAATCAGTTCAAGCATAAAAGCCTAGATGCAATACTGAACAGTAGGAACTCGGCCGCGCAACACATCCGTGAAAAGGGGGGATTGGTTCAGCACGTTGATGTCATTGTTGGATCCGATGACACCAAAGAAAACATGTCATATTCACAGGTCTTTGGACGTGACCGCTTCAAATATTATTGTAGGGACTCCTTGATCACCACGAGTGGATTGTCCCCTCCACGCAACTGGGCAATTGCGCCATTCCCAGTGCATGCAATCGATACTTCCCAGCATCCCTAGGAAACCTCGCTCCTCTCCATGCTGGAGCAGATGCCGGAGGTCGTCGACAGTAGGTTGACGAAGATATTTTTCTGCGAACCGATCAATGATTCCTTCGACGAAACGCTCCAGGCACTCAATCGTCGACTTTCCAATACATACATACTCATCGACGGTATCGGCGGGGGAGCCGTAGCACAACATGCGTAATGCCGCCGTGCAAGTCTGCAAGGAAGATAGCCCCTTTCGAAGGAGAGCATCTCTCCTCTCATTGAAGTACGGGGACCACTTCCCAAGAGCTTCGACGATTCGCAAAAAGAGAGGGTCTCCTCATTCGGAACTGTCTGCGAAACAAGTACCCGAGGTAGATCGAAACGTCGGTGAAGTAGTTTGCGACTAGACGGTCATGACCGCCTTCGCGATCTCTATCGATGTACCTTCTGCTACCTCCTCGACAGCGGTGCGAGGTACCATCGTCTATGCAGGCTTCAAGGTCGTCGAGAATGCAACGGTGGAGGGGTTGAACTATTAACCTACTCCGAACGAACCCCGCCACAAAGTCTTCGACTTGGTTGATGGCTTCTTCCTCGGTACTACTTGTACTCAAGCTAGAGGGCATTTTTTTGGACAAGACAAGATCTCTTGGTGCTCGAAGAACAGATGTCTCGATTGTGAAGATGAGATTACTGAGTTGTGAAGATGATGGCTCGAGGGATTCTGATATATAGGGGGAGAAACGAATCAATCACATGTGTCTCTTCCAATGGCTAAATGCAAAGGCATCCATCATATGCGTCGATTCCAACGGCTACAATTCAAAAGTATCGAGCAGATGTGTCAGTTGTACGACTACATGCCAAAAACATCGAACACATATGGATCACATGCCAAAAGCAACGGCTAAAATGCAAAAGTATCGATCACATGCCACAGTTCAAATAGGTAAATCCAAAACGACTAAAATTAATAGTACGAGTACAATTTTACAAAGGAAAAGTACATCGTTCGAGCTACTATTTATTCTTCATTTCCTTAATTATATCGTTGACATACTCTAATGCGGCCGCATGCGCCGCCTTACGGGCATCCTAGAAATGGGATGTATCCCCCATAATCAGTTTCGTCAACAACATCACAAATGTGGCTTTTTCTTTGCTTTTGGCCATCTCTTGCAAATTTTCGGCCGCAACAATGGTTTTATTGGCCACCCTATCGAGGTCGGCATTGGCTTTGCTGATGCACTGTAGGGTCTCCTTGCACGCTGAGGATGTTTCACTCATTTTGGTCTTACCTTTCCCCTTCTGCTTTGCCGCGTCCCGCCCTTCTGGTCGTGGAAGCTCGATAGGGTCATCGTCGTTGTTTGACGACGACGTGTAGGCACCTTATTTATTGAGGCGAGCTCTTTTGGAAGAGTCGAAGTAGCTTTGGCACCATTTCAATTGACCACGTACGGCAGTCCACTAGTGCTCCAAAATGAAGGGATGACCCACCTCCTGCCTATATATGTCCCGTGTTAGATACATCAATTGGTCGTCCGAACGACCACTAGCGTAGACATCCCTCAACCTGCAATAGATGCCATTGAAGTAAACAATTTTCTTATTGCTCTTTTGTCAATGGCCTTTGTAGTGCCTGACGTCTCGTCTGCGATCGGGCGGACTGCTCGCGTTGTACGACTCAGCGACCTTCGACCAATACATGTTGTTCCCCTCGATCGGGTCAAGAGAGTTATTCAACCATGCACTGATTTGGAGGACGAAAAATTCAAAATTTGAAAAACTAAGATAAAAACCAGCGAGAAAAATCTACGATACAAATATTTAATATTTAGATGAACACTCACAAGTCGCATGTTGTCCTGTTGTGACCAGTTCAATCGTTTACGCCGCTGTGCAGCAATTCCTTCGCCTTTGCCAGCATCGTCGTCGTCCTCGATCACGATCGGGGCCGTGCTATGCGAACTGCTGATATCTGATACGGACGTGGAGAGGGAATTCTTTGCCAGTGCTTGCGAAGGCGACATTTCCGCAGGGATGGTCAGAACTTCGACCAAATGAGGATTCTGGTCGTAAGGGCCGTAGAGGGGTTGTGCATATGGATATGGTTGGCTGTATGGAGGAGATGGGGCGTATGGTGGATAGCACATCGGGTATGGTAGAGGAGGGGGCTGAAAACTGTGTGGATTTTGACTGCTTGGCGCTTGAGAGTTCTCCTCATTTAAACTGACCTCGCCAAACCAATTCACATAACCGTCGAGGAGAGTGTTGGCCATCGGGAAATTTTTTGGAAAAAATTTGAGCAACTAGACAACGAAAAGTGTGTGGTTTGGGCTTGTGTTGAGTGCAAATGAGCTGAAGTTTGCTCATATTTATAGGCAGAGGAGCATATAATTTTTCTACATTTTTTGTGATTTTTTGGTTATTTTTTATGAATTTTTAGGCTCATAAATGAATAAAAAAATGGAACAACTAGTTTTAACAACTATTAAATCAACGGCTATTTTTTGTGTCGCTGACAAGTGGGACCAGCCGAAAAACCGAGCAACGGCTAGTTTTTGGGGCTCAAAAACCCCTCTTGGGCTGACAAGTAGGGCATTGTATCGGCCGGGCCCACAAATCAACGACCCAAAAGCGTACCTGGGCGGGTGCATGAAGTACGAGATTTTGGCGTCACCATGCGTTTTGTGGGCCCCACCAAAACGCGTGCTTCACACCTCCACCGCACACACCACTGCAAACAAGTGGGCTAGAGTGCGTAATTGGGCCCACTTGTCAGTGCGGGTGACGCAGGGGTACGGGGCGCATGCGGGCGAGGAAAGTAGGGCCCACAAAACACGTCCCGGGGCGTCGCGTGCACTCTAACGCGCGCTTCGGCCCAGTGGCGTCGGTGGGCCCCACCTGTCAGACCTCCACGGGCATCGCTTCAACTGGCGTCGTCTCTCTACTCGCGCGGTTTTTTTAATATTGTTTTGCAACGACCCCACCTGTTAGACCCCAGTGGCGTCAGGGTTGGACTCAGCCTAAGAGCCATACTGTACTTACCAAAATTTATCAATAAAATTTATACAAAACTAAATGGGCATAATTATGATACTCACAATTTATACATATAAAAATTTTCTAAGAAAAGACATGATGATCTAAAAAAATAAGATTATCTAAAAATAAGAAAATGCAATATCCTAAAATAATAAAATGTGACAACATAAAAAATACTATAACTTAAAATAAGAAAAATTAACAATTTAAAATAAAAAAATGACAACATAAAATAAAAAATAAAATAGCCTAAAATAAGAAAATGTGGCAACCTAAAAAAATATAACAACTAAAATAAGAAAATGTGAAAACTTAAAATGAAAAATGCGACAACATAAAAAAAATACGACATCCTGAATAAGTAAATGCAACAATCTAAAAAGATAAGATAGTTTAAAAAAATGTGACAACCTAAAAAAAGAAAAATATGACAATCTAAATTCTATTAGATCAAGGGATAATCATTGGATAAAAATCTAATGGTTAACACTAAAAGTGAAAACTAAATTGCTAAAAAATATTTTTTTTGTTTAGCCATTCTGAAAGCAAATATAGAATTAGATAAACAGAATTAAGGAGGCATGGATTGCTTATCATAAATATTCAATAAAAAAGTCTGTACATAATAACTTCCCTATTATAAGTTTATAACTAACAAAAAAGAAATAAAGTATCTTATCTCGAACAAAACAGTATGGCTGACCGCATAGGACGAGCATTCAGGTTCATGAAGAATCACAAACCTTGGGGAGCGCGACCTTTTTGCAAGAGCAACCAATGTTCTAGAAAAAAACAAACTGTTTTCTTGTCATAGAGGGTGCTTGATCTTGTGCCTTCATTGAATAATATCTAAATCTAAGACTTGTCTATAGCGTCAGGCAAATTCAACTCATAACGACCCAGCAAAACCGCATCTAGGCCCATTGGGCCCTAAGATATGACCTAACAAGACATGGTCAAAGGCATGGTCGAGACAAAAAGAAGCAATTTTTGTGATGATTTTGTTCATTTGCAAGACATAATTAAGCACCGTTGAATTGTAATCTACATCACTCTCATAGATTAGAAAATTTTCAGAATTAAGTTAGGTCAACAAAAAAACAATTAATTGTATCAGATCGACTAAATCCTGAACTCAACTTGTCCGAATCCAGTCAAGATGGAAAGATTTAAGCGAGCCATATTCAAATATTTGAGTTAGCGGGCTGTTTGATTTTTGGTATTGGGCTGGATATAGCATAGCAATGGTCGGGCTCACGTGGGCCGACAGTCCATTTTTATTTATTTATTTTTTTGGACTGGACCGAAAGAAATCATGCTGTATCGGCGTCTCCAAACGCTCGAAAAACTTGTGCTTTGGACCAGCTTTTTCTCAGATCTAAGCCTCTCTCTCTCTCTCTCTCCCACAGCCTCCTCCACCGCTATTGGACGCGAGAGAGGAGGAGCTCATCTCCTCCAACGCCGGTCCGGATAGTCTCTCTTGTGTGCTTGTCGCCCCTCTCTTGGAGTTGGAGGGAAATCCATTCCGGAGTCCGGACTAGCAAGTCAAGTCTTTCTTGTTCTTGGTAAGCCTAAGCCTTTATTGATTGCTTGACTGATTGATTTCACTTTTTGCCAATCTAGTTCTAATTTGTGAGCAACCAATCAAATGTTTCTCTTTTTTCCTGCGAATATCATCAAGAACAGTTCTTTTTATGCGCTCATGCTTGGATTGGATTAGCTGGAAAAGAAAATCTTGTTTGTTGTTAATGATGTAATGTAATGCGATCTATATGGTTGATTCGTACACGCAGACGCTTGTGTGTTGCGCAAAAATTCAGTGGGGTCTTGCGATCCCAGAGGATGCAGGTCCAGAATCTAAGCGGTTTTATCCGCAACTTACTAAAAGACGATATGCATTGACACATTGTTGTTAATTCCAATGGGTTCCATAAATGTTACTCTTTTGATGCTTTTGGGTTGGAGAAGGTTAAGCCTTTGCCTGTCCCGTGATGAGAACCCCTTTTGGGAAATGTTGATCCAGAAGTTGCAAACTTAGACTGAAACATTGCAATCACTACCGGTAGTGATCGGAAAACCTAATCTCTTGATGCTGTTCCCATTGTAAAGAATCTTGCCCCGAAATCTGGCACATTTGTTATTCTCTGTTCCATGTTTGTGATGTTTGATGCATGGCAAGATAATTAGTTGTCAATTTGCCGTGTATTAGTGGAACAACATCATGTTGATTTTGGATCTGGTGTTTGGCTGTTCACTGAAATGATGGTGAATTTGAAAATAATGCAACTACATACATGTTTTCTCTATGTTTGTGTTCCTGTTATAATGTTTACCACCAATTCCAACTAGTCTGGATCTGCTGGCTGTTGCAGATTTTCTCTATAATAATTTGCATCATTGTTCCATTCGGGAAAAAACTTGCACTACCTGATCTTTGTTGGTGAATTGATTTTATGAAAATTTAATTGTGGGCAGGATTTGAAAGGGGCCTATAGAGGCAAAGGGCTAAAATTACTTTTGAACCATGTCGTCAAAGAAGATAGAGCTTGACCACAAGGACATGGTCCACGATTCTGCCATCGACTACTATGGCAAGCGCCTTGCCACTGCCTCCTCAGACTCCACTGTGAAGATTGTCAGCATTGGGAGTGCATCTGCTCCGCCCCAGTTCCTATCAACCCTCAGTGGCCACTATGGTCCTGTGTGGCGTGTTGCATGGGCCCATCCCAAGTATGGTTCTATTCTTGCATCCTGTGGCTATGATGGTCGTGTAATAGTATGGAAGGAGGTTGCCGGAGGCCAATGGTCTCAGGCGCATGTGCTCACTGACCACAAATCCTCCGTCAACTCCATTGCTTGGGCCCCATATGAGCTTGGCCTGTGCCTTGCCTGCGGGTCTTCTGACGGCAGCATTTCTGTCATGACTATGCGGTCTGATGGAGGATGGGACACTGCAAACATCGAGCGGGCACACCCTGTTGGCGTGATGGCAATCTCATGGGCTCCAGCAACAGCACTTGGGTCAATTGTTGGTTCAGGGCAACTTGTTCATAAGCTCGTGTCTGGTGGCTTTGACTCAGTTGTTAGAGTGTGGGGATTTGTCAATGGTAGCTGGAAATTGGAGAGCTCTCTGGCTTCCGACATGCATGCAGATTGTGTGAGGGATGTTTCCTGGGCGCCAGTTTTGGGTTTGGCCAAGTTGACCCTTGCCAGTGCTTCCCAAGATGGAAAGGTTGTCATTTGGACCAAGGGGAAAGAAGGTGACAAGTGGGAAGGGAAGGTCATGCATGACTTTGAGTCTCCGGTTTGGAGGGTGTCCTGGTCCTTGACCGGAAATATATTATCTGTAGCTGCTGGCGACAACATAACACTATGGAAGGAAGCATCGGATGGGCAGTGGGAACAGGTGTCGAATGTTGAGCCATAGAAGTTTGTGCTGCAGTTTCCAGTTTCTCACAGATTCTTGTTTCAAGTAGCATTGGCCCGACGTTATCGCTATAGTATTAATGATAGACATCCCTTTACCTCTTTTACATACATTTTTCATCGACTTCTATACTTCGACAGTGTCTGCTTAGACTGTCAATTCACTGGTTGTGTACTTGTTTGCTTTATTTATCTTTCACCTTGTTTGCAGGATGCTTTAACATCACAGTAATCAAAGTATTTTGGAAACATTGCACTTGTATCCTTCCAAAACCATTGCAGAGAGTTGCTTCACATGATCATTTGCGTCATCAGATGGTCCAAGAATGATTTATCTATTGTATGATATGGCATTAAAATTGGAGGAAAATATACTGAATTGCTGATGGAATGACCTGCTGAAATTGGTTTTCCTACCTGCCTAATTATAGTATTTGACAGAATTTGATCTCTAAGAGCTAAAATTCAAAGCATGACCACTTCAAAATGAGGATAAGCTCATGTCTTTGTTGATGGGAGCAAACCCGCAAATTTAAAAATATTTGGATAAATTTTGCATGATAATTAAGTCTAAAGAAAAGTATGTTTTACGAATTATAGACATATTTGCCCCTTTTTTTCGTTGGTTTATTGAATTTTTGTGTATTGGAGCACTATTGTATCAAGGGGCATCTATATGGTGCAAATTAGATCTGTACAAAATGGGTTTGACCTAGTCTGGTGGCCCGTTGGGTTAGGTTGAGTTAGACTTTGAATTTGAGACCTGATTGAGTTAGACTTTGAATTTGAGACCCGATGGTTGAATTTGGTTGGGTCATGTTGAGCCATGTCTTTACCGCACTTCACAGTTCAAATGCATCGGGTTTGGTCTAAATGCCGCCCGATCTAATTGCAATCTAGTCTGATTGCGTATAAGTTTGGACCTGGGTGAGACACACCTGACCCAAAAGAGAATTAGATTTTAGCAACTTGGTGTATTTTTTTTAAATATTCCCCATTTTGTCCATATTGAAATTCAAATTTGTCTTCTTCTATGTTATTTTAAAGTAAAAATTCATACTTTCTCATAAAAACATATTTAAACTAAATTGATTTATCGAATTTTCACTCAAATTATATAAACATTTACAACTAAAATGCATGCACTTACAATTAGTACTAATACTAATAAGAACATGTATAAAGAGTACAAATTTAAAACTAAAATATATGAGCTAGAACTTAAAAAACAGTAATATATTTAAGTGTAAAATCAATAGAGATACAATTATCCTAACACCAAGCCAAATCCATGGGTACTTGAAGGTGAGACAAGTACAGTGCTGACAAGACGACAGGAAATCCAAGTATTGGGAGGTAACCGCAAAAGTTATGGTGCAAATTTGATCTTGGTTCACTACTGTAATTTTCACTTGCTTGTGATCGGGATTTGGATGCATTTATACTAGGATTTAAGTTAAATACGTTATTATCCAGGTCAAATGGAGGATGTCATAAGCAATTGATTTTGGGGAAAAAATTCATGGTGCGAACACCTTTTGATGTATAAAAGATAGTATTTGACATATGGTATTTTGGGGGTTTGCAACACTATTTGTTTTAACAACACTTTTTGATAATGGTTGTATTATTTAATCTATAGTTGTGATTAAACGACATTGTCTAAGAGTACTTGGGATGGGCTAGTTCTGCATGTGTTGTATCATTGTGGAGGTCAATTAATCATAACAAACCTTACTGTCTCAATAAGAGAAAAAAGAGTCCAACCCTTCCATCCAAATGGAATTTTTTTAAAATAATCTAAATTAAAAAATTAATTTCAAAATTAACCCACAATGGAGCGAAATTATAATTTTGATCCACCACATCAGCTTGTCGCGGCTCCAATCCATGGCAGTAGCTCCGAACTAAGCTGAGTCGAGTCGAGCCGAGCCGTCCACTTTTTGCAAACATCTTTCTGAAATATATTGTTTGCAAGTTTACAAGTTATGAACAGCTCGTATTGTATTTTTGTTTGCAACCGAGCCGTTGCATGTGTTGGTCAACTTGTAAACATTAATGTATAAATTAAGTGTTCCCTTAACATGTAAAAGTGAGCCAACACATACAGTCGAACTGTCCAGACTTGTCGCGACTTCAAGTCACGACAGGCTGACATAGCAATATTTTTTGCATTAGAGAGGGTGATTGAGCGGCTCATCTTTTAATCTGAGTTATTTAAAAAAAATTCGCATTTGTTCTTGGTGTAATATGACACTTGTAGTCATCTACTAAAGTTGTGTCGGTAATCATGCAGCTCATCTTTCCCATTCTTTCTCCATTTCATAATATAAATCTATTTATTGTTTGTATGGGAATTAAGATGTATAAATAAGTGAAAAAGAACTAGTAATCAAATATAGTGGTTATATTAAATAAAATTTAAAAGTGAGTAGAGGAGAATTGATGGACGAATGAGAAAAAATATTTATAAGTGTAAAATTGCAAGATGTGTTAAAAAATAAATTGAGATTGTAAGTAAACTTATCTTAGGAAAAAGTCCAAAAACGAAAAAACTTATCGGCTCAACGGACGGCTCGGCTTGGAGCTATTATCGCGGCTCCAAGCCGCAATAAGTTGATATGGTGGGTCAAATTTGTAACTTAATTCCACTGTGGATCAGTTTTAAAATTAATTTTTTTAATCCAGATTATTTAAAAAAAATTCCATCCAAATGATAAGATAAGAAAACACCCCCTATATTTTTATTAATCAAATTTATTGTAACTTACATTCAATGTCCTATTTATTTCTTATTGTGACAAGAGCAAGGGTCAGGCGAGGGTTAAACGGCCTAGCAAGGGTAAGTATCATTTGGAAGCGATTTTGAAGAATACAAGACAGGTAACTTTTTTTATTTACTTCTACATTAGAATTGAGAATAATTACATCTTATATCCTTGATAGCAAATAAAGAGAAACTAGTTACTTCTACGA
Organism: Pharus latifolius; assembly: GCA_019359835.1. Classification (NCBI taxonomy): domain Eukaryota; kingdom Viridiplantae; phylum Streptophyta; class Magnoliopsida; order Poales; family Poaceae; genus Pharus; species Pharus latifolius. The sequence goes on along the minus strand of CM033321.1, from coordinate 93,071,140 downwards.
TGTATGTAGTTTGGTATAATTCCCAGCAAGGCACGTGGCTCATATTTTTGTTTGAAAGAGTAGTTTTTGATTTATTTTTGAAGAAATTTATGAGCTAGATTTATGATTGTAGTTTAATTAATACTAAATATCCCATAAGTTTTTCCTCTTATCCAAACATTGGCTAATATTTCAACATATCACCTTTCGAATTCTAATAGTTCAAAACAGCACATTGCTTCTAAAAATTCATTATATCTTCATTGCTACATTATACCTCATGATATTATAGGGTCCAAAGCAAATTTAAGTCAATTAATGTGTCACAAGTGACTGCAAAAGCTCCACCAATACCAAAAAAGAGTGATGTTCTAATTACAAACATTTCAAAAGCGAACAATCAGCGTAGCATCAGGTCATTAATTGATTTACATAACTCTGATTTAGCTAATAAGGTGTGAATTTAGTCACTAATATGCACTTAAGAGTTTCAATCTGTAATGTTGACAAATGATTTTTGATGTGTTATTAGTACAAGAAGGCTCAAAGGGGTGGAATTTATCTTTGTGGCAGTAGTTCTACATCTGTGTTGACAAGTGCTAATGTAAGTACATCCTAAATGTAGCAACGATTGCTCTAACTAATTTATAATTTTCTCCTATGGACACATCATCTTCAAAATTTTGATTATCTGCTTCAAACAAATGTGGTGGTGGTTCATCTTCTTATATTTTCAAGAAACCTTCCCAAAAAAGAAGCTTCCACTTAGGGGAACCGATTGCCAGAACTCAAGAAAGCAAAAACTCAGAGAACTAGTTATGTCCGTCCATTTATGTTGCATGGTTGTCTTCTACAAAATTGCGACCATCATAATTGTCATAAATTATGAATTGGAGGCTCAATTATTGGAGTTGTCTTATATTTTGGTTTGTATTAAGATGTACTTTAAATTGGTGTAATATGGTGTCAATCCTGCTATCTACTTATCTTATGAATTTCAAAGCTAAAAACTCATATTTGGTACGTTAACAAAATATGTTGTATGTTTATGTAAGTTTGATTGAACAAAATCAAATAACAAAGAAGCCTCTAGTGTAATTTCACAGTTTTTTATCACTATACATAATTAACATTTATGATAATAACTGCAACTCTATAGATGTTACACTTAAAGATATTTTTTTTGTTCTAAAGATATTATTTTTTTAATTCCTCATATTAGAAATCTATATATAGACAAATATAAAACAACAATGACTAATATGAAAATAAAACTTAAATGATATAATATTATATAAACTTAAAATAGAAAAAAAAATAAAATACTTCTAAAACAAATAAATAAATTCTATGGTCTTACAATAGAATAATATAATCTTACAACTAAAATAAATATAAATTTACAACCATAATTTCTTATTAATGTTTGTGTGGGGAATTGTGCCAATTTCTGATCCTATCTAGCAAATTTTTACATGCAAATGCTTGATTCGGACCAATCGTTATCTACCACATAATAAAAAAAAGTATGAACCAATTTTTTTATGTAGTGTGTGTATCGTATAACAGAAGTCTCATACAAAACTACATGAGTCACTATTAGCAGACTCATTTCACTTGAGAAATTATATTTGGGAGGTTGTGATGATATAAATGATGTAGAAACCAATTTGAACACCTAAAGTTGGATATTTTTCGCGAGTATATTATCAAACATCATGCACATGAAAGTATTAATCATGTCATAACAAAAACCAGCAAGAGAAACATATATAACACACATATGAGGATGGAATTTAGGGAGTTTTTGTTTATTACCATGTACTGTGGCTGTGGTATGCCAAACTTATTTGGGTTTTTTCTGTTTTCGTTTTTATCCTTCATACCATTTTTCTAATTATTAATATATTTAATAAAGATGCCAAAAAAAAAACATTGCACATAAGAAAGACCTTATTTTTATTCTATCTTATTACAAATTCCTGCTTATTACTCACATTTTATGGTATCTCATTAGGGACAAACTTGAATTTACCATATCTCACTACAAATCTAGAGGATTTGTGATTATCCACATGTTGATGAAATTCCATTTGAATTGGTACTCATTTTTTTTTGTATCATCTGATCCAAAATTAAATATGTGTTCAAATTTCAACAATACCAATTCACGGATGACTATTTATAGGGACGGACTAAGATTAAGGCTCGACTCGAGTTCGGTCGAGATAAGCTGGATCATACCCTCAGCCAAAGCCCCATTTCCCCGACCCCGACTCAGCGACCGGCGGCGCCTCCCTCCCGATCCGTCCCCCGCCGGCGAGCGGCCTTACCCTCCCTTCGGATCTAGCACCCACCGACAAGCGGCAGCCCTCCCCCTCTCCGTCTTCCCCTTCAGGCCTGCCGCCTCCTCCCTGCCCGCCGTCGCTCGTCGTCTCCTCCCTCCCCGGTGAGCACGCCTCCTCCTCCTCCTCCTCCCTCATGATGCTTATGCGTTTTTGTCTGTTCATAGTTGAAGCATACCAGTACACAAAACCCTCACCTCATATAGCGTTTGAAGAGTAGAATCGAACGAGCAAATGGACTATCCATTGGATCATTAATTTCTCCTGCGTATTTTGGGGGGCTTTCTTTAGGTGCTCAGTCTCGTGCTGCATGGAATGCTTGCGTTTTTGGCAAGGGATTACTCTGATGCTATCAGCTTCTGGGAGCTCTTTTTGATATGTGGCAATATTTTGTGCAGTTACATATTTCTCAGGTAGCAACTGGTTGGCAGTAGGGACCGCAGGATGGGGAGCAATGTGAGTTGTATTTTTTCATTTTTTTTCTTTTTGGGGGTGTGGGTGTGTGGGTGGTGTATATAATCTGATCATTTGCTTTCTTGTGATGTATAGCCGGTTGGAGTTGATAACACTTTTCGGAGGAAATTTAACAAGGAGGAATACTTGGAGCGAGCTCGAGAGAGGGAGCGAGAGGAGAAGGTGCTCATGTGAAGTTGTATTGTTTGTGAAAAATTTATTAGCATTCTTCTGTTTCCATCTATATGTTTCTAACGTAATTCCTGTTTTTGTCTGTTGTTCATCTAGGACGAAGCCCGAAAGTCCAAAGGTATGTAATGTGGCCATAATAACTTTCTACTTATATTACTTCATGTTATTGCAAAAATTTATTCTTTTCTGCTATGAATGACAGAAAAGGGTCCTTCTGTGCAAAGGAAGCCCCTGAAGCATAGGGACTATGAAGTTGACCTTGAGTCCCGTCTTGGCAAGACTCAGGTTAGTCGGATCACTTTTCTTCCAAATAAGTTTTGTTGTGTTGCTTTATCATTATTGTTGTATAACTCATGCCCTGTGTCCTATGGGATCAGTGGGTTTTGCTTCATGCCTTTTCGTGGTCTATTCCTCTTGCTGCTACTACCAACGGCCACTTTTTTTTTTCTTTAAAAGAAATCTTTTGTATGAGAGTACAAAAAGAGGGGCAACCCTATCATTTGCGCGAAGTGTAGGCAGAAAAACCCATGTAGCTGATGATGTGTTTCTTGGATGTAAAACATAAGAATGAATAGTGTAAAATTGGAGATTGATATATGAATTGGGAGATGAAGAAATATAGAGGGAGAAAAGGAAAAAAGAAAAAAGAAATAGAAAATGAAGTATTGAAGTCTTTCTTGCTCCATTCCTCTATTGAAACATGATGTTATAGTTGGCCTCAGTGTTTTCTCTTGTTATTTATTCTATACCATTGAAAATAAGTTGCAAAACTGAGTCCCTCTAGGGTCAGATGTAAATGTGATCTGATATTTTTTGAACTGATATTAACAACTTAGTTTGGTCGTCTACTATCAGCAACCAGTGTTTTTTTTTGAAACTATGACACATTTCTGATTAAATAAATCCTTATCTAACTGAGTTCTCCATTTTCCTTTGTATCTCAGGTGGTGACTCCAATTGCACCATTGAGTCAGCAGGTTTGTCCAGAAACTCTGTAGGGCATGTTATTTCAATTTTCATGAAATTATGCAGTGAGGTTTAATTCTTATGGACATGCTGGAATTTAGTAAGTGTTTGTGATGTTTCATGTCGTTTTGTTTGTTTCACATTAGAAAAAATGGTGTACTCTATCATAAGATATCTTCTGTGTTTGCTCTTTTTGTGTCCTTTGGACTTGAGATTCATCTGCATTGTAGAGTCATATCCATAATCAGCCAATATTCATCAGTGATCGGTTTGTTACTTGCTCATCTTTTAACATGTTGGTGGAAGTGTGCTGCTGCTACGGAAATGAACTCCTGCGTTGGGAATGCTTAAAAAAGTTACATAGATGCCATATATATGTTCATTTTAAAGAGTTGGGTATAAAACTTGTGTTTACATGGCAGAAGAGATTCATCGTTGGGTTACATGAATAAACATGATGGTGAAATACTGAAATCTATTCCAAGGTCTACTGGTAACTGCAGCTCATTCCTCAATTCTCCTTAGTGTCTGGCTGCTTGTTGAGATAAATTTTGATTGTCGCTTAACAAATGTTTAAGGTTGCTGTTGCTTTGATATAAGAAGCTAAGTTCTAGGCAAAGTAAAAATTAATTGATCTTTGAACTGTGCATTATGTGCTTCTTTTCTGTGTGGGATCAAGTTCTTTCTGTGTCTATTTCTCTCCCTTTTTTTTTTTAAGTTTTGCTAGACATTTGTAGATAACTGAAAATTTGATCTCAGTTTTACTGACATTTTGACAGGCAGGATACTACTGTTCAGTATGTGAATGTGTTGTAAAAGATTCAGCTAACTATTTGGATCATATAAATGGAAAAAAGCGTAAGTATCTGACATGTTCTGTCTAAGTTTGATTGATGGATCAAACCAATTAACAAGCAACTTCATGTTTTGCATTTGAATATTTTACAGATCAGAGAGCGTTGGGCATGTCTATGCGTGTTGAAAGGGCATCTCTTGAACAGGTATTGCATCTGAGCTAGTCTGTTGGATCTGAAATTGCAAATTTGCAATTTAATTACTGTACTTTTAATACGACTAGCAATGTTGTGTAATAAGTGAATATTTACTCACTGCGAATGAGTATTTATGGTGTATTGCATGTCAAGAAATATAAACTTTTTAGATCAACACTTATATACTTATATACTTAGCATGCTAGTAAGCATTGGTTCATTCAAAACTTACATTGAACCATGTGCTTGCATTTTTTTTTATTGGGTTTTGTAAGGCAAGTGAACAAATACTTGCATAGCAAGCTTTCATCTCTTACTATTTGGATTAAGCCAGTGCTCTTATTTCTTTCTGCTATTTATTTTCTCAAGTAACCTGTGTCTGCAGGTTCAACAAAGATTTGAGACACTAAAGAAGAGGAAAGATCCAAGCGGCTTTAGTGAACAAGGTGAGAGAAAGCAAAACATCAAATAGGGTGCCACCCCAGAGTAAATGCGAAAGTAGCGTAAGAAGTTCTGACTCTTAGATTCTTTTGTATTAGTAATTTTCAGTTTTTTTCACATATTCTTCAGATTTGGATGAGAGAATATTGAAACAACAGCAAGAGGAGGAGGAGCGGAAGCGCCAACGCAAAGAAAAGAAGAAAGAGAAGAAGGTAAGTGGCTAAGTGCTCTGCTTGCAGATCACAACACATTGCTATTTGCTGTTTTTCTTTCAATATGGAAATTTTTGTTACATGCTACTAGAATCAATAGAATTTGTAATCAATGGATATAAAATTGTTTCAGAAAGAGCTGGCTTCCCAGGATGAACCTGAGGACATTGACCCTGATGTTGCTGCTCTGATGGGTTTTGGAGGCTTTCGTTCTTCCAAGAAGTGAAAGCTTTTTAGTGACATCCTTTTGGTGACTTGTGGCTGATAAAGACCTAAGATCAGGAGCTTATGCGCCTGGATTATAAGATACTCATCTTCTAATGATCAATAGGGTCTCGATTTTTGATCCAAAACTGCAGAGTGCAGATTAGTTTCCTAGACTTGAAAAAGAATGTCATTGTCTGCTATCCGAAGATTCCTGTAACTGAAACAGTTAATGGTTTATCACTTGCAGTATCCGAAGATTAAGTTGGTAACTTTGTTGTAAGGCAGTGCTTATTTGATCTGCATGCAAGATATTGACACTGCAAGTCATGCCTGTCATATTCAAAGTTCTTGTGAAGTATCCTTTTCATGTACAGGCTTTCTCATCCTTTTATCTGTGTCAAATACTCCCGTCAGTCTAAGACAATTATCATTCTATACTGGTCAAAATTTTCTAACTTTAACTATAAATATATTTATAAATATTTAGATTGATTATAATAAAAAATACAAGTATATTTGTTATAAAAAAATAGTTTCGTACTATTACAGCTTCATAAATTTTATTAATATATTATAGGAAAAAAATATTTCCTCTACTTTATAATATAAGTTTATTTATTATTTGTGTGAGAGTTAAGGTGCATGAAATAAATAGAAAAGAAATGATAGTAGACACTGTATTGAGATTGTAAAATAGGTGAAAGGTTCATTGAAAAATTGAGGGAGTAACTGTAAAATTGTAATGGGGGAGTAATATCCGTTTGTCTTTGCCGTAGATTGAATTGTTTCTCTTTAGCTTTCTTGCTTTGGATTTAGGTTGGAAATGGAGACTACCATATATATCCTGTTTGACCGCCATAGACTCTTCAGGTCAAACAAACTAATTCATACAGCATGAAGCATGGATATTAGTGTAAGTTAAGGCAATGGTAGTAGTATGATACTGAGAGTATAAGATGTGCTAAAGCTAATTTATTTCCAGCAGAGTATATGATTAAAAGAACAACACTACTAAAAGTACTATAACTAAATCGGGAAAGAATAAGTTTGTAGAACAAAGAGGTAACCAAAAAAAAAAAAAAAAAAAAAAAAAAAAAAAAAAAAAAAACGTCAGGACCTCATGCTAGTTGCGTATGTCTACTAGCGTTCCATCAGTTGCAAGAGAATAATCCAGAGATCATGTGCAGATTAAAAGAAAAACGAACACAAAGCCTATCTGAAAAATTGCTAGCTAAAGTAAACGGCTTCAGCTGGAAAAGCATGTTGCTCTCCCCTTGCATGTGCTCCCTTTCAAAACTCATCCTGAAAAAGGCACAACAAAAGAATAGGGAACCAGAATGTGTAGAAAAAATTGGACAATTAAGAAATGAAATGAGAACATAAACATACATGAGCATCTTCAAGGTCGTCGTCATCATTGTCATCGAAACCATCCTCGTCTACATCAGATCCGACGTCAGCGTCGATATCATCCTCATCATCCTGCCACAGAAACCCAGGTTGAAATACAGAGGAGAAATAATGAATGGTAAGGAAACATGCACAATTCAGAAGAGCACATTCATGAGTAACTCACATCTATGTCGTCGTAGCCGTCATCATTCATAGCTTCCTGAGAATGAGAAAAAGTTTTGATTAACATGTATATAGTGTATATCAAAAGGGAATTGTTGTATGTACCTAGAGCAAGCTCATAATAACTGATGCCACTATAAATCAAAACCAACACATCAATATAAGTGGTCTAGTTACAACTCACAAGTCAACAGGTCAGGACACTAGGTGAGATATCACAATATCCACAATATTGAAGAATTACAGGAATAAGAGTTTTCAATATATGATAAGATCAAATATATACCTGTTCTCTTTTCTTCTCAGATTCATCGAAAACAATCTTCTCAGCCTGCAAGAATGGTAACTTCTATGATGGTTCTGAATCATTAAACGAGAAAACATCTACACAAGCAACATGAAGAGACACATACATCCTTATTCTTGCCCCAAGTCTCTTCTGCAAATTTCTTAGCATATTCAGGGTCATCACATAGCAGAATGTTGTCAAACAATGTCCCAGATTTCACCTGGACAAACAACAATCATGGATTTAGCATCAGTTTTTGTTGGGAAGTTCAGAAAATAAGACTTACCTGCCACAACTCAATGCCGATGTACCTCAAACTGTCGAAAGCATAGATATAGGGATCATCCTTGTACTCTATATCATAAACAGAAGCACTTAACTGAGATGCTCAGACATTAAAGAAATAAAAGAAGAAAATATTAACCATGGATGTCTCATTTGGATTTACCTGGATTGTCAATCATAGATGGTGTTTTCCATTTGCCCTTGTAGTTAGGATTCTTGATTTGCTGAAAAAAAAGGCAGGAAATTTTTTTAAAAAATATACCTCAAATCATAGCATACAACTTTATATGGATGAAAAAAATTCAATCAGACCTTTGGCTTCCATGGCCCCTTGTAGTCAGGATTTGGAATACTTGGAGCACTCCATTCACCATCTTCTTCATCGTTCCAGTGGTCAGGCTGTAGATTATGAAATTGCATGTCAACGTTGCACCACCAGTATGACACAGTAGAAGGGGGTGACATGTATCTAAAGCTTACCTTCGTGGCATCAGGATCAATGATTTCCTTGGGAATGTCATCATAACCCTACACACAATATACTTAGCAATAAGACTAAAAGGCTCTCATGATTCACAAGTTTAACATGAGCAAATTGTTAGTTGTGGTATGAATATGATCATGGTACCTCGGGTTTTCTGTCTTCAGGATCAGGAATATACTCTTCCTTATCCCAATCTTCTGACTGTAAAACAAATGATGCAAAACATCAGAATGCCTGGTTTGTGTAAGCAAAGCCTCTATTTTCATGCATTTGCGCAAAACATTAAATGCCAATCTATACTTTTTTTGCTTGAGGATCCTTGATCTGCTTTGGTGGAAGAATATCCCAGTGATCATAAATACTTCCAGACAGTTTCTCATCGTTGTCCATGAGGATGCTGTAAGTTGAATCAGGCCGAATGATAAATGTATAAACATGGGTGAGCTGATCAGTCTCACAAGTCACCTCCTTCTTAATCAAATTGCTTCGTTGGTTCTTAGTCAGGATAGCATGAACCTTATTGGTGATGTACCCGCAAATATCAGGTCCAAACATGATACTGGAATCAACAGATGAACAAACAATGTTAGATTTACCTCGTAAACAAATACTGATGTGCAAATTTTGGTACTAACAAGTAACAACTATGACCTATATGGCGTCTCCCCACCAAATTTCTTCTGATCAATTTCACCACCAAGTAACGTGACATAACCACCTCCGCAGTCAAGCTTCTGCTCATGCTTAACTGAGAATTGCAAAACCAAATTCCTATCCTTATTGGTGAACTCAGGGAACTCAGCTGAGATTGCATAGAATCTGTAGTCTTGTGAGGTCTGGATGCCTGCATGCGCATTAACAGACTGCTTAGCAAGCATGAAAGAACAATGAGAGTAATTAATATGTCCATACAAAACAGAATTTTCTTACCTTTATCATGAGGGTCTCCATTCCATTTCCCAGATGTGTGATTCCATTCGCCAGCCATTTCGTCCTCCTTCCATTCCGACTTAACCCATCGACTCTCCCAGCCATCTGCCATTTGCATCAGACAACGATTAGTCCGCTCATCATCATCCTAAATTTACTGTCCCGTAAACAATGTACGCATTGAACTAAAGCTCATGATATTCATAGTTAAAAATAAATGAGAGAATCCAAGCTTGGTGCATACTTTATGATTGCGGTCATACATACACTAGAAAAACATCAATTGTGAAAACTTGTTTGATCCCAACACGGAAAGTCATGCTGAAACAGTACAACAAGGTTTTCACTGTGAACATGTCTTTTCCCAACTCCAATGTTATGAATTTGAATTTGGAGTTGTGCTAGTTTTTAATTGGATTTGAGAAAAAGGATATGGTTCATTCATCATAGCATCTCATATTCCTTGTCTTCTTCATGTATAATCATTCTATACCTATCTCTCAACACCTTCTTCAAGATAGATAAAAAATATCAATCAATCACATTTTGTTACAAAGTTTAGACAACACTATAGAGCTAAGATTCTTTGTGAGACAATCCGCCATTTGGTTTCCAAACGAACAAACTCAAACTTCAATGTCCTATTCTCCAACTTCTCCTCGGTGAAAAACTGATCAATCTCAATATGTTTGATCTTATCATGCTGAACAAAATTGTTAGTAATATTGAGAATTGATTGGTTGTCGCACATAAGTTTCAATGAATTGCGCTGATCCATCTTCAACTCCTCTAAAAATGTCTTTAACCAGAATATCTCAGACACCCCTAAAGTCATGGCTTTGTACTCAGCTTCAGTTGTGGATCTTACCACAACTGATTGCTTCTTGTTTATCCAAGAGACTAGATTTCCTCCCATAAACATACAATAGCCAAAGGTCGATCTTCTGTCATCAGCACAATTTGCCCAGTCTGCGTCACTATAGGCTTCAACATCTAAATGACCATGACATTGGAACAACAACTATTTCCTAGGAGTTCCTTTCAAATACCTCAGAATATGATAGACGGTATCCATATGTCCTTTCTTGAGATCATGCATGTAGTGTCTCACCACGCTAACAGCGAATGAGGTATCAGGAAAAGTATTACCCAGATATATTAAGTGACCCACCAATCGTTGATATCTCTCACGGTCCATTGGCTCTCCTACTTCCACACATAGCTTGTGTCTCTGATCAATAGGAGTAACAGCAGGTTGACATCCTAGCAAACCAGTCTCCTTAAGTAGATCTAGAACGTAATTTCTTTGAGAAAGAATGATTCCCTTGGAGCCATAAGCGACCTCAATCCCAGAAAGCACTTAAGCTATCTTAGATCCTTCACCTCAAATTCCTTTCCTAATCTTTTCTTCAAGTGAACAATTTCCTCCTCATCATTTCTAGTGATGATTATGTCATCCACATACATAGCAAGCATCGTAACTTGTGAGCTTCTGCGCCGAAAGAATACAGTATGATCAGCATTGATTTGCTGGTATCCCATCTTCACCACTGCTCTTCTAAAGCGATCAAACCACGCCCAGGGAGACTGTTTCAGCCTATAGAGAGACTTCCTTAACCTGCAGACCTTCCTAGCCATTTTCTTTGTATCAAAGCCTGGTGGGACTTTCATATAGACCTCCTCCTGTAGGTCACCATGAAGAAATGTATTCTTCACATCCATTTGGTGTATTTGCCATCCTTTATTCATAGCAAGTAAAATTAGAGTTCTCAATATGTTCATCTTGGCTACTGGTGCAAAAGTCTCGTCATAGTCGATCCCAAAAGTGTGGCTGTAGCCTTTGGCAACCAGTCTTGCTTTGTAACGCTCGACCTTCCCTTCTGGTGTTTGCTTCACAGTGAACACTCATTTGCACCCAACAGCTTTCTTCCCTGTTGGTAGTGGTACAAGCTCCCAGGTACCATTTTTATCAAGAGCACCGAGCTTCTCCAGCATAGCTTCTTTCCACCTTGGGTTTTCCTTAGCAATTTGCCAACACTTGGGAATAGAAACAGAATCCAGAGATACCACAAAGGCTCTATGTGCATGTGAGATATTGGAGTATGAGACAATTTCATGTTCAAAACCAAGACAATTAGGGGGATTCCCTACATTTCTGCGAGAAGTCCTCCTTAACAGAATAGGAGATGTGCAAGGAGGGATCGTACCATTGTAATCGGAAGGATCCTCCTTAAGCAACGAAAGTGCTCCAGGAGTCGAGGCGGGTAGAGGCTCGAGACTTGGCACAGAAGACTAAGAGACAATGATACCAGCAGACCCCTTATTCTTCTCCCTTCTCCTGTACACAATCAACTCATCTTTCTCTTTACAAGAACCCTCAATAAGCTCCCCCTCGAGTGTATGCTCCTCCTCATGCAACTTCCCTTCAATAATATGCATCTCCTCATCATCCTGTAACTCCACAACGGGTACCATCGAAATCGGGTACGGAATAGACCCTACAATCAACTCTGTACTTCTCCTCGCCCCCTCTCGACCATCACCACCTGTGATGAGAGAGTTATGATCTGTAGGTGATGAAGTACTGTAGTAGGGTTCTCATTCCCTGAATGTAACATCCATGCTAACATGGATCTTTTTCTCCATTGGACTCCAACAAACATACCCTTTATGAGTCGGAGAATATCCCATAAAAATACATTTCACAGTATGGGGATCCAACTTTTCAACTCCAGGAATGTTGTCCTTCATAAAGCAAATACAACCAAAGATTTTCAATGGAACAATATATTCGTTCTTCCCATGCAGCACTTCATATGGAGTCTTCCAGTCCAAAATTCGTGAGAGCATTTTGTTTATCAGATAGGCAACAATTAAAATTGCATAACTCCACAGATTTTTGGGATCATTCATCTCCATTATCATACATCGAACCACCTCTAGAAGGTGCCTATTCTTTCTTTCGGCAGCTCCATTCTGAGCTGGAGTGTAGGGACAAATGCTTTGGTGATGAATCCCAGCGATAGATAAATAGTTTCTGAAGGTTTTATTAGTGTACTCTAGACCATTATATAACCTCAGTATTTTTACCTGTGCACCGTACTGAGTTTGGATATACTTGTGAAAGTCTTGAAAGCATGCAAACACCTCACTTTTACTCTTCATCAAATAAATTCACACCAAAAGAGTATCACAATCAATGAAGGAGACGAACCATTTAAAACCATTAATTGAAGTTGTGGAGCATGGGCCTCATACATCAGAATGTACCACATCAAATGTATCGCACACAAGTTTCTGTCTATCTGTTCTCATAAACAAGTTTGTAAATACTCTACTCAAAAAAGGAAAAGAAGAATGTCCCATGCGTCGATGAAGTAATAATAGCTGCTGCTCCACACTTTGCAACTCTGGATCAGCTAAAACGGTCATCACTGCTTTGTCTAACCCATCTCGGTCCAGATACCACATTCCTCTATGCCAAGTGCTAGTCCCAAGTCTTTTTCCCAACCCCTTCTCCTGGATCTCCACCTTAAGAACGTTAAAGTGAACAGTGCAGTTAAGTTGAAGGATAAGAGCACCGATGGATAACAAGCTAACAGGAAAAGAAAGAACATGCAAACCATTAGGTAATGTGAGGAACTCAGTGCATTTGACAGAATCAACACCAACCACAAGTTGTGTTGTTCAATCAGCAATGATAATCCCATCAGGTTGGACAGATGAGTATATGTCTCAAACTCTTGCTGGGCACCTGTGACATGATGGGATGCACCTGAATCTAACACTCAATCCTATGAGTTGGGCAGGCATATGGATGCAAGTGTTTGTATGGAAATACCTACACCAGAGTGTGCGAAAGTGGCAATATTAACCATGGATGAGGATGATGAACTGTTGGTCCTTCTCACTATCTCCTGGAGGTTTTATCTTCCTCATCAACTCGATCATCTCCCTCTCATGTGCACTCAGTTCCACAAGGTGATCAAAGTAGGACCACTCATCAATTGCAGCTAGATGGACTCTATAGCTTCCAGATGGACCTCCTCGGCCCCCTCTACCTCCTAAACGACCCCCTCGGCCTCGGCCACAACCCGAGAGGCCTATCCCCTTTCTTCTTCAGGTAGAACCGGACGATGTGACCCTTCTCTCCACAGGTGTAACGTTCCATATTCTGCATGGAGTCTCCAGGAATCTTCAAGTCTGAAGTTGCAAGTGTTGACTTTGCTTCAAATACACCTGGACCTCAGGCATCAACACCATCCTACTCTCCTCATAGATCATAGCAGCTATGGCTTCATCAAGAGAAGGAATCTCCTTGCAGCCCATAAGTGTCAACCTTCTTTGGTGGAAAGCACTGTTGAGACCCTGCAGAAATGTCATGATTTTATATCGTTCCACAGACTTGACCCTCATACAGTCTAGATTCTAACAGCTTCCATAGTTGGGGTCGTTACACACACCCCTATCAAAGCAGTCAATGTTTGTCTAGAATCTCTGTAGTTCTGCAGCATACTCCTAGACTGAACGGTCACCCTGTGAGGCACATCTGATTTGCTCCTTTATCTGAAAAATCCTCATATTGTTACCTTCACTGGCGAACTTTTTCTGCAAATTGCTGCAGATGTCTCCTACTGACTATAGGCCATCGACAGAGCCAGTGATCGAATGAGTCATAGAGCCAAGAAGCTACACATAGATCATCATGTGAGCGAACCCTCTACGCCTGCCACTCACTGGACCTTCGATCTGTTGATTCCTTCACCACTCCTGTCAGGTAACCTTCAAATCCTCTTGCAGAAAGGGCTCTTTCACTTGTTGGGACCAACTCAGATATGTCCCAATTCCATCAAGTTTCAAGTCAATGGCATTAACTCCACTTTAGGGGATAGAAGTAGTGGTGGAGGTACAACATGAGCCGTTGAAAAGACAACGCCCCCCCCATCTTGAGGAGACTCACCAACATCACCACATCTTCTTCACCTCATCATCCATTACATCAACCTTGACCTCCTCCGCCATTCTGAATACACTCTTCTCGGAGAGTACACAGATGACACGTTACTCCAAAGCAAATTTGAGAGCCGACGGCCTTCGCCAAAGACACCTCAGCCCACTACACAACTTGGAACGGGCAAGCTGGCCATACACACGCAAAGGCTCACGAATAGAGTCCACGCTTAAACATCCACACCATTGACGATCCGCAAGAGCCCCCAAATCTGTGGGATCACGATCTCAAGCTCCTCATGGTTAACCCGCAGCACATGCTTGCTGTCCAGCATCTAAATCTCCCCGACCTACTTATCGACCACTCTCTTCACCACCTTGAACAGAGTCCATGCTCATCGCACCACCTTGATGCCCCTACATACATCACAATCCATCCTGAGGTTGTTGGTTCAAATTCAGCAAGTCGGCAGCAAGAAGTAGCGATGTCAGCCGGGCGAGGGAGTAGCAGTGAGTGCGGAGCTGATGGGTGCAGCGAGCGCCCTGTGGAGCCAAACGAGGTCGAGGGAGGTCATGGACTCCCAGTGGCGGCGGTGGTGACTTCGTGGCGGCAGCGACCGCGGAGCAGTGCCAGATGTGGAGGTGGAGGGGCCTCGAGGGCGTGGTGGCTAGACACGGGAGAGCACGGAGGTGTGAACGACGTCATGGATGGGGAGGCGGCAGATATCCGCATGGCGACGGGGGTGGCGACGGCAGCCGATGCCTCTTAGGGCGAGGGTTCGCACGTGGCAGCGAAGCCGCGCGGACAACTGGGGTCGTGGCAACGCCCGGTGGCGGCAGCGATGACGAGCCGCCGGCTGACCGATGGGAATTTGGGGGGTGGCGGCTTGGTTGGGAAGGGTTAGGGTTAGGATAGCTCCGATACGATTTGAGAAAAAGGATATGGTTCAGTCATTAAAAATATATATATATATCCTCCTTGTCCCCTTTTATATTTAGCACCCTATATTCCTTACTTTCGTATATGTATAACCATCCTATACCCATCTCTCAACATTTTTTTTTAAGTAAGAAGACAACAAATATGTCCAGCAAATTTTCTCCCACTTATGTAAGCAAATTATGACTAAACCTCCTATATAACAAGCGAATTTACCAAATTCGCATATTTCAGAAATTCAGAAATTGCTGTGCTTTGTAATGTAGCCTTTGGCTTCAAATCTACAAGGCTACAACAAAATGTAAGCACAAAATGTCGGACAACAACTGCCCATCAGCAGCCATCCTGTCGTCGAGTGATCATATAAACATATGCATTCCATTAGCTAGATGATCGCATTAGCCAGGACAAACAAGATTACATAAGAACAAGAAACAACAACACATAAAACAAAAATACAAATTGCCTGCCAAATCAATATCCAACAACAAATAGTGATAGATTGCCGAAAGGACAAACAAACAAAACTACTAGAGAACTTTTTTAAAAAACAAGATCCAAAAGAAAAACGACAAATCGAATAGTGATGAGAGTAATACAAAAAAGTCATAATGGAAAAATGCAACCAAGTCCACTAACCACAATCCTAGAAGCAAACAAGACGATCTACTCCTAGCCATAAAATCATGAAATTTCACGACAAACCGAGATGGATAAACTTAACCTTTGAACAGTACGATCTGATATGATCAATATATGCCACACACGAGGAGTCATACCTTAAACATTGATACTACGTGAAAGGTCACCATGTGTATGTATACCTTGGAACTTCTCCTCGAAGAAGACCTCGCCGGCGACGGCGGTGACAAAGGAGAAGGCGAGCGCCACACCAATAGCGGAGGAACAACTCGGCGGAGTCACCATGCCCATGCGCGCATCAGAAGAAACACATAAATCGCTTACCTCGATCAGAAGCGTTTAAAAAAAGAAAAAAAAGAACGGCATGTACGGGAGTGGTATAACGGTCAGACTGCCGCGTGGCCACACTTTGAATTGCGAATTTTTTTCCTATATGGATGCATTGTAACTAATAATTTTAAGTAATTTTAGAAACCATAAAAGCCTAAAAGTGGAAGTAAAAAGAAGCGGCATTTATATAGCAAGTCATGACGTCGAACTCATGGTCTTCTTGGTGGGCGATGAGGCAGATGGCTTCTTCACTGCCGGCGACGAGACGAGCAAGGGGCCGCGCGTGTGGCGCCACGATCTTGGACGATGAAGGGTGCGCCTTCATGGCGGGGAGCGCCTAGACGATGGACGTGGGACGCGTTCTTCTCGACGAGGACGAGACCAAGCAATCGCTGGGCGGCATTTGCCCTCGTCTCGATCTCGCTGGTTGCCGACCTTGACGTAACACTTCAACAGTACTAGTTCTTCTGGTTTAGAAATTAGCTAGGGTTTCATGTCAACATGTCAAGATGCACACGAGCAGCCTCACGACGGACGGATCAGTATTCGTATGGTCTTACTCGTTGATACAGAAAAACGAATGGATCGATTTCACATTCATAAATTTGCTGGTTTGAGTTATGACCTCAAGTTAAAAACTATGAAAAATAACGGCAATAAAAATACAAGACACAAATTAGTCACACAAAATTTTCGTTGTTCAACGATTATTTGCTGCATTACGGTAGAGAGAGAGAGAGAGAGATGAGTCTACAATTGGCGGAGTCGCCTTTCTGGAACTTTGTAGATACTGTTCTACACAGAGCACTCGCCATGTCTCAGGGCATGGCATTCTAATGGGATAAACTAATAACCCTGAGCGCACCAAAAAGAAAGAAAACAAAAAACAGCCTGCCACTTCATCCAAAATCTTCAAAGCTCATCCTGTAAGGACACAGGAAAAAAAGATGAGGAAAAATTAGGATCAACCAAAAAGAAGGATGGAGAGCACGATTAGTAAAAATTAGCATACATGTTTCTCATTAGCTGAAGAATCGTTGTTGTTGTTGACATCCTCTGGTTTCTCATCAGAGGAAACCTTGATGTCTTCTGCACTGCCATCAGCTTTGTCATCGTCTTCATCATCCTGCCATAAGAAAACAAGTTGGCATTACGAGAAACAAGCAAATTATCTGGCTAGAAACATCGAGTACAAAGTACACAAAACCAATCTGGAGCTTACATTTGCATCATCATCGTCCTTACTGTTTGCAGATTCCTGATAGGGAGAAAACATAGATGCAATTAGTAAGCAATGCACTTTGCACAATTAAATAAAAAAAGGATGATAATACACAGAAAATGGCATTAAGCTCCATATCCATGGAACCAAAAACATTTATTTATATGGAATTTACCTCCTCAAGCCTCTTTTTCTCAGCTTCATCAAAGGCAGCCTTCTCAGCCTGCAAGACTCGTAACTTAGTACCTTCTGAGTTACTCATCAAAGTCAGTTAAAATCACACCTGTTAGAGATAGACTACATACGTCTTTATTCTTGCCCCAGGTCTCTTCTGCAAGCTTCTTGGCGTATTCAGGGTCATCAGTGATCAGAATGTTGTCAAACAACGTTCCTGATTTAACCTAGTAAGAGAAGACAATATTAAAAGTATTCCAACATAAGAAACAAGAAGTTCATCAAATTTCATAAAATTCAGTACCAACCTGCCACAGCTCGATGCCAATGTACTTCAAACTGTCATAAGCATAGATGTAAGGATCATCCTTGTAGTCTGTAAAGCACACCAAAGGAATTCCCTTCAGATTGCATGTTCACTGATTGACATGCAAGCAGAAAATAGAAACAGACAGCAGGGGTACTCTTAGGCGAATGTACCTGGGTTGTCGATCAAAGGTGCCTTCCATTTTCCCTTGTAGTTAGGGTTCTTGATTTTCTGAAAACGCAAAAAAAAAATAATCATTTTAGAACTTGTAATGTGCATTGCTGCATAACTAAACTACACAGTTAAACCTTCTGCTCCCATGGTCCCTTGTACTCAGGGTTTGGAATGGTCGGGGCTGTCCATTCACCATCTTCCTCATCGTCCCAGTCCTCAGGCTGCATTATTTATTAAATAATGTAAAATTGCATGCGGTTGATGCATCATACACATTATATAAAGTGAACAACAAAAATAAGCACCTTCTTTGCCTCAGGATCAGGAATTTCCTTGGGAATATCATCATACCCCTGTCAATAATGGCAAAGAACAAATTGCGAGTCAGACAAGAAACCATCAGAGCTAAAGCATCAATCTACCTAAACAGTTCACAGAATACAAAGAACCTCCCCAATAGGTGAGCTTAAGGCATCTCAAGGACATATAGTACTAGTTCTTAATGATTAATATATAGTGTAGTCACTCATACTGTGTTTTTTGAAAGAAGAATCAATCATACTGTGTTGTTAAGTAAATGTTTATTTTACATTATGCCTTTCTGAGGCAGAACACATGAAAATAAATATGTGTGAGTAGAAAATATGAATACCCACTTTCATGCTAAAAGCTTAGTAAACTGCAGTGGTAAAAAAAATCTAAACTCACACCACGATAGAGCATCTAAAGTTGTAGGGAAAAGCTACCTCTGGCTTCTTGTCCTCAGGATCAGGAAGATATTCCTCATCCTCCCAGTCTTCTGGCTGCAAACATTGACATGTTACATCATAATCTCTATGAACAGAGCGCAATCATAGGCAAATCAGAAAGTGGAAATCTCTTAACCATACCTTCTTAGCTTCTGGATCCCTGATTTTCTTTGCAGGAAGAATATCCCAATCATCATAGATGCTACCAATCTGCTTCCCAGTGTTATCAATAAGAATACTGTATGTAGCATCAGGACGAATGATTAAAGTGTACACATGCGTGAGCTGATCAGTCTCGCAAGGCACCTCCTTCTTGATCAAATGGTTTTTGCCGTTCTTAGTGAGGATGGCATGAACCTTCTTGGTGGCATATCCACAAATATCGGGTCCAAACATGATGCTGCAATTCAAAAGCATAGACAAGTTTTGATTGAGCAACCACTCGACAATATAGATCCAAGAAAAAAGAAAAATGATTGTTACCTATAGGGGGTCTCTCCACCGAACTTCTTCTGGTCAACATCGCCACCAAGCAACTTCACATAACCGCCACCACAGTCAAGTTTCTGCTCGTGCTTCACAGAGAATTGCAACACCAAGGTCTTATCCTTGTTGCTGAACTCAGGGTACTGTGCCGAAATGGCATAGAACCTGTAGTCTTCAGATGTCTGGATGCCTGCCCAAAAAGATTATAATTTAGCATATATATACTGAACAAATAAACAAAAATGGGCAAAGGGTCTGAATATGGTCATCACCTTTGTCCTCAGAATCTCCATTCCACTTCCCTGATGTATGATTCCACTCACCCGCGGTATTGTCTTCCTTCTTCCAATCAGAATTCACCCACCGGTTCTCCCAATCATCTGTTGTTATGACACAACTCAGATAACAAAACTGAACTACCATTCACAAGTTCATATTTTATCCATAACTTACAAAGCTCTATTGAAAATTGTTAAACTATACGTCAGGGACCAAATTCATCAGAATTCGTGCACCACAACGAAATTTTGGATCTCTATCACGCAAAAATTTTCAACTGGCACATATTACTCCAGAACATAAGGGCAGCGCATACAGTAGAATTTACTAGTCAGAGCAGTCACATACATTCTACAATGACCAAAATGCACTAATGAGATGTAAATATGATATATTTCAAAAGGTCTACATCTGATTTGACGCACCAAAAGTTTTTGTCGAAATTTAAAAGGTACATTCCAATTCAAACATGTGTGGATTCGGGAGAGAAGAGAAGCAATTTCAAAAAGCAAATAACTTCAGAAATTCTACTAGAACATTTCACAAATCCTGAACCCTGCCCGCACGTAAAAGTAAAACCACTAATTTTTCCTTTCGAAAATATATTCCAATGTATATCTATATAAAAAAGGAAACATCACAACTACCATCGAAAAAGTAGATCCAAGCGCAATTTTTCAAAGAAAAAAATTAAAAAAGGCCTGAGCGAATAAAAGCGACCAGTGCATTAAAGCAATAGAAATATTGAAATCGGCAGATCACACCATAACAAATCAAAAATTACAAAACAAAACACTGGGAAATATGGAATTCTAAATTTTCTAGAGCGACGCAAATGCAACTAGATTCCACAAACCGATGCCCTAAAATCAACGAAGAAACAACAAGTGAAACCTCCAAAACACAAACGACATGCATGAGAAAAACTGAAATACATAATTTCAAAATGCCAAACATATAGAAACAGATCAAACACACTGTCCCACTAACCAATCAACAAACCCATAATTTCAAATACATTGCTCAACTAGATCGATAAGATTTTACGAAACAAATTAGATCAGACTAGATACCGTCAAACTTCTCCTGGAAGAAGACCTCGCCGGCAACAGCCGCAACAGAGGCGAGCGCGAGCACAGCCACGACGGTGGCGGCCGAGGACAACCTTTTAAGGATCGCCATCAACGGCGACGGAGGGAGTACTTACCACTCTTTCTGGAAACTTCTAGAACTCTCCAATCTCCTGATGGATAGCGAACTGCAGGAGCGCGAAATGCCTGCGCTTAATAAATAGCGAGTGGCTGGGTTCCCGTCACCTCAGGTGACGTCACCGTAGGGGATGTCGTCTGACTGACAACGGGACAACGAGTGGTGACGATACTCGCAGTGTACACGTGGAGTGATGGGGCCTACCTCCGCTGCCAAATTTGACCAATGGAAGGGCGCCGCGTGGAAAGCTCGACGTGTTTGGGTTTTTTTTTTGGGGTTGGGGGGGGTGGTGGTTGGGGTGTTTAACTCCCATTGTAGATATCGCCGATATAACAAAAGTAAACAAATGTCTCTCTGCAGCCGGGTCCCACAGTAAACACTGTTTAGTACTCATTTTTGGAGATTCATTAATTTTTAATTAGTTGTGTATAACAATAATATCTTTTCTGATATAAACAAATATCTTTTATAACTACCATACTATGTTCTATAAATATAACAATAATAATAATTTACCATATATTCATATCCTTTACATTAGAGAACAAATAAATATCTTTTTCTTCGTTTAGATAATATTTTGCCGTGTATTCATATCCTTTACATTAGAGAACAAATAAATATTTTTTTCTTCATTTGAATTATTAAATCATAAATTAACAATTCAAATCAAAATGAATTAGATGTTTAATGTTAGATATTCTAAGAAAAAACATCCTCCGATTTTGTTCTATGTGGTGGTGATTACAGATCCATTTGCTCGTAAACATCATAAGGACCGTATGATATCTACTTCTGCCAGAAATAGATGGAATTTCGTACACGAAAACCATTTTTTAGCATGAAGAGCTGTTTATAATATGCTCCTAATGTATATTTAACCAATAACCCACAGTACGTTATTTTAGAGTTTGAACTTTCAACATTTAGCAAACGGGCACCAATTATGTAGCAAATCTGTAGGTTCGTCCCAATGATGCAGCAGCACTCTGGTAGGTCGAATTTCATATGTGGTAGATCTGAATTATGAAGGCCTTAAAAATATGCCTTACCTTTGAAGACACTTCATCTCATATAGTTTGATAAAGATAATCACACTGCAGCCAATGAATGATTCCCTATTTGAACAATTCATCAGCAATATTTGCCAAGCAATAGCATATGCAAATACCTTTCGCCAAGGGCTCAATAACATAATCATGCAAGTTTTCTTTTTTTTAAAAAAACAGTTGTTTTGTCTAGTACTCAATGCAGTTTGATGGACCACCTTTTCCAAAACCCACCTACTGCCAAACAGTCCTCTGCAAGATTGTCCTAATTGTTAAGTACGTGTGTGTGTGTACAAGATGCTCTCCTCTTAATGATTTGAGAGAGATCATTCTATTTTTCTCTCTAACATGATATCAGAACCTCCTCTCTCAATGAATGCTATTGTGCATCACCGTTATCCTCGCCGTTGAGTTCTCTTCAAGCAACTTCTCTCGACGAGTCGTCGTTCACCTGCTGTCGCGAGCCTCCTCCGTGCCTTCCGCTCGTCGCTGGCCACCTCTGGAGGTTTCGCCGCCGGGTCGTCGCTCACCTGCTATCACGGGTCCCTCCGCAGCCTCTGCCACCTCTCCACGGTCTCCGCTGCCGTCACGGGTAACCTTCGTGCCCTCCGCTTGTCGCGGACCGCCTCTGGAGGTTTCGCCGCCGCCGCTCGCTCGCTCGTGTGCCCTAGCGCCGCCACTTGCCTTTGTGCGCGGTCCTTTTTCTTTTGCTACTAAAAACCCTAGTGTCGCCACCTTAAATCGAGCCAGTGGAAGGAGGAGCCAAGTGTTGGATCTAGGTAGATCTTAGTATCTAGTTTTTGATGATTAATGACGATTTGGATAAATCCATTGTGATTAAAGTTAATCTGAAGATGTCAGTTTTGATGGTCCAATGACAAATTAGATAAATCCTGATTTAGCACAAGTGAATTGAATTGATTATCGATAAACCCTGAATTGGATGTTTCCTCAGTTGCGGGTTTGATATTGATGCATATGTAGAGGAGGAGCTCGGTGGTTACATCAAGCTTGTGTTGATTGATTGATCAAAATGTACTATGTTAAATCTTGAGACTGATGATCCAGTTGTGGATTTTATATCGATGCACATGTTGAGAGGGAGCTCATCACTTTGATCATCTAGGTTGATTGATATCATGATATGAGTAGTATAGATCGTGTGTGTATGTGTTTATCGTCTACGATCTATATGATTGTATTTTATCTTATACTCATTTGCCACTCGTTGAATATAGTTTGTCATGTCATTTGAAAGAGAAACCGTTGAGCTAATTCCTATGTGGAGTATTTTCTCTGGAGGTGATTAATGACGACTTATATATGAGACTAATGTTGTGCATTGAGTGTACGTATTGTAGTCTCAGTTTGATTGCAGGATAAAAGCGAGCAAGGGTGTGAAGAGGATGAAGTCGATATGAGACATCTCGAGCGAGGTCAAGCTTAGCAAGATCGAGTTTTACGATGATCCGGGAGGATCTCCAAGTCCTGATCGCATGCGGCTTCGCGACCAAGTCCTGATCGCATGTGGCTTCGCGACCAAGTCCTGATCGCATGCGGCTTCGCGACCAAGTCCTGATCGCATAAGGATTCGCGACCTGGATGAGTCCGCGACCATGGATTGGTCCGCGACCAGGAAAAGGAATTCGTTCCCTGTTCGGAATTGTAATCCGATCCGAATGTGTATAACTAAGCTTATCTGTTTAGGATTAGTTATATGAGTCTAATACGTTTAGGTCTCTAAGTCTGATACGTACTCATACGATTGGACTATAAATACCTTGTAATAGGTCTAGTTTAGATCATCGAATTCAATCGAAGAGTCATAGAACTTATTTGAGTTTTAGACACTTATAGTTCCTTCGATGTAGGCAAGAGTGCCTAACGTCCGACGTGTAAAGCCCTCTTTGAAATAAAGAGTTGTGCAATTACTTTGGGTTTTGGTATTTCTGAGTAAGATCCCGTTATTCCGCATATTAGCATCTGGGCGAGCCTAGTGCAAAAACCAAGACTAGGTCTCAAACGGATCATACGAGGACAAATGTCAAGCGGTCGAGCTTCGCGAGGTCAAGCTTAATGAGGTCGAGCCTTGCGGGGACAAGCGTCGAGCGGTCGAACTTCACGAGGTCGAACTTCACCTAAGGTAAAATCCAAGATTAAGGATTGTTTTCTTAGGGTTTTACCGGTCTTGGTGTTTGGAGACAGACCGGGTTGATAGGTTTCTTTTTACTAGTTTAACCGTACTATTAAGAGGGGTCGGAAACTAGTAGCTTGAATCTATCTAGTGCGGAAGCTTAGATGCATTCATATCATCTTGCACTAGTGTCTTGCATTGCTAGTGAGTCTAAGTGTAGTTCATGTGCATTAGATTAAATGTTTTGAAAACTGCACTTAGTCGTGATCGCCAGCTGTTTAAATTGGTTTATTTATCTAGAGCTAGTCGTGGTCGTATTTGCATATTCTGATCGTATCAGTGTTGATACGTGGTCATGGTCGTGTCGCTTGTTTGGCGGCTTTATGTTTAGGGTTTGGGCGTGGTCATAGGAGTTCGGACTGGTCGTACCATTTTTCGGCTCACTTGCGTACGCTCGACCAAACCCTATCGACCACCTGTTTTTGATCGAATGTCAGATCTGTGTGGTCGTGGTCGTTGCTGAGTGACAGCAATCACAATCGCGAGAAAACGGCAAAATCCGTATGTGCAAATACCCCAAATTGCATTTGAGATGATTTTTGGATTGAACATTTTGATAACAGGAAAGTTTTTGAGTTTTCAAGAAGCTTCTAAACCTTAATAGGTCTTGCTTCTGTTGACAAAATTGTAGAGCTCTGAGTTATCTTTCTAACAAGCCAAAAATCACCTCAATCGGATCTCTAGATCAAAAGTTATGTTTATTTTACTGTCAGTGTGCAGTGCCCGGACAAATGCATCCGTCCGGGGCTATCTGTCCGAAGTGGCCGGACTTTGTCCGAAATAGCCGGACATTGTCCGGCCTGTACAAATTTTTGAGCCAAGAAATGAAACAGAGACAAATGCATCCGTCCAGGGCATTTGTCCATCATGGGCGGACTTTGTCCGAAATGTATTGTCCGGCCTGTACAAGTTATTTGAGCCGAGAGTTAACAGAGACATATCCATTTGTCCGGACTTTTTGTCCGGACAAATAGTATCCGTCCGGCCTTCACAAATTTCGCCCAACGGTAACTGACACGTTGCAACGGCTGCTTTTCGTTGAACTGACCAGACACTGTCTGAAGTGGCCGGACAATGTCCGGCCTGTACAAATCTGGTTCAGTTTGTTGCAAACGGCTAGTTTTCTTTGAGGCTATAAATACTTCATGTATGGCATCATTTGTGGGTGCTCAAAGACTTCATTCTTCAGCTGAAAACCTAGCCAATTGAGTTGCATATGTGTTATTGCATTTAGAGGCTAGAATTAAGCCCAAATCTTGAGTGATTTGAGAGAGAGAGCAATTGTGTGAAGCTAATAGTGCTTAGTGCACTTCCATCACCATTTGCATGCTAGTGCTAGAGTGTTAAGCATCTCATTTGCATTTTTGAGCTTCTAGCACTCGATTTGTTCAAGTGAGCGTGTCCGGCTTGTTACTCTTGGCGATTGCCTTCGCCTAGACGGTGCCGGAGGAGAGCCGAGATCTCTCCAATTGAAGTTTGTCGGAGAGGCCGGCAAAAGATTGTGAAAGGTGTGGTGCTCGCCTATCCGGTGTGGAGAAGGAGCAACTCTAGTGAGATATCCTTCGTGGATATAGAAGCGAGACTCCGAGAGAGCGCTTCAACGAGGAGTAGGGGAGACCGGGCAAGTCTCCGAGACCTCGGTAAAAATATTGTGTCAAATTGCGTATTTCATATTTGCTTTACATTCATCTTGACACAATTGCTATATTTACCATTATTGCATGTCTTATTGAATAGTTCATTTGATTGAATGCAACTAGTTGATTAAATTGCTTTTAAGCCTCATTGTATAATTTAGGTCTCTCAATTATTCTTTAAAATTGCTTAATTGAAAAGAAATTTTAAAAGTCTCCTATTCACCCCCCTTCTAGTCGGCATCCTTGATCCTACACCAAGCAGCCGAGCGACTAGCCGAGTCGACCAGATCAGCTGAGCCGATCCTTCTAAGCCATTTTTGAGTTGTCTCTGAGCCATGACCACTTTGACGAGTATGCCCATTGCTGACATCAAGCTCAATGGACAGAACTACTGCGAGTGGGCCATCACAGTTCGTCTTCTGCTGATGGAAGCTGATCTGGAGTCTCATCTCATTGATTCCCTTTTTGTTGGTCATGCCTGTCGTCTTCGTCGTGCTTTGTATATGGTCTCAAACAAGCTCCTTGAGCCTGGTTTGAGCCCTTCTGATCGGTGTTTCTTGTAGTTGGTTTCCTTGCTAGTAATCATGACCCTACTTTGTTTATTCACTGCTCAGCTCGTGGTCAAACCTTGATTCTCTTATATATAGATGACATGCTGATCACTGGGGATGATATGGAGTATGTTGCCTTCATCAAGCAACGTCTGAGTGAGCAGTTTCTTATGTCTGACTTGGGACCTCTCAGCTACTTCTTGGGTATTGAGGTCACTTCTATCGAGAAGGGTTACTACTTGTCTCAGCAACGGTATTCTCAATATCTTCTTACTTGCTCTGGTCTCACTGATACATGGATTGTTACCACTCCCATAGAGCTCCATCTTAAGTTACGTCCCACTGATGGTACTCCACTTCCTGATCCCTCCCGTTATCGTCATATCATTAGGAGCCTTGTGTATCTTACTGTCACTCGACCAGACATTGCTCACGCAGTTCATGTGCTCAGTTAGTTTGTCAGTACTCCTACATCGATTCACTACAGTCACTTGCTGTGTGTATTCTGTTATTTTCGTGGGACAGCCATGCGTCGGTTATTCTACACTCGTTCGAGTCAGCTCCAGCTTCGCGCTTACTCTGATTCTACTTGGGCGAGTGATCCTGTTGATCGGCGTTCTCTCACTGGTTATTGTCTCTTTCTTGGTACTTCTCTACTTGCATAGAAGTTCAAGAAAGAGACGACTGTCTCTTGCTTCAATGCTAAGGCTGAGCTCCGTGCTTTGATTGCTACTACTGCTGAGATTGTCTGACTTTGTTGGCTATTAGTTGATTTTGGTGTTCCATATACTGTTCCTACATCTCTCTTCTGTGACAACACCAGTGCCATTCAAATTACCAATGATCTAATGAAACATGAGTTGACGAAACACATTAGTGCAGATATCTTCTTTCTACGATCACATTCTTAGCAAGATACCATTTGCTCTCCAGTATGTGCCTAGTAAGTTTTAGATTGCTGACTTTTTCACTATGACTCAGACTAGAAACCAAGATCGTTTTCATTTTTCCAAACTCAACACGTCTGATTCATCTTGAGTTTGAAAAGAATTACATGTAAGACTCGGGCCTTGGATCATATCTTACTCTAAACTTGTGTGTGTGTGTGTGCGCGCGCCTCTCTGACACTCTCCCCCTAATGATTTGAGAGAGATCATTCTATTTTTCACTCTAACACTAATAACAATTAGGTGGAGAACGAACAGCAAATGGAATGCTGCCAATGTTGCTCATGAGCCACCGCAAAATCAGCACTAAAATGAGCGTAGACGGGATGAATCAAGCAATTCACAAGTAAAAAAACTCTAATGCAGGGGATAATTGCAACTACAGAGAAAAGTAGGGTAAAATCTAAGTACAACTTGCAAGTAAATCTTCAAGTTTTCGATGGAGACAGCAGGAAACTAGTTCGCAATATCATCACTTGGAAGGATTCTATGTCGATGACAAGTATGATCGATTTCATTGTGTTACAGAAAAAACTCCAGAATAAGAACAGGAAAATTGCAGTTGCCTCGCAGGTGTGGATTGATAGATGTCATGTTCATGTGCTGCAGGCCTGAACAAGCATCAGTATTACCGAAGCAAGAACCGGACAGCAGCTACAGCATCACCTTTGTGCTCTCGGAGTGTTCTCTCTGCAATCTTCTTGTCCAACTGCACAGTCAGAGAGATTTCAGAACAGGCTTTCAGAATATCAAGAAAAGAATCCCAGAGCAGCGGTTTATGATGACAACCTCAAGCTCATTCGCGATAATTTCAACATCAACAGGGTTGATCTTGACAGCAGCTAGTTCTTTCTCCCTGGTAAAAGAACCAAATCATAAAATTATGTCAAAACTAACATGTGACTTTTCTAAATTCATTTTTTAGGAAAAAGGTGCTGACCATATGACTTTTTCTACAAAAGCAAAATAGATTATAGCTGTGCATATTTTCTACACTAACCTCAGTCTCATGGCATTCCAGTCAGCCTCTTTAGATGAAGCAAGAGCTGCCATAGCCTGGACAAGCGAGAAAAACATATCAAGGACACCAAATTTTTTTTAAAAATAACCCCAATAAACATACATATACCTGTTTGATTCTGCATTCCTACTTCTACTTTTTTTTTAATTTATTTCTATGGCTTAACATGGTGTTTCCAAAAACCAAAAATGATTTCAATTCACTGTGGTATAGAGTTTTTCTTACATATAAGTAGATGTGATCAGAAGGCAAACCAATAAAGCTGCACAAGCAGGACTTTTTGGAGGCCATTTCATTGCTTCTTTAGTAAATTTCATCATGTTACATGAGATCAATGACGAGCTTATTTTATACCAGATACAACTAAAATATCTAATTGGGTTGCCAATATTCCTATTGAAGCTAGAAACAACTAAGGAATAATTAACAGCCATCAAAATAAACTGGTCTTGTGCAACTTCTAATTCATTCTGTAACAGAAACATCCATCTAACTGGAAATCATTTTCAAAAAATGAGAATGGCAAAAGGTTTAGCTTGCATATGTCTCATGCAGTCACTTCCTAAGAAATCTCCTTGTATTACTGATCTTAGGAAATTGGTATTGTGTGATCGAAACATCCATCCAATATTCCAACTGGAAGTCATTTCCAAAAACAGAAAACAGGATATGTTTGCATACAATACATGCAAATGTCACTTCCAATAAATCTCCGTATATAATCGATCTTATGAAGCTATGGAAATAGACAAATTTTCAGGAGATGTACTCATATCTTGCAAACACAAATACAGCGGGCGCTTAATTATCTGTCTATTTTACACATCTCTTGCTCAAGATTAAAAAAAAAAGATCTGAGTTGCTATTGTAACAGTGAATCAAATGAATTTTGAAATGCGGAATCTTGAGTAATAATTTCATAAAATTCCTCGTCAACAAAGGAGATACTGTGATTTATATGGAAAGGTAAAGCTCCAAAATGACATCCCACCAAGTTGATTAAGACAATTGCACGAGATCGAGCCCCATGAGGCTATCACCATTCATCACATGATTACAGCTTACTAACGAAATTAATCACCGATCTCGCCTTAAGTCTTTACGGGCGAAAGGGAATGTGATTGCGAAGTGGAGAATAAACTTACGGATTGGACGCGGGAGGAATCGAGCTGGCGATCCTCGACGTGGTCGGTGAGCTTGTCCAGCGCCTTGCTCTGCTGCTGCAGGTCCTTCGAGTCCGCCGCATCGCCCGCCGGAGCGCCGCCGCCCGCCGCCGCCGCCGCCTCATCGCCCGCCATCTCTTCCTTCTCCCTCTCTCGAGCTCGTCTTGTCTAAACCCTAGATAAACTATCCTTTTTCCGATCGTGCTACTGTGGAGTGGGGCCCGGGAGCGGTCGGTCGGGTTGGTGGAATGGTGGGTTGTTAATCGGTGGAGTTCCTTCAGTTGGTGCAAGCGATCTCGACGGCTGGGCCGGGCTAGGCTCGTGGACTGGCATGTGGGCCATATACGGCCCCACCTGTCAGAGATGTGCCCAAAACATGTATATACCTTGAGGAAAATTGGAAAATTATGTGTTTAGCATTTGTAAATGAAAAACAAATAACATTGTCCTCAAAGACATAATAATCAAAGATCTCTAATATTTTCTCTACCGTAGAATATAAGACATATTATTACTTCAATTTTATTGCATAACATAAAACTGACTCTTAAACTATGTTGTGTTACGAAAATTTTCCTTTATATTCCCCAAACTAGACAGGAAAGTTTTATTTTAAAAAATAAAGCTTAGAGCAAAAGGCAGAGCAGGCTTTGACATGCACTGAAGGAACAGAATTGTATGCGCATCAACAGAAAGCTTAGAGCTCCAGTTTTCAGAAGGACAAGATGATTCTTTCGAAAGCACTGTGATCAACTTTCCCATAGAAGATGTGACCAAGCTCTAGCTGACATCATACATCCCATCGCTGACAGGTTCTATCACTCTAGCTTCCGGCGAGAGTGGTGCCCGCCTCCGACGCGTATCACTACTCCATCAAAAACGCCGCGACCTGTCCCCCAGGCTTGTGAACAAGGTGGTCCGTGTGTCCGTCGAGCACGTCGGCGAGCCGCCTCGTAATGCTGCCACCGCCACCCGCACCGCCATCCAGACACAGCCGAGCAAGTAAAAGACCCGCCGGTGACCACAAGGAAGCCAAGATGACGACCGGGCGTGGCATCCCGCAGGATGCTCCGGAGAGGTTCTACAAGGAGGTGGCTACGACGCCGTCCATGGATGATGAACTGAGGGGGGTAAGCTGATCAGAGTCGATCTCTTGGGTGGTGTTGTGTGTTTTTATTCTTTCTGCTCGCCATGCAAATTAACTGGCACGAATGAACATTGTTGCTCTATTTTTTGTCTGCATACAATGTAATGCAATTTCGATCCCCATCGTTATGTTTTACTGGTTCTTGTTTTCGCTCGTACATGCGCGTGTTCTTCAGTTTTCCCGAAATGAGAAGCCGAGCAGCGCTTAATTGTTAATTATTACGAAGTTTAATATTCAGATTAGCTCCTGAGTAGTTCGTTTCTTGAGATTGATCCAGAGATTAAACTATAGTGAGGACGCGAGGAAATCACCCAGACATTTCACCATCTGACTAAGGGCCAAGCATGATCAAATGGTTCTCATGTATGCGAGAATAGTTCTCTTGGAATAATACAAGGTCCAAATGGAATGCATTTTATGCGAGGTATGGATGTTTCTTGATTGTGCGACTTCCGAGTTTAGAGCGGTGAGGTTGTTCGATGCTTATCCGTAAGTGAAGGCAATTTTTGTGGGAGCCCTTCACACGTGTAGGGTCTGACGTGAGAATGTTCTATGAAAGAGAACTTTTGCGCATGTCGGAGTTCCTTCTTAGATTACTGCGGATACTTTCAGCTGTTGGTTTTAGGCATGCAAAGCGTATGAGCCATCACTGCCCGGCCTCTTCTATCAAAGAATTCACCTCTCTTGAGATAAGCCTGCTTTCTCCCTTGGAAATAAAATTATAAAAAAAAGTGTTTTATACTATCACTGATGTATAAGCAGGGTGAATTTCAGAAAGATCTAAATTCATTCTCCTTTATTATGAAAAACACCAAAGAAAAAAATATTTATTGATGATAAGTCATTTTCTCTTTAACATAGAGTTATATATAACACAACACAAAAAGGAGATACAGTAGTAATTTGAAGCATATTTTCAATTACTATATTTATAAGACAGTAATAGATCCCAATTAACTTTCTTATTAAACTTTTTTCCCAAGATTGCAAGGATTAGACGTCCGATCTTTAAACATCATACGCTTGCTGCAACAATTTAATTATTGAGACGTTTGTAATAGTCATTAAAAATATACCGTGCAAACAATATCACACTGTATAATATTTACAACTCCAATCTTCTGACGATGAAAAATAAGTAAAAACTTGGATTCCAAAATTTGCACATTCCACCGCGTCGCACCCAAACCCGAGACCGTTTGTAATTATCGTACACAAAACTCCGACACGACGCCACCGAAACAAAAAACAATTCCTCCTCATTTCCTCTTCCTTCTCCTCCTGCCCACCCTGCTAACTTGCGCCCCCCCCCCGCCCCCCGCACGCTATCCTGCGCCTCCGCCAGCCTCCCTCTTGTCTCGTTTCGTCCCGCCCCTTCTAGAAGCTCCGCGCGGGTGTTCCCGGTCGGCGATGTGGTGGGATGCTGGGGCCGCTCCTCAGGTTCCTCTCTGCGTGCGGCGGGGTCTGGCCCACATCGCCGGCGCCCGCTGACGCGGAGCGCGGCGGAGGCAGCGGTGGTGAGGGCCGCGACGGCCTCCTGTGGTGGCGCGACCTCGCTCGGTGCGCCGCCGGGGAGCTCTCGGTGGCGGTGGTCCAGGCCAACCAGGTGCTCGAGGACCAGTGCCTCGTCGAGTCGGGTCCCCTCGGCACCTTCGTCGGCATCTTCGACGGCCACGGCGGCCCCGACGCCGCCCGCTTCGCCTGCGACCATCTCTTCCCCAACCTCCAAGGTAACCAAAACACGAAGCACCAAATGAAACGCGTACTATACATGGAAATGTGTAGCATTTACGATGTGAGGCTTGATCTGTGCAGAGGCTTCGTCCAGGCCGCAGGGCGTGACGTCCGATGCCATCAGGGAGGCGTTTCTGGCCACGGAGGAAGGGTTCATCGCTCTTGTGTCGCAGCTCTGGGCCGCACAGCCGGACATTGCGACAGCGGGGTCTTGCTGCCTCGTCGGCTTAGTCCACCAGAGGACATTGTTCATTGCGAACCTTGGCGATTCTCGCGTTGTTCTCGGGAAGAAGGTGGGTGCCCCGGGGCAGATTGCGGCGGAGCAGTTGTCGAGTGAGCACAATGCCAATTTGGAGGGTGTTAGGCAGGAGCTCATGGCTCAGCACCCGGATGATCCGCAGATTGTTGTGCTTAAACATGAGGTTTGGAGAATAAAGGGCATCATACAGGTCTGATGACGTAACAGTTACAGTAATTAGGATTAGGATAACCGTAATGGTTACAGTAGTAGAATGCACAGGCTGGGTATCATACAGAAATGTCTTGACATGCCTTCTAATTACTAAATGCCTAAACTACTCTAATCTGAATCAGAGGATGAGTTGTTCCGCGTATGCATGCATTGGGAATGCTTGAACCTTATTTTGCTCTTGCTTAGGAGTATATGATTTGCATGCTGGTGATATCTTGGATCATAGAAAAATGTCAATGTCCTTTGCATGCATCAGGATTTTGGTAGGTACAAAAGTGTGCACAACACTTTTGAATCAGCTGACTAACTTTTGCAAAATTAATAAAAGATCTGAGGCTCCTTGAACATGGAAATTGATGTTGCTTTATCATCTGGAAGCTGCAAATTGTCAGAATGTTTGTTTGGCTGTAGTCTTTGACCATTGATGAGATAATATATGTCATCTTTAAGTGGAAGTTCACGGCATTATGTAAGAGTAATGTGATTTATCTCAGAAGGCACAAAAAATATTGTAATAAACAGTTTTGATATTGTTAAATACATGTTTAGTTTCATGTTTGCTGAATTGGAAAATTTTATGTTCGGTTCTTATGTTGTGTGTGATGCAGGTCTCTAGATCTATAGGTGATGCATACTTGAAACATGCACAATACAACAAGGAACCAATCAAACCGAAGTTCATACTTTCTGAACCCACCAGCATGCCTATCTTGTCTGCCAGTCCTTCTATTATCTCGCGCAGTCTTCAACCAAGTGATTGCTTCCTGATATTTGCCTCAGATGGACTATGGGAACACCTAACTAATCAGGAAGCTGTCGACATTGTTCACAACCATCAACACTCTGTAAGGCTCTGCCCCCCATTTGACTTGCTGCATACTTCTGCTGTTTTTCTTTTCTTTTAGTTGATGTTAAACTGGCCAGTTGGCAAAATGTTTAGGGCACAGATGTTTATGAAACTTTCTCCATTTTCTTTCTGAGTGGTTGGAAACTTTGTATATAGATTAGTGATGCATGCTATTTGATTTGTTGTTAACAGAAGGTCTTTCTACGTGTTGTTGAAGAAATTGCAAAGAAGTATTTATGTGGTTAATCCAGTATCAATATGGGAATTACTGATAGGGTCATTGATTATTTTCTCATGTATGATAATGTGACTGACATGTCAAAAAGGATGCTTCCTGCTCCTTTAACTATTTTTTTTTTATTTAATCTGCTACAATCAGCTCCTTGGTTGCAAACTATTTCTGGAAGAATCATATTGGAATGACCCTATGAATAATCAGGTCCTTCACAAGTTAATCAGATTATTTGCCATGAAATGAATATCCTTAGCGCTTCAATCTCTTTATGCATCTATTTTGCATAGTAACAATATTTTAATGCATTTAGAAGTTTGGTCTGCATTGAAAAATGAGTAGTCTGTGAGAAATGAGTATATCTATGAGGTTGTAGAGCTCTCTTCCAACCTATTGTATTGTTTTCATGAGACTAAATATTGCTTAGGATTGTCTGTTGATGCAATATATTTTGAAAGTAATAAATTGATAAATATGTGATTTCTTAATGTCATGACATTGCCATTACTTTATAAACATATGACAATATGCATTTTTCTGACATTAATGACTATAATGGTACTCTGATATCTAGTTAGTACGAGTCTATATTATAGTACCAGTGTGTTGATCATGATTGTCACGATGAGGCTAAGGTAAATTAGTTCTTATTGGTGATGGAAATGCATTGGATACAATTATTTACTGGTGTGCAACTTGTGTCAACCCCTGGTATTTGGATGCTTTGAAGTTGTGTCACAGGGTTATGAACTGACAGCATTTCGATGTCACTAGTTCTTCCTTTCAATGCTTTGAAGTTAGTATCATCTGTAGTACTGCTAGGACTTTGAGGCATCTCTCATGCAATCTTTTCCACTTATATAAAACCCATGGTATATCAACAATGAGAATAAAAATTAGCTGTTACTCCCCTGTATTGCTGGCAGGGACTTTAAGGTCATGATTATATTATGTGATAAGCCTGAACTGGGTTATTGTAGGTCCATACCATTGATAGAATAATATATTAGTATTTCATGAGGGGAGCACCTGTTTTCTGCGATTTGTGAGGCTTGGAGATATCAACACTTGCTGCCAAGTCATGGCTAAGATTAATAGTTTCTTATTGTGTACATGGTCCTTTGTCGTGTAAACTTGTATGGTAGTCTTTCTCAAGTGTTGTTGACTCTGCACTTTGAATCTTGTTGGCACAGCCATGCTGCAGATCGAGTTTTCTGTATCAATACCATGCCAAATACTGGATACGCTGACATGTTAAATCTAGTGTACTAGTCAGAAGTGCATCATAAGGTTCACCTTTTTATAGCCCCAAGTGCGTTGCTGGTTTCTATAGTCTTGGTTCTCCCCTAAGGAGGTAAAACTTGTTTACAGACACTGCAATTTCAGGCTGTAGCAAGTATTGCATCTTGCATCTTAATGTGTGACTGTGTGACTTGTTAATGTGCTAGATTGCTTCCTCCAAGTTACGTGGGTTTGTTCTGTACATTGGTGTATGATGCTGCAATAATATAGTTACTTTCCAATGCTAGAGACTAAATTTTTGTGGCCTAAGTTTTTTTTGCTGTAGCCTGTAAGGTTATTTGGCTGAAATGAGTACACTATTTTTCTTGATGGCTTGAACAACTTACTGAAATTATTGATCCTCTGGTAGATTACTTTTATGATTGTGCATATTTATTCTGATGCAGGGAAGTGCAAAGAGGCTAATAAAAGCGGCTCTCCATGTAGCAGCACGAAAGCGTGAGATGCGATACTCTGATCTTAAGAAGATCGATAAGAAGGTTCGCAGGCATTTTCATGACGATATCACTGTCATCGTCTTATTTATAAACCATGACCTATTAATGAAAGGCCATGCACAAGGGCAGCCTCTTTCCATCAGATGTGCCTTAGATTAATGATCATGAGCTAGTTCATCAATGAATGACCAGTTTCCATCAGCAGCGATCTGATGATTTCATCACCCCACCATTGTGAACAGTAAACATCTTCTTGCAGCAGAGTTTTTTTGCACATAAAGTTGTCTACTTGCTGAATTGTTCTCATTTTTTACTCGGAAGAACTGTTGAGTAAATGTGGATATCTCTTCAGGCTTGGAGATTTACCTAGATTTTGAGAGCACATTATAAAGGATGTTTTAACTTGGCATAAACTAGTTTCTCTGGGATCTGAAAAAATTATTAGTTTGTTTATCCACAATACAGATTATAACACATCTGATTTGGGTCCTACTACTTCAAACCAAATTTTGTTTATGTGGGTCTATGTCTGTCTATATGCAGAATTTATATGGAGGACTGATATGGTTTATCCAACTCTGTTTACTGCAATATGGTACATAGATATCTCGAGTACCAGCAATTTAATACGGGATATGTCTCCTGTTTAGATGGGCATCTAATGGAGCAGGTCACTAAGCTAAATCCAGTGATGTGTTGATTGGTAGGTGTGGGTTTCATAAAAGGAACCAGACTTGCATGTCCAGTGAGTCCGTTCAATGTAATGATCGAACTAGTATACACTAACGCATGAAAGCTGCTGCTTTAGCCCCAAAAAAATTGTATTTTTTTATGTAATCGTGACGAGTTGCACCTACGTATTTACTGGCAAATTACAAAGAAAAAGTGTCATAAACAGAAGCGGGTTTCCATTGATCGAATCTGGATATCGAGGCAAATGGTGGAGTAATAATATTTTCTTCTGTTACCTTGTGTATGCGATAAATCTTCTACTGTCAATTCATAGTTTCATGACGTGGATGAATATTTCTCTATATTTTTAAGATTTTCCAGTAAGAAACATGATACAAAAATGGCGTATTTTTTAGCCATAGTTTTCTCAATAATCCGACTTATTGTGGCTTCGGTTTGTAAACACAAACAATATGCGTGTTTGATCTCGGTTTTTAGTTTATTAATCTTAAGCTAATGCTGAAGCTAAACATATCAGTATACCACAGAATGGTTGTTGACACACCATTCTGGCTATGACATGTCACGTGATCTGCACGCGCAAACATAATTCCCGCCAAAATGCCGCCCCTCCTTGTAACTCGCTCACCACTCCAGCGCAGCCAGTCCCTTCGCATCCTAGGGTTTCATGGATGCCGCCGCCTCCTCACCCTCCGCCTCCGGCGACGGCGGCGCGTTCCTTGAGTTCGTCGACTACGCCATATCCGTCCTCTCATCTTCCTCCGGCGGCGACGGTTACCATTCCCCCGGCGGCGGGCCGGCTCCGGCGAGGCCGCCGTGGGCGTGGGTGGCGGCGCAGGTCCTCAAGTCGTGCTGCGCATACTCGAGCGGCGTCACCGCTGCCATCCTCCTCTCCGATCTCCACCAGGTTAGATCACTGCGTGGCCCCCCAATCTGCTGTGGCGTGGGCGCCAACTGTTCTATCAAATTTGGTTGCATGTTGTATCGTGCTAGTTTTTGGGTTATTAGTTGCTAATTCGCTGGGGTTTGGTCGTACGCATAGGAAGAGCCCTAGATAGCTTGCAATTCGATCTGTTGTTTTATTTTTTAATTGAATAGCTATAGTGAAATTTACTCTAGTTACAGGGAGGCTACTGTGCCGATTACTTGCTACTTGGTGCTAATATTTAGGAACTAGTATGGAAGTCTTCTCTAGAAGTGGCACAAAGAGTTAGCTGCATTTGTCGGTGTTACTATCTGTGCTCTTAATCATAGGGCCAGCTCTGGGATTCTAGAAGTCCCATTTTGTAAGGTTTTCATATAATGTGAAAGAATATG
Source organism: Pharus latifolius (assembly GCA_019359835.1). Taxonomy (NCBI): domain Eukaryota; kingdom Viridiplantae; phylum Streptophyta; class Magnoliopsida; order Poales; family Poaceae; genus Pharus; species Pharus latifolius. The sequence goes on along the minus strand of CM033321.1, from coordinate 93,033,585 downwards.
TCAATTTTGGGAGGTTTTTGAACCAATTTGGTTTCTACATAGAACAACAAACAGAAAGTGTTTGTTAATTCCTGTAGCTTTTGGTACCCTTGGAGTAAGTTGCATAAATTCTTATCTCAAGAGTTTGAATTAGTGATCCCGTCATCCCATGCTTCTTGCTTGTTTGAAATTCAACAAATATAAACCCGCTTTAAATCTATGTTCATTGTTTTCTATTTTATTTATTTATGTTTTGCCATTTGGAAGCTACTTTTGTGTTTTCCTTATAAGAGAAAGATGCCTTAAGAGCAAATCTTTTGCTGTTTTGGTAGTCTTGGACAGAACAACATAGATCTCTGACTTCAAAGAAAAAGGTTGAACTGACCAATCTTCTAAACACAAGGAATAAGAGGAGGAGGCTTCACAACACTATTACCATTGATTCAATCCATGAGAAGAATTTCATTTCTCCCAAGAGTGTCCTTGAAGCTGTCATCATTGATGTGTTTGTCCTTCCTGGTATGTTTATGTTTTGATATTATGCAGCTGACAAGCTATAGTTGTCAGCAATTCTTATTTTATTGTAAAAAAATTAAGGTTTAGTTGACTACCCATCAATTTCTATGTCAGAAATCACAAGGATCTTTGTTGGGAAAGGTTGAGTAGCATCCTAGCACTTGTCTGGGTCATTGAACCTCAACCAGAAAAAGTAGTCAAGATTTATCAAGAAGAAACACAAATATTTAGCATATTTTAAGTGCTTCTGTTTCCACTTGATTCATTGGTACTATGACTGCCAAACAAAACCTTGCATAGAAACACTAACTGAAATCAGTTACCATTTGAACTTTTTTTGTCGCATGACTACCAACTTTTATTTTTTTTTACTTGCTCTCATTCTTCTCATAGGTACAAACATATACATGCTTACCTTGGGAGACATGTGGAGTTCATCCACTATCGATCTATATCTGCACCAAAGGTATATTTGACTACAACTGTTTAGCCAATATTCCTCTCTTCCCTGAGGAAAGAAAAGCTAATAGCCATCTCTTGTTTGACTGACATCACAAGAAAAGTTTGTTTAGAACACACAGGAAACATAAGTTCATGGGTGGTCGCTTCATTGACTCACTTTTTGTTTATGTGTGCTGGAATTCCTTTCTTCTCTACCTACTAGCACAATGAGTTAACTAAGAATTTGCTGACTCTAGATATGGTTGCACAAAGCTCATAGAATGTGACTTTTCTTGAATTGAAGTGTTCCTTGTACTACTAACTGTCCATCAGCTTCAAATAATGTCTTAGGATGATTAACTCAGTTGACATTGTAGGATAGCAGGGGTCTTTGTGATTTAAAAACTGGCCATAATTGATCCTTCACTGAAAGTAATTTGTGTGGGCTGCCCTACTGTTCTTCATGAATCAATGTTGTCAGTATTGTTTTTTAAAATTTGAGTTATGTAATATAATTTGTTTTTCTTTCTGGTTTATTCTATGAAATTCTTGGAATATTTCTCCTTGTTCTTGTAGGATCAGATGTTGGCTTTGTTCTGTTGTTTCAGGTACTACAACTGTATAGGAGAACATGGCGTCTTGAAGAAGGGCCGTGAAGTTGTGCTCACAGGATGTTGTCTTCGTACAGCTATGGAGGGATCTGGTCATCCTCGTATTTTGCCAACAGAATATTTGGTGATGTTACTTGATGAGGTACCCACTCAAGCTTTTAGATGTAAAAGAAAGCAGTGTTCAAAAACATAATATTTAATCAATTTTTCATACCTTTTATGTCAAATCCTTTGTTTTAATTCTAAGTGAATATCCTTTTGTTCTTTATTAATTTACCAGAACATTGCATTTGACTTATTTGTAACTTCATGCTATGTTCTACAGTGTTTTAGATATTTTGACTTTTCCAATTCAATACCCTGTTTCTGTGTCTATGATTTGATGTTTCGGGCATAACCTGGATTATTGACCATAATAAACTCAGACCATTGAATATAAATTGTTAGAAAGGTCAATGCCAAACCACTTTATCTCTGTCTACTCACAAGTCAAAACCATGAACTACTTGATTTTTTTAAGTATATCCTGAGTTTACTAGTAATTTTTTTTTTTTTTTTTTTTTTTTTGTAAAACTGAGGAAGAGTCAATTGGTATTATTTTGGCACAATGAGTATTTCTGCTTCAAACAAAGAATGATGGATTCAAATGAATTTTCATGTTTTTTTTGGGGAAAAAAAGTGAAGTGGATCTAGCAAATTGCAGATGCAAACTATCATCATAAATTGCACCATATCGAGGTAGTGTTTAATTCTAATTTTGAAATACTGCTACTTGAGAAATTAAAACATTTCATGTGGTGTATCTTTAAAATCCATTAGACTTAGTGAAGTCACACATGATAACAATATGTCACATAGGGATCAAGGGGTATCAGAATCTGATGCTACATACAGTGCTGCACATGTGAAAAGAGTTAAGAATGAAAGGCTTGTTCATTGCTTTATTGACACCTGCTAGGTTAGAAGAACAATATTGCTTACATCCATAAATGCTATATATCTGCACCGGTTTGTCAATGGAACAATATAGTACATTGGAATCAAGTTTAGCATTTCGGCATTTGTATTGTGTGATGTAGAAGGTTCAATAAACTTTTGTGGTTTAGCTTAACATACATTATTCAATTTGAATCTATCTTCAATTGTAGTGCAGGACCAAGATGAAGATGCCATGTTGCTTGGTGCACAGTTTTGCATGTATTCTTTCTCATCTATAACGCTAGAGGAAAGTAGAAATGGTGTTTCATACTCATTTTATGCTAGGTTAGTAAAGATATTCATCACTTTCTTGTTAACATTGTTTTAAATAAGAACTATAAATGTTTTATGGAATAACTAGGAATCAAGCAAAAGAAAAGGTTAGACAGCTGATATACTTATTTCAACAAGTTGTACAGAATTGGGAGTTGAACCATTATCTACATTTTTGCAATTTCTACATTATTGTTGGACTTGTTGGGACTAAGAAGAAACAAGCTAGGGCTTTCAATATTTGGCTAAACTTTGTAACAAAAATGGTGGTTTGTTCAAACAAAGCTTCCAAAAAAAAAAAAAAAAGTGAACTTAAATTCTATGCGCCATTGTCCAAAGGTCAAAGGATATGATCTCTCCAAGTCACCATTTGAATAGTCCTCATTAGTCTTGGGAATTTGTGGCATGCTGGTATTGTAATCTCTATAAATAAATGTTTTGCTTCAGAGACAAAGATCAACCTAGCTTGTAAAATTCGGTTTCCATAAATACTAAAACGTGGACATAAATATTAAAACATTAGGTGATAAAGAGAAATGTATAGAAGAGTTCTACAAGTCCAATCAACTAATCTGTTGGTGACAGAGTCTAATATATAAACTACCGCTTAATACTTGCTTATTTGAAGAATGTAATCCCTTTTTCGAGTGTTTGAAAATGCATGTACTAATTTCCTGTAGATGGTAATTTTGAATATAACGAACTATACTCGTCTTTGTTGGAGAAAGTTTAACAACCTGCCCGTATTTTTCTTTTCAGGATTGAGACAATTGAATGCTTGGAACCTTTTGGCAGTACAGAAAGAAAGCAAATTATCCTTGCTGATAATGATGGTGGAAAGATGAGATTTGTTTTATGGGGAGAGCAAGTTTTGCTTGCGAACCTTTTCAGGTCTATTTCACTCAATACAAGAATTACCAACTGTTTCATTTAAGATATAATGAGCTAACTGTTTTGTTTCAGTGTAGGAAGTATGCTTGCACTGGATAGTCCTTTTATTGCAAACTTTGTAGAAAGCAATCATGAGGAGTCGCAGGAACTGTGCCTTGAATATGGTAGTGCAACACAGGTTTACTTGGTGCCCATTGCTCAGCAGGAGGAACAGGTCAGTAGGATATTTCGTGGTGCTGCTTTTTTCTGCATGACCCCCTGTTACCAAGACAAAATATTGTGTAATAGGTACTTCTCACTCCTACTCAAATAAGGAGCCAAGGACCACGGCTGACATGTTTTCCAGTTGGTAATCTGGCTTCGCAAGTAACACTACCACGTAATCTGCATGGTTCGGTTGATTTCAGCAAATATCCGTTTCGAGTATGTAGTTTGATCTTCATTCATTTCGCTTTCTTTTCAGAAGATATGGTTTGCTGATCCTTATGTTGCTCTGAACCAGCAGGCTTGCCATATTATACTCCTGCATTAACATCTGATTCTGCTTCTGCTTTAATCTGTATTTATTTATATTATATGAATCCCAACACTATTTTGTTTCACTTATTGTACTTGCTGAATGTATCACTGTATAAACATTCGAATCCCCTATGTTACATCTCACTATTACATCTTATAGTATGTATACCTGGTGATACTTCTGTTTAAGTGCAACTTGCCCTTCACATTCCATCAACTCCTCTGTGGTGCACATGCTGCGTATTTAGTATTATAACTTTAGATGTACTTATTTTCCTTGGTAGAAAATTACCTTCAGAAAATAATGCCCTGTCATTATGCTTTCTGGAAAATAATGTCTTATCTTTTATGCTTTTCACCATCACTTTCTAGTTATCATCTTTTGCATCGTCTAGGAAATAGCACTGGTTGAAGCTTTGAGATTCTTTAAATCAAGGAAAGCACAGGCCATTGAAAAATTCAGGTGTTTTTCCTTTTTTTTTTTTCACCCATTCAAGGTTTTTCTGTTTCATGTTCTATTGTATAATACAGCCAGTGCTATATTCTTCATTCATGTGGCATAAGCTTCCTGTGGCATCTTGTTTTTTTTTTTTTTTGTGTATAATATGTCTAACTTTTAGATATATGGAAGCGATCTTAATGAGAAAATGATGGGTGTCAGTCTGTTTGGCACTATAAGAAGTGTTTGCAAAGCAAATGCATCAGAGGCTATCTTTTATTTGGAGATAGAAGACATAACAGGAGTTGTTCTGACAAAGCTTAACTTTATTGGATCCTGGTATGACTTTCTGTATTTTTGTAATTACATGTGCGGTTTAAAATTTTTGGAATAATTAGCTCCATACTATTGTAAAAGTGTCAAATTAGCAAAATATCGCTGGTTGTATGTATGACATGTGGGGTTTGGACACACATGTCAATGAGACATTTAATGGTATTTTGTTAAATTTGTGGCTTTAGTAGTTGTAAGGGGCCAATTGTCACTAAATTTTTTCACCCTATTTGTCTGAAAGTATATGTTCATTTAATTTGTAAAAAAGAACAAATGTGTGCTTGATTTTAGAATTGCTGTTTGTCATGGTGTTAATAAATACCAAACTTGCATTACTTAGTCACAAACTGGTTTTAGACTTATCCATAGGCTTGTTTGGATTAGAGAATATCTATAGGAATTTTGGAGGAAACTAAACATCTACTCTCACTAGATGTGGGGGTTTTCTTCAAAATTTTTGTAGGAATCCTCCAATCCAAATGTGCAATATTGGTTTGGATGAGTATCAATATGATCGGCTTTAACTATATTTTAATCTGGACAAAATACTAAATTCATACAATCTGTACAATATTCAATTTGCTTCTGCATAAAGGACAATATCATGATTGAAAGAACAGTCTTTTAGCTTCTGATGACCCCATTTGAAAATGGAGTATTTTGTGTTACATCTTCATATAGATCATTATTGATATTGAGGAACATGGCAATAAATTCAAATAAGGTTCTCTACTTGTTGCATACAAATAAGATATGAAGTTATGAAGGAAATACACGAGAGGTGAACAAACTATGAAATTAGTCATGCTGTTGTCAGACATCTTTTGCAAAGAACATTCAAACTCATCTAGATAATGATAGGCTATACAAAATTATCATGAATAATTATTGAGATGTGCGGTTGTAGTTTTCGAGAAACTATTTGTTCTTTATATGGCATGCCAAATTATGTTCTCTAATTTGTGAGATTTATAAATTCTATGTGATACTCAATAGACAGGCATGGCCCTTGGTGCAGTATAAGGATTGGCCAATTAATTATTGATCTCTGATGCTTTGTGTTGTTACATCCGTCTGTCCACTTGTGGCTATTGTTCTTTTGAATGAAGTGTGCTGTTATGAAAGAAAGCTTTGGTTTCGGAGTGCATTTTATAAATACGGTGTTGTTTATTAAGGAATCAGGATTCCAAATTCCTTTATGCCTGCTCACTGTTCTTTGTTTATGAAATATTGTGATAAATTGTTATTTCTTCTGTTAATCCAACTGTTTCTACCATGCACTTGAATGTAATACCTCCTTGTTTAACTATCTCTTCAGGTCATTAGGTAGAGTGGGAGTTGGTCATATGGTGTACGTCTCTGGGTTGGCATGTACATCAAATTCAAAGAACATGTAAGCAGAATATTTCTTTATATAAGTATCACATCTATATGCAATTCCATGTTGCATTAGATACTACTACAGTACTATGTTGAAAAAGTTCTTGTTGGTGGGTCCTTTTTGCTTAATAGACTTGAAGTTTTATGGTTCGAGAAGGAGCCAGGGTCTCTGTTTGTTAACTTAAGCTTGCTGCCAGCACTGCTTAACTCAACATGCCTTCATAATTTATCACTCCTATCAGATCTTCACCGTGCAACAAACAGAACTCATGTAAGTCCTCTCTAAGTTTTCTGAAGTCTCTTCTAAAGCCTTTAAGTCTACTGCACTTAATTTAAAATTTTGAATCAATGGTATTTTTTTTTAAAAAAAAAAACTACCAGATCACCTATAATACTCTTTCGGTTTTTAAAAACAGAATAGAAGCAATCGGAAATACCTTATTATATGTGTGAAACATGCTGCATCTTTAATTGTAGTCAAATTTTTTGAGTTGCCTGATTGCAACTTCCAGTGACTGTTTCAATGTACAGGTATGTCGAGTACGGCTTGATCATATCGAGCACAACAGTTTAAAGGTGTCATTGTTCCATGTTCTTTGTGGCTGTGCTGTAGATGAAGTATCAGGTGGACTTGAGTGTTCCTTCTGTAAGTGTGTCTGCTGTAGTGGGTGCAAGGATGGTTTTCAGTTGCAGTTGACCATTGCAGATGATAGTAAAAAGGTAGTCGTGTGGTGTGTTGGACAGACAGCTGAAGAGTTTCTTCAAATATCTCCCGATGAATATCTGGCGCTTCCTGAGGTATTAACTCATGGAAATTTTGCTCACGACATGTACCCCAACTGAAGTTATCTATTTTCTTGTAGCCATGAAAAACCATTTCACAATCAAACTTTAGATAACACTTGTCAATATTCATTACTTAGCTCTGTTTTGAATATTTTATTTAGAAGTTTCTGAGGTCTGTAGATTTAATTGAATTGGTGTCTTTATTTTGCACATGAGAGTCGTTATAGTGCCTTGAGGCACAAGGATTTCAGTGATAACAAGAACATAATGTCAAATTGGACTAACGATATAATTGCAACACATAAAAACTGGGCTAGTTTTTTTTTGGAGTGATATTGGTGGGCTCAATTGTCGCAATGAGTTGACTAAAGAGTCGTTATAGCCTGAACATGGTCCTCTTCGAGTGAACTCATGTGTTTTTTTTTTTAAAAAAAAGAGGGCACATCTTTGTTGAGTAAGCTGATGCAGTGTATGATGATTGACAATAGACACAAGGGTGTATACTGAAGGAGTAGTGCACAACAATAGCAGCTAGGCTGGTCTTTTCTTTGGCCTGATGTCTTCGAGGTTTGTCATGGATCTGACTTTTGGTGCGTCACAATAATATCCTCATGCTTTTGTCCCCCATTTTCTCTTAATGAGCAAAATTTTGGTCCTTTTTTAAGCACAGCTCAGGAAAGCATATACCTTGTGAATTGTGATAATTGAAGTGTTGCTTTTCCTATGCATCATGAAGGACATTTGACCCATCTATGCAATAGTGGAGTTCTGCCAGAATTACTAGTCTTGGACATGATACTGAGCTAAACATGGGAGTAGCAATTTGCTAGAAGTGATATTTCCAGTGTGCCAGAACTGTCATTCTGCGCATGTTACTTCAGGGATTAATCGTAAAATTACCATGTCCATATGAGCATGCTAGGTTGCTAGCTTGTGCACACATGCATAACACAAATATTGAATTCTGTTCTTACTCGTATGTATATTTTTTTGATGATATGTAATCAGGATGAACGAGCCATGTATCTCTATACTCTACAGAATGAGAGTTTTATTGTTGCTATTGCAAATACAAGTAAGCGGGTTGATGGATTTCTTGCAAACGATGAAGCCTTCCCAGCCTGGGAGATCACAATAGCCCATAAATGCGAATGAATCCCTTGGGAAGGATCTATTAGCGACGAAGGTCAGAAGGGAGATGGTTTGTGACAAAGTTATTATCTAGGTCTGCAAAATTAGGGTGGCTTTTAGTTTTGTGTCTGTATAACCATTGACTACTTTCTGTGTTTCATGATTTTATTGTAGCAATGTAACAGCTTAAGCTATCGAGGAAAAATGGGAAATCTACTTATACTTAAAACACTTAACACTAATTACTGCAGTAATATCTTTTGTGTTTTGTTGTGATACTCGATGTAGTATGATCAGTTGTTTCTTGTTGTCTTGTGGTAATAGTAGTAGGATGGCACTCTTTTTATTGAACAGTTTATGTAAGACCTGTTTAATAATTTTGGAGAGTGATAATATTATTATGTATATTCTTCAGAGATGGGTCTGTCAAATTGTCAATCAATTATATGTACACTGATTGTTGAGTGGGGTCAAAGTATAACATACTCGATTTGATTTAAGATTGACTTCCTTCTGAGTTTGATAACTCCGACTTTAGTCAAAAAGTGGGACAAAAATTTGATAGAATCTTTTCTATCAAGAATGTAAATTAAAAAGTTTTAGAAATTATCTGATTAGGAGTAATGGATGGTTTAAATTTATCTAATTTTAATTCACTCACACATGATATATTTTGATTTATTCAAATCATTCAAATAAGATACAAGACCTTCCTATAGAACTTAAAATAGAAAATTTTTAATTAAATTTTTGTATAAAAAATAAGAGTCATGTCTTGACTAAACATCCTTAATATTCAATTTGAACTTTGGTTTTGAACAACTAATTTGAAAGATATCTCAAATAGTAATATCTTTCTCCACCCATTTTGGATCAATTAAAAATCTGCAAAATATATCACCTCAAAATTGAACAACATAGGAAGTTTTTTTTATTTTTGATCCGGTAAAAAGGCTGTCATATCTGTCTATGTACGATAAATGAGTGACTAAAATCAATGGCAGATACAAACTTCTAACATGTATTCCCTAATTTTATGGTCTACTCACTTGTTGTAAAATTAAGATGTATTTTTATTACATATATAGATTAAAATTTTTTTAAAATAAATATAACACATTGAAAAAATGACTAAAATATTCTTAGTCACTAATGCTTTAAAAATGAGAGAGAATCTTAGAGTGAGAGATTAGTTATAAATTGAAAAGAGAGTAAAGAAATAAATAAAGATATAATAGAAAAAATAGTAATAAATTTATATGCATGTTCTATTATATTTAATTGTACAATAATATTGAAAAAATTATATGATTTATATTGCATTTTGGGAGGGAGCATTTTGGATCTCAAAGCGGATTGACTTTACAAGGAGAGTATATGAAGGTAGATTTAGCTTTAGTTTAAAAATATTAGAAACTTAAAATCTTCCTAAAAAGAATGGTGTAGGAGAAACTTTTTAGAAAAGTTTAAATCTATTTTGACTTATAAGTTGGAGATGGAATAGCTCGCCCAAACGGGATAACTTAGGTTAGTGGTTTATCTGGAGTTGAGGTGGAGCAAGAATCGTTTTTGCACAAGAGACTTGGAGTAAGATTAGAGGTGCTACAACAACTCTAACTTTTAAATTTAAAATAAACCTATGAAGTTAGAGTTTAATTATATAAATATATCATTGGTTATCATTATTATTATGTTATATTATATTATATTTATAAAATATAAATATCATTTGGAGCATTAAAGTAAGGAAATCAAAGTTTTTTGATAAATATTTTTAAAACTCTAATATCTAATATATTTGAAATTAAAATTATATGAACCCAACTTTTCTGTAGTAAAAATTGGAGCGAGAGATGGACCTTAAGCACCTCTGTTCCTCGGCTTCTCGGACGAACCACTTGTCAGAAACTAAGATAGTTAGATAGGGACCAAGCCTGGGAGCGGAATCTTCCTCCCCTTCTTGCTTCTATCCTTGCTATGTTTCACTGACGGTCCGTCCCCACCTGTCAGTTGTCACAACACCACCCCACCCCGTACCTTCAACCCCAGGTATCACCGCAACCAGCTCCCTGCTAACGACCACCTTCGCCGATCGAGCCGCCGTCCTCCGCCACCCACGTCCGGCAACTGACATATCTCACTCGGTAAACGGGTCGGGCACGCGTTTTATTAGGCTCGGATCCGACCCGATCCGTTCGGCCGTCGCACTCGCCTGGATGGCTGATATGAGATGATGGGAAGGGGTAGTGAGGGGCACTAGTCTCAAATCGGAGCAGATGAGAGCAAGAACACAAGCGGATCATCCAGGTACATACTATAGCAATCTCCATCCAATTCTTCTCTCCATTCATCTCTTCTTTTAAAGGATCCCACAAGCACCCATTTTGTTCTTAGATTCATGCCTGTGTTTCCATAGGTTAATTCGGATCCACGGGTAAGATTGATTTACCTGACCTAGTAGTGTTTGTTGGGTAATGAAAACTGAGATAAATGGTTTCGATTGACGGACTTGTTGTGATTTAGAAACCCCCCTCGCTAGTGTAGATGTTGGACTGCAATGCGTCGAGCAGTTGCAATTTTACAGTCAAGTCAGTAAAGCCATGCTGATTCCTCTTCCTGAAATCTGTTCATGTCACGAAAGGTATCTTGAAAGAATTGGGCAAGCATAGAAGAAACAGAAAGTTATCAAGAGCAACACGATGATTACTGTTGATGTCACGGCGAATAGTCATCGGCAGAAGAAACAAACTATCAAATTAACTCAAGAATGCAGGATAATGGGGAGCTCAAAAAAAAAAAAAAAGAAAGAAAAATAAACCCAACCATCCAATTTTGCTTGAAATAAAGTGGAAGTCCCGATCAAATATCAGGGGAAGAACATAAAGAAGAGAATGAAAAGTACAATCTATTGGATGTCTCCGAAGAGACATGAAAAGTACAATCTATGGTAAGATGGTTTGTTTTTATCTTGAGTCTTTGACAGATAGAAATGTGGAGGAAGGGAGGAGATGCTATGGAGTTGTGTCAGTTCAAGTGAGGAACAATTGGGGAGAGGAAATAGGGAGTAGTTGGCTAATTGGAAGGTTGTGATTGAGGGATGAATAATCAAACAGCTCAAAAATGTAGGGAAGCAAAACTGAAATGGGATTAATTATCTTGTATCTTTTCTTTTTCTATCTGTGTTCTTGAGAGCCCTTCAACTATAATTTCTGTACCTTGCTCCTTGCTTCCCTATCCTACTGTTATTACTGCTTCAATGATTTGCTTTGACCATGTTGCAGGATTTGCTAAGTGAATCAACTGAAATTTGTGTGTTGCCTGGAAGTTTATTCTGTTGCATGCTTGTAGTCAAAGTTGCTTCGTGGGATTGTGCATACATGTTTATATACTGATGGATGAGTAAAAAGGATGTCTACTGCTACGGATCAAGCACCTGAACAAAGTGGTAACTTGAACGGATCTGTGACCCTGAATGAAGGTGTGTCTGATTTAACATTTGTTACTTTGAAAGATGCTGATGGGCTGGAGAAGTCCAGTGGTAATCATAATGCGGCAAACAATTTGATCAATGGAAATAGCACCGTCCATGCTTCGGCACAAGATGTTGTTGGGACAGATGGATCAGGGAAAAATACGAGTGGAATGGGTGCTACACAGGATACCCGAAAATCACAGCAAGATCCTGTGGTTGGAATGAGTTTTTCATCGGAGGAGCAGGCATTCGATTTCTATAATGCATATGCGAGGGGGAAGGGCTTCAGTGTACGAAAAGGTCACCTTTCTCGAAGGAAAGACCGCAGCATACGAGATAGGCATTTGTTGTGTAGCTTTGAAGGAAAACGACAACCACATCGCTCACATATAACCAGGAAACCTCGCCCACTTGAGCGAACAAACTGTTTAGCTCGTGTTGAATTGAAAGTCAATTCTGATAAAAGATGGGTTATTCACAGATTTATTGATGAACATAATCACCCACTCGCAAGTCCGAATAAAACATTTATGTTAAGGTCTCACAGGAAAAAGTTTATTGCTGAACGTGCAGTATTTACTGAATCTGATTTTTACTATGGAGTTAAGCCTGCTCCTGTTCAGCACCTGCGACCAGAAGTGTCAGCAGTTGCCGGAGATGTTCCTGTCTTTGCAAAGGATCAAATCAGTTGTCTAAGCACGCAACGATTAAGGGATTTCGAGAAGGGGGATGCACAGCTCCTGCTAGACTTTCTGAAAGTTAAGCAGTCTGAGGATCCTTCATTCATTTATGCTGTACAGTTAGATGAGAAGGAGCGACTGACTAACTGCTTTTGGACAGATGCAAGATCTGTTCTGGACTATTCCTACTTTGGTGATGCAGTCACCTTGGAGACAACCTACAGATCAAGCAGGTTTGACTTGCCTTTTGTTGCATTCATTGGTGTAAACCATCATAAACAGGTTGTAGTATTTGGTGCTGCATTGCTACTAGATGAGAGTGTGGAATCTTTCATCTGGTTATTGAAAACTTTCTTATCTGCAATGTCTGGGCAACAACCAAAAACAATCTTGACAGATCTCTGTCCTGCAATTTCCAAGGCGATTGTTACGACAATGCCTGATACATGCCACCAGCTATGTTTATGGCATATAGTTCATAATGCCTCTAAACTTGTTCAGGGTGTAGTCTCTCATGAACAAGCTTTTCGGAAAGATTTTGAGAATATGATATATGGTTGCACCTCAGAAGATGATTTCCGCAGGGAATGGGATAGCCTAGTTAGTAAGCATGGACTTGTGGTTATTCCATGGTTTGCCAACTTGCTTTCCTCGCGGGAAAAGTGGTCTTTGGTCTACTATGGTAACACATTCTGTGGCCTCACGACCACCAAAAAATGGAGCGAAATCATGGACAGTCTCTTCAAATTTCGATTTTACAGGAAACTGCCACTCTCTAAGTTCATGGCGCAGTATTTCAGAGCTCTCACCCATCTTCGCGAGGAGGAGCTTCTTGAAGATCACGAGTCATGGCAGAATAAACCTGTGCTGTTAGTTGACATACCAATGCTGGCTGAAGCAGCTAAATCTTACACACGGACAGTTTATGCAGATTTTGAGCATGAGTACAAGAGCCAGCTTGCCTGTGTGTGTGAACGAGTTTCCACTAACGATGCTGTGGACAGATTCAGAGTTTCTGTTCCTCAAAAAAGGTGTTCTGGCATTGTGGAATTCAACTCTGCAAATGCTACAGTGACATGTAGTTGTAAGAAGTTTGAGTCCCTGGGCATACTGTGCATGCATGCGCTGAAAGTTCTAAACAACAACAATATTCTGTACCTTCCATCACAATATATACTGAGGAGGTGGACGAAATGCGCGAAGGATGAACAGCCAGCCGGTGGGCAGCAGCCAGTTACAGGTCCGGAATCTTTATCCGCCCGATATAGACGGGTGTGCCACAAGGCAGTCGGCCTGGCAGCTAAAGGTATGCTGTCGAAGAATGCGCTGGAAGTCCTCGAAAACGGCCTAGATAGATTCATTGAACAAATGGAGAGTCTGATGCATGACGACGCCCCGTTCTCCAAACCATCAGCTGATGTTGGCTCCACGCATCGTATGACGCAGAATCCGATCGAACCAAATAACATTTGCTTTGAGGGATTCGAGTTTTCTGCTAGGTAATCGGGTTCTCCAGGTCTGACTGCCGAAGCTGCATCATATATATCAATGTTGCATTCGTTGGTAGAGCTATTAACACAGCTTGTGCAGGTAGTTCAAGCTGTTCCCTTAAGATAGATTTTTATCACTCTTGACCTGATGTAACATTTTTATTTTGGCTTCTGAAGGTTTCGATGATGCAAGCAACATGTAAGTTGACTTTGTAATGTTCTATGCCATCTGTCAGTGTCCTACTTTTAGTGATCCATATGAAAGTTGAAAAGTGCAACTTAAAACTACCAGTTATTGGAGCTCAAAACCTTTACGTTTGATGCAAGTTGTACTTAGGCTTTTGTGAATCTCTTAGCTCAATTTTGGTTAAAGGATTTGGCTAATCTATGTTCGATGGAGAGCTATAATTGCATCTCTTTTTGGGAGAGTGGACTGTGTGTAACCATGCATTTTGTCATACTTGACCTGTAAAGCTATGCGCATTAAATTTTGGTTTTTGTGCTGTGAACAAGTGTCCTGCGCTGCACTTCGAGTTGTTTAACCTTTTAAAGACCACATCTTTTCATAGTTTTGGGTACCGCTTTTTGTATGACTGCACAGTTTGCAAGATTTTGTTTAGCAAACGTTTAAAAGTGATATTTGACCTCTTGGGAGATACTAGATTCCATTGCAATGTGGATGTGGCAAAATCTTAGCAAATCGTTACCCTCTAAAACGCTCTACGGACAAGTCAATGTCGTTGTTATTCCCTGAACACTAGAATAAATCATAAAATAATCACTCTTTATTTATGCGGATTTAAAAATCCCAAAACGGATAAACAAAGCGAATTAATTAATCAACTAATTAATGAAGTTGTATAAAGTATAAACTAATCACGGTATAGAGTATAGACTACGGCAGTTTACTCAGCCCACGGGAAGCGGCCACCGCAACCGGCTGTCCATGCTTTGGGGGCCCACTAGATCTGGCATAAACTCAGTGACAAGTGGGTCCAACGGACTTTGGATCATCGTATCGCCGTACGACCTTTCGCTGCCAGTAGGCCTCACATCCCACAAGTCAGTCGCCCGCCCAGCTCAGCACGCACTCCCACGTGCCAAAACAAAAGCACAGCTCATGGGCACGTGCCGCAAGTAACATTATCGACTTATCCGTCACTGACGCGCGGGCCACGTTACCCGTTCGGGACCACCTGCCGGTCACCCGCAGCATACCCCACAGCCAGGCATATCCCCCCGCTATATAAACATAAAAGCATAAACTATACAAAGCCCGCTGCCAACTCAACCGCAAAGAGAAGAGAGACTAGCTTGAAGACGAGAGAGAGAGAGCAGAGAGGAGTAGACTTTAGCGGTGATGGCGCAGGAGGAGGAGCAGGTGATCCCAACGCACGCGTCGCTGGAGCCGGTCTACGGCGAGGGCTCGCAGCTCGAGGAGACGCGCCTCCGCGTCGCCCGCCTCGCCGCCAAGTTCGAGGCGCTCTTCGCCGCCCGCCCAGCCCTCTTCGCCCGATCCCCAGGTCAGTAGATGGACTAATGGTTAGAGAGCAATTTAGGTGTGCGTGGTTGGTTGATTTGTGATTTCTTGGTGCAGGGAGGGTGAATTTGATAGGGGAGCACATCGACTACGAGGGATACTCGGTGCTGCCCATGGCGATCCGGCAGGACATGATCGTGGCCATCAGGTTGGGGCAGGGGAACCAGGTGCGCGTCGCCAATGTCGACGACAACTACCCCATCTGCGTCTACCCCGCTGACCCTGACAAGGTGTGTTTATGTTTTTTTTCCTGTCATCTAGTTTTTTATTTTTTTAATTTAGTGGGGATTTAGTTAGTTGGTTTTGTCGGTGGTGCTTATCATGTAGAATATTGTGAATTCGAGTTAATTTGCTTTTTTTCTTTTTTGGTTTTTGTTGGGAGGTAGCGCATGAGAATATTGCTGCCTTTTTAGTGTGCGGTGGTTGCAGTTACATTGATTAATTAATGTATCATAACAAAAAGCCCATGATGCTCCTATGCAGCTATGCTACTCCTGGACAGATTTGTGCCCGTGAACCGGGGGGTGGGTCTTGCCGCTAGGGACGGTGTCTCTCTCCCGTCCCCAAGTCCCAACTATTTACTCTACTTCTACTATTAAACTTACTACCACTAATGGTGCTTTACTGGTGCTTTAAATGTACTTTTGCTGTTCCCCTGTTCTGCACAATGGGCGGCAGTGGATTGACGAAACCTTAATCCTCTGCCCGAAAACATTTAATTTCAGCACTGAGGACTGCACGGTGTGGTAGCGTCATATCCAAATAAAGCCTTTATTTTTCAAGGCAACTAATGCAAAGAATGCAATCGCCAATGCATTTCTCACAAGTCAGAAAACAGGAGAGAATTGCTGCTTTGATCCAAAAGTAGTCTTTACAAGTTAAACGAAAACTGTGTGTATGCCTTTTACTGCACTTTTGGTCTTTATTTTGTCAGAGAGTATCTTACGATAGTTGCCTAAAATCACTGACATTACAATGGTGTATTCTCCCTATATGTTATAGCTCCAAGATCCAAGGGATTGTTATGATTGAACAATAATATGATTATGGCAATCCTCATTGTGATTCTTCTGACCTCAGATGTTGCTTCATTATTTTTTTTGTTTTTGTTAATATGCTTTTTGATGTTGCTATTCATAATTAATTTATCTAATATGTTGCTTTGCATTTGATTCCATTACTAACGAATATTTAGTTTTTGTGCTGGCTGTGATGTTGTCAATGCGATGTTTCTCATGCAGGAAATTGATGTGAAAAAGCACAGATGGGGGCATTATTTTATGTGTGGGTAAGTTGAAACTTTTGTTGATGGCAATACCCCTTATCATTTGTATGCCTGCTACTCTTTTTGAAAACTATACCTGCAACGTTGGCATTTTAACTTTGCCTTTCAATATGTTGTTTTATGCTTTGCAATAAAAGCTTGCCATCTTAATGCAATTAAGATCCTCTCTAAATTAGTGTTGCAAAGTTAGACCATGGCAAGCTTATTGTTCTGTTTGATCCCATTTATTTAATTGTCTTCATTAGAAAAATATGAACATATCTTACACAAGGAATTTCAATCTGCAGATACAAGGGGATTTATGAGTTTTGTAGGTCAAAAGGAATAAATATGGGTGAACCTGTTGCCCTTGATGTCGTTGTTGATGGTACAGTTCCTACAGGTACTATTTGGAGCAGTAGTTGTGAAATTTCTTTCCTTCACATGGTTTATGTGTCAAACTTGTCATGCCTGTGCATCATTGCTCTTGTGTAGGATCTGGACTCTCAAGCTCAGCAGCATTTGTCTGTTCAGCAACAATCGCTATTATGGCAGTTCTTGAGAGAGATTTCTCAAAGGTATTCCTCACTACGTACTAATTAACTCCTTTTGGTTATATATTGCTGTCATTTCTGTTCATGTGTGTACGCGCTTGGTGTAAGTACAACCTAATTAGATAGCATCTATTTCTGTTATGCACTTTCTCCACCACCTTGTTGAATAGACACCTAAGTGGTGGATGCAGCACGAGAAGTGCTGATTTCAGCTTGAACTTGGATGATAACTTGGTAACTCCAATATAGTGCAAATCAGAGAGTTAAAATCAATGGTGGCAGCTGTGATGATTCTGACATTGACAGGATTGGTGATATGTTGAGAATAGTGGTGGATTGGTACTGCTTATGTGTAAAGAAAAAAGTTACTAAATATTCATGAGATTTCTTGTGTGCCTTAGAAAAGCCAAGTTCTGCTGGTCAGTTTCTATTTCTAATGATTTATTCATTACATGCAGAAAGATGTTGCTCAGTTCACTTGTCAATCTGAGCGCTACATTGGAACACAGTCTGGAGGCATGGATCAGGTAAACGAGACTATCTAATGCGCCATATTGGTGCACTGTTGATTTTATATGTATTTCCATCTATTTGACGCTGTAATTTATGGGTTTCTTTCGTCCAAGTTGATTCAATGATAATTAAACAATATCATGCTTTCTTTGTTCTGAATGTTTCTTTTCATGAAATTTCAACAAAGTGCATGTTCTGTAGTACATGCACTAGACGTATTGTTTAATGCATTAATAAGATGCTTTATCTCTCCCTTTTTCCCCCTGAATTGCTTCTTTAACTTTTTCCAATGATACAGCTGATATTGATCTCTTTTGACAACTCATTATATTTCCACAGGCTATATCTATCATGGCAAAGCCTGGATTTGCTGAGTTGATAGATTTTAATCCAATCCATGCAACTGATGTACAACTACCTGCTGGTGGTACATTTGTGATTGCCCATTCTCTGGCAGAGTCGAAGAAAGCAGAGACAGCCGCTACAAAGTACAATAACCGTGTTGTGGAGTGTCGCTTGGCATCAGTAAGTCGACACTGTACAAAAAATTTTAGAGGTTGCCAGACGCCATTATAATGCATTAATGTTGCTTGGTAGCTGTGAGCCATCTTAAGTTTTGAAATGAATGTCTTAAAAATTCCCATATACCTTTCTATTAATTGTATCATTCAAGTAAATATGCAACTCTACCATGTATATAGTTTAGATTATTGGGGAATCTCATTTAGCTGCTGTTATCTATTGTCGGAACTAGGTTTGAGCATGTGACTAATTACACAAAGACACAAAGGGCTTACTGAATTTTTAAAGAACACAACAAAAAGCTTCATTGAATAGCTGAATCATTCTTCAGGTTTTTTTTGCAGATTGTTCTTGCTATCAAACTTGGGATGGATCCAAAAAAAGCAGTCTCCTCTGTTTCTACTCTCTCAGATGTTGAAGGGTTATGCGTCACTTTTGCCGGCAACCAAGGATCTTCTGACCCTGGAGTAGCTGTGAAGGTACAATTTTTTTTTAACAATATAAGCTGTTAGTGATGGATTGATGCGGAACATGCTCTTGATCATGAAGAAGATAGGTGTGTTCCACCTGGTCTATCTATTCCTGAAGAGAAAAGATTCTCGATGCAAGGGTAGTGTTTAGATAGTCAAGTGTCCAGTCAATTTTATAACAGCTGAGCTGGCTTCAGCCAATTAATGTTTATGTTAGTGTAATCGTAATTAATTTCACACTGGAGTTGTCTGTCAGCCAATTATAAAGAATTACAGCTTCCAAACATTAGTAAGGGTCAAGAGCTGGAGCTTTCTTACTAGGAATGTCCATATAGATCAAGATTTAATAACTGCAATTACTAAAAAGCCTTCCTGAACCATCTCTTATCCTGAAATTGGCCATATCAATCTGTGCTCGTTAGGTCTGACACCACTCACCATTAGGTTACAGTTATTGTTAAATCTGAGAAAACCTCAGCCTGATGTTATGGAAAAACCAGCCAAATTTTTGGGACCTTTGTCGTATGATGATATGATGAGATGCTATGCTACATTATTGCAATGGTGTTTAATGTTCTCTTGCTTTGGTTTATTCTAAAAATAAGAGACCCTTCTCTATTTGGCTGAAAACTTCTTTTGAATTTTAATGCTCTGTAATAGTAAATATAGTAGTTGCTCTTACCCTGTGCTTGTTTAATTATATTCTTGAGAAATTTTGCAGAACCTATTACATGAGGAGCCATATACAGCGGAAGAAATAGAGAAAATTACAGGGGAAGGTCTGACATCTATCTTCCAGAATTCTCAAACTTCCTTGGATGTTTTAAGAGCTGCCAAGAATTACAAGCTATTTCAGGTGAATTTCAGTTCCTTGTTATGCTTATTGTTTTAGATTTCCATGTGGATGCCTTAAGCCTCCTACTTAGGTTAACTGTATCTTGGGAAATTGAGGACTAACGTTTGTTTGGTCATTCCATGGCAATGCACTCGACCTCCTGATTTAAGTTAACCTATTTGTGTGCCAAAGCTACCATGTGGTTTGTTTCTGAATGTATGACATTTGAGTTGACATTTTGACACTTGGCTTCGGTATGTTAATACTTAGTATAAATGCTCACTGTTGTCATATATGTCCTTTCCATGTCTTTGCTATATGATTGTGTATGGTTATAGGTTGGTTGATTCTAACAAATGCTCAATTCACAGCGTGCCTCTCATGTCCACTCTGAAGCAAGGCGAGTTTATGCTTTCAGGGACACAGTCTTGTCGAAACTCAGGTGCGTTTGTTATTTTCTCAGCTCTGATTTACCATTTTCTGCTTCTTTCTTCCTTCTTTTCGATTGCATTGAATCTGGCAATTCCACTGTGGAAGTTGACCTGAATAAATGTGATAGCCATCGGTCATCACCCATTGCACACCTCTTCCTTCAAAATGCAATGAGCTGACACCTCTTATTGATCTGCAGTGAGGAAGACATGCTTAAGAAACTTGGTGATCTCATGAACGAAAGCCACTACAGCTGCAGCGTGCTGTATGAATGCAGGTATATTTTGAACCTGCTGTTTAACTCCTGTATGGCTGTGAGCATAATAATGCAGGTATATTTTGAATTTGCTGTTTAATGTATTCCACTGTGTCAGCTGCCCTGAGTTGGAAGAGCTTGTAAAAGTATGCCGAGATAATGGAGCGCTTGGAGCACGGCTTACAGGAGCTGGGTGGGGTGGATGTGCAGTTGCTTTAGTTAAAGAGAGCATCGTCCCACAATTCATTCTCAATTTGAAGGTAAATAAGATTTGTCGGCTCACTACTATGATTATATCCAAATTTACAATAAATGCACGCAGCATACACACACACAAAATAGGATCATCCTTATTTTGCTGTTTTGTGGTCCTTCCACAAGCAGAGCAAGAAAACCATGTTTCTTTCCATTGCACCCCTAATGGGTCCAAAAACCTAGTATATTTCTCGGAAAAATAGCACATTTGTGCCAATTTTGTGTTTTGGCCATATTATATGGCTCATGTCAATCATCTTTCGGAAAGAAAAATGTCCAAGCATATGTTCTGTTTCTTCCAAGGTATGCCACTTACAGCATTCCATATTATGCAGGAAACGTACTACAAATCAAGGATCGACAGGGGGATAATCAACAAGAATGATCTTGGTCTGTACGTCTTTGCGTCGAAGCCGTCAAGCGGAGCAGCCATATTCAAGTTGTAGGCTATTCTTTTATCATTCATCTTTTGCAAGAGATCAAATAAATGCTAAGGCAAGCACATTATTAGGAATAAAACTAGCCTTTATTTCAGAACGAAAACACATTAAATCACAAAGATCTGACCTAAGCCTAAGAGATAGAAACAAACTGAAAAGTTAAAATTAACTAGAACTCTAACTAAAATTTGATTCAAACTCCTGATAAAATAAAAGGCAACGCTTCATCAACTTGGGTTATGGGCCCACCACATTTTTGTTGCGCAATTGTCTCATGTTATTATTTATCAATATGAGTTTGAGTTAAATTCTAGTTAGAGTCAAGTTCTAATTAGAGTCCCAACTTATTTAATTTTTTAGTTTATTTCTATCTCTTTTTGTCTTTACAAACAATAGAAGTTTTTGTAATTTGAAGTGTTTGTTTTGAAATAAATACCCTTGTTATTTCTAGCACGCATTACATACGGAATAATGTTGAGTCTAAAGTCGGTGATAACGAGCTCTAATATGTGGGGCTCGCGGCGAAAAATTATTAATTTAATCGGAAGAGGAGAGAGAGGTAGTGCCAGATGAGGTGTCTGATGCCAGGATTTCTTTTTTTTTCTCAGTTTGCGTGCGATCAAATTGTATATAATTTTTGTTTCTTAATTTATGATTAATTTAGTTCAAATTAGATGTTGATTATATGGAGAAAGTTGTAGATTTTTAAATTATCTTCATATAGAGACCAAACATCGTATATATTTGATTTTTAAATTAAAAGTTATTGATGTTTTATTAAAATTACTTAATTTAATTTATTCGTGGACATGTACGAAGCGTCTTTACATTGGAGAGAGATGTTTCGAGTAGTGTTTCGCACACGTAACACAGAATATATTAGAGAATATTCTATAGAAATACGTCACGAAACGTCGGTGTGTTGGACTCAGGCTAAGTTGCTTGATTGGATCTCATCACGTAGTGTAAATGCTTTAGTGAAACAGCTAAAATATGCTGTTGACGATCTGACCACGCTTTAAGTTATCTATCTACGCTTCAGTATCTGTACATGCGCGGATCCAGTGGCATTTACTTACATGCATTTTCTTATATTTGTGCAGTTTTGATTTTATCTTATCAGTGTGATTTGGACTGGAAGGGTATACAGCCAGGATTTTGGTCGTGATAAGGACGTAGCTCAGATCTGGTTGTGGCTTCTTCTTCATTCCATTCCACCAAAATCGATCCTATTAATGAGATGTGGATGGCAGCCACCTTGCATCTCGTCAGTCTAAACTTGTATTCTAGCAGGTTATTTAACAGCCTAACCGATTTTGATCTGAACGTACACTGTTTTATCTTAGTACGATCTAAGTGTTATCATCACGTCAACCATATTATTAAATTGAGTTGCTTTTATAAATTTTATGTATTCTAGGTTAGATTTACAATTTTTTCAAATTAATTATTTCTATAAAAATTTCGTGTACATTGCTTTCCCGTGGTCTCAAATATATTTCTATTTGTCCTCATCTAGGGTTGGAAAAACCAGCAGTTACTAATCGGTAATTACTGTCTAATTTCAGATTTCTAACCCACGTTAGATAAATCAAACCATGAAAACAAACTATTGTCTTAACACTACTATTTAATCTGTGAGGCCACCACGCACTCAATTCAACCAGGATGGGTTATGTTTAAGGATTCTAGTTGCATGTGTAGCTCAAAATTCTCATTTAAAATAAAAATTAAAAAGTCGTAACCTCCACTCTTATCTATTTTCATGTTGCTAATTAACTTGCAAATAGTGGTACTGCTTGATGATGCTGCTATGTCCTAACTCCATTCCATCTCCAAATAGTACAACTCCTATGCAGCTTCAACTCCAAACCAATTTATCATATACATAAGAATTTTTTTAAATAACCTACTAAAAAAATCAAAAATGATCTTCACTCGCTAGTTGAGAGGGTGGCTGGACTTCAATTGTTGTTGACTCAGCCAGCGATTGCACATGTGGCCTAACAAATTCGGCCTTGTTGGCTTGTGGGTTGCTATGTAGGCATTTAGTTGCTGGTTTGGCCTGTGATTGATTCCCAGCTTTTTAATCGCTCTATGGTCAATGATTGAATGGCATCCCGACAAGTAAGGCAGTAGTGGGATTGGCGGGCTATATATGTGTCAGTTTAGGATTATTATTTTTTTCATGTATTTTAGATTGTTCTAATAGGTTATTTCGAAAAAAAATGTGAAATTTTTTAAATAATCCAAAGTAAAAAAATGAATTGTGAAAATGATGCACAATTTAATATTAAAAAAATTAGGATTAGGATTTTGGTGAATTAGGGTTAGGGTTAGGGTTACGACTTCGGCCAGTTAGGGTTAGGGTTAGAACTAGGGTTTCTTCCAGAATACGATGCATGCAATGAAATAAGTAGTAGCAAAACTATTGAGAGCATTGGCTTTGAAGGTTAAGTCCACAATACATAATTTGTTAATATTTGAGCAAAAATAAAAAAGAAAGTTAAATGTGATGGTGGTAGTCGCATGAATAGTTAGAGCCAGTTCTATAATAGTAAAAGGTAATCAGTTTTCGGAGCATTACTTTTCCCGAGTAGAGACTATCTATCTCGTGCAAAAGAGTGTTGACAATGTTCTTCCCTATTTCATCTCACTCAGCGCCTACCCTTGACATGTAATTACATTTCTCCCGCTCATCTTTTCGGTCGTACTCTAAATGTGACCTCTCAGTATTGTCGTAAGTCTAAGGAGTATTCATCTTAATATCACCCCACATATGCACCAAAACTCATTTGGTTTCAACCATTCATGAGGCAGATGAAGTCCTCCAGAGGACGTGTTGCTGAGGACATGTGCCTATGGCAAGAGTAATAGCATGGGCATCTGCAGCAGTACATATGTTGAAGATCATGCATGTTTGCTGAAAATGATTCCAAGCAGTCAACCTCCTCATATAGTGTTTTCTTTCTAAAGAGAAGATAGATTATTGTACACTTTTTCTTTCAGTGCCACTCAAGATCGAGTCAATGCACATAAAAGCACTTTTGAATATCTTCCCTAGGATACTATAGAAATTTTCTTCTGTAGTCGTTCTTCTAGGAAGATTTAGTAGTTTTCGGTAATAAATCACAATTACAATGACAAATCCCTGAGCCAGACATCTGTGGTCAGCTACTAATCACCTGGAAGAAAGACTCCTCAACAAAGCACTTAACAACCCATAAGTCCAAATTTGACTTAACCTTCTAGATATTAATGAAACGACCCATGTGGTGATGGTTTTTTTGTCATCTTTTTTGCTCCTAAATAACTATCAAGTTGTACGGTACTTTCATTAAAAGACCATCTGGAGTTTAGACTACATAATCTACAGCTGAGATAAGTGTTGAAGCATCGATTCATTCACTTATTGAGCCATGCTCTTTTGTGTTCTTTAGGAGAGTCATACATATCTGATGGGTCAGTGTATTCCTCCTCGTTAAAATTCTCTAACTTGGGTAATCATTAGTTAGATCTACTTGACGATTGCGGAAAACATTTCGGGGTGTAGTGTTGAGAGTCTGCATGGCTCCACTGGTGTTAGCCCCTATCTTGCCACTAGCATCAGCCCCCGAACTACTATCGGTAAATTCCATATTCTCTGCCCCTACTACCAAATGACTGCCTTAGAACTAATTGTGGTAAAAATTTGCACATAAAGTATAAACACATTTATTCCATGAGTAGAGTTTTTCAATATCCTCACAAATGAACCTCATGACTTATCACCTTTCAGTTTTTTGAGAATCCAACCATTTTCTTTAGGCAATAGGCCTTCCATCCTAACACCATCTGTGGTAAAATTAAGTTGTAATAACTTATCACCCACATCTCTACGAGCTTTTTTTAAAAGACATTGACAGTAGTTTTAACATTTGACCATACATACGCGAGTACAAGCATTGAAATCATCACCATATGGTTTATTACGAACTACACTATAAGACACACAAATCATATTGAGTTGCTCCATAACCTAGTCAACAAAATTTATGAGTTAGTCACAAACTTGAAAAAAATTTAACATATCTTAAGATGTTCGTATAGTGAAACTATGGACGAAATACAAGGGTATATGGTAAAACTATCTTCAAATTTGTTTAACTAACATATCTCCAAATAAGTTGAAATCCTCAAATCCTAATCTTCTATAATGAAGATGTTCATATGGTGAAACTATAATCGGAGTTCTTAAATCCTAGATTGATATGAGACTAGGTTAACGCAAAACTAGGCTGAGGCGAACTAGATTTATGCGAAACTTGGTTGATGCCAAACCCACAGAAAATTTACTCAAAACTAGGGTGATATGAAAATTTGATTAAATTTCTACATGCAGTAAACCCTAAGTGAAACAAAATATTAACTTGATATATGTCCTAAACGCTGGGGTGATGCGAAAAGTTACATTTCTATCCATCCTAAATCTTAGGGTAATACAAAAAGTTGATTAAATTTCTACCATTCTAAGCTCTAAGGTGATGCAAAAAATTATATTTCTACTGTCCTAAACTCTAGGGTGATGCAAAAAATTAAATTTTTATTTGTCTTAAAGCCCTAGTGTGGTGAGGAAAATTAAAATTTTCAACCAACTATAAGTTTACAAATTTTTACCAAAAATAACAATGGATCAATGATAAAATATGCTATCTCTTTTCACTTCCTCCTTTTCTTACTCTCTTTCTTTCTTTCTTTTCCTTCTTTTTTTCCTTCTTTCTCTTCCTTACTTTCTCTCTTCCTTTTGGTCTACTAGGATTTCAAATGAGGCGAGAGAGCAGTTGAAGGCCAGCAAGCTGCTTTATATAAGCCCTTAAATCACTGAGCGATTGGGCGACTAAAAGGTGCGCAGGTTTAAGTTGCTGGCCCATCCAACAACTGAAAGCTGGCATGGCATAGGCTAAGCCAGCGTGGCACACCTAGCCAAGCCACGCATTCAGTTGTGGATCAGGCTGGCGACTAAAAGTTATTTTTGTAATTTTTTTTGAAAAAGCTAATTCTGAAATTTGATTTTTTAATAGATTATTTAAAAAAATTATATACATAAGAAAACTATAACTTTCCTTTTCCTATTGAGGTCGATGTTTATAGGGAAAATTTTGTTTGTATGACTGAAAAATTGCATATTTTTATTTCTGCCACAAAAAATGTCACTCTTTCTTTTTTACCACAACCACATCAGTTTCTATTTTATTTTTACCAATCGCTGTAAGGTTTGTGACTGTTATAGGCTATTAGAGGTTCAAATTAGTGTTGACCCAATTATAATTTTTTTTATAGAAAAGACAAGTATACTCCTATTAGTAAATGAGCCAATGGCTTGCTCTAAGCGAGATGCTATGGCAGATCGGCTTTAAGCTATGGAAAGTCTTGAGGGCTATAGCGAGCTCTAGCAAGTTGTGGCCGGCGACAAGGGCTTCGGCGATCATGTGTGAGCACGAGTGACTAGCGGGATGGCGACAGTGGCCATGCCTAGACATTGGACACGGCCGGGGGACAATGCGAAACGACGATGTGGTCACTGGCAGTGACAACCAACTTGTAAGGTTTACATGCCAAAGATGGACTGTGCGGCGGTGAATATTGGGGCTGATGGCAACAAAGCAGCGATGTGCTCTGTGGTAATAGAGGAATGCGATTGTTTCTCCGTCGTCAGAACAATGCAATAGTTGAGGCGTGGGACAACCATGTTTGGGAGGTTGAGGGTGGTCCGGAGATGGATTGGTCAGCATGGATTAGATTATGGAGGTAGTGCACCCGTACACATGAGTACACGTGCCACATTTTCCAACAAGGCATTGTTGGAGGAGGCGGTGGTTGATGGTGAGCACAAGGGGGTCAAGGCAGTGTTGGTGACACAGTGTTTCCTGGCAACAAATGGCCGAGGCGTGCTGCTACGTTGGGGAAGGGGAAGATGCACCAGCGGCAAAACGGTAGCAAGGCTATTGGCGGCAACTATCGGGGCAAGTTTAGGGAAGGCCAACGGGAATTTCTTGTACAGGGGTCGACGGTGAGGTTGGTAGAAAGGTACTCTGATGGGAAGAAGAGAGCGTGTCAGCCAGCAAAGGAAAAACGAAGATTAACCGCTAGTGAGGGCACAATTGATAGTGCTGAAACTTGAGACATGCACAGAGAATTGAGAGCCATCGTTTGGGCATGAAGCTCTCACCACCACCACCTAAGATGGCTCAAAAAATGTCCCTCCACATGCTCGTCTTGTTTAAGAGCATTCCGTTGGCATTGACCAATGTTGTGTCGAGGGTGTTGTTTGTGGTGAGGTTGTACTTGCGCATCACGCTGGCTGGGAAGCCAAGACACAAGTTATTCTTGGCAATGGCATAGTATACCTCCCCAATTGTCGCACCGATGTCAACCTCGGCAATGTTCACGTGCTAGTTGATGTGCATGGTATAGGGGTTTGCAAGGTCGACTACTACAATCATCTTCCTTGGGCACTTGGACTGGTAGGGCAGGTTCTTGTACTCTTGCCAGCCGTTGCGCACATGCAAACGCATGCCCTGTTGGCAGTTGCAATGCATGGTGGCCTAGACGAGGGAGGCATCGGTCGGTCTAATGATGCAAAGTGGCCTCAGTGAACAGGAGTAAATATATCATTTGCTCATTATGTTACTCTTTAACAATATTGAATTGATGGTGATAGTGATGGTGATGATGATGGTGATGATAAAAAAAATAGCAGTTGGCGTGTCAATAAAGAAAAAGTGATTTTTTTTCACGATAGAAACGAAAATATGCAGTTTTTGAGTATTACATATAAAATTTAAATGAAAGCTATGTTTAGCCCTAGTGTTGATGCCATTGGACACATGGATCACCTAGGTGCCATGGCGCGGAAACAACATATTATTTCCATACGCATCGCATCACCCATCGCACTCACAACAGCACTGCCTTAATATACGAAGGAAGGATTTCTCTCAAAAATTTATGTTTGCCAGTGACTGCACTTTCTTTCATATTTAACAGCTGATAACAACATCCAACTAATGTCTGATCTAATAAGATAAATAAAGAGAAAAATATACATCTTTTTATTTTCTAAGATAAATGGTATATATCTAGTGCAACTTGCAAGCTAGCTTCATAAGATCAAATGGGCAGTAACTCTTAACTGCTTTTAATTTGGAAGACAGCTGTTCGATGCGTACATGTGTGGGCGTGTCAGCGTGGGCCATTCGCTCTACTTTTTGATGTTATATATACGCCAGACTCCAAGAAAGAATATCCGGGTGAAGTGTGATGGATAACAATTTGATGCCTCAGCAGTCAAGAATGTTTCATCTGTTGTGTAAAAGCTCACATGTTCAACTACTTACTAGGATCAGGATAGGTAATTACGTTAAGCGGTTTTCTGGATAGAATTAGCTCTAGTTGTCTGCTTCAAAATTCTTTCCAACAAAATGGAAGATAAGAAATCTATGAATAGTATTATAGTAGCAGTAGATGGACAACAATTCTAAGAATCTTCTTCTGAAGAGGGGAAGACGAGAAGGCTAGACAAGAAAGCTTTGGAGCTGTTCCATTAGAGATAATGGATAGATTATCTATCCAACTTAATTGCACACACCTCACAAGGGACAACTTTGAAATTGTCGGGCCTCATGCTGTATTGTGTAGGACCGACAATAATATATAGAACAGCTGCATGTACACAAGTACGCTGGGGCTAACACAAGTGATTATTTTTGTACTACCTTTACACCATTAATGGAGATAAGAGCGATTTAGGATCATTAGATTTGTTTGAGAAAATAAAATCTTTTACTTCCAATATATATATAAGTTGGTAAAACCAAGTGCAAAATTCATAATAGTGCTGCAATTTAAGCTACAATTTTGTAGGGCATTTCCTTCAGCCGGCCAAAAGATTTTAGGGCTGTACAGCTTCCATGCTATTCTAAACAATATGAACATAAATTTTAGACCAAATCAGGTGATATAATTTTCCAAACAGCTATGTTTAATTTTCCATGCGAACTATCATGTAGTATTTGTTTGCAAGACGCAACTGTTGTTCAATCCTGCATTAGTGTGGTTCCTGTTACGTATATGTGTATATGTGTATATGTATTGGAGTTGTGTCTAAATCTGACTTTAGCTCTTAGGCTATTGTATCTATAAATACTGGGCTTTTGACCCTAATACATTTTGAGGTTAATCTTAACATGGTATCAGAGCCAAGTCTCACAACCCTAACCCTAACCTCCCGTGGTTCTTGACGTATTCGCCGCCGCCGTCGTCGTCGTCGCCGCTGCCGTCAGATCCACGTGCCTTGACGTATTCGCCGTCGTCGTCGTCGTCGTCGTCGTCGGCGCCTCGCCACAGATCCGGCGTCCGTGCGCCCTCCCGCGCCCCCGTCCGGCGCCCTCGTCCGGCGCAGATCCGGCGCTGTGCGCCCCCGTCCGGCCGTCCGTGCGCCCCCGTCCTCCCGCGCCCTCCCGCGCCCCCGTCCCCGTCCGGCGCTGCCTCGCCCGTGCGCCCCCGACCGGCGCGCCGCCTCGCCGTGCGCCCCCGTCCTCCCGCGCCCTCCCGCGTCCGCGCCCCCGTCCCCGTCCGGTGCTGCCTCGCCCGTGCGCCCCCGTCCGGCGCGCCGCCTCGCCGTGCGCCCCCGTCCGGTGCAGATCCGGAGCCGCCTGCGCCCCCGTCCGGCGCCGCCTCGCCCAGATCCGGCGCCGCCCGCGCCGTCGTCCGGCACCCGCGCCCTCCCGCGCCCCCGTCCGTCCGGTGCTGCCTCGCCCGTGCGCCCCCGTTCGGTGCAGATCCGGAGCCGCCTCCTGCCGGCGGCCATCTCCTCCTCCCGATCCAAAAAAAAAAAAAAAAAAAAAAAAAAAAAAAAAAAGTGCTACACCCTTTTGTGTGTGTTCCTTTCAATTGATGTCGTCTGTCTCCTCGGATCTTATGCTCCCTTCCTCCGCCGATATGACATCTTCAGTTTCTTCAGGAGGTTTCTCCCTACCGCTCTGTGATGTGAAACTCAAAAGTACTGCTGATTATCGCGAGTGGTCTATTGTCATGACATCTCTTCTTGATGGTTTTGGCCTGCGTGGACATGTAGACGGGACACGTTGCCAGCCACTCCCCAGTGATCCTACTTTATCTACTTGGCTACGTGATGAGGCCAGAGTCAAGTGTCTTATTATGCAGAGTTCTTCGTCGGACATTCGGCTGAGTATTGATTCTTTACCCACCTGTCATGATATATGGGATTTTCTTGCTACTCGCTACCGACAGGTGGGTCATGCCCTTCGCTGGTCTCTTTGCCAGCAGCTTTCTGCTTCTCAGCAGGGTGATCAGACTGTGGAGGAGTTTTACAGTCAGCTTTGCAAGATTTGGCGTCAGCTGGATTCTATGGCACCCACCGATGCCGGACCTCTCACCCTTCGGTATAGGGAAGAGGAGCGTGTTTTTCAGTTTCTGATGCGTCTCCGGTCAGAGTTTGAGATGGTTCGCTCTCAACTTCTGAATCGTGAGACCCTCTGCACTTTGGAAGAGACTGTCCGGGCCCTTGTTGCTGAGGAGACTCGACTGCGATCTTTGGCGTCTCACTTCACCTCATCACCTTCTACGGTGCTGGCTATGTCCCGTTCTAGTTTGACTTCTCGTGCCCCTGCGGTCTGTTCACACTGTAAGAAGCCGGGCCATACTGTTCAGCGCTGCTTCAGTCTTCATCCAGAGCTGAAGGCTCAGTTTGAGCGTGATCGTGCCGCTCGCCGTGGCCGTTCTACTCCTGCTGTGTCTTCTAGCACATCCTCTGATCAGCCGGCTCCTCTCACTGCTGCAGAGCTGCGCCAGCTTCATACTCTTTTACAGCGCCAGACTACTATACCCTCCTCGTCTTCTGCTGGGGCTGCAGTTCACTCTACTCCATCTTCAGGTACAGCTAGTCCCTGGGTTCTGGATTCAGGAGCGTCTTTCCATATGACGTCTGATTGTTCCGCATTACGGTCATGTCGGCCGTCCCAGGATCATACTTCTGTTCAGACAGCTGATGGCACTACTTTACCGGTTACACATCAGGGCATCATTTCTACCACTCAGTTTACTGTTTCTGATGTCTCTTGTGTACCACAGCTGAAGCTGTGCCTTATGTCTGTCTCTCAGCTTGCTCGGTTGAAGTGTTTTATTGGGTTTGATGATTCTTTTTGCTATGTGCAGGATCGTCGGACGGGAGCTCTCATTGGACGTGGCCGACTTCACAGTAGCCCCAAGAGTCTCTACCACCTTGATTATCTACATCTTCCGGTTTCTTCTCCGCCCACTGCTACTTCGGTCTCCACTCCTTCAGTCTTCGCGTCTGTCCCTGCGTCGTCTATCAGCTTTCACCAGTGGCATCATCGTCTGGGTCACCTTTCTCACCCTCGCTTATCTAGTTTAGTGCGTCAGGGTGTTTTAGGTCCTGTCACTTCTGATAGTTCTTTATCTTGTTCGGGTTGTAAGCTTGGCAAACAGCTACAACGTCCGTATCCTACTAGTACTTCTAGGTCAAGTCGTGTTTTTCAGCTTATTCATTCCGATGTATGGGGTCCTGCTCCTTTTGTTTCGAAAGGTGGACATAAATATTATGTGATTTTTATTGATGATTTCTCTCGCTATTGCTGGATTTATTTCATGAAACATCGTGGCCAGTTGTTATCTATTTACCAGTCTTTTGCTCGTATGGTCCATACTCAGTTTTCTTGCTCCATTCAGACTTTTCGGTCTGATTCTGGAGGCGAGTACTTGTCCACATCATTTCGACAGTTTCTCTCGGATGAGGGTACCCTTCCTCAGTTATCTTGTCCAGGTGCTCATGCTCAAAACGGTGTTGCTGAACGCAAACACCGTCACATTATTGAGACCGCTCGTACTCTTATGCTTGCCTCTTTTGTTCCTCACTCCTTCTGGGCTGAGGCTATTTCAACGGCTGTGTATCTTATAAATATACAGCCGTCCACTAGTCTCAACGGTCGGGTTCCTTCTCAGCTTCTGTTTTCCACCCCTCCGACATATGCACATCTTCGAGTCTTTGGGTGTGCGTGCTATGTCCTCCTTCCTCCTCGTGAGCGTACCAAGTTGACCGCTCAATCTGTTGAGTGTGTTTTTCTTGGTTACAGTCGTGAGCATAAGGGTTATCGTTGTTATGATCCCTCTGCTCGTCGTCTTCGTTTCTCTCGAGATGTCACTTTTGATGAGAGTCGACCTTTCTTTTATTCTTCTTCTTCTCATTCGTCTGTTCCCACAGAGTCCATCGGTTTTCTCTCCATCCCCTCCTATTCTCTTTTTCCTTCTTCCCCTTCCTCTGCTTCCGCTTCTCCGTCTGATCATAGCTCTTCACCTGTTCCACCGCTTTCTATAGTCCAGCCTTCATCTTCTGAGACTTTGTCTTCTTCGTCTTCTGACCCTTTGTCTTCTTCCTCTCCTGAGATCTCTTTGGATTCTGCTACTAGTGATTTGGCCTCTTCGGATGAGACTTCTACCGATGATCTGCCAGCATCATCATCACCCAGGTATGCACTTCGTGATCGTAGTACGATTTTTCCTCCTGCTCGTTACAGTATGCTTGTCACCAGTGATGTTCAGGAGCCCCGCAGCTATCAGGATGCGGCTCACATTCCTGAGTGGCAGCTAGCCATGACCGAGGAGCTCTCCGCTTTGGAGCGTACAGGGACTTGGGATATTGTTCCTTTACCCACAGATGCAGTGCCCATTACTTGTAAATGGGTTTTCAAAATCAAGACACGATCGGATGGTTCTATTGAGCGCTATAAAGCGCGTCTTGTTGCACGGGGATTTCAGCAACAGTATGGCCGAGACTATGAGGAGACGTTTGCTCCTGTTGCTCATATGACCACGGTGCGTACTCTCGTTGCCGTTGCTGCTACTCGTCAGTGGGCTATTTCTCAGATGGATGTGAAGAATGCGTTTCTTCACGGTGATCTTCAGGAGGTAGTTTATATGCAGCCACCACCTGGTTATACTGCACCTACTGGCCATGTTTGTCGTCTTCGTCGTGCTTTGTATGGTCTTAAACAAGCACCTCGTGCTTGGTTTGCTCGCTTCAGTTCAGTCCTTCTCGCTGCTGGTTTTGTTGCTAGTACTCATGATCCAGCCTTGTTTGTTCACACTTCTGCTCGTGGTCGGACGCTTATCTTGCTCTATGTTGATGATATGTTGATTACGGGGGATGATGAGCAGTATGTTGCCTTTGTTAAGGCGCGTCTCAGTGAGCAGTTCCAGATGTCTGATCTGGGTCCTTTGGGCTATTTTTTGGGTATTCAGGTTCTTTCTACTGCAGATGGCTACTACTTATCTCAAGAACGGTATGTTCTTGATCTGCTTGCTCGTTCTGGTCTCACTGACACTCGTACAGCTGCTACACCCATGGAGTTGCATCTGCAACTGCGACCCACTGATGGCTCTCCTCTTGAGGATCCCTCTCGATACCGTCACATTGTTGGGAGTCTGGTGTATCTGGTTGTCACTAGGCCGGATATTTCACATGCTGTTAGTGTTCTTAGTCAGTTTGTCAGTGCTCCCACCTCGGTACATTACAGTCATCTCGTTCGAGTACTTCGCTATTTACGTGGCACTTCTTCCCGTGGACTGTTTTATGCCCGGACCAGTACGCTTCAGCTACATGCTTATTCTGACTCTACTTGGGCGAGTGATGCTACTGATCGGTGTTCTATCACTGGCTATTGCATCTTCATGGGCACTTCTCTGCTTGCTTGGAAGTCCAAGAAACAGACCGCTGTTTCTCGTTTTAGTGCAGAGGCTGAGCTTCGTGCTTTGGCTACGACTACTGCTGAGATCATATGGCTTCGCTGGCTTCTTGCTGATTTCGGTGTGACTTGCACTGCTCCTACGCCACTTTTATGTGACAACACGAGTGCCATCCAGATTGCGCATGATCCTGTGAAGCATGAGTTAACCAAACATATTGGTGTTGATGCCTTCTTTACTCGCCATCATTGTGAGCACGGTACTATTGATCTTCAGTATGTGGCATCTGATCTTCAGGTTGCTGATTTCTTCACCAAGCCACAGACTCGCGATCGTCATGAGTTCAGTCTTTCCAAACTCAATACGTTTGAGCCGCCTTGAGTTTGAGGTGGGGTGTTACGTATATGTGTATATGTGTATATGTATTGGAGTTGTGTCTAAATCTGACTTTAGCTCTTAGGCTATTGTATCTATAAATACTGGGCTTTTGACCCTAATACATTTTGAGGTTAATCTTAACAGTTCCTATCACCAATTTAATTCCATGCTTGTGCATGTAAAACGTAACCATTGTAGTTAGGTTAAGCATGTGTTTGGTTTGATTCCTCGTTTAATTTTGTCAAAGTTTGATCATAATCAAATCATAGTATGATCAAATTTTGATAATTTTTTTTTTTGATTTGTAGTCAATATTAACTAAATATGGTGATCAAAA
The DNA here is from genome assembly GCA_019359835.1 of Pharus latifolius. NCBI lineage: Eukaryota > Viridiplantae > Streptophyta > Magnoliopsida > Poales > Poaceae > Pharus > Pharus latifolius. The sequence goes on along the minus strand of CM033321.1, from coordinate 92,999,108 downwards.
TTTGATAACAATGTCGATCAGTATTTAATTTGTTACCAAATAGATTGAATAGTAACAATCTTGTCTTCAATTGGCATATTAAATTTTGGCGGCCAAAAGTTTCGTCCATAAATTAGTCTATGAAATCAACATATATTGACAAGACAAAAAAATTAATTATATTTTACCTATAATCCAACAAGGACTAAATACTAAATACATGCCTAAAATTTGACCAAATTAAACATAAAAGCAAACCAATCATTCCCTAAGTTCCAATCAGACACTTCACCCATCTTGACCAGAACAAACCCTGCTAGGCACACCTCCCGAAACATCACACACACACACAACTGTATGGCTACCTAGCTCGACACATACACTTTTAACCGTGCATGCATATATGCATGCATGTGTTATTCGAATTGTAGGTCAATTGTGCGTGCATAGAGGTGTAAGTTGAATTGGGTCATTCTCGGACTCGTCTGAAGCATGGAATTTTGGCTTGATATATAGCACGATCTAGCACGAACGCTAACAGGTCGTGTCAGTCTGGCACGGGATACTGGGTCGTGTCAAACCGCAAAACTCGATTCAATGGGTGGCACAGCACGACACGGTAATGCGGGCCGGCCCGACACGACACGACAACAAGTCATTTGTTTTCCTCATTTCAGAGTCTAGTATTTAGGGCCGCCCCCCCCCCCCCCCCCCCCCGGCCTCTGCTACCTCTATCAAAGCGCCACATGGGCACAACTTCGTCACGCCTCACACGCCGTAGATCTTGTGTACTCGCACCAAGCTGCCGCAGATCTGAGTCACGTGCCGCGTCACTGCACCACACTACATCGTGCGCCACTCGTCGTCAGATCCACCGGATCTACTCTACCGGAGCCGCCTCCTTCGTCCTCTCTATCGCCAGCGCCGGGCCTTCGGACAGCGACGACTCTCCTAATTCCTCGCCGTGCCACCTTCAAGCACTCCTTTATCTTCTCCATCGCTGGCACTGGGCCTTCAGATGGCGACGCCTCTCCTAATTCCTCGCCGTGCAGCTCTCAAGCACTCTTTCATCCTCTCCGTCGCCAACACCAGGCCTTCATACAGCGACGCCTCTCCTAATTCGATAATTCCTCATCGCCACACTTCTTTGCTAGCACCGCCACCTCCTTCTTCTTCCCATCCTCTCTCACCATTTGCGAACCACCTCACGCGCCGTAGATCTCGCATGCTCACCGATGATCCACTGTCGTTCCTACTCTACACAGCGCGGCCTCGCCACCGCAACGACCTCTATGACGATCCTCGTCGACGACCTCGACCACCTCTTCGTAACGGGCCGTTTCCATGTCGACCCGACACGCACTGCGGCCCGCGGGCTATCGTGTCGTGTCGGGCCTCTCCGCCGAGCTACCGGGCCGACCCAACCCGGCACGATAACAACACGGCACGACCCAAGCCACCTGCCCAACAGGCCCGTGCCGTGCAGACCCGTCACTACCCAACTTATACCTCTATGGGTGCATATATGCACCTCCTGACTCCTGTATATAAACACATGCATGCTTGCCTCCTTCAGTGCTCATGCCATACCAAGGTAGACCTCTTAAATGAGATCATATACTAGTAGCTAGCCGGCCATGTCAAAGGCTTTCACAAAGCCCCTCTTTTTGTTCTACAAGTCCCTTGTCAGAAGGCTCAAGGCCACCATCCTCTTCCTCCATACAACACCACCACCACCACCACCACCGTCGACAACGACGTCGACAGCCACCGCAAAGCCTCACAAACGTGCGACGCGATGCGCGTCGCTCGACGCGCTCCTGACGGACCGAGCCATCTCGATGTGCAAGCTGGAGGGTGGCTTGCTGATGTCTTCTTCCACCTTTCCTTACTTCATGCTTGTGGCCTTGGAGGGAGGAGGGCTACTCAGAGGCCTCCTTCTCTTGCTGCTCTACCCTCTCTTGCCCTTGCTCAGCCATGAAGTGGCCCTCAAGGTCATGGTCATGGTGTGCTTTCTAGGGATAAAGAAGAACACCTTTAGTCAAGGGAGAGCAGTGATGCCTAAGCTGTTCCTGGAGGATGTGAGCTATGAGGTTTACGAGGTGGTCGTGAAGAGTAGCAAGAGGTGTGTCTGCTTCAGTGACATGCCTAGGATCATGGTTGAATGGTTCTTGAAGGAGTACTTGGATGTCGACGCCGTCGTCGCGCCGGAGCTGAAGGAGATGAAGGGTTACTACATAGGCTTGATGGAGGAGGAGAGCAAGGTGGTGCATGGAGGTTTGGGGTTAGAGGAGGTGATTGGTGTGAAGGATATCATTAATGGTGGTGTGGTTGGCATTGGTGGCCTTGGCAACTCCTTTCACCAGCTCTTCCAAAAGTATTGCAAGGTTAGTACTTAGTATTGTCAATTTGTCACCAAATGTGTACTGTAGATTAATGCAGGTGAACATGACGTCTTTGAAGAGGAGAGATGTTTGCCTGGTTTGGTGTTAGCTTAATTAACCTACCAACAATTAATTGATCTTGCAACTTTATATTTATATCCATGATGATACTCACATACACTACATCTGTTTAGTATAGAGTATAATGTAAGAACTTTAACAAATGTAACAACTTTTGTAACAAGGTGTGACATGCGAAAGTATTTTAAGTTCTCTGACTAATTAAATATGGTTGGTTTGAGTGAAGATTTAACTTCATTCAGAAAACAAGGGGTATTTAACTAAAAGGGGACGTGAAGGAAAAGTATGTGTTGGAATTGTAAAATGATATTCTTTTCCAAATAAAAAGAAGGGGTAAATTTCTTTATATCACTAAAAAATTTAAAATTTTGTATTTATCACTAAATGCCTCATTATATATATTAGAAAAAATTTCCCAAAAAAAGTGGTTTTATATGACACTATTTTCCAAATAGAAGTAGTATTTCTATTAGTATTAAGCAACTCTAAATATATCTTAGCTAGGTTTCTCCAAAAAAAATATATAAATAAACTTTGAATAAGCAGTGAAGTCAGCAGCTACAGTCTCAACTGCACAATACAGTTAATGCACACAGAATATGGAATTTAAGCATCATGTATGTGGATCATGAAGAGAAAAAAAGCAAAAAGCAAAAAAAAAAAAAAAACAAGTAGAACGCATGTGCATGCATGGTGACCCAGTTAGATTAGTAGAACATAATATATATACATGGCATTGTTATTGAGTTAATTTGAATAGTAAGTGGTGGTTTGATGTAGCAATCCCTAGTAATCTAGTACTTGTTCATGGAATTAGGTAACAGTTCATAAAATTTAATTGACAAGCAACGACCTAATTTGGGTCAATAAATAACTTGATATAAATTATTGTGCATTGTCGAGGGATAAAACTCTCCCAACAACAGAGCTTCGCATGTCGCAAGTTATCCTGTAACCCAAGATGATTGTGTGATGAGTCTCCGAAGTTGACCAAAGAAAATAAAAATATAAAAGATTTATACAAGTTGAGATTTTAAAGAAGTGATTCTGTTGAAATATACCTGATATAAAGTCAGTTGGAAATTGTCTCTTAGAAGAGAGGATCTCAAAGTACTCCGAGAGGGAAATGATTGTATTGATTTTTTCTCAAAAATGAAATTATACTATAAAGAAGTATTTATAGCCCTAAAGAAAAGTCAAAGATCCTTAATACCGTTCAAGATTGTCTTTTAGACACACTCTCTGAGATGATTGACAAGTAGTGTGACGGGTCCCGATCGTAGAATTTGATCCATCAATGTTGGATGATGGGCCCGCATGCCAGACCCAATTTCTCAAGGACATGGGGGCATCAGGGGACTCATCTCTTTGGAAGATAGGGGTCGTTAAGAGGCAGTAGGCCAGCCGGGGGACAGGGTTCCCGGGCACGCTCTACTCTCCGGGGGATCGAGGGTCCCGGGAAGGTAGCAGATAGTCGGGGCACACGAGGTTCTCGAAAGGTAGCAGGTCGACGGGGAACACGAGTCCTGGACATGCTCAACTCTCCGAGGGACAACAAGTTGACGGGGGACACAGGGTCCCCAAGAGCCGAGGGTCTCCAACAAATAACAGGTTGCCAAAGAATACAAGATCCCCGAAAACACTCGACCCTTCCCCTCCGTGGGAAAGGGGCCCAGATCCACCACTGGAGTCGTGGTCTTGTGCTTACTTCCCTCGTAGCAAGAGAAAGACCAGCAAAGAAAACAACATGGAGAGAGATTTTTTTAATTTCTGATTTTTTTTTTATTACACGACGTGCGCATCCATATCAGCACATACCTAGTGATTATTTCACAAACGAGATACAATTGAAACGGTTGAAAAGACTTGATATTTCAATAGATAAAGTGAAAGTTTATGAACAATGATAAAAAATATAACAACCATGTGGAACTTGCGGTGAAATAAAATTACTGAATTTTCTTCCCTCACAGTCTCATCTCTCATGTGGATACAAACATGCAGGAGGTGTACATACCGATGCAGTCGGAGAGGAGGCGGTGGCGCCGCCTCCCCAGCGGCCGCCTGCCGCATCCGCTCGTCTTCCACGACGGCCGTATCGCCTTCCGTCCGACGCCGGCGGCGACGCTGGCCATGTTCACGTGGCTGCCGCTGGGCGTGTCGCTGGCCGTGCTCCGGGCGACCGTCTTCCTCGTACTCCCGTACGCGCTCTCCATCCCTCTCCTCGCCCTCCTCGGCATGCACTCCCGCTGCGTCGACCTGCCCCCCACACCCCTCGCAGGCTCCGGCCACCTCTTCGCCTGCAACCATCGCTCCCTCCTCGACCCGCTCTATGTCAGCGGAGCCGTCGGCCGCACCGACCTCTCCGCCGTCACCTACAGCATCAGCCGCCTGTCCGAGCTTCTCGCGCCCATCCGCACTGTCCGCCTCACCCGCGACCGCGCCGCCGACCGCGCTGCCATGGCAGAGCAGCTCGCCGGTGGCGGCCTGGTGGTCTGCCCGGAGGGCACCACCTGCCGCGAGCCCTTCCTGCTGCGCTTCAGCCCGCTCTTCGCCGAGCTAGGCCACGCCGTGTCTCCCGTGGCGCTGCACACGGAGGTCGGCATGTTCCACGGCACCACGGCGCGCGGCTGGAAGTTCCTGGACCCCATCTGCTTACTCATGAATCCCACGCCGTGCTACATCTTGCAGTTCTTGGACGCCGTGGAGTGCGCCGCCGGCGACGTCCAGGCCGCGCGCCGCGTGGCCAACAACGTGCAGCGGAGGATCGCGGCGGCGCTGGGGTACCGTTGCACCAGCCTCACCAGGAGGGACAAGTACCTCATGCTCGCCGGAAACGAAGGGGTCATCGACGCCAAGGAGTAGTACGTATACCGTATACGTATATATATCACTGCACGTGTTGTAAGTACGTACGTACGTAGGGTGCATGGTGGAGAGGTGCTCATGGCGGGAATACTAGGGTTTGCATGCATGTGTTCTACGATGGTTTTTCAGTCTTCTTTTTTCTTTTCTGTTTAGATTTGCATAACAGGTGACAAAATATAGCGTGCAAAAATCACACATATGTTGTCCATAATCTAATGTGAGTTTAAGACAGTATATATACAGTAAAATAAGTAGGGAGCTCAGAAGCAATATCTCTAAGCACCCTGCTCATATGTGAGTTCTAATTGAGATTTATTGAATCATAATCTAGATTATTGGTGCATCATATATAATTGAATGGCTCTTACTGGAGTCTAACAGCGATTCCTACTTATTAGTGATTATCATACTAGTGTATCTTTTTGACGGTACATGTTATTAATTAAACAGTCTGATGGAGTATTTCCAAAGACGTATATATCAACAAAAATGTGCGTGCCGACCAGGTTGTGATGATATGTTCATTTCTCGAATTAAGTAATAAATAATCTAGTATTAATAATTGATGTGATGGCACCTCCAGTTTCTATTCCATTTCGCACTCATATGCTTGGCTTTCAAAGAGATGTGAGCACTGTTCGAAATTAATTCAGTGCTTAAAACGGCAAATCCGGATCGATCGGTACATGACAGTTAATTACCCTTTAATTCCACTGAGTTAAAATGACAAATTTTAACCGAACGTATGCATCAAAAATCAGTCTAACTTGGCCATAACTCGAAGAAACTCAGAAATCAAACCTGGTATTGATCCTTAATATGTTGTTGTGATGGAACGATTTGAAAAAATATGTACAAATGGGACTAGATAGACTGAGAGTGCATTGGAGTCAACCTTTACCGGCAGGCTTCAGCATTTAACCATCTAATAATCCCGTATAATTACACAGAGAATCATCGCAAATATCACACTTGTTAACGTGTGCATATCACAACTATATACACACGTTGATAAAAAAAAATGTAATTACTAAGTTTGTGTCATGTAGCATGCTCATCATCATTATAAAATAAAAGCTGCTTCCGAGAAAGAAAGATATAATAAGTACACGATCGCCATTACTGTGATAACCAGTGATGGTCGTTATTATTGAAGTGAAATAAACATTACTGTACTTAATTTATCATGATCAATCTATATTTCATTTTTTTATGGCTAATTAGAAACAATCAATTATTTCACCGCAAGTTCCATATTTAATAGTTTCAAAACAATCAACTATCCCTCTCCGCAAAAGCAAGCACAAGTTGAACATATATTTGCATCTTCCATTTCAACTTAGCTTTTACTTTATAACTAAGCAGATTTCAATGGTTAGGACTTTAGGTGCATCAATATTGTTACATCCAAGCTCTTTTTCCCTCTCAGTTCCAATTTTTTCGAACAGAAATCTTACAATGTTGAATCAGGGCTCTCAATGGCCCTCCACTTCTGAGAGCTCGACCGCAAATTCAGCATCAATTTTTTGCGGTTTTGTTGCATTACTACTATGTTCAATCATTTTATTTTTCTTTCTACACAGATAAGTTAACCATCAGCCTTCTTCAACTACCATTGATTCTTGCCCTTCCTCTTTTTCTTACCACAGCTTTTCACATTGCTTCCGCTGCTGCCAGGAGAAGGGGGATCGCACTGTGCACCAGACGTTTCAAACATCCCAGACTGCACCGCATTCTGCAGCCACTCAAAGAACTCTTCATCATTGATTACTCCATCCATGTTTGCACCATTTGGGATCCCTCCAGCTCTCTGCGCCGAGGTGCTCCCCTTGCCGCTACTCTGCTTCGCCAAGCTGGTGTTCACATGAAAGCTTGGCTTGTGAGTGTTTGCTGGGCATCTCATTCCCTGTACAAGATAAACAGAAATGAGTATATCATTTCAAACAATCATTTGCTTCTCTAATCTCTATCTATGAAGAGTGGGGAAATTATCGATAATGTTAACATCTAGCCAAATGGTACATGGAGAACTAACAATAGTAAGTTTGCGTAAGCTCAAAATTAATAATAGTTCATGAGTAAATGGTCCCCTCACTCCACTAATTAGTTATTTCAAGAGAAGGTCCCTACTACCTAGGTCCTGCTCACAGTTTTGATGACCTAACAGATTATTACAGTGATTGAAATAGTTAGCCTTTAATCGTACTGTATAGGACAGTCACACTTCCCATCATATAAATGTGTTTTCAAATACATCATCACATCCTACTTATCTCTATTATTCACTTTAAATGGAAGCACCACAATGTTCTGCATCACCTTATTTTTTACAACCATTGGATAATTGTTCTGTCTCACAATCCTGACTTTCAATCATGTAACTCTCTCCACACATGCTTCTTTATTAAATCAACCAAGCAAACTACATTTCAAACGATTAATTATTGAAATCCTTTTTATTTATTCCATACCACAAAGTAATTTTTTTAACTAAAATGTTAACTATTTATATAGTTTCACAACCATATCTTCTAATCTTTGTCTCACAACAATGAATTTTTGTCAACCATACACGCAGCAATGTGCGGGGTCTATGGTAGTTAAAATATATTGTACAGACTAAAGACAATTTTTATGAACATTGAACACACAATCCTTGCCGCTTGAATATAGTTGATAATGAATTAAGGTCTTTCAGAAAAATTAACGAACTGTAGAATGGCAATTGTAATGAATGCAATACTTCAATGGCATTCAAAGAAGTTTCTATCAAAGAACAGATCCATATTACCTGACAGCTGAACCACTCAGTGACATCAAATATGATGCTTTCTGCACAAACGTATGCACAAGGCAGATCTGGCTGCAGAACAGTGTACATCAATAACATAAGTCATGAAAAAAGTGTAATGGCTGGGTGCCATGGATCATTGTTATTTCTAAAAAGATTAAACTATTGATAAATTAGTGTTAAGATTGTTAAGAATATTTCTATTTATTTAGTTAGGATTCTTATCTGATGAGAATTCTAGTATTGATTTGGTTATGATTCTTATGTACTAACTTATATATAGGCCTATTAGTTCACAATTAGTTCACAATAATATATTTTGGTATTTTTCTCTAAATCTAACATAGTATTAAAGTTAAGGTCTCTCAAACTCTAAACTTAGTCATTCATCCACCACCAATCCATCACCCCCAAGAGACAAGAAACACTAAACTCTTGGGGGCAGTGTCAAGAAATATTCTGCCTTTCTTCATATAACCCTAACCTTATCGTCAATCTTGTTATCGATCGCATGATGCCCTAATTGCCGTTGTCATCATTGTTTCATCGTCGCCCACTATTGTTGCTGCTCTCTAGTGTGGCCACCATCGCGCTCCCCTACACGGCCACTCGGCTATCGTCGCCGCTCGTCAGTGTCTTTGTTTTTCTCTCACCGTTGTTCATTCAGATCTGAATCCGTTCACCATAGTCAACGTTGACCCAGATTTGAAGACGTCGTCACTGACGCCACCAGATCTTTTTTTCTCCACCAACGCCATCAGATCTAAAGTTGACATTGCTAGTGGAACACTCGCGGTTGCCTAAATCTGGTTCTCTGTTGTTGCCAGCCATCACCGTGCAACCCTGCGCCTACATGGGCATCCACCATTGGAAAGTTTCTTGTTTGCCTTTGCCTCAGCAAAAAAACCTATGAGGGTTTGGATCGGGAGAAGAAATGGAGGAAGAGTGCTCCTGCTACTAATCTCCACATTGCTCGCACAGATCCGAGCCTCCAATCAGTTGGTGTATGAGTCGTTCAATGAGCGTTTTGAGGGGAGGTGGGTTGTCTCCAAGAAGGACTACAAAGGTGTATGGAAACATGCCAAGAGTGATGGACACGAAGACTATGGTCTCCTCATTAGCGAGCCGACCAGGAAATATGCTATCGTCAAGGAACTTGATCAGCCAATTACTTTAAAGGATGGGAATGTAGTCTTGCAGTTTGAGGTGTAGTATCAGAATGGCCTTGAACATGGAAGTGCATATCTTAAGCATATGTTGTTGTGCTTGTGTATGTGAAGCTATATCAGAGTGTGGCACCACCAGATTTGATTCGTGAGCTAGCTCCGTAGCAGTAAGATGCAGCCGGAGTTGCACCGATTGCTACTGGGACCACGCGTTAGCTATCATTGCCGATCTGATTTGAGCAGAGCCATCTAACACCGCAAGCCATATGGTTTTGTTCGGCACATTTAGGTCCGTTTGGTTCTACCAGTTCAGTTCTTGGTTGCTGATTTGATTTGGCTCAACTTGTTATTTCTTCTATGCAGTTGGATCATGGTTTCTGACGTGCTTTCAAGATTTCTGTCAACTTCTGGTGTTACAAATGAGGTAGAGGAAACAGAAGGTAAAAAAAATCTGAGGAATAAAGCTTTGATCAGATCCGGTTCAGGGGTTTTGGTTCAACCTTTATCTACCAAATTTAATTTGGTATTTTTCGTTTGGAAAAAATGAAGTATAACCCTATAGTGAGAAAGTGGGAAGGACTATCATTAGAGGATAAAGTTAGCTCGTTCTTTCTCCCTATGATACTGTCTACAACTGAGTCAAAACTAGAGGATTTCGGTTATCCCAACTTGTCAATTGTATCCCACTTTAGTATAAGTCAAAAACCATATGGGTTTTTAGTTGTTTCAACTTGGTGGAAATAAAAAACCAGAGTCTTTGGTTGTCTCAACTCATGCTGTTTCGGATTGGGAGCGTGTCGTCATCCTTATCATGATGTGTGTTTGGATTATAAGTCGCTGACACCGTTGTTGCACCCTCTCATGCCTCTGGGTTGTAAACCGCTGACGGAGCCGTTGTTGCTTCCTGTTGGCTAGTAATCTATAGTTTCGTCTACTACTTACCGTGTTGCTAGTTATTCCTCTACTATTTTCATCTAATGTTGCAATCTTCTTATGCTAGGCCTCTCATCTTTAGATTTTTAAGTTATCATAGTTTCTCTTTTACAAACTTAAGTCTATTACATCCGTCTTGAATGTGAGGGGGTGTTAAGAATATCTCCATCTATTTAGTTAGGATTTTTATCTTATTAGGATTCTAGTATTGTATTTGATTAGTATCTTTTTGTAATGGCTTATATATAAGCCCACTAGTTTACAATAATGTATTTTAGTATTTTTCTCCAAATCTAACAAAGATCAATAGTTCAAATAATCTAACAGTTACCTTGTGCACCATCCCAAATAGAAGTGGTTGAAATGACTGTTCAACCCATCCATCGCCATCTTTAGCTTGATGAAACTCTTTGCAATCCTGTTATGCAGAAAATTCAATAGTTTTTTAAACCAATGATCACTTGAAAAAAGCAATCATAACCACACAAAAGAAAATACCTGACACCATCTAGCTTGAGATTTAGCTCTTCCTGTATATATCCACAGATGGAAATCACCACATTTCTTGCAGGCTATTCTCCTTGACAGCCCATAAGGTCCTTCATCACCACCTTCAGAAGAACTGAACCCTGGTCGTGAAGTACCATTTCTTCCTTTCTAGTAAAATTAGAGAAATAATAAAGAAAAGAGATCACCCTGTTAGAAGGATATTCTTAACAAACAAATCGTACCACTACAAAGACTAGGCATGTTTTAACAGAAGCATTTCTTCACAACACATCATTTCATACAAAGACTGTTCACTGTTTAGTGCTACAACCTATCCAAGTACAGCTGAAGCCTTATTTATATGTCAACACTTAACGGTTTTTTTTTTTTTTATGTGTTTATCTGAAAGCAACTTTGGCAAATGGATTGTTTAGACCAACATAAATATTTTCCCTTCGTCCTGATCAGCAAGATTTACAAATATCATATTATTCTAACAACATGCCAAAAATATTGCTGCAAACTTGAAAAGTATGTACAACTCTATAAACATCAATCTATAACATCAAATTTCCTCAACAATGCAAATACACATCAAAATGGAAGCCATTCCATAGGCTAAACCACTGGCAAAACAGTTTAGGTATTTGAGGACCCTGGATGTGCTGTTTGTTCATGTTACCCTCATTTGCATTCTGAACCCCACTCCCACTCATAAAAATAAGGGGGGAAGGGGCGCTTACCCTAAATTATCAATCCAATCAACTTCATTTACTAACTGTGACCAATATTGAACCGGGCATCAAAATTCAAACTGCTCCAGCATCAATTGAGACCTCATGTAAAATGACATTGCGAAACTAATGGACAAACTCATTTTATTTTATTTTATGAATGGACAAACTAATGGACAAAATTCAAACTAGGTCAGTCCAATCCTTTTCAATTTATTTTATGAATTTCAAAAAGATACTAAATTACATATTTCAATATGTGATATTCCACTCAAAGTCATCCAAATCCACTAAAAAATCAAGCAAAACACACCATAACTAGTGCCAAATTTGGATGGTTCTTCACTCCAGGCAAGCTGGCCAATTTACTTCCCACACGGGGGGGGGGGGGTGGGGGGTGGGGGGTGTGTGGCAAGACCATTACTACCATTACCAGTAGTAGTCAGCCAGCTGCAGACATCCAGAATGCTGTCTTCAAGGGCTGAACTACTCTAACTTGAAGCAAGAACATATAGGAAAAAGTCCACCAAAGCATAAATATCAATTTGACAAAGAAAAGCTAGGAAGACCTTTTGAGAAGCACTTTGAAACCGTCTGAAGTAGTTTAACAGTTCTTCTCTCCTTAACTCATCATCATATGTCTTTCGTTTCAAAGAATCAAGAAGAACCTGTGAATCAAGTTAAAACTTTGTTAATACACAACCTTATAAAAGATGCGGCTTAATTGGATTCATGATTATACTCAATGAGTAGGCCATGCCAACCTCATATGCATTTTGAAGCTTTTTAAATGCATCGGCAGCTTTATCATTGCCCATGTTCTTATCAGGATGAACTAACATAGCCTGCAAAATCAGTAATCAGGATGAACAAAAGTTACCATACTGTAAGTTCATAACATACTAATTATGATGATAGAGCCACATTTGAAAAAATCAAGTGCTTATAAAAATGATATTATGCATCTTTTATCATCACCTTTTTCTTGTATTCCCGCTTGAGTAATGATACATCTATATTTTCATAACGATGCAAACCTAATGCTGAATAGTGATCACTGCAATTCAGTAAACGAGCTACTTCATCTTCGGAGGTCAATTCTTTCTCAGCTCCACTTGTTGAAGGATCACCTGGGCCTCGGTCAGTCGGTCGAGCATGTCCAGACTGTGAGGCACTATCTGTTGATGATGGATGAAATTCTCCAAAGAAGATGCCTGATCTACCTGAGTTCTTTGAAGAACTATTAGATTTCTGGTCATCTACGCTGTTCTTCAAGAACTGAACTAGAACATCACCAGAAATGAAAGAAAAGTTCAGGCTCAATAATAACCCAAGCCATCCTATGTAGCTTCTTGCACAATACATTGAATATAGGCTGGTGACCAGGAGAGCAAATCGTTCATGGTTCAAGAAAAAGGAAGAACCTGCACTTTAAGAAAAAGATATTGCAACTTGATGTTCACAGCAATGCATCATTTAAACATTGTAAAAAATTGAATAAGTTGCAGGATATGACCTCCAAGAATGATTACAGTGCTTGTTGTCCAAAAGCTTCCATACAACCACAAAATCACCACGGCAATCACTGAAATAATCAGAACGGCAAAACCAAGACCAATGAAGGCAACCGCAGAAGCAGCAATTGCCTGGATAACAAAGAGAGCAAAGGAAAGATGAGAATTTTGGCTAGATAATAGGTGTGACAACAATCCACTTGATTTCCATGATTGAAACAAGTAAAATATTGCTAATCAAGCAGAAAAATAAAATGAGTCACCATATTTATTTGTTTCATTTCACCAGCAAACAAACGTACAAGTTCATCATCACATATGATACTAGTGGTAGAAACAAAAAGAAATACTGATCATTCTGGAAGCATTTGTTTGCTGAAGCTACATTAACAATTATGAGAGGGAATGCAGAAAGAAAGAATGACCACATGAAACTTAATTCCATCATCATTTATCATGTACCAGACTAAGCTGCCAACCTTATAAAAGTATTTCATACTACATTAGTCAAAATTGTATTGTTAACGACTATGCATAGTATAGCTCTAACTCCTGACTTGTTCTTCTACTGTGTAAGGACTGCATTGGAGCAACAACAGAAACGTCAAACAAAAAATGCACTAGTGATACTAAATAGTACAAATAGAACACAGAAGTTTGCAGAAAGAATACCACAATGTAAGTAGTGCAATGAAGATCTGGTCTCTTAGTTTAATGACCTTGTTTACTTACCAAAATTATAGCACATGTTGTAAGATTGGAATTCTGTGAGCCAGGAATGAGCATAAGATAAACATCTGATATATGCAAGCGGATTGATCAGATTTTTGCACAAGCAGGACTTCCCCTTCACTATTGAGGTTCCATAAAAACATTTAATTGTTTAATCATTGCTACTTTTATTATGGTGAAAAAATGATGATCAACCATGCAAGATAATTTCTACTTGGCTTCTTTATGCACATCCATGATAAATATAAGTTGCAGACCCAGTGACCATTTGCATTGTCAATAAGGTGACCTGGACAGCAAAAAGAATAGCTGATCATACCATGAAAATGAGCATTTTCTTTATCCCAATCATTGCAAAAATTGACAGAATGCTGCACCACAGTACTGCAAGAAGTGAGGTTGTCCCCTGACGTAGTAAAGAGTCAAAGCCCCTGATGTTGCAGTCTAACCAAACCATCAGCAAGAGCAACATCAATTTTCCAGCACTAAACATCCAGGCCCGAACAATGGGGTAAGCATACTCAATTTTGCAGCGGACATAGACATGCCCTTTTTGTACAACAGCCATGAAAGATGTGATTGCTGGCCTTTTTCTCTCAACAAATCCTTTGCTTTCTTCCATTACATACATCATGGAAGCTCTTAAAATTGATGCAGCCATGCAAGCTATGCACCTTGTCTTCTCTAAAAGATTTTCTACCAACATAGGCACTTTAGATTGTTCTCTCAACAAGTCTTTACCACAGCTACGCCGAGAGGATTTCTTGCTACCCCTTTTTATTTCGGTAGTACTTGACGGTTGCTCATTTTCTTCTGGATTGCTTGTATCACAATGCAACTCCACTGATTGTTGGTTATATGAGTTCATGACATCTGATTTGCCAAAGGATGAAATGCTATTATTTCTTTGGTTCTTCTTATTGCTTCTTGTTTTCTGGTCACTATTTCCTCCAGAGCCATTTGACCAGCCTTTGACATGCGAACTTGAATTTTTGCCATCAACAGCATCTCTTTCCAGTGCATTTGGTTTATCACCACCATTCACTGATCTTGAAGCTGCATTTTGTCGGTTAGGCGAAGCAAGATTTGCACCATTTTTATTTTGCCCTCCTTTTCGAGCCATGATATGACTCAAACAATGTAGATTCACAGCTAAGGTGATGATGCTATTTCTCACAAAACGTAGATGGGTAAATACAATGCTTCATCTTCCCCTGGTAAAATCAGTACCTATAGGTACACAAAAAGAGACCACAAAATGGGTATGAAAGAGCCTAGTAGAAAAGATAATAACCTAAAAAAGTACATGCTCAAGAAAATGTTGGCACTATAATAATGAGAAAGCCTGGTAATTTTGCACAAGACCGAGAAAGAATGACTGAATGAGTTTCATAAGTCATGCACTTAGACCTTCTCCAACAATAATATCTAAAAATGGATCTCTATATCCTCATATACATATCTACCTTAAAAGATTTCATTCCTATATTTTATTTCACTCCAACAGTAAATCCCCAAATTTCAATCCCAATTCTTAAAAATCAAGGATTCTCGTTTCTCATACTCTTCTTTGGCGCTGGGGAGCGGGGGCGCCTCCGAGCAGCCAACCGGCGGCGCGGGGAGCGGCGGCGCGGGAGGAGCGGCGGCGGCGCAGCAGCAGCAGCGGCGCGGGAGCGGCGGCGCCGAGGGAGGAGTGGCGGCAGCAGCGGCGCCGCGGGAGGAGCAGCGGCAGCGGCGGCGCGGGAGGAGCGGCGGCGCGGGAGGAGCGGCGGCGCGGGAGCGGCGTCACGGGAGCGGCGGCGCGAGAGCAGCGGCGCCGGCGGGGGGGAGCGGCGTCGGAGGGGAGACGTCGTCGGCGGCGTCTTCACGGGAGAGAATACAGAGGGGAGAGAGAGGATGTGGATATTTGAGGATGCTCTCTCCTCTATGGAGATGAACAGTATTTTACGAATACTATTGGAGTAAGTCTTGGACCAAGACTATAACCCTGAGTATAGGATTTATATTCAGCAGTAAAATTCTGAAAATCAATAACTTATCCAGCAAGCACAATATATACACGATAACAGTTTAATGATTCTATTCTAGTGTACCAAAACTTTTCATGTAATTTCTCATAGTCAAATCTCATTAGATGCCACTAATACCAAAAACCACAAATTTACGCCACCTTCCACTACTGCAGCCACTACCCACCCCCACTCCATTGGATGGAGCAAAATCCCAAGCTCATATCTCAGGATTGCAAATTTCACACAACCTACACCCCAGAATTCTATTCCCACATCAAGGAACACAAAGAGGAAAAAATCCAAGAAACCCCAATTAAGCAAATGCTCGCCAAATCGGACCAAATCAAGAATCCGGGGTTTTTTTTCCAAGGCTGCAAATTTCACACGCCAAAGCACCCTAACCCCAATCTTGCACCCAAAAAAGCGCAAAAAGAAAAAAAGGACGTGAAGAAAATACAGAAAAAGGTGAAATTTTTTATTATATAAGCGATACCTTGGAGGAGATAACGGCAAGAAGTGGTCAATGGGATGGAATCATAGAAACAATAAGAGATGGGAGGGGAAGAAGAAGCGGAGATGGGATTCTTGAGGTGGGGAGACGGCTGCTGTTCCTTTGGGTTTTTCTCCTCTTCTCGCCTCTTTCAAGAAATAATAATTTTCTCTTCTTTCTTACCATTCGGTTTCGTTTTTTTATTTCTTACATGTGTTTTTGTGGGGTTGTTTGGTAACAACATCAATTTTAATTATGTAAAAAAAATTTAAGAGTCATGTATTTAATTGTTTGAATTGTATGATTAGACTACACTGCTATGAAGAAAGTTCAAATTGAACTTCTCAATGGGTCAAACTCGTCTAAGGATCTTATTAAGAAAATGAGCAATGAATATTAAATATTTTAAGATGAATTAAGGTGAATTAAAAACTATTAAGATTTATTGATAGTTATTTATGTGTAATAAAGACAACTAATAACTCCTAATTTTTTCATATCACATTTTTTCATTTACACCACTCATACAACCAATCAAATAACATTTTTATTTTAGTTTATATCCAACTATACCAATTTGTCTCATTAAGTTAAGTTAGACTCGTTCAAACAACCAAACACCCCTTTTATAAACTTTAGGACCCACTTTACCTCTATACGGGAACTTCTTCCCCCTCAATTTTTATTTTCCCTTTTTGTTTCTACTGAGAGATAAAAATCAGAGTCACAACACAGCACCACATAACATTATGGGCCGCTCAATCAAATGTCAACACTTAAAATCCCGATCAACATGAGAGAGACTGTTGTCATTAGAACTTCTCACAAATAATTTCTCACCTGTTGCGGTCTCTACCATCCAAAGGTTAACTAAACAACTCCGAAAAACCTGAACGAGATAATTTCTCACCCGCTGCAATCTCTACCATCCAAAGGCTAACCAAACAACTCCGAAAAACATGAACAGCACTCTCATGTAGGTGACGTTATTCCAGTGTGTATTATAGCAGTACAATCAATCACCAACATGTTTGCACGACTTTATCTTTATCCTTCCAGAGTGTAAACCAAGGTATTTACAGTTTTCTGTACTCCAGCACATTGATGAACTATATATAACTCTCTGGCACTTATCATCTGCTTAAAACAAGCAAATCATTCATCAGAATTCAGAAGACGTATACACTGGACTAGGATTAAAAGCATTCCATTAAAACTTGGCGAATTCCATAATAGTGATCCTTTACAATCTTCTTCGACCACGATATAGTAATAATACATAAGAACAACACAAGAGATATCAAGATACACAAACCGATCAAATTAATACCATATGGTCTTAATTTTCAGATGCCTAGCTAGATACGAGCTATTTGCTAGTATGACCATACAAACGACGCGATTTTACAACCCTAGGAAGGGGCATTGGTTCCTTGCATGCTCGGGGATTAGTTTTGTGACAACCTCCCCCGGAACCCCCTTCAACTCTGGCAAATGCAACAGATAGAGCAGTGAGAGATTTAACAATTGCGATTGGCAGTCTATTGCAGACAATTTAGGCTTGTACTTACCATGGGGCTTGAAATTAAAGAGGGGAGGTAGGAATCGTCCACTTGGGAGGCGAGTATTTGGATCCCGAAGCTCGTCGAAGAATGGATGCACTAGAGCGTCCAACTGTGAGAATATCACACTGTAGCATTAGACATACAAATTATGTTCCATCCAGATGGAAGTAATTGCCGTGTGCACTTACAGCTGAGGACCGTAGGTGTGGCGAGTACTGAAGAAGCCTAGAGACCAGATCCACAGCTTCAGGTGGCATTCTTTTCTGGAAAACCTAGAGCAGAAGTGGAGAATGTTAAACATGCTCACCAAGTTTGTATCATATAGCGAGTTAACTGTACCAATTGGCATGTGGAAAGCCATACCTTATGCCAAGGATGAGCTTTGATTTGTGGAAACTTAAATTCTGTGTAGTTTGGATTCATACACTTAATTTCCTCTCTTGTAGGTGTACCCAGAATCTGCAGCAAACATCACAAAATTGTACATGAACTGCCATGAACAGTATGAATAGATCGGCAGGGCAAGCAATTGACAATAGAATCACCTTGATAATTTCAACAAGTTGATCAACTCCACTCTCACCAGGAAAGAGAGGCTGTTAAATCGGACCAGAGATATATGTGAGCATCATAATATAATTTCTACTTAAACAATAGATTATTTTGCTCACAGTGACCTTTCCAATATAAAGAGAACAATCAAGATTCACTACTGTTGTTTGAGTTTACCTGCCCTGTTAGAAGCTCAGCCAGAACACAGCCAGCAGACCAAATGTCGATTGCTGTTGTGTACTCAGTAGCACCAAAAATAAGCTCCGGGGCCCTATAATATCTAGAACAAATGTACGATATATTGGGTTCGCCTTTCACCTATAAGGGATGAATCATAAGCAAGAAGTATAAGATGCTAAATCAAACAGGCTAAGCTCAGCTCAGTATGGAGAAGTTCAAAGATACATACCAGAACTTTTGCACTTCCAAAATCACAGAGCTTCAGTTGGTGTGTGTGTGGGTTAACCTGGTATAGGAAGCCATGGTGTAAATTCAGCACAGGAGTGCACATAATTGGTACATGGGTTCCCATGCCAATCTGCCATAATATACATCTAATAACGCCCAAGGGGCTTTGGAATGGTCTTGAATCTTATTTCCAACGTTTTTATGTTGAAGACTAGACTTCAAGAACAAGCCAACATATTTGGGACTAGACATAGGCTCATGGCTATCTTATTTAGGGAAAAAGAAGCACACAGGGAGAAGTTCTTTGTAGTACCACCACAATAGATGGTCAAAATTTAAAAAAGAGGGATTTGAACTTGCTCCTAAACTGTCGAGTGAATCATCCACAAAATGATAAATTAGTTCATAAAAAACGATAATAGAAGAAAAATGTGGAATGGATCACGACACAGGACCGCTTAGTTGTATGAAACATATTGGAGCGCGGCAAAAGGGGAATACAGAAATTATTTACCAACTATAGTATTTTTGAAAACATGAAATCACTTTTAACACTTATAACCAGAAGCCCAATAGAAAAGTGACTTTGCAGAAAGGATGCGATTGTCCTTACCAAAAGATTCTGTGGTTTTATGTCTCTGTGACAAACACCGACACTCCTATGGATGTAGGCCAGTGCTCTACATATCTGTCAAGGTAAATAGATAAGAAACTTCTCCAAATAAATTAGGCTGGCAAACCAATAGTTAACTAATAAGATCCATGAACAAAGGGAAAAGTACAGAAAAATAACAATAGGTCACGTTCAGTTTGGCAGCCATGAGTCTAATATATAGTTACACAAAAGTACGACAGTGTCCACCTTGAACTTTGTAAAATTTGAAAGGTCGGATCATTGAGTTATGAAAATAAAATGCGGGCACAACATATAAGAAGCAACATAGGTCCAGTGGAACATATGGAGTTAATGTACATTTAAAACCACTGAACTTAGAACAGATTCAAACTTAGCCTACCACAGAGCTATACAATTTTTCACTTAGTTATTTAATCTGTTCTTCAGCAAAACTGAGATGGTCATTGAGTCCACCAAAATAGGATCTAGAAAACTAGAATTGGAGGCTCTAAGGTAGATTGAATTGATTCTGCGTAAAAATATTTAATTACAATCGACAACAATATCAATTATCTTATGGCATTTAAGTTCCACCATTAAGGCAGCAACAAACATTGAGCTCAAAAAAGCCTAGCAGTAAAGTTGATGGTTACCTGATACATATATAGCTTGACATATATGAGTGGCATGCGTTGGTTCATCTTGTTGTAGTGTTTGATGACACGGTGAACTGTCTCAGGGACATACTCAAGCACGAGATTCAGAAAAAGTTCATCCTTTTCAGTGGTTGAGAAGAAGCAGTGTTTCAGAGATACAATGTTTGGATGGTCAAGAAGACGCATCATTTGCAACTCACGATTCTTGTATCTCTTATCCTGAAGGACCTTCTTGATAGCTACTGTTTCACCTGTCTCCAGACATTTTGCCTGCCAAACCAGAAGGTATATCATGTGGTTATGCTTAAGGAGTCTGCTCTAAATTATGGAAAGAAGCAGTTTAAATGCCCTTGCTTATATCTTATTTTTCGAGCTTCAGATACTGGCATACAGACCTGGAACACAACACCAAATGATCCTTGCCCGATAATACGCTCAGCCATGTAACTTATAGTCTGCCATTCAAATGAATATGTTGATTCCATCATAATAATAAGGTAGCTGAAAAGGTTAAGTGATAAAAAAACAAAGTTGGGGAAAACCAAAGTCAACTTAACAATAGTCAAAGAAAAATAAGGCACATCTACCTGCTTCCGTTGGCCACCTCTGCCACCAATAGTTGTCACGATAATATGACCAGTTTCTGTTCCATTCCCATTTATGACAGTTGCTTCTGCTTCCTGCAACCAATGATCAAATCATTAGGAAAAAAGTAACTTTCCTTGAAAATGTGATTCGCCAATGCCATTTATATTGCAAAAAGCAGTACACATGAAACTGTTGAAGAAAAATGCAGAAAGAAATGAAGGGTTTAGCAGTTTGCATCGTGCATTCAGGCCACATCAGACTGGATCATACCTTATCATCTCTTATTTTCATATCATTCATTTCATCAGGCAATCTATCCATTGCCAAACTACTAGCACCAACATCTCGCAGCCCAGATGCAGGTGCCATACCAACCGAAGTCATTGGTAGTACACTCAGAATTACAAAGCTGAAATCCTCATTGCATTAAACCTGTTATTACCTGCCAGGAATAAAGAAGCACAAGCAAGGAACTTTAGGAAAAACAAGTTCGAATTGTGTGATTTTCTTAAAAGGAACACATGCAGTGAAGTGAACAGATGCACAATGACAAACATGTTCTAACCAACAAGAATTTTTGAACCAAAAAGCCATTATATTGGATGGAACAAACACTAGCAAAAAAAAATGGATTCTTTCAATTGGGAACAACTAAAAAGATAGAGAACTAAAAGGACACCACGATTATAGATCGAATGCAACAAATAAAATTACAGGTTTAGCTGAAAATTTACAACTGTAAAATTCTTGATGAAAAGAGCAATCTTGGGTTAAAGCATGAACAACAACAATACTTTAACACTTACCAATTGCAAACTGCATCAAGAGTAACAAGAGTAGAGAATCTAGAGATACATGATACTGACTAACAATCGAAGATAAAAGAAGCCACAGTTTGAACACTAAAAGTGGCAAATCCATAAGAACCATAATGCAAATGGATAAAACAAGAAGGAAGGTTGCTTCGATCGAGAAAGGGAAATGGTGGCACAGTTTGAGCTTCACTGCAATAGCACACCATAAGTGCAAAAAAAACACCTTTAAGCTGCATTTGCCAAAACTGTGGGCAAGTTAAGCAGCAAGGATTGGAACTTACAGGCTTTAACCAAGCAAATAAAGAACAGATAAAAAGACATAAAAAAATCACGTTGCCGAGCTAACGAACCCACTTCTTACTCTCCAAGAACCAACTCAAATCCCCAAAAAGATCGCGACTTTCCCATCAAGAATCTCCAATACACTACTAAATTCTCACAAAACCCTCATCCCCCACCAGTTGAAGCACTAAACCCTAACAAACACCAATCCCGCACAGATCTGCTCCAATAGAGCGCGCAAAAATCCGCGAAAAAAAAACCAAAGAATTCTTGCAGATTTGACTCGGAGCGTACCAGATTGCGGCGCCGTTCAGATGGGATCATGGAAGTGAGGCAGTGGGTGGATCGAATCGAGGACGAATCGCTCGGATTCCTCCGCTCAGGGTGTGGTTGGTTTGGGTAGGGGTGGGCCGGCGGGGGGAAAGAGATGGAAATGTTCTTTTCTTTGAGGGGGAATTTCCAAAAATAACCTTCCAAAACTGCCTATTTGCAAATTTTGCCCCCCAACTCAAAATTAAAAGTTAAAAATATGCTAGGCCTAATTTATGATTAACTTATTGTTAACATAATAATGTGGTTGTCAATGGGCAGACAAAGCAGCCCCTTTTTTTTTTTCAATTGTTACTCCTCTCTTTCATTTTTTATTAATGTATGTATTCTATTTGTGTGTAGGTCCTCCGGCAAAATGCACCATCATACACCAACCTTAGCCACATGGCTTGCTCATTGACCCTAGGTACGTCACACCAATACACCATTATATATGTTCTAGGGCACACCTTGTATTATGTACTAGCCCTCATCACCATCTACTAGTTTGTCCGTCATATTCTCGTCAGACTCTATAGTCACCAATCGTCCACACTAGTTTTACTCTATCTTTACCATTTCTATCATTTATTTATACATGATAATTTGGATTAAGGATGGCATATAGCACAAGTTGCATATATGGACAAGATAAGATAGTTTACTAAGCATAAGTGTAGAATAATCTTGTCTCAGAAGAGGACAAGAAACATGGCATGCTTAGTAGTATGGACAGTTTGAGAATGATTCATCAATTCATTGATATATGTATGTATGTGTGTGTGTGGCTGAAAGATTGATAGGAGTAGTAGTATGGAGTGGACAGAGTTTCTTGTGTCTGTACTGTGTACCCTGCTACTATCACTATAGCCAACAACCTACAAGTGTAGCATAGTATCATCAAATGACAGAGCACCAAGCTAGTGACAATAGCAATTAAGACAAGACTGACAAAATATTTCATAATTAACAAGGGGAGGCTTTTATTTTTGTTGCTCTTCAAAATATCTCATGTGCACTGTTCAGTCAGCTGGTTCATGTCTGATTTATGTCCCCTCTATTATTTTAGTGAGAAAATTTTGTATACAGACTTTTTAAGAAGGTTATCTGAATCATTTGATATTGGTATAATAGAGTTTAGATCAACCAATCCACTCCAAAATACTACCCCTGATTTTCTCAGGCTAATTGAAATTGTTTATTCTATATGAGATTATTAGAGAGGGTTTGGATTATAGGATATACGAAAAAATTTGTTCTATATCACTAGATTTGTAGTACATCTTTTTATTGTGGGACTAACAAATAAAACTGCACACATATATTAGTGAGATATATTATAACTTCAAGAGATATAGCCAAATAGATTGAAAACAAAATGGCAAGTCAAAATAGAGAAAAGAAAACCAAAGGTATGAAGAAGAGCAAGAAAGAAATGTACCTACCTGGTAATTCACTAGTTTCTTTTGATTTGAACTGGACAGCAAAGGCGCCTGAGGTAAGTACTAGTGCGCCCCCAGCATTCATCTCTCTTGTGTTGTGTTGTGCCCAAGACCAATTATTTCAGATATTCTGGGAATACAAACAAATCCTTCATATAAAACTTCTTCAAAACTTTCAATTCTATTGTTTTGTTTAATTTACTCTTATTTTTGAAGGAAGAGTGAATGTGCAATGGAGTGGGTTAAGCTCATATACAGTGGGATCTTGTCTAAATTTAGAAATTTATCTGATCATAGAATCTTTGAAAATTCTCTGTAATATTTTTAAATATTTACATCAATATGATCTCTTGAACCAGTGTTGTTGACATGTTACCAATAAATTAGTTATACCTGGCATCAATCGAGAATTGTGCCATTAGCATGAAGAAATCGAGAATTGTGCCAATAAATATTTTTTGAATGCTAAAGAACATATCCATATACCTAAAAATGTTATCTTTAAGTGCTAAAGAGCACACCGTCTATAACTACCGAGAAACATTTTTCATATTATTTTAGTAAAATATATATGTGTGACTATTTTCAATAGCCGTATGATCAACAAACAACTAGCAGGATCAACTTGAATCAAAAAATTGAGATTTACTCCCACATGATACACGAAGTGTTAATTTTCCGGTTAGAGCCCATAAAAGATGATGATACATGCTGTGCATGTTCTTCCAGGGTGCAAAGAATCAATGTGGGGAAGGTCAGAGATAGGAAAAACAAATGGCGTTGTGGCGCGAGATCCGATAAGACCATTTGACCGCAGACACAGTGTCGTGTTCGTAACAGCAGCATTTAACACGCAATTTGCAAGGAAGCACAAAACTTCCTGCAAATTTTGCGCAGCAAGTCTCGATCGCATCTCACAACAACATACTGAGATCGCACGGTTACTATGTTAAAATTTAAACTCGGAGAATTTCAAATCAACAACTAAGGAAGAAGACAAATTTCAGAAATTTCAATAGATAGAAACTTAGGAGTGCAGAACCAAAAAAATACAAGAAATTAATAAAGTCAAAAGGCAGTGGATCGGCCTGGACATGCTTAGCAGTTAGCACTATTAATCACCAAATTTTAAGCATTTATACGTATTTTTTTAAAAAAAAATTATAGTCACAAGCAAAGTGATAACCATAAAACATATGGCACACCACACTTTATTAAATAAAATATATTATTAAACCAAACATACTCAAAATGACTCTCAGTCAACTCAAGTCTAATTATAGAGTTGTTCGTAAGTTCAAACTGATAAGTATGTGGCATTAACTTAGCAAAAAATAAATAATAAGTATGTGAAACTTTAAAACACCCTCCACTTATCCTTCTTTATTTTATTCTGACTAGTAAAGGAGACTCGTGGTTGCTCCACATCATCAAGAAGTCAATAACACTTACACCTCATTTGGATCTTAAGAATTGAGTATGAAATTCAGAATTTGGAATTCAATTCCAGAATTCTGGTGTTTAACTGCACATTAAGCATTAAATTAGCAATTTTATATCCAATTCCATGTGATTCAATTATAATTATAAATGAACTAGATCAATTCTTATCTTTACCCCAAGAATTCAATGAAATTCATTTGTTTTATCTCTCATAAAAATATTTTAAATATTTGAATTTGGATTTGATTTCTAAATAAAAATTTTAAAAAAATCTTATGTTCAAATTCAAAGCTTAAATTTTTGAAATTTGAAAATCAAATCTCAAATTTGAATTTGGAATTTTGAATCTAAAAATTGAGTTTGACATTCAAATTTTAAAATCAAATTTCAAATTTCACATTTCAAATTTCAAATTTATATTAAAAATACATAATCCATGATTCAAAATTCAATTTTAAATTTCAAATTCACATTTAATTTAAAATTTCAAAATCAAAAATCAAAAATATAATTTCAAATTTTCAAAGTCCAGTTTCAAATTTGAGTTTGAAATTTTTGTAATGTAAGTATGAAATTGGATTAATTCCATTCGACTCCAACTAGTAGTCATCCAAACAATATTTTGGTTAATTCCATTCAATTCCAATTCTATTAGAAATAGAATTAGAATTAAATTCCACACTTTAATTCCAATTCTTAAAATCCAAACTAGGTGTAAGATAGCAACTTAAAAAAAGTGCACCCTTAGATTCTTCAATTGGCACTCCTCTTAATCCCACCCCCTTAACCCCACAGATAGCCCCCTATTTTCCTCTAACAAACACATAATAGATATTATCTTATTTTCTATATATACTTAGTTGGGATATTTGTGTTGGTGGGTGTGTGGGGTGGGTGTTACTGACATACATAATATATATTGCTATTTATAATGATAGATTTCTAAAAAAACATAGAAACACCAACATATATTAAAAAAAGATGCAATTGTTTGAATCAACTAACTCAAATATCTCAAAAAAAAATCATGCACAACGTGTGATTTAAAACACCAGGCATGCGATGTTTGTTAACAAGTCGAACCCACTTGCGAGATTATGTATGCTTACTGATAACCGTTCCCAATAAGTCACAACTTTTCAAGATTCCTGTTCTCCCCACCCTTTCACCTTCACAACTCAACTCACTCCAAATGGACTAACTCCCACCTAGGAACAACACAATCTCTCTACTCGACCATATTTTCATCAGCACCACCCTCTTCTAACATGTCATCATTCTTTTTGACCACCAACTGCCACACCAGCCACACACGACAAAGCCCCTTGTCCTCCCTTGCGCACCAGCAGCTGTAGCAATAGGGCAGTATCGCATCCCACCTCTCTGTCCTATGGGCCCACTGAGGAGCTATAAGCTACTAGATCTTCCTATTGATGCTAGAACTTGCAATCGAGGTGTTGCCCTCGCCTATGGAGCCTCCAGCCAAGCAGCACTACTACACATCCTCTCATCCTTTATTTGCACCGACAAGGATGTCACCGAAGCACCCTCCACGAG
This sequence comes from Pharus latifolius, assembly GCA_019359835.1. Lineage (NCBI taxonomy): Eukaryota > Viridiplantae > Streptophyta > Magnoliopsida > Poales > Poaceae > Pharus > Pharus latifolius. The sequence continues at coordinate 92,972,702 of CM033321.1, read as the reverse complement.
GAGCTACTAGACATCTACGAACTCAAGCCACCTTTTTCATCGACCTTCCCATTGCCTAGCTCAGTTTGACGCCAACCCTGAGTGCAGGCCATCACCCTTTCTTGACTGCAGGTTGCGCTTCATGAGCTCTGGTAATACATCGCCAACTAACAAGTCAACTTCTATCATCTCCATGTGAATTTTTTTAAATAATACATTAAATAGAAACAATTACAGAAATATCAAATATTGTAAAGTTTTTGTAGATCTAGCATTCAGTCACCATACGTCATAACGATTGAGGTTTTTCTCGGTTTCAGTTGTCATACGTCTTGACCGAGTTTCTACACCAACCGATCGGAAAGACTTAGTCCCAAGACGTACAGTGATTGAAATCAAAAATCATTCAGTTGTCATATATTTATATATGGCGATTGAAACCAAGAAAAATCATAGTCGCCCGGATGTATGGTGACTGGATGTTAAATCTGTAAAAATTTTACAATGCCTGTTAGTTCTATAATTATTTTTTAATATATTATTTAAGAAAATTCTCCATGTTGTGTTGTCAATTTGGGACGAAGTTTCCATACACAGATTGTTCTATTGTTTTATTTTTTGGCACAATAAATACTCATGGTTTATCAAGTGCTATGCCTAATTGATTGCATAGATATATGAGACATGATGGATTGCATGATAATTATTTATCAACATCTTTCCCATGTATACTTTAGCAGGCCGGTAAGATTCCTCAAATTTGCTCTTCTGTATATAAAATAGTTATTATTTGTTATTCTACCATATTTAATATTATTTTCTGTTTTTAGTTTTTTTCTCACATGAAATAACTATTTCGCTTCTGAATCCAAACAGGATTGGCCACATAAGAGAAAGAAGATTAGAATGCTTTGATCGCTATGGGTCGGTATTAGATTGGCCTGTAAACGAACACATATATTCAAAATTGCACAGCTAATCACAAAGAAAAATTCAAAACGGAAGTTTTAGGAGTTATAATTCCACACAGTTCTAAATCAAAAATTCTAATTTCCAAAATGAAAATTGCGCACATTGAGTTTCTAATTCTACAGTCGCGCAGCGCCTGACAGCGAGGCCACTGGAGCTCCATTGTGATCACCGAGCCTCGAGCCTTGCATGGGTGGTCATGGGATGCGCGAGCAGCCTCGTGTCGTGTACTATGGGCAGCCTCATCACTGCCGCTTATCACCACAGCCTCGGGCCTTGATTTGTCACCATTGCTCGTCGTCGAGACCACGTTGTCGTCGTCACGCGGCAGCCGCTCGCCGTCACTGTTGTGTGAGGCCTTGGGCGACGTGCGTCACTTTGGGTCATCGCGTCTTTCGCCATCACCGTCTCCACTACTCCCGTCGCTGTTCGAACCACGAGGCGGCCGCCACGCTGCACCTCTACCTCGCCTCTGCCGCTCGCCACTCGTCGTCACGCAAGGCCCCGGGCCACGCACATCACTTTGGGTTGCCGCGTCTGTCGCCATCGCCTATCTCCACTGCTCTCGTCAACCATTGCCATCACCATCGCCATTGTTGCACTGCTCGGACCACGGCACGACCACGATGCTCCTTGGCCATCTCATGCTTCCATGGCTCCACGCCACCACTTTTCTCGTCGGGTGGGTGGGTGTGAGGAACAGAAAAAGGAGAGGTGGGAGAGTTGGGTTAAAATCTTGGCTTATGAACCAAGTCCTCACAAATCTGGATTTTTTATTTGGGTTCAAGGGTAAAATAGTAAAAAGACTAAAATACAAAATAATGTTAAAAATAATGGAATCACAAATGATAACTATTTCACTTTTTGAAATAACATATTAAATATGTCAATATTTTGAGTAATATTTTTAGATACGCCATTCTTTTTTGACTGAGTTCAAAGAAACAAAAATTTTAGAGCTTATTGGAGATGCTGAGCATAATAAATCGAAGCTGAAGACAGAGGCAAGTCCTCGAAGCTCTCCCCAGGCGTTCATAATAAACAATCCCTCAAAATAAATGATGGGTCTTTTCCAAATCTACCGCTAATGAAGCCGAAAAGGTTAAACAAATTCTGTAGGTGTTTGCAATATACAGTTTACTGACAGTTCATTTCGACAAAAGCTCACAACTCATCTTGCATTTTGCATTGTACAGAGAAAAGGGAAACACTTAACAGTGAGGGTTATTGAAGACTAGATTCTTAACACTAGTAGTGGTTTATGTTAAAGCATATTTAAAAACAAAAATAAAATTTACAATTATTGCTGCTATATAAAAGAATCAGTCCCTTCTGAAAGATAAATTATATGTATCTGTAGCTTGATGTTCAAGAGAAATTTCAGACCGCAGACAAATTTGAAAAAAAAAAATGGTTGACGGGCTAATGATTTGTGCACATCCTATGGAAACGTAGAAGAAACGGATGTACACTTCTTGTTATTGTGTACATGCAAAGTAAGTTGGAGACATTTTTGTCGAAAGCATAGTCTTTTTTGCTATGAAGTTGATATGGAAGGAAATCGTGCTATGTTCCAGCGGGATGGGACGCTGAGTAGTTTTAATATTCTCGTATATGTTACAGTCTCGTCTTATTATTAAGAATTTATATTAAATAAAAAATTATTCGATTATCTTTTATCTTATCTATGAGAATTTGAGTTAAAAAGAAATCATCTTATCGAGTTTGACTTGAATTCTAATTAAAATCCTAATTGATTCCAGTTTAGTTCTAAGTCTATATAAAAATTTATATTTTTATAATTTGGTGTGCCTTCTCTTAAAATAAATTCTCTTCTCTAATAAATAGTATCATAGCTATTGATTCACCACCCCCAGAGCGCATTCGACGTGTATCCTGGGTGCAGTATCAAGAATTTTTCTCTTTTATAATCTATTATTATATTTCTTCAATCCTCTTCCTCTTGCCGTAACATTATTTTTGATTAGGTTTGTAGTCTCTCTTGTTTGATTTGATTTGGAACTCCTCTCTATTGACATTACTACTACTGCAAGTTGTCTTTTTTACTGATGTTATCATCCATACCTTTTTGCTGATACTTCTCATGATTATATGGACATCTGTAGAATTATACATATTAAATTTCCTGTTGTTATTGCTGCCACTTTTCTGTCTTGGTCGTTGTCGGCGAACTTTCTTCTCCTATCCCGCTCTAGATCGGATCTATTGTGCATTAGTTCTACTCTAGATTGGTTATTGCTGCCTTATTTGCTTTAGTAATTAGTATAACGTCCACAACCACTATTTCCTTGCATTAGTGATTCCATAGACGCATGTTATTTTGAAGGAGTTTTATCCGTGGATTCTTTGTATTTGATTTTGTTGACCTATTGATACGATCATTTGTCGCTTCAATTTTTATTCTGTTGAAGCAGTAAACTGTTGCAAATTATCCTTATACAAAGGAGTTTAGTCGAGGAGGTAGTTTGTTCTTGAACGTCTTTCACACTTATTGGATTGTTTGTTTCTTGTCATGTTGAAAGAACAGCTAATATATGAGGTGTTTTGATTCATCATTGGAGTTATGTTGCATTTGGATCAAGAGCTCTTTTTAATTCATTTTGAGTAAGATCATCAGGTTTCAGATTTGACAACATCAACAAAGTTTGGTACTTCGTGTTTTGCACTGTGGCAGATGCATATAATGGCTATTTTGTTCAATCAAAGAGGTATGTCGATGATATTTTGATTTTGTGGTGTTCAAGATTCCATCAATTCTCTACTTAAGCTAAGAGACAAGAAACATAAAGAGTTATATAATTTAGAGCAGTATTTTCATCAGCAGTTATGTTGTACTGGTATAATTTGATTTTGTTTTTTGTTGGATGAGATTTTGAATCAAGAAGGAGATTGTTAGTGTTGTCTCTCATCTCATTATTAAGAGTTTGTACAAAACAGAAAATTGTTCAATTATTTTTTATCTTATCTGTAAGAATTCAAATCAAAGAGGAGTTATCTTACTAAGTTTGAGTTGAATTCTAATTAGAGTATTTTATTAATTTCAGTTTAGATCTAAATCTATATAAGAATTGATATTTTTATAATTTGATATAAATAAATTCTCTTTTATCCCTAACAACATATGTGGCTGGAAAGAAACTAGGGAATGTTATCGATATATGATGAACAACTTCTTACCTTAAAAGTTGGATTCTGTATCAAGGGCAGTAGTTTCGGGTAGCAAGTCGCAGGAGATCCATTAAATTTTTTTTAGATAAGATCTTGAAATTGTGTGTGCTTCCAAATTAGATATTTTTATTTCCATTGTCCATTTAGATGGCAAGTATAGTGTGTGCTAATTAGTTTAGCCTGTATTGCAATTTTCATTTCAATCTATACTTATTGTATTAATACTTTAGATATAAGATGGTATTTGGGCCTATGTTATGTGAATTCATTTTTTATCAATATAGTTTTGATTTGATATACATTTTTGTATTCCTAAATCATGGGTGAACCATTTGCCAAACAATACAACATTCGACAATAATTAATTTGGTGAATTCTGCTCAGGATATGCTGATTTATATCTATATACTATAAGAATACATATTCAATAAAAATTGCATAATATTCTTGTGTAAGATTTTGCTTTCTGCTTTCACAATTAAAAAACTGTCATATATGGTTGTATTTGACAAAGTTGAAAGCAAAAACTCTATATAGACACAACATAGCCCATCCTTAACCATGTGCAAACCAAGCATCATGTCTAAGCCAAGGTGAGTAGTATTGTTTAGTCTCTTCCCTTAATGTTGAAAGTAAGCTATGTAACGTGCATGCAACTCCTGCATTAACATGTCTAGCAGGTTGGACGGCAAGGTGGCCATCGTAACCGGCGGCGCGAGCGGCATCGGCGAGGCGGCGGCGCGGCTGTTCGCGTCGAGCGGCGCCACCGTCGTCATCGCCGACATCCAGGACGAGCTGGGCCCGGCTGTGGCCGCATCCATCGGCGCCGACCGGTGCCGGTACATGCGGTGCGACGTGACGGATGAAGGACAGGTGGAGGCTACTGTGGGTGCCGTCGTGGCGGCGCACGGGCGGCTGGATGTCATGCTCAGCAACGCCGGCGTGCTGCTTCCCACTGGCTCGGTCATGGACATGGACATGTCCGCGCTAGACCGCGTCATGGCCGTCAACTTCAGGGGTGCGGCCGCCTGCGTCAAGCACGCGGCGCGCGCCATGGTGGCCGCCGGCACGCGCGGCTCCATTGTGTGCACTGGCAGCGTGGCGACGTGCCAGGCCGGGTACGGTCCGGCGTCGTACACGGCGTCCAAGCACGCCGTCCTCGGCCTCGTCCGGGCCGCGGCAGGCGAGCTCGGGCGGCATGGGGTGCGCGTGAACTGCGTGTCGCCGAGCGGCGTGGCCACCCCGCTGAGCTGCAAGCTGATGGGGGTGGGCGCCGAGGAGATGGAGGAGATGACGGCGGCCGCGAGCGTTCTGCGCGGCAGGGCGCTCAAGGCGGCGGACGTGGCGGAGGCGGCGCTGTTCTTGGCGTCCGACCATGCGGCTTTCGTAAACGGGCACAACTTGGTGGTGGACGGAGGCCTCACCGTGGTGAACCCCGCCGTGTTGCAGTCCATTGGGCTGTGATCTCCGCCGTGCATGCAATGCACAAAAAATTGTTGTTTTGAGTTTAATTTGATAAAATTCTATTTTTAGAAGTTATCAAACAATAACTAAGATGCTACTGCATTTTGTGTTGTATCACTCTTTTTGTTCTGCCTGGGAATTTTAGCTTATAATTACCTATAACATAATAATTTCTTTCAGAATTTTGAGTTAAGATAACTCGGATTAGTTGTGTTTAACTAGAAGATATACAAATGTGGGTGGAGATTAAATTTGTGATTACTCACACAACAAAAAATGATCATAAAAGCTAAGAACACAGTATGACTAATTTCTAAGCAATCTTTCTCATAAAGTACACAGATATATCTTGCTAAACGAAAGCACTATAAATCGAACTAGACTTCTTATAGCCAATAGCAACATTGGGATCTCAACTAATAATTAATTAACTACTTAATTAACTAATCCTGCACAGAAACAGAATTAAATTGGATGGACATTGCGGTCAGCTGTTCACCTCGCAATCACTGCTGTTCGACAAAACTGAATTAATTACTCCCAAAGGAATTTCAACTTTACAAACTGGCCTTTCAAAAAGTGAAAAAAAAGAACTTCTCAAAGTACCATTCGGAACTTAGAGAATATTATGTCCAGCTGTGAACTGCAAATGCCGTACTACTAATTGCAAACAGTGCAAGAGGGATCTTAATTCAGAACTGTACCAGTGAGAATGGAGAATCTACAAGTACTATCACAAGTGCAAGTGGCACTAGTTAGTTGCAAACAGTGGAAATGTTAGAAAGTCTACTCTGATTGACGATCAATTTTTACCAAGATAAGTTCTCACAATGCCAACATGATTCGGTCTTTATTTGCTTTAAGATTTAATTTTGTTGAGACAATTAAATTTAGTGATACGGCCTTAATTAAAACAAGATGACGGAAAAGCTCTATCCAACCACTAATTGGTCGTATATTAGCCGACAGTATATATACTGATTTGTGATGTATTACCACTCAAAATCAAGGTTTGTATACTGTACATCACCAAATCTGTCACATAATTTGTACAGAACACACTTCGGCAGTCAAAATTAGTTGACATGTGGCTTGAAACAAATGTCTCTTTAACCCTTAGCAGACAAAATAGAGCCAATTGCTATATCACGACAGTTCAGGGACCATTGGGAAAATTTTAAAACTGAAAAAAAAAACAGTGCAATATATACATTTCTCTCCGGCGTCTCGGACTCGCTGCCGCCGCCGCCGTCGGAGATGGGCCGTTCTCCGGAGAACGGTAAACCCTCATCGCCGCCGCCTCCTCCTCCTCCGCGACGCTGCCACTTCTGGCTCCCCAACAAGCGCCGCCACTGCGCCAACTCGGCACTCCCCTCCTCTCAGTAAGCAACTAAGAACTCCCCAACACACCCCCCCCCCCCCCCCCCCCACCCAAACCGTAACCCTAACTCTCACCTCTCCTCGTCAGGTACTGCGGCAACCACCTCCCCACCTCCTCCTCCGCCGCCGCCGGCTCCCGGCGCCGCGTCCCGTGCCCCGTGGACCCTTCACAGTAAGCCGCAAACCACCGAAATCCTAACATTGCCTCCTCTTTGCTAATGCCACCTTCTCCTACGCAGCACGGTGCTCGAGGAGAACCAGGAAGAGCACTCGAAGAAGTGCCCCCTGAGGAAGCAGGCCTCTGCGCTCGCCGCGCAGCCATACTACTCCAGGGGCATCAACTCTGGCGGAGCCGGCGCTGCTGGCGACATCACCTCTGCGGCAAAGCGCGCTGCCGTGCACAAGCTCGAGGAGAGGGAGTTCTGGGGCTTAATTGGGAAAATCCGATCAGTGCATGCGGCAGCGGTAGTGGCAATGCGTGAGTCATGCTTGGTTATGGATGCTTGCGAGAAGTGGATGAAGGGGCAGGTTGATAGGTGAGGGAATTTGCCAATTTGAGTGGTAAAGGTTGGGCTTTTGTTAAAGATTTGGGGGTGGTGAGTGATTTGTTGGTTATGTTGGGCAGGAAGGTGCCGTACCAGGAGAAGCACGTCATGCAGCAGGCATCGATCCTTGGGAACATGGAGACATTAGGGTTGCTTCAGAGGGGAGGTACAAAGGAGGCGGAGGAGGAAATGGCAGTGGTGAATGCTCCGGTGGTTGTGGAATTTGGAGCTGGGAGGGGGTACTTGACACAGATGCTGGTGGACTGTTATGGGATTAGGAAAGTTTTCTTGGTCGAAAGACGGTCCTACAAGCTCAAGGTCGGTCTAGCTGTGCAACTATTCCAATTACGTTATGTTTATATGCATGAATTCTGATTATTACTTTACCTCGCCAAATGTATCTCATATTGGATGTAGGACTTTGCAATGAAGAACCATATAAATGTTGCCAGTATTATTTTGTGCCCTGTTAGCTCGAGTAGATGCAAAATATTGCCAACTTGTCACCATGATTGTTGATATATGGTCAAAGTAATCACATGGCCGTTGCTTGTCAGGAATATCTTAGGCCTTAGGTTTATCGCAACCATCTCTAAAATTCAGCAGTTTATTGACATACTGTGATAATAGTCAGTAAGTGGCTGCTAAAATGTCTCAACATGTGCACCTCAATGTAAGCATCATTAAAAAATGTATGTATAGAATATTCATGTAAATTAGGATATTTAATATATCAATACTTTTTGCATCAAATTGGAGTTAATTTAGATATGTTGCTTACATGCAGATTTAACTACTTTTTAGATCTTACCAGATTGTTTTGTTTGTTTTTCTAAGAACTGAACAACTGGTTGTTATGTTAAATCTAATTTCATCAGGATTAGTTCTTATTTTTTTAAGTCAAACTGGAATAATGTTACTGTGCAGTTTTGTTAATTAGAAGTCATTTTTTATTCTCAAAAGAAGGGGAAAAAATGAAGTGATATGCTGACATATATCTCTTCCTTTTCTATACAACTTCTAGGCTGATCGAAGTTTGCGACAAAATGAAGACATTACTTTAGAGCGCCTGAGAATTGATAGTAAGATTTCCCTTTCCCCTTTGTTGAATGGTGGACATTTCACTTGTTCACAAGGACTATAGCTTTCTTTTATACTGCATTTCGCTATATGTGAGTTAGCATGGTTCATTTGTATGACCTTTCTGTACTGGGCTTTCTGCAGTACCTACTGGCTACTGTTGCTTCTCTTGGTTCTTTTCCAGTTCCCCCCTATATTTTGCAAACTCTGAAATGTCCATGGATGCTCTTTGATTGGTCAAACATTTTATCCATGCCAATTAGTGGTAGAAAATGAAATGTTGTTGCTTCACCTTGATATTGCCATAATTCTTATCCCGTACCTTACAGGTTCTTTGATCTAGTTTACAGAGTGTTACTTGTTGTCATGCTTGTATTCTAACTTTCACATCCATCAGCTTTATATATGCACTGATTAGAAACATAAATGCAGTTGAGGATTTGAACCTGCACGGAATAGAAGCACTGAGTGGACTTAACTATCTAGCAATTGGAAAGCATCTGTGTGGACCCGCAACAGGTGAATCTAATACATGAGATTTGCACATGGCTTTCATCCTAAGATATAGGAATGCATGAGAATAGCTGAATGTGTATGAGAAAACTTGTGTTTCCTCTGCAGATATGACCATGATATGCTGCCTTCATGAAGGATATAAACAGACAGAAGAAAAAGGCTGCAACAAACACCGTCTCCGGGGCCTTGCTATAGCTACCTGCTGCCACCATCTTTGCCAATGGAAGCATTATGCAAGTAATTGCTCCTTTTCAGGCTTGCTAAATCTCCTAGCAGATTTTCTTTGGGATGTGTTGTCAGCTACAGCTTAGTCACATCTATAGTAAAGTTGATTGCATTGCTTTCGAAAGAATCATTTTTCCTTCTGAAAGCTGGAGCTCTAAGCATTCTGTTCGTGGACATACACTTCTGTTCCTTTTGTGCATGTCAAATCCTGCTATGCCTTTTGCTCTAATCTGTTTTTTTTAATTGCAGATAAAACTTTTCTGACAAGTCTGCATATTACAGAGGAAGAATTCCATGCCATGACATGGTTTAGCAGCTGGGCTGTCGATGGTGATCACAGTTCACAAGATTCCTCATCTAGGGGTGAAGAAATGCCTTCTGAAGTCAGGTAAGAATCATTAAACAGGTGCCAAGTAAACCTCAGATTTTCTTTGATATTTTGATCATTGTGAAAGATCAGCTGTTCAAACTTTAATCACCCTTGCACAATGTCTGTTTGGTTGTAGAAAATTTTGCTTCCTGTGATCTGCCATTTCTTAGATGCATCTATAACATTTTTTGGAATTATGCTATCTACTTTGCACTTAAAAAATTAACATGCTTTTGTTGCTGTGTTTTCTTGGATAACAAACAGAGAAACGGAGAAGCATGACCCAGAGATCACTGGAATCGATAGAATCATCAGAAGTATACCGGCGAGGGAGAGGTCTTATTTAGGATTTATGTGTAAAGATATCATTGATACAGGGAGGCTCTTATGGCTTAGAGAAAAAGGTCTCGACGCGGATCTCGTAAGTTATGTCACATCAAATATTTCACCAGAGAACCATTTACTCATCGCAAAATGTAGGTCTTGAAACTGACCAATCATGTTAGAAAAAGAACAATCTTTTAAGCCTTCCAATTACGAGAAATTTTGCAAGGTAAAGTTGTGAGCGTGAGCCTGCCTACTGTCATCAATATGCAAAGTTTGTCTTTGCTGTAGCCGATGTTGGCGGTGCTGGTGCCCAACGTCAGAACGTTGTATCATGAGGTTGTCATCTTAAATCCTTGCTTAGAGATTCTTTTCTTGATATTCCAAAAGCCTGTCCACACCTCTCTGACTATGCAGTTGGATAAGAAGATTACACAGAGAACACTCCGAAAGCACAAAGGTGATGTTGTAGCTTCTGTTCAGTTCTTATTTCGGTTATACTGATGCTTGTTCAAGCCTGTATGCACATGAACATGACATCTATCAATCCACACCCTATGCGAGCGAACTGCAGTTTCCCTGTTCTTATTATGGTGTTTTTTATGTAACACAATGAAATCGATTGTACTTGTCATCGATATAGAATCCTTCCGTGATGTTGCAAAACTGTCTTCATTGAAAACTTGAAGATTTGCTTGGAAGTTGTACTTCGATGGTAGCCTGCTTTTCTATGTAGTACATTGTACCACTTATTCTCCGATCCAATCTCAAGAAACAGACTACCCAGCAGCTAATCTGAAAATTACAATTACAAAGTGCTGTTTGGCTTCTCACTTCTGCAAACTGAAGAACACACGAGTACAAACATGCACCAACCAACGAAAACATAAGAGAAACAATTAATAGGGGATCAAAATTGCATTACATTGCATGCGTACCTTAGTGCCAGTTTAATCCATGGCCAGCAGAAAACAGAAAAGAACACACAGCAACAGCTGCAATACCCAAGGCGAAGAAACTCTGATCAGCATGCCCCCTCGGTTTTAGTTCATCTTGCGGGATGCCAGAGACAAACCTTGTTCGCGAGCCTCGGGGACAGGTGCGCGGCGTAGTGGTAGGCATCGGACGCGGACACCACTCTCGCCGGAAGCCAGAACCCGGCGACTTCGTGGCATCGTGGCAAGGGCGCCACGAGGCTGACTAGGAGACGAGCCAACAACATTTCACAAACGCAGCTGACCCAGATAATTTACATGCAACCACTAACTCAGCCGCACAATGTGACCTAGTGCTGTCAGTGTCATTTACTCATACATCCAATCCAAACTGAGACCAGAACACAGCAGCTTTCCTTTAAAATAGATAATCTCCAAAGACTTCACAAAAGAATAGCAGCATCAGCAGAAGGGCTAGCACAATCCACCTCCCTTCCTTTATTATGACCAAAATAAAAGGTAAGAAGATACATACAAACAGTACCAAGTTTTATTCCAGTGGCTTTTTTCTACATTAGTACACTACGTGGCCTCTTCTAAGAATAAAGAAAACAATGGTGTGATCTGGCGGATTCCCAAAGAATGCATTCTACAACGAAGATTCACATGTTAGCCTGTAAATAATAAATAATAATGATGTAGGTCATATAGCAGCACACGATCCTGCTTTTAAATATAAAGGATCTTCCTCTTACAGTAAGTAATTATATTTTACACTTGGTCGCCACACACTAAACTTCCAACTTACAGAAACACAGCTACACTCATTTGATCCTTCGACCCCTTCCTTACATTGCTCCGCGTTCTAACAACTCCCATCTGAATGTAGGGGCAGCATAAACCCTGGGAGGAGTATGAAGTAGTAGGCCCACACAGATACAGATCACAGCAACACCCATCATTGTCAGCATTGCTGGTCTGTAGAACAAAGTCCTTGCAGCAGAATTCGGATAGATCAGAGCCTGCCGACTGCAAAGGTTGCACTTTGTTACTGGTGCTGGCATTGACCTACTCTTGCATATCTCGAGGCTAACATCACCAGGTTTCACTCCATTGGTGACTACAGGGCTCATGCTGCTAGGAATGCCAAGAACCACATGACTTTTCTCAAGATGCTTATCAATCTTCTTCTGGACCAGATTCAGGTAAGCATCATTGCCTCGCTGGCGAGCATAGTCTTCTGGGGTGAAGCCTGTTTTATCTTGTGAATTTTTCCATGCATTGATTCCAACCTGGCAGAAAAACAAGAATGAAGAAAATTAGACAGGAGACCTTAATAAAATCATATCTGGCTTAATAATTACATAGCGCACGCAATCTAGCATCATTCATGTGTTCATTCCAATCCAAGGATAAGAGTGTATGTTAGTGAAAAAAAAAGTCACTTTACTGTCAAGTTGCCTTTTGAATTCCCCAGGAACTTAACCAAATTTTCAAGCATAAAGCAAATTGATATGGAGAAACTTTAGGCAACACAGAATAAAAGCAAAAGCAATTAAATCATGACCCAAGTAAAGATAGGGGAGATACCAGTCCAGGATCATTAGTCAGTGCGTCCAATATACCCTCTGCATCACTGGTAGCAGCTGCTATATGAAGGGGACTAAAGGCAGAAGAGCCTGGAGCATCAGGTCTGAAAAGGTATGTCTCTGAATCTACCTTCAAGTTTTTATTCAGCTTATACATCAGTAGGAATTGAACCATACTGACAGACTTTCTTCGCACGGCAGAATGTAACAGATTTTCTGACAACAACATTTCTTGTGGAGACTGGGAGCCCACATCAACCAATCCAATGAATAAGAAATCCAAAAGCATTTTGGTCACAGCACACCAATCCCGCTCCATAGCGAATATAGCAAGGAACCTGAATCTACTCAGATTAAAGAGAGCTATAGGTGGCTCCATCTTCTCATATTTAGATATTCTGTTGGCTCTACGAAGAAGCCAACCCAGCTCATTTAGAAACTCTAAAGCTTGGTTTCTGGCAATATCATCATCTGCTTGTCCATTGCTATAATTGTCACAGGAGAGCTCAAATATGCTTTCTAGTTCACAAATCTCACAGCAGACATCCTGCTCAGCAATTATGAATGGGAAGAAGCCATTGCTAAATCCACCATCTTCAACCTAACTTGCCAATGAGATTCAGAATAAGTTCAAAGGTTACGTTACAAAAAGAGAACAACATAAAAACAGGTGGTCTTTAGCAAGTTGTACCTCAATGAATCCTCTTCCTCTTGAGCTAGGGAGGGAGCAAAAGAAGCTGAGACGTTGGGTCCCCTCATGCTGAGCATTTTCAGCTATAATAGACGTATCTTCCTGGAATATGCAGCACCCTTCAAATGAGCAAATTAACCTGCAAAGATGATAAGCCACTACATCTTAGATAGTGATGTTGGAGGAATCTCAAACCGTACTGGCATCTCATTAAAGCACAAGATGTAAAATGCAGATAAAGTACCTTGAGGAGGCATCAACTAGGTTAAAACCTTCAACTTTGAAATTTACTGTTGCTGTATAAGGAGCAGCAACAGGTCTAACACACAAAATTTTACAGTGATGATCAGAACAGGGTGCCAATGGTCTGTCCAACACAACCTGACCTGTAGTATGAATGTAAGACAGATTAACAGACCCCTCAAAAAATGTATGTAGAATACAACTCAAACAACAGTGCAAGAATAGCTTAGCACTTGGGACTCACCATCGTACATAAAAGCTATCTGGTGCCGCACCATAGCAAAGACCAACCCTGATGCCCAGAAGTTGTCAGTGGAACTATTCAGAAGCTTATCCAGGTGCGAGCTCATATCATTAGAGAGCTGTTGAAAAGGATCAGCCACCGACAGAAAAAGACCACCATAGTGAAGTTAAATGATTTTAAGAAAAAAAGCATACCTCCCTCCATGCAGACTCAACTAACCGGAGATATACTGTTAGAATAATACAACCCGGTCGAATATAGCCTTCTATATCAGTAGGGCTACTGGATAGCCAACCAAGAATCTGAAATTCAGGTTCAGAGCATTAGATTCAAGATATGTTCTCTTATGCCATGCTAAGACAATGCATAATATACCTGTGATCGCAAAACTGGAGGTAAATCACTAGGAACTTTATTGAATAGCTTGAAGACGATTTTGTCGGTCCGACACTGCAAAAAAAAATTAATAATAATCCATGAGAAAGAGAGAGAGAGCTGTTTCACAAGAAAAAAGAGAACACCTCTGAACATATTGTAAGTATACAATGTAATTTCAGCAGAATGCGGGTATTTCTGTAAGGCCAGATTACCAAGACTATTGTTGTCAACAGTAATTCTCTTTCTTGCATGCCTTTAGATACAGGTTAAAGCGTCTACTCAAATGACTTTGTGGCCTTAAGACTAGAATTTTCAGATCTGATGCCTAATCATATGTTTGATTTTGAAGCTTGGATCTTGGGGAAGGAATGTTTGTGTTTAGTGCACTACTGCATTCAAATTTTATTCTTGCAATTTGTTGGTTCGGTTCTTAATATTCTTATCACATTTTCCAGTAGATGTGTTGAAACCTAAGGAAGTTTTAAACACTAGAAGTCAAAAGGTTTAAAACACTACAACTAGGGGTAATTTGATTCCTCAAACCAAACAAAGCAATCCGATCCCGCACAAATCAAACAAATTTGGCATTCTCACACCATTCATCAGTCCAGTGCATTCAAAATTCCATTCCAATTCCAAATCTGAGCACAAACTACATGTCTCCACCTAAGACAGTTTTCTCCTAATAATACTATCATAGTTTGGTACAGCTGTACAAATAGTATCCCACTAGCCAATTGACAGCTGGTGAGTTAATGTTTGTTGGTATCAGTAAATAAGGTGCATTGCCAGTAAGTCATCTGAGAATTTGAAATTAACCCATTAGCATTTTCATATGGGGTCGTTGCAGGGAATCAAAAGATAGACCTGAGCATCTCCATTTGAACTTGACAATGATTGAGTTGATGTTGAATCTGAATTGCCACTAGTCTGTGGTGGGCTTTGAGTAGAATCCTGCTGCATCCACGATGGACAATTAGGAGAACCAGTGGCCTTGAAGACAGGTGTAGGTGAATCTTCATATCCGTTCTCACAACCTTCCATATCATTGCAAGTGTCATTCAAATCAAAATCCTTAAACTTGCATGCAGTAGGCTCTGTAGAGGCAGAGAATAAATACATATAAGCTTATGTTTTCATGAGCGCACATATCCTGAAGGGTTAAAAAGGGTTACACATCTCACCAGGAGTCACCACTATATTAGCATTTGATTGTGATGGTACAATAGATAAAGAAGCATGTTCACACTGATCGCCATTGAATAAAGGCTTTTTGGAGTTAGATGGTCCTGCAGTATCTGCTGCAGTGGTATGCACAGCATTAGCTGTTTCAGAGGTTCCAGCATCTGATCCTTTCTGCAGGCTTTGGCATGCCTCCAGGAGTCTACCGAGTTCTTTTGGATCCAATGATCTTGCCATGGTCCCTAGGTTTCTCCAAAGATGGGATAACAAGTCTTGACCTTTTAACTGCTCAGCATTGTCAGCTGTAAGTACAATTCAAAAAGTCATGTGTCTTCCTGAAAAATACAATAATAGTTTGGAAGAATATCTGCACAGGAAAAAAAAACGAAAGGGAAAACACTAGAGAGTAAACTAATTTGCTGATAATAACATAGTTCAGTCCAGCCATGATCACCAATCCATTCATCTATATTAGTTTTAAGAGAAAAACTATCAAGGTCAACAAAAATAATAGTCACATAGCTGGTAACTGCAACATTCTAAGGTTGCAACAGCAAAACCCTGAATATGATGGACCCTCATGTGCAGAATAGGCTAACTGTGTATGTTAGTATAGCAAAGGTCTCAAAAAATGATGCTAGTGTAGCAAACATGAAAAAGTACTTACAGTTCAAATTGGCACAAAATCCAAGAAGACTCAAAAGTAAATAACTGCCGACTTTGTCCTCAACTGAAGCAGCCCCACCAACACCAGCGCCAGGCCGGGTTTTCCTCCGCCGTCTATTGTGACCTGCTAAGCGTCGACGACAACTTCGCTTCCCTTCGTCAAATTCTTGAAGAAGGTGAAATCTGTACAAGAAAATGTAAAGAAGTTGTAGAGAATTTGCCAATATCTAAAAAGAATGTTTGTTCTTACAGGTATATTTTGATGCTATCGCATCATCAAGGGTTTGTGTAGGACATTAAGAAGGCTGTATGCATGCATGGTCAATGTAGTACGTGTAGGATTAATCACATACGATACATTGTGCACTGAAGACATGACTTGAAAATTAAAAAAAGGGGGACTGACCAAATTTTTTCCAATAATGAATCCAATCTTGGTCCAGGGGCTAACTCCACACCCCAAGACTTTGGGGTTGTGGAGCTAATACCATGGTTGCGGTGTTTGCCCCCTGAATATGGTGGAGGGTTCAGGGGCTAACACCAACATTCTTGCTGTTGCAGGGCCAACACCACAGGTTTTGGCGCTCGCCCCTAATGTACCATGGATTCCAGAGAGCATGGTAGGGGGTGCAAAGGTAACACCACAACCATACAACTGGAGGTAAGACAACTATGTTAATGGAAACCAGTGTGCATTAGAAGTTAATTCAATTGGTCGTAAACCATACAACTATACATCTATTATGAAAACAACAGGAAGAAGCCAATAAACTAAACATGGCAATTCCTGATAATACTCTGCCTACTAAAGCCCCATTTGGTAGGACTTAAGTTTCTGCCAAAAGTGGCTTCTAGAGGCCTCTTAAAGAAGTTAGGAGAAAGAGGCTCAATTTTCTCAGTCCTTCTCAATTCAAAATGAGCTTAAATTTCTCCGAAAAGTCCCTCTTGTTGCACCCGTTTAGGAGGATTTAAACTTTTGGTAGCTTTAAACTAACTGAAGCTGAAGCTCTCCCAAACGGGGCCTAAATTGTTTGGCTCATGGTGGATCAAGAAGCACTTGTCTATGATCGACTAATGGTTTACTTAAGAACATATAATGTATAGCATGTATGTATATGTTGCAAACCTCCAAATCTTGAGTTAGAATTACAACCTAAAGGCTATTGATGCCACATCTAGAAGTTTGGGGTATAATTGAACTTGTTGAGCATGGATTTGCCCACTTCTAGCATTACCGAGATGATGATACATTGATATTTTCCTCTTGTTTATAGCCATAATGGCTTATGATGCTTCCCCATAGGGCGGACGTTAGTACAACATCATGGATTAGAAGTTAGCACAAATTTCAAGCTTGCATGTTCACCGCTTTATGTGAAACTTACTATGTAACAGTGCTTCTCCATTCATTCCCACACCAACAAATTATTACATGCAAATGACAAATGACAAGTAATTGCAACTCTATCATAGAACTAACCTACTGCATTGTTGGCAGAACCGCTGGACGGCATTTCCGACCACAGCAGTGCTCGCCTTAGCATGCATTTCGCAGACCCTGTGCCGCCGATGATAATCCTTCGCCCCAGTAAGGTCCGCCCCACATCCCACCACCTGGCACACCGGCCCACTCGAGCTGCCACCCTGCACCCTGCTCTTCTTCCCATTCCTCTCCTCCCCA
This sequence comes from Pharus latifolius, assembly GCA_019359835.1. Lineage (NCBI taxonomy): Eukaryota > Viridiplantae > Streptophyta > Magnoliopsida > Poales > Poaceae > Pharus > Pharus latifolius. Next base: position 92,955,052 of record CM033321.1, on the reverse strand, counting down.
TTAAGACCACCACTCTCCACTGCTACCGTGCCAACTGCATCTCCCCCAATTCTCAAGCTTAGCGCCCCACCACCATTCTCCATCCTGTTCTCCTCATCCTCTTCCTCCTCCTCCTCCCCATCATCATCCTCAATAACCACCACCCGCTTCCTCTTCTCCGAGTCACCTCTCATGGCCCTCCCATTTCTAGCCAGCTCAGCTTCGCCTTCCCCAGAGCAAGACGGCGAGCTGCTCGACGGCGAGCCATTCGCCGGGACGGGCACCGGCGTGGCAACAAAGAGCTCGCCATCCCAGCTCCACTCGTTGAGGTCCCAACCGAACACCCTCTTCTCGCCCGTGTTCAGGTCGACCCCGTCGTACAAGTGGCGGCCCTGCGCACCGACCCCAGTCGCCTTCATGGCCTCCAAAACCCCAAAAACTTACCCAAACAACCTTCCAGAAACCGCGACGACCACAGCAACCGCGGGAACCGAGAGATCTAATCAGCCTCCCTCCTCCAGAAATCCACGAACGTGACGCCCACGCAGCCACGGATCCAAACCAGCGAGACCCACATGCCCTCGTGCCGCCTCCAAACTGTATCACTCAAACAGACCACCCCAAATCCGAGCTCATACAACTCAAAATCACCGGGAAAAATCCGGAAAAAAACTGAGGAACAAGTGAATCACCAAACCAGGCGAATTGATGTCGAGGAATGCAGATTTGAGGGCGAATCGAACTCTGGAGGGATCGGATTGGGCCAATTTGGCAGGGGATTTGGGGATTTTGTTTTTTTTTTTTTGGTGGGAGTCGAGAGAGAGAGAGAGAGGGGAAAGGAGGGAGAGAGCAAAAGGGGGTAGCTGAGAGGGGGACGCGTAGCTGCGCGATGGTCTAGTCTGCTTTGTAACAAATGGGGGCGCAAATATTGTACGGTGCACCCAGATAGTACACCACGAGACTAGTACTAGGTAAAAATAAATAAGATAGATCTGGCTTAGGTTAATATGGGCTAGTCTAATGGCACTATATAATGCGAAAGACGCGGATATATTGAATTGTATGTGGTTCTAAGTGGATAATGATAAGCAGTTCTAAGTGAAGATGTGGAGAATTTGTGGAGTGATTAAAATTGGATTTATGTGTTAACTTAATTCTATAGGTGGATCGAGTCAAATTTACAAAACTGATTTAATATTGTCTTATTTCTATCAATTACAATGATTATTTCATAGCAAACACAGTATGAATGTTAGTAGTAATAATTATAAATATAAATTTTAAAAAGAGTAACAATATTGTTTGATTGATCTTCTTATGTGTGTTTCACTCTACATTTATCTATATGAAATGGATTAATATATATACCTTTCTTTATTTGAAGAAGACAGATCTGACTCGATGATTGATGAACTTGTCTTCTAATCTCGTATTATATCACAGAATCGGAGGTATTAAATTGTATACCATGTCTCAGTGGGTAAATGACAAACATCGATGAGCAAAGGAGGGGGAGAACTTGTAAAGCATCTGCAATTGGGCTTACATCACTCCAAATTTTGCAATCCCATCATTTAATCTCTTCTCATTTCTTATGATAACAGTGAGTACCTCGAAATAAATCCCGTGTAAAAGTGTCCGTGCAACAATTATAAACTTAGGTTTGACTAAGAGCGACAGCGCGATTTGGCAAATCTTCTTATCTGTTTTTTTCATGCATTGATTTATCTAAAGAGAATTAATACATACCTTTCATCGTGTCATGTAATTCTTGACATCAATCTAATAATGTAGATGATTAAATGATGCTCTCTGCCACGATATTCCCCTAGAAAAAAAATCTTACCAAGGGAACAACAACAACATATAGTTAACTATTTCATTAAATCAATTAACCTTTTTCTAAAAGTTCCTAATTTATCCATCATTATTCTTATCATACAGGCTCTTTGCTATATGATAAAAAATAAACTTATAAAAAAAAAAGTTGTGCAATGTTGTTTGTATATAGAAAAAATAAAAAATCTCTTTGCCATATGATAACAACATTATATAAAAAAGATTAAGCTTATAGAGTGTAGATTACGCTTGATTTAAACATAGTCAATTATAGTGTACTTCAGTCAGGATTTGTTTGCGGTAAAAAGAACATTAGTTTGTAATATATATTCTGTAGTTAAATAAATCAACCCTAAGTTGGGATTTATAAACCAAGTTACACGAGGTAAGACTTAAATCTCAGGTTGACTCAATATTCCAGCAAACCTGGAATAATGTCGCCATTCTCCCTTTATAGATTTAGTATCATGGCATGGATGGATGATTAGTAGCACTGATGTTGCCAAGTCCAACTTTGAATGAACCATTCTGAATGCCTTTTTTAAAAAAAGAAAATTTGAGTCAAACAAAGTAATGAAACACTTAAGATTTGTGGCTTTCACGTTTGACTAAGGTTTGGTAGTGCCAGAGACCTATGTGGGCTTCATATGGACGCAATTGGTGATCGGTGGGCCAAAACTGCATCAATGTAGTGGCATCCACTCGGTGGGGCTCACCATCATGCGCATACAGAATCTCAAAGTAACTAGAGTCAGCCGATTTAAGCCCCGTTCGATCCATCTTATTTTATAAACCCAATAAATCAGCGCAGGGGTTTATTTGAGTCTTATAATTCAAAAAAAATTTAATTTAATCGATAAATATGAGATTTAAAACTCCTATTTGGTTTCGCTTCAATTTCAAAAATTTAAACCTAGATGAGCTAAAGACACCATTAAACTTCTCTTCTCGCTTGTTTAAGTTAAAGCTAAAGTTTTCCCATATAATAAGTAGAGTTTTCGAGTACGCTAGAAATGTGAACAGAAAAATGGCAGAAACAAATGAAAAAATAAGTTTGTCTTTAGGTAAAGGATTTTCTTGCATCATATCAGATATAGACTTGACCATAAGTCACTTTATCATACGAAAATAAATGGAAGAAATAATACAGCATGTTGTAGTAAGTTTGTTTGCAAAAGAAACCCATGTGAAGATCACCAACAAATTTGGTGTCGTTTCCTGTATAGATCCTAAAACGTACCAACATTGCTTACAAGCAAATAGACAAACAATTAACAAAGGTACTTTTATAATTTTCCATAACAAATTATTTAAAGAACCATCTCCCGACTTGTCATTAGCAAAGATATTTTTCATACGTGTCCTGAGACTGTGTGCTGGAATCAGTGACGAAACTAGAAATTATGCCTACTGGGTCCTTTTAATACAAATAATTTTCAAAGAGCTGCTTCTTTAAAGATTTTTTTTTTTGACTTGTATACAAATATATATATATACAAGAATAGGATTGCAAAAATCCAGTGGAGTCTTGTGACCCCACCGGCTTCTGTCTGACTCTGTCAATGACTAAAATTATATAAATTAGTTAACATATTACTATAAAATTGGTTCAAATAGTTATAATTCCTACCATGAGAGCCGTTATTTATTGATTTAGAAAGTTTATACAGTTTTTTAATACATAAGTTTGGAACATATAGCATTTCTGTCTGTCTGATTAATGGACGGCACAATAGTTAGTGATCCGTGATTCTAGACTAATGTTACTCATAGTGTAGATCTGATTTAGACATAAACTGTTGTGTCATAAGACATCTTCTTGTTGCTCCTACTGCCTAGACAAAGCAAAAATTAATTGCATGTTCTGAAGAAAAAAAATAGTATTAAGTTATGGGTTGGAAAAGGAATAAGTAGGGAGTGATGGAATAATTCACATGCTTGATCTCCATGAGCAGAAGATGCATATGGAGGGGCAGGGAATGGGTGAAATTTGTCCTTTCTTTCAAGGAAATTTGGGAGGCAACAGTCTCATGGGTTGTTTGGATCTTAGATTATAGATTTGTGAAAGTTTGTTAAATTGGATTTAAAAAAAAAAAACTAAAATGAAGTATTTTTTTTTCTTTCAAGACTAATGGCGAAGTTGGTTAGAATGTTGATCAGTGGAAGGGTTAGTGGATCAAACCCTAAAACGAACAATTTAATCTCATGTAAAGCAAAATAATAGGTCAACATTGTTAGACGCAACAATCAAACTCTAGATATGAATCAGAACAAACTCGAGAGATCAACTAAACTGTAGTATACACCTAACAACTGTGCATTATTCTAATAAATCAACAAATTAAACCCCAACTTGTCTAAACAATTCCTTAAAACTATTTCTAGGAAAAGTAAAAGATACTTTGTAAATCTTGTCATCCATAACAGCCATAAAGATTGACTTGGAGATAAGATAAGGCCGCTGGAGTCGTCACAAACAAGCAAAGATTACTACTATGCATAAGAAAAAGAAAGTAAAGTCTATGATGGACAAATCAATAGGCTTAAGTGTTGAAAAGAGTATAAAGGAGAGCCTAGTAGTCTTGTATATATGCTATGTCCAAGTAAATGCTTTTCTTAGGCGAGAAGGAGAAGTGTGGGTGGGTCGGACTCGGACCACAACATGGTCAGGTCCACACTACATGTGGCTGGAGAAAACGATAGTGCACTAAGCTAACTAATGGTCCTTCACTCCATCCTTCTGGTCGATCTGGTATTCTGATTACTTGTAATTTAGTCACATCGCTTTGTAATTGCAATGGAGGTATTTGAAATATACACCAACACTGATTATTTCGTAGTCCTTTCCAGTGTCTTCAGCTCTAACTATAATAGATTATAAATCTTATTATAATTATAATTATGATTACAAACCAAACGCACCTTAACACGAATTAAAAATTCATATTGTTTGGAAAATGCAAAAGATTAATGTGGCAATAATTGGAAGTCATGAATCATGGCCATGAGCAATTGAGCTGGAAGTCACACCCCATATATAATCTTTGGGCCATATGTTGCAGTTTGGTTGGGTCTCCATTGCCCTTTATGGACCACTCATACAGTCAGTCATATGCAATTTCAGGCCCATTTTTTGGCTGGCCTAGTTAGGTCCATAAAACTAATTAATTACCAGCCATATTAATTTGATGCTTGTGTCTTTTGCATGTAATGTCTCATGTACCTGCCCATCCATTGTAACTAAGGTCGAGCTTTGGATTCCGCTATGATTTAATTGAGCATATATCTGTTAGATTTTATTTCTTATCGGATTAGTGAGACTTAAAGCTTGGCATGTTTTCATATTCAGTCAAATGAACAAATACTAAACTAGTAGAACTACCGACTCATTGGCAACTATCTTCTTTCACCTTAGACAAAGTATGAGAGTTTTTAGTATATTTACTGTTAGTTGAAGTCTGTTTGGCATGATCCAACGTTACAAATGCAGATGAAGTGTTAACCACTTAACACATCACATGAAGGGATATTTATTGATTGATTAAAAAGTGCAGTAGAATACATAACAAACATGTACTAATATAGTATTAGTGACGAATGCATCAAACTTTTTTTTTCTTGCACCCACAACATCAAATCTCGCGTGGAAAGCATATTTGGGGGGGGCTTTAATTCCAGCTTTCGTCTCCACAACCTTATCTTCCATTTCGCAGGAGCCCATCCACTCAATTCTTTCTTTCACATCGCCAATCCACGCCAACTTTCGTGCATTGCATCTTAGTCTTGCATTTGTCACTCATCTCCTCACTTAGTCTGTCTCCAACCCATCGACGCTTCGTGAGGTGTTTCAACAGAATATTCTTCAGTATATTCTGTGCCACATATGCGAAGCACCATCTGAAGCACCCCCTACTCCAACCCATCGACACTTCGCGAGGCGCTTCGTACGGATCCACGAAAATTAAATTTAGGTGATTTTAGTAAAACATCAATAATTTTTAATTTAAAAATCGAATATATGCGATGTTTGGTCTTTATATGAAGATAATTTAAAGATCTACAACTTTCTCAATATAATCAACATCTAATTTGAACTATATTAATCATAAATTAAAAAATAAAGATTATATGTATTTTGATTGCACGTAAACCGAAGACGGGCCCACCCCGCAGAGAGAAATTTTTCGCCGCTTCATCAGCTGTCGCACCTCTTCTCTCTTTGCCGGAAAATTATTTTTTTATTCGTGAGACCCACCGGCAGACCTTTGAAGCGTTTGCGTTGCGGACGGTCTTAGATTAAGAGGTCGTTTTGTTGATAACTTGGATGATATGTCTCATTGTAAATTCTATTTAAAAGTTGTATAAAATATTGATGATTTTTGTCTTGTAAGACATGTTTAAAATTAGATTATTTGACTGATGTCCTCATTTTTCCAAGTGTTCAAGAGTAAACATTTGAGTTACCAGATAATTGATTTTAAGTGTTTAAACAAATCAAGTGTGTTTGGCCAAGGACATATAAGATATGAATAGACATGTTATAGAAATCAATAAAATAAAATTTAAACACATATCTATATAATTTTATACCTAGACACACGAAACAAATAGCCACTCAAATATATCCATCCAGTGTTGAATATTCCAAACGAAAACACTCGGCATACAAAAACTCAGCGATAGCCAGGTCTCTCTAAATTTGACTTGCTGGTGGGTCCAAGTGTCAGCCAGTATTTGCTGGCGACTTCCTATGTGGTTTACCAAGAATGCTGTCATGCATGTGTGTACTGCTTTCTTTTTTTTTTTTTTTCCTTTTATGAAGGGACGCACGATGCATATCTCCGACGTGTACATGCCTCCTTTTTCCTATATAGATATGTTTTTTTAGCTTTATCTAATAGTAAGATTTATTGGCCTTAGCTATTAAGCAAACTAAGCAAAGGGGCGCCTTGTTCTATAGGTCAATCTCGTGTGCCTAAGGTCGATCAAATCCTATTATTTCTTTATTTGCCACTGTTGAGTCTTTAGTCCCCTTTCTATTTAAGAAAATAAAAAGAAAAATAAAAGGGTCAACATGGAGTCATTCCAAATTTGGTTGTGCACCATCGGTTGTTCATTCCACTGAATGAACAAGAGCTTTAGAAGGTTTTATGTCAAGAAAGAAGTTTCGATGGAAATGGTTATGCTCATAAGAGGAAAAGTATCTTGAAATAGCCAATGTATCGATAATCCAATTAATTCCATATCAGATAGTCTTAGTGGATACTATGGTTCTGGTCTCTCCATATGCATCTTTACTAGTTGCTTGTAGGTTAATTTGTGGTATAGTTATGAGTTTTAGAGGATTCATATGAGCCAATCTGTCATCGATAAACTTATTTTAGCATTTATATGGTTTTCTCTGAACATAATAAAATTCTAGTTGATAGGTGAACTCAGAGTATTATTAAAGTAGGTTATGGTCAAAATAGTTAGCCAATTAGTACTAGATATTTGTCAATTTATCAACAACACAAATGATGGAATTTTTTCTTAAAAAAAGATGAAATTTCAAAGAACAAGAAGCCAAGAACCATATTTATACACAAATAAGTAGGTGGGTGCGAATTGTTCATGTGTGAATTTGCTCATGTATACAATTATACACAATAATACCAAAGGAGACAAGATACACAAAAAAGATGCCCACCATCAATTAACAAGTCCAAACTTTTTCTTCAAGTTGTCCATACATTGATCAAGTTGCTAATGCTCGTCAAAAGTTGTTTAAAGTGTCATTAATTTCTTTAAAATCCCTAAGATCAAAAGCCTTAATGCATCACCTCAACATTAATCCATTTAGTGATATTACAAAATTCGGTAACTTCTTTACCTTTATCAAGAAAATAGGATGCATTGTTCAATATTGGAATTCATTTTTTCACTTTTTTTCACAAATTGTTTAGTATTGTAATCTTATTCTAATAGGCTTGAAAAGATTACCCCACTTCAAACATTAAAAAGTAATTTCACAAATTTCATATTTTTCCTAAACATTGATAAATGAGAAAGCAGTCTTGCATAAATGTTAGCAATGTTGCATCATGAAAATGCTGTTGTTTCCAGTGAGGCCATTGGACTTGGATGATATTCACATAGTCACATTGCCAAAAATGAGAAGATTTTATCCAAACTTTGCAAGAAGAAGAATGAGTAGCTCAAGAGTGACATGACACACATGTATTTAACAAAAGAAAGCATTGCTGTATGAATGTATCAAATCGACATGCTAACCTGAAAATGATACTTCTACACCTCTTTTTTTTTTTTTTTTTTTTATCTTCTTGCTGCCTTCCTTTCTTTCTGATGATGATTTGAACAAAGGTGATCAGTCACAGATCCTGCAATATGTTCCTTTTCTTTCTTCTTTTCAAATTGATATGTATAAATCCAATCATAATCATGCCCAACTTTCTGTCCACGCTAATAAAGATTGTTTGCATGAAATTTTCAGATGCATATATCAGCAGAACCACTGATATTGATACAATAACAAGTTACTGGCTTCATGAAGATATCAGAATAAATTCCCCTAACATGTACAGATTCATGTTGCTTCATACTTCAAGATTAGGCCACAGAATATGTCCCTGTAAAATGGTACAAAATTTGGTGGAGAAACATCTGTACCTTAACCCATTGGATTCCTGAGCCCAGACAAGGATCTTTCAAGTGCACATGGCATGAACAACCAAGGGCAGACTTTTTGCGGTCATGCTTATTGCCCATCTGCCCCATTTGGTCTAAAAGCTAAATATTCCTACTGTTCTAAGAGCACTAATTTTCTTAAAAGCTAAGTTTAATCACTGTGCTAAGTTCTATCAGAATATGAACAAATTAACATGCTTTTTGTGGTCATATACTCATATTTGACAAATGCAAGGGCAGTTCAGATGTGTAATTGTCATAAGAGAATGCACATTGACCACTAAATGTAAATTTTGTCAAAATTTTTGCAATGGCAAGCAATGTTATTGGTCATAAGAGAATGCATCTCTTCTATGGCAATATCAATATATTTTCTTCTTTTTTTTTCATCAACACAAATTCTTATATTAGTAACATATCTATACCAATGTTGTAATGTATAGACCATAAAAATCATTCAAAAAATTTCTACAAGTGAAAGAAAAATCACCAAATGGCATAAAAAAATAATTTTTTAAGCAAGGAATTAATTATTAAGTGTGTAGGATTAACGCAACTAATCTCTCTACTTATTTCACACATTTTCCTGCAAAAACAAGGGATGTACTTATATGCTATTTCATATAAAAAGGAGCATGAATTTTAAACACAGTGACCATCCACTTTGCCACTTCTTTCCTATTGCTTATGCTTTCTACTTTGTATCACACTAACTTTAATTTCCCCTTCTTAAATTGCATTGCCACCTTCTCCTGCTTCCCCTTCCCCACTGCCATCTCTAGCCTCCATTTCCTCCAGAGTTTTGCCAAAATCTCTCACTGTTTCAATGGCATCTAGGCCTGTTTCTCTCAGCTGCTTTGTTTTTATCCTCGTCGTCTTCGCGACCATCTGTTCTTCAGGTCAGTATCCTTAACCGAATAACTGTCCATGCCTTTTGTAGCAACAGATCAGCATAATATTCCTGCATACATGCAATTGGTATATGCTTAAGAGAGTATATATGTCCTAGCTGCACAAGTGTCTACTGAAATCTACCCTTAATTTCAGGAGCATTTCTGGAGCTGTGCAATGATTCAGCACAAGCCAAGACACTGTCCAACTCAGTGATCTCCAAGTGCAGAGCCATGGAGAACGCAGAGCAACAGCATGTCTACCTCTTCTTGAAGCCATACAAGCCAAAGCATATAGATGCCGGCTCATTTGTCAAGCAAGTCCTAGAGCCCAACCTGCACCTCAACATCAGTAACATTGTAGTCACAGCCAATGAAAGGCGGCTCGGCGCGCTTTACTCCACATTGGAGTCACTTCAGGCTTCTCTGGACGCTTCCGGCCTCGCGAAGAGTGTTAAGATCTCGCCGGAGTTCTCCCTGTCCTCTTTGCATGCCATGGCCAAGAACCATAACAGACAGAAGCATTGGCATAAGGCTGAGGAGTTCGTCAAGAGGTCAGGCTCGTTTGTTCAGATAATGACAGAAGCAGACGGCGGCGATCTCGCCATTGTTGATCTGATCGAAGAAGCCATTGATGACCTCTTCAACCTCTCGGATACGGACATCGGTGTAGTATTCCATCTCAAGAGCCTCGCAGCTCCAAGTGATGTGGAGATGGTGAAGCTTAGTGCAACAGTTCAGGAGAAGAGGTTCTTGGGTCTTCTTGTGGATGTCTCGTCTCCTCGCCGAGAGCTTACCGGAGCAAGAACAACGGTCCACGACGTGTTCTCTCCGGTCACCAATCCGGCGACGGCTCCGGCTGTGACCGTGCCTGCGACGAACCCGGTGTCCCCGGGCATCGTCACCGTGCCGTCAACCAACCCCGGCACGGCCTACCCGACCAACCCAAACCTCCCGCCGTTGTACCCCGAGCCAACAACGCCGACTACAATGCCGACGCCGGAGACGACGCCCGCCCCCATCATGAACCCGGTCACCGCGCCGACCATGCCATCGCCGTTCACCACGCCGGCCATCCCGTCACCGTTCACCACGCCGACCATGCCGTCCCCGGTCACCAACCCCGCGACGACACCAGCGACATTCCCGGGCACATCACCGGTCACAAACCCGGCGACAACCTACCCATACCCGCAGCAAGGTGGCGGCATGCCGGCGACACCGGTGTACGCTCCACCAACGACAATGCCAGGCACGGTGCAGCCGGCCGCGCCCACCATGGCGGGACAGACATGGTGCATTGCCAAGACTGGGCTGATGGATCTTGTCCTGCAGAACGGGCTCGACTACGCCTGCGGCATCGGCGGCGCCGACTGCTCGGCGATCCAGCCGATGGGCAACTGCTACAACCCCAACACGATGCAAGCCCACGCGTCTTACGCGTTCAACAACTATTTCCAGAGGAACCCCACGCCGGCGAGCTGCGACTTTGGAGGCGCTGGCATGATCGTTAACATTAACCCAAGTAAGCAACCACGGTGATTTCATGCACATATATATAGTTAGTTTGTTACTTGTAGTACTAATGGTTCTTGTCTTTGCAGGCTCAGGGGCTTGCATGTATCAGACATCAGGGTAAGAACATTTCAAATTCTAGTAACATGTCATGCAGAGTTCAATGCCTTTGAGCTGATCTGATACGTTTAAACTTGTGCAGTTTTGGCGCCGGTTACAGCCCAGCAGTGCCGGTGACAGGGCCCACAGGTACAACGACGGGCACGGCGACGGGTACCGCGGTGGGCGGAGGGTCTGGTTCAACGGTGCTGAATGCGAATAACCCCGGCGGGAGCACGGTGTATGGATCGGACAACCCGACGGGCCTGACCGGCGATGCAGTGTCCCTCTCCTGTTGCTGGGTCTTGTGTTTAATTTGGTTATTCACCTTCGCATATGTTAGGAAGAAAGTGTAGTCCTTCCTTATGATACTGCGCGCGCGCGCGCGTAATGTGCATATCTCTTATATATGCAGTTTTGTACAGATGAGTCAATGCATAGGGAACACTAGACTAGACATTTGTGTGTACATGAGTTGAGCAGTATCATCAATTATGCTAGGGGATTTCTATCTATGTCACCAGAAATTAAAAATTCGAGACATAAGTAATTGATTGTGTACTATTGGAAAACAATGTTTTTTTTAAAAAATACTACTCTAAGAAGATCAAAGGTTTGGCTCATGTTCAAACAACTCTAATGCCCTTTTGAAAATTCCAAATTTTCCTACAAATGCCATTTCCCATGTTTGCTCTTGTGATCATTTTCTCGAACATCTTTCGGGCAAAATTGAGGAGGCAAAACTATAGCAAGCAGCTGCTGCGTGGCACGGCCACGGCGTGTTGTCACGCCGCCATGTTGTGCTGGCTGCGCGTGTCGTCGGCGTATTGCTCTTGCCTTGACCCAAAGATAGCACAGACATGACCGCATGGCCGTCCACGTCACTTCCTGTCGATCTTCTTGCGTCCGCCTCCGGCGGCGGCGGCGGCGGCGGCAGCAATCTGCTCGGCGGCCTCCATCAAGGAGCTCCCGCTCTCGTCATCAACGGCGAGCATGATACGGCGCATCTGGTCACGGAACTCGACGCGGTCGACGACGCCGCTGTGGTCAACGACGAACTGCTCGAAGACGGCGTCGTAGAGCGCGGCGACCTCGGCGTGCAGCGTGAGCTGTTAGGCTGAGTCGAAACCAGCGCCGTCGAGAAGGCGAAGAACTCGAGCGCGCGGCGCAGCTCAGCGGAGGACAGCACGCTGTCGCTGTTGGCGTCTAGCGCCACGAAGCGCGCGTCCCGTCTGCGCGCAAACGCCGTCTTGTCCGTCACGAGTGCCCGCAGCGTCGAGCCATCCAGCACCAGTGCACAACCACGGCCATTTGCTTTCTTGAAAAAAAAAAACCCATCGCTTAAGATACTAAGGCTATCTCCAACTCACCGGCGCTTCGCTTGGCGTTTCAACTGAATATTCTCCAGTATATTCTGTGCATCTGAAGCATCACCCTTCTCCAACCCACCGGCGCTTCGCGAGACGCTTCGTACGTGCCCACGAGTAAATTAAAAATATGCCACGAGTAAAACATCAATAACTTTTAATTTAAAATCAAATATATCATATATTTGGTCTCTATATGAAGATAATTTAAAGATATACAACTTTTTCAATATAATCAACATCTAATTTGAACTACATTAATACATAAATCAAGAAAGAAAATTGTATACAATTGATTGCACGAAAAACGAGACAAAAAAAACAGCGGGCCCGCATGCAGAACGTGGTCTTTGACGTCTCCGCAGGCACCTCCTCTCTCCTCTCTCCGGCAAAAAAAAGAATTTTTTATTTCGGGCGTCAGGAAGCAGCAAAGCGTTGGAGAGAGCCTAACAATAACTCCCCTTTGCATTGGCTAAAAACTTGGTCCTTTTTGCCACTCTTGAATGTCCCTGCAAAAATTAACATAGGTGAGATATCCTCAACAGGTGGGGGAAAAGAAGCTAAGGGCATTCTTGGTATTTTTAAAAAATTCAGTCAACAATGACATCTAGAATCAATTTTGATTTTCAATCGCACATGACCAAATAAGCTAGTTTTTTATGATATTTTTAGAAATACAATATTTCTCAATGACACAAAACAAAATATACATTATGCTTAGTCATATACTTGTGTAGTATGTGAGTTTAACGAGATTTGAACTTATATTATAAATTGTTGTGGAGATCGAATGTTTGGAGAAGTTTAGATTTAAAATCGAGATAAATCTAAGTTAAATTCTCTCAAACAAGATCATAATAATGTGATAACAAGACCAAACATTTGGTGAAATCCCAAACAAGAAATGGCAAAACAACATGAACTAGCATTGAATTAGAAGTGTAGTTCAATCAGATATCTGGAAGAACAGAGCCGTCTCAAATCAGATGAAATTCCTCAAGAAAACAATGAGAAGACGACAAGTAAACGGTTTGTAGCTTACATCATTGCCATCGTTTCCAGGAAACTGTCGGCCAATTGACTTGATTTACCAATGTGACAAGCCTGACCCGTGATTGCCCTTCAAACCTGACAAGGGCAGCTATCCTAAGATATTCCCCACACACACAACCCACAACCCAAAATTTACTGACTACATACAGTTCCGACTGGGTGTGCCTGCAACGGCAGAGACCATCAAGTTTTGTTTCCCATCTTCCACACTGTTCTACCTATATCCTTACTTTTTTATTTTAATAATTTATGACATTAATTTTTTTGGACTAATCTATCTACTTTAAATATGATTACAACCACAGAAATAAGATAAAAAACTTAAGAGATCGATAATTGACAAAACACCAAATAGGAGATCGCGAAGACCTAAAATAAAATCTAAAGATTAAGGATAAAATTTTCTCAATCTTATTGGTCAGATGTGTAGTAGTCGATCATTACTCTTTTAAAGACTTATTTTATTTTGATCATACTATTAAAAGAGGTTGCGAGAGTTTTTATTGACTACCGACAAAAACTAAGAAACTCTTAGATCTCTTAGATCTTTGATTGTGTCACAACTAGCCATTTGACACAGACGCTGATTGTCCGTCTTTAGCGTGAACTGTCTACGTGTACTGATTCTTTTTCTGCTCGTTCTAAATGGCTAGTTGGATGTTTTGGGCTATATATACTTGCTATGAGCACATGTTAAATACCTCTATTAGCTAGCATTCAATACATTTAAGTCCATACATTATCTTGCATTCAAGACTTGATTTTTTGATCAAAAATCATTCACTTAGCTTGTGAGAGATCCTCCGAGGAGCATCATTGGCATCTTTAGAGTTTTTCAATGCTTGTTCACAGTCAAGCAAAGACCTTGAAGCTTGTTATTCTTAGTGATCGTCATCACCAAGACGGTCCTGGAGGTGTGCCGGTGATCTCTTCACAGACGAAGTTTATTTGAAAGATCCGGTGTGATTGGAAGAAGATTGGCGCTCATTTTTCTGGAGAGGAGAAGGAACAACCATATTGGACACCGGAGCTAAACCCATTCATTGAGTGTTTCAACGAGAATTTGGGGAGACTGGGAAAGTCTCTGACATCTCGAGATACATCACTTATGTTTGATTCTCCCCTCTCTTTTACTCTTGTTTTCCTTTTTGGTTTGATTGAGTTTTTCCTCATACTCACTTAGTTTCTTTAGGCCTTGATTGTTAAAAAACTGATTTGTTGTTCTCATTATTACAAAAAATTGTTTTTAACTAAAATTTTTAAAAGCCTCCTATTTACCTTCCTCTAGTCGGCATCTTTGATCCTACACGTGGTATTAGAGTGTGGTCTTTCTTTTGAATAGGTTTCATCGCTTAGAGAGATGATGCCTTTCGATAAGGGATTTCACCTTGGTCAAATCGGATGTGCGCTCATCTTTGATGGGACTAACTATCCCTATTGGAAGGTGCACATGTCCGTCTTTCTTGATGTTGTGGGACTTGATATATGGGATATCATCAAGATTGGGTTTACTCCTTCGGATGATCTAGTAAGTCACTCCAATGATGATAGGAAAAAGCTCCATTTGAATGTCCATGCCAAAAATACGCTTTTTGTCAGCTTATCTCTAAATGAGTTCAATTGTGTGAGCAACCTAACCATTGCTCATAAGGTTTGGACTACCCTCGAGGAGATCTATGAGAGCACCACTAGGGTCAAGAAGGCAAAGCTGCTCATAATTAGGCAAAAATATAAGAGATTCACCATGTCACCAACTGAATCTGTGGATTCAATATTTACTTTGTTGAATAATATTGTGAATGGACCCAAAGACCTTGGAGTGGTATTTACTAATATTGAGATTGTGAGAAAGATCCTTATGGCCTCTTTCAAAGAGTTTCGACACTCTTGTGACCATCCTCACCAACTCTGACTTGTCATTCGCCACTCCTACTGATCTCTATGAAAATCTCATCACCCATGAGATGCATCAGAAAGACAAGAAAAGGCGACCGAATCGTCGGAAACAAAAAAGAAGAACTTGACATTCAAAGTTAAAGTCGGCTCGAAGGATGATTCAAGTGATGACTCCTCTGATGAAGATCTAACTCTTCTTGTGTGAATAACACTCAAAGATTTCTTCGCAAGTTGCACAAAAAGCGAATTAACATTGACACAAGGCCAAAGGAATCAAAGCCATCAAACTTCAAGGACATCTCATGCTATGAGTGTCATTAGAAGGGACATATCGCCTCAAGATGTCTAAATAAAAACAAGTCTTGGTATAAGAAAGCAGAAAGTTCCCAAGAAGAGGTTCTTGAAGAAAAACAATGGTGGAAACAAAGAAGAATGTTTGGTGAATGGATGTCTGGAGGAGAGAACTCTGACTCAGACGCCGACGACGAGAGAGGTTGCTCCAAGAGATTAGCCAGATTAGCTCTTGGTGACAACATATTATCAAACTCATCCTTTTATCTCATGGCTAAAAGTGATGAAAAGATATCTCCTCTTGACCCCTCATATGATGATCTAGTTGAGATGGTTAGTGAGCTAAACAACGCTCTTAGCAAAATAACAAGAAAGTACAAAACTCTTAAGAAGGAACACTCCTCTTTAATTGCTCTCTACTCCGAGTTAAAAGACTCACATGAGAGTCTACTTGTCAAAAACTTCACTAACTCACCAACCAAAATAATGTTGTCATTTCTTACAACTTGATTAATGATATGCCATGTGTAGCACTTAAGATTGATATGTCAACTAGCTGTGATGATCTAATTGACTCACCATATTCATCTAGCTCAAGTCATCAAAAATTGCCATATCATGCATTATATTCTAGCACAAATGAGATAATTCTAAATAAAAACAATGAACTAAAAAATCAAATCTAAGAAATTTAACAAAAGTTTAAAAAATTACTGCAAAGGAAAAACTTCACTTGATCGCTTTCTTAGTAAGCAAAAATGCATATTTAAGAAGGAAAGACTCGAATACTCTCCGAAGAAAGAAGAAAGGAAAAAAATCAAATACAAAAACAATTTTTGTAAAAACATGCAACTCGTTTTGTTATAGATGTCATAATATTGGCCATTCATGTAATGCTTTTCCTTTAATTACTTGTACTCACTATAATGCATGTTACATGCATAAGATATATTAGAAATGTTATGTGGTAGCAAAGTTTTTTGGTACACTCATGCTCAACAAGAAAAAGAAATCTATTTGAGTGTTCAAAACTTTGATTATTAACATAGAAGGATCCAAAAAAATTTGGATATCTAACGGATTTTATTGTTTATTTTGTAAGTGAACTACAAGACCAATAGAAAATATTGAGTGTTAAAAAGACCAAGACTTGGTTTGGTTGAGTTTTTCCTCACTCACTCAGTTCTTTTAGATTTTGATTATTTAAAAACTGATTTGTTGTTCTCATATTGCAAAAAATTATTTTTAACCAAATTTTTTAAAAACCTCTTATTCACCCTCCTCTAATCAACATTCTTAATCCGGCAAACGCCACTACCAAAACCTAGATGAAACATAGAAATGGTGCCCAAAGTTTCATGACAGTAAAGAACACATAAAATGTGCACATCAGTACTCACATTTAGTGTGCACAAGTGCCCATTTGGTGCCATTTGGCAACTGAACAATAGTTGCTCAATTAAGTTAATGAGACACAGAAGTATATCAACCCTGCAAGGCAGTGATCAGACAGGTCCCTTATGGTACAAGTAGCTTAGACCAAAACTTTTTGAAAAATGACCTTTCATGTACTCTGAGCAAAACTTCACAGGTGCTAGCTAGGAAACCTCCTATATTGTTGCTTTGCAGTTACAAACAGAACCGAGTAGAAGGATACTCAAAACCTCTTTCATGAGATTCATGGCCGTGTTGCTTATGAAATTGTCCGAGCAAGATTCTTCACTCCCGCACCAACGCATTTTAGAGTAACACTGTTTGAATTTGGATCAGGCTTGATAATGAACTTGACATCAAGAAAATCTCGAATGTTTCTAAGTGTTTCTACAGCATGTGGCGTCAGCTGGCCCACACGGACCTTTGATACATCCGGCGGGCATAGAGCACAAAGAATAAACAGAAGGCCCTGCAAGCATTGACAGAAGAGATATAATCTTATGCAGCAAAAACTAATCTTTACAACTACATTGTGCATAAAACAATGTCAAGATCCAAAAACATCTGCTTAGTAAGAGGCAAAACAAACCTCAGATATGATAATTTGCAAAACAAACTACATCAAAATCAGTGATATCAAGGATTGTATATAAGCTATGTAACAGTGGTATGCAACGCCAGACCTGGTGTGTCGAGTCAACAACTCCTCCTTGAGCTACCTCTTCTAGTAACATTGATGCAGCTTGAACACCAAGATCCTCCGGAGACATTAGTTCAGGCTTCTGCCCTGATCCTCCTTCTATTTCATCAACATTTGGATAACTCACAGTAACATCTGACGAGATCAAACAACCTGTGATGGTCTCAGCAACCAAAGATACACCATAGCCTGGTGACCTGCCAGAAAAATAATACAAGATCTGGAATGAAGAACTTTGCTCACGAAGAGAACAGCCCACATAATTCCAGTGGATTTTGAAACTGAAACAATTTGTTGATATGTGTTACTCCCCCAAGATGTATGCATAATTGCATATTTATGAAAATCCAAACATAACTCCCCAAAGGTTTGGCAATGGAATGATGTTTTATGCACGTCCAAGATCAATTAGTTAATAATTAACAATACTTCATTTTCAGTAAGTTGGTAATTTTGAGATGCCAACAACAAGCGTACCGAAAAAAAAAAAGACGTTTCTATAAGGCAAATGCGCACATTTAACAAACAACAGATAAGACTGCATCCAATTAACAGAAAGGAACAAATCTATAAAACACAGTCCTACCCTTAGATTCCTGGTGGGAACCGGTTATTCCAGCCTAGATCAGGACATATAATTCCAGCCACAACTAGGGGTATTGGATTGCTATATTGCAAGAATGAATATATAGGTGATTATACAAGGTTTGGGGGATACAAAAAAATTGAAAAAAAAAATACAAAGAAAAATCAAGAGAAACCAAGAAGGGCCAGAAAAACCGGGAAACTTGGCGGTAACCCGGGTCCAGGAACAAGAGGCAAAAGGGGAATTGAATCATGACCCCACCTGCCATGATTATATATTACTATAGATAAAGATATCCCCAACCAACTAGATCACCCACAACTCTTGATAGAAATCATTTCAAAGTGGAAAATACCTTCCACCAGCAGGACCAGACTTATGGTCAGTATATATATGAACATCCGGAATAAAGCGATTGAAGACTCCACGAGCAGCATAGATGATACGATTTTCAATCTGTGGAGACACTCTAGTGGAGAATGTTTGTCCCCTTATCCTCTTTACCATACCTTCGTCAACCCAATTTGCTGCCTGTGAGGGCACTGACTTAACATCAAATGGAAATGTCAACAGAAATTACTTAAATTAGCGGGAAAGAAATTTGTACGCACTGATAATGTACTCTTTATATTAGGAACTCGGAGAAACACTTCACCACCACCAAGAGGAGGTACACCCCGGCTTTCAATTTTTAGTTCCAAACCCTCTAGAGGAACACCAAAACGCTTGAGTATATGTAAGGTACTCATCCGGAAAGTATCCACAGAGGGGTCCTTTGAATCATTAGTAATTCCTAAAGCAAAGCATCAAATTTAGACTCTACAACAGGCAAATTAGAATAAACGATGCTGAAAACCACTAATAAACAACCATCAATTTTGTGCAGAACATTAGTAGAAGCATATCATTTCAATCATTTCTTCTTTGTACATTTTGTTATTTCTGATGGACTCACATGAAACTTTGACGGACAATATCACAGTATATACATCAAGAGCTAAAGAAGGATATTAGGACATGTGAACTTTTATATAAGAATACTTTGACTCGGAGAAAGACATTCAAATTTACCACAATATAGAAAACAACTAAGGCTGCATGGGTAAAAGCCTGTCATGGGTATCAAGGCGACTGGGGCTAGATGCTTAACATAGATAAAGTAGTTAATTTGTTATTATCTTGATGCAGTGATTAGAATTCAGCATCATGTACAACATTCGGCACTTAACAATGATCTAATCCAGGCCCTTCCTATGATACCAATTGCTTCTTCCCAATTCATGTAAACCACTTTTTCCATCACAAATCAACACATATGTTTTTCATCACAAAACAAGTATGACTACAATATGCAAAATTGGATCACTCCTTAGCTCAATTTGCACAACACCAACGTTTGGTGCCTTGGTACCAGATAACTACCACAAGAACTGTTCTTCAGATGTAAAGGAGAAGGCAGCCATTTTCAACTCATGCATTTAGCCATAGTGATAAAATTTGCCTCAAAGTTATCCAAATTATACCCTTTTCAATGACGTGCTATAGCAACAAATGTGCTATTTACATGTTGAAACTTATCAAAATCACAACCCACATAACATAACTGATAACCTACGGTTAATATCAAATACCCATCTAATTTATTTGACATAACGCAATAAGAGCCTCGGCCTCCTAATTTTTGCTAATCCTACACCAATCTTGCACTCACCTTTAAGCCGAATCGATATGGGCGCCTTGGCGAACAGCCCAATCACGATGAGCGGCTCAATGAAGTACCCGATCCCACGGTGAACCCCGCAGTCGTGCTCTAAATCCTTCCCCCCAATGATCACTCCCGGCCGGTACCGCAGGTTCGTCCCTAGAAACAACACCACACATATGAGAAGTAAGAACCCATAAAAACCCTAAACAAACTACAGAAGGATGATGCTTCGGGAGTGGGTGGGGGGAGGTGCCTGTCTCGTTGAGATCGAGGTGGTGGTGGTCGGAGATCTTGTGGAGGAGGTGGAGGAGGGAGACCTCGTTGGGGCGGAGGCCGGGGGCGGCGTCGTCGGTGCGGATGTCCTCGATGGTGATGTGCGTCGACGACAGCGTCGCCAGCACCAGTCGCTGCCGGAAGTGCCGGCTGCCGGTGAGCCTCCGGAAGTCCGCGTGGCCCATCGCCGGAGATTCCTTGCCTCCTGAATCGTGCGGTGATGATGGGGAGGACTAGGGTTTTGGCCCGCCGCCAACGACCGTAGTAGGGTGCTTGGGTGAGTTAGGCTTAAACCCTGGACCGAGAGATGTAAAGGAGGAAGGAAAAACAAGCAGCACAAAAAAAAAAAAAAAAAAAAAAAAAAAAAAAAACCCAGTCTGCAGCATGGGTGTGCGGTTCCAAATTTTTTTTTTATTGATTATATACAATAAAATTTCAATTCTTCTGATATCGATATTTTTTATCTATAATTTAGATTGATAATCTATTTAGACCGGTGAAATCATGAAACTAAAATGATTAGATCAACACAAACAAATTATCAATTAGAACTATCTATCACAAGATATAATCCATTTATAATATAAATAGTTTCTGTTGACAATTTGTTTGTGGAGATCTGATTATTTTGATTTTGATTTCACTAGTTTAAACAGATTATCAATCCAAATTATAGATCAAAAGATATCGATGTCGAAAGAATACAAAACTTTGAATCTAAATTAATAATTTTTTTTGAAAGTTTACTACCGCAATCAATGAGTGTGATAGATTCTTTTTTTTGCACGATGTTTCTCTACTACACACTGATTGTGTGGAAGAGAGATTTGCTGTACTCTTTCTTGTCATGTGTCGCGTCCAGATTCAATTATACTTCTAAAAAAGATTATTTTTATAATTTTTTGAAATATCAGATCAGATTTACAAAAAAAAATTTCTAAAAGACTATTTATATAAAATATTCTATTCCTGGAGTGGATGTCCACCTTGGGGAAGTCTTAGTTAACTAAATATATATACGTTCGTTTTGCTCTAACCTTCGGACTTTTGATGCAAAAGATTCCTCAATTTATTTAAGGCGTATCAAATAAAAAAGGGATATCAACTTCTTTTATTACACCAACTAATATAGTCGATTGTGTTTTCGGAGGACACTTTCTCCAGTTCGTCCCAGTTATTATAGAATAGTAAAGGCTGTTGATCTGCCTGAAGCAAGTGCGAGGCAAACAAAGAAAGAGCACACGTTCCATCTCGAAATGGTGACCCAGATATGCATACGAAGCTCTAAGTTCCTAAGCCGCTTTTGCTTTCACCCAGCGCGCAGCGTCATCAGGGACACGCTCCGAGGGTTCTTCCATATTTAGATATAGAGATAGAGATCTAGATATTTCTATAGATAAATCTTTTGATAAATTTTTATTGATAAACACCTAAAGGAAAGAAGCTAGAGTATGGACCGCCTGATCGCTAATATTCAATTTAGAGTGAGAGGTCGGGATCGGTCTATGGAACAGAAGCTTGAGCAAGGGAAGGAGAAGTCTTATCCGAAAAAACAAGAGATCCCAATTCGGACTGGTCAATGATTCCGATTTAGCCCTCATCAAGAGATTCTGTTTGCACTTCGTTTCACTCCTTTCATTTATACTCTAAGCGGTCCCATATTTGAAATATCAAAATCAGACCAGACAACAGTTTTTATAGGATTTTTATTTATCCTGAGTTGCCGAGATCGCTTTCTGGATGGAAGCCGAGAATGAATCAGATAGATCTGAAAACCAATGAATGGTGAAAGAAGGTTTCTTCACTTTGAGCATGGACCCCCGGAGATGGAGAACCCTAAGGACGGGGAAGAAAAGAGAGAGTTCACACAAGTGAAGTCCTAAACGTGAGAAAATGCATTTTTCGATAAAAGGCGAAGAGCTTTCTATGGATAGATAGGAATGAGTGTTGCGTTCTGGCTCATCAGAAGGTAAGCTAGCAAAGCCATGTCCAAAGTTGCCAACAATCTCGTTCAGGCACTAAACTAGTTTCGGGCCGGGGTTCACTCTAATCTACAAGCTGGGTGGTAGAACGTCATCCGCACCGCTCAATATTGGATCAAACATTCGGCCACCGTTGCACTGACTTTCTTTTTCACCACAATACGTCTTTTTTTTTAAAAAAAAAATTAATTTTATCACCGTTATTTTGGGCAACTAGATTCATGTGCAGATGTGATAATTTGTTATTGAACAAGTTTGTCTATTTCATAATCTAAATACATTGACAAAACAAAAACAATTGTGATAAAATAGATAGAATTTTCAGATTACCAATTAGACTATTTTTATTCTGAAAAGTAAAGCTCCTGTAGAATGGAGCACCTAATTTATGGTTATGATAATTCTAGAAAAACTCAAGTTCCTCAAAAATAGATTTTTGAAATGATCAAAGGACATATGCACAATGCATGTATCCATGTACCTAAAAAAGCATTAACTGCAAATATAGGGTAGTTTAGGTACTCCATTGAAGTGAGTTGAAAGGGATCAAGTAGTCCCTGGAGAGCATGTGAGCTTGGCTACAGTACAATAGCAATAGAAAACATTCTTTGGATACTTCAAAAGGTACCCTGCACTAATTCTAGAGATCACCTGTTTCATGCCTCTCACAAGTAGGCTTTGCAGAAAGCCAAGACAAAGATAGCTCAGCAAACCTGCTTTTCAGCAACAAACCCTGCACTGCCAAACATCACGTACACATACTGAATGTTCTGAATTTTTATCAAGCATTGCACACAACTGCTGAAGTATGAATCCATTGGCTGTTTTTCTTTGACAATTTCATTATTTTGATGAATTAGTTAGTGAATAAAACTCAACGCTAACCTCTATTGTCTTCTTGTTCGATAAATTAGGGCAAATGAGAAAACATTTGATATTGATTGATTGAATAAATGAATTCTCCAGGTCCCTGACCCTCTCAGGCCCCCTCAGAAAGCAGCAATAACTTCATAGCCATGTGCAGTATATATATATATAAGCATCAAGGCCAGAATAAACAAATGTGATGGATGATCTGCAGGCCAAGTACATTTTTGCTATTTTTCAATACTTCCCACAGATTTTGAGTACAGTACATACACTGCTTTTAGTATGTTTTTTTCACAATCTTGAGATTGTGAATCTCTCAAATAGTCTAGACTATGAGGGGTTGAATATGTTCAGCAAATGGAGAGGTTTTTTTCTTTGCATATATACCAACAGATCAGATAAATATGTTATATGGTTACGTTTGACTCATGTTTTGTTTATCTGATTGTGTTATTTGTAGATAAAATCCTTTCTCACCATCTTTCCTGGCATGCATTTGTGTTTTGTCATATTCACATAGGCATCACATTGGTTCTGCACTTGTAGGCAGGCTCCTAACATCAACATTATTGGTGACCATACATCATATATATATATATGTTGTCAGATATATAGGATTAAATGTAGGAACATGGGAGATACACTTACTCATCCAAAAGGGCAAAGATGCCACCAAAAAGAACTCACCCTGTATGTGAGGCTCCATTAAAGCATTGCAGCATAGGATTCTTTCAGATTGTAGATACATAATTACTGAACTCATCCATAGATAAAATCTACACTGGCCTATTATTCTTTAATTTTTTTTTATTTGCAAGAGTACAATGAATAGAACTGCTTCAGTCTAGCTGTCTGCAAAACTGTACATAGATCAACATTAGAGATGAGAAGTTTGTCAAGATCTGAATTCATGTGCTCTTGCCTGCACATTACTCCATGCCACACAATCAACAGTTGCTTGCTTGCATCCATAGACAAAATTTTTCCAATCATTGTTACCTGTCCATTCAATTTTCTAGAAATGTGACTTCTTTTCTCTCTTTTTTTTCTTTCCTTGTCTGGTTTTAGTTCTAGTTGTAGCCTACCTCTTGTCTGTTGTGCTGTAGTTTTGCAAGTAGGTCATGCTAATAATTCTTCTTCTGGTGGAAAGATAAAATTATATCCAGATCTCTCCAAAGTTCTGGTTCTTATGTGTGTTTTAAGGTAAGAAAAATGTTAACTTTAGATCGGAGACTCAATTACACTTGCTCTTAAAGCTGTATAAACAACTCCTTTATCTTTAAGACTACTTTAGTTGCTGAAAAAAAACATCAAGTATTAACATATATATATATATATATATATATATATATATATATATATATATATATATGTGCATAATTAATTTAGCCGGCAAGACTAGTTCTACTTGTCTGTCATGTCATATTCGCGTGCACTCGCATTGGGACCATGTCCAATGCAAAAGTTTCAGTGCCTTTGATGTGAGCATTTTGTTTGGCTAAACTGTCCAAGAACACACTTAGCAATCAGGTCAAGAACTTTTTGACAAAACCGCTTTTGGAAATTACAGGACCATACAAATACATATTCAGGTGCATGGACATGAGACATTGATGCAGGACAGCATTGAAATGACAAGCCCCCATGCATGTGCATTTGCATGAGTTAACTGGGCTTGTTAAGGGTCGCATCTTCCTATGTGGCTCAGAACATTGGGAGTATCTAACCTGTTCCAGTAAGCAGCTAGTTTAATGCTTCTGTCCATACAAACACACAGGACATCTGGTCTCGACAGAAAAAAAATCTCATTCCCAATTCACACTAGCTAGATATCTCATGAAGCTGACTGCCAAACAAACCACACCATATGTATCCTGAATTTCGAATTTTAGTTGTCAACATTCAAATCCAACTTGAAAATATTCCCTGTTATTTCCCTTAGAAAACTCATCACCAAAATCATTTCTCCAAAACTCTAGAACATTAATGCAACTTATTTTTGATATCTGAGAAAATTCATCACCACAACCTTCACAAATATGCATAGCATAAATAGTGACATTTCACTTCTACTGACCAATGCAACGTGCTCAAAATATTCTCTTTTTTTTTTCTTTTTGCGAAAAGAGAGAAAGAAACAGCCACTGCCCCCAAGCTACAACATAGCTCAAGTATTCTCCTGTGGTCATCCATTTTGGAAGCTCATGCCATGGGAATCCAAAGACAAACCTTGAAGAAGATTCCTTCCCCTCTCTCTAATCTTTCTCTCTCTCTCACAATGCTGAGTGAAACTGACCAATCCTGTTGTGCGCGCCGTTACATATACTACACGCACAAAAGGCCACACCTACAGTTGCTGGCCTCTTGCTGCTGCTGTGACCACGGCCAGCGCACACACTGACACGTGGGCCCGTCAAAAAATTCGAGCAGAGCCTGTACCACATGCCAAATCACCTCTGAGACTTCAGGCTCTTAAGTCATTCCTTTTCGGCATTTGCAAAGGGAGCATTGGCACTATCCTACTGTTAAAATTATAGAAATATATTTTTGATGCAAGAATATTATTTATCTAAAATATAAGATTTTTTATTATCTTTTATAGAGATATATTTACTGTATAAAAATATTATTTATTTTATTAACTAATAGTTGACCAATCAGCGATGACAAATATAAAATATAAAATATCAATTTATGTTTTAATGGTAAATAAAAAAGAGTTGATTTTTCCATGTATAGATACACAAATACACATTTTATTAGTGGTACAGACAAATTTTTTTTTTTTTTCAAAATGTGCAAAATATTACAAGTTATTGTTTTGCAAGTGTTAGGTTTTACTTAAAAAAAGATTGTCTTTATGTAGATGTGCTAGTCCAAAACAATGTTTTGTTCGGAACTGGTATGATGAGCATTATATACAATGAAAATAAACATATAATGTCAATTGTACACTAACATATTCTGGCAAGCACGGCAAAATGGTGGTGCAATATTTGTTACTACGTGTGGTCCACAATATGTTAGGTTGAGAAAGTTATACGTAGAATCTTTAATACAAAACCTAAAACCCAAAAATCAAAAATAAAATAGACACGGTACGTCCACATGCAATCCAGACAAACACAAAAAAAATAATTTTATATACACAACAAATTATTATTATAACTACAATTACATATAATAAAATCACACACTAATGGTAACCGCTATATTAGAAATTAAAGCGACAAAGTTTTATAACATAGTAGCTAGGTTAGATATAGGAATTTCTCAGTCTCATGTGGACAGAAAATCAAAAAAGAAAAAAAAAACAGAGAAAAAAACCCTGTGCTGGTTGGCCTTCCATTCCCCTGCAGCAGCTGTAACGGCGGGCACGGCACAGCCGGCTGTGCGGTGCAGCAGCAAGCGAGCAACCCCTCCCTATACTATGCTATACTAGTTTATAAAGCGAGGCGAGCAACGGGGAGGCCCAAGCCACTCCTCCTGTTGCTGCTGCTGCTGCTTTGACCCACTCAGCCATCCATCCATCCATCCTAGAATGGGTCACACCCGCACCCCTAATGGAGCCACGCACGCACACCGTGACATGATTGGGTCCATGGCCTAGTCCTGCCTGCCTGCTTGTACTGCCCTCTCTTCCTTTGCTCTGAGCAGTGCTGGAGGCCGAGCTGAAGAAGAGCTGCTGGGAGGAGGAGGAGGAGAGGGGTGGGTCCAAGATGTACAGGCACCTCTTGCTTTCTTTTTTTCTTGCTTTGCTGAGCAAATTGTGTTTGTGTGTGTGTGTGTTTTTTTTCTTTTATTGCTTTTCTTGATCAGTTTGGTGGTGGTGGTGGTGTTGCTTGCAGTTCTTGGAGGAGGGCCATCTTTGGTGTGCCTCATTGAAGGCACACTTGCTTTGACCAGAGACTGAAAAGAGAAGGGGAGAGAGAGAGTGAGTTTGGGGGCAAGAAGATCCCATCAAGAAAGATGAGGAGATCTGCATCTGTAAGTGGCCATTTCTCCTGATAAGTTATGGTTTGGTCATTTCTTGATCTCTGGGGGAGGTGGCTGCTGGTTTTGGTGATGAGGGGGGTTTAAGTGGGATCAAGAACTCTAGTGTCATCACTGCTTCTGCTGAATAATAATGATGATAAGAGTTTGAGATGAGTTAAGTTTTGATCCAAGAACTCTAGGCAGAGTTGGACACTTTTCTAGAAATTTTCCCCACCAGTAATGGGCCACCGGATGGGATGATAAATTGATCTTGCTTGCCGATAGGTGGCGTTCACGCATGATCTGTAAGATATTCATGTTAGTTAAGCTCAACATTTAGCAGTATATAACTCATATGGTTTGTGCTTGTCCTCTCCTTTTCTTGAAATATTGCTTTGCGAATCATATGCAAAAAAAGACTTGATGAGCACCTAGTGGAGGTTCATAGCATGCTTCGCATCCCTGTAATCCAGAATTCCAGAGTTCTTCAATGAATGCACTAACAGATTACTGAGCTTTGGATTCTGTAGTTTCTGATTGAGATCATTGCCAGGAATTCTTTATCAATAGATAACACAAGAGAAAAACTAAACATGATTGCTTGAAATTGTTGAGTTTCATGTACTAACTATATCACTCAAAAGTTCAAACTGTTGAGGAAAGATAGTCAATTTACTCATATTTGAAAAAAAAATGTTTCTTGGGGGAGTATTATGATGCTTCTAAGACAAGTTAATTCTGATTTAAGCAGAATTGTGTTGTCCAAGGTTCGTAATTCAGGTCCAGTTTCCGTTAGTCTGTGTGTTGGCAGATGACAGCATGCTAAAGTTTCTTCATTTCATCTGATTGTTAATGGTGCTACCTTTTGGTCTTAGTTCATTTCTATTATGTGATGACTACTGACATAAGTCTGCTGGAATTTCTGCTAGGTATTTCAACTCCTCTTGATTTTCACAACTATTGTTGAGACCCAATGGTCCAGTGTATCCGGCACATACTGCAAGGATATGGGATCAAGTGTATATCGACCCCACAGTGTCACAATAACTGAGTTTGGTGCTGTTGGAGATGGTGTCACTCTTAATACCAAAGCATTTCAGAATGCAATCTTCTACCTCAATTCATTTGCAGACAAGGGTGGCGCACAACTCTTCGTGCCTGCAGGAAGGTGGCTGACAGGAAGTTTTAGTCTTATCAGTCATCTCACTTTGTCGCTGGACAAGGATGCAGTGATAATTGGATCTCCGGTAAGATGCCTTATGTAGATTTTCTACATTAGGATTTACATCCCGTTTTCTTATTTGTCAATGATATGTATTTTTTCTAATGAAAAATCTTTTGAGCCAATCTTCAAAGTAAAATTCCTTCTAAAAGGTTTCTCCAAAAAAAAAAAATCCTTCTAAAAGAACCATTAGGTGAAAAATGTGAAGCCAACTGCACATCTCATATCTCTTAAATACTGTGCGATCTTGGAGTTAAGAAAATGTGATAATTCCTTAGCTGAGCAGTGACTTTCATTGACAAAAAAAATCTTGTTATTATTTTTCTAATGCACACTTACAGGATTCAGTTGATTGGCCTGTTATTGATCCACTTCCGTCCTATGGGCGCGGTAGAGAGCTCCCTGGTAAAAGACATCAGAGTCTAATTTTTGGATCAAACCTGACAGATGTAATAATAACTGGTTAGTGAGTATAATATTTGTATCACCTATCTTTCACAATTATTTTAGTGAGTTTACTAGTGCAATAATATATTGGTGCTCTTGCCAGGTGCTAATGGTACCATTGATGGGCAAGGAGCCATTTGGTGGGATTGGTTTCACAACCACACACTGAATTATACTAGGCCACATCTTGTTGAGTTGATGTACTCAACCAGAGTTGTCATCTCTAATTTAACCTTCAAGAACTCACCGTTTTGGAATATCCATCCTGTATACTGCAGGTTGGTTTTCTAAATAGATTCTTGCATTTTTATGCTAAAACATGATTATTCATTTTCAATTGCAAATTTATTGTCAAGATGCTTTTCCTAAATAAACAGCCAAGTTCTTGTCCAGCATGTCACGATTCTAGCGCCTCTGAATTCACCAAACACCGATGGCATCGATCCAGGTATGCGCTAATTCTTTTACATGTTTGCTTCCTCTTTTCTCCCCATTTATCATTGTATCTGCAATTTGTCATTTCACTTGTTCTTTCTCTTCAAGGATTTTGCTCTCCTTTGTGCTTTGAAAGAAATAAGGCCTCTTTAGCTACTATTTTTCAGCTGAGATTGTGATAATATGTACGAATTGTTCTTTCATGAAGTGATTAGTTTGCTGTGATCCTAGAGATTGCAATTAACAGCTTTTGAAAGTATTCACTATCTTGTCCAAAACTAACACTTTTGCTTACCACTTGGGCGCAAAAATAATGCTAAACACTAGTAAGTAATGCAAATATGAACATACATTTCATATAACTGGTAATCAAAATGTGGACAACATTCATGTATCTTACGTCTTAACACACCTCAATTGGTGTTTTTATGAGATATTTGCTTACAATGCAGCTTTAGTTCAGTTCTTAAAAATCTATGAGGCATCAGCTATGTAATTGTAGATGTTTTAGACTGCTGTCTGATAATTATCTTTGATGTGACAATATGCTTGTAACTCATTGTGCCAACATTGTAAAGATTTACACGCTATAAGATTCTTTTTCCTTGATCTTCATTGTGTATTCATTTAGCATATTCAATCCTATGGTACTAACGCAACTCCAAATCCACCCAGACTCATCCACAAACGTCTGCATTGATGATTGTTACATCAGAAATGGTGATGATGTTATTGTCATTAAGAGTGGGTGGGATGAGTATGGCATTTCTTTTGCTCATCCTAGCTCCAACATTAGCATCAGCAACATCACAGGGGAGACAAGGGGTGGTGCTGCAATAGCCTTTGGAAGTGAGATGTCAGGTGGCATATCGGAAGTCCGAGCCGAGGGTCTACGCATCTTCAACTCACTGCATGGAATCAGAATCAAGACCACCCCTGGGCGTGGAGGGTATGTTAAAAACTTGTACATAGCTGATGTGAGCATGGACAATGTTTCAATAGCCATCAGGATCACTGGGAACTATGGCGAACATCCTGACGACAAATATGACAGAAATGCACTCCCCATGATAAGCAACATTACGATCAAGGATGTTGTCGGTGTCAACATTGGTGTTGCAGGTATCTTGGAGGGCATTCAGGGGGACAATTTCAGCAGCATTTGCTTGTCTAATGTTTCTCTCAGTGTAGAATCTACACATCCATGGAACTGTTCACTTATCCAAGGGTATTCAAACTATGTAATCCCGGAGTTATGTGAGCAACTCAGAACCAATTCTGGACAGACACCAGTTTGCTATGATGGTGGCTGTTCAGCAGCTCATGCACAGGAGCCAACTTCGCAGAAGTCAGGCGCCAGCCGACTGCTAAATCCTTTCTTGAAGTTGGCTTCACTGTAGTGCAGGTAGAAATATGATGGTGGTTTGTTGCAAAGGGGCTTGCTTCATGGAACATGTCTTGTTAGTCTTCATGTATATCTGATTCTTGCAATTGTTTCTGCTTAGGGTTGCCGTTTGCTTCTTGTATATAGCTTTGGGGATGACTGTTGGTGTACTTTGTCTGCCTGCTCTATTACCATCTTTTATTTGTGAGATGTATGTTTCAGAGCCTATTGGAAATAAAGCAAAAAAATTACAGTATGAGTTGCGATAATAATTTTTTTAAAAAAAAAATCTCCTTATGCTTCCAATAAGTGCAACTTTGTGTTCACAAATTTGACTGACAAACAAAAGCTGGTTATAGCTGAATAAGAATGCAGGAGAGGTCAGTTTCAGGAACTGAGAATGTCCTAAATGCAAAATACTCAGAACTATGAAGATGGTACCATATAATTATACATATCTTTGGAAAAGAAAAGAAATCAAAAGACAGCAGCTGCATTTACAAATCTCATGATTAATCTCAAAATCATGGCAATGGAAGAGTAGTGTCATGCTCATCAGCATATAGTGAAAAAGAAGGAACTTACAATGAAGTCAGTCCTGAGAATGAACCACAAGACCTGAAGACCATCAGGTAAATTTGATCAGCTGCTCATTAAGCAAGAACACAGAATAACTATCTTTTTGTTTCTCAGGAATGGATGCATCATTGAGATACAAATGCATTTGAATTGATAGAATTTTCTTTTCAGAGGAAAGGCCATAGGCCCAGTTTCATAGAAACCAAGATAGTTGAGTTACATAAATTGGTAGCATATGGTCTGTCAGAAACAACAGAGTGACAACAATTGTGTAATTCTTTCTAAGCATCAGGGGCTTTCGCAATCTGAAATCCCTAAATTTACTTTCCCACACATCAATACATCTGAAATTTCTCCTTGGTCTTCTCAAAGACTTGTTCAGCAATCAGGGCTCCATTGCCATCTGCCTGCTTGATCTCCATGTGAGCCTTCTGGTAGTACCCAGTTCCTCTCAGTGCGTCAGCAATGAAGTCATCAAATCCGATGGCAATTGCAGCTTCTGCCTTGGCTCCATACACCAGCCTCTTCATTGCAGAATTGAACAAGATTGTTAAACATGTGATAACTATTCTTTACCAGATTAAGCAATACAAGGGTAAGGGATGAACCTTAATCCTGGAAAGATGAACAGCCCCAAAACACATTGGGCATGGCTCACAGGATGCATAAATTTCACAATCTGAGAGCTCAATTTTCCCAAGCTTTTTGCAAGCCTAGGATAGAGGCACAAAGATCAATTATGTGGCAGAAAATGGAATGCAACTAATAAATACAAAAATTATCGCAGAAATCCTGCATATGGGCTGCACATAGGCATGCAACCAAACAACAAACATATTACTGCTAACTATAGTTCCTGGTGAATTGTTTAAACTTTTAAACAAAATCAGCCCCTATTTTCTCTGCTGATCTTGAGAAAATCTATCATATGTCTACCATCTGCTAAAGAAATTACAAGAACACAAACTATCAAAGACAAACGCTCAAATCTATCAACAGGATGATGGAAGGTAGAAATTAAATATCAATCCTTCTAAATCAATGATGTTCTCAATGGAATCTAAATAGTATTTAATTGTTGTCAATATGTGGTATTTTGGCAAGCTAACTCAGAGATGATACCCAATGGATAACTTCATCTGCCACTAATAATCATACTAACCTGCCTTGTTGATGTTATTACCGAAACTAGAAAGAAGTAGCGTGTGTGTTGTTTATGTCATCAATTGTACAGCTAAATGCCAGAATATAATGGATGATTAAGAACAAATGCATAGCACAATTTAACAGTCAACTTTCTCTACATAGAATAAAGTGGCCTGTGAAAGATCATGGAATTGTTGATTTGAAAACAGTACAGATCTCAAAACATGGAGCAATTAGCATGGAAAAAACTCTACTAATACATATGTCACACCAACTATGTAACAAGCAGAGGCATAAAACTCTGAATTATCAGTCAGAAACTGATAACAAAAATATGGAAGGAGAATATACTTGACAGTTTGATATAGGAGGAATTTTATGCTTAAATTCGAGCAAACACTTGGACCGTGCATGATCTATCAGTCGGTGAAGCTACTGCTAGAAAATGTAAGTGTCAAAAGGTAAATCAGTAACACACCAAGTAACTGGTGAGAGCAATCACAGAGCATTATACCTCTCTTATTGCAGTCACTTCGGCATGTGCAGTTGGGTCAGTGTTCTTCAAAACCATGTTATGGCAGCTAACTATTATTTCATCATTACACACGACAACTGCACCAAAGGGGCCTCCATCGCCACAATCAACTCCTCGGTATGCTTCTTCAACTGCTTTTGATAAAAAGTTGTGATCCCTGTCTTGTACAGCTGTTTAATGAGCCGAACCTTAAATGACAAAGATTTCCTAACATCCTTGAGGCACAGAGAATACAAATTTGGAAATGTATAGACCTTCATCGTTTAGATATATCGTGCCCTAATTTGCTGCACAACGGATTTAAGGAATTCAGTAGATGAAAACAATAACTATTACCTTCCTGATGACCACTAAATGCAGAAGCGACAGAAATTGTTCCATTGTTGGACTCCACAACTACAATAAAATGACAAAGGTCATTCGTAAGGCCAAGAAAGCATGTACTTCAGTAGGTGAAGCTAATCCATCCAATATCACAAAAAAGTGTCCTACTTAACTAAATGCACCTACATTATGAAATGCACCCCCTATCTCCATCCACCCTCTGATTATGTGAATCTTGTACAAGAAAGGAAGGGGAAAATAGAATTGAATCCTAATACACAGTTGCAACGACCAAACTCCATGTAAACTCACTCAAATCCTACTACTGTCACTATGGTTATACATAAATTTTGGGTCTTTATATTACTTTATAAAAATTACACACAATATCCCTCCCCAAAAGATCCCAATTGTGATTCACACATCCAAGCATAGAATCAAGAACCTAACCTACTCTTAGAAAAGAAAAGAAGAAACCTCCCAGCCCGAGTTTCTATATTTCTTCCTGTAAACAATACCAGCAAACAATACCAATCCCAGCCCAAGATTTCCATACTTCTTGGATCTCAAGCCTCTCTGAACTGAAGTTCAGGGGTGGGACAGACTCAAAAGAAGAAAAATAAAATAAAATCACAATCAAAATCATAATCATAATCACAAATCATCGCCATCATCATCACCAAATTCATCTACCAACAACCATACCCTGGGCCGCGTCTTCCATGCCTGAGAACTGGTGGGCCTCTTAGTCCTACCAAGGAAAGATTCCAAGAACTTTTGAGAGAGAGAGATGTAGAGGAAAGAGAGAGATGTATGGGTGGGAGAGAAGGGAGGCTTGGTGGTGTTATAAATAAGGAATTCTATTTCACTTACAGGTGGGACCTGAGTCAAGCTGACAAGCATGGTCCCACTTGCAGGATTGCAGAGAGTCGGAAAAGCGAAAAGGGTATTTAAAGGATGGAATGGCTGATCACGTTTAGAGATGGTCCGTGAACCGGGCCCACGGTGGACCTGTGGATCTCATGGCTATCCTGCGGGTGGATGGGAAGTGTGGGGGCAGGCGCGTTGAAGGCCACGGTGTATAGACCCTCCACACCGACGAACGAGTGAGCCACCCGAAGCGATTGGTGGACCCGGTCCACCACGTGTGTAAAGCATCACGACAACAGAACAAATATACACACAGCGCGGCCACGATTGTACGGAATACGTAGCTAAGGAGCACCCCTTTGGATTTTTCTTTTTCTTTTTCTAAAAGTTACTTCTGGAAAGATTTTTTTCGTTTGAAAAAAACTTTTAAAAAGATGATTCTGTTATGAAATATTAACGCAGGACTTCAATTTCGTAATATTAATTTGTAGTTTACGACTTGTTTTGTTTAATGTTTTCGTGTGTTAAGTGTGTACTTTCTTTTTTTTTTGTGAAGTCAAATTGGCAAAGCTCTTACCTTGTACGCCATGCCCTCCCTACGCTTCTTTCATATAATGATGTGCTGTTATATTTGATTTCTCAAGTTGTTCCAGTTAAGTAGTTTTATTAAAATAAACACTTATTAGATAGGAAAAAATATATGACATCCCGTCTTATAGATTTTTTTACGACACAAATACTTTAATGTGAACATGGCTGATATCTTTCTAAGATACATATGGTTGTACAGGGTAATCCATCATCCATGGCCATTGCAAAGTTAACATGCTCTTTATATTTTCCAAAAAGTTAAGAAATTTGTAAGAAAGATATTACTAGTTTAAATTATTATCTCTCACAAATTCTATATACAATATTTACAAAATAG
The DNA here is from genome assembly GCA_019359835.1 of Pharus latifolius. Lineage (NCBI taxonomy): Eukaryota > Viridiplantae > Streptophyta > Magnoliopsida > Poales > Poaceae > Pharus > Pharus latifolius. Next base: position 92,920,041 of record CM033321.1, on the reverse strand, counting down.
TGCACAACAAAACATGTTGGTGCATGTCTTATACTGCTAGCGATCTCCGACAAAACTTACTTATTTGGACTTGTCGTCCAAAATAAATTTGAAAGAATATATTTAAACAACTTTATTAGATATATTTCAAATAGTCCAATTTTATTTTGTTTTCGGCCATTTCTGTGGGAAAAGACTTTTCCAACACGAGTTAACATGCATAGAGAGAGAATTACATTTGCATTCCGTCTCTCCCTATCGCTTAGCTAACTCAATCCAAAGTCCACGGCAAAGGAAAACCGTTGCCGATTTGATTTCAAACTTTACCTTTTTTTTTCACGAGTCCTAATTAGACAGCTTCACATTAAAAAGATTTTTTATTTTGCGAAGCACGAGAACGGTTGGATCGAAATTCAACCAGACGAAATTGAGTTAGAGAAGTTTGAATGGCTTACATGAACGTTCAACAACTTGCCATAGAACATCTCTTTTGGATATATCTTTTGTACTTTTTATTTGAAAAATAGAATTTGAATCCCACAATTTCCACTAGTAGTATTTTGAGATGATTTTGCGTATAGTATGTAGATTTCAACCAAGTAATGGTTTCGATGCGCGTGATGACGTGGCGCCATTTTAGAAACGAGTGGCATGTGCGTGTGAACGCATAAAATCAATTGTTCACTGATCACTATTAAACTGTCACAAAAATATGTGTGATTATTCAGTTATTTTGTACTGTTTTATAAAGTTTTATAGTCGAATTATTAATTTCAGTTCTAAGATTTCTATAATCAAATTAACTGAATTATAAAACAGTTGATTCAGTGATTAATTCAGTTTTGATTTTTTATAAGAAATAATATTTTTAATAATATTAATCAATAAATATATCATTTAATAATGCATATATTGAAGAATATACGTGTATTATGTTATTAATATGCTATATTATTTAAGGTTGAAGCTTAATAAATTTTAATAATTGTAATTAATGAGTTTTACTAATATGAATGTGTTTATATATTTTTAAAATATACTATATCTTAAACAAATATCTTATGTCTATATATTAATTCAATTATTTCAACTTTTCAAAATCAAAGTCTGAGCAAACCGAACTAGTATTTCGGTTACTTTGATTCAATTATTTTTATCGGTTCAAATCAGTTATTTCAGGTTGGTCGGTTTTTTTTTTTCTCACCCCTACTTGAAAGTGAACTTTGAGGAACGCTGCACGCACTACAATTTTTAAATAAAATCTTTACAGAGTTTAATTGGAATATGCGTGTTAGAAGTTGGTGCAGATAAGAATAAACGTCAATACGGTGAGTTTTTAAAGATCTGATTGATTAATCACATGGAATGTGCACTCGAGTCGTGCGAGAAAATATCAAATTTTCTGTATTAAAATTAATATATGTATTGTCATTTAACAAATTTGAATCCCAAGAGATACCTTTTTCATATACATGGTATATACTTCAAAGATGTAGAAGGATAAATGCGATGCCATGGTGGAACACATTGAATTTTTTTTAAATAACGTAAAATAAAAAATAATTGTGGAAATAACTCACAATTTAATAAAATTATAAAATTAATCCACAAAATCATGAAATCGGGTCTCAAATCCGTGACTGAAGGGGAAAGTGCGAGAGGAGCTTCTGTCGCGGCTGGGCTCCAAGTCGTGACAGGAGCCATCTAATATTTCAAAAGGCACATGCATGTTGTGTTCTACATAAGTTTTTCAATTTTTTCAGTATTGATATATTTTAAATTATAATTTCAATTAACGATTTATTTGAATTAGTAAAATTGTGAAGTTATCAACTAAAATTATATATCACATAATATCATATCTTATTATATCTTAAGATATATAATTCTAGTTAACGATCTATTTATTTTAGTATGATCCTTTTGATCTCACAAATTTATCGTTTGGAGTTATATATCAAAAGATATCAATATCGGAAGAATTAATTTAATCTTGAAAAATTTAACTCAAAATTTTTTATCTTTTTGGATTGATATCTCTTATCTATAATTCTGATCGATGATTCGTTTGAAACTGAGAATTGTGAGTTCAAATGATCAAATCGTCAATCGGAGTTATATGTTTTAAGATATAATAAGATATAACATATTGTGATATATAATTTTGGTTTATCATTTTAGTTTCATAATTTTAATAGTTCATATGGATTGTCAATTAGAATTATAATTTAAAAGATATTAATATCGAAAAAATTGAAACTTTTGTACAATATAACATGTATAATATAACATGCATGTACCCGTGGCAAAACTGTGACAACTCCTCAAGCACTTTTCCTTTTTGTTATGTACTTAAGATGTGGTTTGATGAGTTGGTGGATCAATTTTACAATTTCGTTAAGTCATGGATTATTTTAGTGATTGTTTTACTTTGTTATTTAAAAAAAAATCGAATACATGGGACGTCAAAGCAGGCATCTTATCTTATATACTAAAGAGGAGCACGCACTTGCTTGGAAGCTTCTCATGTTCAAGTCGATTGGCTTTTGTCTCCTCAGTTCCATTAAATCGCTAATTAGGAATCTAAAAGATTGCATGTAACTTGTGAATACTCATTTAAAATGGTTCTAATAATTATCATTATTTATTATAAAAAATTTAGTTAAAATGATTAAATATAGAAAATAACACTAAAGATCGTAGTGTTTGATATTTATCTCAGTAATGTTATGTGTTGTAGTGTTATTAGATTGATGATGTAGTCGACTTATCTTTCTTATATTACGATGTGAGAGTTGATAATGTTATGGGTTATGATGTTATTATATAATATTTAACGTTTCGAATTGTCAACTCAATCTGAATCTATTCTATATAAATAAAACAGTCTAGAATAAATGTTTAGAATTTTTCTTTAACGTTAATTATTTAATAAAAAAATTCCACTATATACTGTCAAACGGTTAAATTATAGTCCATACTACACAAAGTTTGGAAAACTAGAAAAAAATTCACTAATTATATAATACATACTTTAAATTACCAAGTTCAATATATAAACATCATGCACTGACTTGAAATATTAAAAAGCGACATATGAAGAAAATTTGCAATTTTCTTTAGTCTTGGATGAAATTGCAAGTGATTTAACACCATATAAAAATTAAGGCTTAATCCTTGTGTGGTTTAGGGTTAAGAGGTGGATTAAGAGTTTAACTCTAACTATATATGCATTATATGAGATTAGTTTAATCTAGTCAAAATAAGTGAACTTTTCTAACACGGGTTATCTTAACTCAACAAAAAAAAAAGACTCATTTAATTAATTCTATCTTTTCCACGAATACTCATGAAAAACAAAATAATAGATTGTGCAAAAGATTATTTACAGGAAAAAGTGTCAAATACTGTTACAATAGAAAGAAGAAACTTGTATATTTTATATGAAATCTATTTAACTTAGTTAATTAAACCAAATAATATGTTAGATTAACTAGATTTGTTACCAAACAAAAAATCTGAGTTAAGTTAACTTAATCTGAGTCATGTTAAATTAACATAGTTATTTTAACTTCAAACCAAACAAACATTAATAAAATATTGATAGTGTCTCAATGAATTGTGGGACTGGATTTCAGGTCATTCCCGCAGTTAATGGTGTTTTTGTCAATTCGGGGCTTGTAGTTTTTCTTATTGCAATATAGCCCCTCCAATTTTGCCTTTTCTCCCGAGGCGGGAATTGGGAACGGCTAGCACAGAGAACATCACTACGCCGCACGCCGTGTCGCCACCTCGCCTTCGCCGCCACCATGGGCATTAAGGTAAGCTTAGGGTTAGGGTTTTGTCTCCCCATTTCGCTTCTCTCTCTCTATGTATCTAAGAATCTCTCTGTGTCTCTCCCTCGCTAGGGTTTGACGAAGCTGCTGGCCGAGCACGCGCCGCGGGCGGCGGTGCAGCGGCGAGTCGAGGACTACCGCGGCCGCGTCATCGCCGTTGACGCCAGCCTCAGCATCTACCAGTTCCTCGTAAGTCGTGACCCCTCTCCGTTCCCTCCTTCCGGTTCAGTGTGTTCTCCCCCGTTAGAGTGGTGTAATTGTCGGGTGTGATGTTGTGAGTTGGCGAAATGGTGGATTGTTGGGAGTTTTGTGATGTAGTTGCGGTGCTCTTGGTTGATGGTTTTCGCGTGTGAAGCTTAAGGCAATTGGCTGATGTTTCTGCATTTTGTGGGGGTGGCGGGGGATGGATTGGGGATGTCGCGGTGCCAAGCTGAGAATTCCCCAGTTTTCTGCATGCGTTGTGTTGGTTCGCCTGCATGTGTGGTGCCTCCAAAAGTTTGGGCAAATGCCAAACCGTTTGGTGTATTTGATGCACGTACGGTAGATTGTTGTGTTTTGAAGGTCATTGTCCTTAAAAAACGAAATTCTACTTTTGAAATTATGAAGCTGACACCAATTTCCAATTCTAAAACCAAAATTATTAGCTTTTGAGAGCAGAAGCCCTCGGCTGCTCATTTTACTGCATGTTTCAAGGCTCCAGATCATGATTCAAACTGTAGAGGAAAAGGGAGTACATAGAGTTCCTTGGTGCCTGTGTCATTTGTATTACTTCCATATTATGGTGTTCTAGGGGCATAAATCATGTGGCTACACCATCTGTGTCGCATGTTGTTCCTATTTGCTAGTCTTATTTTTCAAATTTTAAACGTGGGTTGGCTACTTCCAAAGCGAAAAATATGAGAGGTGGGTGGTTGTCACTCTTTACTGTGGGAGCTGTACTTACTGTTTGTGTATTGTGAAGGTTACATTTTTGTGCCCTGATGTTGGTATCTAGGTTGTGAAAAATCTCATATAAGAATCGTTTTCTCTAGGTAGTAGGAGATTCAATCCTGTTCTGTGATTCCCTTTTGTAGGTTGTGGTTGGGAGGAAAGGAACAGAATCTTTGACTAACGAGGCTGGTGAAGTTACAAGGCAAGGAACCACGAACAAAGAAAAGAGAGAAAAGAAAAATATCTTATTGATTTTCCCTTGAATACTTGTCAAATTGTGGTTATGTTTTTTTGAGCTATTTACCTTTTTATGGTTGCGGGTTGTACAGTCACCTACAGGGCATGCTGAACCGGACTGTAAGATTGGTAGATGCAGGAATAAAGCCTGTGTAAGTTTTATGCTATATATGTGGTCCCTGTTGATTCTAGCATTCTATGGAGACGGATTGCTGAGCCTTTCATGCGTTCACATGTTAGATTTGTGTTTGATGGTGAACCACCCGACCTGAAGAAAAAAGAACTAGCAAAAAGGTATGCATCAAATTGCCTCTTTGCAATTATATTCACTTTGTATATGGACATCACCTTATGTTTTCCAACTCTGTTCTTTAGGTCCTTTAAGAGAGATAATGCTACCAAAGATCTTTCTAGAGCAATAGAGGTCATTTGCTCTTTACCTTAGTTCTAGAGCTTCCAAGGCTGACCAGATGCTCTTCTCTTGTATATTGGACTGCCAAATCCATTGTTTTTGTTGAATCTCTGAAGCAGCATTTGTGTTGCAGGTTGGAGATGACGATGCAATTGAAAAGTTTAGCAAAAGGACCGTGAAGGTAATTTTCCTACAATTTGAGGAAGAAGTTGTTAAAAGAATATGTTTATTTGTTGCTTTTGGACAAAGCAATCACACCTGAAATCACGCACAATGTATTAGTCACCAGTCAATATCTTTGCAGCAGTTGGACTATTTTGTAATGTTGTTTAGTCCTGCAGTAGTTCTAAGCATGAATTACTTATTTCTGTTCTTTCTTTCCAGGTCACAAGGAAACACAATGAAGATTGTAAGAAGCTGTTAAAATTGATGGGTGTCCCTGTTGTTCAGGTACCACAAATGCTTTCGTCCAACTTACGAGTTGTTTCAATATTTTTATTTTTCCACACAAGTGAATGCGTTTTCCCTACTGATTCAATGCCCTATGGAGTCTTTTGAACCCAAAAAAGAAAATTGCACTATTCTCACTTATACTGCCAGTTTGGGAGGGATTAAGCTAAGTTTAAAGTTGCCATAAGCTTAGACCTTCCCAAATAGGGTGCTATTAAAATGACTTCTCAGATAAGCTTAAGTCAAAAAGAAGCTCATGCATCTTCTAAGAGAAGCTTAGTTCTTTAAGCCATTTGGCTAAACATAGCTTTCAAGCCACTTGAAAACTGATAAGCCCCATAAGCCACCCAATGGATAGCTCATGAGAGTGAAACTTTGGCAATCAATAAGTCTTCCGTATTCCCATGATGCTGTCACTATTGCAAAAAGGGGGGAATCTGTACTTGGCTCTGCACTAAAACCATTCTTCTAAACAGAACAGCATAATATGTTATGATTTTAATGCAAAGATGCAAGCCATTTTGTTACGTGCTCGGGTTAACGAACGCGTAATTGGACGACGAGGGCCGCTGTTACCTAATCCTAATCTTAACTTGCCTGACGTTTGTAAACATGTCTGACCATAACACATTTTAGCTGGCCTCTGAGCTTTCCCTGTTATGGGTAATCACTTTATCTGATCATATTTGCAGGCACCATGTGAGGCAGAAGCACAGTGTGCAGCACTTTGTGAAAATCATAAGGTGAAACAAAAGAATAGCATTGTAAGAGTTCCCTGTCTTTGGACACTAGTTGCACAACTGAACTATATTTTCATTGTGATTTGTGAACATTAGGTCTATGCTGTAGCTTCAGAAGATATGGACTCACTGACCTTTGGTGCTCGAAGGTTACTTCGCCACTTAACTGATCTGAGTTTTAAGAAATCTGTTGTAACAGAATTTGAAGTTTCCAAGGTAACTCCTTACTATTCTTATATGTTGCTGTGTATTGGGGTAATTCTTCATCATTTTCCAGGTTTTGGAGGACCTTGAACTCATAATGGATCAGTTCATTGACTTATGCATCCTTAGTGGATGTGACTACTGCGAGAGTATTAAAGGTTCTATCTGGCTTTATGTTGCCTTCTTGTCACAAACATTATATATTAGCTTGTAGCCACAATGCAATGCAAGATTTTAAGCCATGCTGAAGAGTGGCACGATGTTTCTGGAAATTTAAGGTGTGTGTATAAGTGTAGTAGTTGGCCATGCCATGGGTGCTTTAGAAATAACACTCTATCCCAAATTTGTTTCCTATGAAGCTTGAATATCCCAGATTCTGGGTTCAAATTATATGAACTGAATTGCCTTTTATAGTATAAAGTATGAACAATGAATCAGTGCAAGTTGAAGCTCAAAGTAGGTTGGTTGTACAGTGTGTGGGTTAGAGTGGAAAACTTGGGTGCTGTACATGCTGTTTCTAACCTTGACTACTCTTCAGCATAAATTGTTAAGATCTGTTCCTTTTTTAGGGATTTTCAAATTTTCTCATTACTATCTCCTTGTGAGTATAGGTATTGGGGGACAAAGAGCCTTGAAACTCATTCGCCAGCATGGTTGCATAGAAGAAATCCTGCAAAATCTTAACCAAATGAGGTATGCTTTTATGAGATGGCCACTGTTTTGCACATGCTGTCTCATGGCTACTGTTTCTAGCCTTGAAACTCATGTTTTGCATGAAAATCAGAAAGGTGCCAATTCCAAGTCCACCTAAATCTTGAAATTCCTTGATCTATTGGATAGATTTATAAGCTGGGTCAACTGACATGCTTGTATAGGTTATCAGTACATCTTGAAATGCTTTAGATTTGACCACACGTCCTTATTTGATCTCCAGGTACAACGTACCAGAAGATTGGCCTTATCAGGAAGTGCGGACATTGTTCAAGAAACCTAATGTTTCTACAGAAATTCCAGATTTTCTGTGGACCTTACCAGACAAGGAGGTTGTGATTGATTGCTCATACAACATTCTACCTTTTGTTCTGCAAGCTAACAATTCTTGCTTTCTTTGCTCAGGGTCTTGTAGACTTCCTGGCAATAGAAAACAATTTCAATCCTGATCGAGTAACAAAGGCATGCATGCATGCATCTTTTATCTCACCTATCAACCCTTATTTCATCTTTTCCTAACACAAATGACCAGATGATGGATTTTTTTACACAATGCATTTGTTTTGTCCGTCTTATAGGCAGTAGAAAAGATAAAGGCTGCTAGAGATAAATTTTCCCCTGGACGGTAAGCAACAAGCTGCCTGGTATCTCATGGAGAAACATCCATATTCCATACACTTCTGAAATGATGTCTTTTGGATTGTCTCAGACCGAAGTTTTTGACACCAGTTGCTTACTTTACGGGATCAATTACAGAGAAGGTGTGGAGGATGCATTTGCACTATTTGTTTTGCATATTCCTGTCTTGATCTTTACTCTTTTCTTTCTTCGTCTGCAACTTCTCCACAAACACGTGTTCACAAAGACATGCTCTTCAAATTATTTCTGTAATTTTACCCAAGAACCCAGTTGATATGCTGCCTCTTTGAAGACTACCGATTGCAAGGAAAATTGTTACCTTTCCATTGGCTTTCTTGTCAAGTTCGCTGAATAACATGGTGCCTGAATGAAGAGTTTGGAAGTGCTTCATTTTTTGCTATTCAATTGATACCATATCTATTTTTCAGGAAAACCCCAGATAGTGTAGTATTCTATATGGCCACTTGAACAATTGCTAAACCATGATCCTGGCTACTAGACAAGTCTCTACAGCCTAGTTTGTTCAGTTGCAGTATTGCTTTCTCAAAGTTATTTTTTTGTTGCACTTTGTATTTACTTTAGTTGGATATAAACTGGAAAGTCTATACTTAACAATTTCTACAAACTATTTACCAGAACTGATCCACACCCTTTATAATTCACATCCAATTCTATCTTTGATCTGCGCTCAACTACCTTTTGTCTGATCTGCACCCTCCATTTAGATTTTGTAAGAGTTTTGACGTTTTGTACAAAATAATTTTAGTACATTATCATTATACCAGCATGCAGGAGAGTACAATTATCCAAAGCAGTAAATAGTATTAATATGTCCTTCATCTAATTCATTCATATTTATCTGCATAACAGAAACCCAAATGCATTCTAGGTGCTCCAGGACAAGGTCTAAAGCCTAGGTCTACTCTGCAAGTATGCAAGAGTGCAAGCTCTGATGTCGGACATGGTAACTCAAAGCTGTTGATGCTGGGCAGGCAATCGGGATTTCATGGGATACCACATGTTTTTTCTGGTGGCTTCTAAATCTGGAGTTGCTCTGGCTTTCAAGAGCTGACTGCAGCAGCTACATTAGGATAGATGACCACTTGAACTGTGTTAAGCCTATGTTATGATTATAGTTTAGCCTTTTGTTATGTAATGCAGCCATTTAAAGTCAGCTTTCTCATGACTAACACTGTTTCGTGGTAGATTGTTGTTCCTTGGTGATAGTCTCTTTTCAGTGACATGTTTTGAGAATTGTCTGGCCTTTTGGTTATAATCTGAAAGTTTATTGTGAATCATGATTGTTTTGCCAGAGGGAAAAACTGGTTGTCAATGTGCCCTCTCTGGTAAGACATCTCTATATTTCTTTCTCTACAGTAAATTTCAGGTTCTTTGCATGAGCTGCGCTAATCTTTTTAGTGCCTTACACAAATTTCAAATTCTGAACTGCATTTATCTTTTTATAATGCATAGAGGGTTAGAGTGCGTCATCATGAATTATTCATAATAACAAGGGAGTTGGATAGAAGGATTTGTAGCGAAAGGCTGGAATATTCCTCTTATGGTTTTTTTTTTGCCCATTTAATTTGTTTTCAAGCCATCAACATTATGACAATTGCAAACCGAAGCTGATGAAAGCAAGAGTGTGGGGGATTCTGGTGAAGGTATGTTGTATATTGGAGCCTTGGGGTGTCTGTTTCACCTCGCACTTTTTTTGTTCTTATTCTTTTCTATCCTTAGGTTTATGACTTAAACATAGGCTGCTGGACAAACAACAACACCGGGAATAGTACCAAGTGGTTCCTTTTCCTCATCTATCCCAAATAAATTCCAGGACATTTGTACAGATGCTGTAATATTCTTTCAAATGGTATAATATTCTCATGCCACTTCTGTGGAAACAGGCATGCGGATCTGAGCATATGCCAGGCTAGGTGGTTGAAGACTGCCCCTTGTTTTCCTCTTCTCTCCCGTAAGAATGGTGGCATCCTGACATTTAAAGTAAAACTTCAGACATATGTAGCAAATTGGTGGTGAATCATTCCGAATGCTGCATATTATGACATCAATCGACCAGCAACTGTGCATTTGTTCTATAAATGGATGACCTTGGGCCGCTATAAGTAGAGCACTGGATCCACCAGCTTCAACAGCATCACTCAGAATTCTCTCGTCATTATTTTTGGAGGTAAATGACACTCTTATTGTCCCCTCTAAATTGTTGGCCTTTTCTTAGTTCTCTTGTTGTCTTATTCATGCTACTGGAGTTAGTACAATTTTCTATTAGTGATGCTAGATGTAGCCATCATCCATTAAACACATTGGTAATATCAGAATATACCCATCCTCTGGGTACTAACAATGATGAGATGTCATTTACAATGCCAGATCAAATGCTTAGACCAAAGCTTTGTCGTAATATATTTTGTTGTATTTGTCAGGACTAAGAACCAAGATGTTGACAAATGTTCCGCAGTATATTAGGACCCCTATTATGGCCACCTAAGCTTAAAATGTAGCTACATTACATGATTGTGGATGTCTGAAAGTTCCAGCCTGGCAGCTTCAGTTTTCTTGTTCATGTATACTTGTTCGGTCCTGTTATGGCATTTTTATCTGGCTAGTGGCCAGTTACATGCTTTAAATTATCTTTGGAGGATCATATAATCAGATCACATAAACTTTTTATCAGCCTTTTAAATTGCTTTCAGATTTGCACGGTTTCATTTGTCAATTTCATTTGCAGCTCAGGACTCAGGGATGGAGGCCATTGTTAAAGGAGCCAAGTATGAGTGCTTGCTGTTTGGTATGGTCTACCTATGTATATTCAGACCTTAAAAAAAATCAGATCAGATCTTTGTTGCAATTGTTGGTTTTCTTCTTGTTATATAGCCAAAATAAACTATTTGCTATCACATGCATCTACAGATATGGATGATACTTTGTATCCCCTGAGCGCAGGCATCAACCTAGCTTGCCGCAAAAATATACAAGGTGACAAAAGATGCTAACATTTCCTATAGCTTTTTTCTTTTTTACTTTACTATGCATTTATGTTTTCCCAAATACTGGAAAATACTGCAATTCTGAACATTTGGCTACCAGAATACATGCTTCATCACCTGCAAATTGAAGAAAGCCAAGTACCAGAAATGTGCTTAGAACTATACAAGGAATATGGCACCACGATGGCTGGTCTTAAGGTATATTTTGTATTCTATCAGTGTTAGGTGTCTTGCATTTTCATATGAAGAAATACTACAAGCATAATCGTTGAACCTTCTCATGAAATTTACACACTTTTATTAATTATGTAAATGTTATTTCTCTGAAGGCATTAGGTTACGAGTTTGACAATGATGGGTTTCATGCAAATGTTCATGGAAGATTGCCCTACGAAAACTTGAGGCCAGACCCTGTTCTGAGGAGCCTTCTACTTTCCATTCCACAGAGAAAAATTGTATGCTTATTTTCCATTTTTTCCCCATTGTTGTGTATACATACCGTGTTGTATTTGTATTTCATATAAAAAACAAACATGGTCTGGGAAAATACTCGCGGGAGAAATAAACCGGCTAATCGTCCACCCTAATATTTCCTCTTGCAGATATTCACTAACTCTGACAAAGCTCATGCTGAGGAAGTTCTGCACAGGCTGAGTTTACAGGGCTGTTTTGATGGTGTGATATGCTTTGAGACACTAAATCCACCAGCTCTGCCATGCAATGGTGTATGCAAGGATCAGACTTCCATGCTGCTCCCTGATGAATCCTTACCTGACTTGAACGATCACTGTGAATCAGATGGCTCAAAACCTAAATCACTCATCCTCTGCAAGCCTTCCATTGAAGCCATGGAAGCTGCTGTTCGCATTGCAAGTGTTGATCCCAAGAAGACAGTAAGATTAGAAAACTCGGCTGAGAAACAAGACCAAGAAACATCATCTAATGACAATCTGACAGTTGTATAATTTTTCAGATCTTTTTTGATGACAGTACTCGAAACATTGCTACAGGAAAGGCTTTAGGTTTTCATACCGTAATCGTAAGACATCGCACGTTATCCAAATTGAACTATTCTTGTTGCCCAAACAAAAATTACATTTGCAGTGTTGTTAACTTGCAGGTTGGAAAGTCAGCAATTGTTCCTGGGGCTGATCATGCGCTGGAAAGCATTCACAACATCAAGGAAGCTTTGCCCGATATATGGGACGATCACGATTGGTCTGAATCTGATGCTGTTCTTTCTTCCGGCACCGCCGAAACAGCGGTTGTTGCTTAATGTAGTAGTCCTATTGGATTGTCTTTCCTGAATATAATGGGAAAGGAATATTTTCTGAAGGTATAAAGAGAAGATAATATCCTATACCTCCAAGATATGGAATAGTACCGGTTCTTTGACTGAGAAATAAAGTTCTCAGAATCTATGTATCTAAAGAACTTGTGCGGTTATTTTACCAACTATCCACCTAAAAAATAAAGGTCTTCGATGTCTAACTCAAAACTTTGTGACACTTGAAAGTTGAAATAACTGGAGATTGTATTATAATGCTCCTGTGCCTCCAAGAACAAGATGAGCCTTGTTTCTCCTGTGGCATTGCCAATCATGCAGTTATTATAAGCGGCATATCAAGTGAAGTTTGGCCCTCTCTTTGTTATTGTACATGGAACTATGCACATGAGCCCTATCCAAGGGATGACTATACTACATTTTTGAAACTTTTATGTATATCTTTTCTTATTGTAATTGATAGGTATTTCTTATGTTCTTATTATAATTTACCGCTATTCAGTATTGTTTATCTTAATAGTTATTCTAAGATAACAGTAGTACATCTGCACTTGAACGATTAAAACGTGTGTTCATGCAAAATATGTCTTGTGTTGGTGTGTGGGTGGGAAGAGAGGAGGGTGGGGGTGTGTGTTACAAAACAACTTATTACATATAAAAAATTATAAAAAATGACGGTTTAAGATGCAAATATTAGATTTTTCATTAAAAACTTATACTATTTACACCACAGTCTGATTCGATATAATCTCTATCCTTCATTTCTCTCACACATTTTTTTCTTTTCTCCCTTTTCTTCCTCCTCATGATCTTTGTCTCTAGCGTTGCCACCATTCTATCTCTTCTTCCCTGCCGACGATCACCGCCAGCGGTAGCGTCACCTTCTTATCGCACAGGCACCTGACTATAGTCATTTTGTTATTTGTTCTACTGTCTTCGCTCACGACTGGTGATACTACCATTATCTCAACATTGTTTACCGTTTGCCGCTGGACTGTCATCATTAAAGAAGTTAAGGAAGTGACTAGGTAAATTTTAAAAGACTAGATTTTGAGAAAAAATGTTTGATTTAAAGATGAAGAAATATGTATACATAATTAAAAAAAAAAGTAATTATCTATTAGGAAATGCCTTAAAAAAAGTTACTCATTGAAGAGTAATCCATGTTTTTTTTTTTGTGATTTCTAAGGACCCCTTGCATGTTTGGAATCGTACAAGGGGGCTTTTTTTTTTTTTTTTTTTTTTTTGTAATTTTCTGTCTTAAAAGTTCTTTAATTTTTAACACACTCCATAAGTCCACAGTGGATAAGATAAGGCTAGTGTCCGAGGCGTAGGCAAGAGAAGAGCACATAGAGCGAGCCATGCTTGCGTCGCCGGCGCTCGCCGGCGCCCACTCTTTTGCGGCGTCTGTCGCCGGTCACCTCCGCATCCCCCCTCCGGCTACCTCTGCGCCCTCGCCGTCGAGGCGGGCGGCCCTGGTCGTCGTGGCCGAGGTCAAGGTCGCCACGCCCCAGGCCGACCGCATTGCCCGCCATGTCCGCCTCCGCAAGAAGGTACTCCTCCGGGAGGAAAGATAGCTTCTTAGTCTCCATTGTTTCTCATTTTCTTGTTTCTTGTGATGCTTGAGAATTTAAGCACGCGTCCGCTCTGTGTAGAGGTGGTCGTGTGCAATGCCATGGTTGCAGCATGTTTGATGAAATGCCTTTGTCGTAGCACTCTGTTTCTATGTAGATAACTCCACAAAGAGATGCCCACTCTGCTTAATTTTAGAGAGAACTGTACGTGCCACTAAGCTGCCATTGCATGCATGCGAGTCGAGAGATTGTGCTATAGACATGGGATATGGGCGCATATGCTCATGTGCAGAGAAAAGGCATCCATTACTAGATGCTCGCAGTTAAGTTGAAAATGAGAAGTTTGTTCGAGATCAATGTCTTCACATAAAACGCATGTTCCAGTCCGCCCTTGACGATGTGTAATTCACGCAAGTAATATGATGTGTATATGTCTTGCACATTCTTGCTTCTTAGTCAGCGAAGAGCTTACATTGTGCATTGTGCATAGACACTTACATGATTCCTTGTTGCAGGTGTCTGGCACTTCAGAGAGGCCAAGACTGTGTGTTTTCCGCTCCAATAAGCATTTGTATGCTCAAGTGATTGACGACACAAAGTCGTGCACTTTGGTTTCAGCTTCAACAATGCACAAATCTCTTTCAAAGGAACTTGAATACTCAGCTGGACCAACAATTGTAAGTTGGGTTGAGTTTTCCTTACTTCCTTTTCTTTTCCTTTTTCCTTTTTGCTCAAGGAGCTGTAACCTTTGTCAAATTGATCTGTATCATCCCACAATAATAACAAAGGCTTGTTTGATAGTTCAATGCTCTTTGGCGTAATGGTGTTAATAATATGTGAAATAAAAGTTACTATTGGAAATGCATTTTGCATTAGAAAAGAATCGAAGATATGGTAAATCATTCAGAAAGGACTTATTGTGAAATCAGCTATCTGCATGTATAATCTTTTTAAGCATCATTAAGATTCTGAATTACCAAAAATACATGCGTAGAATGCGCGTGCTTGAATATGTCCTATCTGTACATGTGCACGTGCACGCTGTGCAAGTCAGATGACAAAAGTCCTTCAATTGGCTATTTTAATCACTACTACTCTCTAATCACTTCAACGTGAAACTGCCAAGGGATTTGGAACCACTTTCTGTGGGTGGAAATGTGGAACCTCTGTGCAAGCCCGATGACAAAAGTGGTTAATGCTTTCTGAAGGAAAAAACTTAGGAGCAAATCATGGTTCAGAACTAAGATATTACAACTACAATATGCTTTTACAGCTCTTTCTTGCAGACATGCTATTCTTTGTTTCTGAAGAAGTTTACTTATGTAATGTTTCGTTTCCAGGAGGTGGCACAAAAGATCGGCCAAGTGATCGCCAAGTCTTGCTTGGAGAAAGGAATCACCAAGGTCGTCTTTGATCGAGGCGGTTTCCTCTACCACGGTCGCATAAAAGCTCTAGCTGATGCTGCTAGAGAGCACGGGCTTGATTTCTGAGTCTTCCAAATGCTTTTCTTTCCAGGATCACTTGTAATTTTCCCCTTTTTTCTTTTTGCTTGTGGAACCAAGTTCTTTCTGTAATCATTTAACTTGCTCTGCAGATTTCTCCAGTTCTTAATTGTCTCTGATGTTCTTGCCATTCTTAAGCTTCTATGCATGATACCAAATTGTTATTTCACTTTTTTTTTTTTTACTTGTGAATTGTTATGCTTTTACTAGATTATTTTTCACATATATACCTATTCGGCAAGTGCATACTTGTAGCTTCTGTACAAGACAGTCTGATTGATGACAGTGTCTTATAGCTTATGGGAACAATAACTAAATAGCAAAGTTTCACTTTGGTTGTATTGGAAACACTTGATATAACTCTGAAAACTTGCAAAGTTCTGCTCTTGCAACTTCTTCTAGTGAACACTAAAGAGATGGGTATTCAGATTTTCGATGACGCATGGGAAAATGGAAGAGAACTACCAACAGGATACACTTCCATAACTTAGCTAGTATTGGAGATACAGAGAGCATGATAGATGTTTGAAGTGTCAGATCCACATCCAAGGTGCAAAGTAGGGCTCAGTTTCCCGCCAGAAACCAGTCGGTTGCAGTTATTGGCTGGCATTAGTGGGAGTATTATTTTAAAAGAATGTATAAACTAGTGATCAGTATCATACAAGACCGCGGTTTCCATCTAGGTCCAAGAACCACCTGGAATCTTGGAAATTGATTCCCAGTGCAAAACTAACAAGGAATGCTGGAGAACACAAACAAAATGGAATTCGCTCAACAGCGCAAGAAGTGGAAGATGGGTATCTATCTTAGCAGATTGGGGGAGAATAATCTGTTCCCGGTGCTACTGGACAGCTTAATTTGATCCTTTCAGTTCATGACGTGATATATATATGCCAGGTCCTATAAAGGCCATCTACGGGAAAAAAAAAAACCTTAACATGAAAACCTCTCATATGAGATCTAGTCATGAACTGTTTGATGGTAATTGATCACAATCTAACAGTTTTTACCTAGGTTTCACGTATAAGAAGAGTGCTTACTGAGTTTTGTTTTCTCATTTTCCAAATGTACAGAGATTCAGAGTTGTACATTCTGTTGGTAACTTATATGATTTGAGTCGGTACAAGAACCAAAAAAGTATACAACAACACATGCACTTACCGATTATATCAACTCTCTGTATGTAGTTGGTGACTCGGTGTTCCTCATCAGGACCCACATGCAGATGCAGGCGGTGAGCGCCATTTGCCAAACACTCATCTTACTACCTGTCAATTCTGTGAAATCCTCCCATTCTTTGCCTCCTGAAAAATTGCAAGAAATTAATCACACTACTGTAAAGTAATTAACCAGCTGCAGCACAAAACACTACACACACACAGACACACACAATGATACAATGATGTAAATCATACAGAAAAAAAAACTTAAGAGAGAAGAAGCTAGATCGAGATGGTGAACAAAGCTATACTTTTCTCCTCTTCTTGGCTTGCCGTGCCGCTTTTGCTCAGTACTGCCAGTACAGCTTTGTTCACCATCTCGATAGAACCCTTCCATCATCCAGTACAGAATGGTTTCGTTCGGACACACGGTATGCAGTTTCAGGTGAGAGGGAGAACTATATACTTCAGTGGATTCAACACGTACTGGATGATGCTGGTGGCCTCCAACGTGTCGGGGCGGTCGAAGGTGACGACGGTGCTACGGGGCGCCTCCGCGCACTGCCTGAACCTCGCCCGCGCCTGGGCTTTCAGCGACGGCGGGTAGTTCCCGCTTCAGTCTTCGCCGGGAGTTTACAATGAGGCCATGTTTCAGGTTCAGACATTGCAATGTAATAGTGCAAGTATGTGTATACACACACACACACACACACACACACATATATATATATATATATATATATGTGCATTTATGTGTATTTATGTGTACTTACTCTATATATTTCTATAGAGTAATATGTGCATTTATGTGTACATGTTGGTGTGCAGGACTAGACTTTGTGATGTCTGAGGCGAGGAAGCAAGGGATCTATGTGATACTTAGCCTGGTGAACAATCACAAGGACCTTGGAGGCCGGCCGCAGTACGTTGCGTGGGCAAAGGCGACCGGCGAGAACGTCAGCTCCGACGACGGCTTCTACACGAACATTGTCATCAAGGGCTACTACAAGAACCATGTCAAGTTTTGCTCATATAATCATATCACAATGCTTGATTTGTATAAAATTTATACACATTAAATCATTAGTTAGTTCTTGTTGATCTGTTCCTTCGATAGGAAGACGATTCTGACGAGGGTAAACAGCTTCACCGGCGTCGAGTTCAAGGATGATCCGGCAATCCTCGCGTGGGAGCTCATCAACGAGCTACGGTGCCAAGTTGACACTTCTGGTGCAACCTTTAAGGTTGCTCCTGAATAAAAACAAGAAAAAAAATTATAGAGATCTTAAAGCATTTGTATTGGAGCAACGGTTATATGCTACTACATTGTGTGCCTCGATGGGCATGGGCGGCGGAGATGGCGGCGTACGCGAAATCGATAGATGGGACTCATTTGGTGGAGGTAGGGATGGAAGGGTTCTATGGAGAGTCGTCCAAGGAACGGAGGCAGCTCAACCCGGTGGTGCCGAGTTTGGGACCGGTTTCGTCGCCAACAACCACGTCCAGGGCATTGACTTTGCCACCATTCACGCGTATCCGGCCACATGGTAAGGTACGTTTCGATCGTTAATTAAATCTCCGATTTTTCATCTATAACTTGTTGTGAGTGGCGATGACAAGGTTGCCAGGATCGGACTACCAAACTCAGCTGAACTACCTCAAGAACTGGACGCAGGCGCACAGTCAAGACTCGGAGTGACTTGTCAAGAAACCGCTGTTTTTGACCGAGTTAGGAAAAGATCAGGGACAACGAGTCAGTACCCGCGCAGTGGGGCGAGTTCATGGTGGCCGCTCTTCACTCGGTCTACGACTCGGCTGCAAACGGCGGCGCGCTCATTGCGGGGCTGTTCTGGCAGCTCCTCGGCGAGGGGTTCGACAGGCTGAAGGACGGGTCCCATGTCATGCTTTCCGACGACTCTGATGTGGCGAAGGTCATCTCCAATCACTCAGAGAGGCTCGTCAGACTCGGTGACAAGCGTTTTCAGGCGAGTCAGTTCGCCAAGCAATACATAGGGCCCATTGGATGATGAAGAATTTTTTTAAAAATAATACATTAGAAAAAAACAATAACAGAAATAACAAATATTGTAAAATTTTTACAGATCTAACGTCCAATCGCCATACGCTTTGGCGACTGATGTATTTCTCAATTTTAATTGTCATACATTCTTGTGATTGAAAATTGTGGAGGTTTCAGTCGTTAGGACATATGGCAATTGAAATCGTTTTTCAACTCAATCACCTCAAAAGACTTAGTCATAATATGTCCTGACAACTGAAAATCTCCTTACGTTTTATTCGTCAGAATGTATGGTGGCTAAAAACGAAAAATGCCTAAGTTGTCAAGATGTATGGTAATTGAAAGTTAAATTTGTAAAAATTTTATAAAGTCTGTAATTTCTACAGTTATTTTTTGATGTATTATTTAAAAAAAAACTTTGATGATGAAAGAACAAAATATAAGCTTATATATACGGTATGAAAAATTACAGTGCAGATAAAAAAAAGAAAACTAGCTTTCCCAGAGGACTAACATAATCCAAAAACACAACCTAAAATATAATAACGCAAAAGCTAATATAATTGAATGCAACAATACGATGGTAATGAAATAACATAAAAAAATGTAGTAACAAATATAAAGGCGCGATGACCTAACAGAGTGCAGTAGTCTATAATAGAAGATTGAAACAACTAGCGAAAATAGAGAGTTTTTTTTTATAAATAACTCATATAAAACAATCAATTATAAAAATTATCTACAGTTTCAAAATTTTGCACAAATGGCCTATCACGTCAGTCTGTCGAGTTCCCATCGACACTTGACAAGTCTCGTCTCGACCGCGACCACTAGCTTGTCGACTCAATATCAACCTGTCCAGTGGTTTTAGAGCAGCCAAAAACTCCTAACCCAACTGGTTACCACACCCCTCTCACCACTGCGGCCTGAGTTCGAATCTCACGTTTACCACAATTAAAACCAATTTTTGCCAGCTTGAGTACTCCACAAGTCCCTCTCGATAAGCTGAGGTGACAGACCATTTGGGCAAAATTTTGAAACTGTGGGGTTAATTTTGTAATTGATTTTTTTATATGGATTATTTATTAAAAAAACTCGAAAATAGAACAAGATAAAATAGGAGTGGAAACCACCTAGTGAGAACATCACACAAAAATAAAAGAATACAACAATCTAAGAAAATACTATGATTGCTATAAATAAAAGAATTATACATAAACTGTTGGGCCAAGCTGATCAAGTACGCTATGAAACGGATTAACTATTCATACAATAACAAAAAAAAGAAATGGTAGAAGCTGATATGTCACCCATTTGCTATACAATGCATATCTGTCAGGAATTGGCTAAGTATAGGATACCATGTATCTTAGTCATGTTATAGACCCAATTCTGATACGCCCTCTGTCTATTCTCTAAGAAATTGTCATTCTTGGTTGTAATTTTTTCAATCTTTGTCACACACATGATGTGGTATTGTAACAGGAAACCCTAAACCTGGGCTAGACTCAATTTGTCAAGAATTAATGTTGTCGAACAATCTCAATCGTAGCTGTTGCACTAGAAAGAATATTGACCGCTCAAGATAATTAATGAGCAGATTAATCACACTTCATTTTGCATCTTTTAAACGAGGACAACTTCTTAATTGTTAATTTCTATGCTGTCCTCTTCTTATAAAATCACCTTCTTCATTCATGTCAAATTCATCTCCTTTTCTTCTTTATTTCATATGTAATCTCCCTCTTACAAGTTACATCATGATGCATTTTGCATATAATCTAAGTTTGATAGTTGTGGCCCTACTTAGGACACATTGATATTGCAATAAAGGGTAATTGTCACTGTCGATCCTTTGTTTGTGATATAATTTACACCGTGGGTCCTTTTCTTTATTTTTACTAATCAGACCCCCTTCTTCGTAAAAGATTCTCTCTCTTATTAGTTTATATTGCTAAGAGTAGCATTTTGATTTTTGAGTGCACAGATGCCTCTGCGGTAATATAGAGTTATACAAAGTGCTAATTAAGTTTGTGTTAGGGACTGTGGTAGTCTCGACCACAGATCAGATCTCATCTTGTGAGATACAATCTAGCACATATAAATATAAGAACGAGAATATGATGATCTAATATAAAAACCCATAATAATTACGGTGAAATAATAACAATCAGAGAGAGAAAAGACTGACGAAGAAAATCATAAATTCTTAAGCACAATTTCAAAAGAGTACAAGAGATCAACGTTCTTAACCAACCATCATATCTTTTGTACCTCTCGACTCTAATTCTCTGCAAGAGTTTTCTACTTTAAAAAAACTCGTCTTTATGTCTCTCTTATTTTTATGATGAATGATCTCTAAATCTATACCTCACGGGTTTGTATAGATCCCAACTTTATATCTAAAACAATAAAAAATATAATATAATCTGATTAGAACTCCTAATAATTATCCAATTCTAATACGATTAGAATTCTAATCCTAATATGAGTAAGATAAGAAATATTCCCAACAGTTTGAATATCAATTCAATACATGCATTTGTTTCTCTTCTAAATGATTTCAAGTTACTAGAATTTTAACAATAATTTCCATTAATAAAATAAGTTTGCCACATGTTTTAATACTCATCAAATCTATGTTTTTTTATTTAGGGGCTCCTTATCCCTTTCAAGTCCCTCCATAAGTAGAAGATTGATCTGTTATAGTTCTGTACAAACTGCATATATATGCAGATTATCTAATAACAAATCACTATGATAATAAGGTTGTCTCGAACGTGGTGGGTTCGAGCGGCATTTGACAGTCGAAGCTGTTGGTCGAGAGGTGCAAGCAACGCGCGAGCACGAGGAGAGCCACTCAAGCAAGCGGTGGTGGGGTGAGGTCGAAATGGTGGGCCCTATTGAGCGCGCGGCGATCGAAGCAACTACATTGGAGCTAATGAAGACACGCGTACACGTTTTGTGGAGCCCACAAAGTTCCAACCAAATCGACACTTCACAATCAAAAATCTGATTGATAGAGGGCCTATTTTATCACAAGACCCACATGTCATTGACTAAAACTAGCTATTACGCACGGTCTAGAGGCACGTACGATGGACCCCATCACTACTGCAACGCACCAACTTTTCAAATTTAACTCGTACTCACACAACAAAACATACGTCAATGACAGGTGGGCCATAAAGAAATGAATCTCGCAAGTCAGTGACGGTGAATGAAAAGTCTTGAGAGAACGAGGCAATAGCGGTGGGTCTCACCACTGCCACGCGTATTTCAACTCAACTCACGCGTTTAATTCAATTCACTCAGTCACCATCACTAACTGGTGGGGCAGCTGCTCGTCGGGTCTGCATGTCATTGAGAAATATTTCTTTTTTAATTCGACTATTTTTGTGTTTTTAGACAGTAGGACTCACTGAAGAGTTTTGCATTGGAGAATGAAACGTTTGGAGAGACTCTTCACGCGTGGACTCCACAAAGAGTCTTTGCATTAGAGATCAAGAATTTTTTTCAAAAAATTCTTAGTTGATGTGGCAGAAAAAATTCTCTTAAAAAACCTCTCAAAAAAGAATTTACATTGAAGATAGCCTAAGTGCAACTATAGCAAATCTTGTGTCAACAAATAATACTTAAGAGTCAACAAATAGAACTTAGAGACCATGTGTCAAGAAAATATATGGGTGACAAATCAAAGTTGCTAGATTAACACGATCAATAGGCCAACGTACCAAAATCTAGAATGGACCAAGAAAATTTAAATGGCAAATGGCACAATTAATTGTTTGAAGAAATCTACACGACATTTCCTCTTTTCTTCTATGAGAAATTACACGTCATTGAAACTGGTCAAATCTTCAGCTCTTTAATATATACTTAACTTTCAACTTCTCAAATCTTCTTCAGCGTTATATTTGGAATCAAATCAATAAACCGAAAGTGATCGAACAAAAGGCCGTACACGTTGCAAAAATTATTTTACAAGAATTAAAAGAGCACGAAAAATTAATAAAGCTGGACAAATGGGAGAAATTTGCAGCCGGCACGTCATGGATCTTACTTAGAAACCAAACTTTCAGAGAGATTTTTTGGGTACTTTTTAACATCTTGTCAAATCTTTGGCAAATGGTAAATCTGAAAGCGAGCGAAAATTTAGGATTCAATGAGAGTAGAGTCGGTGCCGCTTTTACGTCGGCTGGCTTGAGACTTTTGTTGAGTGAGTAGTAGCACAAAAGAATTCGTTCAGGGCAAGGTACGCTTATCCCATTTGGGATCTTTCACACGAATCAAATCTCGTCTTTGTGACAAAAAGGCACGATACTGTTATAATACATGTCTCCTCCTGACAAACAACTTTTTAATAGTAAGCAACTAAGCATGCTAACCCAGCTTGGGGCTATGTTTGCATGGATCTGAATCCCTTGTATTTGCGACAGAGAGGCGTGGTACTAGTATAGTTTTTCTTAGAGCTGTGTTGTATGATCTTGTAATAGAATTGATATCGTGGTGATTTATCTAGAAAATTAAATTATTTATTAGATGGTTGCGGGAGGATAAAAAAGAAACACGATATCGCAGTACAAAGATGGGGAATCTGCCTACCTTTTGCAACTATTGGGCAAACGTAACAAGATGGTAAGTGCTCTCCTTTTGAAGAAAAGAGGAGGAGGATGGTAAGTACCATACTGATGCAACCAGTTGCCAGAAATTAGCTTTCCGACCGCACAAACCGATGTTACCATCTACCACGTTCTACTCTCTTTTACTCTGCATTAATAATCTCTTTTTGGTATATATACATCGTATACGTTCGGTATATACGGTGGTAGGGACTTAAATGATGAAATCCTCCTGCACTTTGAGGCCGTGTTTGACCTTTGACAAGTTTAGTTTCTTTTTTTTTTTTTTTTTTTTTTTTTTTTTTTTTTTTGAGACTTCAATTTATAAATTCAATAAATCTATTCCATCAGTTTCATATTATTTGATACCTCTATTTTTAAAAAGAAACTCATACTTATAAAATAAACTCTAAGAAATGAGATGTTTACTAATAATTTCAATTTATAAACCAATAAATTAGAACTGAAACAACAGCAAATACTCCCTACATGTATCAGCTCAAACCATCACGGTATAGAGAAAAGTGTACCTACGATAACCGCCCGATGGGTTGATGTGTGTCAGTTTCTAAATTGCCCATTTGCTTAATGCTTTGTGCAGTCCTCCTTTCGATAGGAACATAGATAGTGAGACTTGAATGGTCAAGACGAATATTCTCCTCCATCAGAAAAAAATCCAAATCTATATACACTTAAAATTGCCTGGACCAATCGATTAATAAACTTCTTTAGGGATCCTACCCTGTTCACTAATGTCACAATCAGACGACTAAACCTTATCAGGATTATACATAATGGAAACTAAAAATTCAACTTGTGTTAGGAAAGCTCCTCATCTGAAATAATTGCAGTGCAATGCTGTGTACGTAGGTGTACAAATTTTGCTTCTCACCAAGCATACATCACCATGTCCTAATCCCAATTAGGCCCATCTACTATTAGTACAAGGTCTAGTCATAATTATGGGTGGTCAGCACGTGTGCTTCCAGATCCCTATGCAAGACATGCAAAATGCAAAAAAAATTCTAATCCGTTTTGTTCGTGTTGTAAAATGTGGACAAACTAATTTTGGATGTTGAAATCAAGCGTATCAATGTCTCCGGTTTCTGCTTTGATTTTTTAACCATGAGAAACCGGAACAGAATACGACCAACTGAATGACTTTTTATAGAGACTTCTCTCATAAGCTGAAATCTTTAACTAAAGAAAAACAGAAGCTGGATAGATTAGCTTTCGTGGCTTCTAACCCATCCATCATCTTATAAGTACATCAACCAAATTCTTTAGCATATAATTTTTCGAGTTTATGAAAGAAATCAAGGTTTTAAACTTGTCTGTTACAAACTCTAAAAAGTGGTATTTTCGACTAAACAGAAAGGCAGTTTGATTGGGATAGTAAATCAAACACTTTTAAGAAAAATGAGGCGGTTCTGTGGATTCCCCTGGGGCAATTTTGTCCAGAAGCCGCTCGTGACCGAGTCGGGACCAAATAATTTTATACACGAATAGGAGGATCCAATCCTGAGAAGCCAGTAAACAGCCGGCCAAACCGGCCGTCCACCCATCTAATATGTAGCCGTGCCACGCCACCACTTCCATCGCCTCGCTCTTGCCGCCTTCGCCTTCGTCGTCGTCCTCTATATCATACATGCCTTTTGCTCCCCTACTTCCCTTTCGTCTTCGTTTACCGCCTCCATCCACGTCGCCATGTATGTGCAATTCCTCTTCCAACTAGACTAGTTACCATTTTGACCGTTCTACTCGACTTTTAGCTTTGTATAATGGGCATGAGAGTCGAGAGAAGAGCTCAAAGTTACCGTTGCCATCCTGTGTCCCCACCATCCTCCATGTTCGCGGCAGGGATCCCTACGTTTATTAGGGAGCAGTGCACTACTATACTATTGTACTATTCGGTCTGTATCTAACATGGTACGATCAAGTCTGTACAATACGCAGTTGCTTTCAGATGAAGAGGAGGTCATGCCATTGACGTTATTGCTGGCTTTCTGCACAGTGATGGCGCGCTCTCTACTTCCACGTATCAAGTGTATGTTCTAGGCCAATTGCTAGCTTATATACATGGGCTTATATCATGTTATGCCCACAAGCATACAAGGTTGGCACAACTTCTTGAGACAGAAGCAGAGAGAGGCAATGGTGTGGCGACCGTCCCTCGTCAACCTTCTCTTCTTGGCCGTCCTCGCCATGCCGTGGCACGGCGCGACTTCTCCAGCCAAGAGGACGGCTGAGGCCAATGACTTTGTCAGCATCGACGGCACACAATTTGTCGTGAACGGTGGCGCGATCTACTTCAGCGGATTCAACGCGTACTGGCTGATGCTGATGGCGTCGGACCCGTCGCAGCGAGGGAAGGTGATCACGGCCTTCCGACAAGCATCAAAACACGGGCTGAACCTCGCCAGAACGTGGGCATTCAGCGACGGCGGTGATCAGCCCTTGCAGTCTTCTCCCGGCGTGTACAAGGAGGCCATGTTCCAGGTACGTGCAAACAAATGCTGCATACGTACGTACAGACAATGCAGAGTTCCAAGATCGCCTGAATTGTTTGTCTTGTACGTACAGGGGCTGGACTTTGTGATTGCTGAAGCAAGGAGGCATGGCATATACCTCCTCCTCAGCCTCACAAACAACTTCTACAACTTTGGAGGGAAAGGGCAGTACGTCAAATGGGCGAAAGAGCGGGGTCACAACCTGAGCAGCGACGACGACTTCTTCACGAGCAGCGTCGTCAAGGGCTACTACATGAACCATGTCAAGGTCGTCACTTGTGGCAAGACTTGGCGGTGTCACACAACAATTTTGAAAGTTTGGAATGTCCATTGACATATTAGCCGTTCTTCTCTCGCAGACGGTACTCACAAGGGTAAACACCCTGACCGGAGTTGCGTACAAGGACGACCCTGCGATCTTTGGCTGGGAGCTCATGAACGAGCCGAGATGTAACGCTGACCCCACAGGTGCCATGGTGCAGGTAATTCATGTGCAAAATGCCAGCATGATGGAAATAAAGCTTCGGAAAGATTGTTAAATTTTTGTCATATATGAGTGTTTGAGTATACAATTCATATTTGTAGGTATGGATAGAAGAAATGGCGCCGTATGCGAAAACAATGGACGATACGCACCTGGTGACGGCGGGGCTGGAAGGCTTCTATGGAGAGGGTTTGCATGAGAAAAAGAAACTGAACCCGTGGGGTATCTTTTATGGCACCAATTACATCGCCTCGCATCAGGCAGAGGGGATCGACTTCGCTACAATTCATCTTTACCCTGATGTTTGGTAAGCTTTGTGTTTTACTCATCTTTTGTTGGAAGCGAGTAAATTTGGTTCAGCTCCAGATCGCCTCAAATTGAGCTCAAACAAAAGTTGGTTCAGGACCTGCTCGCGTTTTACTCGAGCAGAACTAAGATCCAAGCTGATCTCAAGAGCTCTGGTCTTTCTGCTCAACCATGTAACTAAAGAAAATCTTTTGAAATATTCTGTTCTGGATGCAGGTTATGGGGCTCAAGTACACAGGAGCAGCAAAGTTTCTTCATGAACTGGACACAAGCACATATAGAAGACACAGAAAAATTTCTCAAGAAACCACTCCTCGTCACCGAGTACGGCAAGTTCCTTTGGAAAGGCATTTCAAACATAACCCAAAGGAACTATTTCCTCGACATGGTTCTTGACTCCATCTACGCTTCAGCTTCGAATGGAGGGCCCCTGGTTGGTGGAGCTTTCTGGCAACTGCTTGATGATGGCATGGACAAGCTCAAGGATGGCTACGAGATAATACTCCGAAAGGACCGCCTTGCCGCAAGCATCATCTCCAATCACTCCCACCAGCTATCAAAGCTCAATGGGCAGGATGTTGAGGCACTTCACGCGACAAGTTCCCAGAGGAAAATACATGTAGGTAGTTCAGGTAGGGGTAATATTAATTCTCCCTACCTCCAGATACTCTTCATTCGTTCCAACTCTTTGTTCAGATCAATTTGTTCATTGTTCGGCAGTGCCTAGATAGTACACAAATCATTTCTTCTTTACCTCCCCTTTTTCCAAAGGTATACCTGTGGATGTTAGCACTTATGTGTAAATTGTATAATCTAGGGACTTAAGATGGGTGACCAGTGCATACTTGTAATATGACATGTCATATGGTATATTCAGTATCATATGGGCTACTTTAATGATGAAATACTAACATAAATGGTTGGATATTGAATTTCTATTCAAGCATCATGTGAGGACAAGAATAAGGGCAAGGTCATATCACCCGGTGTTTACTGTATTCTAAAGACAAATGAGTCAAATGATAGTCAGCCCATTTCTTACTGTTTTACAACCCAAAGATGCTGCATCACTAACGAAGGTCTGCAGAATTAGATGTGTTTTTTCTTTTGGTTCTTTCCATTTTTTTTTCTGAGCAGAACTAGCTGATTTCTAGTTATTGACAAATGACAATCCTGAAACAAAACTTGCATTTCAACAGAACTATCCTATTCTGATCCATTCTGTAGCAAGATTATCTGGGTCTTACAGAAGAATAGCACTTGAATATGTGCCCTTATTATGCATCTGTAATGAAAATAAAAAATTTAGATGAACTCACCTGTAGATCATTCCTGAATAAATCTTTTAGAAACTGTACCTCCTGCAATTACAGAATCTTTATGAAGCATTGAAGCCCCTGTGCTGGCCTCTCTATGTTTTTCACGTTCTGCATTCAGAAGCAAGAGGAAATTTTCAACATTTGATTCAACTTTTATTCTATTAGTTCCTTAAGAAGTAGTAAAGTCTATTCATATAAACAGGAAAAGCAGAAAATATTAGCACAAATCACTATCCTAAAGTAATTCACATATTCAACCAACTAAAGTAGCTTATAGCATAGGATTTTCTGATCACTGAATCTTTGTCAGGTAGACCTAAAAGCTATTCTCCTCTTTAATACATTCTTTCGAAGGAGAGGTGAACTTTTCAGTAGATGATTCTACTATCCTCTTAGAGTAGAAGTCTACGATGCTCCGTTCCAACTTTGTCATGAAAAAGCTGGAAAGCAAATGCTAATCAATATAGACTATCACAGTCAGTCAAAATGATGAAATGACTATCATATTGTAGGCACATATCATGCTATTTATTATCAAAGGTAGTCCCAACCCAAAATCCATAGTTGAGATTGAGTACCAAGTGTCTCTAGCACGTCTTGTGTTGGAACTTGGGAAGATATCCAACATTCACCTAATTTTCAGTACATAATTAAAATATCCAACGCAGGCGTGGTGGCAAAGTATATTTGTGAGCAGTACTTATATACTCTACCAAAGGAAACTACAGAAATCTTAAAGCATCTGCAGTTAATTAGCCAATCAATTACCACATAATTGCTTAAAATTCGTAGAAATTTCTTTGTAGAATAGCATACAAGCAATCCCCTAAATCTGCATATGTAAAATTACCAAATTTTAGAGTTTAATTTCACCATCGACTCGAGATTTTCCCATCGGAGTCACGGATCAAACCTCTCACTCAGCCTCAGTATTCCAGTAAGCTCCCATAATCAATTCATCAATTTTTCCCTACAAGGGCTTGTACAAGCAGCTGAAATTATCAAATTTCGAACATAAAGCGCAACCCTTTACTGCTCGAAACATCTCCTGTGGCTAACCATGCTACAGTACGTGTGAGGACGTGGGGGAAGTCAGCGTGTGTCGGTGAGATCAATACGGAGGAGGTTATTGCGGAAGCTTACGAGGGTGAGGGCGAAGAGAAAGCGGCCGAGGAGGTGGCAGGCGACGGCCGCGCCAACCACCCGCACGAGGTGGCGCATCGCTCTCTAACTTGTGCATGGCGGTGGCCGCGTCCTTGATCTAAGTTGGCTCGCAAGTAAGTATTGGGTAGTTGTGATAAGTAACTGGTTTAGCCCTAGAATGGTGAGCCCAAAGGCTCCACTAAGACATGTCATATGCTGCATCTGGGTTTGTGCACGTCAACTTTTTCGACGAACTTATACATGATCTTTGCGGAGTTTTTTTTTTTTATAAATAATCCAGTTTAAAAAATTAATTAAAAAAAGATTTTAATTGTAGGAGCGGGGATTCGAACCCAAGCCAATAACGTGGGACCAGAGTGGGAACTAGTTGGGCTAGAGCATTTGACTACCTTAAAGGCACTGGCCTTTTTAATTTACACTTACTTGGCACAGCGCTGGATTGGCGCGCAGCGCGAGATCGACGGTGGCGCACGCGGCGCGAAGTGAGGGCGGCGCGTCACGGGATGTGGTCGCACCAAATCTTACAGATCTGGTGGTGGTGGCGAGTGACGCAGGCGGCGGCGCTCGGGTTCTAAGAAGTGGCGCCGGCGCATTGGCAGAGCGAGGAAGGAACGGCGGCGCGGGTGGTGTAGTGCGGATCCAGCGGCGGCGCTGTGTAGCGCGGATCCGACGCGAGAGTGGAAATTGTTGCATTTAGGCCCCTATTATTGTTGATTTTGATTATTGATGACATTAAGTGTTTTTGATTTAATCTTGTCTTTGAGTTATCTGTATGCAGAGACCTAAGAACTATTTCGCCTAAAGTCGCAGTATTGCCAAAGTCGCAAGCACAAGGTCGGCAAGAAGAAAACTGTAGAGACCTAAGCTATCCGGAGGATCTGCAAGTCGCAAGCACAAGGTCGCGAGCCGAGGTCGAAAGCACAAGGTCACAGTGTCATCAGAGATTGCAAGTCCAAGGTTGCAAGCTATGATCGCAAGCGCAAGTTCAAGGTCGCAAAGAATTAAACTATAAAAGACTTAATGTAAAATGCGTATTTATTTTACCGGTCTCGGTGTTTGGAGTTTGATCGGTTTATAGAAATTTGTTTTAATTTTCAACCGTACTATAAAGAGGGGTTGCAAGTTCTTTCTATATTTTCAGCATAAACCGAGAAACTTTTAGGTCACTACATTGCATTCTTTTCGGTTGAATTGGTTTTAAAAAAGATTTGGTTTTTCAGATAAGTTTTTGACAATAGAAGAGTGTTTGCACTTTTCTAGAAATATCTAGATAGATCTGGTTTTTGCTTATGTTGACAAAAAGATAGCCCTTCAAATTATCTTTCAAACGAGTTATCAAACACTTAAATCGGATTTATGGATCAAAAGTTATGGCTGTTTTTATCAATATTGACTGTTAGTTTGAATTATCAGTTTTGTTTGCTGACATTTGTCCAGAGAGCGTATTTTTTGAGCCAAAATTTTTTTGACTTATACTGACTGTCAGCAGCATGCCATGCTGACTGTCAGTATGAAGTTTGATCTCGAGCTGATTGTTTTGAGTTTCTGTTTTATCTAGTCGTTTTTGTGGTCGATACTGACTGTCAATATGTGATACTGATTGTTTTGAGTTTCAGTTTCCATATACGACCACAAACGGCTAGCAAAGTTTTATCCGTAATTTTTGTCAAGCTGTGATTTTAGACACTGACTGTCAGCATGACAAACTGACTCTCAGTTTGGGCTGTTTTGTTTCCTTTTTTGACTTCAAAAGGCTAGCTGAGTTTTCTCCGGATTTTACTTCTTTCTAGTCGTGACCCATGTTGGCTGTCAGCATGCCATCCTGACTGTCAGTATGCACTGTCACTTTTACAGCTTGTGCATAACGGCTAATTTGATTCTTGAGGCTATAAATAGAGGTATTGAGCAGTTGTTTTAGACACCAAGCAACCTCCTTCTCATTCATATACTTGAGCATTTGCTTTAGAGTTAAAAATCTTGATTTGTTGATCAAGTCTTGAGTTTTGTGATCCACCGAGTGTTTTCGTTCATATCATCTGCATACTTAGAGTTTCTCGGTGCGTGTTGGAGGTCTAGAAGAGACCTTGCAGCTTGTTACTCTTGGTGAATGCCCTCACCTAGACAGTTTGGTGGCGTGGCCGTTGATCTTTCCTGTTCGAAGTTTGTTGGAGAGGCTCGGCGTGATTGTAAAAGGCATCGGTGCTCGCCTTTCCAGAGTGGACAAGGAGCAACCACTAGTGAGAAATATTCTTTGTGGATATTAAAGCAAGACTTATTCATTTGAGTGCTTCAACGAGAAGTAAGAGAGACCGGGCGAGTCTCCGAGATCTTGGGAAAAATCTTTGTATTTGTTCTCTTTTTCTCTTCCTTTTAATTGTGCAATATTTTGTAAAACTGTTTTTGGTTCTTCTCTTTGCAAAAATTGTTTTAATTTGAAATTTTTAAAGCTTCCTATTCACCCCCCTCTAGTTGGCATCCTCGATCCTACAGAGATGAGGGCGGTGGATCAGCGGTGTCTCGGTGGCGGCGGCGCGGATGCGGTGGCGAGGGCGGATCCGGCGATCTGGCAGTGGATCCTGCCATCGGAGGCGCGGGAGGCGTGATCGGCGGCTTTGGAGGCGCAGATCGGGCACGGGAGAGGCGGATGGAGCGGCGGAGTGTGTGGGCGAGGCACCGAGGCGGCGTCGAGCTGCGTTGGAGCGGGAACGGCGGCGGTGCAGCGCGGTGGAGCAGCGAGCTCGCCGAGGGAGGCGACGGATCCGGCTCAGGAGGCGACGGCGGCGTTGATTGGAGTGGAGAGGAAGCGGGCGGCGGCGAGAGAGCTAGAAGGCGGCGTCGTGGGAGAAGTGAAGAGAGAGGGGGAGAGCGGCGTTGGTGAGCAATTAAGGGGCGGCACAGCGAAGAGGAGCAGCGGTAGAGGCGGCATGAAGCAAATCTAGAAGAGGGGGGAGAGAGAAAGGAATAAGAAAAGTGGCTTCGCCGGCGGCGTATGGCCTGGTCATCGCCGGTGTGGTGGTAGGAGGTGTGGATCGCGAGGTGGGAGGCAGAAAAAGAAGATAACAAAGCAAAAACCAAGCTCGCCATCATCGGCAAATATGATCAGATCCGCATGAGGCAGAGGTGATTGATGCGACGTCGAAGAAACGAGATCGAGTCGAAGCTCGTCGCTCAATACTGTGGTCTCTCCGTGAGGGTCTCCACGATAGATGTCATGGGTGGGCTCCAGAACACTCAATGGAAGTGTGATGACCTCAAATGAAGGTACTTGAGATGGCAGGATGTTGATTGAATCTTGATATCTTCGGAACTCATCTATGAAAGATCGCACACCCTGCATCTCAGCCCTCAATAATTCCACGGCCTCTGAATGCTGGGTCATTAGGCGCTCGGACTGCTTAATCATGCCCTCCATCAGTGCCTCAAGTCTGGATGTATCTTCAACTTCGAGAGGCGACTGTGGGGACTGTTGGATCAAGGATGCTGACTAGAAGGGAGGTGATTAGGAGGCTTTTAAAAACTTTTTAAGCTTGAACAAATAATTGCAAATCAAGAACAAATAATATAAGCAAGAGAGGAAGAGAACGAACACAACAGTTTTTACCGAGGTATCGGAGACTCGCCCAGTCTCCACTAGTTCTCGTTGAAGCACTCAAGTCACTTGAGTTTTGCCTCAATACTCACGAAAAGTATTATCAACTATTGGTTACTCCTTGTCCACTCCGGAAAGGCGAGCACTGATGCCTTGTACAAGCTTGCCGAGCCTCTCCGACAATCTCCGTTCTGGAGAGGTCAACGGCCACGCCTCTGAACCGTCGAGGTGAGGGCGCTCACCAAGAGTAACAGGCAGCGAGGTCTTCTCTTGACCTCCAAACACGCACCGAGAAACTAAGTGAATGCAAATGCAAAAGAACAGAAATACTCAGTGGATTGGAAAACACTTGACTTGATCAAAAGATCAAGATTTTAAGTAGAAAACTAAAGCTCAAGAGTGTATAAGAAAATGCTACTGCTTGTTATATCAAACTCATGCCCAAAGTCCCTGTTTATAGCCTCAAGAATCAAAAGAACCGTTGGAGCTAGGGCTGAAAATCAGCAACTCAAACTGACAGTCAGTTTGCCTAACTGACAGTCAGTTTAGTGCACAACGGCCGACAAAATTTACGGATGAAAATTTGCTAGCCGTTTGTGGTCGTTTAAGGAAAGCTGAAACCTACAACTGACAGTCAGTTATTTAAACTGACAGTCAGTTCGACCACAGACTCGACCAAAATCAAATAGAAACTCAGTTAAAAACACAATGGTCGAATCCCAAACTGACAGTCAGTTTAGTACAAAAAATTTGAGCACAAAATACACCCTCTCTGGACAATTGTCAGTTAACACAAACTGACATTCAAATTGACAGTCAGTTCAGCAAACTGACAGTCAGCTTGAACAAAAACAAAGATAACTTTAAATCCAGAAATCCAAAAGAGATGTTTAATAACTCATTTGAAAGATAATTTCAAGGACTACATTTTTGTCAACAAAAGCAAAAACCAGATCTACCTAGATCTTTCTAGAAAATCAAAAAACTCTTCTGCTATCAAAAACTGAATTGAAAATCCAAACCTCAAAACAAGTTCAAATCAAATCCAACCAAAATGATGCAATGCAATGACCTAAGTTTCTCGGTTTATGTTGGAGATAAAAAAGAGGACTTTCGCCACCCCTTTTTATAGTACAGTTAAAACTAAAAACAATTTTCCTAACCGATCAACTCCAAACGCCGAGATCGGAAAAATAAAAAACGGATTATCTTAGGTCCTTTGCTTTTCCGGCTTGCGTCTAATCTTCATATTGGCGACTTGTGCTTTTACTTCTTTTGCGTTGGGTTCGTTTTGTTCATCTCGACAATCTTCCCAACGGAGCCCTGTATTAATCAATCTCAAAAAGCACAGTTAGTCCTAAACACTCTGTTTTCATTAATCATCAAAATTATGGTTAGGCATAAAGGCCTAGATGCAACAGGGACTGCTGTAGTAGTGGATGTTCGTTCAACTTTTTCGAATATGCCTCCAACATCGCCTCGTATCTAGATGTAACCTTGTATGCAGGAGGCTGCTGTGAGTACTGCTGATATGATGAATACGGAGGCTGATATGATGTATATGAGGGCTGCTCTCCGTACTAAAACCCTAGAAACGATAGCTAGAAGATAATGAGATAGCAGGGTGGCTGTTCCTGTACGGTGTATTTGGGTATGTAGGCCATCCAAGATGATATGTAGTGGATGCTCGACCACGCTGACAAGTAGCGGGCGAATGACCTCGTATACCAAAAATACAACATATAGGATCAGCGCTAACACGAGCAAATAATCCACAAAGAGCTGTATCAATTTGATGAGGCAAATCATCTAATTTAGCACTAAGATTGTCACATGCATCACAAAAATACTGGGAACCATCCATATCCTCAATCAATGTAAAACAACCAATCAACGAGAAAAGGACAAGAGGTGTGAGAAATAAAAGAGCAAGGAGGGAAAAAGGGGCGGAAAAAGACGCAAATAAAAACCAAAAAGAAAAAGAAAAAAACGATTTAATCTAGTTAAACACATTCACTTTCAATCTAGTCCCCAGCAATAGCGCCAAAAATTGATACCGGCCTAGACCGTCCCGCAAGAGAACGAGGACGATGCAGTAAGGCGAGTATTCTATATCGTTCTTTCCACATGGACTAGAGAAGCAAAACGTGAAGAGCTAAACTAAATCGAATGACAAAAGAAAATAAACTAGATGAAAGAAAGAAAGAGAAAATGTTGGAAGAAATAAAGAGAAAGAGAAAGAGGTGGTCGCACCACGACTATTGATCTATGTTAAGTCTGTACGCATATCCATGAGTACAAGTGACGGAATTGTAATCATCTAGTAGTCTCGCAAGGGAGAGGTGAAAACAACTAAGACAAATACGTCCGTCAACGGTATCAACAGCGAATGAGTGCGTAAAGAATTAACACAAATCACTCTCCCAACAGCAAATCAACGAGCACAAGCAACAACTCATTATTACTCAGTTTGAACATATGTTTATTGAAGTTTAGAATTGACATTCAGCATTTGAGTTCATCAGAATATGAATCTTTATAAGCATTTAACGCTAATTCAATCGAAGAGGGGTGAAATCTACAGCAAGTGTAAAATTTACTTCACTAATGTCACAAGACATATTGAAATCAAAGTAAGACTAGCAAAATGGCTCTTCCAGCACTTCTGTCACTCAGGCAAACATATTTTAGAGTTTAAGCCACAACCAATGAAAATTTGATGAAGCACTGACAGATGATAACAGGGATACAATTAGCCAAATTAATTCAGATCATCACAACATAGCACTCAACCAAAGTTCAAGTCACAATCTCAGAAAATGCGAGCATATGAATACGAACATAACCAATATGCAAGAGTCAAAACATCACAGAACAGAAAAAGCACTCAATTGCATCACAGGACAGATCAACACAAGACAAATGCAATTATAGGCACTCGATAAGCAGTGAAAAAGGGTTTTAATTGCGGGAGTGGGGATTCAAACCCGGGCCAATGACGTGAGAGCAGGGGTTGGGAACCAGCTGGGCTAGGAGTTATAGCTGCCCTAAAAGCAGTGGCCTTTTTAATATATATTTACTTGTCGAGTGCCCAGCACTCGACAAGTTGCTGGTTCCCATATCTCTCTGGTCCCCTCCTCCCTCAATTATTTTGCTCAGTCTCGCCATCACAGACAGCACACACACACGTCTCTCATTTTCCTCTCAATCTTCAAGTTTAGATCTAATAAAATCCGTCTGGTAAATTGATTCGGTGTAGAAGAGAAACTTGTAGATGATTCCGAGCTCTTAGAAAGTAGGTAATTTTTTTAAATGCACTTAAGATTCTGTTAAGTATGTTGCCAATGATGTAATTAGGGTTTATGTTTATGTGTATAAAACCACTGGAGTTTATGTGTAAATGTAGGTATTATCTTTTTAGGATATATGTTTAGGAAATATGTGCATGTGTATGGATGTTTGAAAATTAGGTTTTTTTAAATGTGTGTGTGTATCTTTTGACATGTATGTTTTTTATAAATTAGGTTTTTTAAATGTATATGTGAATATTTGTAGAAATTATGAAATTAGGTTATTTTTAATTATGTGCAACTATATTTATAAATTAGGTTTTTGAAATGTGTAATGTGTATGTTTTTAGAAATTATGAAGTTAGGTTATTTTTAATTATGTGCAATTATGTTTATAAATTAGGTTTTTAAATGCACATGTTTATGTTTTTAGAAATTATGTGCATGTGTGTATGTTTTTAGAAAATATGAAATTAGGTTATTTTTAATTATGCACATGCATACTCTATGTTTAAGAATTAGGTTTTATAAATGTATATGTGTATGTATTTAGAAATTATGAAACTAGGTTATTTTCAATTACATACATGCATGCATGCTCTATGTTTAGAAATTAGATTTTTCAATTGAATATGTGTATGTTTTTAGAAACTATGTGCATGTGTGTATGTTTTTAGAAAATATAAAATTAGGTTATTTTTAATTGTGCATATGCATGCTCTATGTTTAAGAATTAAGTTTTGTAAATTTATATGTGTATGTATTTAGAAATTATGAAACTAGATTATTTTCAATTACATGCATGCATGCATGCTCTATGTTTAGAAATTAGGTTTTTCAAATGTATACGTGTATGGTTTTAGAAACTATGTGCATGTGTGTATGTTTTTAGAAAATATCAAATTATGTTATTTTTAATTGCGCACATGCATGCTCTATGTTTAAGAATTAGGTTTTGTAAATATATATGTGTATGTATTTAGAAATGGGTCCATAGGGTTGTCAGATATAATGGTATCATGTTATTTACGCGTGAGATGAATGTGTGTAGAGAATGGAGATTCCGAAAAAATTTGCATATTTTATGGCGACGGCTTAGTTCGCGAGGGGCAAAGCGGGGTTGATATGAGCCATTGTCAGTATGTGACGTGCGAGCTGAGCGTACATAACACCTCATTTCTGGAGCTGAATTTATGGATCCTGAATATGTTCGGGAAGCGGCCTTGTGATGAAATGGCTCTAATTGAATGGCTCATCATACGAGAGGTAGATAATGAGCCACATTGGATGCTGCGCGAAATTAAATGAGACAAATCTTGGAGCTCATATATTCGAAGAGTGGAAGACCCCCATGGAGGACTGCTCAACCAGTTCGCGATGAATGTGCAGTTTTGCAACGTAGGAGTAGCCGAGCGTGCGGTGGAGGGTGAGCCAAGCATCATGTCCGGTCCTGCAACATTCAGGGCTACCGAGTGGTCGGTTGTATTCTGCCATACTCGCGTAGATGTGTGCGAGGTATTGGATTGCCTTCCATCAGTGTGCCACGAAGATGATTCGACGGACTCGGAGGCATCTGATGGCTCTGATGACGATAATTCTGGTCCCCCGCAGGATGCGAGTAGGGTGTTGGCAGAGCGGCTTGAGGCTGACGCAGATTGGGACCAGGCTCATATTGAGCAGGCGGCCTAGACACAGGGACACTCAGTTCGTTGGGGTCTAAGTAATCAATCATGCGCTACTCTCTCACCCCTGGTCTTGGGTCCGAATCCTGCCTCCTACAATTCAAAAAAAATTTTTCTAGTCGACTATTATTGTATAAAATTATATTTTTAATATACAAATTTGGTGGATTTTTGATAATCTTATCCAAGACAAAACAAAAGTCCTATACAAACACAATGGAACTTCAGATGACTCATTGTGAATCTATATTAATTTGGCCAGTGGTTTTAGAGAAGCAAAATGCTCTAGCCCAACTAGTTACCAAACCCCTCTCACCCCTCTCGGCCTGGGTTCGAATCCCTCTTACCCCTCGACAGGTTGATGTGGCAGGCCATTTGTACAAAATTTTGGAACTGTGGATTATTTTTGTAATTATTTATTTTATGTTGGTTATTTATAAAAAAAACTCTGTTACTTGTATGAAGTTCTCTATAGTTAATTTATCAATTGCTTCACCATGATTGTCTTCCCAAAATTCCAAAATGAATCTATGGACTCTTTGGATCGGGGGATTTATTAAAACAAATTATAGACAAATTAAAAGTCCATTTTTTTTGTAAATTCTCTAATCCTAACAAACCTCTTAAATAGAAAAGTTTCTTACTGTACTAAGCGAGAGTGAAAAAGTGATCACAACCATCTCATCATGATTGACCAATAGACTACCACTTTAGTCAGATTCACACATAAACAAAACTCTTATCACTATTCATCTTTAATTTATTGGATCCGTCTTACTCTTATTATAGTATGCAAGTGAAACAATATTAAACATTCCAGTGCATTTAGAGCAGCCAAAGGCTCCTAGCCCAGCTGGTTCCCACCCCATGCTCCCACATCATTGGCCTGGGTTCGAATCCCAACTCCCACAATTAAAACCCTTTTTTGTTTTGTGGGTCATTTTTATAATTAATTTTTTAATCTGGATTATTTATAAAAAAAAATTGATCTTTTAAGTGTTTGGAATTATTAGTGAGAAGTTTAGACTTCTTGACTCCTCAATATTAGTTATGATTATCTTGATTGAAAGGTTTTTATATTTCGGAAGAAGTACACATGTCAAGGTATAAGTTTTTTTTTCCGTATTTTATGTAGGCTCAAATGCTAATGCTTTTATCATTTGATAATACAGGATTTCATCGTCTCTCTTCGTCCTATTTCACAATATAAAATCTATACACTATTTTTAATATATTGTTTATTATTATCTTGTAGAATCTTTTTTCTCATAATTTACTAACAGGAGTATTTAGAATATTTTTTCCCCATATTTTACTAACACGAGTATACATTTTTTTTTCCTTCCTATCTCTTTCCTTCTTTTTCTTCCTCCTCACCAGGACTCCCCCTCTCCATTTTTGCATGTTAAGATTCATGGTTACGGAAAAAAATTAATAAATTAATGAAATGTTAATATCTCACATTTTCCATTAGCATGAACGGAATAGTCAACTTGGTTTGTGTAATCATCCTATGATAAGCTACAGTACATTAGGGTAGATTAACCTATGATTCATATGTAAGTTATATATGTTCTAGTTCTCTGACAGAGAAACACCATTCTACACATATTTTTAGAATAGTTATTTTATACTCATTTTCTATATCGTTAGATCGTGCATCGAGATTAGAATTTTATTGACGGTACTAACTAATATAAACAGCAGTTAACTGGTCGAACCGCTCCATTATCCCTAAAAAAAAGAACCCATATTACGATTTGTTATAACCACACACTATCCCTAAAAAATAGGAACCGAAATCATATTAGTTTGTTGTCTTATTAGTGTCACTTTATTATCCATAATCTGCACTAATCGATATATAAATGAAATATTTTTAGTCTCGTGGATTTACTTGTCGTATATATACATTTATTGTCATATTAATTTTACTTTACTGTCTTATTAAATATCATGTCTTAATGAAATTTATTGGTCGTATACTATAAATTTATTGGTCGTTTTCATATCACTTTACTGTTAACGATTTGTACTGGTCGATATATAATCGAAATATCTTCAGTCACGTGGATTTGTTGGACATAATGATACATTTACTATAATGTTAGTTTCACTTTACTGTTTTATTAGATACTACGTCTTTCTATTTACATGCAGTAATAATAAATTTCTGGTCGTCTATTATAGATTTATTGGTCTGACCAACTACAATTTACTGGTCTTATACTACATATTTTTGTTAGTAAATTTATTGGTCGTATACTATACATTTACTGGTTGACCAGTAAATGTATAGTATATGACTAGTAAATTTACTGTTTGCATACTATAAATTTACTGATCGTATATTATAAATTTTTATCAGTAAATTTATTGGTTGTGTAGTATAGGTTTACTGGTCGTATACTATAGATATGTATACTATAGATTTTTATCAGTAAATTTATTGGTCGTGTAATATAAATTTACTGGTGGTATACTTTAGATATATACTATAGATTTTTATCAGTAAATTTACTGGTCGCGTAGTATAAATTTATTGATCGTATACTATAGATATATATTATAGATTTTTGCCAATAAATTTATTGGTCGTATAATATAAATTTATTGGACGTGAACAAGACGTGTGAGCGTAGTGGTCAAGTGAAGATGATGAAGAGGCAGTTGGTGCAGATATCGATCATAACAAGAAAATATTATAAATATTTACTGCCATTATGGAATAAAACGACATTAAATTTCTTTAAACAGAGAGTAATTGTTATCTCTATGCAACAGTTGTAATTTGATCTAACAAGTTAGATCGGACGATTCCTATATTGGATATAGAATAACTATTTTAGTAATGAGTGTAGAATGATGTTTATATATATATATATATATAATAATAATAATAATAATAATAAAGAAAATTTCTTAAAAAAATGTATATATCATAAGTTTGTAACGTGTAAGCCCAATTCAAAAAATAAAAATGAAAACAAGTTGTAGATTGGTTTGACAATGTTTTTTTTAAAAAAAGTCGATAAATGCTGTATATTTGTAGGAGGCTCAAATATTTTCCATGTGATCGATAATTGCTTATTTGCTTATTCGAAGGAATCTGACA
Organism: Pharus latifolius; assembly: GCA_019359835.1. NCBI lineage: Eukaryota > Viridiplantae > Streptophyta > Magnoliopsida > Poales > Poaceae > Pharus > Pharus latifolius. Next base: position 92,879,276 of record CM033321.1, on the reverse strand, counting down.
AATTCACCAATAATAAGTATGCGCGATTATCTTTTGAACGAACCGGTAATATAAGAAATTGATATTTGTTGAAATTAATGAACACTGATAGGACGATCAATAAAATTTTGAAGTGCCAAATAATTAAGTCATTAGACAATCTCTTCAATAATTCAATATATATAGTATATATTAGCACATGTGCTTACACGCTTCGCTATGTATGCATATATACATGCATTATTGCCCACGATTTGTACGCACGTCTCCATTTCAATTTTTTTAAAAGGAGATGAAATATAGTAACATTCATCGATGATAAACTAAGACTAATTATTGACTTATTTTGTCTGAAAAATGAAAGTAAATTAGTTTTTGAAAATTATAGAAACAGTATTCTTATTTTAATTATACATGTGTTTGGCATGTAAAACAGTTCTAAACTGAAAACGCTAACCATATGCATGAGACCCATATATTATGTTATGGATGGCCAGAGAAAAAGACTGTGATTCACATTTATTAACGAAAAAGCACCGCAAATAGTGTAATTTAGCAAAAGTACCACTTATATGTGGTTGATACGGGGAGATCTATTTGACAATGAGACATTTAGTGATATTATTGTTAAATATCATGTATTAATCAATTGACTTAATTCGTTTGTAATATACTATTACTTATCTTAATTCACCTGACATACAAAAAATATAAGAATTCATCGAAATTTTGTGTGTTCCTGTAGATTTGTAGGGCAAACAATCCAAATTCCAAATTAATCAAGCAGACCCGAATACTTAAATTGGCTGCAAAACAACCCCTCACACTTGACAAGCTGCCTCCCCCTCCCCCCACCGGCCGAGCCATACCGACACGCAGTGTAGACTTACGGTTGCAAAATTAAGCATTGATCGATCTAGCTATAAAATGTATGTACGTGAGTGAAAGATCACAGTCTATATTTAGCCATGCAAGCGGTGCTGTGAGAGAGACATGGCCATATAGGTAAGCAAATAGGTTATTAGCCACCCCCTCAAACTTGTTGCCATCACCGGGAGGCCAGCCACGTACATACCTTTAATTTGCGTACCATCTACTCTTATTAATTCTCGCTCTCTCCTCGCCGTCTCCTGCTGCTGCTCCTGTCGCCGGGGAGGGGATACGACGACGATGATGATGAAGGCGACGTCGGAGGGGGTGTGGCAGGGAGACAATCCGCTGCACTTCTCGCTGCCGCTCATCATCCTGCAGATGTGCCTGGTGCTGTCCCTCACCCGCGGCCTCGCCCTCGCCCTCCGACCGCTCCGCCAGCCCCGCGTCGTCGCCGAGATCATCGTAAGTGTCTGCTCCCTCCCTCCCTCTCGCCCTCGCACCCACGCGTGCATGCATACGATAGAACATAATTATGTCAAGACCCCCATCTCTGTTTCATAAATAGTGTCATGTAAGAATATAAACTAATCATGTCGATAAGTTTTTAACATGATAAAAAATACTTCTTAACTAATTTGCTTGCTCCTTTGCATGCATGCATGCATGCATTTTCATATGATACGCTCCTCCTCAAGCTTTGATAATGCAATTATTGCTGGCTTTTTAATTGTGTTTCGAGTGTTTGTGTAGACAGAGAGAATAAGTTGTTACAAATCATCATTATTACTGTATTGTTCCAATTTTTTTTTAGTACATATATGATGGGCTTACAAGTAAATTAAACTCAGTTTTCACAAGAAGAAAAGTTTTTTTTTTTAAAAAAGATTATGTATATTTGAAAAAGAAAAGAACCAGTCAAACTTTGGGCTCTAGGAAATTAATGGTTCCGGGGTTCGCGGAACGGCACTAGTTACCTTATTATCCACTTTTAGTCATTATCAAGTTTTGGTTATTTGGTCTATTTCTTGACCTAATAATCAATCGGTAAAAGTGAGACTGAAATTGATATGTTAAATTTTGATAATAAAAAATTTTACTCTCAATTAACAAAAAAAATCAACATACTAAGATAAAAAAGATTAATTAAAATTTGACTATAACTCAAATGATAATCAAATATTAAAAATATGATTAAAAATTAATAAGATAAGACATAAAAATAAACCAAACACACTTATAATAACATGAGTAGCATATTCATATGTATCAAGACAATCAATTCTTTTTCCAAATTTTGAGTTTGTTAAGAAGACTAAAACCATAATGTATTTTCTCGATATACCCAATTTTTTTAAAGAATTTTAAACTTGAAAAACCACAAACTCATATGATACAAAATCCATTTTTTTTTTAGCTTGCATCAATTTTCACCACAAAGTTAAGTACCCCAGTTAAACAGACAAGTGTAAATTTTGCATTTGTATACGGTAAAAGTAATTAATAGTGTTCGACCAAATGCCAGTGTGCTCACAAGTCACATACGCCGTGCCAATTCATGCAGGGCGGCATCCTCCTCGGCCCGTCGGCGCTTGGCCGGAACACGCACTTCCTCAATACCGTCTTCCCCAAGGAGAGCCTCACCGTGCTCGACACGCTGGCCAATGTCGGCCTGCTCTTCTTCCTCTTCCTCGTCGGCCTCGAGCTCGACCCGGCCTCGCTCCGCCGCACCGGGCGCAGCGCGCTCGCCATCGCCGCGGCCGGCATCTGCCTCCCCTTCGCCCTCGGCGTTGGCTCCGCCCTCGCACTCCAATCCTCCTTCTCCTCCGAAGCGCCCCGGGGTCCGCTCATCGTATTCATGGGCGTCGCGCTCTCCATCACCGCCTTCCCGGTCCTCGCCCGCATCCTGGCCGAGCTCAAGCTCCTCACCACCGACCTCGGCCGCATGGCCATGTCGGCCGCAGCAGTCAACGACGTCACGGCATGGATACTTCTTGCACTTGCCATTGCGCTATCGGGTTCCGGCTCGCCGCTTGTGTGTGTCTACGTCCTCCTCAGTGGCGCCACCTTCGCCGGCATCGCCATTGTCCTGATACGACCGTTGCTCATCTACATGGCCCGCCGGTCACCGGACGGCGAGCCGGTTAAAGAATGGTTTGTATGTGCAACCCTGGCCATTGTTCTCGCCTCCGGCTTCGTCACCGACACCATCGGCATCCACGCGCTGTTCGGGGCTTTCGTCGTCGGCGTCCTGGTCCCGAAGGACGGCGCCTACGCCGGAGCGCTCACCGAGAAGGTGGAGGACATCGTGTCATCTCTGTTCCTGCCTCTGTACTTCGTGTCAAGCGGGCTAAAGACCAACGTGGGCACCATCTCTGGGGCGAAGTCGTGGGGGCTCCTGGTGCTCGTGATCACGACGGCCTGCGCCGGCAAGATCGGCGGCACAGTGCTCGCGTCCATGGCGATGCGCGTGCCGGCGCGCGAGGCGCTCGCTCTCGGGCTTCTGATGAACACCAAGGGACTCGTGGAGCTCATCGTGCTCAACATCGGCCGCGACCGCAAGGTGCTCAACGAGGAGTCGTTTACCATCCTCGTGCTCATGGCGTTGTTCACCACCTTCGTCACCACCCCAGCAGTCACCGCCGTGTACAGGCCCGCGCGGCGTAGGGCATCGTACAAGCACCGCACGGTGAAGCGCGCTGACGCCGACAGCGAGCTGCGCATGCTCGCGTGCTTCCACGGCAGCCGCGGGATCCCGACGCTCATCAATCTCGTGGAGGCCTCGCGCGGCACGAGGCCGAGCAAGCTCACCGTCTACGCCATGCACCTCGTCGAGCTGTCCGAGCGGTCGTCGGCCATCTCCATGGTGCATCTCGCGCGCCGCAATGGCCTGCCGTTCTCGAGCCGGCGTTGCGGGAAGGGCGGCGCGGGGGTGGTGGTCGTGGCGTTCGAGGCGTTCCAGCGCCTCAGCACCGTCACGGTGAAGCCCATGACTGCAATCTCTGACCTCGACACCATCCACGAGGACATCATCGCCTCCGCCCTCCGCAAGCGCGCCGCCATCATCGTGCTGCCATTCCACAAGGTGCTCTGCCCGGATGGCACTCTCGAGTCGGTGGACAGCGCCTACCGGCATGCCAACGAGCGCGTGCTCCGCCACGCGCCCTGCTCTGTCGCCATTCTCGTCGACCGTGCACTCGGCGGCACGGCACAAGTCTCGGCCTCCGACATCTCCTACTCCATCCTCCTCATCTTCTTCGGTGGCCCCGACGACCGCGAGGCGCTTGCGTACGCCTCCCGCATGGCCGAGCACCCCGGCATTGCACTCATCGTGGCCCATTTCACGCATACCGCCAACGCCAAAGCCGCCGACGAGCTCGCCATGGATGAAAACGCAGTACAAGAATACATCTCCAAGGTGTCCAAGGCCGGAGACGGGTCGGTCAAGTACGAGGAAGTGGGTGTCCATGGACAGCATGAGGTGTCCTCCGTGATAAAGGCGATGGGACGGGGTAAAAACCTCGTCATGACCGGGCGATCGGCGCCGACAATGCCATTGCCGCTCGTCGAGAAGAACGACTGTCCGGAGCTCGGCCCCGTCGGGAGCTACCTGGCGACACCGGAGTTCTCGAATAACGCCTCGGTGCTTGTCGTGCAGCAGTACGACCCGACGTCAAGGCACGCGAGCGGCGAGGCCATGTAGGAAGCCGTCGTGCCGGTGCCGTCACCGTTGCCTGACCGTCACCACACTAGGGGCATAGTCTGAGTGGCACGACAGTACGTGACCTACGGTGTAGTCATGCATGTTGCATGCATCAGGCTTGTTCCGTTGTGGTTAGGACATGATTAGACTAGTGTTTGCACATATGCAAAAATAAGAACGTGCAGCACAACGAAGAACATACTAGATATGGAGAGTTGTGTATACGTACGTACAGCATAAGGGCTGTATGCTTGTATAAAACATGTGTTAGTGTATATCTTTTGTCCATGCTGACAGACTGTAACAACAAGTGGCAAAACCAGGAAGAAAATAAAGTCATATTTGATGTTATATAATTTGAACACTATTGTTCATGCACGCCTGACAAAAAAAAACAGGACAACCAAAAAAATTTGCAAAGGGAAGAAAAACAAAGGTGGGCCCATATAGCATCATGGGCCATGAAAAAAGGGGTACAGCTAGATTGGGCCCAGCAAGAGCAGCACTCCAGAATTCCAGATGTTGCTGAATAATACAGTTGTTCTAATGTAGTCGTCCTCTTCGCACTCTGGTCTCACGCATCATGACTCGAAGAGGATTGCCTTTAAAGTAATCCCATTAGCAAGTTGTTCTTAGCTAAGATCCTGGATGCGCAGCATGCAACCATGCAACACTCAAGGATGGATAGTTATCATTTGCCATGTGAGTATTGTTTACCACTAGATGATAAACGTATAATTGATACATAGGACCATACTAGTACAGAGTTAGTCTAGTCGGTTTGGCATGCAGTAATGAGCCGACAGAATTCAGAATTAAACAGAAACCAGGCCAAATCAAACCAAACCTGCAAACGCATATAATTTTGGTCCCTGGGATGGATGAATGAAGATGGCAACAGTTGGGGCCCTCCGCACGGCAGCAGCATAAATGAGGGCCATGTGCCCTCATGAACCACACAACCATGATAGATCCACCTGAACACAATCAAAATGGCTTAGAAAGGCGGGTCCTATCCTGTGCAAATCAATGCTCTGAATTAAGATTCTTAAGAACAACAGCTTTTCTAACTAGACGATTGTGCTTCTTAATCTCTCTCACATTTTTGTTTCCACCGTCTGACTTCCAATTGACTCATCACAAAAAATATTTTTGTGATAGATCCTGTTCCCGATCAGAAATTTCCCATTCTTTTCGCCGATCCTAACCTTCTTCTCAACTCCTCTTGTTGTTGTTTGCTGTTCGCTACATCTCTGTAACTTGAAAAGCAGTAACTCTCCTCAAAGTAACTACTGCATTCAAAAGTCGTGAAAAGTGGTCAGTCTGAAATTTATCGATACAATTGCTCACTTTTTTCATGAGCGCAGCCATAATAACTGACTTTTGAATTCAAATTTGTCGTTGGTAATTGGTAGGGTAGGTTTTCCAAATCTGACTACTTTGCCAACGAGGTAGTTGAACGCTTATGATTAAAGTACCGAAGACAAAAAAAAAAAAAACTTGCTTTTCTCTATGTTATAAATTGAGCATCAAATGATAACTCCTCTTAAGAGAACTTAATATTTGAGATGCCTGATCAGTGTGAGAGATTATTATACATCCCATGATATACATTGACACACGGTGAATTCACAATCTTTCATTTTAAGAAGAGTTCTCACCTCATACGCCTCTACTTGATCTATATCCCATAATTTCAAGACATCACCAAGTATATAATAGTCCAATTAATTTGAGATACCAAATTGCTTCATCAAATCTTTGGACCACATTCGAGAAGTAGGCAATCAGAACATGCATCAAATTAAGCGAAGCATAAAGAGTGGGGGGAAATCACACAAAGAATAGAACATGCATGAAGGACCATGAGCTTAATTTCATGGATTATAACACTACTAACATGGGGAGGGGGTCCCTTGTGTGATGTGTACTGCTTTATTAAGGGTCTCATGCAAAATTTATCCAATCTTTACTATTCTGTCTGCACCAAAACAATCATGGTGATGATTTCAGGAAGAAAAGAAAAGGAAAGAACAATGATAATCACGGTGACAATGACTGAATCCACTGCTCATAAGACAAAGAGTTTAACCAATGCACGGCTAAAGCAGCACTTGATAGGCTTGTACTACTATGAAATCAGAGGAGTTGGACCCCACAAGTTATCAAGTATTCAAGTAACTAGGTTGCTGCGGGAGAAAAAACACAAAGATGCTATTTTAGACGAAGCCAAGACAATGGTTAAAATTTGCAGTTGTAGTTGCGGGGAGGTTTCCAATCATATATTATTCTCTCCAAGTGGAGTTCAAAGTTGTGTCGTGATTGGAATGTCATAATTATAAGAAAGAACAGTCGAATGGTCATAGTAACAAGGACGATGTGGTGCGATATAGTGTTCTGAGTACCAAGGATTTTGCCACAATACAAATTTATCATGCTTGTACTGAGGAAGACTCATTAATAGGTATGAGATGATATGCATGTGAGTTCTTAGAGAAAACAATTATATTCATCCCGCAACTTTTCTGTCTATATCTGTCTGATAACAGCTCTTATCAGCTTCTACCGCTCTTAAAAAAAAGTTGTGCTGGAGCATCCCTCTTAACACAGAGAAAGAAAATTTTGCTTCTGAGATTAGCCGACCAGAAAACAAAAAGATTAACCAGTCCAGCAAGAAACTTTGGTCCTGTGAGAAAGCAAAAGGAAGGACATCATGGATGGAAAGGGATGGCACAGAGACAAAGAGAGAGAGAAGCTGCCCGCTGCACGAGCATCCTTTCTTCTTTGTTTGACCACGACATGCACTTGTTCTTGAAATAAAGCTGCAGTGAAATGTGGCTCACCTACTTCTAAACTAAACTACCTCCTTTTACTTTAGACTCTTCCCAAGTCTTTCTTGTTTCTTGGTTCCTGCAATTTAAGAGAGAGAGAGAGAGAGAGACCTTGCCTAGCCTCTTCCCTGTTCCAATTTTGGTACAAGAATTACAAAGACTTGTCATTATGATAAAAAAAAATGTGATTTTTGTGTGAATTGTGAACACTTAACAATAACGGTAGTACCAATGCAAATTTGACATGCAAATTTATGTTGGTAAGAAATGAACAGAAACATGAAAAACTAAGAGAATTGAACGAGCATCTTGAAGTAATGAGCAGATTAAACCAAATACACATTGTAATAGAAAAAAAAGAAGAAAGAAAATATTTAGACAGAGAGTAGAGGCAGAGCAACACAAAGAAAAGAAAAAAAACAGACATTAATCTCCCTCTAACCCAGTTTTTTTCTCTCTAAGCATGTTACTAATTAGCATTTAGCAGTGAGCGATCCCCATAACACAGAGCCACTAATTTACCTAACTAATCTTCGCTTCTTAAATCATAAGCACAAGAAATGCCAGTCTCTTGGCTTTTGGAGTTTCTTGCTCTTGGCATGCGCCTACCAGAAGCAGACGGACGCGGACGCCGGAGCCTGGGCGGCGCCGGAGAGGCGGCCGTAGCGGAAGTGGCCACGGCGGCGGCGGCGGGAGGCCCAGGCGAAACAGAGGCGGAGGCGCGCGCGTAGGCGGCTGAGGCCGGCGGCGGCCGCGCGCCGCAGGCGCCGCAGCCCCGCCCAGACCACACGGCGCGCGCGCGCGCGCGGCGAGAGGTCGGCATCGCGGGAGAAGTGGTAGCTCCGGAGGAACAGCTGCCGCCGCTCCACCTGCCGCTCCCACCGCGCCATGTACTCCAGGTACGGCCACGACGCGGCCGCCGTCTTCGCAGGCGCCGGCGCCGGTGGTGCAAGCGACATGGACATGTCTTCTTTTTGGAGGGAGAAGCGTATGTGAGGAGTCGCGTTGTGATCTGGGAAGTGGAGGGAGGGGTGTGTGGTTGTGGTGAATTAATAGAGTGCGAGGGTGTATTTAGCATTTAATATTGTACATATGTATGTATGTACGTACGTACATACACACTAATGTGGCCGCTTTATGTTCTCTAAGACGTTTTCATTTGACTAATTTTATTTTGTTTTAACTAAACTTCTGTGGTGTTGAACCTACCTGAACAAGTCCTGTGCTTTTGCCTGATTTGAAAATGATACTAGTTTGTAGTTTCTACTTAGGTGCTTCCCAGCTATAAAAATTCTCTCTTTATTTTGATGTTTATATTCCAATCAATTTTTCTTATCGTTGTATCATGCTGATTTTGGAGGAAAATATTTGCGATATTTTCATGTAACCATCATGACATGCAATGATATAGAAATACGACAGTTGAAATATGTGTTCGCATTGTAAACAAAAATTGATTCAAATGTAATTCTTTGATGAGTTTGGTGAAAACAAAATTCACAAGTTTCCTCCTTGCAATTTAACATTGTGAGTGCAAGGTGGTATGTTATATGCAACTACATGCATTCCCAAACAAAACAACATTTACTCCACTAGATAAGATATGTGTGAGCAGTACTTGCATGGTACTATTATTATAATAATTATTATTTTTTGTACTCCAGTTGTTTTTGCGTGAGAGAGTGTACGGTGGTGGGAGGACCGTTGGATCGCCCAGATTTTGACCTCCTCCCCATGAATGTCCTTCCTTCCTATCACTCACCAAATCCCAATCTTTTCTCTTTCTGAACATGAACGGTCTTTTCGGAATCTCTACTCCTGAAATGTTTGTAAAAATAAGATTTTTGCATTCAAATGCTTTGATTTTCATGTCCAATGTAGACTAAAAAGAGCTGATCAATTATTGTTCCAGATTTGATCATTTTTCGACAAAAACTCGATTTTACAAGATCGACTAGAACTCAGATAGCCCAACATTATAACCATGGTTAGGCCAACCAAACTCATGCCAGGAGAATTCTTATGAAACATGTTCAACAAGCTTGGGGTCAACGTTTTCAATTTTTAGGCATTTCAAACTAGACATAAGGTCAAGTTTGGGTGGATCGAATGTTGCACAAGTTTAAGTCTAATTAGTAGGACATCTAGTTGCTCTGATAAAAACTAGAGTTTAAATTTTAACACCTACAAATTATAGATTGAAGTCTTATATTACACTAGCACATGTATATGCATGGATTAATTTTGTTGATGTTACATGCCCTAACCAACTGTTCCATTTCTCTTAAAAAAATGGGGGGGATAATAGGAATCAAGATGTGAAGCGGGTGGAGATCTGTACCAGTATTGTTTACTCACCAAGACGTAATCCAAGACAAATAACTTAAAGAACACGGACAACGACATGGTTAATTTAATCAATGGCATCATTTTTTAGGGTCTAATCTCAACCATTCCTTGTTAGTTTAGCTGTCTTAATTTACAAGTATGACTACTATTCAAGGTTCTATATGTGCTAAGCAAAGTCAAATGGACTTGTGCTTGTTCCTTCTTGCTGCTCTCTTCACCATGGAGCAATGGGTCCCCTCATATACTCATATTATCCTTTAGAAAAAGGAAGTCTTATTTTTTTTTCTTTAGAAAATTGTCTTTACAAAATGAATTACACACAATTTTTAAAACAAACTGAGGATCTAATTTAGAACTATATAATACTACATCAAGTATCAACTATATTATTTAAAATTTGTGCAATTTAGTCTCACAAAAAAATAACTTCAACTTTCGGTTCAGGTAGAAAAGATTTATGGACTAGATTGCTTGGTTTAACGAATATTGGAAGATATCAGGTACACAGTATGACAGTAACCGCAGTGAAGAGTAAAAATGACAGTAACTGCAGTGAAGAGTAAAACCATAAAAGTACCAAAATTAAGGCCAATGCCGTTATAGCTAGATTGCTAGTGGACTATATAGTATGTTGGAAATCGCATGGAATTCCAAGGGAGTGCATCCGTGCATGGCATTCTAATCACCTAGTATTATATTAGTTGCAGCATAATTAACCTCACATGAAGTGATCGCCCATTTAATTGGAAGCGTCTGGAATTGCACATTTCTAATTAGTAATATTATCCAAGGATAAATAACTTAAGCTTGTATATGGAGAAAAATAATCGTACATGAATTGTACAACACTCTACTAGTATTTGGTTTAGAACCTGTCTAGGACAAATGAACACCTTATTATTGAAGCAACTCGAGTGGACATCAATTTAGTTGACCAAAAAATAAAGTGTTTGTACCGGAGACATCAGTACACACTTATGAATCGGGTTATCTTGGCAGCACCAAACAATGTTTGTACCAGGTCAGAAACATTACTACACTTCAATGGAAAAACACACGACAAATATACAACACATTGCAATAAAAGTTTAAGATACTGTTTGAGAGGACTGACTTTTTTTATAATCATTTGGTGATTGACTATTTTAAAAATAGTTGATAAGTATTTTAGATTTTTTCTCTATATGAGTAGTTTGAGTTTAGATTATAAATTATTGTGAAAGTCGGGGTGTTTGGAAGAATTTAACTTTAAAGTCAAAATAAATTAAAATTAAATCTCCAAACAAACTCTACTTCAATTGGTGTTGCTGCGTGTACCAACAAATCCTTTTTACAAATTTTTTTTAAAAAAAAAGCTTTATGATATATTGATTCCATTACATATGTACCACTATAAAACCCTGTTAAATCGAGAACACTAACAAATCAATTATAATTAGTAGTATTAAGTTAAAAAAAATAGATGGTGAGAAGAATTCTAAAAATAAATATAATAACCTGCACGTTGGCAGCAATTGATTCTAGATGATTGATGAGAAACCCATCATAGAATTTCCCTTCTGAAAGGGAACATAAATGAGGTCAGGGAGAGAGGTTTATCCACGTGTCAGGGCACAAACAACAAGTAATGTAAGAGTAGTATTTGCAAGTATTAGTGTAATATACTACTCAACCTTAATTTAATGCAAACTCACTAGTTAGTTTATTGGTGGGACACACGGCTGTGTGTATCGTCAAATAGTACCCCCGAAATATTCGATTCCACTTGTCTTGCAAACCAAGGCAACCGCAGATCCTAAGTTAACTCAACCATTATACTCTCTCCACTCAAAAGATTTTTTTTTTAACTATATACAATCCTCAAATTATAATTTTGATCATTATTTTTTATTATAATATATTGATAAAAATTATAATACTATAAAATTATTTTTATGACAAATATATTTATATAATTTTTTATGATGAATCTAAATATTTATAACATATTAGTGATCAAAATTACAAATATTTGACTTTCTCCAATAAAAGCAACAATTTTTTTTGATCAAGGAGAATAATTATCTTTGAGTAAAATCATAGGTAACTAGTACTAATACTACTGTTGTCTAGATATAATTCATGCAAGATTAATCAATTTATCTGGCTTTCTCCTCACTCTTTGCATAACTGCATGTACCACCAAGATCCAGGATGTATCTATGTCAGAAATGTACGGGGAGACGGTAAGAGCGTGTTATTTAGACTCTTCAAAACTGCCTGATTGATTGCCGAATTACTGAGAGAAGAACTACCGAGAAACATCCCAGATAAGACCTCAATTTCTTTCCTGATCTTAAATATCCGTATTCATTGGTGCTGTTCAAGCAATACGGTTCCATCTACATCACTAACGGTTGAAAGGTTTAAAGTTGTTGGGTTGTGGAGCGATTCCAAGGACTAGCAGTGAGAGCCAGAGGGGTCCTTCTCAACAAGCCTCTGCCTCCCCTCCCCCTCTGCTTCAGCGGCTCTCATCACCCGTGAGGTAAAGGAGGTTTTCTTTTCCCTTCTCTTCTCTTCTTTTCTCATCTCTTCTCTTTCTTCCTTTTGGTCTTTCTTAATTAGGCACTTTTTTTTACTGCTCTGTAGTCATTTATCGAGTTGGTTAGATATCAGATTTGTCCAACCAATCCTCTATGATGCTGTCAGCAACAAGATTCACGCTGATCAACTCAAAAAAAGAGTTTATAACATAAATAATCTCTTTTTTGTTTCTCTTTTTCTCTTTTGGTTTTATATCGAAATTTGTGCTCCAAGAATATTTGTATAGATCTATGTTGGGAATAATAAAGGTCTTACCTTAGTTTGATCGCACCTCGTGAGATGTGATTTAGACATAGCATTGAAAATCATGATAATGACAGTGAAGTAATGATAATCATAGAGAAAAAAGATTGATGAAAAAGATCACAAATTCTTAAACACAGTTTCAAAATAATACAAAAGATTGATGCTTTAAACCAATTTTCGTATCTTTTGAACCCCTCGACTCTTACCCTCTGCGCGTAAGAGTTAACTACTTAAGAAACCCCTAAGCTCCTGCCCTCTCGATGCTCCTCTTATTTTTAGTCTGGATTCATCTACCTCTAAACTATGTTTTGTTGATCTTTTTAAACTCATCTCTCATCGGTTTATATAGATCTCAATTCAATCCCGTCTTACAAAAGTAAATATATGATACAATATGACTAGAACTTTTTGTAATTTTTCAAATCAAATACAAATAGAATAAGAGACATTTCCAATAATCTTCAACTCTTATCCACTGAAGTTATGGTGTCCCTTCAAGGATTTGTTCCTAACTCTTTCTCGCCCTCTCACCTCCACAAGTGTGCCTCCACCACGAGAGACTTATACATATTTGTAAGATATGTATGTCCGAATTGACCACTCAGATCCAACACATGAGAGTTCTTTAGTTGTGCAAGTTACACCACCCACTCTTATGACCCCTCATATCATAGTTTTTACCACATTTAACCTCCACCTACTTGTGGGTATTGCACGGCTGGTCCCACCATAACTTCCCACAATCAATAACACGCAGTTTCGCCTCTATGACTATTAGACTTAGCAACCATATTATATGCAGTCTCACACCTAATTGCACGCGAGATCTAAATACACACCGTCGACGACTCAAGTTGATCGACCTAATTAGGATGTCCAAATCTCCTTTTGATTGCACCGCCTACTGATTGATATGTCTCATTGTTTCAAATACTCTTCATGATCACCTGCCAACTGCGAGTGATCTACATGATTTCATCTTGCAACCATAAAATCTATGCACCCTCATAAATATTAGTCTCTTTAAACCAGGAATATATCGTAACCTAACAGTGTGTGGTGCGCTTCACCATACCACTCTATCTGGTATAGAGATTTTTCATTGAATATCTCTCTCACCGATATGTTGAATCAACAACAAGAGTCTAATATTTGAGATATCTGATTCACAAACAACAAGCATAGTTAAATCATCCACCTCCTTCCGATATCAAATTTTTGTACTAGATGACACTACCCACTAGATATCGTTCTTCATCTTGTACCTCTACAACACTTACCAATCGTCTCAACAAATTAAGCTAGATAGCTCCGGTAACTCTCTAATACCACATATTAGGATTTTTTCTAATTCTGATACCACTTGTTAGGAACAACGAAGGTCTTGACCCAAATCGGATCCCACCTCATGAGATATGGACTAAGCGCACAGGATAACAAGAATGTGAATTGGGAGATCTAGGAAACAAAACAACAATAATGACGATGAAGCAACGATAATCGAAGAGAGAAAAAATTGGCGAAGATCACAAATTCTTGAGCACAACTTCAAAACAGTACAAGAGATTGACACTTTCAACCAATCCGCGTATCTTTTGAACCTCTCGACTTTTGCCCTCTGCAAGAGTTAGTTACTTAAGAAACCCCTAGGTTGTTGCCCTCTCTATATCCCTCTTGCTTTTATTTTAGATTGATCTACCTCTAAATCATGCTTCGTTGATCTTTCTAAGCCCATTTTTCATTGATTTATATAGATCCCAATTTAGCTCGGATTTACAAAAAAAACATATAATATAATCTGATTAAAACTTTTGGTAATTTTGAAAACCTAATATAAATATGATAAAAGACATTCCCAACGATCTGTTCTTGTTGGTTCGCTGTGGTGAAATCCGGTGAATTGCAAGCGAAGGGAGTGACATCATCCTCAACCTTGATTATGGTAAACCGTTGACGACAATGATGTTCCTCCGGATCTGGTTCATGCACCGCAACTCTTCGTGACTACTAAGATCAGATCCTTATCATTTTAATGCCATCAAGACCCGGTTCATGGTCATAATAAGTTCTTGGGCTCTTATATTAGGAGTCTGATATGCAAGTTCCATTTCATATGGTGTTCGACGGGGGTTTCATCCCCACATTAGCGTCATGTGCTCAAAGACACAGATATAAGATTGTTTACTTCTTGTTATCTTGATGTATACTCTCAATTTGTAATTTGCGTTAGACAACAATAAAATAAATTACTCTAAGAGCTCTTGCCATAAAAATATTTTAAAAAATACATCTTATATATTCTCAAGTTTTTGGCTATTCAAGGAGAGTGACGACATGCATGATATTCGCATTTTTCAATGATTATGGCGATATTTTTTTATTGTCATACTAGTATGAACTGTAGATATGGATAAGTTTACTTCATTATTTGATTCAACTGTAACCTAATGTGTACGCATTATAAATTCTTTCGTCAACATCCCCTGTTAGTAGTTGTATAAGTCATGCTTACTACTGTGTACGTAATACCGATACCGGCCACTCAAGTCAGTTTATCCAACTTATACCATTTTATAATTTTGTGCATAAGACTAAAATATTAATATTATTTATAGAAGAACAAATACCGGAGTGAGTGGCATGAATAGAGAGGATATTAATGGAACTTAATTGTATCCAACTTGTAGTAAGAAAAAGGACATGGGAAGAAGATAGGTGATCTTTATTATTGTTTTTTTCTCATGTGTAAACACTAAGAGAGATGATTTGAGTTCGTGAACATAGGAGGAAAGAAAAAAGCGTTCCATGTATGGGTGGATGGGCTCCCCATATGAGGGACAAACATCCAATGAATGATGTGGGGGAGGGAAACCAATTGGCCAGCCAGGGAACCTGAGGAAGTATCGCTTCCATTGGCTGATAGGCATGCACGCCCGCCAAATAGATGCAGAAACCACGAGCAGCTCGTGACGACCTGTGGCCTTCGTTAAGTTGGGTTTACACACACACAAACAGCCCCCCCCCCACCCCCCCCCCCCCCCCCCCCCCCCCTCATGTGGGTACCTGCAGACAAAATTGTACAGCAGAAACGGCACCAAATTGCGCACCCTATGCTCACGAGTCACGACCTTTGAGCTACCACTATCATTTTATTTTTGGTTGTGCATTGTGCTTGCCTTTTTTCTAGTTCCCTGCCCTGATGAATGCTAGAGAGAGTAGAAAAGCCTATCCGGCCGTCTGAACACGGCAACAGACGGCTCGGATCGGTTAAACGCGCTCACAAAAGAAAACGCCCTGATGTGTCTCTTTCAATCTAACGTCCATCTTAAATCGGAGGGCTGGAATAATCTTTCTACCATCTCGAGAGTAAGAAGCTTCTTGTAGGAATTTTGTGTGCCCCCCTTAAGGGTCAACGGACTCATCTCATGGTGTGTCCAGCGTAATTTGGCTTGTTGGATGGTCATGGCGAGTGTTTCGCATTTCCCTTATACATTACATTTCCATGTCTGGTATGCCTACCAATTCTCGTACACCAGGGCATGGCACTAGGTACCAAAAAACCTTTCGTCTGACCGTGTCCAACTCCGCATGCAAAAATGCATGCATATCACGTTGTTGTAAGCACGACATCATCGTAGAAAAAGGGGAATCCTTGTGTCAACAAATGGTAAGGTGAATTGAGTAGACGGTAGACCACAGCTAAGAGTTGGAAAGCTGGCTTTGGAACTTTTTCGCACCTGGTAGTTTCGATTTTCATACCAATCATCAACTACTGGGTTGAATCATGCCTTTATATCTCCGATCTACGCTGCAAAGACCAAAATTATGAGCAAAAGAGCAAAAAGTACAACAAACCGGAGCAACCAAACCAAACCTTCCGCGAACAAGCTTTGATATTTACCATAAGCAAAAGAGTTGTTGGCATTTTGACAAGAGTGGTTGACGTGAACAAATTATGCCGGTATCAGCCGATCCAATGTTGTTTACGATCAGTTCTTGTACATGATTCGTTTAGCGTTAACATTCTATTGAGAATTGATAAACTACAAACAGCAACAAAGTTACAAAAAAAAAAGCAACATCCCTGTAAGGCTGTAACCAAGTATTTCATAAATAAACAAGAGGCTCTCTCATTCGACGGTCAGTGCGCCAAAATCTTCTCAGTATGCATCGACAACACAAAACTGTAGCTAGCACACGATCCACGCCAGCTGATAGTGTTGGGCGTGTATAGATCAGATAAAAAGAGACTCGTCTTCCCTTTTGCTTGTCATGTGTTCACTCATATACCTGCTTGTTGGAAGCTGATCAAGCTCAACAGGAGCAACCCCGCACAACAGGAAAGCACGCCATTTCAAACTTATTATTTGTTTGGGCAGTCTGATGCTCGGTGTCCTGTTTGGCCACAGTTGAAGCAAGCACCACCAAAGCTTCTGCTACAATACAAGGTGACAACAGCTCATTAACTTGGGGATTTCATCAATCATCACAGTATGCGTTAACTCGTAGGATAGTAAGTAATTCTGATCATGATTCAGAAAAGGGTTGACTTTATATAACAGCAAGAGCAAACTAAAAAGTAAAAACTAATCATTTTTTTTCTTAAGCAGGAGACTGTAGCATGCTAGCAGCTGGATTTTAATATAATCGAAGGATGCACATTTAACTCTTAGCCAAACTGCAAACAGGAACTTACAAAACGTTAAGTATTCATATAAAGGTAACTTCATAGAAGTTGTGAAGCATTAGATATAACAACGAATTTATGAGATAGTCCTAGTAGTAAGATGTCATTTGCTCCGGTGGTGACTAATTTCAGAAAAGACTGCAAGGATCAAATTTCATTTGATAAAACTACCAATAAACTAACTACCACAGCCAAGATGGTTGGGATGTGATAGTTAGTAATTACCCAAAAGCAGCTACCTGATAATGGGTGAGTGGCATAACAATTCATGATGTTATTTCAGAGATCCTGTCAAGCTTACCTCTCCCTACTCCCAAGTGATGGAGAACGGCCACCATAGGATGATGAGCCACGGCTTCCATAGGAAGATGAGCGACCACCAAAGGATGATGAGCGGCCACCAAAGGATGATGAGCGGTTTGATCTTCTCCCACCACTTGACCAGTCATCATCTGACCAACTATCATCGTTACTGTAAGAATTGTCTGATCTCGGGCTTCTGCTACCACGGCGAAATCGATCTTCACCATTAGAGTCCCAGCCACCCCAGCTTCTTGAGCCACCTCTCGATCGTCGATTCTTGGAACCGCGATCCGAATTTGAAAAACGGCCATAGTAATCAGTTGCAGGGCCATCATCTTGCAATGCCGGAAGCTGCAAGTAAGCAAAAAAGAAAGTCAGTCATTATGCTGCTTCAAAAATAAAAGGTCTGTCAGTGATTAGTATAGCACAGTATTATGTCTGTGGTGCACAAATGGCAGATTGTTCTTCCCTTATTTCGTTGGACATCAAATAAATGTCAATTCAACTTAAGGTAATTTGACTGAAGATAAAAAGAGAATGCAGTAGGCAATTACCAAAATAGAAAGAAAACTGTGTGAGTATGTTTTTAGTTGCAGTGATCTTGGTCAAATTTTTCTGCATTTACCAACACTGGTTGGTTACTAGTAACAGATATATCAAATGCTACACCAGCCACACTAACTAAAATTTTGGAGAGTTTGCACAACTGAAAATCTCCAGAATTTCCCAAAGGTTCTCTAGTTCTAATGCAAGTAACCAAACCATGCAAGTAAAAATCTGGTCAACAAAATGCATCACACTGTGTGCCACATCAAGCCATTATTTTTTTATTAAATCAAGTCATTATATTTAGCCGCACAAATTCTCCATATGCATAAATTAGAGAAGAATGACTTGCAAAAACTACCTTTGCTAATTTTGTTATGCTGTTTCCAGGTGGCAATTCCATACTGAGCAGCTCCTTTGCAACTTCTTCAGGTAAATCAAAGACTGCTCCTTGGGCCTGATACAACAAATAATGCACAGACATGATTATGACAATCCATCAGGAAAACAAAGATTAACCAGAAAACAGAGGCGTTGTAATGTAAATAGTGGTTTAGTAACTATATATGCAAGTTCTTTTTTTATTTAGATTAAATGACATGCTTCATGGGCCATGGTTTCAGAATATTAGTACAATTAATTACTCCAATCCAAGCCATAGACCAGAATAAGACATCAATAACCCAAGCAGCATTGATGTTACCAACCAAAACTGCAATCTACTACTTATCCACCACAAGTTCAACTGATGTGTCATTAAGCCTGTTTTTGATACCATGGAATGGAAGGCCTTTGTTTCCTGACTGTAGTCAAAATCAGGTAAAAACATTTGGCACTGCAGTCACAGCAGGGAAAAAGATAAACCTAGAATAGAAACACATGGAAACATAGACAGGGTGTAAATCACATACACCCTGAGGTATGAGTCAGATCACCTACTTCTGAATTGTTGACACATGACATCAAATACACAGCAGCAAATGGCATAACATAAAGCAGAATTAATGAAAGCAAGCAAATACTCACCTTGTCATCTGCTAGCAAGTATATTTTGCCAACTTCATCAGCAGCAGCTGAACAAACATCAGATAGAAAACCAGTAACAGATCTTGCAGAAAAGAAGCCTCTTGAATATCCTGGATCTCTAGTTAGTTGCAATGTCACCCAGCCCTGCACAACGTTTTAATAGAGGAAAAAATGCATTTGAGGGCATTACGCTAAAGAACTAAAGTATAATAAAAGGTAATGCACAATAGAAACATAGCTGAGCTCTTGTCGATAATTGTTTGATAACCTATAATTGAAATAACTCTATAGTACAACAGTAGTTAGAGCTTCTAATAGCAATGGTAAAGCTGGTAATCCTACAACATCAACAGGATAAATTCGTAAATCTAAATGGCACTAAAAAAAGCTAGGTAGTTGATAGTTATGTAAGTCATGAATAAGGAATACAAGATGCCTGCTGAAGAATAGTTATAATCAATCATAGAATTCATAGAATAACCGCACAAATGACATAATCTCCTCATGCCACTATACCTGTTCGTGACTGATTAGAGAACGTGAGGAAGGCGGCTGAGAAAATCCACTCAGATGTGCCAATGCAGAAGCAAGAGCATTAGGTCCTAATTGTTCTGTCAATCTTTCAGCTGCTGGAAGGAAGTATTGGATTGACTCAGGGTGCACGCCCTGTAGAGTAGCAATGACATGCTCAGCAGATGACTCCAGCACATCTTCCATTGGCGGAGGGGTTATAAACTCAAATTTACATCCAACGTCACGCTCAAGTGATCTAACTGTCCTTCTCTGACTGCTTGTAAACATCAAGATTGCAGTTCCTGCCTTCCCAGCTCGCCCGGTACGGCCAGAACGATGAACAAAAGTCTCTGGATCATTTGGTAGTTCATAATGAATAATCTGCACAAGTGAAAGCCTTTCATTTACTTCACATGTACGAGCCCAAAGGTTCATCAATAAAGTTATGAAAATCAAATAGTACAATGATGAAATAAAATGGACAAACTAACAAAATATTGATAAGAAAACAGTACCATGAGGACAGCTATATCAATTCAAGAAACCAAATGGAGATACTAAAAAGCATTTAGTTCTTCGTATCTGTTCCTGATGCCTAAAGGGTTACATCAATAAAAGTCTACTAATTGAAGTACATCAGAACAAATGATGATGGGAAATAAAATTTCTGCAGCAAGCTGCAATACTTTCCTTTTATCTATGAAATATGAAGTAATTTCATCACTTTCACACAACCATAGTCTAAGTTATTATAGATTATTAGCAATTTGATGTCAATAAATGTACTCAACCATTTAGGGAAAAGAAAAAGTACCATAGTTATCCTACAGATAAAGTTACACTACATGATATTAAACTGAAGGCATGCAAAACTGAAATGCATGACATCATTTGAGCTTGAAATGGTAATGTCACTGCATGAAAGCCATTATTGGTGGCTTCTTGAAATGCTGGTAGATCTGGTACTTGTTTTCACATTAACTATTAACAAATATAGTTGGAACACATACTTAAAGATCTGATAGTCACAATCTGCCAGATATATATCTGTTCCATCTTTGAAAACATTCATCAGTAGACAATCACAGCTCAAAGCAAAGGAGTTAACATGTGCTAGGCAAGATGCTTTACAGTATTCAGAATCAGATAAAGTAAAGTGGTTTTGTGAACCCACCAGATCAACATTTGGTATATCCAGACCACGGGCAGCAACATCAGTTGCCACAAGCACAGTAAACTTCCCTTGACGAAAACCATTTAAAGTCCTCTCTCGCTGATGTTGAGAGATATCACCATGAAGCGCCTCAGATGCAATACTGTTTGTCAAAGCCAATGATACCTCATCTGCATCCCGTTTTGTTTGAGTGAAAACAATGGTTTTTCCACCCTTTGCATAAACCTGACAACAACAAAGGATTTTGAGAAAACTATTGTACTAATGAAAAAAAGAACTCAAGACATGAACTTTGCCTCCAAAGTGACCAAGGGTCCAGCATAACAGACTAGTTTAGTATGAGTAACCATACACCACTCCCAAGGCCTGGAAAAAGTGCTAGTGCAAGAAATATAGGAGATATGTATGGAATGAAATCTCATGCTTTAGTTCGTAAAAAAAGTGAAATTATATTAGACGTCCATCATGACAGAAGCACACAGACGCAGTATTTGTGGCTGCATAAACCATAATTGGTATCACAATGTATTAACATACCGTGATTAGATCACTGAGAATGGTACGCTTTGATGTTGCCGTGAGTGGGATAGCATAGAGTTTGATTCCTTCAGCAAGCTTTTCATCTTGATCACCAACCTAATTAAGCACAAACAGACACACAGTAACTAATTAGGAGATAAACAAAGGAAAAGTGTAATATAGCAGTGAGCAGGACATTTTTCCTACAGATGCACAAAGCAGCAAGAAGGACATTTTGGGTCAAAAACAGTATGTATAGCAGAAGAAAAAAAAATGATTAAGTGCAACGTAGCAAAATCAAGACCAGTCTGACATCTAATGTCTTATGGCACTGGATTGATCTATGTTACAGTGCCACACCAAAAGGAATAAGTTCTTACTGTGAATAAGAGTTTACCAAACTGTTGGCCAACGTTGCAAAAGTGAATTAGTATCAGATTGTAAAATCCATCAAAACCACCTTTGGAGATTTTTAACTTTTAAGAACAAGGGATCGCTCAAATTATTGTACTTCTTACCCATGTATCATCGCTAAGAAATGTGCATGGCTTTTGAGGCAGACACGCTGGTATAATAACAGAAGAGGAACCCAAAAAAGAAAAGAAAAGAAAAGAAAAGAAAAGGAATGCAGCAAGTTATACAGGACTAACATATTCGTTTGAAGAGAGCATACCAAGTCAATTGTCAAAGGATCATTCAGGTATCGCCTAGCCAATTTCTTGACCCAACCAGGCATTGTTGCTGAGAAAAGCATGCTTTGCCGCTCCGATGGCAATTGTTCTAATATTGTTTCCACATCTTCCTCAAACCCAACAGCAAGCATTTGGTCAGCTTCATCAAGGACCAGGTACTTAACTTCTCCCAACTGAAGACTTCTGCTATTTATCAAATCAATTAATCGACCAGGAGTTCCTACAACAACATCAACACCACGGGAGAGTGCATTCTGCTGGACATTATATGAGACGCCACCATAAACACACACTGTACTGAGCTGAGGTGCTGATTCCTTGATTTCCTTCTCAACTTGTTTGGCCAACTCTCTAGTAGGCGCAAGAACCAAAACTCGAGGAGTGCGACCTCGCCTACCAAACAGAAAAGAAGCCGGTTAATCTATGATAATTACCAGACCGATTTAATGCAGCATGACATACAGCTGCTCTGTGAGAGGAATGTATACCTTGGACTCTGTCCTTCATCCTCCACAATTAGTCGCTTGATCATCGGTATACCAAAGGCTAGCGTCTTTCCTGTTCCAGTCTTTGCTCTAGCAATCAGGTCACGACCCTCAAGAGCTGGGACTAATACAGCCCTCTGGATGATACAAAACAAGTCAGCAAAAGACCAAGCAAATAACAGCATACTAATGCCAACAATGGCTTCAGTGGGTACGTGTGACAATCGTGAATTCAAATAAAAAAGTAATTATCTGCATCATTTTTGGGTGCATTGTGTTCATATTCGGGACACATACAATGTGTTCTCTTAACTTCTGGAAATTAAAAAGGGAATATGAAATCAGCTTCCTTTTAGCAAAAGGAAGGCTGATGCTACAATTATCCCAACTCCCACAATAAAACACCTAGCAACTACCAAAACTTTGTTATTTTAGATAGCATGTATCACAACCGTGACAAATCGCAGCACAAATGACAATTAATACCTATTACCTAAAATCACCATGTTCCCCTCATCCCATCACTCTCTATTCCCTGAAACAAATCCTAATTACGCAAAACAGACCTATGCACCACGAATTCCCCAAAACACTTAACTCAATTCCCCCCCAAATCCTAAGACTACAACCATCACCCTCTGTCTCCTCCCAGAATCCACCCGAACATACGAGCCTGCAAGACAACTTAGCCACAGAACAAATAGAAGTTACGGAACAAAATATTCAAAGCTAAGAAATTCACGGCACCTGGATAGGGAAGAGGTGGGTGATGCCGCGCTTCTCGAGCGTGCTCACCAGCTGCCCCGGCAGCCCAAGCCTGGAAATGGCGAGCTCCTCCTTGTCCTCCTGAGACCCCTCCCCCTCCACCACCTCCCCCACCTCCTCCTCGTCCTCGCTCCCGTACACGTCCTCCTCGTCGTCGCCGAGCTGGAGCCGCTTGAACGCGTGCTCGCTCAGCACAGAGTGGGGCGACGCCACCGCCGCCGCGACCGGCCACGCGCGGCCGCGGCGGGCCCAGCACCTGAACGCCGCGCGGAGGCGGGCCGGGCCGACGTTAGGGTTTGAGAGAGAGAGAGACGGGAGAGTGAGGAGGGAAGCCATTGCGGAGAGGAAGAGGAGGCGGGGAAGTGATAAGAAATGAAACGAATGGCTTTGAGGAGGTGGTGGTGGGCGGTTTTATAGTGGATAGGGGGGGTTTGGGAAGGGTTTTGCTAGAAGAGATGGGCGACGAGGAGGCTCCTGGTTCACAGGAAATACGAGTAGCTTGCCTTGTCTCTGCTTTCTAGCTTGTACACTACGCTGCTGCTGGTGTATTTGCCTTCGATTTTTCCAGTGTAAAATATCTCTTCGGCCTTGGATGCCCATTTGCCCCATTTGTCTGCCGATAGATCATCTAAAATAGCGTCAATTGATGACAGTGGCTGCGTCGCGTTCTACTCAGATGTTTTCCACAGCACAGCAATGCCCTTGTTCATGCCCATTTGCAACAAAGCATCGGCACTAAATGTTATTAAGATCCAGTCATCTATGATGCACACACATGAAACAGAAAATTACCTCAGCATCAGCTAATTCATAATGGGAAGGAAGGATAATTGATGCACAAAAAAAGCAAATTGTAATAATTTGTAGCCTTGTATAAAATCTTCATATGTCACTAGAATTCACCTCGAGTTCACAGCATGGTACACGGTTAGTGCAGCAGAGGGTGGAGTAAGTTGGGGGATTGGAGTTTGACATGAATAAGCCCCTTCAATAGGGAAAGAATAGACCAGGAAACAAGTAATACACACACACATTTTTACATTGTCAACTAGAATCATCTGAAAAGCACGATTTCCCCATTGAAACCCTACAAAGAATCCACCACACCTGGTCATTGTTTTCTTACATCAGCAATCGCAGGGACCTCGGCGGGGTAATTAGACAACTCTACATCAAGCAAGTTTGTGAGGTCGTAAAATTCTGAACTATCAGTTTTATCCTTAATCGGGGAGGTCATTGATTCTTCCTGATCTGCCAGGTTCGGTAAAATGCTTAATGCCACTGGAGTAACTGGACTGTTGGTAGCCACCACAGAGACGCCAGACAACTCAATATCCTGCCCAGTTGGCAGGATGCTCGCCGAATGATACTTTGTTTGTCCATTGTCTCCCTCATTATTATTGTACAGCACATATTCATGATATGTAGGAGCAAACTGCATGACAGTTGAACTGATTAAACTGAGAAATGTGCAAAACTAGAACACACACTTCCTGTAAAAAAAATCAAGACTCCATATATATATGTAGTATGTGATATCTTTACCTGATGGACAGTGTCATGGTAGAAATCATTGAATTTTAAAGCATGAAGAAGGCTTCCCCTGAAACCACCAGAAGGGCGCGCATTGGCGCCCGCATACTCCTTGTAGGGGAAGGCAAATAGGTGCCCAATCGCTGCTATCAGCATCTCAACACAAAGTACAAAGTTCTGGAGTTCGGCAGCCTTTTCAGCATTTTTGATAAATCCAGATTTTGCAGCAAGGAAAACCAGGACACCCTGTACAAAAAACTTTGAATTATCACATGGGCAATGGTTTCTGTAAAAGTTCCTTGAGTAGGCCACATTGCTAAGGCAAACACAATTCCATACAGAAACTTGAGGAGACAGCAGGCGACTACAACCATACGAGGAGGAAAAAACACTGATCCTTGTCCTAAATTTACCTGCCAATATGTGAGAAACACAACTGATTTGACCATGATAAATTTCGGGACAGGGTTATATGGCCGAAGTAGATCCCTGCATGCCGCATAGAACAATGCAAGAGCATACAATGCCGTCGAGTATGAGATCGTATAGATGATAGTTATGTATAGATAGGCTTGGTTGACACTGAAATTTCCATCTTCATATTTTCCTTTTGCATAAAGTATGAAGGTAATAACAACCAATATAGGCTTAAGAATCACAAACTGCAAACAGCCCTGTTTGCATCTCCGTAAAAAACGCCTGTTCAATGTCAGAAATTCAATCAGCAATTGCATAATTATAACATATGGTTCCCAAAACATGTTCCTATGCAATGCCATGACAAAGTCTAAAATTGTTATGACAATCACTTAATATTCATAAAGAATATGTACGCACCCATCTAGAGAAATAGCTGGAAAACAGCAAGTCATCAGTAACCACGATGGTTTCAGAGTTCGTCCATTCAAACTTACCACCACAGCACCAGGACCTCCAACCCATGCCAAGCATAGTGAAAAGAAATTATAGATGACCCAAGCATCATAGCTGAAACATGGTAGGAAAGTAAAATTTTAGCATGGCCTGCCTCATTGAAAATACTTCTGAGAACTATATTAGCACCAATAGGGAAACAACACTTGGAAAATCTCACATAAAACATCAACAGGAGAAATAACACTTGAACTATCTAATGCAAAACTCTACCAGGAGAAATAATAAGAATAAAACTTAGCCTGTTAAAGTACTTAAACTCAAATGCTAAGGGAAAAATAGAGAATAGTCATGATGATGTCCATCTTCCTCAACATGACCACTAAACATGCTCCAATTGAATATAGGATGACAGATAATGAAATTGATAGTATATAGATCCATAAGCACTATCCACTCAACATGTCTCAACAGATGTGCAAAAGCTGAAAGCATACTCCCAAATTGAGTCAATTGACTCACATAAAAAGAAAAGAATTTGAATTACATGAAATTGGCTTACATTTCCCGAATGGAATTGAAGTATATTGCACTGTCAGGTAAGATAAGGGAAAGAAATGACATCACTGCATAAACCTGCAAGAAAAATGAACTTTCTCAGGGTTAACAAGATGAAGAATTGCAAACATATAAATGTGCAGAGAAAAGGTAATGCTAAACAAAAACGGTTGGATACGAGGACAAAATGTTTCCTAACTCTAGATGGCACTTGATTCTGAATTTCTGACAAAGTTGGTGAAGCCAAAGAGAACACAAACATATGACCAAGTAATCTATTCAAAGTCTCCCATTAACTAGGTTCCAACAAGAATGGCAGCAAACGCATCTCTAGCAATCAATGTAATGAAGTTCTGCAGCTCTATTATAAGCTAACTGCATTCTGCAAACAACAAATTAGTGTCATTAAGCTAGGATGACACTAAGGGAAGATAGCCATCCAAGCACAGCATAGTGCTCAAACCAGAACCTCAATAAAATTGTACAAGATTAAAACCCCAAGCAACATTGTCCAGCTCAAAATCATGAGAATGCATCCAAGCCCAGCATAGTGCTTAAACCAGAATCTCCATAAAATTGTAAGAGATTAAAACCCAAAGCAACATTATCCAACTCAAAATCCACTAGTAATCTAAGCACGCATAAATGGACATAAAGAAATCCATATAGTCAACACAAATTCCGAAACAATCTTATTGCTCAAAACAACAGTGTTACTTCTTTGAAACAGGGGCATTTCACCTTTCCTTTATTGCAAAATATCATAATGTCAGTATAGCTGCAGTAAATTTACCTAAAAAGTTCACATAAGGGCAATCTTATAGCTAACACAAAACAAGTTGGGTGGATCCCAACAACAACGTTCACAAACAACTCCATTTCCATCCAACAAGACCTATCAAACCATGAAAGATATCACCTAGAAATCAATAAAAGCACCTACCTTACACTCGGAACCTCACAGCTTCAATGAACTCACTAGCAAATTCAGAACCACCTAAAATCCACATTAGACCACTTCCATTCTAACGAAAACCACAGCTCCCACCAATTCATCAAAAAGCATTTCAATCCTAATACCAGTCCCATCACCGCAGCAGATTGCCAAATAAATCACTTCAGAAAACAAACAAAACCTCCTGCTTTCGAATCAAAACCTCACAGCAGCCACAAACCCACTAGCAGATCCACAGAGAAACCACGTAGATCCTGATGACAATTCACAACCCGATAGGCGCTTGTATTACATTAGAACATCACAGAGTCACAGCCACCACAAAACCTACTAGCATTCCAACTGCTAAACAGCAAACCTCTCCGATCCACCCCCAAAAAAAAATGGGAAAATTTCCCAAAAATTCGCAAAAATATTCACAGATCTGTGAGAGGAAACTAACAAAATTAAGATGAAGGCGTTATAAATATGTATACATGTATATATATATATATATATACCGGAACCATGAAGATGAGGCGGACGATGAATCGCTGGTAGGTGGGCTCCGCATAGTGTAGGAGATGCCGGTATATGTGCCCGAGCGCCACCACCGTCGCCGCCGCGGCGCACACCAGCGCCGCCGCCGTGCAAGCCAGCGCCGCCCACTCCATCCCCGCGCGAGACGACAAACCAACACCGACCGCTACGCCGCGCGCCGCATGGGGTTGGACTTGGACATAGAGGGGAGACACGAGGTAGTTGCGGGGTGGTTGGGGAGGGATTAGCAGATAACAGTGTAGGGTTAGGACTAAGCTTGGAGTTAGATTAGTAATTTGAGTGGATTGCTTGGGGAGATTTGAAGGGGACCGTAGCTCGAGGAAGACCGCTGCAAGGTAGGCCAACAGGAGGGCATTAGAATTAGATTGAGATAATTGTGAGCTTGGCTGCTCTGAATTTTCCCAGTTTTTCTCGTGGGACTAGATACGGTAATTTAGATTTTGAGTTTTTCTTGGGAAAATTCACCCAAGTATCTGGTGTGTTGCTATTTCCTTATCATAACATCGACGTATTAGTTTATCACTCTATTTTAAAAAAATTGAGTGTGTATACCCATGTTTCAAATCGTCTAATTAAAATAGATATACATCATAGATGGATATAATCCATATCATGAGATAATAACAATCACTACTTTCTCATAGATGCTGACAAACATCATAAATTCACTTCTTTTAATTAAAAAGTTCTCACCTGATACGTTATCTCCTGATGCATTATCAAAATAAAGCTGTCTCAAATTGTTGGTGTATTCGTAGTAATCCAATAGGCTGTGGCAGCAGAAATGCAACCTGTTTTTGCTTCCTTGAACAATCTGTAGGGCATTCTTTATTTTATTTAAAATTATACAAGAAATAATACAGTCAGAATGGGTTAGTTGTGTTCCAGCTTGTCGCCAGTCCAAATCTCCGATTCGCACTTATCACGATGCTTAATCAGTTGCTTACTCTAAAAGTCCATTTGGATTTGATTTTTTCAATCAAAAATAATAATTTCACCAGAACTGTACCCACCTACAGACAAAATCATTAAAACAAACTGGAGCGAATAAACTTAAAATATAGATACATATTTATATATACTAGTATGTACTGAAGTTGCTATGGTACAAACAAGATTTGTCACAAGAACTTAACAATGTTAATGGCTTGCTTTATCAAATGCATTTTGCATACAGATTCAGATAATTTGGCTGCATTGCTCAACATCAACTGAACTAGAAGGTGAGAAGCTTTCAAATACTTGCTACCTCAAAGGAAAAGGCAAACAAAGGCCTGGTCCATGCAACTTCAGTTGCATCTGACAAAAGAGAACAATTAGGAGAGTTCTCATGCAAGTTAAAATTATACACTTAAAAGATGGCTAAACAACCAGATTATTGATGTTTGTCATGGTGCCTATCCTCTACACTTACAAGTGGAGATTAAGTGGAATGCAAGAAGATTAGAATACTTTCTTTAATCATCATGCTGCTTGCTATCTGCATTATGATCACTGTGAGCAGCACTCTGCAGCTTTGATTGTACCTCTTTGTCATCCTTCTCAGCCTCTTGAACCAGAGAATCTCTCGAGGAATGAGATGATGAATTCTCAGAAGTGATAGCGCCCGAACAGGTTTCGCCATCCTCTCCATGGAAGAACCTAGCAAGGGACAAGGGGCTATAAGTAGAGCTGGCTTTCCGAAGGCCCTGTACTGCTTTCATTGCCGCAAGTGTGCTTCGGTACACATCTGAGGTGTCCTCATCAAAACATGATTTTGAGTTGCGACCAACATCATTATCGCGCGGTTCCAACTTTGCAGAGGAACCAGACTCGACTACTTCTGCTTCGAGCGGGAAGAGGAGCTCAAGATTAGCCTCGCATTCTCGGACTAGCCTTATCAGAGGTTCAGTTGTGAAAAATGGCTCGTGAAGAGCACGTTGAGTAAAACGTAGGCTGAGCAAAGCGCCCGTTCTCTTGTCATACTTCTTCAGTATCTTCACTAGTCCTGAAACCAACAAGTATTGAGACATTGGAAGTTTCTAGAATAGCCAAACCTGGTACTTGTACAATACTACAGATGGGTCAATTTGGTTGGATGTGCTTACCAGCAAAGTTTAGGGAGCTGTAGTTTTGCAGAAGTATCATCTCTCCATGGATAGTCACAAATGCTTTACGTATCTCTAACATCTCTTCGGCGAATTCACTTTCAGATGTAAAAGCACAATTCTTCATGGCCTTGACTCGCTCAATCTTCTCCTTGAGAACCTTAAAGAAGAAAATAATTGGTCAGAAGGGTTAGAATGGCAGTTCTGGTTTAAGGAGATAGCAAAACAAGCAATATATTGTGGATTTAAACCATCTTATCAACTAAAAAACTAGCTGGAGTAGAAGGCGCAGAGGAAGTACATGGAACACAAGACGCAGTTGAATCGGGAGGAGGAATATGAAGGTGGGGGTAAAGTTATGAAGTTGGATATGAAGAGGAGGTTGGGCAGAGATAAATGAAAATATCAAGGAAGAGCAAGATGAGAAGAGGAAGACAACAAGAAGAGGGCAGAGGTTGAGGAGCAGATGATGAGGAGGAGATGAGGAATTGGAGTGGAGAAAGAGAAATAAGAAGGCAGAAGAAAGCAAATGAAATGAAAAGGAGATGGTGGAGGAGTAGATGAAGAAGGGGAGGAGGATGAACAAGAAGAGGAAGAAGAAAACTGAAAAAAGAATGATTTGGAATATTTTCGAGTAATGTGCTATAAACTTATGCTACTGTGAAAATTGATTTGCCTGCGATGAGATGGCATCTGAATGACCTGAGTCCCACAATTTCCAAGTGGATTCGACATATGGATACAAGCTCATGTCCAAAGTTTTGATTTTCAAACCATTACATAACAGAATGATCATTCTTGCATTACAATTAGTGCTCCAGGTTTAATTAGTCAAAACTTCACTGATCGATAGGCATATGCAGTGATAGCCAACACATGATGGCAACAGGTGGATACAATCCTTGAGATGTGAAACCTCCGCCATGTGGACAAGTCCCTTCTATCCAATTCATTTAGCGTCAACAGAAGACACAGATCACGATGTTGAGATACACATATATAGGCAATCATAATCAAGCAAATCCTAGCTTTGCCCCAGTTATATATGAAGTACTGACTGTTACAAATCAAGCCGGTGGTGATTTGAGGATGACGGCAGAATATCACTCATACTTCAACACTCCTTAGTTACTAGACTTTATTCAATTCAACATGCACATAAACCATCCAATCTCCAAAAATCTTGTTTCAGCAACAAATGGACAAAGCAAGAACCAGGAACTATTGCATTTGATGGTTAATTTTATACTTTTTACCCAGTAAATGAACCAAGCATGCCTCAAACCAGAACCTTCTGCTGTAATACAAGTTGAGATTTACATACTAAACATATACTCAATACTTTAAGGAACCATGCTGTGCAACCATCTGTACGTATAAATCTCATGCGTATGTGTACATCCAAGAATTCAATTGGGATCACGCCGAGAATCGAACTAGAAAGTACAATGCATTCCTCAACCTAAACTTTAATCTCCACAACAATATCAAGAACCGTGATTTCACCAGTAAAAAAAATCAAGAAACTCCCAGCTCTCCACTATCCGACAAAATAGCCTGGCACAATGCGCATACCTGGAGGCGGATGACGTACCACTCCTCGCGGTCGACGTAGAAGTCATTGAGCTTGTTGAGCTCGTGGTCGAGGATCCCGGAGAACCAGTCCTCGTCCCCCAGCGGCTGCGGCTGGTCGCCGTCGCCGGCGGCGGGGGGAGGGAGGTCGGGAGGCAGGGTCTTGATGAGCTTCTTGAGGGGCTTGTAGGAGAGGAACTTGTCCCGCCACGCCGGCAGCGTCTCCTCCAGATGGCTCCGGAAATCCTTCCCAAACTTCATACCACCACTCGCTCGGTCGGAATTTTGGATTCGATGGATTTCTTGCCTCTTCTGCACGAGGAATGTTTTTTGATTGCGATGGAGAGGGAGAGGGTAATTGGTCGCTGTCGGGTGGGGCCGGATTTGGGATATTCTTATCGGCGCCTCCTGTTCATGTCAGTTTCCTCTTGGCTTCTGCGACGCCTGCCGCTTTGTAAGTTTTTCCATTGGGAGCATCTGTACGGTTCACATACATATTCACTATTTTGGTGTATATATATTTTAAAATTCAACCTTTTTCTTCCTCTATCAATCTATCATTTCGAAAAAAGTGTTCATATTTTCTCTAAAAAACATATTAAACTCACTAATTATATAAAAACTTACTACACTTACAATTATTGTTAATACTAACTTATAACAAATATTTATTAAAAATAGTATAAATTTAAAACTAAGATATATGAACTTAGAAAACAATCATAATTTGAGGTGTAAAACCTATGAAGTTACAATTATTATCATAAAAATAAATTATGTGTAACAATAGAAAATTGTATGTCTTTATACTGAACATATATATATATATATATATATATATATATATATATATATATATATATATATATATATATATATAAAGTTTAAATCTAAATTATATAATATTACATAAACTTAAAATAGAAAAAATAATATACTCATGAAACAAATAATAGATTACGATTTTACAATAGAATAGTCTAATCTTACAACTAAAATATATATAAGCTATAACTACAGTATCCGATTAATGTGTGCAGAAAAAAATCTTATGCTATTTTTTAATTTTATCTAGCAAAATTTTATGTGCAAATGTTAAATTCAAACCAATCATTATCCACTACATAATAAAAAAATATGCATCAATTTATTATATGATGAGCGTGAATCATATAACAAAATCTTTTTTTATTTGTTTTGGAATTTTCTTGGCTATTATACCACATGGACTTCTGAGAAATTCTCCGATTCTCTCTCGCGAGTCTTAGGCTGAGTCCAGTCCATCGGCGCTTCGCGAGGCGCTTCAACGGAATATTCTTCAGTATATTCTGTGCCACGTGTGCGAAGCACCACCCGAAGCACCCCCTCTCCAATGCACCGGCGCTTCATACGGACCCACGAGGAAATTAAATTAGGTTATTTTAGTAAAACATCAATAACTTTTAATTTAAAATTTTAATATATATTAAATTTGGTCTCTAAATGAAGATAATTTAAATATCTACAACTTTCTCAATATAATCAATATCTAATTTGAATTAGATTGATCTGAAATTAAGAAACAAAAAAGAGATACAATTGAAGCGCACGCGAATCGAGACAAAAAATTCACTTTTTCCTTAGCGTCCGAACGCCAGCCCCGGCGTCTTCTCTCTCCGTAAACAATTAAAATAATAATTTTTTCGGCGTGGATCCCGCATGCAGAGCTCCAGAGCGTCAGCGCTGGACTCAGCCTTAGAGACAAAAGAGGAGTTTTGCTGATGATCCGACTAGCATGCATAGCTGTAAGGTACTAAATTAAATTATCTGAGGTTTTTAAGGATTCTTGCATGCTGACATTTGGCTGGTTGAATGGTATCAGATTTTATTATTATTATTATTGCTGAGGACAGAGCATTCAGTTGCTAGGCACATTTAGTTAGAGTACGTCTGTTTGTATATTTTGGATTATCTCGTGCAACATGGGAGGTGTGTGGGTGTTTGTCTTCATCCTAAATCATTCTATTTTTAATTTTCATTTCATGCCAACAAAAATAAAATTCTGGACTATCTCATTTTATATCAACTAAACACTCACATTAGACTAATTCATAATATACCACTCCTCCATTATTTTTCATTCTATGCTATGTGATTGATCCAAACAACTAAACACTACCTTAGTAATACTCACCAAATTTTGAGGTTTGAGAATGTTAGATATAGTTGGGTGAGGATAAAAACAATAATATGTGAGAGAAATGAGGAGGGCACCAAACATACAAAATTCACGAACTTTTGTAATATAGGTGCCATTTCAGCATTTAGAATTACATGTTCACTTTTTATTGGTCCTTTATTGTTTTTTTTCAATTTATAGCACATTTGGTCTTATGATATATGGCAAGTGTTATAGTCCGTACACCATTAAAAAAATAAAAAAGCAAATAAGGAGAACAGGCAACTTGGGCTCTCATCATGATGATATTGTGCAAGGGCCGAAAAATAGAGTTTTTTTTACAAGAGGCGTGCTGGGCCGGGTCTTGGGCCTAACAGTGTCTCCTGATAAAAGGTACAAATGGGCTCTCTTAGGCCCGATCACCAGAAAGTCGGGCCTGTTACAGCGGCAGCGCATGTGGGCCCACCTTTCGGCTCGTTACAAGAGCAGATCGAAAAAAATTCCAAAAAAAGAAATATATTAATCTAGTAGGAGTACTACTTGGCGTATGCGTCCTTATTTATTTTTACCAACAAATGCTAGATCTGAAGCCACATCACAATTGGATTATATAACTTATTTTCTAGTCAAAAGCTAGATAAGATAACTACTAGTACTGTTTACTTTGTCACGGTGATGCAGTGCATGTGTGAGGAGATAAGGATGGCTTAAATGGCTTTTGGCGCGACTGGGTCCAACATATGGCTATAAATTCTATTCTAGAAAAGAAAATTCAGAATCGTAAAATCTAATTTTTCAAAACTTGGAGTTCAGGAAGTACTTAACCTAGAGCTCCACCGTATCTCTTCAAAAACTGTTACTCCTATCTTTTAACTTTTGAGTTGATGAGACAATATCATATATATATATATATATATATAAGTACGTTGCCATTTTAGTTTGTTTTGGAGCTTGAACTTAAAAATATTATACACAATCCAATAAACCTAGCTCTAATATAAGAATCTGAAGCACAAAACCGAGGAGACCCTGATTTAATACAGGATAACACAGCCGCATAGGCACTGACATTTGTGGGCCATGCGCATGCCGTTGGATAACGATGTGCACAGTGATAGTGTGCCTTTCCTTATCAAAACCCGGGTGCAGATAGGGATCATGTCCATAGATATTTCTAGAGTGCTTTGTTTTTACTATTGCCATTTGCTTGTCCTTAATTACCTAATCCAACAACGACTCTAGATAATATTATTATGTGACCATTACAAAGTTTGTGGGGGCTATTTTTGCATTCATTACCTCTGAAAAGTTTGTGGCTGCACTGAAGCCCTCCATATTTTTGTTGCTACTTTTTGTGAAATAAATAAGTTTTGAACTATTTTTGGTTCAAGTTTGGAGATGTACCAATATCAAATACTGATTTTGTTCAACCAAGTTCCAAAGTTTCTCCTGGCTAAAATATCATGACTCTAAATCTACTCTCTTCCTGATATGTTAAAGATTTAAGGTTTAGCGCTCAGGGCTTGCCAATTTTCTTTTTCTTTTTTTTTATAAAAAAATGAAGGACCTATAACAGAAATGAAATTTCACTAGGAGTTTGATCATTTGTTGAATACTCCATATTAGCAAGGTCATCCAAGCAAAACCATGCATGTATTTATTATTAAGACTTTACGACACCAGCAACCAGCTGAACCCCACTTGTCCCATGTTTTGGACCTGAAACCATCCATCTATACTTAGAACCTGTGTGCTCTCCAATTAAGCTGACGCACACAGACACTGCACTAGAAGCTACCTTAGTCCATATATGTATGAATACAATATATGTCCATCCATCCAACTTATTAATCATCTATCCTTTCACTTCACATTTCTTTCCCACCAATTAAGTCACTGCAACTAAAGACTTTGATATATAAGCTAAGCTAGTAAGGACGACATTGTTGCAACTAAGAAGAAGTTTGGTTAAGTGGTAATATACGAATTAAGGAGAGATCGATGGGGTCTCTGATGGCTGGCTGGGACTCGCCAGTTCTTGGCGATGAAAGCAAAGGTATGTTAGTGCAAAGGCTAGAGACTCCGTTGTTGTTCTTGTTGTTATTACAGATCTAGCTGCTATATACGTGTTGTGTTGTTTTTATAATTAGTAGTTAACAGATCTGTGTGTACGTGTGTGATTTGTGTGTGTGTGTGTGTGTGTGTGTGTGTTTTTGCATAGTCCGTGCGAGGAGGAACCGGTCGCTCACCAAGGAGGAGATAGAAGCGTTCAGGAAGCAGCAGAGGAAGTCGGAGGACGGCGACAGCTACCCGCTTGGCTCGCCCATGGCCATGGTACTGTATATACTTCTGCATGCCCTCTTAGTATAGCTAAAATTCACGGTAGGATTTCTGAGTTGTTGTTCTTGGTTACCTTTCTGAGTCATATTCGGCAGCCTCGCCAACTTTGAGCTTAATTCTCTGACGTCAAAGTCTTCCCTATGATAAGTTTTTGTCAGATCTCCATGTTTCTTGTTTCCTGCAGGCCTTACAATGTTTCAGTTTATGCGTTTGTGGGATCCACACATGCACGTCTTTAGCTGTTGCATCATCTATCTATCTATATGTGTATCTTGCATCAGTTTGATGTGGGTGTGTGTGTATGTATATTGTGTAACATATAATATATAGGATGGCGTGTTTGGGAGCTTGGAAAAGCGACAGCCTATGTCTCCTCTGGGTCGCGGCTCTAAGAGCGAGCCACCGTCGCCGGCCGCTCGGGTCGAGGGCTTCTTCCCCGACGCCGACGCCGACGACAAGGCCACCAACAGCCGCGACTGGTACGTAGTACAGAACTGCTTTCATGTACTGTACATATATCTAACTAATTTTGCTCTTGAAATGACATGATTTTGATTCGATTAAAACTTGCAGGTGGACAAAGAGCAACTGGGCGTTTCTGAACGAACCACCGCAGGAGGAGATGTTCGGCAAGGCGCAGAGATATACTCCTCAGTTCCATGTCGCTCGCATCGCTAAGGCAATGCCTAATTAGTTAACTTCAGAGATATAATAGCAGTACATGCATGCAACCTTTCAGTGTCGCGATGTGTAATTACTGAGATGGTGTAGTAATGTAGTAATTAATAGTGTGATTAATGGAGATATTTTGGATCTGAGTTGGTGTCTGTCTACATCAGAGGTTGCTTGCTTTCTTTTTTGGTAGTAGTAGTAGTAGTTCACCTCTCTCCATTGTACTCGAGTGTCCTCTCCTCAGTGTGTCAAGTCTGTAGAATTCTCTAGTATTGTTCTTTAGAAGTGTTGCTTGTGTAATTTCCTTTGCTCATTGTAGTGAGTTTTCAGATTATGTATTTATAAAAACGAAATTATGTCTGTATAGTTGATTGTACCCTTATGAGTTATAGTAATTTGTAGTTTTTACACTACCGTCGGATCAGAAATGGCCATTTCAAATCGTCCGGACGCTACAGCAAGCAGCTGTAGTGATTTATTGGATACTATCACGGTGCTATTGTTGCAATCAACCTGGATGGTCGGAATTTTGATCCAACAGTCGAAAGAGGGGAAAGACATCATTCTACCTCTCTGTCTTTGCCATACAAAAGAGAAATGGAGGATCTCAAGCCCTATTAAGTTAGTATCTGTATTCCTAGAATGATTTAGCTGATAGAATATATATAAAAAACCCACTTATCTACTATCTTAAATGGGTATCCATATCCTTCGTCTTATTTAAGCGATAAAAATTGATATATATAAAGATGATTCTGACATAAAAACCCACAGCCTCTTGGCTACCGTCGGCGGAGACATGGGCGGCTAATGGTAATGGGCCGCTAGGAAAAAGTGCGTGGGCTGCTTCCTGGATAACTCTTTCTGGGCCCATTGATATCTACGTAGGCCAATCTTCCCCTTCTTTCTTAAGCCGCTACCTTGTTTGGGCCGGGCCTCATAATCTTAATAAAACCGAGTACAATCTTAGAAATTTAAAACTACCATGTCAATGAGAGAAAAAAACAAATCATATTGCAAAAGTTAAACACAGCTGACAACAAACACTTAAAAAAGAAAAGAAAACAACAAACTTTTGTCTTCATCAGAAACAGAATACGAACTTTTGTACGCCAGTTTTATTCTGTTAAAGCACAGAAGAACAACCAAATTTAGCCTTACAAAAAGTTGTGCAGTAGTCTATAATTCAGATACAGTTTTAAATGTAAAACCCCCAAAAACCAATTCCAAAAGCTTATTAAAATTTAGTATTAAACATCGGGCCTTTTGCATTTTTGCAGGGAGAGGAAATGTCGATGGTGCCCTTGTTGGTGTGCCGGGCCAGGAGGCGTAAAGTAGGCAGGCTGCTAGCCCAAGAACCACCGCACCACTCCCCCCCCATGGAGACCGCCCTCTTCTCCCCTTCCTTCCTCTTCCACGGCGCCGACGACGACGACGGACGAGGTAACAGCAACTACATCCACGCCTTCTGTTCTTCGTTCTACTTTCCATCGCGTGCATCTAATAATGGCTGGTCGCTTCTTTTCTTTTTGGTTGAAGGGGTGATGCAGGAGGGCGTCGAAGAGGAGGAGCTGGGGCAGGCGTACGTGGAGCGAGTCCACTGCTTTCCTGGCCTGGTAAGAGTTCAAGATTTGGGTTGTTGCAACTGTGGATTCAAGAAACGGGCATGGTGGTGGGGTGGGCCAGAGATGTTAGTGGTCTTTGATTTGGTATGGGTTTCCTTGGGAAGGACCAAGAAATGCCATGATGGTGTGGCCAATAGAGAATATCACAGTCTTGACTTGGTATGGGTTTTGGGGGTTTTAGGTTGAAACCTTGCAAAGCCAAGGCAAGATCAGCGGAAGGAAGTGCTGCATTGATGTTAGCCAAGAAGTAGTACTAGTTGTGATCATGTTTGGTTTTTCTTTAGTGATTTGATATCTAGCCTTCCTTCCATGTGTTAGGGCTGATGCAAAGTTAGGAAAGCAGAAGAATGCAACTAAGTGGTGCTGTACTGAGCACCAAGGACGACAATAAACGTGATTGAGTGTAGGTTTCCTGAGGTCTTATCACCCTATGGTATCAAGTGGAGATTTGTATAGATGCAGCCTGTAAGAAAAATATATCCTCATGGAAGAAACAATAACTAGAACTTCGCTGATTGCTTGGTTCTAACTGAGAGGCAAGATTTGCTGACCCGAAGTAATTTACAGACTTTTGAATTGTTTCTTTCTATCTTACAGACGGTCCTATGATCTGTTTTATGTTAGTGAAGTCGGAAGATATTGTGCCTCTCATTTCTCATATTTGTATTTTGTTCTCCTTTCCTAAAATGGTTTGCAGGAACTAAGAATCAGGGAATTCTCATTTCATCAGCTAAATGCCAACCTACTCTGGCCTGGCACTTTTGCATTTACTGAATGGCTGGTTCAGAATCAATCTATTTTGCAGGGACAACGGATCTTGGAATTAGGAAGGTATGGAGGCTATCTTTTGCAGTACCGAAAATATAGCCCTTTTCCTGCTGTCCTGACCAATCCATAAATTCTTTGTAGTTTGGCTACCATATGTAGGACTACTGTTATTTGTCTTCAAAGAAATTCAGAAAATCAATATATTTATGTCTCAGCTGCTCTTCTATAGCTATTTTACACAGCATCAAGGTTTTTCAACTGATACTGGTGCCTGCACCGTTGACTGCTCAGCACCTGCAATATGCCAATAGTGCCTGTTGTAATGGCCTTTACCTCGTTTTCTGTTGTGGCGAGGCTTGTGTTGAGCTGCTATGATGCTGCTAGAAGCCTAGAACTTACATGACATATGCAAGTAAATTGACCATTTACCCTTTCACTCAACAGAATTTTTTTCTATGTGGTTAGGTGAGAAAGTTTTTGTGACATGTGATGTGCCTATTGTTGTTATAATTCAATATATCTTAAATAAGAGCTTTATGTTGTTTTTCTGTATTGAATATAAGCACAAATGATTATATAATAATTGTTCTCCAGCTTGTATATGTGTTATTCATTAGTTTCGCTTATCCTGCCTAGTGGTACGGGTGCTTTGGCCATCTTCTTGCGAAGAGCATTTGGAGTGGATATCACAACATCTGATTATGATGACAAGGAAATAGAAGAGAATATAGCTTACAACTGCAGGATTAACAATTTGGACGTGTTACCTCACATACAACGTAAGTTGATTGCTCATTCCATTCCACTTGTCTTTTCTGCTTAAAAGTCACACGATCATGTTTCATGTTATTTTCTGTCATCTGCTGGATTGTGCAAGTCACACCTCCGATTATTAAAGTAATAAACACTTAAGTTTCAAACGCAGAAGGTAAGCTAGCTGGATTTGGTGATAGCCAGCTTTGGGATCACTCTTCAACTTTCCATCTTACCCTTATGAAGTAAAAAGAAAATACATATGGTTTCCCTTAATTAAAATTAGAGAACTTTCCTGTACATGTTTTATGTTTTAACAGAGGCTTGTGGTGTTCATCCAATATAG
This sequence comes from Pharus latifolius, assembly GCA_019359835.1. Taxonomy (NCBI): domain Eukaryota; kingdom Viridiplantae; phylum Streptophyta; class Magnoliopsida; order Poales; family Poaceae; genus Pharus; species Pharus latifolius. Next base: position 92,839,225 of record CM033321.1, on the reverse strand, counting down.
TTGCCGTTGCCATCATGATTTATAATAAGGTAATACCCAGGTGCAGATTAGTAGGTTTTCTCTTGTGATCATCTTTTCTTCTGACCACCAGTGCGATTAGCAGGTGCTTTATGTTAGTTATGTTCTAGCATTATTTATGCTTGAAAATTGTGATAGTTGTTTAAAGGAAACTAGAGTCATTTTCGCTAATAGTGCTTATTTTAAATATATTTATTGGTTGCCTATGGAAGGTGCACTGCTCCAAAGGGCAAACACAATTTTCTGACGTTTACTTTGTACATCTCAGATTCATGGGGAGATCCATTTCCAACTTCCAGACCAGATTGGGACATTGTTATTGCAAGTGACATTCTACTATGTATGACTTCGTATATGTGAATCATAGGTGTACTATGTAAGTGTATGACTTCCTAATGAATGTTGCAGTGTGCTGATATGGTGTACATTGTTATAAATAGATGTTAAACAGTATCCCAATCTGATGAAGACACTGTGCTTTCTTCTGAAAGAATACAAGCAGAATGGTAAGAAAGCTGGATGTGAAGACTCGTTGGATCCTAGGATCGTCACAACCACATCAGGTACTTATCAAATCTTTCGGAAACTCCTAAAGAAGGTTGGAATATCTGTAACTTGAATATTTCTATTGGCAGGAACACAAGTTCCACTGAAATCACCCATGTTTCTGATGAGCTGGCGTAGAAGAATTGGCCCTGACGAATCACTTTTCTTCACAGGGTGTGAAGAAGCAGGCCTGGCGGTGCAGCACTTGGGTGCCCGTGTTTATGTTATCTGCCAGAAGAATTGAAAATTACATCAGATTTCAGTTCAAGAGTAGATGTTCGTTCGGGATAGTTTGCTTACAAACTTACAGCTCCAGAGTTTTGGGTTGTTAAAAGCATGATGTTTTATTATACTAGCAAAGGGAGGAAACATCTGGATTCTCAGTGGAGTAGTTTACAAGTTTGATTGTGTCTGATTTTTTCCAAAATATGTTCTAATTGAGAATTTGACATTCAAAAACTGCTCACATTTGATGATTCTTGTTGAACTGTGCTGTTGTATTGAACAATTGTGATAATGAAACCAAGAGATACATAAAATTTTCATGAAGTTCATAGTGTCGTGCCTGAGGTGCAAAAAAGAGTGCTGTTAATTTTTGTGATGTTCATAACCACCCATTGCTCATTGCTCATGAGAAACATTTAGCTGCTGAATCCATAGACGCCTAAACGGTTCTATGTGATATGTGATTTCTATCAAAAGGGTAGAGAAGGGCTTAAACATTTCAATACAGTTGGCACAGTATTTCACAAGGCAGCAAAACACCATAGGACGGTTCAACACATGAATAATTCTGTGGTACACAACAAATACCCAAAATATCTCAGTACTTTATAACAGACACGATAATTTGAGTACAAACATCATATCAATAGCATGTACAGAAGTAAATTGAAGTGCTATATCAGCATATCATACAGATACAGTACTCCTCATATCATACAGATACAGTACTCAACTGCAGTCCAACCGTTTCACAAGCTGGTACAGTACAGCGAGCTGAATAGGTACAATTTCATAACAATGGTTTGCAAATCCCCGCCACAGTTTTCTATCTAACACGGGAATCCGACATATATCCAATATGTAGGGTGATACTTCTGCGCAGATATCTCAGCACTACCATAGCAGTGTGCTGAACAAAGCTTGAGTATGTACAGAAACATGTTTAACCAAAGCAATTATCTATCCACTATTTAATGACACCAAATTTTGTGCTACATTAACCAAACCTACATTTCCTTTGCGCACTAATGAAGGAACTTTGATCGACCAAAAGCTAATGTAGCAAAAATTGTGATGCCATATTAGTGGATGACAGGATGAGTGCCTGAAAAATCTATCAGAGTTCCGACGATAAGTCGGAGGACATGGGGGCTCTGCTGGTGAGAGCAGGCCTCATTGTCACCAAAGAAGATTCATTTGCACCCGCTTTTAAAGCAATCCTGCCGGCTTCCAAGAATCTAGAAACAGCATCTTCAGCATAGCGGTTTGCTTCCCCAACAGTCATGCCCCTGCCAATGTCAGGATAGGTGTTGAGGACATGGTCACCATTGAGCTGAGAGGCAAGTTGGATCAACTCCACTTGAAACTCAGAGAGAGATGAATCTTCCTTAGGGCCAAATGGCCGCAAAGACTTTGTGACTTCTGGGAGTTTCTCTGTTTAAAAGAATATACAATCAGGATGCTAGTTGCAGCAGTCACTTCATAAATTTGTCCACTACGATAAGCAATTATAAGAGTTGAAAACTCCCAATAAGAATTGAATAAGGTCAAACATACAAGATTAGGCTAACTTTATTGTAGTATGAAACTGTATATATCCAGTTAGTAATAAATAAGAGTTCAACATCCTAAAAGCAACAGCAAAATACCAGATGGCTAAGCGTATTACATGTACCTATTAGAAATTTTGACTACAACTAGCATGATATCAATAAAACATCCACATTGTAATGTAAACAAAAACATGACATACCATAACTGAATTACAATAACTAGTACCTGGACAATCAGTTCTTGGTGTTTTCCGGATTTTGAAGTAGTTCTCAAAGGTCCCAGCCCATGCATCCCTCTTCGTCAGGAAGTTTGAGTGTAAATTGAATAGCTTCTTCACAGTTGCAGGAATGGATGAATGCTCATATTGCGAGGTTTTCTGTGGGCCATTAGGTTCATGGATCACTGTGCAAATGAAAGAATATATAGTTAGTATTTATAGTTATTACAACAGCGAAATACTACAGGAGAATAGAAACTTAACAACACTGACCTCTAAAGTCTCAATGATTAAAGTAACAAGCTAACACAGATGCTCAAGAACCAAACTTTGTGTCAGTCATAAGAATATGACTTGAGCTTCTTAGCAGGGTTCAAAGAGCTTCTCAGCAAGATTCAAGATTTTGATTGATTGTTCATCAAAGTGCATCAGTTTCAAAGATGATCATTTTGAACTAGTCATGACTTATGATAGACCAGCAGATTTGCTGGCTTACTGAAAATGACCACTTTTGATCTTAGGTTTAGCATCACTATCACAGTAATATATGGTTACAAACATACAATTGATACTCTCTTGAATCTCTTCCAACATTTTGACAAAAAGATTTCTAGGTGAAGAGGTCAAGCACATGGTTTAAGTCCTAGTTTTGTCAACTCTAATAAAAGGAAAACATAAAGCAAAGATGGCTCAGTGAAAAACACCAAGCAGTCCCACCTCCTTGTAAGGAGGTAAACAAAGGCTATCAAAAAGCCAATTTATCTGACTACATGTCCACATGAATAGCTAGGCATATAGGATGCTCTTGCCCATACGATAACATGTATTGTATGATATTAGCAGTAAGTCACTAACTAACCCTGCAGTTTTGTGATTCATATGTAACCTTTGAAATAGTACTTGTCAGACATATATTGCAGCTTTCGAATCTTAAATCCTATTTGATCATCAATTTGATGTTATTAGCACTACAACAGCTACATGTTTCCAACTTAAATGAATGGAAAATCTCTCTAAAAGATTTGAATAAGAATCCCTACTATCATGGTTAGGCTTAAGTACAATATACTAACCTTAGCAATTCAGTAACTTGCCAAAGCTTATCTCAATCAAAGTATCAAACATTAGCAAATACATGAAATGCTTAATCCCAAATAACACCAGTAGTGCTCACCAATGCCTCTGTCGATCCATGGCGAGATAAGGAACGTGGGAACACGAACCCCAAGCCGATCAAATTTGAAGTAGAACGGATCGGGCCCAACAATCCCATCTGGCTGGGGCACCCCAACAACAGGCGTGGGCACATGGTCATAGAACCCGCCATGCTCATCATAGGTGATGAGCACTGCTGTCTCGTTCCACTGCGGGCTCGCCCGCAGCGTCTCGTACACCTCCTTGATAAACCTCTGCCCTCTTGCCACATCATGTGAAGGGTGGTCGTCATTGGCCGGGAACAGCTCACAATCAAAGTACCTCTGCTCAATCACCGCGTAATTCGGCAGCTTCCCCCACCTAGCATGCAACTTGAACTTGAGGCTATACTGGTGGAACTTTACGAGGTGCTTGAGGCGCCTGAGGCTCTGGTAGAAGAGCGTGGCGGGTATGTTCTGGTAGTATATGCCGAAGGACAAGCCGTTCTCCTCAAGGCTGTCAAAGATGGTCTTTTGTGGGAAGCCATGGATTAGATCCTTGCGCGCGTTGAAGGTGAGGCCATGGGAGGTGGCCGAGTGGACGTACAGGCGGTTGGGCTGCGTGGAGCTGGGCACCGAGGCGAACCACCGGTCGAACACCGCGAACTCGTCGGCGAGGGTGGTGTAGACGGGGACGGCCTCGGGCTTGAAGCCGCTCATGACGTTCTGTGGCATACCTAGGCCCATGGAGCGCGCGTTCTGGGCGAAGCCGGACATGGGCGCCGGCACGGCGGAGGTGTCGGCGGAGCCGAAGATCTGCTCGCGGATGTCCTCGAAGCCGTGGCCGGGGTCGGAGTCGACGTAGCCGGCCTCGTCGGTGACGAAGATCTTCGGCGACGAGTGGTCGGAGGCGTTGAGGTGGTTCGACTCGGCGCCGGTGAGCCCGTCGATGTCGGGGCGGCGGCGGAACCACCCCAGGATGTGGTCGAAGCTTCGGTTCTCCATCACCACCACCACCACCGTCTTGATCGGTGAGTGGATCTCGTGCTTGCGGCGCCGCCGCTTCAGCCCGCGGTGGTGCGCGTCCAGGCAGTGCCCTGACACGACGAGGGACAGCAGGAACAGTACCAATAGGAGACGGCCTCCGCGGAAATCTCCTCCGGCGGCCGCCATGTCGCCGGAGTTAGGGTTGGCGACGGCGGCGGCGGCGAGGTGTAGTTCTTCGGTGATTGGTTTAGTTTAATCTAACAATTTTTTTTAATCAGTATCAAGTAGTTGGGACTTCGGAGCAGTGAGGTTCTTTTGCGTGTAAGGTGCGGCTTTTTTAACGGTGGGGTTGGAAGGTGGGGCCCGGTAGGTGCCGCCACTGGTCCCTCTTGTCAGACTATTAGGAGATTACGAGTTTGGTACATGCACGGTGACTATTTTTTTTATCGCGGTGTCAATGCGGGTGTGGGTGTTAGACTGACTAGTGGGGTAATAGGTATGTGCGGCCCGGAGATCATTCTGATTGTAGATTTGGTGTTTTGTTTGACTAACAAAAAGATTTTTTCCCCTTAAGGAAAAACATATGCTACCTGACAACCACAACTTTCCGTGTGTTTTTCTAATTTTTTTGTAGAGTTGATAATTGAATTATACAAAATTGAAAAACAATTAAAGTAGATTTTCCTGAAAAACTAAATATCTCAATTTGTCACCTTTATTCTTGTGATTATCCACAGTTGTCAACATGTCGCTAGAAACAACACGTTTCTTTGGCATTTAAATTGAACGGTAGAGGATTTAAGTCTATTTTCATTATTATATATTGATCTAAGCATATATAATAATTGCATGTACTTATATAATTTAATTTGACGCAATCACACAGCACACCAATGTTGAATTGCATAAATGACTAATTGTTGTGATGCTGAGCATCAAAAAGTATATACGGTGTTGGAAGTCCAAAACTTGCTTTCGTGATGAAAAGGCCATTTTTGTTTGTTTTTTTCAAAATACAAAGCTATCACGTAGACTTGTTCAATAATTATCATGATCATTTTCCATGATAAGTCCTTTTTTTCTTTTTTTTGCTCGTTAGTCATTGTCTTTGAGCTATATGAGGCCACAGAGTCCTACCTCGTGAATAAATTGCATGATATTTCTGCAAATATTATGGATACTTTCATGACATCTTAGTACCATGATAGTTTTATTTTAAGCTGTTCTATTCCTTTTCTTTTTCTCATCCACCATCGGTGGTATGTTTGATCAAAATTTAGTTCAATTTTATAGGTTTATAGAATACAATCAAGTCAAACAAGAAGTTTATTCTACAAGATTAAGTTCTCCCTCAAACTAGTAGCTTTTCGATAAATTTAAACCGTTGCGAAAGGAGAATTTTTCTTAATTAAACTTATAAGCTAAAAGTTTCACCACATACATCCTTAGTCATGTGGTATAACCCGTGATTGATCAAAACTAAGACATAAGCAAGGTCCCAATTAACCGAGTCTAAACGATCAAGATAAGTAAGCTTGAGTCTAAAAAAAAATTCAGTCACTAATAGACAATAGTACTGAGCTTCAGATGTTAGTCAAATTTCAAGGTATGAAATACACTCTCGAAGTGCAAGTTAAATATTTGTATATGTCTCGTCTCTAATTATTGGATCGGCTGTTCTATATTGATCCAAGATTAGAGAGCGAGAAACCAATCACCACACAAATTCCTTCTGACATAAACACATGTCGCAACACATGATAAATTAAAGAAAAGGAAAGCTCCACAGAAGAAAAAGAAGGCTCAATGAATGGCCAATTCCAAATTGCTGAACAGTACTAAACATGGATAATCCACGTTTTTCTAAACTTGTGTCAGGCTTTATCTGAGATTACAATCACATTAGATATGTTAATTATAGAAAATATTTATCATTACTAATAAATATTATTGTCTTATAAGTGATTAATAACTAGTTATGTTAAAAAATAATATGTTAAACAAAATTTTCTTAAGCATACGGCTATGCCTAACATAGCAAAACAGCAAGAGTTATGGTCGCATGAACAGCAGTTGGAATTTGTCTTTCATAGCATACAAAACAAAATATAAAACTTCACGGCTTCACACTAAATCTTATGCAAAGTTAGGGTGTTATTTTCTCACCACACAAACAAAAGGCAGCAGTTCAAACCTCACTTTGTAACCAAACCCCGCGGCCCCAAGTTTAATGTTTTGTTCAAGACTAATTTGTTTGAACATATACATATCATTATAGTTCTATAAGCAGATAAAAGGCAAGTCCACTCCAATACATATAATTTACGCAATGTTTTATGATTTTATCGGTTGTAATAGTTTAGGCATTAATACTTAATTGATACAAAATAAACTGATGCTATCAGCACTCTGGATGGACAAGGTAGCTAGACAATGAATTCTTCTCATTGTCCCTCCTATAATGCATTGACTAATTCTATGAGATTACTCCCTTGACAAACAAAAAAACAATTGAATTATCCAAAGAACCATGAATGGGTGACTCTAAGCTGTGCTCTCGGGTCTTCCTGAAAGAAATTAAGAGGGGGTTTTCTAATTCAAACAAGCAATTTTCATTGAAAGATATTACGAGGGTGCATGTTCCTCGCTTAATCAAGAGTTTCACAGACCAATTTCCTCTTAAATTATGGTTAGGAAAGACAATTTTAATCGGAAGCCCCAAAGTTTGGATCATCCATTTGACGCCAAATAAAGAAATTCTTCGTGATGTTAGGAGTGAGCACAACAAAACTAACATAATACATGTAAAACCATGTGCTTCTCCATACTACAAGTACAATAAATCACTGCTATAGAAAACAATGTATGCTCATCAGATGGACATCGCACCACCAAGTGTGCGATTAATTATTATGTGACTTATTGATCGGAATTTGTAGACAATTTAAAGTTCAAAAATAATATATTCATATTTACTCACAGTTGATTATATTTTTTTACTTGTCAAGATTATGAGAATTTTGCCACTATTGTGTGATGTTCCTATGTTTCTTTAACTCCTAACATCCTCGGCAATATTGAGGATGATTATTGTTAATATAATTTTTCTTATTACACGCTACTTAAGAGTATATATGTATAGAGGAAAAATTACAGTTAATTAGAACCATCACTATGGTAAATGCATAGATTATATCACATAATGCCAAAATTATTATAAATGATGAGCTAAAATTAACAATATCAAAATTATTTTTTTATGATGATTAAACAGATTAATCAACAGATTAGTAGGTGCATATAGAAATCATACAAGACAAAAAAAAAAAAAAAAAAGTTGGCAGGTGCATGTTCCTGGCACTCAGTACAAAATCGTAAAAAATTAGATTGCACTGAACTTATAAGAGACTTCATAAAACAACAATTTAAAAGCAATCCTGATGAAACTAACGATGAGGCATAGAGATCAGGGCATATAAGCCTAAAACCTAGCAAGACAGGAGTGAGAAATTTCAATTGTCTTTATATCAGGACGGTACCACGCCAAGTTTGTTTGCCTGAAATATTTTGGATGTAAAATCCTGAAGGCATCAACCCATCTCTGACCTGTCAGTTTCTTATGCTGAGACCTGAGATACACTGCTATAAAGTCACGCAAACAGTTTCAAGTATAACGTCTCTTACTGTCAAAATTTTGAACTCCTACACAAGCAAGCCCTCCGCCATATCAACAGAGCCAGTCCTACACATCATCTCACCACTGGAAGCACTAATAAAACAACCAATGAAGGATCCAAAGCATCAATATTTACCTTATATCACCCCTCTAGTATTGGTTGCAATTCAAAACCTTACTGTTGTTGTCATGTCTCTGAAAGAGATCCTGATATTTGCCAATATAATCATCCAAAGACCAGATACCTTGGACCGGTGGTCTAGGATCATTGTCATGGAAAAATTTATTCCTTTGCAATCAGATGAACCATTAGTAAGAAAATGCAAGACTGTTCCAAAGCTGTGTAGCTGCCCAAGACTATTGTTATGTACCTTCGAAAGGAACTGGTTGATAAAGAATATCCCTCAAAAGTAATGGATGTCCTGCAAGAAGAATTTATAAGCGAGTGCATATTCTTTGCACATCTCCCACAAAGGGTATTTCAATTTTGGAACATTAATGGGCAAAATGAATTGGTTCTTTTAGCTGTTATAACAATTAATTGGAATATGTTGGACAATATAATGAGAGCCAATATAAAGGTCGAGTACCTTTATGAATTACCTGAAAGTATATACCAGACTTTACTAATAGTCCATTATAAGAGATTCAAAATTCTTATAAATAGGATGGCGGTTTGGAAAGTAAGGGCTCATTTGGTCAAGCTTAAGGTTTTTTATTGGAGCTTTATCTTATAAGCTCAATAATTCTCGTTTAAACTTATTATGCTTTCTAGTTTAAAAAAGGCTTAAGATCAAGGAATAAGCCATGAACTTTTAAACTCTCTCATTTGACCTAGTTTCATCTTATGAGCCCATAAGCTTAAGTTGAAGCTAGATGAAACACAGCTAAGCAATTTAATTTGAGCATAGTTGTTGTACACACAAATTTCAGTGCAGCAAAGTCTTAGAAAACCAAAAACAAACTAAGACTAACATGTTTACTAGCTGCCCGTCCAAAAGGAATCCATGAACTACAAAATCACTCCGAAGATTGTCCATTAGAGACAACTCTTACATCTAACAAATTTGCACTTGCTGCCCTTCGTAAGCCAATCAAATAAAAACTGCACATGCTAGACATTTTTCATTGATCTAGCTGCAAGAAACTTTTCAGGAACTGATCTTTAAATAGTGTCTAGACATCTTTTAACACTACTGTGACAATTCCTAATAGCGAAGTATGAAAGGTGGAAATGTCTCTCTCAGTCTCTCTGCATTGCTGACTCTCTAAGTAAAAATGCCCTACATGACTATATCAAACCTAAACTAAAAGAAGGTCCTAGTTATGCAAGAGAATGAAGTATAATATAGATATACAAAGTAACACTAAAATTGTAAGCATCAAGGATCGGATTAGCATCGAGAAAATATTAGCAAGAGTGGAATCTCTTCCTCATGAGTCCATTCTATTTGATCAATGGTGACCATGTAAGTACTAATCTCTGTTGTGTCATAACTATAAACACCCAAAAAACATTGAGGTAGTTTACAAAAGACCCCTCAAATATAGTGTATTCCTATGGTAGACAATACTAACTGCAAGAAAATAAAAAAAAAATGTCACAAGCATATTACTATAAATACACATGACCATCAAAACAATTGTCGTGAAGATGACCGATCCTCAAGCACCTGCTCTCCTTGCAAAGAGATCTTCAGGATGAAATGGAACAGTGCCTTGCAAATTCATATGTAGTTTTGCTTGACATGTAAAACAACCATTCATGCACTCTACTACAGCTAGGGAATTCTCTTGGACCAGGAGGTCAATAGGCCTATTTAGACAAAAAAAAAATTACATAACAGTCTGGGTACCTGAAGATAGCTTGATTTGATTTGTGCACAACCCAAAATAGATTACAAATGTAGATATGCAGGCATTTTTGCGGCACAGCAACAACACAAATGAACAATGCAAAGAACCATGCAGACACACTCCAATCTACTGCTCTAGACAGACATTGATACAAGCATCAAAGGAGAGATCTTTACTTTAAGTACTCACCAGAAACTACTTTGGGCGGCTCATCCTTCCCATATGCATTGCAAAGATGACGCTGTCCTGTGTACCACACCTTGCCAGTGACTTGGGCTCATATAGTTGCCCATCCGACAGGTTAATGTAGAACCCAATCACATCGCCCTCACAATACCCTTCGTCCCCGTAGTTCTCCCTCAAGGCCTTGTGCGGAGCCATCAATGTCGCAGTATCCAAAGCCATTGGCGCCGCACCCCACAGGCACCTGGAGGTCACCCTTATTTGTGGCCCAACCAAGACAGGTGTGGCCGGAGGGGCCGAGGCATCCGACCTTGATCTCGAAGTACCACGCGCCGGCTACGACGCCGCTGGTAGCTTGCACCATGCGGTAGCCCTCCCCGCTGCAGGCTATGAGGCGGTCCTCAGAGAACTCCACCTTCTCAGCCTTGTGGTCACGGGAGAGGAGGACCGGCCCTTGAGCGGTCGGCCGCAATCCGTGGCGCCGGCGCGAGGAGGACTTTATCTTCTGTGAAGGCGGCTCCGAGGGCCCCACCGCCAGCGCCGCCCCCGGGGACGGGGCACTGCTTGCGTTTTCTTGCCCTTGCGGGAGGGGGTCCAGATGTTATTTTTTTTTTTTTCGACTTCTTCGCGGGTGAAGGCGAGGGACCGGAGGGTCATGTGCTTCTGGCGCTGGAGGGGTTGGTCCCGTCGTCTCCGTCATCGGGGGCATCCGCGGCGTTAGATAAGGGTGTCGGAGTTGAGGTAGCAACCGTGCCGAGCATAGGAACTGATGGTCTGAAGAACAACTTGCATCCTATGCATATCAAATTGCACAGAAGTTTTTATTCTTCGATTATGTGGGCATAAGTGAGATGGAAAATTGCTAGATTTTCTAGAGCTACGTTCTAATTATTATTCCATGATGCATCGATACGTCAACTTATGGAGAGAGTACCAAGGACAAGTCGAGCATATTCATCAGTTGTAGGAAGCTATTATTCAACACACCCCAGTTGAGGAGCCCCATTCTCCTGAGGCGGCCACTGATGATGAATCAGATTTGGAGCAGTTCAAGGTGATCGTGCCAGCGCCAGCGACTCCTCGACTCCTCAGGAGGAGGAGCAGTCCCTGCATGACCCTTAGCCTCTACAACCTCAGCCCCGCAGCAGCCTGGGCCACTTCCAAAATAGTGACATTCCCGACGATTTCACACGCAGTAAGCACCGATCTACATGCCAGCTTTCGGGGAGATCTTGCCTTTTATTAGGACATCGGATATATCCTTGGAGGAGGTGGCGACACTGAGGCTTTGGACACTAAGTTAGCCCGGTAGGTCAATAATTTAGACCCATAGACTCCCACATTTTGTTGTAATTCCTTAGAACCTATGAGGCTCGTTTGTATTTTGTAAACCCTAGAGTGGTGTAATCTATAATACTAACCTACCTTCATGTACTTAAAAGTGTTGCCTATGAGAGGTGTGCGGAGATTCGGAATATAAGGGAAGCTGAGCTCCAGATACATCGAACCTTTCAAAATACTGTTAACAAAAAGGCTCATCAGCTTATAAATTAGAACTGTCATCACAACTGTCCAGAGTATATGATGTCTTCCACGTCTCACTATTACAAAAGAGTCTAAGAGAACCTATCGAACAACTGTGCAGACCTAAGCTAAGCTAAGAGGAGCAACCAGTGCAGATACTGGATACAGATGAGACAAAATTGTGAAGCGAAGAATAAGATTTTGTAAGGTGCGGTAGAGCAATCACCCTGCAATAGTTGGTATATTTTTTATTGAATTTTTTAATAAAAGATTTTTCGTTAAAATTTTGCATTTATTTATTATTGTAGATCATGCACAATGATAACTCCTCAAACAATTTTAGTTTACGATCAATCCTTAATAAAGAAAAGCTCAATAGAAACGATTTATTGATTGAAACGATTTATTGATTGATATAGAAACTTGAGATCAAATAAGAGAAGAAGATTATGTTCTAAAGACTCATATACCCGATGAATTAGTCACTAGAGCTCAGCGTGCTCAAAACGATGCTTAGCATACCGATGATGTGAACAGTACCCCCTTTGTTTCAGTTAAATTGTAGATTTCGAGGATGAAATTTTTTAAGGGGGAGAGGATGAAACAACCCAGCTCAATCAAAAGTTCAAGCAACTAACCAAAATTTCAAAGAAATTGATCCAAATTCATATCTCAAATTGCAAATAAGACCCAGGAACTCAGAATTCGCAAGTTTTACACCCTAGGTTTGATCAAAATCTAGGAGGCCAGTCCAAATCCACCTGAGTTAGTGCTTTACCCGCTGGATCAAGCTGTGATTCGCGCCGACCGACAACCGTATGGCGATAGCGCGCCACCGCGTCACCTTAGCGACTACTGCAACGACTAAAATGATCCACAGAACAAAAGTCTAAGCCGGATGCGTCGGCTACGGTCGCACCGGTAGTGGATGCGACAGCTAGAGAGAGGAAGTTGAGGCTATTATGCACACGTCCACGTTGCAGATGGGACGAGACGGTGAGGAGCAGGTGGCCAGGCATTATAAAATGAGGGCTAGCGGTGCAGGAAGGGGACACACGCTGCAAGCACACGCACAGAGGAGGAAGGAGGAGGGCTCGGGGGACTCACTTGGGCTCTCTCGGTGGCGAGCTCGATGCCGGCAGTTGTCCCTGCTCCACGCCATCATCACCTCAAGCTCCGGCGACCACACACACCATCCGCACTACGACCGCTACCAGGTTTAAGTTAGGGCATGCAATTCGAGGCGATTTGGGTCAAACTGGGTTGGGGGATCGGTTTAGGGGGTCAGCGGCGAGCCACCGACAGTCGGAAGGGGGCAAATTTGGGCCGGATTTAGCGGCGGCGGCAGTTAGGGTTAAGGGCAGCCGGGTTCGGGCTCGGTTGGAAGAGAGAGAAATAAAAGAGAGAAAAAGAAAAGAAGTGGGACAAGAAAAGAAAATAGGGAGAAAAATGTAGGAAATTGGTAGAAAATAATAGAAGAGTTTGGGAGAAATATGAATTTCAAAAGTTTTGAAATACGTAGGCACTTATTTTGTTTCCAGGTTTCTTAATTTTTTTTTTATATAATTTTGAGTTGTAGGATTTTCTAAACATGACACATAGCATAGTTTCAAAATTTCTTCATAAAATAGGATTGATTGTGTATCTTTTTAGGAACTGAGATTAAAGGGATCAAAGCATATGTTGTGACACCTAATTTGGGGATCGACTACCGCATAGTGGGCAAGCTTTCTTGATCATGTAGAATATTTGATTTATTTTCTTAGTAACAAAATTTAATCTAGTAAATTTAACATTGCTGTTTGCATGAAAATTGTATTTTATGAAATAATTAGATGGATTTGAATGATCGATAAATATGATTATTTATGTTTGAATTAATCGGTTGATGGAACAATCGACGAACAACTATATGGTTGGTACAGGAAGCTCAGGGAAAAAGTTGAGGTTAGTTTTGAACTCCTTTATATATGGGTTAAAATTTTAAAGTTATAATCAACTACTATTTTCTCGTATGTGTTATACAAATGTATCGACCATAAACCTGGCATGAGACAGATTTAGTTGAGTATCTTATCAGGAAACTAAGTCTCCACATGAAAACGTATTGTATATATAATGAGTGTTATATGCCGCTTCAAATAACCTAAGAGGCGTCATGGATCATTCAAAATAATCTAGTGGATTTTACGGGTTACTTGAAAGTACCCAGAAGCTATATGCTTGACTGGTGGAGTAGATGAGTCTAACTACAATGACATTTTAAAAAAATGGCGAGTAGAGATACTTAGTGTACGAATTCGAGAAAATATCTGTTTATTTAGTTAAGATCTCATGTTTAAAGAATCATTAGAAAAAATTTGATTGAGATTTTTTGTGGGTAACACGGTACCTTTACAGAGTGAAATACATGAATATTTACTCTGATTTCTAGGATAAGAAGTTACATCCGCATTATAAGTGAATAATCGATATTCTAATAAAAAAAATGATATTTCATATATATTTTTGTTTTAAAATGGAAACTTTGATACAGATATTGGATTATTATAAGAATATTTATGCATTTAGATTTTAAGTTAAATTCTTACTGAGTATAATTGTACTCGCTCTTACTTTTTTATAAATTTGTATAAAATAGTCGGCACAAGTATACTCGGAGAACTCGATATTGTTGGGTATGCTGTGGAAGGAGCCTACTTGGGACTTTGATTGGATTGGTGATTGGGACAAGTGATTAACAAAAATGTATCATGTGATGGGTTGAAATCCATAAACTTTGTAACGTGCTAACCTTATGGGCACTTGTGAACCAAATTGTTGTATGTTCTATTACTCTGTTGTGCTATTTTGTTCTATACTCGCAATTATACTCGATAAAATATTGTTTTACCATAATAATACCATTGACTATTAATGTCATCTTGGTAATGACAAGGCCGGTCATCACACAATTGTAGTTGAGAGAAACGTGTTATGCAAAAATGTACTCTATTTATAAAGTATAAAAAATAGACAAAGTATAGAGGGGACGAGGATTATACACCTCATGTTGGTTGAAAACAATTTAAGACCATGATCTGCTTTAGACAAAGACAAATAAGCGTATTCGACTACGACCTACTTTGGTCGAAACACACAATCTAAACTGTCCCTAGTTAAGAATACTGAGTTTGAAATATCACTTACCTTCGACTAAAGATAAGTCAACACTCCACAATCTTGACAACAAGGTGGTTTAAAAAAAAAAAAGTTCCACGATAAGACAGTTAGCTCAAAATTCTCCAGAACTATCATTACAACTGCATTGATAGTAATTGCTACATACGCTCTATAGCAGTTCTTCAATAACTTGAATAACTATTGAGCAATTTTTCAATAACTGTCAGGCAGTTCCTATAACTATAGAATAGTTATAGTTGAGCAGTTTTCGCACTAACTGATATATGATAATCACTTATCGACTATTATATAAGAAAAACATGTTGTGAAGATAAAAGAGAGGAGGAGAAGACTACATAGAAAGATAGTCAACTAATTCTCTTGATTATATTCATTCTTATAAACATTCAATCACTTGAATGATTATACACACAGAAAGTAAAATTATTACTCATCTTTAAGAGTATGAACCTGTATAAAAATTGTCTCTTGTGTGATTCATTTTTTGTTTGACCACCATACTTCGTTCTTATTCGCATTATTATTTTCGTAAGTTCGACGATCCTCTATTTATCGTCGACAAGACAAGAGGGAATGGAGAAGAAATGGAATTTTTTTCTTTTGTCATGTATCCTCCTATATTTCTTAATGCCATCTAATATATACAAAAGAAACTCTATTTATAAGCATAATTGAAAGATAAAGAGACTAAGAATTTTAATAATCATGAAGTTACAAAGAATTTGATAATCTGAGGGTTATCAAATTCGTGGTATGGAATTACATATTTGGTGGCATGATTAGATAATAGACAATATTTTCATATCATAAGAGATAAAATTGATATGAATGGTTACGGGCATTACTTAAGCTATTATTTCATAACAAGGATTATTTTTAAAATTAATAAAGAGTTTTAGTTTAAATTAAAATTTTTTAATATAATAGTATAAATATAGACGTAGACGTGGTGAACCTAGATCATTCACCTTTTCCTACCAACCTCCATAAGCATGGGCAGTCAAACATGTGTCAGTAACTCCAAACTCACAACTGTCAGTAGTAACCAAGGGAGGGATGGGCCCACCCTTGCAGTACCTCCCGAACTGTCAGTAGTAACGCAGGGAGGAATGGGCCAACGCCATCGCCAAGCACGACGTGTCCCACCGCGCGCGCTCTCCATCGCCCTCGCGGCTTGCCTTGTTTGCCATTGGCGACCAGTGAGCCTATTTAATGCGCGCCCTCGTCCTCCCCATCCTCTGAACTCAGCACCATTGTCCCACCATGGCAGGCCTCGCTCTCGCCTTCCGCTTCTCGCCATCTCCGCCTCTGCGTCCCGCCCGCGTCCTCCGCCGCGCACGGGGCTGCGCCATCATCTCCTGCCGCGCCACCTTCCACCCGCTTGATGCCGTCTGTGAGTTCCTTTTTCTTGGGTTGTCCGAGCTCTTGTTCTTGGTGTATTGCTTTTGTTGTGATTGATTCTTGAGTGTTTCGTGTGTGGCCCAGCTGTGAGGGACGAGGAGTTGAGGTTTAAAACGGCGGCGGAGGAGGGAAGCAACCTCTTGCCGTTGCACAGATGCATTTTCTCCGATCACCTGACGCCGGTGCTCGCGTACCGGTGCCTTGTGAAGGAGGACGACCGTGAAGCTCCGAGCTTTTTGTTCGAATCAGTGGAGCAGGACTCCGAGGGCACCAATGTGGTATGCATATTGAAAGTTGCTTGGTTGAGGCATTTCATCGAATACATTAACCTGTGATGGGTTTTGTTGCAGGGAAGGTACAGTGTGGTTGGGGCGCAGCCAGCTATGGAGGTTGTAGTGAAGGCCAACCATGTGACGGTGATGGACCACGAGGCAGGATGCAGGAGTGAGCGGTTTGTGCCTGATCCGATGAGGATCCCGAGGAGCATTATGGAAGAGTGGAAGCCACAGGTTATTGACGGCCTCCCGGAAGCGTTTTGTGGTAACATTACAGATAAGCCTGGATTGAGAATTCTGTGATGTTGATGTTTTAGTTTCAAGCTATCTAAGTATATGGTTTGGCCCTTTTGTTCATGTCATCTTAGATTGATGCTTCTCTTAGGCCATCTAACCCCTTGGCAATCATCTATTACAATGTATAATTTCCGTTTAATTGTGCATGTCTGCGATTTTCTCCTTGAAAACACAATGAAAATGAGCCATTGCACATTGTGAAGCTGTGATGGTGGTTTCATTTTTTCTTTCAGCTGCCAGAAGGATCATGTGAACATTTTTGTCTCTAAGGAAGACATGGAAATTATTCTTTACATAGGCTATGCTTTCAACTTTTTCACTGGCCATATTTGATAATTTCTTTTGCAGGAGGATGGTTTGGGTACGTTTCATATGATACAATCCGATATGTTGAAACAAAGAAACTTCCATTTTCCAAGGCGCCACAGGATGATAGGAACCTTCTTGACATCCATTTGGGCGTCTACAATGATGTTATTGTGTTTGATCATGTTGAAAAGGTCTGAATAATACCTGGCATCTTCATTACACACTTCAGTAAATTTATATAATGATGCATTTTTTATACATATTTTGCTAAAAATGTTCAAAGTTTGTTGAAGTGAGGTAAGCTCTCTTCTCCTCTCACAGTCCCACATGCTTAGTATCTATGGGATTATTCCATCGCAAAATTGTTATGTTAACATTTTTGCCACTACCATCACTTGCTACTAGTTTATATTTCAATAAAGGAATCTTTTTGTTTATCACATCCATGGCCCATGCTGCAGAAAATGTTTATTCTCAACCTAACAACCATGGGGATTGTGAAATATATGATTGCTTTTGCCGTATGCAATATTAAATTCTTGTCACTGGTCTTTTATCCCCTTGTTATTTCGGCAAAACAAATAATCAAATTCTAAGAAAGCCGATTGGTCTGTGGCACTAGGAAAATGTGGATGCGAACAACTGCAGCAAAAATGCAGTCCCTTAGAGAGTCATTCCATCAGAAATCAGATGGTTCAAAATACATTGGAGCAAATGGGTAATTCCCAACTAGAAATTGAGGTCCAATTTCTTGCGGCCTACGCTCAATCTTAGCTGATTTTTACAATCTGACATTTCTCTTAACATGCAGTTGTTGCAACCATGGAACAGTGTCAGCAGATCTGCATTGGAAAAAATAAAAGAGAAAATAATCCTCAAAGAAGAGGCAAAAATATTAAAATATGTGCTTAAGATGATCAAGAGAAATACATAAACTTCTATTTGTTTGTTTACCTTTTGGTTTTCGTCATGCGCCAGCCCCTAGTATAGGCTATTGGTTGCATTTCCCAAAGAAGAAGAAGATCATAAACTTTCAGCTTTTTATGTTGTTTGTCTGCACAGAAGATGATGGAACAGGCCCCTGTTCTGTTTTTGTTTCCTTCCGCTTTCGACGGGCTACTAGCTGAAACAAATTAAAATCACTAATTCGGTATGGGGCTTTTTGTGAAATCTCCAATTGTATTAATATATTGCAAAACTGCTGATGCATCCGATATTGGGGGTAGGCTTGCAATTTTTTAAAACTATCGGTAGATTTTAATTTTTTTAAAATCACATAGTAGTCTTAAAAATTTTTTGAAACTTTTATAAAATTAAAAAAATATCGCTGCTTGGCAGCGTGCCATCATGCTGCGCCACCTATACATGACATGTTACAATAAATGATCATGGATGTACTGGAGCTGTTTTCGATGTTTACTATAGAAGTTAGTAAGCTACTTGCTCCCGCTCCCTTCGTTGTCTTTCTTTGTCTGGTTCGCATTTGCTGTATCTTGTCGACAATATTAATTATTTGATCTTTCCTTTGAAAGCCTTGTCTTGCTCAGTGTATACAATAAATGTCTCTTAGATGATCTAAAAGATATAGTTACCACATATTGCTTCCTCAAGTTTTGTATTTTTGGTGTAGAAAACACATGTTATTCATTGGGTGAGAGTGGAATGTTATTCTTCAATCCATGAAGCATACAAAGATGGGAAAAATTGGCTGGAAGCTTTGTTATCAAGGGTACATAATCTTAATGTGTGATTCAGTAAGGGTTGGCCAACTTCCTATTTTTCATTTGATAAGTGTTTTCAGCCAAATTTCTTTTTCGTCTTACTGATGTTGTCTCTATAAATTATTTCTTAGCCCAACTCTTTCTGCTGGTTCTGTTAAATTACATATTGGGCACTTTGGTTCATCACCGCTAAAATCAACGATGACAAGCGAGGACTATAAAAATGCTGTTGTTCAAGCCAAAGAGCACATTCTAGCTGGTGATATTTTTCAAATAGTCTTAAGCCAGCGTTTTGAGAGGCGGACATTTGCTGACCCCTTTGAGGTGTACCGAGCATTGCGCATCGTCAATCCTAGTCCATATATGGCCTATCTACAGGTGATTTGAATACTTGCAGCATTTTGCATGCAGTTCATTATGGTCTGTTATCTAATATGCTGATCACTATCTGTATCCTCTTGTTTGACATTGTTTGTCAGGCACGAGGGTGTATTCTTGTAGCATCAAGTCCTGAAATCCTGACTCGTGTGAAAAAGGTATGTGGATTTGTCTAAGGACTCTAAGAAATAGGGGTTATCTCCTGCTTTTTAGTTATGCGGTGTTTTCCGAGTCCTATTATAATGCCTTTATTTTTGCTTTATGAGGACACATTGTAATGCCTTTATTGAAGATGGATATGTCTTGACACATGCTAAGATTGTGCTACATTTGGGTGCAGATAGCACCCTGTTTCAGTATCAGCAGCTTAACTGTATTTCCAGTGAAATATAAAATTGAAGTCAACATGGGTTCATTTAGGTTGAAATAATCAATATGAAGGTATAACCATGAGTGAATGGTGCCAAAAGCAGTTCGTGTTCAAATATAGAAAAAATGAAAAAATTGCCATGATATATAGCAAGCCCCTTTTCTGTGGTCCAGCATATATTGTACTATATTACATCCTATCTGAGGTGGATACTCTGTTTTATTCTTTGATAAAGTCCATAAAGTACCATGCTTGAATTGTGTCCTAATGGTGGGTTACCTTACCAGAGAACATTGTCTGGCTGTTTCTTGACATGTTCAATATAAGTTATTGATCTTTGAGGTCAAATCTTCCTTGGCATAGCAAAGTTCCAAGATTTAATGGGCCTACTAAAATATTAACAGTTTTGATGCAACGAAGATGATGACATGGCCTTAAGGAAGCACAAAGCTTCTTGAATCTGTAACCTTTGGATAAATGGTTGGATATTTGTTCCTGAGCCTGTTTGACCTTTGTTTCCCCTATACATGAATACTTCAGAATTGGCTGTAACAGTCTCTTGGCATAAGTTGTCAAAAAAAGTGTCTTAAAGCCGTTATTGGTTCCTGTTTTGATTATTTATTGTCTTTCACCCTGGCGAAAGAATAGTGACTATCTTAGTCTTTTCATACAAAATACAGATGCCAAACATCTGGTGGAGCAACAATTTTATTTTTGGTTTGGCCTCACAATTTTGTTATTGGAAGTGAACGTACTGATCAATTATTTTGCCGTTGTCCAGAGGACAATTGTCAACCGGCCACTTGCTGGCACAGTTAGAAGAGGGAAAACAAAAGTAGAGGATAAGGCTTTAGAACAGCAGCTGTTGAGCGATGAAAAGCAGTGTGCCGAGCATATTATGTTAGTAGATCTTGGACGGAATGATGTTGGAAAGGTTTGAATTTTCACCTTTTTCTTATTTTGTCTGTCTTTTAGTCCAACTACAGTGCATTTCATATTTTTGACAATTAGTGGGTGTCATCAATATCCCTCCCGGGGTTCCTCCACTGCCTACTAACAACGAAATGAAAGGGTAATCCTACAAGCTGACAATTTTGGCAGATGATCTATTAACATCTCTATAGGAAACTGTTTCACTTTGCTACAATCCTGTTTGAAATGACGTACAGGTCTCAATGTCCTTTGTATTACCTCCATCTAAATACAAAATGATTACATGGCCCTTTCCTCCTCTCTATATAAGGACAAGTTTTTCCTGGAGAATAAAATTTGCAGTGATGTTCTGTCTCAGAATTTGAGCATATCAAGTATTCCACAAAGCCATTTCCTTTTACCATGTCATGCACTGTCCTGCTCCGTTCCATCATCTGTTTTATGATCTACCTAAATGGAAGTTGTAATACCTTGTTAAAAGGGGTTTACTATGAAGCTGAATGATATTGCTAACTCGTAGTTGAGTTTGCACCACTGAACAATTTGGATGGATTAATATTAACAGGGGCCCGGCTTGATTAGACTAAAGACTTTTCTCTGTGTGCCCAGTAAAATCAGATTCAGTAAAAACAGGTTTGGTGCTCCATTACACTCTTTACTTTATGTTGTCTGACTTGTGATCAAATTTGCCATTTTTGCAGGTATCGAAATCAGGTACAGTAAAGGTGGAGAAACTAATGAATGTTGAGCGATATTCCCATGTCATGCACATCAGCTCAACAGTAAGGCTGCTTTTCCTATAGACAACTTCAATAATCTCTAGTTTCTGCGAAGATTTCATTACTGAGAACAGTTACTATTTCATCATGTCCATAAGCACATAAGAAATTAGGGCTCACCTGTAGTTCTTTTAGATTAAGTAGCTTTAGACAAGTTTAACATTGCTGTACTTGTCCATAATGGTACCAAAAGTTATGTTAATCAGCTCTCCTTGTAATTTTGTCTGTTGACATTCTTGTCTAGCAAGTGAATTTATTGACAATTCTTGCAAGCTGAGGGATTGTTTCTGAACTTGTGTAGGTTACTGGAGAGCTACTTCCTGATCTTACTTGCTGGGATGCCCTGCGTGCAGCATTGCCTGTAGGAACGGTTAGTGGAGCTCCAAAGGTACAGACTTACTTCTTGTTAACCAGTTTTGTCGAGTTGTTTAATCACTGGGCAAGTTTCAAATATTCAATTATGAGTTGATCCTCAGTTTAATTCATAAACAAAGAATTGCCACTGTACCCCAGTTTCTGTGCAACTAAGAAAGAAACAATCTTGTTCGCATAACTTGCATGTAGTTTGTATACCATTGTGCCAATACCTTCTTTGGAAATTAAAACCAACAGATGTACTTCTGAGAAATGAAAAGAAAGGTGTGTCAACTTCTAATATGACTAGATAGTCCACTCTGAAGTTATTTATTTATTTATTTTTAGAATAGTCAGATGTAAACTTATAACTTTGAGCAAAATTTTGTCCAAGTTCCAACCATACAACTTCTTTTAAACTTTGCACCAAATGACCGCTTGACCGCTTTTAATTTGGTTCACCGCTTACGCCTTCATGCTTCTCCTCATTTCAATTTTCCATGCTTGTTTGTGAAATGAATCAGGTGAGAGCAATGGAACTGATTGATCAGCTTGAAGTCACAAGGCGCGGGCCATACAGTGGTGGCTTTGGAGGAATAACTTTCCTCGGTGACATGGACTTTGCTCTTGCTCTGCGGACTATCGTCTTCCCTACCGGTTCTCAATTTGACACCATGTACTCTTACACTGATATAAGTAACCGCCAGGAGTGGGTGGCCCACCTTCAGGCTGGAGCTGGAATTGTCGCTGACAGCAAACCCGACGAAGAGCACCAGGAATGTCTAAACAAGGCGGCTGGTCTTGCTCGTGCCATTGATCTTGCAGAATCTACATTTGTCAATGAGTGTAGTCTGTAGTCTCTGCTGTTGCAGGAAGCTTTATTCTGTGTTATATTTCCTGCCTGTAGTAGCCTATGTGTAACGTACTGTTGGATCTTGCTGCAGTGAACAATAACAACTACTAGTAGGTGAAATAAAAAGACAGCTTTAGCTTCAGGTCTATATGTTCTCTTGAAAATTTCAGATTCGTTTAATGTACTGGTTCTTTCAGGAAACAGAGAGAAACAATCTCTAAAAAAATCAAATTCACAACTCACTCATGGGCTAGTAAGTTCAAAAATCGGTCTTCAAAAGTTCTAAAAGAACACCAGCAGATAAAAATCTTTCTACAGCAAAATCAATGGATTCAACAGGTTTCATCCATCTTGTACAAGTACAAACACCAAAGGTGAAGCAAGGCTACATTTGCAGCAACAAAGGCAAATTTTATCTCTGTGACCTCCTGTGCTGCTCGTCTGCCTCTCTGTCATCCCTTCTTTCATAACGGCCACTATAATCTCTGTCATGCCTTGGCCGCTTGCGATCACCTTCAAAATGTTTTGCTTCTGAGGTGTATCTTTCTGATCTTTCTTCTCTGCCATGCACATGTCTCTCATCGTTTCTCCTTTCTTTTCTCGATCTCTCAGGTGATCTGTCATGCTCATATCTGTCCCGATCTTCCATGCTTCTATCGCTATGCCTCATCCTGGAATCCCGGTCTCTGTGTGCCTCTGATCTCGAGGATTGACCTTCCCTCTCTGTTGATCTGGGCTCTTTCTCTTTAGTTGTGTCAGGGAATCTTTGTTCTGTGGCACTTGAGGAGAAATTTTTGTGGCTCTTTGGTGGATCATGGTGTCTGTCATGCTTCCACCTTGCGTTGCTCTCTTCCTTGGAACCCCAACCAGTGTTTGCATTTCTCTGAAATTACAATTTGTAAACATCAGAATAGATTGTCAAACATTAACATTGCTCTATAAATAGTAACTACTTAATCAGAGTAGTCTACTTAATCAGAGTAGTGATCAACTATCGAGGCAAGAAAACATGGTAAAATATCAAGCCAAGTAACACACTACAAAAAGCTCACTGGATGCCGCACTAGTGATTGCATGACTTCTGCATAAAGGGCTGCAATGCCCATGAAAAAGTGCCATTGAAAAAATAACAGAAATTTAGCGCAAGACAATAATTTTGCATCATTGTATTTCTGACATAGAAGTAAAAAATCTTCTAGTGCTTCTCCTATAGTTTTATACTTTTATTCACACAATCTGCTACAGATTTTGCACCATAGAACAACACAAACATCAGAAATTGTAAATATGCTTTGAAGGATGATTAGCTCGTTCAAGCAGAGTGCATGGTAAGCCATGATCATAATAATGCACCACAGTATAACTCAGCAACATTATAATGAAATGGCAGACTCATCCTACTTTGATCGAATGTTCTGCTAAGAATTTGTAAATTGTGCTGGTTTTAATGCAATCTCATCACCACCAATCACGAAATTTGCATCTCTATTGGTCAATACAAGGCCTTGCACAGCACAAGTACACGATTCCTACATCTCATCACACGAGAAAACATAGCTATATTCTTAAGAAACATCGTGATGTAATAGCAGGATACTCATTTTCGAGTCAACAATTGATCCGGCAACACATTTTCTCGATGTACATTACTACTAGTCAGCATGTCAGATAAAGATATCCTTGCTTTACATTCCTAACAAAAAGGTCACATAAGAACTTGGTTAATGCACACGCCGCAATCCTACCTGCTCATCATGGGAAAACTTGCAGGAAGCCCCACGGTTGCACTCGCCTCTCTGGAAAGCATAGCAGACGCCACGGGCCTCCCTCTTCTTCTGTTGCTCCTCCTCGTCTTCCTCCTCCTTCTTCTTGTACTTGCTCACATGGTCAACCCTTATAACCCTCCCAAGAATTTTAGCACCATTCAAATTATCTATACCATTCACAGAAAAGAACATTAGCAATTCAGCAAAAAAACGGTGAATGAAACTAAATACTGGAACAAGAAAAGAAAAGAAAAGAAACCTTACCAACTGCAAGAATGGTGCTTCTCTGGTCTTCGAAGGCAAGAAACGCAAAGCCCTTGGATTTTCCGGTGCCCTTGTCGCGAACAAGATTGACATCAACAACCTCGCCGTACCTGAGAAAGAAGTCAGGTGTCAGGACAGATCAGAAAAAGGAATAATAGATGGATATAATTTGCAAGAAACAAGAAAGGGGAAGGAAGGGGGGTGTACTGGGCGAAGACGGCGAGGAGATCGCCCTCGGTGAGGTCGAAGGGGATGCCGCCGACATAGACGTAGGCGGAGTCCTTGAACTTGGCGTGCCAGGAGGCCTCCTCGCTGATCCCTAGTAGAGCCTCCTTCTTGTTTATCACCTGCGTCCGCTTCACCTGCGTCAATGGATTCATCTCCCAACTCTCCTTTTTGCTGCTCCTCTGCTTCTCCCGCCGGCGACCGGTTCTTTGCTGCACGCAATTCTTGAGGCAATTCGAGAGTATGATTCGAACTTCGAAGGAGCCCAACAGGAAAAATTTTTAGGGTTCTTCACAGCGTAGGGTCCGAGTTTTACCCCTAGTTTGAGTTTGGATCCTGACCGTTCATTTTATCTGACGTGTGTGCATCTAAGCCACTCATCAAAGTGTACAAAAATAAGATCATCGAAGCAGTGTTACTGTTACCATTCGTGTTACTCGCTTGACAGTTCACTTGGTCTAGATCATTAGGATTTGTATATTGCAATGGATATAAATTGATGTATTTAGATGCCGATTTTAATATGCAATACATGCATATAAAGTGTAAGATGATTTGGACTCCATGTATTAGAGCTTGAGAAGAGTAAAAATGCAAGTCTAATAATTGTCAACTAACAAAAAAATATATGATACTAAACAAATTTGATAACACAACACCTTTATTTTTATCAAGGAAAGTTTTGAAATTGTGATTTCAAGCATCCAACAGCCATATTTCTTCGATAAATATATTGTAAAATTCGAATTCCCTTATAAAAAGAAAACCAAACATCCATAAAACCAAATCTCTCCCCTTCCTCTTCCCATATCGTGCACACCCTCCTCTTCTATCCTCCATTCATTATTATGGTGCAGACAAAGATTGTTGGAACATGAGTACATTACAGTAGCAAAATTTCAAACAATTTTACTTGAATATTGTAATTAGACTATAAATTAGATTATTACTAACATCGGAAGAAGTGTTAGTGAAGCGACCAAATGTACACAGTGATCGCTTGCGGATCATTCTGATCAAAAGACGTAGATGACAACAATCGCTCGCAGATCATCTTGATCAACAAACGTAAATGACAATGACCGCTTGCGGAACATCTTGATTAGCGCAGTAATTGCAGTAGACTCTCTACCAACATCCACATGTTCTGAGATTGAACACCGTACGTTGTTATGTTAGCATCAACATACATGACAAGGGTTTAAGGATTGGCGGCTAGAGTTTTCTTGATATCTCATTAAAGTCCAGAGTCCTGTAGGAGTCCTACCACATTAGATTTTTTGATGTGATACAATATCACACAACAAATCATGTCTAAATTGTAAGAGGAGTTTTATGTTAGGTCTTCGAGTGTGATAGAAAACCCTATAACAGATCCAATCCAAATTGAGTTATTCCAATCTGTTAAGTATGTGATCTTGTAGGTTCATGCATATTTGGTCACAATCTGAAAATACTTACTCGAATTATGAGTTGATAGTGGCCTCTAGTATGATATAACGATTATTCAAATATATACAAAAATCATATCCAACGAATCTATATAATGTATTTATATTGATTTTTTTGTCATATGATACCAAATTAAACTCAAGGCAGGAAACGTGTCACCCTTGCACAATTTAATTCTTTTTCGATCTCATGTTGAATTGAACTGATCTCCCAATAGTTTACACTTAACTACAAACGATATGACCAAACACTTCTCAGTTCATCCATATCGAGAGGTTAGAGATATCTCTCTCTCATTATATGAGAGATGCAAATTTCATCTCAACCATGTACATGTCTTCGCATGGTCTATAATATATCCGAATATTACCTTTATAACAACTTAATTAAGAGTAGTGTTTAGTATCAAAGTATATTGCTACATATGTAAAAACTATGGTGGCTAATAATCAATCATAAATATTATTTGAGACCAACTGATGACACTTATATGATAAATCCAAAAAATCTTTCAAAATGGGTCTATCCAATATTATATTCTCTAAAATATGACTATATTGTTAATTTGATATCTTATATCCATAGTTTATAAAACATGACCATCAATCAATATATGTGCTAATCTATTAAATAATAGATTAGAAACTTTATAAAATAACATCATCAAATAAATTAAAAGTTTTACAAACAAGTGACATACTTGTTGATTGAACAAATATGATAATTTATTCAAAAACAAAATAACATATCATTCGAATATTTATAACATAAACATAACAAAAATAAATATATCTCTACAATATCTTGTAGAACATATCACTAATATAAATATCACTACATATGCTCATCACCGATAAATATTTTCTTATAGCAATACACAGATACGATTATTACCAATAACAATAACGTAAAAATATCATCAGATAAATTTATAAATCTTTTGAAAAGGTGCCAGAGAAAGAGAGAAATATGTTGAAATTTGCAAACCAAAGCCCATTCTTGATTTGGGTGACTTGAGTTGGACTCCCAACAATCTTCGTCTTGCTCATCCACCTCCACTGGGCGAACATGGCCGCTCCTCCCTTCCGCCACACGCCCCGAGGCGTTGACCTCCACTCATGGCCACCTTTGCGTCCTCTCCAAGCCCCTTCCTTCTCTGTGCCGTACATAGGCATCAGGCATCTCCTCCCACCTCTTTAGTATCCGCATCCTTCTTCCCCTTCCTGCACCACTTCTTGGTCTCTCCCACAAAGCTTTGTGCTTGCTGCTCTTCTTGCCCGGATTGTGGGGTTCTTGTTCCAGGTAACGATCATGGGTCGTTCGTTGTTCAAGAAACATTGTAGTGTTGGTTTCTTGATGGATGTTTTGTTCTGATCTTTTTACTTGTTCTTGCAGGTTCAGTTCCATGTCTTTGATAGGCTATGACGTAGAGGAAGCCAAGTCCCCGAATTCAGGAAGAAATGTGGCTGTCAGTGTCAAGAATGGTGATGCATCAGTTTACAGAATCATCCATGGTTACCTCAAGCAGAAGAACAATTCAATTATTAGAGTTGCTACCAATGTTGCAAGGAGAGCAGCATCTAATAAGTAAGAGCTTTCTAGCTTGAGTGGCCTCAGTTTTCTCTTTGTGTTTGTTAATTGTTTTGCATTTTATACAGGTTATCACGGAAGACTTCAGATGTTTTTGAGAACTTATTTCAGCATGATGGAAAGCAGCAAAACAAGTGGGGAAATAGAGCTGGACCTTTACTTTCTGGAATATCTTATTGCATTGCTTCTTGTAGCATGATACTACTGAACAAAGTAGTTCTTTCCAGCTACAATTTTAATGCTGGCATATCACTAATGCTGTACCAGGTAATGACTTTTGTTATCTTTCATAGTTTTCTTTTTAAATAACTACATTAATGTTACTTTTTTTGTGGGCTTTAATACAATACATAACCTTGTCAAGCTTGGAACAATGTTCATAGATAAGCATGAATACATGCAACAATATTTGTTCTTCTGTGGTTTGTGGGGTTTGTGTATTCAAAGTCAAACCATGGGTTGTTACCTTACCATCTAGAAGAGTTCTTGCAAGAACTTCTTCTTTGCTTTGAGAGCTATAACATGAGAAATAAGAGAACCAAAAATCAGTGATATATAATATTATTCTCAGTAAAAGTGTCTTTATTTGTTTACCAATGGAAATTTGAACATGCTCAATTTTGAATTTAGACCCTTTAGTTGAAGGACACTGTATTTAATTGTTTCGAATGTGTAGACCCATAGGTAGCAAGATATGCTTCATTCTCACGTATAATGATTAGAAAAAGTTTCTTCAGGAAAAAGATAGCCTTTGTTTCACCAATATTTTGCATTTCTTTCATTGTTCAATGCTTGCACATGTCTGTGTTGATGTAATTTTATCTTTGGCAAGTGATTGTCATAATATCATCTGATCGTGACTTTATATGACTCAGAATCTTATATGTGTCATCATTCTTCTGGTGCTCGAGCTGTTCCATGTAATTTCAACAGAAAAGCTCACATGGAAGTTGATTAAAGTTTGGATTCCAGTAAATCTTTTTTTTATTGGGATGCTAGCGACTGGGATGTACAGGTACTCTTTACATTCGGATTGTATAGAACACAATCATCGTTAAGTGCATGAAGTCTGTTGAAAAAAAAATGTGGCAATCCATCTGCATTTGTTTCATCTTGTTAGATGTGTAATTTAAATTTTAAAGTAATATTTGTTTGTGTAATATGACATACTTGGGTACAGTTTATCTAACCTTTTCTTTTCTGTATTTCTATTATTTTTCAGTTTGAAGTACATAAATGTTGCAATGGTGACAATATTGAAGAACATGACGAATATTTTAACAGCTGTAGGGGAAATATATATTCTCAGGAAGGGCCAGAACAAAAAGGTTTGGGCTGCCTTATTTTTTATGGTATGTTGTTTTCTGCTTCGTTTCCCCTTGTTTTACCTCTAGACATTGGCTACTAATATGGTAGTTGATATGTATAACAGCATGATTGCTGAACTTCTGTTGAACTGAACATTGCACTTTGCGCTGTTGCTTTTTGCAGATTGTCTCAGCTGTATGTGGGGGGATTACAGATCTTTCTTTTCATCTAGTTGGTTACACATGGCAGATATTGAATTGCATTCTAACAGCAGCCTACGCGGTTAGTTCATATGTGGCCTTAGTTTTACACATCTATAGACTACGTGAACATCTCTTTATCGATTGGTATTGGACTATCTACATATACTCAAGAAAAGCTAACAAAAGATTTCTGCAAGGCATTTGAAGCTTGATACTAAGTTGTCTGCATCACTCATCAATTCATTAATATTCTAACACCAGAGATTTACAGGGAAGACATAAGCAATCCCAAAAAATATTTTAACCCAGAAATATTAATCTTAGATCATATTGATTCTGCTTTTCCCTTTTTAACACATGGCTAATATTTGATTTCCTTACTACAGATTACCCTAAGGCGCCTGATGGATACAGCCAAACAATCAACAAAATCTGGTTCCCTCAATGAAGTTTCTATGGTGTTACTTAACAATGCCCTCTCGATACCTTTTGCACTCATTTTGATTGTTGCCTTTGATGAGTGGGAGTATGTTTATAAAGCGTAAGAATTTACTCCCTCTATGGCCATATGCATAAGTACTGTATGCCTTTCATGATGTGCAATTATTGGGATGACTTTAGTGTAACTGCGTAAGTACTAGGTCTGAACAGTTTGATACTCCAATTATAGTGGTTTGTACTCCTGAACACATTCATGTATACCAAGTTACCAACCCTTACTAAGATGAGTTTGTGAGGTTGATTCTGGACAATTTCAGACTTATTTGCTAGAGTAATTAGTATAAAATAGTTAACTCTATTAGCTTCTTCGGTGGAATTTATGTATTAGCATTAATGCAAGCTCTGTATAGCATATTTAAATCTCCATTTTGTTCTAGCCCATATTTGTATCTAATTTTGTTGTGGTTTTCTCACAAAATAAGCTGTTAACTAGTCTCTGTAATCAAGTTGAATAGGAAGTAACTAATAATTCAAAAAAAAAAAAAAGCTTTAATAGAAACAGATGAACTAGAAAAACTGAAGACTGTTTGTTATTATCCTGCAATGGTTTCGTAGAATTGATCACTATTCATGTTTCTCCATTTGCACTTATGCATTTCTTTTCCATTTTCATCTGCAGAGAAGTTCTTAAAGAGTGTATGTTCTGGGTTGTCGCAACAGCCAGTGGCTTACTAGGTCTAGCAATCAGCTTCTCATCTATATGGTTTTTACATCAGACTGGTCCAACAACTTACAGGTGATAATACTGACCTGCGCCTTCTTTAATGTGCCTGCTTTAATTCTGTGGTTGCATGTATCGATGACATTCCATTCAAACCACCAAAAACATGACCTAACTAGGAAAGAATTTTTTTTTTACCCATGGAAGCTATGCGGATTGGATTTCAGTTGTGTTGACTTAGCTGGAGTAATTAGTGTTTGTATGGATATATCTGCATAATAGTGGTGCCAACATAGTTCTGTGCATATGCCGTAACATCATGTTGCTCTTTTTCAGTCTCGTTGGCTCACTGAACAAGATTCCCATTTCAATCGCCGGTATCTTGCTCTTCAATGTCCCTGTGAGTGTGGAAAGCTTATTCAGCATATTTTTCGGTGAGTTCTTTTTTCATCACTGCTGTTTATTTTCGCTTTTACTCTTCTATCTTATTAATTTGTGCATGACGTATCTCTACTTTTTGGTAATAGGTCTATCTGCTGGGATATTCTTTGCAAAGGCAAAAATGTCCTGATGTGTCTGATCCTGATGTGCTTGCGACACGAAATGGTCTTGCGGCGACACCATCTATCAATTGTACAGATATATGAGCAGAGTTCATTCATCTTTTGATGCTTCAAACATGTTTCTTCCTCTTCTGGCCAATACATAATACATCATGTGTGTATGCCCTCAGTTTTGTTTCCTGACTATGGCAAGCAGTTCAGCACTTTGTAAACTATGTTCACTCAAGTTGAATAGAGCAAGTATGCTTAATAAAAGAAAAACCTCTGTCTTTCAGATTTGGTTGTTAATGGATGAGGCTAGCTCTAGGGAATCATGTGACTGATCTGCTGTGCGAGAGGTTATAGATTTGATTCAGACCAATTCAGAGTTGGATTTAAAGATGTTTTTTTGAGAGAAAGAACTATGCATATTTGTGCTTGATTGTTCCTAAATTTCAGAGCAATGACAAAATTCATTTATCATGTTATTTTTTTGGCCAATTTACAGCTAAGCTCATAATATTTAATTTTGTTAAGTTTTATGTATTGACTAATTTACTAAGAATTTAAGCTATTGAGAGAAGGTTATCCATCCACTGATACAGTCATACTCCAAATTTATCCATAAAAAAATTGCACACTCAAGTATTATACCAACGCAAATCCAAACTTGAGAGAGTTACAGCAGTAAGTACATGCATGCACGTATCTATGTATGTATGTACATTTACGTTCACCCTTTCTTGGCGAAGAACTCGCCAAAGTTGAAACCCCCACCGCTGCTGTCGCTGTCCTTTCCAACGGCGGTGCCGCTGGCCTTCCGCGACACGATGCCCGACGTTCCCCCGGCCGGCTTGTCATCGACCTTGTTGAGGAGGGGGTCCGTCTCCAGCATCTGCCCCTCCTTGTATATCGCCCTGACGATGAAGTCCAGCAGCCCCTTCTCCTCCTTCGCCGCCGCCGCGCCGCTGCTCTTCGTGGCGGCCGGCACGCACGCAGGCCGCTGCTGCCTCCGGCCGTTCACCGCCCCCAACGTGGGCGCCACGGCCTTGACAACGCCGAAGCCTACAGACGCCATGATTTGATCTCTTCTTCTGTAGGCACTAATGGCTAATTAAGTGTTTGTTATATATGCATGGTGCAAGTTGTGAAGGCTGTAGGATGGGAAGCTCGAGGCGTCCACAAGCGGCTTATCCGAACCACGCATGCATGCATACTACCACTAAGCAAGTGGTGTGTATGAGAGGCTGTGGTTGCTCTCAAAAACAAATTTTTTTTTTTAAAAGTATAGGATATGTTTTGTTGGTCCGCTAGTTCTTTGCAATGTCATTGTTTTTTTGTTTATTTTGTAACTAAGATTTAGCATACCATCATAATCTAATAAAAATTTAACTATTTTTTAAAACTATTTAATTATCAATTGTGCGACCGATGATTTATATATTATACTTCAAGAGTCAACACTGGTTAGTTGCATGGTTAGTCTACCACTATTATCTTTTCTATGTTTTCGGCCACAAATGTGTATATGTGGCGTGGATCATGGAGTTTTTTTTTATAAATAATCCAGATTAAAAAAAGAATTACAAAAGTGATCCACAGTTGTGAGAATTTACAAATTTGGGCGGCTACATCAGCCTGTTGAGCACTGGGTGCACAACAAGCTCGCTGTCGCATGCGACCAGCGTGTCGCACGCCCAGTGCTCGACAGCACCCACCATCGACCACGACTACAGCTTGTCGAGTGCCAGCACTCGACATGCCAAAAAGGGTTTTTAAAAGTGTGAGTAAGGATTCGAACCGAGGCCACTGGACTGCGAATCGGCGGTGGGAACCAGTTGGGCTAGGAGGTTTTACTGCCCTAGTGGTGCTGGAGTTGTATATATTGAGCAACTTGTCGAGTGGCCAGCACTCGACAAGTTGCTGGTCCCCATTTCAATAAGTCTGGTCCCCTCCTGCTTTGCTCAGGCTTCACAGCCAGCAAACAACACAACACACAGACACACGCACACACTCCTCTCTCTCTCTCATTTTCCTCTCAATCTTCAAATTTAGATCTAGCAAAATCCGTCCGGTAAATTGATTTGGTGTAGAAGAGAAACTTGTAGAAGATTCTGAGCTCTTTGAAAAGAGGTATTTTTTTTTGAAATGCATGTAAGATTGTGCTAAGTATGTTGTTAATGATGTATAAAACCACAGTTTATGTGTAAATGTAGGTATTATCTTTTTAGGATATATATTTAGGAAATATGTGCATGTATGTATATTTGGAAATTAGGTTTTGTTTTAAATGTATGTGCGTATGTTTGAAAATGTATGTTTATCTTTTTAGAATATATATTTAGGAAATATGTGCATATGTGCATATGTGTATATGTGTTTGTTTGTATGTATGTATGTGTATGTTTGGAAATTAGGTTTTTTTAAATGTATGTGTGTATGTTTGGAAATGTATGTTTATCTTTAGGATATATATTTAGGAAATATGTGCATATTTGTATGTTTGGAAATTAGGTTTTTTAAATGTATGTGTGTATGTTTGAAAATATATGTTTATGTTTAGGATATATATTTAGGAAATATGTGCATATTTGTATGTTTGGAAATTAGGTTTTTTTAAAATGTATGTGTGTATGTTTGGAAATATATGTTTATCTTTAGGATATATATTTAGGAAATATGTGCATATTTGTATGTTTGGAAATTAAGTTTTTTTAAATGTATGTGTGTATTGAAAATGTATGTTTATCTTTGTAGGATATATATTTAGGAAATATGTGCATATGTGTATGTTTGGATATTAGGTTTTTTTTAAATGTATGTGTGTATGTTTGGAAATGTATGTTTATCTTCTTAGGATATATATGTAGGAAATATGTGCATATGTGTATGTTTGGAAATTAGGTTATCTTAAATGTATGTGTGTATGTTTGTAAATGTATGTTTATCTTTTTAGGATATATATGTGATCCGGGAGGATCTCCAAGTCCTGATCGCATACGGATTCGCGACCAAGTCCTGATCGCATACGGCTTTGCGGCCTTAACCGTGTTCGGAAAGGTTTCGCGACCATGGATTGGTTCGCGACCAGGAAAAGGAATTCGTTCCCTGTTCAGAATTGTAATCATATATATATAACTAAGCTTATATGTTTAGGATTAGTTAAGTTAGTTATATGAGTCTAATACGTTTAGGATTACTAAGTCTGATACGTACTCATACGATTGGACTATAAATACCTTGTAATAGGTCTAGTTTAGATCATCGAAGAGTCATAGAACTTATTTGAGTTTTAGACACTTATAGTTCCTTCGACGTAGGCAAGTGTGCCTAACGTTCGACGTGTAAAGCCCTCTTTGAAATAAAGAGTTGTGCAATTATTTTGGGTTTTGGTATTTCTGAGTAAGATCCCGTTATTCCGCATATTAGAATCTGGGCGAGCCTAGTGCGAAAACCAAGACTAGGTCTCAAACGGATCAATATGTAGGAAATATGTGTGTATGTTTTTTAAATGTATAATGTGTATGTATTTAGAAATTATGAAACTAGGTTATTTTCAATTACATGCATGCATGCTCTATGTCCAGAAATTAGGTTTTTGAAATGTATATATGCATGGTTTTAGAAACTATGTACATGCATGTGTGTATGTTTTTAGAGAATATAAAATTAGGTTATTTTTAATTGTACACATGCATGCTCTATGCCTAAGAATTAGGTTATTTACGCGAGATGAATGTGTGTAGGGAATGGAGAGTCCAAAAAAAATTTGCATATTTTATGGTGACAACTTAGTTTGCGAGGGGCAAAGCGGGGTTGATATGAGTCGTTGCCAGTATGTGACGGGCGAGCTGAGCGTACATAACACCTCATTCCTAGAGCTAAATTTATGGATCCTGAATATGTTCGGGAAGCGGCCTCGTGATGAAATGGCTCTAATTGAAGGGCTAGTTCATCCTACGTGAGGTAAATAATGAGCCATATTGGATGCTGCGCGAAATTAAAGGGGACAAATCTTGGAGCTCTTATATTCGAAGAGTGGAAGACCCCTATGGCGGACTGCTCGGCCAGTTCGCGATGTATGTGCAGTTCTGCAACATACGAGCAGCCGAGTGTGCGGTGGAGGGTGAGCCAAGTGTCGTGTCCGGTCCTGCAACATTCAGGGCTAGCGAGTGGTCGGATGTATTCTGCCATACTCGCGTAGATGTGTGCGAGGTACTGGATTGCCTTCCATCAGTGTTCGACGAAGATGATTCGATGGACTTGGAGGCATCCGATGGCTCTGATGACGATAATCCTGATCCCCTGCAGGAGTGGCTAGATCATTCAGCATACAGTCAAACTGTGTTGCCAAGGGGTCAGGGTTCGAGATGGTCTTTCGAGCACGGTGGCATACAAGTAGAGCAGGGGTTTCAAAACAAGGAAGATCAAAAGAATGCCATGGCGAGCTGGTCTCTCGCAATTAACCGGCAATACAAGGTCGTCAAGTCAAACCCCAACCTATTTGTCGTAGCCTGTGTAACACCAGGCTGCCCATGGAAGATTCGTGCGATGCGGCCGAAGGACGACATCGGTTTTGTGGTGACAAGAGTTACCGCACACGCATGCCTGCTTACGGAGGCGCTGGACAGACACAGGAACCTGACGTCGGCGTATGTCGGTAATATCATCCAGCCGGCCGTGCGAGAGAACATTTCAATAATGCCGAGAGAAATAATGAAGCAAATTGTCGATAGGTGTGTACACTATACGGTATGCAAAGGCCTGATGAGCAAAACAGAAGGCAATTGAGGGCATGTTTGACACATTCGACCACTCCTACAACAATGTGATGCGGTTTCTACGCAACATCGCTCAGACCAACCCAGACACATTTTTAGATTTCTTCGATCAGCCAGCTGCACGTCTAGATGGTAGCCCCATACAGAACACTCGGGTACTCCGTCGATTGTTCTGGTCATACCGCCAGTGCATCGAGGTATTTTCTTATTGTCATCTAGTCATATGCATGGATGGTACGTTCTTGACCGGAAAATACAAGGGCAGTCTTCTCATTGCTGCTGCTGCAGATACTAACGACCAATTGCTTCCATTGGCGTACGTGATCATCGAGTCTGAAAACTCAGAAAGTTGGTTGTGGTTTCTGGTCAACGTGAAGCGGGCGGTTGTTGGTGATCGAGGGGTGTGCATCATAACGGACTGCCACCGAGGGCTGCTCCACGCCATTGAGGTAATGCGCGGGGCCCCAGATGTTCCATACAAATGGGAGGATGTGCGCAACCGTTGGTGCATGCGGCACATTGCAGCAAACCTTTTCACACACTTCCGCAGTAAACAGATCATGGATCTGTTCAAGCGGCTATGCACGCAAAATCAACTAAGGAAGTTCCAGGCTGTGTTCGACAAATTGGAGGCGCTGACAGTGAAGTACTCCACGAGGAGGGCCAGCAATGCTGCCGATGATGTGAACGTGAGCAAATTCTCCCAATGGATTCAGGACAAGGACATCGAGAAATGGTCCTTGCTGCACGACGAAGATGGCGCAAGGTTTGGGATAATGACGGCGAACCTTTCAGAGGTGTGCAATTAAGTGTTGAAGGGAGTCCGGTGTTTGCCGGTGATTGCTGTAGTAGAGATGACATGGTACCGCACAGCCGAGTACTTCAACAACAGAAGTGTTGCCGCCAAAACGCTAGTCGATGATCCCATGAGAACCTTGCCAGATGTTGTGCAGTCCTACTTAACTGCTTGCGTAGATAAGGCCCAGCGACACGAGGTGACAGTTATAAATAGACTTCACCGAATCATTCAAGTCCGCCTTCGGTAGAAGAACGTGAGCGGCCAACTGAGGCCTGGACGGGTGCACGAGGTCATTGTTGGGGATGTCGCTGAGTGCTCATGTAACAAACTAAAGCTACTGCACAAGCTCTGCTCGCATGTCCTTGCTTCATGTGCGGCGCTCGGTGTGAGCCCTGCGCCTTACCTTTCGGAGTACTTCAGCCTTAATAACCTTTCAAACACGTGGAGTGGCGTGTGGAGAGTTTTTATGACGCTCGATGACTACAGAGTTATCCTTGCTGGTGAGACTACCTGGATCCCAGATGTAAATCTAAAGCGAACGGGTCCTGGGCGACGGAAGGCACGCCGAATACACAACGACATGGATGAGTCACAGGGGGGTAGCTCACGAGCTAGGAAATGCTCGATCTGTAGGCAGCCTGGACATAGCAAGAAGGATTGTTTGAATGCACCCGGACCATCGATCTAGCTATACTATGTGTGTTCGACGAAACCTTGTAATAAACTTTGTAATACACTTCTCATTTGCATTGGATGGTTGTAATCCGTACGATATGCTGACCTAGCTATGTTTTATGTTATGTTACTTTCATGTCGTGTGCTATCCATGTGTATGTTACTTTCAATAATCGTTCCCGTTGTATGTTATGTTACTTTCAATAATGGTTCCTGTTTTATGTTTTGACAGGCATGGCTGGCGGGGACAGAGATCTTCCAGAGCTGCTGACTAGTATATGTGATCGTGGACATCGCGGCCGCATCTTGTCCGAGAGCCGGGACTTG
Organism: Pharus latifolius; assembly: GCA_019359835.1. Taxonomy (NCBI): domain Eukaryota; kingdom Viridiplantae; phylum Streptophyta; class Magnoliopsida; order Poales; family Poaceae; genus Pharus; species Pharus latifolius. The sequence continues at coordinate 92,801,358 of CM033321.1, read as the reverse complement.
GAGCCGCTAGTAGTGCGTGCTCCCATGGAGTACTGGTCTCTGCATGAGGGCTATATCCCCATCCTCCGGGATGCAGGTCTATTGCCGTTCGCCCGTATGCTACAGATAGGTCAGCATATCACACTGGACAGGTCGTTGATCACCGCATTGGTAGATCGATGGCGTCCGAAGACCCACACTTTCCACTTCGGTTGGGGGGAGATGACAGTCACGCTGGAGGATGTGAGCATGCTGCTTGGTTTACCTGGCAGTGGACATCCTATCGTCCCCCGGCCAGTACGCCTAGATTGATGCGCATAGATGCACCTCCAATTCAACATCGGTAACCACGCTGACGAGATCCCGGCATCCAGGCGTGATGTCTCCCACTGATTTTTGGTGCGCTACCTGTTGGAAACCGAGTAAGCTACACTAGCAGAATTTCAAAAATTTTACTCGAAGGCTGCAAGTAATAGATCATAGATTAGATTGTTACCAATAGCGGAAGCAGATTTGGTGAAGCGATCTAATGTTCACAGCAACCATTTGTGGATCGTCCTGATCAGCAGATGTAGATGACAACAACCGCTCACAGATATTTCTAATCAGCATAGCAATTGCAGCAGCGCCTCTACTGGTATCCACACGTACCGGGATGGAACGTCGTACGTTGGTGTGCTAGCACCAACGCGTACGACAAGGGTTTAGGGGCTATCAAAAGAGATGGCAGCTATAGCTTTTGTGATGATCCTCAAAGCCCATCATACATATCTATATATAGGGTCATGCAGAAGAAATCCTAACAGATTAGGTTTCTTAGATGTGATACGAATCTTATCCGAACTGCCCATGCAGAAGAAATCCTAACAGATTAGGTTTCTAGATGAGATTCAAATCTTATCCGAATTTGTATCGGATACGTATATTCCATAACAGACCCAATCCGGATCTGATACAAAAACCCATAACAAACCCAATCCGAATGCATAAGAGGTCTAATATTAAGTCTCCGAATCTGATACGGAAACCCATACCAAACCCAATCCAAATGGATAAGGAATCAATACCCAATCCAAATGGATAAGGAATCAATACCCAATCCAAATACATAAGGAGTCTAATATTAAGTTTCCGAATCTGATACGGAAACCCAACCCGTTAAGTGTGTGACCCTGTAGGTTCATGTATATTTAGTCACGACCCCGGAATACTTATCCTTATTGTAAGTCGGTAGTGGCCCCTAGCAGGACATAACGACTATCCAAATACACACAAAGATCATAATCAGTAAACCTATATAATGTCTTTATGTTGATCCTCTTGCCATACGATACTAGATTAAATCCAAGATAGGAAATGTGCCACCCTTGCACAGTTCAATTCTTTCTCGATCTCATAATGAATTGATCTTCCCGTAGTTAACACTCAACCACAAACGACATGGCCATGCACTTTTCAATTCATTTATATCGAGGGGCTCAGAGATATCTCTCTCATTATATGAGATATACAAATTCCATCTTCACCATTCATATTCCTCCGCATGGCTCATAGCATACCCGAATATTACCTTTATTACTACTTAATTAAAAATAGCGTTTGGTAGTATCAAAGTATACTACTACACATGTAGGAAACTATGATGGTCTCAGGTCTAAAGATCAATCATAAATATTATTTGAGACCAACTAGTGACACTTAAAATAACAAATCCAAACAGTGTCTCAAAATGGGTCTATCCAACATTATATTCTCCAATATATGTCCACATTATTGATTTGATATCTTATATCCATGGTCCGTGAAACATAACCATCAATCAATAAATGCACTGATCCATTAATTTATAATGTCCTATTTAAAGATAATGGATCAGAGATTAAATTAGAATAATATCATCAAATAAATTTAAAGTCTCACGAACAAGTTATATACTTGCTGATCAAATTAAGATGATAATTTATTCAAAAATAACATATTCAAATGTTCATAAATATAACAAAGATAAATACAACTCTGTGATTTTCTCTAGGACATATCACTGACAACCTCCCACTTGGACTAGAGTCAATCACAAATGTATCTAATACCGATTGCTCTAGTATGCACCTCATTCTTTGGTTGCGGGAGAGGCTTTGTCAACGGATCAGCAACATTCAAATCCGTGGACACTTTGCAAATTTTCACATCACCTCTATTCACGATTTCTCGGATGAGGTGATAACGCCTAAGTATATGTTTGGATTTCTGATGAGACCTTGGTTCCTTAGCTTGTGCAATGGCTCCACTATTATCACAATAGAGATCCAGTGGGCTTGAAATGCTAGAAACCACACCAAGTTCAGAGATGAACTTTTTAATCCAAACAGCTTCTTTGGCAGCTTCAGAAGCAGCAATGTACTCTGCTTCTGTTGTAGAATCAGCAACAGTTTTTTGCTTAGAACTCTTCCAGCTTACAGCTCCACCATTAAGACAAAACACAAAACCAGATTGCGATTTGAAATCATCTTTGTCGGTTTGGAAGCTAGCATCGGTGTAAGTACTAACAATGAGCTCTTCCTCACCTCCATAAACCAAGAACAAATCCTTAGTCCTTCTCAAGTATTTAAGGATGTTTTTATAGCAATCTAGTGACTCACCTGGATCTGATTGGTATATTCTCGTAACATTTAGAGCATAGGAGACATCTGGGCGTGTACAAAGCATGGCATACATAATAGACCCAACAACAGAAGCATATGGAATCTTATTCATTCGGTCCCGCTCATCACATGTCGAAGGACATTGACTCTTACTAAGACTAATGCCATGTGACATAGGCAGAAAACCTTTCTTGGAATCCTGCATGTCGAATCTATTCAATACTTTGTCAACATATGTACTTTGGCTTAATCTAATTAGCCTTTTAGATCTATCTCGGTAGATCTTAATACCCAAAATATATGCTGCCTTACCTAAGTCTTTGATAGAAAAGCTACTTTTCAATGAGGACTTCACAGACTCAAGCATAGGAATATCATTTCCGATCAAAAGTATGTCATCCACATATAAGATCAGAAAAACAAGTGCGCTCCCATTTGCCTTTTTGTAAACACAAGGATCTTCTTCATTTTTGATGAAGCCAAACTGTTTGACTACTTCATCAAAATGAAGATTCCAACTCTGAGATGCTTGCTTCAACCCATAAATGGATTTATGAAGCTTGCATACTTTCACAGTATTTTCTGGATCGACAAAACCTTTAGGCTGTGCCATATACACATCCTCACTTAGGTTTCCATTTAGGAAAGCCGTTTTGACATCCATCTGCCATATCTCATAATCAAAATAGGCAGCAATAGGTAGGATGATCCTGATTGACTTTAACATAGCAACGGGCGAAAAGATTTCATCATAATCAACACCTTGAATTTGCTTGAAACCTTTCACAACTAATCGTGCTTTGTGGATATGAACATGACCATCTATATCAATCTTTTTCTTATAAACCCATTTGCACTCAATAGTTTTTACACCATCAGGTAGATCAACCAAGTTCCACACTCGATTGTCATGCATGGATTCAATTTCGGATCTCATGGCTCCAAGCCATTTCTTAGAGTCAGGGCTCATCATTGCTTCTTCGTAAGTCTTGGGCTCATCATTGTCTATCAATAATACTTCACGCTGTTCCATTGTAAGGAACATGTACCTTCCAGGTGCGTGACGTACCCTTTCAGACCTACGTGTAATCGGTGCTTGTCCTGCATTTTCTACACTATTTTGCAGGTCTTGCTGAGCTTCAGTGGGTGCTGAAACAATTTCCAGTGGTCCCCGAATTTCTTCAAGTTGCACTGTGCTCCCACTTACTCCTTTTGAGAGAAACTCTTTCTCCAAAAAGACACTGTTTCGGGCAACAAACACTTTGTTTTCTTCTCGATTATAGAAGTAATATCCTTTTGTTTCCTTAGGATATCCCACAAAGAAGCATTTATCTGATTTGGGTTTGAGCGTATCAGTCATTAAACGTTTTACATAAGCCTCACAACCCCAAATCTTAAGAAAAGACAACCCGGGACGCTTTCCATTCCATATCTCATATGGTGTCTTTTCTACGGCTTTTGATGGAGCCCTATTTAATGTGAACGCAGCTGTTTCTAGAGCATATCCCCAGAAGGACAATGGAAGATCAGTTTGGCTCATCATTGACCGAACCATGTCCAACAAGGTCCTGTTCCGTCGTTCGGACACACCATTCCATTGAGGTGTTCCCGGCGGGGTCAATTATGGAACAATTCCGTGTTGTTTTAGATGATCACCAAATTCTTGGCTCAAATACTCCCCTCCACAATCAGATTATAGGGTTTTGATTGTCTTGCCAAGTTGATTCTGTACTTCATTATGAAATTCCTTGAATTTATGATCCGTTTGAGACCTAGTCTTGGTTTTCGCACTAGGCTCACCCAGATTCTAATATGCGGAATAACGGGATCTTACTCGAAAATACCGAAACCCAAAGTAATTGCACAACTCTTTATTTCAAAGAGGGCTTGACACGTCGAACGTTAGACACACTTGTCTACGTCGAATGAACTATAAGTGTCTAAAACTCAAATAAGTTCTATGACTCTTCGATGATCTAAACTAGACCTATTAGAAGGTATTTATAGTCCAATCGTATGAGTACGTATCAGACTCAATAACCTAAACGTATTAGACTCATATAACTAATCCTAAACAGATAAGCTTAGTTATACACATTCGGATCGGATTACAATTCCGAACAGGGAACGAATTCCTTTTCCTGGTCGCAAACCAATCCAGGGTCGCGAAACCTTTCCGAACACGGTTAAGGTCGCAAAGCCGTATGCGATCAGGACTTGGTCGCGAATCCGTATGCGATCAGGACTTGGAGATCCTCCCAGATCAATTTATCAAACGTTTCAGATTTATGCCTCATTAAGTAGACATATCCATATCTACTAAAGTCATCGGTAAAAGTTATGAAGTACTGAAAACCACCTCTAGCTGTTGAACTTAATGGTCCACATACATCGGTATGAACAAGAGCCAATAACTCACTTGCCCTTTCACTTTCACCTGTGAAAGGTGCCTTTGTCATTTTGTCAAGTAAACAAGATGCACACACATCAAATGATTGAAAATCAAATGAGTCTAGAAGACCATCTTTCAGGAGTTCCATGATGCGTTTCTCATTTATATGGCATAAACGACAATGCCAGATAAACGTGGGATTCAAATCATTGGGCCTAATCCTCTTAATACATATGTTATAGATAGGTAATTCAAGATTTAGTTGATAAAGCCCATTTTCCAATGAGGCATTGCCATAAAACATATCATTTAAATAAAAGGAACAACGATTGTTCTTTATTCTAAATTCATAACCTAGCGTGTCCAAACACGACACGGATACAATGTTTTTGCTTATGGCGGGAACATAATAACAGTTATTAAGTTCTAAAACTAATCCTGAAGGTAAAGCTAATATAAAAGTTCCAACAGCTAATGCTGCAACTCTTGCTCCACTGCCAACGCGAAGTTGAACCTCGCCCTTAGCCAAATTTCTACTCCTTTTAAGCCCCTGCATCGAAGTGCAAATATGAGCAGTCGATCCGGTATCAAATACCCAAGAATCGGAATGAGAAGTAGCTAAATGAACTTCTATAACATATATACCTGAAGGAGTCTCACTTTCCTTCTTTTTCTTTAAATCTTCCAGGTATTTCTTGCAATTCCTCTTCCAATGGCCAGATTCCTTGCAATAGAAACATTCAGTAGTAGGGGTGGCACCTGGCTTGGACTTTCTTTTGGAATTAGGCTTAGCGCTAGAGGATTTTTCTAGAGCTTTGCCCTTTCCCTTAGCCTTGCCCTTGCCCTTCTTCTTAAAACTTTTTCCCTTTTGAACTATCATTACATTATTTGGAATTTTCTTGATGTTCTGTTCCGCTGCTTTAAGCATCTCATGCAATTCGGTCAATGATTTCTCCAGATTATTCATGTTATAGTTCATGACAAACTGGTCATAGCTCGGAGGGGGCGATTAGAGAATCATATCAGTAGCCAACTCTTGACTAAGGGGAAAACCAAGCTTTTCCAAATTCTCAATGTAACCAATCATCTTGATCACATGAGGACTGACTGAGCTCCCTTCTGCCAACTTGCAATCATGCAATTTCTTGGTGGTTTCATATCTTTTCACCCTGGCCTGCTCCTCGAATAAGTTTTTAAGAGACACAGCCATGTCATAAGCTATCATGTTCTCATATTGCTTCTGAAGCTCAGAGTTCATAGTGACTAGCATTAGACAGCTGGCATCAAGTGCGTCATCGGTATGCTTTTTGTAAGCTTCCTTTTGAGCATGTAGAGCACTAGCGGCTGGTTCATCAGGTATAGGAGTCTCTAGAACATAGTCCTTTTTCTCTTGTTTGAGAACAATTCTCAAGTTTCTATACCAATCAATAAAATTTGTTCCATTGAGCTTTTCTTTATTAAGGACATATCACAAACTGAAATTGTTTGAGGAGCTACCACTATCCATGGTCTACAACTGTAAAGAAATGCAAAATTTTAGCATCATATTTATGAAAAGTCTTTTATTAAACAATTCAATAAAAGATGTACCAACTATATATATTTTAGAACAAAAATCCCTCAACAAATATATATAGTATGTCAAGATCCATATTTCACTAAGTTCTAGTGAGCTTTGGCATCACTGCTAGAAACCTAGTTATTTAGGTAAGCAACTCCTTACTAATTATATCATATATAACTCTTGTTTGTTGGGTGTCATCCCAACACCATGCCCCAAAGCCCAAAACCGTTTTGATGGCCTTGTTAAGTTAAACCAATTCTATGCTTATGGATGTCCAACACACATCCTACCTTATTAAGATAATTGATGGTGCCCTAATTTGTCAGACCCACCAAGCAATGATCAAAATCTTGACAGTTGCAGCAATTGGAAGGGTATAATAAACACTTAATTTTATGAGGGGTTAAAACATGGCAAAACATCCATATGCACGAAAATAACTATCAGCTAGATGATCTAACAGGTGCAATTTTGACTATATTTAACTTCCGTTGGCAGTAACCTTGGTTAGGAAAGACCGCGACTGTTTTCGCTCACACCATGAAGGAAAGCGTTCCGCTAAGCGGGGCTTATTAAGAAAAACCTTATGATGTGTTCTTTCCTTAGACATCAAAGTTGACAGCTTCTGGTTGTCAAGTATAATCTTTATGTTTCACGAGGGGTTAAAAGATGTCACAACATCTATATGCATGAAAATAACCATCAGTTAGATAATCTCACATGCATAATTACGACTATATTTAACTTCCGTTGGCAGTACCTTGGCCAGGAAAGACCGCGACTGTTTTCGCTCACACCATGAAGGAAAGCGTTCCGCCAAGCGGGGCTTATTAAAAAAAACCTTATGATGTGTTCTTTCCTTAGACACCAAAGTTGACAGCTTCTGGTTTTTAAGTATAATCTTTTTTTTTGAATTAATCACATTAATCAAATTTTTGAACCAATCTGATTGGTTTAAATCCCCTTAAGTCATTCATATTAACTCCAATATGAATATCTAGAATAGGTAGCTAATGTCATATATAGATCCAATCTATACACATATGATTTAGAAGATCCAATCTACTATTTTCATATAAACCCTAACATCACCCCCCTCTGGCCCATGCTAGGATCATTAGACATTAGTTCATATTAAAGTCGGCCAAAAAATAGTTCATCACAACACTTGGATGTCAAAACAAACATGTATAACGAAACTTATGCGGTAACAGATTGAATGAACTAGTAGATCTAATCTACTATAACTTCATATATCACACACACATATATATATATTATTAATCCAGATCTAATACTATACAGGATGGCTCTGATACCATTGTTGGAAACCGAGTAGGCTACACTAGTAGAATTTCAAAAATTTTACTCGAAGGCTGCAAGTAATAGATCATAGATTAGATTGTTACCAATAGCGGAAGCAGATTTGGTGAAGCAATCAAATGTTCACAGCAACCGTTTGCGGATCGTCCTGATCAGCAGATGTAGATGACAACGACCGCTCACGGATATTTCTAATCAGCGCAGCAATTGCAGCAGCGCCTCTACCGGTATCCACACGTACCGGGATGGAACGTCGTACGATGGTGTGCTAGCACCAACGCGTACGACAAGGGTTTAGAAGCTATCAAAAGAGATGGCCGCTGTGTCTTTTGTGATGATCCTCAAAGCCCATCATACATCTCTATATATAGGGCATTGAAAGGGATCTAGGATATCGACTAGAGGGGGGTGAATTGGTGATTTTGATAATTTAACACCTAATCAAGCAATTAACAACAATTGAGAGCAAATAGCTAAAACAAGATGAACAACAATCAATTTAACTCAAGAATATATCCCGTGGTTTCGGTGATATGCCGATCACCCCTAATCCACGTTGAGGCAAACTCAAATTTCTAACCGCTCCTTCTATCTAGTTGACTTCCTCTCAAGAAGTGACCTAGATCTCGAGCCGGATTAGTGTGATGAGTTATCCAAATCTCGATTCCATTATTGATGCACTTTACCGCTCTGGCAAGGCGTGCTCGACCCTTTCACAAGATGTTTTGAGGCCTCTTCACAATCTTTCTTGAAGAGCTCTCCAAAACTTTCCTCCTAGCCGTCTAGGAGCCGGCAAACTCCAAGAGGAACAAGACGGTGATGATCACTTAACGCTCTTCTAGTGCCACAAGGTTGATTTAGTGATCTAAATGCAATGCACTAGAAGATCTCAAATGCACACTCTCTCAAATTCAAGAAATTGAACACTAGAGTGTATGAAACTTGTTTTAGCTCTCAAAGATGATAGCAATGTTCACAAATAAGCCAAAAGTTATCAATAGGACAGTGCATGGGAGTATATATACCCCCACAATAAATATAGCCGTTACAAGCCGTTGGGAGAAAAAGATCACTTGGCGGTCAGACCTCAAGTATAAGCCCGGTCAGATCGCCGCAATTGCAACGGCATTAAATAGACGCAATAAATGCTCACCTGCCCTTGTCGGGCACTCTCACGGTCAGATCGGAGCCAATGGCGGTTAGACCGTGAAACCTTCCAGAGACGACATGGTTTCTGGACACGATTTACGGTCAGGCCGAGAACTTCAGACAGACTGGCCACACGGTCAGACCGTAGTACAAAAACTCGGTCAGACTGTTTTAGCGGTCAGACCGGACTAACAATCGGTCAGACCGTCTTAACACATCAAGTTCCAGAAAATGAGATCATGAAGTTCCAGAAGTCTGACTTAGGTTTTAACTACGGACAGACCGACCTCTACAAGAAAGAAAACACACTTTAACATAACCGTCGGTCAGTCCAAAACAACATTCGATCAGACCGTTCATGCGGTCAGACCGGCTAACAATCGGTCAGACCGACTGAGACTGAGTTTGACTGAATTGAATGGAAAACTGCATTTTCAAAGGATATGACCTTCTAGTATGCAATGCAAGTTGTTTTTATGACTTGTGGCACATAGATGAACTATTTAGTGATACACCACATGCTCCTCTTAATAGTACAGCGACTATCCTATAATCCGGTCAAAATTCTTCTCTAATCACCTTAGACCGGTAAAAGGGAAAAGGACCCTATGCCGTACCATTGCCTTTTTGCTCAATGTCCTTTCTTCATCATGTAGCTCTTTCTTTGCCTTTCATTATCCTGTCTTTTGAGTTTGTTCTTGACACAACTTAACAGGTAATGTTAGCTCAACATTTGTAATGGTCATTAATTGCCAAAACACTCTTTAGGGGCCTAGAAGCTACAGCCATGCAGAAGAAATCCTAACAGATTAGGTTTCCTGATCATGTGATACGAATCTTATCCGAACTGCCCATGCAGAAGAAATCCTAATAGATTAGGTTTCTAGATGAGATTCAAATCTTATCCGAATTCGTATCAGATACGTATATTCCATAACACTACCGTGAGTGCCCCGATGATGCCCCTGCCGATGTAGTTCGGCGGCATCTCTTTGCCTAGCTACTTGCTGGTGACGCTGCAGTATATTTTGTTCCCTTCGACGCACGGTGACACTGTGTACACATGGTTCATTCCCCTGGTTGAGAGTATCGTCGATGCGGACGCATGGGCCATGCCGCGTTACAACTGGGCGATGGCAGTGCTGTGTGCGACGTACAGGGGGCTTTGCGAGGCATGTTGCAGGACCTCGACTGGATCATTGCTGTCCGCATGCCCTGTACTGCTGCAGCTGTGGTCATGGGATGATCCGGGAGGATCTTCAAGTCCTGATCGCATACGGTTTCACGACCAAGTCCTGATCGCATACGGCTTCGCGACCTTAACCGTGTTCGGAAAGATTTCGCGACCATGGATGGGTCCGCGACCATGGATTGGTTCGCGACCATGAAAAAGAATTCATTCCCTGTTTGGAATTGTAATCCGATCTGAATATGTAAAACTAAGCTTATTTGTGTAGGACTAGTTAGTTATATGAGTCTAATACGTTTAGGTTATTGAGTCTGATACGTACTCATACGATTAGACTATAAATACCTTGTAATAGGTCAAGTTTAGATCATCGAAGACTCATAGAACTTATTTGAGTTTTAGACACTTATAGTTCCTTCGACGTAGACAAGTGTGTCTAACGTTCGACATGTAAAGCCCTCTTTGAAATAAAGAGTTGTGCAATTACATTGAATTGTGTTTACGATTAACCTTTGGGTTTCGGTATTTCCGAGTAAGATCCCGTTATTCCGCATATTAGAATCTGGGCGAGCCTAGTGCGAAAACCAAGGCTAGGTTTCAAACGGATCAAGTAGGTATCAGAGCAACTTTCCTATCCTGTGGATGGTGAAGACTTGCCAGGGTTACAAAACCTCCGGTGAAACTCCAGGCGATCAATCGACGGTTCTTATAGCCGTGTCTTCGACAATGTCTGACGATACCTCCGTTCAAGCTAACCTAACAGAACAAGTGGCTAAGCTCTCCACCGACATGGAAACCGTGCTTGTTTGGATTAAGCAGCAGGCCATGATTGTACCTCCTGAAGTAGGGAAGGTTATGGGTGTGAAGACTAGTGAAGACTTGAGCAGGACAGACGAAAATGAAGACGAAGGTGACCACAGGACCGACGACCTCGCCAACACCTCCTTAGCTGTCGGATCTTTTAAGATCGACGCTAAGATTGATATACCCATATATGATGGGGTGATCGATGCCGAGAAGCTGGATTCTTGGATCGATCAACTTGAGACCTACTTTGACCTGAAAGGGTTCATAGCGCTCAAAAGGTGAAGTTCGAACCTTTGAAGATGAAGGACCACGCCAAGACTTGGTGGAAGGTCCTTATCGTCAGTGGTGAAGCTGACGACCTTGCGTGGGGTCAATTCAAACTACTTCTGCGACAAGAATTCTATCCAATGTGTTACCTTGAGGAGAGATGGGAGCGTTGGCACAGATTGTACCAACGGCGCAACCAGATCGTCCAAGACTATACTACGGAATTCCGGAGACAAGCAATGGTCATCGGCATATCGCTATCCGATCCTCAGGTATTTCGGAAATACACATCTGGACTTCAGAAATCGATCAGTATTGAGCTAAGTCTGTTCGGCGTCCAAGACATCGCAACCGCAAGTACAACTGCTATGGCGATCGAGAAGAAGAACAAATTCTGCAGCGACAAAAGCACGAAGGAAAATGTGACCTCGACAAAGAAAAAGCCGAGTCCGAAGAAGAACGCTTCAAAATCGGGCACGGGTGCCTTTTGTGAACATTGTCAAGTCACAGGACATACCAAGGATAAATGCTACAAGCTTCATCCTAAACTTTGACCAAAGAAAAATGGACCAGGTAAAAGAACAGCCACGGCTACTGTGACTTCACCCAACGAAGAAGTTGTCCGAGTGAATTCAGTTAATAAGGCGGATACGACCTTGTCTCTGATGGCAATGCTGAAGGAGAAGGGTTCGAATCCACTAAATGACCATCACCCAACGGAGGACTTGTTCGCCATCAACATCCAGGTGAAGCACGAAGTGGTCGCAGCGATATTCAATTCCGGAAGTCAGAAGAATCTGGTCTCCGCTGGACTGGTTTGACGACTTGGTTTGAAGACAACCACACACCCGCGACCATATCCGCTGGGTTGGTTTACATCCGACGTGAACCAACAGATTATGAGTCAGTGTGTACTGAAGTTTGTGATCTCTGCACGATATATCGATGAGGTGCAATGCGATGTTGTCCCTATCGATATCTGTCAGGTGATCTTTGGGAGTCCGTATCTATATGATCGAGACGCTCACTTCCATCGGCGAGCACAAAAGTATGACCTCACCAAAGACGGAGTTAAGTTCGTGATTAGTAGAGACATCCACGTCAGCACTTCGAACTTGATTACCACAAATCAAGCCAAACGAATTGTTAATGCATGTCACAAGTATGTGCTTGTCATGATTCGACCCATTGGTCAAGGTGAGGGTACTCGACCAGCGTTGTTGTTGGCGTGCCGAGAGGATTCTGGTCGTTTGTCGGGACTATTGGGGAAATACGGTGATCTGTTCGAGACTACCCAGGGTCGTCCGTCGAAACGTCCAATCGAGCACGAAATTCAACTTGTGTCCGATGCGACACTGCCCAATCTGAGTATGTTCGCAACTCAGTATTGGAGAACGAAGAGATGAAGAAACAACTTGGTGAGTTGCTAAATGATAGTGTCATTCAATCGAGTAGTTCACCTTGTGGATCTCCTGTGGTGTTAGTGCCAAAGAAAGATGGCACTTGGCATATGTGCATCGACTACCGAGCACTGAACAAGATCACCATCAAGAACTGGTACCCCCTCCCTCGTATTGACGACCTGCTAGACAATTGAAGTATGCCGTTGTCTTCTCCAAGTTGGATCTTAAGTCAGGTTATCATCAAGTCAGCATCCGAGAGGAGGATACGTGGAAGACCGCGTTCAAAACACGACAAGGTCTGTTCGAATGGCTGGTCATGCCGTTTGGTCTCTGCAACGCCTCAGCTACCTTCATGCGTCTTATGAATGACGTATTGAGACAGTTCATCGACGACTTTGTGATCGTTTACCTCGACGACATACTAGTTTATAGTCGTTCGTGGGATGAGCACCTCATTTATGTCGAAAAGGTGTTCGAACAGCTTCGACAACATCGACTTCGCCTCAACCGTAAGAAGTGTGAGTTTGGCCAGCAAACTCTACTTTATCTAGGATTCATGGTCTGCAACGGTACATTGCAAATCGACCCCGATAAGGTAAAAGTGATTCGCGAGTGGCCGCGACCGAGAACAGTTACGGATGTGCGTAGTTTTGTGGGAGCATGCCAATATCTTCGAAAGTTTATCCGACACTTCTCAATTGTGGCTTCTCCATTGCATGCATTTACCAGGATCGATCAGAAGTTCGAGTGGACAGGGAAACATGAGGACACGTTTCTCTTGCTGAAAAGGAAGATCAGCAAGGCGCCTTTGTTGGCTTTGCCGAATCTCCAGAAACCGTTCGAGCTAGAAACTGATGCCTCAGGTTATGTGATGGGCGCTGTGCTCATGCAAGAAGGTCGACCAGTGGCATATCACTCTGAGTTATTCCAGGCATCTCTGAAGACCTACCCGACTTATGACAAAGAGTTGTGTGCATTGCATCAGGCCGTGAAACATTGACGGTGTTATCTCTTGGGTAAAGAGACTGTTGTCCACACCGACCATCAACCGTTGCAATATCTGCAAACTCAGTCCAAGCTACAGCAAGCTCGGCACATGAAGTGGATGTCGTATCTGCAGCAGTTTAATCTGATGATTAAATACAAGAAGGGCGTACACAACAAATTGGAGGACATGTTGTCGCGACCACCATTTACGACCCTCTGTTTATCAGCGTTCATGCAGATCGAGCCCTCATGTCATGATGACTATGCCAATATGTACAGTGAAGACCCTGATTTTCAAACAGCACTGACTGAGCTCGAAACAGGGAAACCTACAGAGTTCGTTCGTCGAGAAGGACTCTTGTACAAGGGCAATTTACTTTGCATACCTCGTGGAGCACCTCGAATTCAATGGATGCAAGAAGCGCACACATCGAAGGTAGCTGGTCACTTTGGGGTTACAAAGACGTTGCAAAATCTTCACCGACATGTGTTATGGCCGCGTATGCAGCAAGATGTGGCTAGTTTTGTTCGAGGTTGTGGTCTCTGGAGCATCTCGAAACTGGCAAACCGGAAATTAGGTTTGGACACTCCTTTGCCAGTTCCATCGCGACCATGGGAGAGCATATCCATGGATTTCTTGGGTGGATTGCCTAAGACTCGACGTGGCAACGACTATCTATTTGTGGTCGTTGATCGGTTCTCCAAAATGATTAATCTTATACCTTGTCAAAAGACTATCACGGGAGAAGAAGCAGCTCGGGTATTCTTTCAAAACATTTGGACACACTTCGGACTGCCGACTTCTATTGTGTCTGATCGCGATACCCGGTTCCTTAGTCACTTTTGGCGATCACTCTGGACGATGATGGACACCAAGCTAAAGAGGAGTACTGCCTTTCATCCGCAAACTGATGGTCAAACCGAAGTGGTAAATCGCACAGTCGTTCATCTTTTGTGAGGATATAACTCGAAGCACCTAAAGACCTGGGATGAAAGCATACCGTACCTGCAGTTTGCTTTTAATCGAACAGTGCATGGTTCGATTGGAAAGTCGCCGTTTGAGGTCTGTTTAGGATTTCTACCACAGAGTCCATTTGGCATGGAGTTTGTGATTCCTACCTCAGCACAAAACAACAAGGAAGCATCTGATCAGGATCGAGCACAAAAGTTCCTGGAAGGTATTCAACGACTCCATCGTGAGGTTGAACAAAACTTGCTGAAAACTCAACTCAAGCACAAGGCACGACATGATCGGCATCGAGTTGATGCGCAATTTCAAGAACGTGATATGATATGGTTACATCTGAATAAGGAGAGACTTAAAGGTGAAGGTAAGCAACTCAAACCCATTTGTTATGGTCCTTTTCGAATTTTGCGGAAAGTGGGTAATAATGGTTGTCAGCTCGAGTTATTCCATACATGGATATTTACTCGGTTGTCAATGTTGAGCACCTCAAACTCTTCGAGCCTTCAATGTTGGATGATGAGCCAGATACCACAGTACCATCTGTTGAAGACTTGGTCTATCAACGAGACGAACCTCTACGTAAAGATGTGATTCTGGAGAAGAAGGTGACTACCACCCGCAATGGCATAAAGGGGACTTTTCGAATCGGTCGGAAAGATCAACGAGTACGTGCGGCAAAGTGGTACACCAGAGAACATGGACAAGCCCAATTTCCACATCTCCAGTTTGATCGAGAGGTTGCAACAGGGGTTGGCTCCTTCTCAACAAGGGAGTCATGATCCGGGAGGATCTTCAAGTTCTGATCACATACGGTTTTGCGACCAAGTCCTGATCACATATGGCTTTGCGACCTTAACCGTGTTCGGAAAGGTTTCGCCACCATGGATGGGTCTGAGACCATGGATTGGTTCGCGACCATGAAAAGGAATTCGTTCCCTGTTCAGAATTGTAATCCGATCCAAATATGTAAAACTAAACTTATCTGTTTAGGACTAGTTAGTTATATGAGTCTAATACATTTAGGTTATTGAGTTTGATACGTACTCATACGATTGGACTATAAATACCTTGTAATAGGTCTAGTTTAGATCATCAAAGACTCATAGAATTTATTTGAGTTTTGGACACTTATAGTTCCTTCGACGTAGACAAGTGTGTCTAACGTTCGACGTGTGAAGCCCTCTTTGAAATAAAGAGTTGTGCAATTACATTGAACTGTGTTTTCGATCAACCTTTGGGTTTTGGTACTTCCGAGTAAGATCCCATTATTCCTCATATTAGAATCTGGGCAAGTCTAGTGCGAAAACCAAGGTTAGGTCTCAAACGGATCATGGGAGCACTTTCCCATTGGTCGGCCGCGTTTAGAGCGGCCCATCCATCCGTACGGTGCGCTAGCAGACTACGAGGACTCGGTTGATTGGCCAACCATGGGAGCCCGTTGGCTGGGAGGTTGACCGAGGTGGTCATCGTCACAGATTCACCGCTGTTACGTGGCGTACCTGGGAGAGTTTGATCTCCTACCGGATGCACGCGTCATATGGAGACGATGGACACCGGAGCACATCTCCCTGGTTGCACCACATGGCATTTCCTCGCATTGCACAGCGGGCCAGGACTGCTGGCTTGAAAGGAATCTAGGATATCGACTAGAGGGGGGGTGAATAGGCGATTTTAACAAATTATCAATAAGACAAACAATTGGTAGTAAATGAGAGCAAATTAAATAACACAAGATGAACAATTGCAACACAAGGATATATCCCGTGGTCTCGGTGATTTGCCGATCACCCCTAATCCACGTTGAGGCAAACTCAAATCTCTAACCGCTCCTCTATCTAGTCAACCTTCTCTCGAGAAGTGACCTAGATCTTGAGCCGGACTAATGTGATGAGTTATCCAAACCTCGATTTCACTAAGGATGCACTTTACTGCTCCGGCAAGGCGTGCTCAACCCTTTCACAAGACGTTTTGAGGCTTCTTCACAATCTTCCTTGAAGAGCTCTCCAAAACCTTTCTCCTAGCCGTCTAGGAGCCGGCAAACTCCAAGAGTAACAAGCCGGTGATGATCACTTAGCCTTCTTCTAGTGCCACGAGGTTGATTTAATTATCTAGATGCAATGCACTAGAAGATCTCAAATGCACACTCTCACAAATTCGAGAATTTGAACCCTAGAGTGTATGAAATGTGCTAAAGCTCTCAAGGATGATGACAATGCTCAAATTATGCCAAAGGTCGTGAACAGGGCCGTGCATGGGAGTATATATACCCCTCACAATAAATATAGCCGTTACAGGCCGTTGAGAGAAAAAGCTCACTTGGCGGTCAGACCGCAGGTATAAACTCGGTCAGACCGCCGCAATTGCAACGGCATTAAACAGGCGCAATAAATGCTCAACTGCCCTTGTCAGGCACACACACGGTCAGACCGGAGCCTATTTCGGTCAGACCGTGAAGCTGTCCAGAGACGACCTAGTTTCTGGACACCTTATACGGTCAGGCCGATAAAAACGGACAGACCGGCCATACGGTCAGACCGTAGTACAAAAATACGGTCAGACTGATTTCGCGGTCAGACCGGTCTAATAAAACGGTCAGACCGTAATAGCTCAAAACAACAGAAAGATAGTTCATGAGGTTCCAGGAGACTGACCTAGGTTTTAACTACGGACAGACCGACCTTATAAAGGTATATACTATACTAAGACATAACGTCGGTCAGTCCGTGAATTCGGTCAGACTGGTCCAACATACGGTCAGACCGACTGAGACAGTGCTGAGCAGAATTGAGCTGAAACAAGCATTTTCAAAGTATATGATCTTCTAGTATGCAATGCAAGTTGATTTTATGACTTGTGGCACATAGATGAAGTATTTTGTGATACACCACATGCTCCTCTTAATAGTACGGCAACTATCCTAAAATCCGGTCAAAATTCTTCTCTAATCACCTTAGACCAGTAAAAATGGAAAAGACCCTATTTCATACCTTTGTCCTTTTGATCAATGCTCTTTCTTCATCATGAGGCTCTTTCTTCGCCTTTCATTAACCTGTCTTTAAGTATCTTCTTGACACAACTAGGCAGGTAACGTTAGTATAGCATTTGAAGTTGTCATTAATTATTAAAACATTCTATAGGAGCCTAGAAGCTACATGGCTTACATGTCGGCACATGGTGTTCTCACATGTAGTGGAGCCATATTTTCCGGAGAGGGTGATGCGCCAATTCGGGCTACACCAGCAGATACCATCCCTGGAAATAAATCGACAATGCCATCTCCAACGGGAGATTCACGTGTATGCCTGGAACATTTTCTATATCTCATGTACGCACTCATATTTGTTTATTTCCTTGCTTTATGTGCATCATGTCACCCTTTGCAGACAAACACGTAGAGGAAAACACTCCGACAACTGGCAGAGCAAGAATGCCAAATGGGTCGACGAGTGGGAGGACCACGCAGCGACGGATGTTGTTGTAGAGGAGCGGCCGTACGACCCTGCGACATACCAGGCCTATCTTCAGTGGTACGTGCCGCGCACCCGCACGCGACTTGCTCGTGCGGCCCCCCTTTGCCAACAGAACTATCACAAGACAGTCTTTGACTAGGCCTTGATGTTCAGTTCCCAGGCCGGATACATTGCTTGATACGTTCGTCTTGGCTGGATACTTATGTTCATCTCTTATCTTATCTATTTCTTGAAAGTTCCCATATGAGTTTTGCATGTGCAGGTTGACATAGCGGTGGCCATCGACACGCAGGTGGAAAACCTGTTTTCTAGCCTTTCTCAGGGAGGACAACGATTCAAGACGGTGGCGCGTGGTGCCCTACATTCCATCGGTATAGGAGCACAGCAACTCTTCTTCGACCTAACTTGTGGCCGAAAGACAGATGGATCGGTTCCACACTAGAGAGGGGCCCGGCCACCTAGCCCGATATCAGCCCGGCCTAGCCTGGGTGGTGCTCGACTGAGCACTTCGTCAGCATGACGCAGTCATCGTGACACATCGTCAACCTGGGGAGGTGACGTACCGGATACGTCCGCCGGCCCGTCTCAGTTTCGTCGTTCCTCGTCAATGCACAGTGCTCGACACAGAGATCTACATATTGGGGGCCCATCGCGACATCGCACTCCCAATTCAGATGACTCCGATGATGAGGACGACATCCGTCATCAAGACGAGGAGGATGCGAGTAGGGCGTTGGCAGAGCGGCTTGCGGCTGACGAAGATTGGGACCAGGCTCATGTTGAGCAGACGGCCCAGGGACAGGGACACTTAGTTCATTGGGGGTCTACGCAACTGAGCTGGGGGGATCCCGCCCACGACCACATGTATCAACACGACGGTCGTGAGTACTACGCTCCGCAGTGGGGCGAGGCCAATTGGGTGGCAAAACAGCGGGACAACGACGATTGGGTCTTGAGCATGTTAGGGATGCACGACCCTCATGAGCATCAGAACTACCAACTGGATGAGTTAGCGCAGAGTGAGCTCGAAGATCACCCTCTACCGACACAGCCATCTCAGGGTCATGCAGGTACTGAGCGGCATGGTCCTTCTACCGTGGCTGGGCGACGATCACACGTGTCACCTGATCCGTACTCACCATCGCCTTTTCAGAGAGATAGGCATGGGCATAAGAGGGGTCGTCCGAAGCCATAGCGAACATGTACTAACACTTTTATTTTTCAGCGTGTTACATTCAAAATGAATCATGCAGTTAACTAGATTTCTTATATATTTTTTTATATGTATATACATACATACATACATACATATATATATTTTTATTATATGTATATATATATATACATACATATATGTAAATACATATACATATACATATATACATATATATACATGTATACATGTATATGTATATATATATACATATATATGTATATGTATATATATATATACATATAAGCCCGGTTGTCCCGGTCAGCCCCGCCGTCTTTTCGTCCGGGGGGAGGGAGGAGTTGGTATAGTAGGTCCAGGCGGAGATCCCTGTTGGTTTTGTCGGGGGTTCCGAGGTAGCGTCGCCCTTTTAGCCGTGTGATAGGCGTTTGGTGGGTGTAAATCGCGAAAGGAACACTGCAAAGGAACGAGGTTGATCTTAATTGTGGGAGTTGTCCCTGCCATTGACTGGAAACTGTCCATTACTCTCTCTTCTGTACTAAAAGACGTCTTGGCTGATTAGGACTCGGAGCACTGCTATTAGGGCTATAGCCTCAAGCAGAAAAGGTCTATTAAAACAATGTCGGTTAAAAGTGGTTCTTCTATATGTTTTGAGGATGCGGGAAAAAATATTGCGAATTGGAAGACTTCCAGGGAAACTACTATTAAATCTGATTTTGAAATAGATAAACCTCTTCTTAGACTTGAGTTTGCTCTACCTAAAAACAAAATGAAAAAAAAAAGATTTTTCAATAAAGTTAAAGAACCTTTCAAAACTAAAATCAGAGATCTTTGGTATGCTGATATGATAAAACAAAAAAGAAATATATTTTTCTTTGACTGGTATGAGGATTCCTTTTGGATTCATGTTGAAGATCATTTATATGAAAAACCAGATCATACTTCCAAAAAGGAATTAAAAAATATTGATCATCCTGTTTCTGAACCTGTTCAGAACATCTCTCTTGAAGATCATCTTCCTTCTGAGCCTGTTCAGGTTCTTCTTAAAGAAGCTTGTTCTTCAAAAGAGTCAGAGGGGAATACCCTTCATAAACTCAAACATACAAACTCTTTAGAAGAGATGGATGAGAGTGCCCTTGATGAACCTATACATACAAGTCATCTCTTAGATCATCAAGGTCTAAAAGAAATCTCTTCAAATACTCTTGTTAACCAAACTGAGGTAGTCAAAATTTATCCCCCCTCTAGCCTTCATCATCCTGAGACTAATACTAAGAAGAATCAAGAAAATCAACATTTTGTGCCTAGGAGTAATAAAGAATTGAGGTTTTCAGAGGTGGTGATTAGAGACTTGTGGCAGGAAAATCCCATGATTCTATTTAACAACCTAGTTAACTATCCTACAAAAATAGATCATGCTCCTGACCAAAGAATCAATTCTCTTGTCAAAAAAGCCACTCCTTGGTATCAGAGCAATTATGAAGGAAAAAACAAAAAATTGATTGATGAAGAACAACTAATTGATATAAGATGTGCAATCATATCAGATTTCGGAGATATTAATAATAAGATTTATATTCTCTCTAAATTATATGTTGGGAAGCAAAACTTCTTGGGAGAATTTAGTCTTTGCCTTAGAGCTCAAAAAGATTGGTATGATTCTAGAAAAAAGAGAAACAGAGATATGCAGCATAAAAATGATATATGTTTTAATCTTGAAGAACAATCTCTGTTGTGTTCGGATTCAAATGATTGGAAAACAATTATTTGTACATGTAATAGATGACTGTTCACTATGAGATCAGAAGAAGTCCCTGATGAAGGTGTTCAGGTTCTTACAAATATTGAGCAATTTATTTTGGATACAATTGATTCAATTCAAGGTCCAGGAGAGAAGAGAAGTCAACTGGAAAAATACATATCTTTGATTAAAAGCCCTAAGAAATTTGATAAAAAGTTCATTCATAATAAAGGGTTTTTTAGCATAGAAGAAGACATCCAGAAGACTTTAGATTTTAAAGAAAAGCAATTTTTGCTTAATGATCTAAAGAGAGAACAAAATGTTATAAAAAGAGAGTTACAAGATCTTAAAAAGAAAACGCATATCTTGAATTTTCATAAACTCAGTATTTCTAAAAACGTTTTCCAAAATGATTTGGGATTAAAAGAAACTTCTAGAGATTTTGTTGGTTCAATAGAAAAATATTTCAAACAAAAATGGCATGCTGAGATTTTATATAAGTTTCCTGATGGTCATATCTTTAAACACAAAACTTTGCTTGACTCAGGAGCTGATGTTAATTGCATTAGAGAAGGTATAGTCCCTCTTAAGATATTTTCAAAAAACTACTCATAAAATTAATGCAGCTGATGGTAATCCTTTAGAAGTAAAGTATAAAATCCCTGAAATTTATGTTTGTATTTCTGGAGTTTGTATCAAAACATCTTTCCTTTTAGTTAGAAATCTTAGACAGAGAGTCATCTTGGGAACACCATTTTTGTCTCTTATAAGACCTTTTTTGGTAACTACTTAAGGTATCCAATTCAAGACTAAAGGTAAGAATGTTACTATCAAATTTTGTTCAAAACCTAGTGAGACTATGTTAAATCAGCTTAGAGAAATCATATGTTACAAAGAGCAATTTATTCAGCAGATCTCTTCAGAGATTCAAAATATTAGGATAGATAAAATTCTTGATGATGCTAATTTTCAAAAGAAGTAGAAAAATTTACATGAAAAGTTTACTAAAGAAATTTGTTCTGATCTCCCTTCTGCTTTCTGGCATAGGAAAAAACATGTTGTAGGTTTTCCTTATATTTCTGATTTTAATGAAGAAAATATTCCCACTAAAGCCAGACTTATACAAATGAATAAAAGGCTGCTTGAAATTTGCAAAGAAGAAATTGAAAATCTTTTGCAAAAAAATCTGATTAGAAGGAGCTCTTCTCCTTAGAGTTGTGCTGCCTTTTATGTTGAAAATGCTGCCAAAAAAGAAAGGGGTGTGCCTAGACTAGTAATTAATTATAGACCCTTGAATAAAGTACTGCAATGGATTAGATATCCTATCCCTAATAAACAAGATCTAATTAGGAGAATTCAATGAGCTAAAATTTATTCAAAATTTGATATGAAATCTAGGTTTTGGCAAATTCAGATAAAAGAAGAAGACAGGTATAAAACTGCTTTTACCACTCCTTTTGGACATTATGAGTGGAATGTCATGCCTTTTGGTTTAAAAAAATGCACCTTCTGAGTTTCAAAGAATAATGAATGAAATTTTCTTGCCCTACACATCTTTTATCATTGTCTACATAGATGATGTTTTGGTATTCTCTCAAGATATTGATCAACATTGGAAACATCTAAATATTTTCTACAAAACTATTATGTACAATGGCCTCGTAATATCTGCTAGAAAAATGAAACTTTTCCAAATTGATATTCAATTTATGGGGTATAGAATTCGTTTTGATCAAATCACACCTATTGCTAGGGTTATTGACTTTGCTGATAAATTCCCAGATGAAATAAAACAAGGTTAAGAAATTATCTTGTTTACACATAGTTGATCAAGATGCTCTCAAAATTATTGAAACTGATGCCTCAGACATAGGCTTCGGAGGTATCTTAAAACAAAAGATGGGATCCTCTGAGCAATTAGTCAGGTTCACTTCAGGGACTTGGAATAATGCTCAGAAAATTATTCTACCATCAAGAAAGAAATCTTGGCAATTGTCAAGGTTATCTCAAAATTTCAAGGAGAACTTCTAAATAAGCAATTCCTGCTGCGAATCGATTGTAAAGCAGCAAAAAATGTCCTTCAAAAGGATGTCGAAAATCTGGTTTCAAAGCAAATATTTGCTAGATGGCAAGCAATATTATCATGTTTTGACTTTCAAATTGAACCTATTAAGGGAGAAAATAATTCACTCCCAGACTTCTTGTCTCGTGAATTTTTACAGGGACATGACCCCCAAGAGGGATATATCAACAAGTGGGAGACCGGTTGAGTACTCCCCAAGCAAACAAAAACTCTCCAACATATATCCTGAGAGTTCAACTCAAAACCCACAATGATGCTACAAGATTTTGGGCATACATCTCAATATATTCTCAAAACAGAGGAACATATATTGCCTCTGAAATTCAATGATTTGAATCTTGGTCTCAAAAATATTATGACCAAGTATTTTTCAAAACAATCATATTTTGTGCCTAAATCTCCAGGCAAAGATAAAAAATATTATGAAGAAATCTTGCTTGAAACTAGAAGTGCTCAAATATATCACACTATGGGGATTGACAAGGAAACAACATATACCAAGCTACTCATTAATAAAATTATAGATTTGGAAGAATGGGATACCGCTTCCAACCCATATATATCTAGATCACTTTATTCATATAGTCCTAACAAATAATTATTGGGACTATCAAGATGCATGGCAAAATGTTCTACTATTTCAAAATATTCAAATGAAGCATTCATGATTGATCCGCTTCAAAGAAAATTATCCAATATACCACTATGGTTCTTTAAAAACTTCTGGCTCAAGATAGGAACTATTCCAGAAATCCTTCCAGATGAAGTTATGAAGAAGGTGGCTAAAGAATCTACCAGAGATCTGAAGGAATATCCTTTTGTCCTGATGCAATTCTGTTCAAAGACAGGGATGCCTTGGATCATGAAGTGGGAATTGGAGTTATGTCACAACCAATTTCCGGCTGCCATAATAAGGAAATATCAGGTAAAATGGTGGGATAAGTTTGACATAAAACCAATTGTGCAAAGAAAGAGGAACATAACAAAGTCCCACAAATCTAACATGATTAGCCTAAAAGAAAAGATTACAAAGGAATTACTCCTAAAGAAACCAGGACTGTTAGAAGCTGAGCTACAATTTCAAGTCTACGAAACAATGTTCAAAATGATACAAGAAAGTCCACAACCGTTAGATTCAAGGGCTCCATGACGAAGCCTAGAAGATAAATTTTCACAAGCCAGTGACTCTGGAACCTCATCTTCTCAAAAGATTAATTATTATACCATATTTAAGCAAGAAAATCAGGAGGAGACATCAGATTTTACTACCTCCTTAAAGGATTAACAAAATCTGAAGATGAAGTAGTTTCATGAAGACTAAAATATTCCAAGATACATCAATAATGGAAACATGACAAGATGTAAGAGTCAAAAGGTATTCTACATGAAGAAAACTTTGACAAGACATAGGAGTCAAAAGGCACTCCACTTGAAGACAAGAAGGATAAATTATATGGCAATACTATTCAAAAGGACAAATTATATGAAGAAACTATTGAAAGAGTCATTCTCATGGATCTACATACATCCAAGACCCCTATAAAAGGAGGAGTCTCTCAAGCAAGAAGGAGCAAGTTAAGTCGAGCAAGTGAGAAAGTTGGAAGACAACACACAAGTGAGAAGAGAACACCACACACAACACTCTTCCATCCCATTTCGACTACACTTCCACTCCACTTCTACCTTAACTTCCATTTCACTTGTAAATAAAATCTAACTAGTATGTAAATAGACTTGCACTAAATAAAGACTCTATATAGAGAGTCGTAGTGTGTAAAATTTGTACAAAACTTGAATGCATGAACTGAACTGAACGCATGTACTGAACTTGAATGTGAACTAGTACGTGAGTGAAGGAAGCAGAAGCACTCGCCTTCTGCCTTTGTAAGTATCATGCTTTCTTAATATAATTATTCCTTTTGTATATTTCTGTTCTTATTATCTCTTTGCTTTCTTGTTGTAGTTTACTGTTTTTCATTACTGTTTATTTTCTACTTTTCTTATGTGATTTACTGTTTATCTTCTTGCATTGAATGTTTAATATTTCTTTATTTTCTTTCTTTGCATTAGTTTAGGTTTTCATCCTTGGTTTCTGAAAATAGAAATAGTTCTCATATCACCATTGCTATATTAGAACCATTATCTTAGCCTTACCTTGTCGATGTATATGTATATATATATATACATGTACATGTATACATATATATACATATACATATATATGTATATATATATATATATATATATATATATATATATATATATATACATGTATGTACATATACATATACATATGCATATATATACATACATACATATATATACATACATACATACATATACATACATACATACATACATACATACATACATACATGTATATACATATACATATACATATACATATGCATATATATATACATATACATATACATGTACATGTTTTTCAATGTTAAAAACTCATGTAGTACTAGAATAGATAAAATCGACAAGCGGTTGTGGTCGATGAGTGTCTTGTCGAGTTCTACAAGCTGTGGTCGTGGTCGAGAGCCTCGACAAGGACCATGTCGTGCGTTGGGTGCTCGACATGCTGGTCGAAACACGACAGCCAGCTTGTCAAGCACTGGAAGCTCGACAGGCTGACGTGGCAGGGCATTTTTGTAAATTCTTGCAACTGTGGGTTAGTTTTGCAATTTTTTTTTAATCTGGGTTATTTATAAAAAAAATCTGGATCATGTGATTAATTTGTGTTGACTTTAAGCAAATTGTTGTGAGTCGTTGGATTTGATCCAACACTCCCACTTGCATTTCTTCCGCATATTACTTGGTTGTCACCTGAATCCCACATGGCACAACCCATGTTGAAAGAAGACTTGAGCATTTTTCAAATTAGGTTAGACTCGATCAAAACTAGATATAAACCCAATATAATTGAACTGGTTAGAAATATGTTGAAACTAGTCAAGCTCACATCAAATCATATAGGTTCAAATAAGCCATATAACTCATGTTCAAATAAAAACATAGACTTTTTCTTTTTAAATTTTTGGGGTGTAACGTTCCACGAAGATTAGACTCAGGTCTCGCCCTAATCTTTGACAGAGTTGAGACTAGTATTGAGGCCAAATAACCCCAAAAATAATTAAATAAAAACATTTTTGAAGTTACATTGTAATATATGCTACTCTATAAAAATGAGAGATAAATTTTGATTTACTCTTCTAATTTTATGTACTTATATATTTCGTATCACAGTTATATCTAATCAAATAGTCCATACTTGCAGGTGGATTATTTGTTTTTTTCTTTTGTTTTTATGAACACAAGCATTTGTGTTAACTAGGACGATGCCCACGTGTTGCGGCGGGAATTGAGGGAATATGTATTTATATGATAATAGAGTGTGTGGATTAGGTTTGGTACTGGTTATTTTGTGGTTTTGTTATTTTTTTGTTTTGAAAGTATCATGAATACAGTCGGCAGTGTTTACAATTGGTAGAGGATGAATACTTTTGGGATGGGATGAGTAGTCTCAAAATGTTAATTAGGATGATATTTGGTTGGGTGGGAACATTTTAGCAAATGGTTACAATTAGTTTTGAAGTAGTGATGGTGAATCAGACGGTGATGTGTATGGTTTGTTGAGGTTTATCTAGTTTGTGATGGGGGACTGTGTGCTGGCATGAATGGGATGGGTACGATCAGGCATTGTATCGGTTAGTTTAGAATGGAATGTTTATGATTAGGTTTCGGTCAGATTCGAGCAAGTATGTTGTTGAGGAGCATGAACAGAGGTTGTATTTTTCCAAGTGAAGAAATTGAAACTATTCCAATATTACCAGATTTAAAAGGATGGATATATTTGTGTGTGTTTAGAGATGATTATTTTGCGAGTATCATTTTGGCGTTTATTGCTTGTAGTTGCAGTAGTTCTTTTTGAGTATGAACATTTTATTGGTGTGGACTATCAGTTTTGGTATGGATGGTTATGATCAGTTGTTGTGTTGATTGGTTGGGTATGCTATGGATGACGGGCACGAGGTATTGGGAATTGGATTGATGGCTTTATAATTATATGTGCACGATCAGGTATTTTTTGTGGATCATGAACAGAGATTGTATTTTTTTGAATTGGATGATCAGAGGTAGGATTTATTTGAGTATTAGCAGATTTTAAAAGGATGAATATAATTGTGTGTGTTGAGATATGATTATTTTGTGAGTATGATTTTGGTATTTATTTTTTGTAGCTGCAGAACTTTTTTTTTTTTTTTGAATATGAACATTTTATTGGATGTGTACGACCAGTCTCAGTTGTTGTGTTGATTGGTTGGGCATGTTATGGATCACGGGGATGAGGTATTGGTTATTATATTGATGGGTTTATAATTATATTGGTTTAGTTGACTGTGAACAAAGTCTATGTTTTTTTGAAGGGGACGATGGCATGTATGTCTATTTGATCATGGTCACTTTGTTAGTTAAATAGCCACGTGTATTACTGGTTGTTTTTGAGTGAGGTGGTTTGGTTGTGCTTATGTGGTAAGGTTTTGTGGTTG
The DNA here is from genome assembly GCA_019359835.1 of Pharus latifolius. Taxonomy (NCBI): domain Eukaryota; kingdom Viridiplantae; phylum Streptophyta; class Magnoliopsida; order Poales; family Poaceae; genus Pharus; species Pharus latifolius. The sequence goes on along the minus strand of CM033321.1, from coordinate 92,773,665 downwards.
AATGTCATAGTTAACTCGGAGGGGTCAAGGTATTTATTAGTTGAAAATTTTAATGTTTAAGTGATCTGTGAATATGGTTGAGTAGATAAAACGACATAGTTTTGATTTGTTTTTTTGTGGATAATCACAATATTTCTGAATGGTATGGGTTTCAGCAGGGCTTGTATTGTATATGTTAGGATTATATGGTCATGCTTGTGCCAATCTGACGAATAGGAGTGGGAGGCAACAATTGAATTTAATTTCTTCATGAGCACGTTTTGGGTTGGGTTGATCTGGTTTATTTTGGATGAAAATAGATGATTGTATGTAGGTTCATTTGAGTATTATCAGTTTTTTAGTTGAAGAGTCATGTGTGTTTCGATTTTGCTTGATGTTGATTGGTTTTTGGGTGGAACTGTGAAATGTTTGTTATTTTACAAAAAAGACTTTGGTTGAATTATCATTTTGAATTTGGTGTTGGATCCATCTGTTATGGTGGGTTGGTTGTGTGGATGTATTTATTTATAGAGAAGGGGGGTTTTTATTGGTTGGTGTGTAGGACCAAAAATGCTGGTGTGTACGACCAGGAAAGAGGGGCTTTGGGCTGGGTAAGTTTTTGTCTGCGTGGTACAGAAAGGCTGCTGTGTACGATCAGGAAAGAGGGGTTTTAAGCTGATAATTGTATAAGGAAACGTTAAGTTTAGTTGGAAAATGCTATTATTCGATGCTTGCAAACTGTTTGGCTGGAAATTTTATGTGCAATTTTTCATCATTTGGACAAAATTATTGCACAATTGTGTTCTATGTGTTTCAGAGGTCAATCATACAAAATCTGGGTCAATTTGCAGTTGATTTGAGCCCTGTTTGATTGCACGTGTGGCCGAATTTTAGTCGGATTTGAACACAAACACGATCGGTGTTGAAGGATTCAGCTGTGGCCGAATGGATGGATTCGATCATGTATAGGGTCCATTGTTTCCATGTTGGGGCCGCCGATAATTGTAGAAATTGCATAAGATAAGTCTAAGTTTAGTTGAAAAATCTTATTATTTCTACAAAATTATTTTACAATTATGTTCTATGTGTTTCATGGATCAAGTATACAAAATTTGAGCCAATTTGGGGTTCATTTGGTGTCTATTTGAGCACATTTAAAAATTGGACAGAGAAGGTCTGGTCGAGGGGGAAATGAAGGTCGTGGTGAAATGTCCTTTGAACTCAATTAGTCACTCCCGCGTGGTCGAATTTTAGTCGAACTTGTACAGAAAAACTACTGAGGGTCGAAGGAGTTAGATCTGGTTGAAAGTTTGGAGTTGACCATGTTTAGGGCGTATGTTTTCCATCTTGGAGTGGTTGATAAGTATAGGAATTGTGTAAGAAAACTTTAAGTTTAGTTGAAAAATTCTATTATTTCGTGGTTGGGAATTTTTTGTCACGATATTTTATGTGCAAATTTTTATCGTTTGTACAAAATTATTTCACAGTTGTGTTATATGTGTTTTAGGGATGAATCGTACAAAATTTGAGCCAATTTGCAGTTCATTCGACCTCTATTTTAGTACATTTCAAAATTGGAGAGAGAAAATTATCTGGTGGTTAAAATTTGGGAAACAGCGGCTTGGTCGAAGGAGAAGGATAGGTCGAACTGGAAGCTCTGGTCAAAAGGGAAATTGTGGGCATGGTCGAATGGGATTTGAACATAACCAGTTACTTACAAATTCTTTGATGGTACATTTTATGTGCAAATTTTTATCATCTGTACAAAAGTATTTCACAATTGTGTTCTATGTATTTCAAGGATCAAGCATACAAAATTTGAGTCAATTTGGAGTTGATTTGTTTCCTATTTGTCCACTTTTAAAAATTGAACAGAGAAGGTATGGTCGGAGGGGAAATGTTGGCAGTGGTCGAATGCGCCTCGGATTCAATAGGTCAGTCACGCGTGGTCGAAATTTAGCCGGACTGGAACAGAAAGATGATCAGTGGTAGAAGGAGTCATATCTGGTCGGAAGTTTGGAGCCGACTGTTTATAAGTCTACAGATTGCATATGAAAATCTTAAGTTTAGTGGTAAAAGTTTATTATTTGTAATTTTTATCATTTGTAAAAAATTATTTCAGAATTGTGTTGTATGTGTTTCAGGGATCAAGCATTCAAAATTTGACCTAATTTGGAGTTTATTTGAGTCCTATTTCAACATATTCTAAAATCGGACAGAGAAAACTATCCGGTGGTCAAAATTTGAGAAACAGCGACCTGGTCGGAGGGAAGAATAGGTCGAATTGGGAGTGCTGGTCGAAAGGGAAATTCAGCACGTGGTCGAATGGAATTCGAACATAATCAGTTAGTCACAAATTCTTTGACGGGACATTTCATGTGCAAATTGTCATAATTTTTACAAACTTATTTCAAAATTGTGTTCTATGTATTTTAGGAATGAAGCATACAAAATTTGAGTCAATTTGGAGTTCATTTGGGCCCTATTTGATCACTCTCAAAAATTACATTTAACACAGAGCCGGTAGTATTATATTAGGGCTACAGCGAACTGGTCGAAGGAGAAGCACTGATCGAATGTGAAGGTCTGGTCGGAAGGCAAATGTTGGTCATGCTAGAATGCCAATCGAACACTACCATTTAGTCATACGTGGGCGTATTTTACTCGGATTTGAACATGAACACGATCGGTGGTTAATGGAGCCAAGTGTGGGCTCATTTCATTTGACCAATCGTCTCCTTCGACCACACTGTTGTTGTTCTAATTTTGACCAGTATATAGTTTTCTTCGTTCAATTCTTAAAAGTGGTCAAATAGGGGCGAAACGAACCCGAAATTGGGTGAAATTTTGTGTGCTCAATCTTCTACACACATCGAAGGCAACTGCGAAATAATTTTGTAGAAATGGTTAAAATTTCTACATAAAATGTCGTGTCAAATAATTTGAGCAAAATCAGGCATAACATAAATTTTTGGCAAGACATTTTATGGGCAAATTTTCATGATTTGTAAAAATTTATTTCATAATTGTATTCTATGTGTTTGATGGATCAAGCATACAAATTTTCAGCCAATTTGAAACCATAAGTTTAGTTGAAAAATTCTATCATTTCATGGTTGGGAATTCTTTGCCACGACATCTTCTGTGCAAATTTTCATCGTTTGTACAAAATTATTTCATAATTGTGTTCTATATGTTTTAGGGATCAAGCACACAAAATTTGAGCCAATTTGCAGTTCGTTTGACGTTTATTTTAGCACATTTCAAAACTGGACAGGGAAATTATCTGGTGGTCAAAATTTGGGAAAAAGCGGCTTGGTCGAAGGACAGCGATTGGTCAAATTGGAAGCTCTCCTCGAAAGGGAAATTCAGTCCGTGGTCGAATGGCATTCGAGGATAACAAGTCTGTCACAAATTCTTTGACGGGACATTTTATGCGCAAATTGTCATCATTTTTACAAAATTATTTCGGAATTGTGTCCTATGTATTTCAAGGATCAAGCATAGAAAATTTGAGTCAATTTGGACTTTATTTGGGCACAATTTGATCACTTTAAAAAATTGGACAGAGATGGTGGAGTAGGAGGGGAATTGTGGGGTGTAGTCGAATGTGCTCCAAACTCAATGAGTTACTCATGACTGGTCGAATTCTAGCGGGACTCGAACACAAAGACCATTGGCAATTGAAAATTTCTATTATTTTATGCTTGGAAAATATTTTACAGAGTATTTTATGCGCAAATTTTGATGTTTTGTACAAAATTATTTCACATTTGTGTTGTATGTGGTTCAGGGATCAATCATACAAACTTTGAGCCAATTTGGAGTTCATTTGACAGCTATTTGAAACGGACTGAATTTCGCTTTTGAGTAGAGCTTCCAATTCGACCTATCCCTCTCCTTCGACCAAGCCACTGTTTCCCAAATTTTGACCACCAGATAATTTCCTTAGAGCAGCAAATACAAATTTTAAATGTAGTCAAATAGGAGGCTAAGGAACTCCAAATTGGCTCAAATTTTGTATGCTTGATCTTTGGAGTAGATAGAACACAGTTGCATAATAATTTTGTAGAAACGATGAAAATCCGCACATAATGTATCGTGTAAAAGTATTTTCAAGCATGAAGTATGGCTAATCATTGAAGTGAGTGGTCAAATATTTGTGGTTGAAGGCTTGGAGTCAATCATGTGTAGGGAACACTCATTCGACCAATGGTTTTCATTCGACCAGGCAGCTGTTGCTACAATTTTGAGCAGTACATAGCTTTGTCTGTGCAAGTTTTGAATACGTACAGTGAAATAGGGGGCAAACGAACTCCAAATTGGCTCAAAATCTTGTATGCCTGATTCATGAAATAGATAGAACACAGTTGTGAAATAATTCTGTAGAAAGGATGAAATTTGGCACATAAAATGTCGTGTCAAAGAATTTCAAAGCATAAAGTATGGGTAAGCATTTAAGTGAGTGGTCAAATCGTTGGGGTCGAAAGGTTGGATTCGTTCGTGTGTAGGGCGCAGCTCATTCGACCAATGTTTTTTGTTAGACCAGGCTGCTGTTGCTGTAATTTTGAGTAGTACACAGCTTTATTTGCTCAATTTTTAAATGCAATCAAATAAGGGGCGAAATGAATTCCAAATTGGTTCAAATTCTGTATGCTTGATCCCTGAAATAGATTGAACACCGTTGCGAAATAATTTTGTAGAAATGATGAAGATTTGTACATAAAATGTCGCGTCAAAGAATTTCGAAGCATGAAGTTGTAAGATCGAGGATGCCGACTAAAGGGGGAGAATAAGAGGCTTTAAAATTTTTCAAATAAAACAACTTTTGCGAAGAAAAGAACCAAAAATAGTTTAACAAAATATTCCACAATTAAAAGAAAGAGAAAGAGAGAACAAACATAAAGATTTTTCCCGAGGTCTCGGAGACTTGCCCGGTCTTCCCTACTCCTCGTTGAAGCACTCAAATGAATGAGTTTTGCTTCAATATCCACGAAGGATATTTCTCACTAGTGGTTGCTCCTTGTCCACTCCGGAAAGGTGAGCACCGATGTCTTTTATAATCACGCTGAGTCTCTTCAACAATCTCCGAACAGAAGAGGTCAACGGCCACGCCACCAAACCGTCTAGGTGAGGGCGTTCACCAAGAGTAATAAGTTGCAAGATCTCTTCTATACCTCCAACATGCACCGAGAAACTCTAAGTATGCAAAAATGACGCGAACAGAAAACTCGGTGGATCACAGAAGCTCACGACTTGATCAAAAGATCAAGATTTTGTGTTAAGAACTAAAACTCAAGTGTGTATATGAATATGAGGCTGCTTAATCTATGAAACAATAGCTCAAAACCTCTATTTATAGCCTCAAGAATCAAATTAGCCGTTGGAGCTCGCAAGCAAAAGAAACAGTGCATGCTGACAGTCAGCATGGGTCACGACCAGAAAGAAGTAAAATCCGAAGAAAACTTAGCTAGCCGTTTGAGGTCGTATATGGAAACAAAACAACACATACTGACAGTCAGCATCTACCTCAACGGGTGACAAAAATTACGGATAAAACTTTGCTAGCCGTTTGTGGTTGTAAATGGAAACTGATACCTCATACTGACAGTCAGCATCGACCACAAAAACGACTAGTTAAAACAAATTCTCAAAAACAACAGCTCGAGGTCAAACTTCATGCTGACAGTCAGCAACACATACTGATAGTCAGCATAGTTCAAAAGATTTTAGCTCAAGAAAACATGCATGCTCTCTGGACAATTGTTAGTTTAAACAGACTGACATTTATACTGATAGTCAGCATAGATAAAAACAGTCATAACTTGTGGTTCAGAAGTCCGATTTAAGTGTTTGATAGCTCGTTTGAAAGATAATTTAAAGGGATATCTTTTGTCAATAGAAGCAAAAACCAGATCTGCCTAGATCTTTCTAGAAAATGCAAAAAATACTCCTGCTATCAAAAATTCATCCGAAAAACCAAATCTTTTCAAAACAAATCTAACCGAAAAGAATGAATGCAATGACCTAAGAGTTTCTCGGTTTATGCTAGAAATGTAGAGAAGACTTGCAACCCCTCTTTATAGTACAGTTAAAACTAAAAACAAATTTCTAAACCAATCAAACTTCAAACACCGAGATCGATAAAAATAAAAACAGATTTTTATCTCAGATCCTTTGCATCCTTAATCTTGCAATTTGCGTCTTGTCTTTATATTTTGCGACTTGTGCTTTACCTCTTTCGCGTTGGGTTCATCTTGATCATCTTGCATGTCTTCCCAACACAACTCTGTATCAAATAGCTCAAAAACACAATTAGTCTGAAACGCTTGTTTTCATTAATCATCAAAATCAGGTTAGGTATAAAGGCCTAGATGCAACATGTACAACATGTCACTGCCAGATTTCCAGGTATATCTCTTGTGTCCCATAATAAATTTGTTTGCATTGCATTTCAGATGCCTATTCTGCATAATGCAAACCATTTCGATGTCATTATCTGTTCTGATATATTTCAAATAAATCAAGGGAGGGATCAGGTACAGCTGCATTGCATCTGTGTCATAGATCATTCCCAGAATTGCCTGGTTGTATCCAGCATGTTATAGCTACAAAGTTTCCTATTATACAATTCCATCTATCCCGCAATGTCCAACCTGCCATAGACCCAAGAAACCAATTGTTGCGTTAGTACTACATTTCATTTTACTAACTATTCGTCATTTGTTCCATTTCTATATTTCATATTACTGACATGTTACACTGCAGGTACAAACTTCCACTGATTCTCACTGATGAAACTGCTTCTCTCAATGTCCTTGCTTTCTCTCACATTGTTGAACAACTTATCGGCCGCACAACTAGCAAGGCATTGCATGGGATGATTGATCCGCTCCACATCCCTCCACTTTTGCCACAGTTATCGACCACACCATCGGTCTTCCAGATAGGCATGAATGAAAAACAAACTGCAAACTACTCCATTAAATATGTCATCAGGAAAATATCACCTGTTCCAGAAACTCAGTCTCTGCTCTTACTCGCAGCACCCACTATCACAACTGATGCAACACACACTAGTACAGAAATGCAGTCTACTAACCCCTATCTTCTATCGGTTATTAGCGAAACAGCACAAAACCGATAGAAAATGTGCCTCGCGGTCATTAAAAGCCCGACGGATGTATTTTCCCTATCGGTTTCTAAGAAACTTACCGATAGAATAAATAGTATGATTTACTCTAGCGGTGATGAACATATTTTCCGTTAGAAGAGATGCATAAGTACTGACGGAAGAATGTTGTGCGCCGATAGGACTGGTCGACTTCAACAACTAGACTTATTCTATCGCTACTGTATGAATATACCGACAGAGTATATAAAAAATTCCTATCGGCAATATGTAGTTCACCGATAGAATAGTTGACCTTGTACGAATATTTTTATTCTATCGGTAATGGATTCTTTTACCGTTAGAATATATAGAAAATTGCTTAGAACTGTTCGTCTTCTAATAGTTTTATTCTATCGGTAATGAATGTTTATATCGGTAGAATATTGCACAAAATATCTTAGAACTGTTGGCCTTCTACAACTAGTAATATTCTATCGGTAATGTACGTACACACCGATAGAGTATGTACAAAAATTCCTATCGGTAATATTTATTGTGCCGATAGAACCATTCGGCTTCTACAGATGTTTTTATTACTAACGGTATTCTGTTTTCTTACCGATAGAAAATATATAATTGTATAAATACACGGGTATGTCTCTTTCATTCTCACAGTTCATCTGGGGCTCGTAGTCCTAACCCGTAAGCTCCATGGACGGCCGGCGCACCTCTACAGGGGACCGCTGCACCTCCGCACCTCCATCGACGCCCTCTAGACGTCGGCATCCCAAGGAAGGTACGTAAAATTTCTGCAATATTGTTAGATTATTCTAATCCGATTATGGCAATAATTCTGCTTTTTTTGTATCCTTCATTTTGATGTGTCTTCTTTTCAATATGATTATGATCTGTTCAGGTCCTTGGATGATGCTCGTGAGGGGCAACGTATTTCACGGTTCTTCATCGCAGTACGCTGCCTACGTTGGCTTGTTGGCGAAAGAAATGGTGAAGATCACTGTCGAGAGCTGGAAGGACGTGAAGGGCGAGATCTTGGTTGGCTCGGTCGAGAAGATGCTTAAGCCCGGCGTGTTTCTCAAATCAGGACCTATAGAAAGCATCTTACATGTTTTTGCATGCACCAGCTTGTGGCCAGATGCTTACCTGCTTGGAGAAGAAGAATTGTTGTTATTTGCACAGCCATTCTACACCATCACTACACAGAACAACATCTTGGAAGGTAGGTTCTTTTTGTTAATGGAGTTGAGTTGAGTTGAGTTGATCGAGTTTGAGTCCGAGGAAATCACCAATACGTACAAATGTATGTCGATGGCAGTTCCAGCTCCTCGGGCGTCTTCGAACTGAACTCCTATGGTTAAGTCCAATGTGGTTCAGACATTTGCTGTTTTGGATGAATGGATTTGTGATGTATTAGGTCTAACTTGTAGTCGGTAGTTGCATTGTGGCAACCTGCAAAGGTTCCCTTTTATGTAAAATGCATGTATGGGCCACTGGGTCCTCGTCGTGATCTGTTGTTAATTTCAGACGTGGCTTTTGTAATATACATCGAATGTGTGAATTGTTGTATTTGTATATTGTTGTATATTTGTGTATCATGTATTGCTAATTGGGACATGAACTTGAATGTGCAGGGAGCATTTGTGTATTTAATTGTATTGGTAGGTAGGTGTGTATTTGTACTGCTGTTTCAGACATGCACTTCAATTTGTGAACTGGCCAATCCAAACTTGCATGTTGTCCTCCACAGCAAGAGACGTATTGTTGGGGTCGAAGATGTTGTCGACGAAGAGGAGTATAACCAATTCGATGAAATACCTCCATTTTTAGAGGACATTCAATCTATCCGTACTGAAGATATCGACGAAACAACGTATCTGCGCGATGACCACGAAGAAGGATTATGGGTTGAGAACCATTGATGATTAATTTCTATTTCAGGGATAAATGCCAAGCAAACAGCCCACAAGTTCTGCAGCAAGGTGAGGAACTTATCATTAATACATCAGGCAGTACATTTTTCTTTAGAATTTAATGATAAGCTAGTTCACAGCATTAATACATCTCAATTTTACTCCACAGCATGAGTTCTAACATGTACAGTACCTTTATCCTGTAAATATTTAATTCTTCCCTTCAAATAGCACTTGCAAAAATCTCATCGCAGCCTCTTCAAATTAAGTTCAGCAAAAATCCCTTTTTTCTGACGGTATTTTGTTATTTATACCGATAGAGAAGGACATCTTCTCTCAGGCACTTCAAAACGTTTTCTATCGGTATTGTTCTATTTTACCGTTAGAATAAATTCGTTTGTCTCACGGTATTTGTTGTCTGACGGTTTTTTCCTGTTTTTACCGATAGAATAAGACTCTGCCGCTTTGAATTCTCAAACGTGTCGCCATGCGTCGCCTTGGAAACTCTATAAGTACCTCGCCATGCGTCGCGGTATTTTGTTGTTTTTCTAATTCTCGAACGGTTCGACTCCTCATCTTCTCTTTCACAATGGCAACCTCCATGGGATCGTCATCCATGGCCTCCCCGGTAAGAACTCTAAATCTCCTCGATTTACCCCTGTATTGTTAATCCATGTTCAGTTCATTCTTGACCTGTTGATTTGCACAGGGAATGGTAGCCGTGGAAGACACTGCCAAAGTGAAGGCTGACCTGAGGGCCCTCCAGGAGGAGCACAAGCTCCTTACAGACAAGCACACTCAGCTACGGCTTGACCTTGACGATCTCTTCCAGCGCATTAAGCGCATGAAGACGGATGGTGACAATGCTAGGGCGAGGACGAGGCGTCTTCGCGAGGAGAAGAAAGCCGCGGATATGACCATCGCTGGTTGCGGTTTGACTATGAAGGATACCATAGCGAAGCTGAGGGAGGTCGCAGGCCTTCTTGACGCGGTAGTAGTTGATCCTAGGGACAACTTGTCGCTAGAGGAGTCCTGCGTTCTGGCTGCAAGTCTAACTGACTCTATTCTACATGCAGCCAGGGCTAAGACCACCCCTTGACCTAGCATTTTGGGTTTTATTTTTTTTTGTAAGTGATAAAACAACAATGAATGAACAATTTCTTTTTATGTCAATTTTCCAATTTTCCGGCTATCTTCCCTCTTTCTTTAACATTCTGCAGCTTTCAACCACGGTCTGTTTGATGTTAAATTGTGTACCTTTTCATTACTCTGACGGTATTTTGTTGTTTTTACCAATAGAAAAAGGTCACACAAATCTCAAGCACTTAATCAAAAAAATTTTCTGGGGAAAATTGGGCTCACGGGATTTTTTTGTTTATACCGATAGAAAAGGGCACCTTTTCATTATTCTCACGGTATTTTGTTGTTTTTACCGATAGAAAAATGGCACCCAATCTCAAGCACTTTAAAAAATTTTCTGTGGAAAATTGGTCTCACGGGATTTTATTGTTTATACCGATAGAAAAATGCATCCACTAATTCGAATATTTTTCCGGGAAATTTACTTTTTCTATCGGTATTATTTTGTTGTTTCGATAGAAAATTACATAAGTCTATCGGTATCATTTTGTTATACCGATAGAAAAGTTCCTCCGCTACTTTATTACTCGTACACGGCCCTTTAGTTTCCCTCCACTCGAACAGTTCCACCTTAGAGCACTGCGTCTCTTCGAGAGCGAAGAAAACCCCAACCTCCGCCGTGAGCACTCACTTCCTCTCTCCCACACGACGATCGCCGGCTGGACACTGGTTCGTCACTGCCACCGGTTCTTATTGTCGTCCTTCGCCCGCCGCTGCTGCGTTCTACACCGCCTCTCCATCACCAGAACTGATCGCCGCCGTAAATACCCTAATTCGTCGTTTTATTTCCAGCATCTTCTTTATTTGATCCTAGTGTTTTGCACGTACTAATTCTTCGAGTTTTGCAATTACACTAGGGTTCCCTATTGTGTTGGCTTATGTACATTCCGCAGGCAATGTTGATTTTAATTAGTGTTTACATAATATGTTCCAGTGCTGTAATGAACCTGTTTTGAGATTTTAACTTCTCTATACTGCTGTATGTGTGATCAATTGTATCCAACTGCCATGTAATGCAGATTATATGTTGGAGGTGTTCTTACACATATTCTATCGGCAGCTCATGTGTTTACCGATAGAAAATTTTTCTGCACAAGTAGTAAAACTTAATTTGGATCTGGAAGGACATGAGCCATGCAATGTACTAGTTTGGTTGGGAATTTTTACTCACTTCGTATGAATATATGGCAATGTGGATGGGTCTTCGATGTATATGTTTCAAATGCCTATATACATGACTTTTCCCAACCTAATAGCTGTGAAGTCCTGATGACTCACATACAGGCTAGGCTAAAGATTATGCACAGTGGCACTTAGATGCTTGTGTGCATATTTACGTGTGAAATAATAATGTTGGCCCATGAATATTAGTGTAGCAAATCATCGAGAATGTTATGTGATGACAGTGAATGGTGGCTTGTCAACAAAATTCCATATGTAGAGAACATTGTTATGTTCTATCGGTATCTCACGTGTTTGCCGATAGAAAAATTGTCATGTGTGGAGGTAATTGTTATGGTCTATCGGCAGCTCATGTGTTTACCGATAGAAAATATTTCTGAAGAGTTCAGTAAGTAATTTATGCATGTCTTTCTTTTTGTATTATTTTCCCTTTTGCCGCCCTAGTTAGTCTCCAGTCCTGGGCTGAGTTATGGAACTCCAAGGCGAATTAATTGCCATATATATGGTTTGTTGAAGGTTTTGTAGGGGAAGACATGTCGTCGTCTTCATCGGATGGTACTAGTGGTTCGACTAGGGCCAACCCCATCGTAACTACTGAAGATGGGGCTGTTACATCCCAGCGCAAGAGGGTGGGGCGAGGCGCGACGACGTTGGGGCGTTTGGCCAAACGCACTGATCTTTCTTGTGAGTTCAACCAATTTGGGAGGCCGATTGGAAAGAATGCTGGGAGGTACGTGGCCTACGTTGGGCTGTTGGCGAAAGAAAGGGTGAAGATCACCGTCCAGAGCTGGAAGGACGTGACGGCGGACGAGAGGGATAGGTTGTGGGCGGAAGTGAAGGTTAAATGAACTGAAATCGCTGAACTCTTTCGTAATCACGTTCTCTTGGTTTATACTAAAGTTTAACTAACTCGTGATTAATTGTATGCATTTTTCGGAAGCAGGCTAAGTGGAACATCCCCGACGATACACCTAGGACTGCCTGCTTGAAGGACATGAATGGGACATGGAAAACCTTTAAGAGCTGGCTCGTCAGTAACTTCCTAGCTGCGGGGAAATCTCCTTGCGAGAAGTACCCCTTCATATCGGAGGAGGTATGGGAGGAATTCACCAAGCAGAAGGGGACTGAGGAGTTCAAGGCCCTTAGCGAGAAGAATAGGGCGATCCAGAAGAGGAATGACCACCCGCATCGGCTCGGATCCCGGGGCTATGCGGGGAAGGAGGAACAGTGGAAGAAGGAAGACGAACAAAATCCTGTGATCGACACCCCTGAGTTGCCGCTCTCCGAGATCCGGGATGAGAGGTGCAAGCGATGGTGGAGGGGGAGGGGGTCCGTGTCGTCCACGGGGTCTGTGCAGTTCGCAACCCCTGGGGACGCCGACGTTGTGAGGCGAATGGTAAGTTGGCTAACCTCGTAAACTGTGTGCGCACAAGTGTATATAAGGCAATTTGTCTCACAAGGTACCTTCAAATGTAACAGATCTCTTTTGAGAAGGAGGCAGCGGAGGGATTGTTTACCCCGCAGAGGGAGAACGACATCCTCACCCGGGCTCTAGGAAATAAGGAGCATCCCGGGCGGACAAGGGCCGTGGGAGCCATTGTGTCGTGGAAGGCCGGTTTCGTAGATCCGGCTCCACCAAGGAAGAAGGCCCGCACCTGGAAGGAAAAGGAAGCTGACCTCTCCGATAAGATACGGGCTGAGGTACGGGAGGAGATACGGGCTGAGATACGGGCTGAGGTACAGTCTGAGGTGCAGACCGAGGTCGCACAAATGAGGGAAGAGTTTGCACGGTTGAGAGAAACATTGCTGGCCAAGAGTGCAGATGCGGATCCCCAGGACGACGGTACCCCGCGGGGTCGGATAAGCAGTTGCGCTTCGAAGGTACTCGCGGATCCAGTGGATCTACTTGAGGTACTGCAAGCCTTCATCTGTGCACTTAAGTTGATGCCACTCCCATTCTGTTAGAGTTGTTTCGCTAACCTATTTTAATTGTTACAAATTTGCAGGGGCCGGAGGGCTGCATCCTACAGAATCACGTAGGCGCCGGGCAGGAAGTGGTTGGACACGGCTTCGTATATCCGTCTGGGCCGGATGTCCGGGTCCACTGTGTACCTCTGCGGTTGGGTTTCGCAAAGGTACAGGTGGACATGGCCATGCCGGGCTACAACGATTCTCCGTTGCCAGTCCCAACAGAGAAACTGCAGACACTTGCTGAGGCAGTGGGCTCCTACGTACAGTGGTCCAAGAAGTGTCTTGTAATACAACCGGTAAATCCTACACATTTTAGATTACATCCTACTCAGTACACTCAACTTGCATAATCTAACATACGTGCTCATTAATTGAAGTGGCCTGCCGCGGGGCTACCAGGGGACTGCGCCCCCAGCTCGGGGCATGAGGGCCGATCTCGTGCGAACCTGGACACATCAAAGACGGCCTCGACCCCACCCAGCGCATCCACGCCTCCACCTCGGAAGAAAGCCGCCATCACCTCGCCCTTGCCTTCGAAGGTACGCGCTCAGTCCCCGGCAAAAGGCAAGGGCGGCAAAGGCAAGGGCAAAGGGCGACAGGGACTGCCGCGGACGTTCACGAACGCGCTCCCACTCCTGTCGGAGGCATCTTTGCGGAAATTGGATCGATCAACCAGAGACCTTCACGACTGGTACCTACATCGAGCTCGGCGCAGCCTGAACTTCTTAGTTCCCTACAGGCCTGGGCAGTTCCACCGTGAGCCCGGGACTATATCCGTGGCACACGAGGATCTGTTCGACCTCTACAACTGGCGGGAGCTCGATATGTCCATCATACGGACTGGAGTCCTGTGAGTTTGCTGATGCTATGTATTGCTGTTTTCTAACTCTGTTTGCTAACTCTGCATTAATGTTGCAGTTCATTTGAATACTGAGTAACTTTCTGTGAAATTAATATTAATCTCGTCCTTCGCATGCAGGTGCATGTACAGGCTAGCATCGGAGGCTGCGTGTGACAAGGTGGGTTTCCTCGACCCAGAGAAAATAAGCCTCACGATGCTAGAGCAGGACGCCGCGCACGCTGAGCAGTACATATCCAGCGCGCTGATGGCGCAGCAGGACAGGGACTTCATTCTGGTGCCGTACCACCAAAGGTTAGTACATTTCGTACTAATTTAACTCAATCTTGTATGTTACACCTGAGATGTACTTTGAGCTAGCGGTCCTCTTTTACGTACAATGCAGGGGCCACTGGATCCTCATCGTGATCTGTCTGCCGAGGAACGAGGTGTACTACCTCGATTCGATGCGTGACAGATTATCGATGGAATATGTGCTCAAGGGGAATATGGAGGCGTAAGTAACTTATATGTTTGATTTATATTTTGACCTCACTAGCTAATGATAATACATTAACTGCAATACTAACTGAAATGCAGGGCTTTTGATAAATATGTGTCCGCTGGAGGGAGGCATGCCGCACCGCAGGGCTCCGTACTAGCTTGGAAAGAATATGAGGTACTCACGAGACTTTTTGTTTATGCTTAATTAGTTTATGGAAACAATATATAGCTAACATGTCTTCGCATATACAATTATCTCAGTGCCATCAGCAGCCGTAATCGTGGGAATGCGGGTTTTATGTGCTGCGCTACATGTACGACCTAGTGCAGACAAACTTTTCCCGATTCCCCCAGGTAAGCATCGATAGCTAACTCAAATTTCAAAAATGGGTGTCACGTTCTAAATTAGGATCGAAGTTAGTTACTCAGTATGCACACATGCTTGCAGATCACCATGTCGAAAGACCAATATGAAAATGCAAAGATTATATATCTTCGACAAATCTGGGCACAATATGTCATGGAGGAAGTAGCGCCCAACCATCCAGCATGACAATTTTCTCCTTTTTGTGTACTCTGCATAGACTGTTCATATACATGTGAATAAATATATATATGTGAATAAATGTCCACATTGGATTGCAATCTGTATTTGTCCATACATATGTGAATAAATGTGAATAACTGCCTAATGTGTCAATTTGTTCTGTGAATTTACCTTGCATCTGTACTGTATTGTGTATCCAATCTATACTGTATTGCATCTGTACTGTATATGTGAATGTACTGTATTGTGAATGCAAATAAAGTACTGTATATGTGAATGCTCTATCGGTAAATTCATCAACAACCGAGAGACTACTGTACTTTTTTCTATCGGTACAATCAAAATTAACCGTTAGAAGAGTGGTACTTTTCCAACCGCTCACGACGAGTTTTCTATCGGTATACTCCTAATATGCCGATAGAATAGTATGATTTTTTCTGTCGGTAATCTTGTAGTTAACCGTTAGAATAGTGGTATTTTTCAATCCGCTAGCGACGAGTTTTCTATCGGTAAACTTATAAGATGTCGATAGAATATTATGATTTTTCCTATCGGTAAACTTATAATTAGCCGTTAGAATAGTGGTACTTTTCCAACCGCTGACGACGAGTTTTCTATCGGTACACTCCTAATATGCCGATAGAATATTATGATTTTTTCTGTCGGTAATCTTGTAATTAACCGTTAGAATAATGGTACTTTCCCTGCCGATGGACGTAAGACTACGACGGGTTTTCTATCGGTAGATTCATAATATGCCGATAGAATAGTGAACTTCTTCTGTCGGTTATTTACCGATAGAAAATGTCCAGTCTTGTTCTATCGTGTCTATCTCTATCGGTACAAAAACCGATAGTAGAAGGGTGTTTTTTACCGATAGAAGACTGCATTTCTGTACTAGTGACACCCAAGAATTCAGTCCACACAAGCAGATGATATCATATCTCATACACCACAACACCCTATCATTACCACCCAGCCAACTAAAGCATCTCCAAATATCTCCCCGTTGCCTTATCTGCACACACCTAGCAGGTCAGACAATTTCATTTGATACATTCGTTATTAAACTGTTATCAATATTTGTGTATTAATTAACCAAATTGTTTGCAGCACATTGACTCCGGGTGTGACTCAACTATCACAGCCACCATTACCTGAATCAACTCCATCCAGTACCTCTCTTCGCTCCAGCTCACATTATAACTCATCTACGACACATGGCCTTATACCATTCGAAGATAGTATACCAAGGTATTAAACTACCCCTCACTCCCCCCCCCTACAACCTCTATTATTTCTTATACTCATTTATCTAAATACATGCTTCACTATACCAGTGCAAACCCAATCAGAAGAATCCTTTTCCCTTAGCATGATGCTAAACGTCAAAAAAAGGGTTCTTCTCTCTTCATTCTGCCCTTGCTGCTCATAACTTCCCCAAAAAACTGTGATAACAATATTGTATGATTGTAGTGTTGTAGACTCAGGTTCCCACAATTTTCCAGATCATAACAGTCCCACCCATGATGCATGACATCCGCTTCTGAGGTGATTTTCTTACATCAAATACATATTGCTTCTACTTTTATGCCAACCATATACTGACCCACTCATTCCATCTATTTATGAACCAGGTGTCTTGTGCCCTACTGATGCATCTCTCTTCACACATCATTGACAGAATAGTGATCCTTCTAGAAACCAACCTCTCACAACTTTTTGCCTCTTCCAAATGTCAAAATATCTTTTGATGTATAATGGCCTACTTACTTTGATGTTACACTTTTGCTGCATCTGCCATACTATGTATACCATATTAATATTTGTTGGTGCTAACTCTTTTGTTTTGAGCAAACACAACATATGTACTGTAGACACTATAAATCATCTCAACAGCGCACCAATAACCAATAGCCACCCCACACATCTCCCCAGCAATTAATTGTGATGCATCTTATACAGACCAAAACTCCTACTTCTCCCATAGCACCACAGAATATTGCCTGACTCCACACATACCTGATAGAACTAACCATCTGCCATACACAAAAAAGATATAAACCAGCATTGCATCTCAAAGAATGTGACACGAAATTACAACTACATTGCACTCAATTAATATACTTGACCCAAAAAACTACAACGATGCAAACAACACAACAGAATAGAACTACTGCTTCCATCATGCATCCCTGCCCTTCTCTTCCAACAACCTAAAATATAGGCCATACCACTGTAATTTATTGCAAAACTACGTACACAACAACAAAAAAGGGGTTACATTGGTATACTTCAAAACTAATCAACCTATGCAAAGATAAACATATATTCGACCACTCACTTAAATGCTTAGCCATACTTTTGTTGCTAGGCCTTTATGCCTAACCTGATTTTGATGATTAATGAAAACAAGCGTTTCAGACTAATTGTGTTTTTGAGCTATTTAATACAGAGCTGTGTTGGGAAGACACTACTACAGAAATGCTTTTCACTATCGGTTAAAAATCCACTCTACTATCGGTTCTCTTACCGATAGTGGTCGGCACGATAGTAGAGGTGCAGCACACTTCTATTGGTTCAAAAACCGTTAGTAAAACATCTACATTCCCAGCGTTCACTAATCGCTATCGACTATTTCTACTATCGGCTCGAATTTAAACCGATACTATTGTATACGTTTTTTCTATCAGCTCGTATATAAACCGATAGTATTGTTTAGGCTTTTTCTATCGGCTAGGATCTAAACCGATAGTAATGTTAATGTTTTTTTCTATCGGCTCTTATATAAACCGATAGTATTGTCTGGACACAGTTAGTACTGGAAACTTTATTCTATCGGTTGTTATATATAAACCGATAGTATTGTGTAGACACAGTTAGTACTGGAAACTTTATTCTATCTGTTGTTGTATATGAACCGATAGTAATGAGATATTTATTCTATCGGTTATATTATATAACCGATAGTATTTTGTAGACATGCACGTTTAGTACTGAAAACTTTATTCTATCGATTGCTGCATATGAACCGATAGTACTGTAATATTTATTCTATCGGTTGTAGTATATAACCGATAGTAATATTAGTTTTTCCTATCGGTTATGTACTGGCACGGTTAGTACTGGAATCATGCACATATACATACAGCTATACAGAGATACATTGGATCATTCACAAATACACCAATATTTACAAATATTCACCAATATTCACATATTGAATTTGTTCACAAATACACTAATACAGTAATATACACATGCATTGGACAGATTGAATTTATGCACATATTGATCGAGTTTATTCACAAATACATCAATGAATCTATTCACATATTGAGTTTATTCACAAATACAGCAATCAACACATTCAATATATATTCACAAATACAGCAATCAACACAAGTCAGTTACTATCGATCATTGATAGCCACTTCTTCCATGACATATTGAGCCCAAATTGTTCGCAGCTCCTTCAATTGAGGCAACTCATATTGCTCTTTCAACATGGCGCTCTGCATATATGCGTGTATGAAGTTAGGATCGTACGTCACATCCAATTAAAGTTCGACTTTGAGTCAGGAAAAATGGTTACCTTAGGGAATTGGGCAAAGTTTCTCCTGATCAGGTCATACATGAATCTCATGACATAGAAGCCACATTCCCACGATTGTGGCTGCTGATGGCACTGGAAAAATTGCATATGCAAAGATATAAACCCACATTAACTCGAAAGAACTAATTAAGCTTAAATTAAAAGACTCATCATGAGTACTTCCATCCGTATTAATTACCTCATATTCTTTCCAAGAAATTGTTGTGTCCTTCGACGCGTCACGCCTCCCTCCAGCACTAGCATAATTTTTGAAAGCCCTGTATTTAATTTAGCATTGCCAGTTAATATGTTATCATTAATTAGCTAGTCAGAGAAAAATTTAAGACAACTATGTTACTTACGCGTCTATGTGCCATGTGAGGGTGAAAACATGCGCCACCTTGTCGCTCATCGAATCGAGGTAATAGACCTCATTCATCCATGGGCAAATGACGGCGAGGACCCAGTGGCCCCTACATTGCATATATAAGTGAACCGTTTCATACATATGTTAGGCGTAACATACAAGAATGAGTTAAATTAGTAGGAAATGCACTAACCTTTGGTGGTACGGCGCAAGGATGAACTCTCGGTCCTGCTGCGCTAGTAGTGCCCTTGATATGTATTCCTCCGCATGTGCTTGGTCGTGCTCTAGCATCGTGAGGCTTATTTTCTCTGGGTCGAGGAAACCCACCTTGTCACATGTCCTCATCAACGCCAGCCTATACATGCACGTGGATGCAAAGTAGACATTAGTAAGTAGTGCATACAAAGTGATTAGATTTATGAAATGAACTGTGATAACTTCAGACAACAGCAAACTCACAGGACTCCAGTCCGTATGATGGACATATCAAGCTCCCGCCAGTTGAGGAGGTCGAACAAATCCTCGTGGGCCACCGATATGCTCCCGGGCTCACGGTGAAAATGGGCTGGCCTGAAGTGAACCAAGAAGTTAATGTGGCGCCTAGACCGGGTCAGGTACCACTCGTGGAAACTTCTGGTTATTTGATCCATATTACGCAGAAGGTACTCCGACACGAGTGGGGACCCGTTCTTGAACGTACCCGGCTGGCTTTGTTTGGCCTTGCCTTTGGCCTTGCCATTGCCTTTGGCCTTGCCCTTGCCTTTGGGCGGGGAGCGAGTGTATACCTTCGAAGGTTAGGGTGTGGTGTCGCCGGCCTCATTTGATGGCGAAGGGTTTGAGGCCGTCGAAGGAGGTATGGGGGCCGAAGGAGTTCCCTCATGCATTGTGGCGGGGGGGGGGGTGTCCTCAGGAAGTGAGCTGGTACCCATCGTCCACTTTAAGTACAAACGCATAAGTTAGATTTTGCAAATTGAGTATATTAACTGAGTTGTAAGCTAGAATGGCTAGGGTTTACCTCCTGTAGTCTAACACCCTTCTTGGGCCATTGTATGTACAAGCCCAATGCCTCACCAATTGTCTGCATTTCGTCCGTTGGGACGGGCAACGGAAAAGAGCTGTAGCCCGGGAGGGCCATGTCCACCTGTACCTTTGCGAATCCAGGCTCCAGAGGTACGCAGTGGATCCGGACATCCTCCCAAGACTGGTATACGACCCCGTTTGCAACCGCAACAGGTTTGTCGCCTATGTTGATCAATAGGCTACAGCTCTCCGGCTTCTGCAATTTGCAACAATTATAACAGGTTAGCGAAACAATTCTAACGTAACGGGAGTGGCATCAACCGAACTGCATATATAGCTCAAGAGTTGCAATACCTCGATCAGGTCCACCGGATCCATGTGAACCTTCGAGCCAACACTACTCGGCCTGGCAGCGTCGACCTCGGCAACTGGATCTAAACCCTTGGACTGCACAACTCGGCTGAGGCGTTCATACTTCTCGTTCATTTGAGCGAACATGTCCGCGAATTGTGCAGTCACATCTGCCCGTATCTTTTGAGATAGCTCCACTTCCCTTTCCTTCCAGCTGCCAGCCTTCTTCGCCTTTTGCCCGGGCTCCGAGAAGCCTTCCTTCCATAGCACCACAGCCCCCACGGTTCGCGCCCGCCCTGGATGCTCCTTGTTCCCTAGAGCCCGGGTAAGGATGTCGTTCTCCCTATGGGGACTGAACAATCCCTCGGTCGCCTCCTTCGAGCAAGAGATCTGTTACATTGAAAGCTCTCCATTGTGAGGAAGAAATATATATAAACTTGTGCGCACACTAGTGATCATAGTTAGCCAACTTACGAGTCGCTGCACGACCTCGACGTCCCTGGGGTTTGGGAACGCCACAGTCCCCGTGGCCGACACGGTCCCTGTGGCCGACACGGTCCCTCTGGCCAGCCACCAGCGCTTGCATCGCTGATCGCGGATCTCGGAGAGTGGTAGGTCAGGGAAGTCGATGAAATTCGACGCCTCGTCTTCAGCCTTCTTCCACTGCTCCTCCTTCCCCGCATAGCCGTGAGAGCCGAGCCGGTGTGGGTGGTCGTTCCTCCTCTGGATTGCCCTGTTCTTCTCGCTGAGGGCCTTCGTACCAGAAACAAGAAAATTAATGCACCACTGCTTACTGCATACAATGGTGTAACCAAGCAAAGGAACCATACATACCTTGAACTTAGGAGTCCCCTTCTGTTGGGCGAATTGCTCCCATACCTCCTCCGTTATGAAGGGGTACTTCTCGCATGGAGATTCGCCTTTAGCGAGGAAGGTACTGACGAGGACGCTCTTCAAGGTTTTCCACGTGTTGTTCATGTCCTTCAAGCAAGCTATCTTGGGACCATCATCCGGGATGTTCCACTTGGCCTATTTCAAATGGTGCATATAAGTAGGACTTACCTAATCTCTGGGATAAACCAAGGGAATGTGATTACTCAAGAGTTCAGTGATTTTGATTAATTTTACCTTCACTTCCGCCCACAGCCTATCCCTCTCGTTGGCCTTGACGTCCTTCCTGTTGCATCTAGGCCTTCATGCCTAACCCTAATTTTGATGATTAATGAAAACAAAGTGTTCCGAACTAATGGTGCTATTGAGTTTAATTGATACAGGGATCAGTTGGGATGAAATACAAGATGATCAAGATGTACCCGACTTAAAGTGAAGCACAAGATGCAGAAGAGCAAAATGTCAAGACGCAAATCATGGAGATGCGAAAGACCTCAGGTATTTCGAGTTTTTATTTTACCGATCTTGGCGTTTGGAGATGATCGGTTAGGGAAATTATTTTCTAGTTTTAGACCGTACTATAAAGAGGGGTAGCGAAAGTCCTCTCTTTATCTCCAACGCAAACCGAGAATTCTAGGTCATTGCATTGCATCATTTCTGGTTGGATTTGATTTTGAACTTATTTGAAAAATCTGGTTTTTCAGTTCAGTTTTTGATAGCAGAAGAGTATTTGCATTTTTCAGAAAGATCTAGGCAGATCTGGCTTTTTCTTCTGTTGACAAAATTGTAGCCCTTGAAATTATCTTTCAAACGAGCTATTAAATACCTCTTTTGAATTTCTGGATTTAAAGTTATCTCTGTTTTTGTTCATGTTGACTGTCAGTTTGCTAAACTGACTGTCAGTTTGAATGTCAGTTAGTTTAAACTGACAATTGTCCAGAGAGGGTGTTTTTTGTGCTCAAAATTTTTGTACTAAACTGACTGTCAGTTTGTCCATACTGACGTCAGTTGGGGTTTCGACCAGAGAGTTTTTAACTGAGTTTCTATTTGATTTTGGTCGTGACTGTGGTCGAACTGACTGTCAGTTTGTGTAACTGACTGTCAGTTGTGGGTTTCAGCTTTCCTTTTTCGACCACGAACGGCTAGCAAAGTTTTCGTCCGTAAATTTTGTCGGCCGTTGTGCACTAAACTGACTGTCAGTTTGGGTTGCTGATTTTCAGCCCTAACTCCAATGGTTCATTTGCTTCTTGAGGCTATAAATAGGGGCTTTGGGCATGTGTTTCTCACAACAAGCAACAGCATTTCATATACACTCTTGAGCATTAGTTTCTTATATAAAATCTTGATCTTTTGATCAAGTCGAGTGCTTTCCGATCCACCGAGAGTTTCAGTTCTTTTGCATTTGCATATACTTAGCTTCTCGGTGCGTGTTTGGAGGTCTAGAGAAGACCTCGCTGCCTGTTACTCTTGGTGAGCGCCCTCACCTAGACGGTTCGGAGGCGTGGCCGTTGATCTCTCCGTTCGGAGATTGTCGGAGAGGCTCGGCAAGTGTGTACAAGGCATCGGTGCTCGCCTTTCCGGAGTGGACAAGGAGCAACCTTAGTTGATAATACTCTTCGTGAGTATTGAGGCAAGACTCAAGTGATTTGAGTGCTTCAACGAGGATTAGTGGAGACTGGGCGAGTCTCCGATACCTCGATAAAAATCGTTGTGTTCGTTCTCTTTTCCCTTAGCTTATATAAACTTGTTGTATCAGTCTGGGCACGTAGTTATATGAATCGTAAAAGGATCCAAATAGCATCTCAAGGCCAAGTTGTTTCGCTCTCCATGCCTTGCCGTATTTAATGCTGTATCCGAAAGTGTCAGCGATTTGAGCGACAATTTCTTTTGGTGCCATGTCCAAATTTGCATGAAAGTTCGCCAAAATCACATTTGCCACAAAAGCCGACGATATATTCCTGTGGGTCTGTGAGGCTTCTGTGACCGAACAGTCATGTTCGGTGATTCTCGAAACAACAAAGTGCTCACTATCCCTGTACCGGGCAATACGAACATAAAATCTACATCCCTCCACCGTGCACTTCACTGCGTACAGCCGCGGATTTGTTCTACCCACCTTGAAAGAGCGACGTAGTGCAATGGACCACATCGCCATGCCTTGCTTTGCCTCCTCCTTGCTTCGGAAATGTTGTCCTAAAATTAATCTTTGCTCATCCGATGTCGACTCCGAACTGCGATCATCGCGGATTCGTGCATTATCAAAACCACTTGGATCTAACCATTGCTGTGGAGGTCCCATCCCACAATAATCTTCTTCGCTAGACGAATCCGCATAGTCTGCATCCATCTCCGAACCTTGGCTGCCTGAGTATTCCATACCCTCGTCTTCACATTCATCGGCGTAAGCCTCGTCCCCAGTCCAGAAATACCCACTCACGAACCCTGTGTTCGGGTCACTGCCAAATTCCTGTGTTATTGTTGGATCAATGACTGGCTCGGGTATCTCTTCCACAGGTGGGATGTTTAGTACCGTTACATACAACACGCAGTCATCTGGGCCATGAATGGGATTTAACACTCTCCTAACTAGAGAACCCCAAGACCGATCGCCTTTAAGTTTACATAATTTCCAACTACCTGTTTCACCAACAGGCACCAACGCTTCTACGACAATTTCATGTTTAGACGAGTCGATATTTAATATGTCCATTACTCGGGTATTAAGATCTTCAAAATTAACTGCACTAAGATCATTCAATTCCATGTCTACACGATGACAGCTACATAGGTCATCTCCATGTGGTCCGTTTCTGATTACTTGTTCCCCGTGAAAAACATACACTATTCTTCTTTCTGACATTGTCTACGACAAAAATTTTAAATTAATCTTTACTCTATGTATTTTCCACAAATTTCTAAAACAGATCTATACTGTAAACTAAATTTCTAAAGCAGATATGTATTTTCCACAAATTTCTAAAACAGATCTATACTGTAAACTAAATTTCTAAAGCAGATATGTATTTTCCACAAATTTCTAAATCAGATATATGCTCTAAACTAAATTTCTAAAGCACATATATATTTTCGACAAATTTCTAAATCAAATCTATACTCTAAACTAAATTTCAAAAACAGATCTATACTCTAAACTAAATTTCTAAAGCAGATATGTATTTTCCACAAATTTGTAAATCAGATCTATACTCTAAACTAATTTTTAAAACATATCTGTATTGCAAATTTATTTTCTGAAACAGATATATATTTTCTATGAATTTCTAAAACAGATCTATACTCTAAACTATATTTTTAAAACAGATATGCATTTAAAATTAATTTCTAAAATATATCTGCATTTTAAAAAACTTACCTCCTCCTCTTCTTCCTCTTCTTCTTCTTCTTCTCCTTCTCTTTCTCCTCCTCTCCCTCTTCTCTTCTCTCTTTCCTTCCCTTTCCTCCTCCTTTCTTCTCTCTTTTTTTTTTTACCGCAGGCCAAATGAAATTTTGCCCTCCTGTGTCGCCACAGGCTGGGGTTATATAGCCCCCTAAGTCGCCAGCCCGGCTGGCGACAGAGGAGCGGAAGCCCACAGTCGCCAGCCGGGCTGGCGACTATGGTCATTTTTGCAATTTTTTTCTTTTGTGTTTTTTGCGAAATTATTTTTTTACTTTACGTTTTCCGTACCAATTCTGTCATTCTCATAGCTATCAAGTTTGTAGTTCATGAATTTTACTCTAGGTTTATATTTGTAATCCATTAAACGAGATATGAACCATTGCATACAAAATTAAGCAATACACGCGAGCGATTTGGTCAAGAACACTTACAGTCGATCGTGGAGTGGCCAGAGGCGGTGGCGCAATGCAGTGCCGGAGGCGGTAGAGAACCAGATTCTGATCGGCAATGGTGGCGCAGAGGAGCGAAGAAGCGAACGTCGGTGAATCTAGGGTTTTCCGCGCGAGTATTTGGAAATTGGAATGTGATCAGTTGCACTGGAGGGAAAATCGTGCAAGGTTATAACCTAATCTATGAATATTTACTATCGGTTCATAACCACAAAACCGATAGTAAAAACATGTAAGTTAGGGTTTGCAGTGTTGGCACTGTTCACTATCGGTTTTATTATACCAAACCGATAGTAAACTAAGAAACAGGGGCTCATAACACAGTATAAATCACTATCGGTTGTAAACACTAAACCGATAGTAAACTAAGAACATGGGCTCATAACACAGTATAAATCACTATCGGTTATGAACGATAAACCGATAGTATAGTTTAATTTCATATCGGTTTCACAGTTATAACCGATAGTAAAATACAATGTTATTGACCCTAAAGGATTTCCCTTAGAAGAATTACAGAGGATCTCAGTACATCATTTTGCATTGTATTTTACTATCGGTTTTATGACAATAAACCGATAGTATATGTTAATTTCATATCGGTTTGGAGGTTGAAACCGATAGTAGAATACTGTTAAATTGATCTAAAGGTATTTCCTGAGAACAATTACAGATGGGTCTCAGTACATCATTTTGCACTTGTAAAGACAACTGAAACCCCATGCAAATGACTTCCAATAATTTTGAAATAAATTAACAGTAAAGACCAATCATGGAATGAAAATTTGCAGTTTTCATATATATTTGTGAAAAGAATCAATTATTGCTCAAATCAAGTATATACTCCAATTGAAATGAAAATTTGCAGAAATGATTCTCAATGCATCACGTATGTTTTCCCAAAGAATTTTTGAAAAATGATTTGAAGAATTCTTCGATTAAAGATCGAAGTAATATACGTCACTTACATATTGCAAATTAGTCAAGAATGGTTGTCCACCCATAATCCTTCTTCGTGGTCGTCTCGCAGGTAACTTGTTTCGTCAATATCTTCGGTAGGGACAGATTGAAGGATTCCATCTAAAAATGGAGGTAGTTCGTCGAACTGATCGTACTCTTCTTCATCCACAACGTCTTCGATCCCAACAATACGTCTCTTACTGTGAAGGACAACGTGCAACTTTGGGTTGGCCGGGTCAACGATGTAGAACACCTGTGTGGCTTGCTCAGCAAGTATAAATGGATCATCTTTGTGTGCGACTCTACTGAGATCGACGAGAGTAAACCCATAATTGTCGACTTTAACACCTCGAGGGATTTCGACCCATTGGCATCGAAACAGAGGAATCTTAAGTAATACATAATCGAGCTCCCATATTTCCTCAATAACACCGTAATATGAGTCGAGTACCCTTACTGCCCTGGCATCCTCCGAAATAGCAAGTAGTGTCACTCCACTACATTGCATAGTACTCTTCTCGTCCTGAGTTCTTGTGTAAAATGATAGTCGTTGATGTCATACCCCTGCCAAGTCCCTACAGTAAATCTAGGCCCTCTGGCCAACCATGTAACATCTTGATCTACATCGCCCTCAGAAGCTTGCAGGACTCTATTTTCGATCCACCCAGCAAACTTCCTATTATGTTCTCTGGTGACCCAAATCTCTGGCTTCGAGGGATTCTGTTTCCGTAACATTTCCTTGTGCTCGTGTATGTATGGCTCCACCCCCGTCATGTGCTGTAAGACCCAAAAATGGGCTTTTGCATACAAATCACTAGAGGGGACGACTGCTTTAAATCCAATCGTTCCAATGCCCTGAAGCCTGCCCTCATGCCGGGACGAAAGAACGCCAATTGGGTCAACCCCGGCCATATAGTTGGTGCAAAATTCGATCACCTCCTCGACGGCATAACCTTCAATGATACTGCCCTCAGACCGATGTCGATTCCTTACATATCCCTTCAAGATACCCATAAATCTCTCAAATGGATACATGTAGCGCAGGAACACGGGTCCACAAAACTTAATTTCTCTGACAAGGTGAACAATTAGATGGACCATAACATCAAAAAAGGATGGAGGGAAATACATCTCCAGCTGACAAAGAGTGGTAGTCACATCGCATTGCAAATCGTCCAGTCCATCCATATCAATTACCTGCAAGGACACAGTTGCAGCAAATATTCAGATCCAAAAAATCTGACAAGTTCCATGAATGGAGCTAATTAACTTGCTAGGAGTACACGCTTACGTACCTTGCCAGATATTGTGTTGAAGAAATAACATAGCTTTGTAATTGTCTCTCTGACTTTGACTGGGAGAATGCCTCTGATAGCAATGGGAAACATTTGTGACATCAGTACATGACAATCATGAGACTTCATACCAACCAGTTTCAAGTCTTTCATGGACACAAGTTTTTTCAAGTTCGCAGAATACCCGCATGGAACTTTAACACCATGTAGGCACTGACAGAGTTCTGTTTTTTCTCTTTTTGACAAAGTATAGCAGGCCGGGGGGAGGTATGTCCGCTTTCCCTTCTCGAACGGTGCAAGCTCAGTCCTTATGCCCATGTCGAGCATGTCATGGCGAACGTTGATGCCATCTTTCGTCTTTCCTGGAATGTTCAACAACAAACCAGTCAAACTGTCACAAACATTTTTCTCTACGTGCATGACATCAATGCAATGTCGAACTTGTAAGTGCTCCCAATATGGCAGATCCCAAAGAATCGATCTCTTCTTCCAAACATTTTTTCCTGGAGGTTTAGAACATTTACCGAACTCAACTTTGATGTCCTTCACGCGCAAGTAAAGCTCCTTACCAGTCACAAACACTGGGGCTGATCCTTTCTCAGGCTTCCCATTGAATGACTTCCTCTTCTTACGGTAGGTGTGATGCATCGGAAGGAATTTGCGGTGACCCATGTACACTGTTTTTCTGCAGTTCGATAACCACATGCTTTCAGTTTCATCCAGGCAAATAGGACAAGCCTTGCCTCCTTTCGTACTATACCCCGACAAATTTCCATAGCCGGGGAAATCATTTATGGTGCAAAATATCATGGCCCGCAACATGAAATTCTCTCGCTTATGTGCATCCCACACCCGCACCCCTTCGCTCCACAATTTATGTAAGTCCTCGACTAACGGTGATAGAAACACGTCAATATCATTCCCAGGTTGTCTGGGTCCTGAAATTAGTAACGACATCATGATGTACTTGCGCTTCATACATAACCAAGGAGGAAGATTGTAGATGCATAAAAGAACCGGCCAAGTGCTATGTCGACTGCTCATATTTCTGTGTGGATTCATACCATTCGTACTCAGCCCAAACCTTGTATTCCTCACTTTGCCGCCAAACTCACCGAATGTTCTGTTAATGTTTCTCCATTGAATGGAATCAGCTGGATGTCTTAGTTTTCCATCTTGTTTCCGACCTTCAACATGCCAACGCAAATACTTCGCATCTTTCGGATTTGCAAACAGCCGTTTCAATCTGGGAATCACAGGCAAATACCACACAGTTTTGGCCGGAGGCCCTTTCTTTACCTCATCACATCCATTGTGATAAATTCTGTCCCCATGCTTATACCGCGATGCACCGCATCTTGGACAAACATGCAAATCCTCGTACTCGTTACGGTACAGAACACAATCATTTGGGCATGCATGTATTCTTTCGATTTCCATTCTCAACGGACACAATAGTTTTTTGGCCTGGTAAACCGATCTTGGCAACTCATTTCCCTCTGGAAGCATGTCTGCTAACAGATCCAATAGCGTCGTGAAACTCTTATCGCTCCAACCGTTGCTTGCCTTCAAGTTATATAATCTCAACACAGCAGACAACTTTGTAAATTTTGCATATCCGGGGAACAAAGGCTTCTCAGAATCAACAATTAATTTCTCAAATTTAGCTAAATCGTTTTCGCTGTAATCTTCTTCTACATCACATAACATTTCATCTAAATTGTCGTCATCTACATGGACTTCTGAATGAACATTACCAATGTTCTGATCATGATCATCATTACTGCAATCCACTTCCGGGTGCTGCTGAGTGGTAGCGGTGCTCGTTTCCTCAAGATCTTCACCATGCCATATCCAACGGGTATAGCGTGCGTTAAAACCACGACGAATCAAATGACTCCTAATCTGATCAGAGTTGCCGAACCTTTTTAAGTTCATACAATCTATACAAGGACAATGCATATCTTTCTCTCCCTTCTTCGCCTTTTCTTGCTCAACAAATTTAATAAACCCATTCACACCCTCCAAATACTCAACAGTAGTACGTTTTATTCCATACATCCAATATTCTCGGTCCATCTACAATTATTTCACAAAATTGACAAATTCAAATAAATAATTAATGACTCAGGGCATGCATATATGCATGAAACATAATTAGCTAGGCCATATGTGTGTACATGAGCTGCTTAATTACATTAAATGGATTTGTATATATGAAACCCTAATTAACTTGATGCATGCATTAATTGGAAGAGCCAGCTAGCTAGCTGCTTAAATTCAGCAAGCTATAGCTAGCTAGCCAACCTAGCCTTCTAGCTAGTTTGGAGATACATGTATCTAGTTTAATGAATTGCAAGTAGAGAGAGAGGGAGAGTGCATGTGAAAGAGTGATCGAGAGAGAGAGAGATGATGAGAAGATGACAATACCGAGGGGGATGGAAATATGATCAACCTCTCAGCTAGCTTCTCCAGATCACTCTAGCTTGGAGTCGTGCGCGGCTGAAATGATTCCAACATGCAGAGCGCAGAGCAGGGGTCGACCTAATTAAGTTGTCTAATTTTACTATCGGTTCAACAACACAAACCGATAGTAAAATAAGGTCCCCACTGTCATAACCATTAGTTTATATGAAGTCATTTTACTATCGGTTTGTTTTATATAACTGATAGTACTATTTCATATATTGTATCGGTTAGTACAGGAAGAACCGATAGTAAAAAGTTTGTAATTTCACTATCAGTTACGCGAGAAAAATCGATAGTACTATGTAATATATTATATCGGTTGATACAGTAAGAACCGATAGTATAAAGTGAGTAAATTTACTATCTATTACGAACGAAAAACCGATAGTACTATTTTAATATATTATATCGGTTGGTACAGTAATACCCGATAGTATAAAGTGCGCAATTTTACTCTCAGTTAAAAGTGGAAAACCGATAGTACTATTTAATATATTATATCAGTTTGTACAGTAATGACCGATAGTAAAAAGTATTTGCATTTCACTAACGTTAGACTAGTGTGTAACCGATAGTAAAATGCCTCTTTTCCGCCCATGTCGTCCTATTCTATCAGATTTTTCCCAAATTGCTTATAACCGTTAGAAAATATGGGTTAGTGGAATGCACTTCTGTAGTAGTGAGACATGCAAGATGATCAAGATGAACCCAACACAAAAGAGGTAAAGCACAAGTCAAAAAATATAAAGACAAGACGCAAATTGCAAGATTAAGGATGCAAATGATCTGAGGTAAAAATCTGTTTTTATTTTTACCGATCTCGGTGTTTGAAGTTTGATCGGTTTAGAAATTTGTTTTTAGTTTTAACCATACTATAAAGAGAGGTTGCAAGTCCTCTCTATATTTCAAGCATAAACCTAGAAACTCTTAGGTCACTGCATTCATTCTTTTCGGTTGGATTTGTTTTGAAAAGATTTGGTTTTTCGGATGAGTTTTTGACAGCAGGAGTGTTTTTCATTTTATAGAAATATCTAGACAGATTGGGCTTTTGCTTCTATTTACAAAAATATATCTCTTTAAATTATCTTTCAAACGAGCTATCAAACACTTAAATCGGACTTCTGGATCAAAAGTTATGACTGTTTTTATCTATGCTAACTGTCAGTATAAATGTCAGTCTGTTTAAACTGACAATTGTCCAGAGAGCGTGTTTTCTTGAGCTAAAATCTTTTGAACTATGCTGACTGTCAGCATGAAGTTCGACCTCGAGCTGTTGTTTTTGAGAATCTATTTTAACTGGTCGTTTTTGTGGTCGATGCTGACTGTCAATATGAGGTGTTAGTTTCCATTTATGACCACAAACGGCTAGCAAAGTTTTATCTGTAATTTTTGTCAGCCGTTGAGGTAGATGCTGACTGTCAGTATGTGCCTTTTTGTTTCCATATACGACCTCAAACGGCTAGTTAAGTTTTCTCCGGATTTTACTTCTTTCTGGTTGTGACCCATACTGACTGTCAGCATGCTATGCTGAAGTCAGCATGCACTGTTTCTTTTGTTTGTGAGCTCCGACGGCTAATTTGATTCTTGAGGCTATAAATAGAGGTTTTGAGCTATTGTTTCATAGATTAAGCAGCCTCATATTCATATACACACTTGAGTTTTAGTTCTTAACACAAAATCTTGATCTTTTGATCAAGTCGTAAGCTTCTGTGATCCACCGAGTTTTCTGTTCGCGTCATTTTTACATACTTAGAGTTTCTCGGTGCATGTTGGAGGTATAGAAGAGATCTTGCAACTTATTACTCTTGGTGAACGCACTCACCTAGACGATTTGGTGGCGTGGCCGTTGACCTCTTCTGTTCGGAGATTGTTGAAAAGACTCGGCGTGATTGTAAAAGACATCGGTGCTCATCTTTCCGGAGTGGACAAGGAGCAACCACTAGTGAGAAATATCCTTCGTGGATATTGAAGCAAGACTCATTCATTTGAGTGCTTCAACGAGGAGTAGGGGAGACCGGGCGAGTCTCCGAGACCTCGGGAAAAATCTTTGTGTTTGTTCTCTCTTTCTCTTTCTTTTAATTGTGGAATATTTTGTTAAACTATTTTTGGTTCTTCTCTTTGCAAAAGTTGTTTTATTTGAAAAAATTTAAAGCCTCTTATTCACCCCCCTCTAGTCGGCATCCTCGATTCTACATGTTGGAAATCTGAGCAAGTGTATGCATTTTGGGCACAACATCCGATGGTTGTTGCTGCATTGGTTGTGGCAATTCAAGTTGTAGGGTGGGTTTTTTCCATTGATACCATGTGAGTTAAACAGTAGAGAAAATTGTATTAATTATTTGATTGGAAAATAGTGAGAAGATATTTTGTATAGTAAAGAATTGATATAAAAATAAATGATATATAGTATATATGAAGGAAAGAATAAAGCAAAAAACCTTGAACGGAATTCGTTGATTTCAGGGATGTCAAGATCAATATATATGCGGGTGGCTGACGTTGATAATGCTTGTAATTGACCTGAAGACGTTATGTAACAAAAATATAATTGATGTTTTTAACATAAAATTATAGCAATTAAGAAGTAGCAAGGGGAAAAAAAGAGACCCATGTATCGTCGGATGCGAAGTCCTACGACTACTGCAACAACAATATTGTCATGGCTCTTTGAAATAATGGATTGTTCATCAAATTGCTCTCCATGTTCTTCCCATAAAATTATCCTCTGTGATTGTTCGCTACAAGCAATTAAAAAAATAAGAAACAGTAATTGGTTCTGAAAATATCTCACGAAAATTATTCATGTAAATGAAGAACAAAAAGGAGGTTATGTATAAGTAATACGCACTTTTCATTTCAGATGTCGATTTGTCTGTGTTTCTTGGTTGATGAACCAGCGTAATCGTGAGGGCCAACGTAGCTTATAACACCTAATAAATCTACGATATGTGAAGGGTAAAACGGAAGTTAAGAAATGGAGTTATAGTGAACAAAACAAATGGTGCAAAAAATAGTAACCTAAAAGAGGGTTTGTAAGTGAATCGTAGGTGCAGATATTGTCAAAGCTGCAAAAAGAAAAACTATGGTGCTATATATGTGCTCCTCTGGAGGAGAGGTGGTGCACCTTTGTTGCAACACTAAATTGGAGCATATGTTCTGCGCATGGATAAATGTATGATTTTGTGGATGCCTTGACAATATCTGCATTTGTTATCATGTATACAAGTCCCTGAGTGAGTTGTGCACGAAATTGTGCAGCACATCTTTTAGGTAGTGTTATCTGCATCTTAGTGCCCTACATAATAAAGTGTGATATTACCAAAAATATATACAGGAATGATAGGAAATATGAGTAACAATAAATAAACAGTAGAAAAGCAGAAAGGTATATACATCTTCATCAAGAAGGAGGCCATCAATGCTGATAAGTGGATCAGGTGCTGTAGATCTAAGATTTTTTGCTTCCCAAAGCGAGATGAGCCTGGCATAGACTTTAGAACCTTATTGACCAACAAACAAATCGTTGAGCTTTGAGATTGTAGCCATGAGTATCTGTTTAAGAATACAATACAATGCAAAAAGTTAGAGAATAGATATGTATCAGTAACATTGAGGATATTAAATTTTTTTTTAATAAGAAGGAAACAAAGCACTAAGGAAATTGTTGATGATATACAGATTTTGTAAATAGCAAAATATGGCGTTGTGTGTCACATGTGCACAAATTAGAAGGGGGGTGGTGGTGGTGGTGATTGAGGGAGGTTGTAGATAAGCTGTGGAAAATAGTGATAGTTTCTTCATGGATTGTTGCATAGTTAATGACAAAAAAAAAAGAGAATATATAATTATGTATCTTGCGTATAAAAGAATATTTGATTATTAATGCATCTAATATTTGTTTTTGATATGCGCAGTTGTTTGACGTCACCGACACATAGAAAGGCAAGTATGATAGTAGTACTGCAGAAGTAGGGAATCACAACGTGTCAGCAGGTGGGTAGAAGGATGAACTCCTGTGGGCTGCTATTTTTTAAGTGAGCATTCAGTCACAAATCTATAATGTATAATCTTGTCATTTCATGCAGCTGTGCAAAATGAGATAAAAAATTGTATGAATTTAGGGTGCACTGACAGAAAATAATAGCTACTGATGTAAATTGAAGACATCATGGGTGCAAAAGTGCCATCACAAATGATTACACTGCAATGTATGAGTATATTCTTAACTTTATTAGATAAAAGTGAAATGTGATTCAGGTATGTATTTATCAGATTAAAAGTATGAATTCAATGTAATCAGACAAGAAGTTAAGATGTGATCTTTGATGTAGTCAAATACGAATAGAGCATTTTATTTTGTAGTCACATCAATTGTATAAAAAATAAAATAGCACAATGAAGATAAGTGAGAAATTTGGTTTAGAATAGTACAGTGAAGGAATGGAAAGGACAAATATGAATATCAATATCATTTATTCGAATGTATTTAATTGGCTGTATTTTCACAAAATAATTAGTAGAATAGAGAATTTGTTTTATGTAAAATGACAGTGAAGATTTCTGAGTACATGAGAATATTGTTAATAACCGCAAAGTTTATATTCTATACAGGATAAAAAAAAGCAACTATAGCAATTTTGTGTGGAATAAAACATTCAGCGAAGGGTACCCAAAAAAAGCAGCACTAAAGAAATAATATAGTATGGGCAGTATGATATTTGGTAAAAAGTTTCATGTTGAAAAGAACCTGGAATGAAATATACATCGACAGGTATTATAGTGTCGTTGAACCAATGCGACGGAAAATCTCTGTGTAGACAACATTATGAGTGCAATCGGCATATTCGGACAGTGTATTCTCAATCAATATTCTCAACCCTTTGGGTGATGTAACACGCAATAAGGCAACATAGAATTGACCATGAGAAAACACAAGTGAAGGTAAATAAACACCAACTCTATGGAGTGTTTGGCCTTGACTTTTATTAATCGTCACAGCATACAAAACGCGAACTGGAAACTGGCGGCGTCTTAGTTTGAATGGCCATTTTGAATCCGCGGATGTTGTTTTTATTCTGGGAATATTAGCCTTGGTGCCTTTTGCTTTTCCTGTTATTATGTTTCCTTCAATGACGCGGTGTGTCAGTTGTGTGATTATTAATCTAGTTCCATTACAGAGGCCATTTGATGGATCCAAGTTTTGGAGAAGCATTGTGGGGACACCTATTTTGAGATGGAGATGGTGCTCTGGTAAGCCATTAAGAGATATTGTATTCAAAAATTCTGGAGGATATAATGATTCGATTACTGAGTAATTGGCGGTTGCATTGTCAATAGAATCGCAGCTGTAGTATGACATTTCCTCTGTAGATAACTGTGCAATCATGTGGTTATTAATGGTGGCAACAATGTCATTTGTTGGTGCTAAAATGGCTCGGTCACATAAATAAGATGGTCCATCATATGAATCAAGAAAAGAGTTGTAGACAAAAGAGATTAAGCCCTCGATATCTCTATTTGATGGCGACAGTAGTAGATATTCAGGAATTTGGATCCATGGATCATCAGCTGTGTTTTGTGGGGAGACATAAGGCACAATACCATCACCAACAGCAAGTAACCATTGAGAGAAATGATTTAGTTCATTTCTATCTATTGCGAATAGATGTGGTGATCTAAGCCTCATGTTTTCAGTCAATTCGAGAAGCAAACAATGGCGCCATAAATATGAGCATACAACGGATGCAGCGACTATCTGAGCTCTCGTGCCTCTGTGTATCACTGGGAGTGTTTGACGGAAATCACCACCCAATACCATAGTTATACCACCAAACTGTTGTTGGTGAGAATCTGGGCAGACATCAGATAGTATATCTTTAAGTGTTCTATCTAATGCTTCAAATGAGTACCGATGAGTCATAGGAGCTTCATCCCAAATTATGAGAGACGTTTGCTGAACCAATTCTGCCAATTGTGTGTTTTTCTTGATAGCACACATTGAATGAGCATGTATATCAATTGGTATCTTGAATCGTGAATGCGGAGTTCGACCACCAGGCAGCAAAAGTGCCGCAATACCCGAGGACACCACCGCCAAAGCAATCTTACCTTGTGATCTAATAGTATTCGGTAATATGGTCCATAAGAAAGTTTTCCCGGTGCCACCATAACCAGAGACAAAGAAGGTATGGCCAAGTTTACCATCAACGGATGCAATAACAGCATCATAAATCTGCCTTTGGCCAGTGTTAAGGTTGGAAGAATTAATTGGTGATTGCAGGCAATCAGCATGCATTGCAATAGCTAATTCATCAATAATGAGATTATTATCCATCAAAGGAGGCTGCTCATTCGGGAGTGGAAGGTCAAAATGTGAGAGAGAATATCCAGAACGTTTGAGTAATTTGTCTATCTCAATTAGGAGGCTGTTTCTGTTGTGTTCATCTATAAAGCAATCTATAAGATTACTATTTCTTTGCCTGATCTGGTACACAATATCTTCGGACATGGTGCGGGCATATTCTCCGAAGAGTTTTATTGGATCAGATACCTGGCAAAAGAACAGCAATATGACATGAAGCTGCCAAAGTTGATAAGAAAGAGTCCAATGTAAAGCATCAGTAAGTGATGCGGGCATATTTTCTGAAAAACTTTGTTGCATCAGATACCTAACAAAAGAGCAGCAATAGGACATAAAGTTGTCAGAGTTGATAAGGAAGAGCCCAATGCGAAGCATCAGTAAGCGCTTGGGACCATTCCTGATCATCACCTAGAAGACCAAGAGCCTCACATGCACCTCTATAGGTCGAATGTTCATGACCTTGGACAGTTCGTATGGCATCAAATGATGTAGCACCCTTGGTAATATGAAGCAACATTCGCAGGTAATATAACTCGCCCTGATTTGGGCCAACATGAGCAAGACGACCAATCTTTCTAGACGCTTTTCGAGAAGCCCAAGATTTACTATTTGTATGCCATGTCCAATATTCTGGGAACTGAGCATATGTTGTTTGATGAGCTGTGGGGTATTGGCAATTTGCATCAAACCAAGAAGTTAACTTTGTGATTGCATTGCCGGGATTGTCAAGTAATTGCTCAAGATCATCATTCTCTGTAAAAACAACACTATTTAAGAAAGGAAGATGAATAGGAAGACACTCAACAGAAGGATCTGTGTGATGTATATCATATTGCAGCAAGCGCCAAGCTGCTTCACTGGGGTAATACAGCGGCAATTTAAATAGTTTGTGATCTCATTAATAGGCTGCATATTTTGACTGGAAGCAGGCTGGGAAAATCCTATTTTAGCAGAATCAAAGCCTTTTGCAATATATTTAAAGAGGTATTTGTGCATGCCATCATGGTTGACCCGCTCCACATTTATGTGAGCCTGATATTTGACAAGAAGGTCAACATTGTGCGGCACAACAAATCGGTTGTCGAGATGTATTCCATTAACCAAAGCAATGATGCCATTATCTGGACGAGCATATTGTGCATGACCATTCTGTAATAGAGTGGTTTGGGCACAAAAAGCTTTAGGATAAGATTTAGAGCATTTGCCTTGAGACATGCAAGGTGATTGTGGATTTGCAGCTCCACATGGACCATGCATCATGAAAGTTGTAACAACCTTATATCCAATGGGGTCAAGAATAGGATTCGGCAGTTGAGCAGAGATCATCAAGTCAATTTGGACAACAGTCAATGCGGATGTTTTTTGAAGGCATACGATAATGTGGACATGCGGAAGGCCACGCTTCTGGAATTCAACGGTGTAAACCACTACAAAACATGGAAAGAAAAGAGAATAGATAAATTCAGCAAGTAAGTGATGGTATTCATCACTGGTAGGAAGAGTGGATGCGAATGAGGAATAAAAAGTGCACTTATAGAAAGATAACCTGCATTTATAGGGCCAAAAAAGTGTTTCTTCTTGATATCATCGATAAGCATGTTGAGTTTCATCTTGAAAATTCTATCAGTAAGATCTGCTCTATCTGATGAGTGTTGATGTGGTATATAATGTAAAGCATCCGCAATTTCTGGCCATGATGCGTTGCATGTAAATGTTATGAATAAATCTGGACAGCCATATTTTCCGTAAACAGCTACATAGTCTTGATAGTTTTGGTATAGGTACCGAGGACTACCAGTGAATGATGACGAAAGAATGATACGTTGACCAGTGGAGGAAGCAGAAGTGAGACCTCTACTGACGGAATCAACTAAAGATTTGTATGAGCTTGCTCTATACTTGTCTTGAAAAGCCTTCTTTCTATAGTAACTTAGGCGAGCCTCTTCAACGCAACAATAACTATCAACAATGTAAGCCTGTGTTAATGTTTTGCAACACTGAGGTGTATTGAAATCAGAAACTCTATCATGTAATCTATACGAATAATATTCCGCCATTGTGACAGACTTTCGGTGTATCAAAGTAGAACGATGAGAAGATCGATATGAAAGCTCTTGGTGATAGCCATCTTCACCATACGGGAAAAAAATGGGGTACTACATAACCATAAATTTACAATGAGTCTCACTAATGCGTTGTAGTGTCAATGCTCAATCTTCAATAATGATGTCTCTACCAGCATCTGTAACATCCGCATCATTTATGAGCAAACCAACAACTTCGGATGCAACAGGTGCACTATATACATCACCATGTGCATTTGGCTTAGCAAATATCCTAATAGAATAGTGGTCAGGTGATGCTGCAGGGAATCTATCACGCGCGGTTCTAAATAATCTGACAATGGGGTTGTGTATATTCAGCATGTCAATAAGAAGGCGAACCAATTGATGATTAGGTTGGAACCGAGTCTCTCCAAACAAAGAAGCAATACCCATCCTATTAGCAATCTCATGTTCAGTGTCAAAGATGTAAAGCTGTGCATATATCTGCGCAGAACCTTCTGTAGGTAAAAGAGAGCCAATACGATGACATATCTGACCACTGATTTTAAACACATATGGGCCACGACCATCATTGACTGAAGTCAAAACATTGGCGCCTATAAATGTCATGGTAAACATAGAATTGTATTGCCTAATATGTTTGAAGGAGTGGGAAGACAAAGAAGTATCATTAGAAGTAAGTAAATCCAAAAGAGGCTCGGGAGGCGATCGGTATGGAGGCAGGTGGATACTGCCGCCTCGACAACACAAGGAATATTGTGGGCAAGATGTATGACGCTCTCTCTGAATCCGTTCTTCATACCAAAATAATGCACCACAATGTTGACAAGCATGAACAGGGCCACCAAGATATATGGGCGTGAAAATTGTACCTAAAGTGGGGCAGCGATTTAGGAAGAAGAGAAAACAACCATCTAAGTTAGGCACAAACAACAATAGAGACGGCAGTACTACACTGCAGTCAAAAATAGAAGAGACAAAATATGAACAGGAAGCTAAACTTACGAGCGTGACTGTTATGCAGAGAGGCAGAAGAATGTACTGGGGAAAATACAATATAGAGAAGCAGCAGTAAGCAAACGATAGAAGAAGAAGTCAGGCATGACATCTCGCTGCAGCGGAACGGAGCAAATCGTATGGCGTACCATTGTGAGCAATAGAAGAAGATGCGGGGGCAGAAGTCGACAATGATGGTGCAAAAGTATGATCAGATGGAACCAAATGGTCAGCATCATGGGCTGAGTCATCAGGGGAGAAAATATTATGAGAGCAAGCAGGCAAAAAGGTGTATATATAACATTATACTCAGTAGTAACACAACGACACAACACATTGAATAGAAAACGATCTTAAGAAACCTGGCTGTTGATCCTGCCGCAATGCCAACCTACGGCGACGGCGCGCATGCGCAGCCAAGGTTGCATCAGGATGTGGAAACTGAGCGAGCGAAGAACGCACACGTGATGAACGGCACATGTCAACAGGATTCTGCAATTAAAATTGCATGCACACCAGAAGCAATCTACGCAACCATAATGCCCTGGCAACAAAACCCGTAGTATTGGTGAAATGCAATCTGGATGGATTAGGGTAATGAAACAGACAGGATATCAAGCAAACTGCATGAGCTATGCACAAGTCTGAGGGGGAGAAATAGGAATGGATACATAGTATGACACAACGAATGTAACATAGGTGTGCCATGTACTCTATATGTACATCTAACTGTGTTGTTCACACAGGGTAATGAATGAGGAATATAGAGAAAAATAAACAAAGAGTAAACTCTGATATTTGTAGTTCAAATACAATATTAGCTATGCATTCTGTCTCGATCGACACAAAAATGCACTGACAATATTACAAGTCTGAAGACATCCTTCAAAAAACTAAAGCTTCACAAATAAAAAGAAAAAGTAACAAAAAGTAAATTCTATCATCTGTAATTAAAACATAATGTTAGGTATCGACTTTGTCTGTACCAAGCATGCACAACTCTGAGGGGGAGAAATATAAAGGAATACACAGTATCACACAACGAATCTAACATTGATGTGCCATGCACTTTATATGTAGATCTGACCATGTTGTTCACACAGGGTAATGAATCAGGAATATGGAGAAAAATAAACAAAAAGTAAAGTCTGATGTCTGTAGTTCAAATACAATATTAGGCATGCACTCAGTCTGGATTGACATAAACATGTACTCACAATATTACAAGCCCGAAGGTATCGTTCCAAAATGGCATCCTTCGAAGAACTAAAGGCTCACCAAAATAAAGAAAAACTAACAAAAAGTAAATTCTGGTATATATAATTAAAACATAATGTCAGCTATCGAGTTTGCGCCTACCAAGATAAATATGCACCCATAATGTTACAAGGTTAAACATATCCTTTGAAGAGGACATCTTTTCAAAAGATAAAGCAAAATACTAATTGTGGGGTTCTGTAAGTAAAATAAAATATAAGACAATGTAATAAAACAGTCTTTAATTTATCAATGAATTTAATTTGGGAAAGGATAATCTGTAATAAATAAATTAGATCTACAGTATGCAGTAGCAAAGAAGGAAGCCGAGAAGCGAGAACTGGTCGGTAGCAACAGGTGCGAAAGCATGCGGTCGTTGGGTGGCAAAGGTGGTCGAACATGATGGGGAAGCAGTGTGGTCGAAGCGACAGTAGACCCGATCGAAGGCAGCACATGAAGCGAGAACTGGTCGGCAGGAACAGGTGCGAAAAGCTGTGGGTGTTATGTGCCAAATTTGGTCGAACAAGACGATGAATCAGCGCGGTTGAAGCGCTGCGAGGGCCGGTCGAAGGCAGCACACATGCAAAATCACCTGGTTGGCATGCTTTCGACCATGCTGCCTTCGACCATTTTACATGTGTGTTGCCTTCGACCATGCAACATGAACATGCTGACTTCGACCAACTGATTCTGCATGCGCCACTCCCATCACCTCCATACAAAGTCGAATAAAATCAAATATTCTAGCAAAAATGTGGTCGATCAGCGACTAGATCAATGTGTGCGCAGGCAGAAAAGACAGGACAATTTCACAAATGAGGCCAATGAAGCAAAACATAACCAGTAAGCTAAGCACAAAAACAAAGAAGCAAATAACCACCCCAGGCATGAGTAAGGAACAGACAGTTCAACAAACAATTGTACGACGGCAACAGGATCAGGAAGAAGAACATAAACATGAACACCGCACAACACGCATAAGACGAATCGGGAACCAGCATAAAAAACAACACATAATCAAGTAAGAAATCGGAAACAAAAAAAGAGTGTATCTGCAGGAGACAGCAACAGTAGCAGGCAGGAAACACACCCGCAACACGGAAGGCACAAAACCGCTTATGCGGCAGCAATAGGCACGAACAAACCTGCAAAACAACAAATCAAAGAGAAAAAAAAATCAGAGGAGCAAATGAAGCAATGTGGGTGCAACAACAGGGAACAAAACGGGAAAAACACAAAACAAACAAGCCGAAGAGCGGTAATGGGCATGGGAACCCACCGGATAAAGAACGACAGAACAATTCAGCGGACGACGGAGCGGAGCGCAACGGAGGAGAACGCAGAACCCAGTAGCCGGCAACAAACAGTGGAGGGAAAAAAGGAAAAATACAGGGCTGAGGAAACAAACCCAAGCACGGCAGCAGCGACGAAATTGAAGGCAAACCTCTCCGGATTTGCGCGGAAACCAGGTACGTAGCAAAATCGGCACCGCAATAGCAAACGATCGAACGGCAAGCAAGAGCGGAAAACCGTAGACCAATGAGAGAGCAACGTGGTGCAGTTCACCTACCAAGACATGCGGAGCAATCCCAGACGCAAAACCGACCAATCGGACGAAGCATCAAAAAACAACATGCGGCCGATGGAGAAGCACCAGACGTGCAAGGGCAAAACGCGTAGGCGTGGCACGATCTGAGGTGCAGACGGAACCAATTGAACGGGCGCAGCAAAAAGAACAACATGGGTGAAGCAGGAGGCAAATTCGATGAATAGTAAGCACTTAGTGGAGTTCAAAAACTTAGATATGATAGATTGGTCGGACATATTCTACACCCTAAAACTAGCAACTATCCCTCAAAAACAATGTTTTGGTCTGCTTCCCATGAACAACCTCATTTCTCTTGTTGTGACCAACACATACACCACTGTCACTATACAGTCAAACAGGCCACCATTACCACAACCGATTTCTTAGCTTTCCATAGTAATATACTGACACGATTACTAGTAATAGCAATGAAAAATAGAGCCACACTACAACTCATGGGTGCCCCTAAATGCTAAAAGGCGTGGTCACATGGTTAGTTCGTGAATCATGACTTCCTATTTTAGCAAGTGGCAACCAATATAGACTAGAGCAGCCTCCCTCTCACGTGCCCCCACTCCCAAAAAAAAGACTTCCAACCCAGGCGCCAAAACCCCCAACCCACCTCCTCCCACGCCACCCCCACCTCCCCGGCGGAGTCTCCGATGGCCGGCTCCGACGTCCCGTCCGGATGCTCCAACCCGTCGACGCCTGGCACCCCGTCCACCTCCAGGAAGCGCGCGCGCGGCAGCGACGACGGGGCCGCGGAGCCGTCGGCGTCGCCGTCCGCAACGAGGCGTGTGACGCGGAGCTCGTCGCGGCTGGAGGTGGAAGAAGCGTTGCAGTGGGCGCAGAGCGTGGCCGTGGGGCGGTGGCCGCAGGATGACGCGCGCACCAAAGAGGAGGAGCGGCTGGAGGAGGTGGTTCTGGGGGCGCGCAAATCTCTCTGCGTCCCCAAGCCCGAGAACACCGACATCGAGGACTATCCCTACTCGCAGGTGAGGTTTCTTGGCATGTGCCATGCTGTTCTTTGCTTGCTTCGCCATTTCTTGGAGGGTTTGGACTTTGGGGTTCTTGGAATCAGTGCCGATGGTGGGTCTTCTTGGTTGTTTGGGTAATGGCGAATCTTTCTTGGACCGACATTTGTGGTGATTGGCGTCAGGCATTGCAGCGTCTAGTACTCGCCGCCATTTCTTGGAGGTCAGGATAGTTCGTGTAAATTAGGACATGGAACTGTTACTTTTTTGTATGTGTTTCAGTTCCTGCAAGATTTGCGGCTATTATGATGGAATTGGTTTATCTGTTATTTATCACCATTTGTCCGGCGTCACAATGCTTAGTACGGATTGGCCTCTCTCTTATTTGCCACCGTTTCCGTTTTTCTTTGAAATCTTCTTGGGCACTAGATTTGTGT
The DNA here is from genome assembly GCA_019359835.1 of Pharus latifolius. Taxonomy (NCBI): domain Eukaryota; kingdom Viridiplantae; phylum Streptophyta; class Magnoliopsida; order Poales; family Poaceae; genus Pharus; species Pharus latifolius. The sequence goes on along the minus strand of CM033321.1, from coordinate 92,729,989 downwards.
TTGTACCACAAAAAAAAAGTTGCAATGGTAAGGATGGGAAATTTTGTTTTGTTTGATAAAGAAGTGGTTATGTAACAGAGATGGGGAGTTTATGTATGACAAGGCATAGTTCCTATTTGGCTTCTTTGAACTATTATATTGTGTTCAATTTTGTGATGGTTATTCTCTCCAAAAAAAAAAAAACTGTGATGCTTATGTGATGATGATGATGATGATGATGATGATGATAATAATAATAATAATATTACTAGTTAGGACCAAGATTGTGATGGTTATGTGTCAGAATTAGACCAGGTCAATTGATATTTAAACATTTCATAGGAGTTTCTGCAATGTAGCAAGGTAAACTTCATTAAGAAATCCAATACTTTTTCTTTTTATAACAAGATGTAGATGGTACTGGACAATAATAAGGTTCTAATTTAGTGAATTGGTACTTACGTATGAGGGAAGAAAAGCTCCAAGACATTCAATGTTCTATTGTAGTGTGCAATGTATAATGTTTTCACCATGTTGTGGTGCCTCTGGAATGATCTTTTTAGAGGAGATGCTGTTCCGGATAAATCTAAACAAGTTTTATATTACTGATGTTGATAGTGTTTCTTTGTCATAAATTTGTATAATAACACAGATTCCATGAATTGGGTTTTTAAAAAAAGTTGGAGAGGTCAAATTATCAGCATCAATGATCAATCTCAATCCCTTTGTGCTCTCTGAAACTATCAGAATATAGTGAAATTCTTTAATTTAGCTCAACACATTCAGTAATCATGAACTCACAACTGATATGAAAGTGTAGAGCAATTTTTATTACATTCTAGTTCGTTTTTTTTGCTATTTTAAGCAAAAGTAAGTATATCTTAAGTTTCTTATAGTCATAGTTCAACAGAGTAATAGATGTCACTCATGGTAATCAAGATTTGGTTAGATAGGTCACACGTAAGAAGGCTTGCACCATGCTGCTGCACATCGGCAATCATGTGTGTTGACACCCTAAAGTCCACATAGGTTGATGGATATTTGTTACTTCTGAGAATTCTACAAATGATTGCAATCCCCCTTTCAGACTCTTCAGTTATAACAATTATCGTCATGCCTGGGAACTGGAGAACTCGAATAGTTGTGATCCTAGGGTGATTTCAGGAGCAGATTATTGCTTCCTCTGAAATAGGATTGAAAGAAACAAACCAATTCTAGCCTCGCTGTCTAAGAGAACTCCCCGAGATTATTTCCCCAATTCCCCTTGTTATCTCTTGTTTTGCTATATATTTTTGTGCATACTAACTGTTCCACTAACTATATGTGAATTAGCATCCTTTTTCTCCTCCACTATTTTCTAAGCAAAACTATAGCTCCAGTCTACATCTAACATTGCTTCTGTGTGCTACCATATAAACAGAAGAAGTTGCAGACACCAGGCTTGAGGAAGTCTCCGAGGATAGCTAATCAGCTGGACCATTTATCTAGTTATCTTTTAGTCAGGAAACGCATTGGAATAGACTCTACTGTGTACCAAGCTTGTGTACCTGAGTGGAAGGATGGCCCATCTGAGAAAGATACTGCTGGCTACAACACTGATCCTGAGACCTTACAAAAAATGGGCACAGTGGTCCGGGCATTAGACATGGATATCTCAGCAAATGATGAGGCAAATATTGGGAAAGCAAGGATTGGCAACTGTAACTGCTCTAGTCCAGGATCTGTGATCTGTGTCAGGGTTCATGTAAGAGAGGCAAAGACTCAACTCAAGGACAACTGGGGTCAAGCTTTTAAAGACTCTGGGCTTCATGCTATGGGTGAAGATGTCCTGAAGTTATGGACCGCAAAAGACAAAAAGAAGCTCCGTGATGTTGAAAAGATGATTCCTGAGAATAAACACAAGAACTTCCTGAAGATGGCCTCAAGGAAGTTAAGCTCAAAGAAAAAAGGAGATTTGGCAGGCTATTACTACAATGTTTTTCTTCCAAGAAGGTTGGCGAGCCTGACTAGGGCAGAACCTGCAAATTCTACAAATGTGGACACAGATGATGAAATCTATGATGTAGATGATGATGACAGTGATGTTGACAATAATGAACATCATTCTGAAGAGAAGAGCAGACACTTTGGATCTCCTTCCCAAAGGTACTCCTCATGTTGTAAGATTCTTCTAAAAGTTATTATGCTTTCTGCAACATACCTGTCGTAGACATGTATAATCATTCTGCCAGTACACTTGTTCACCAATAAGAAAGTCATCTGCAACACATGCACCGGTAAGTGCCCGATACACAGGACTTAGATCTTTTGATTGTGCTTGATCCAGTCTGCACAATCAGCAATTACTAAAGCTGGCCAACTCACTGTCATGGAAATCCTTGCATGCATAATAACCAGGGTAGTTACCTTTTCAGGGAAAAAAACGTATGGTAGTTAGAGCGAAGTGTACCTTACTAATAGGGCAGCCTATTAGTAAGCTACAGATGACAAGTTTCTAGGGGTGGTGGAGGTAACACCCGTCATCAATCAAAAATGTTTATGGGTAAATGGAGAGCAGGGATCATTGTGGATTCTGTCAGTACTTGCTAATGTTTCGATATGCATAAAATAAACAAATCTCTGAACCCTTGTCAAATTACATTTTGATGGTTAGAACTGGAAATATAAATCCTCATTTGATTTCCTATCTTCCAATCTAATATCTGCATTGTTGCAGCTATCATGTCTATGTGTGCACATTAATTGATTATTTATGTGATTTTTGTCTGATAATCTTTTTAGCGGAAATAGTAACTCATTGGAGTGCCGTCATTTTTTGCCATCCTACGAGATGGAAAGGTAGTTCAACATTGTCTTTCTTAGTGTGGTAATTTTACTTTTTGAATCTTTTCATTGGCAGGCCCAGGACGTAGAAGGCTTACAAGATCCTGATGGTCGGGAACAACTTTTTGTAGCCAAGGAAGAGGAAGTAGAAGAATCTGCAAGATTTTGATGACTGGGCAATGTTTTTTTTTGTAGGATTTGGATGACTGGGCACTTGTGGGTTATACATCTTCTGACTGTATGCAGTTATAAGTCTGTGATGATCCTAGGAGATTTGTCACTCTGAAGTAGGAGCTTTACCTGAGTTACTATTGTAGTACTATTTTGAGTTCTCTGAATTTTGTGTCAATGTACATGTCAACAAACAAAATTGGAGAAAGAAGAAGATATAGAGAACTGGCTAGATATTGTTTAGGAATTCTTTTGACAAGTTACCACTAATCATCCTGAAATTGAAAATTTTCTGAAACTGTTTGATTGGTCATTCTTCCTTTTCCCTTTCTGCTAATGTTCTTCCTTGTTTGATGCTAGCTATCACTGAAACTGAATTTTCAGTACAACAATTATATTAAGATAGTCCTATTGTAGTACGTACTATTTTTGTTTTTAAATATTTGAGAGGGTTGGAACAGTTAGCGTAATTATATCAAGAACTAAAACAAAGAGAATATGTGTTGGGCGCATGAGGTAATATAAATTGTGAAACATTCTTATGTCTACATGCACACGTTGACCCAGCCATGTATAAAAATAGCCTACCTTGCCCGCAAGCTAAGCACATCCGCTATTTACAAGCCTGGACCTCTATTTAATGATGTATCTCTCTAGTCTATGCAAACGCAACGTATAGAGAGAAGCAGCATCAAGGTAAGCAACAATGGAAGCCACAGGCCAGCAGCAGCCGCAGCAGCAGGCGATGCGAGGAGGCCGGCAGCCCCCGCCGCACCAGGAGCAGCTGACGCGGCCGGAGAGCAGCAGCAGCCCGTACGTGCAGTGCGGCAGCACGGAGGACTACAAGCTGCAGGGCTACGGCGCGTCCGGCCACCGCGAGCCGGTGGAGAACTCCCGCGGCGCCGGCACCACCGAAGGCCCCACGCTCTCCGGCGGCGCCCTCGCCGAACTCCAGGGGCGTCGCGTCAACTGACTCGCCTCTTCATCTTCATGTCATGTCACAGGGCAATAATGGGATTTTTCTTATTTCTGTATTTTTAGCGATTCCTCCAAAGGAAGGCTGTTTCAATGCAACATGTCAATTCAGTAGTTTTCATTGCTTCATTTCATAGGCAATGTATTGGGTTTTGGCCACATATCATATCTTAACTCTGGAACGAGCATGCATATCCGAGAAATCTCCATCAGTCAATGTTTTTGCCGAGTCAGACAAGCAGTATTATAACATCCTTAATAACTGATTATTATCCATTTTATTACATTTTTCAAGTTCCAACTTATACATGATCAGTAGTAATCTGATGACCAAGTCTACTCTTAGCCAAACAATGTGGAATACATGTTATGTAAACACTCCTTGCCTACACATTATACTGTGTCCATCTGATAATCTTTTAACTTACACTGCGTCCACACAGAGCAACATCGACTATCAGTCTAGAAAACGCTTCGTACATATTCTTTTATCAGACCAATTTATAAAATCAGTGTGGTTTCATCAGAGATCAGAGAGATTCAGACAAGATAACTAGTACTTGAATGGAAGAATACCAATTATTTCCCTCCAGGCCAAACAATTAAACAAATGGTATAGGGACTAACAACCTGTAGGTCACCCAGGCCGGTTCCGTTGACTTCGCTCCACAGCAACATCATTATCATCCAAAACTCTGCAAGCCTTGTACCATTGACCAACATCCAGGCATCCCCCATATTTATGCATTTCCACGAGATGACACAACCAACATGTCAAAATTTTCCAGCATGCGAGAACCTACAGCAAAGAGGCAGCTCAGCATCAGCCATGGCAAAGATGTTTCTTGCATCAGTGCTCACCAGCCTTATGGGTATCCATCATATTCTCCTGATATCTACCAGCGGCCGGCTTCTTCTTGCAGTGTTCGGTCCTCAGAGATGAGCAGGAGCACAATTCGCAGTAGCAACTCTTTCAAGGTTGCTGCGCAGAGAGTCGCCGGTGCGTTCACTACTTGTTTTGTGCCACAGAAGATCAAAACTGAGGCAGAAAAGGATATTTCTCCGGAAAACACAAGTTCAAATTATCATGTCTCCACTGATTCAGGTGGCTTGTTTTGAGTAATTTATCTATGCCTTTGTTGTTTCTAACTACTGTTTTATGAGGTCCTACTGTAGGATGTGTGTATTTTCATATCTCAAGTTCATGCTTAAGATACAATTTACCAATTTCAGCCAATTGGGTGTCAGGCATTCTAAGTATCAAGGTTTGTTTCTTGTCAGTCAATGCTTTGAACAAGTAAAACTTAGGAGAGGAAAACATGGCAATTGTTGATAACTTATCTTTTCTTTTTGCCCCCTTTTGTTTGCCTCTTTCTATGATGAAAATTTGTTCTTTTTATGGGAAGTTAGAGTCATGAAATTGTCTGTAAGCTACATCTTTCTGTTAAATAGCATAATATCAAGAAATAACACATTTCAAAGCTACATTTATTGGCAAACTGAATGCAACAGGGACAGGGCAAGAAAGTACAGTGCTCACCATTTCAGATATATGTAAGGCCACCACAAACTTCAGTGAAAATAACATAGTAAGGCGGGGAGGTTCTTCCAGCATATACAAAGGGAAGCTCAAGGGTGGATCCCTCATTGCTGTGAAGTGTGCCAAAAAGGTTATTAAAACAAAGAACATACATCATTATATTCTTCATAGGTAAAGGTTATTAGATTAGTACACTACTTCCTCTAACTGTCTCTTCTGTTGAAGCAGTTAAACGGTCAGTATCTATCAGCTGAACTTAGGCAGGAACTCAGTGCTCTTTCAAAAGTCGAACATTTGAATTTGGTTAGATTCCTTGGATTTTTCGATCATAAAGATGAAAATATGATCGTTGTTGAGTTCGTCAGCAATGGTTCCCTAAGGGAACATTTAGACGGTATGCAATGGCAATTATCACCCAATGATAATATGTTTTCATTGAACTAATGCAGCAATCTACAAACTTAAAGAAATTTTTATTGCGTGATATTATCAATTATAAAGTAAATTGTCAATCTGAAGGATATAACACAATGCAGGCTCTCGAGGAAACGGTTTGGAACTTCCACAGCGACTCAACATTGCCATTGATGTAGCTCATGCCATCACCTACCTGCACGCATATACAGGTATTTCCCTGATGTGTGAGAGATAATATGATCATGTCACACTAATAATAAGATTGTGACTAGTGTTTGCTCTTGCACTTATCTGAATTCTGAAACACATGGCAGATCAGCCAATCATCCACCGGGATATCCGATCGTCCAACGTGCTGTTAACTGATGCATTAACAGCAAAAGTTACAGGCTTTGGTTTTGCAAGAATGGTGGACGAGGACTCAGAGGCCACGCACATCTCAACTCAGATCAAAGGCACGGCTGGTTACGTAGACCCAGAGTACCTGAGCACGTACCAGCTTACCGACAAGAGCGACGTCTACTCCTTCGGCGTCCTCCTCGTCGAGCTCGTCACAGGCCGCATGCCCATCGAGCGTCGGCGCGATCTCGAGGCCCGTGCCACCACAAAATGGGTAAAGAAGCTGAGTCGTCGTTTGGCTCGGAGATTTTTACTCTGTTATCATTATGATTACTCAATTAGTCGTAGAGGAATACATTATATGTTGTCACCGCAACATGTTCCAACTCACGCAGGCTACTAACAGCAATGGCAACGCAGGCAATGTACAGGTACAAAGTAGGAGAGGCGGTGGTTGCCATGGATCCGAGGATGAGGAGGAGCCCGGCATCGGTGTCGGCGGTGGAGAAGATGATGCAGCTAGCCGAGCAATGCATTGCACCGTCGAGAAAGGAGCGGCCGTCCATGCAGAAGTGCACCGAGGTGCTGTGGACAGTCCGAAGGGACTATCACAGCCGGCAAGAGCCGCCCCAGCAAGCTGCGTCTCCGGCCGTCACGGAGGACGGGAATTCTGAGCGGATTTTCCGGGAGGATAGATCAATGGCCCGCACAATTTACAGCATGTAGCCAAGTCGACTGTGTGCTTTTCATTTCAATTTTCACGTCATGTTTGGCTTATAATTTGTGGGTTTGCTATTATAAGTTGTAAATAGTTTGCATAGTTCTTGATCATTTTGAGCTGGTCAATTTTTGAAAACTCAATAGTAGATTGTAACATGCGTATCTGTTTGGCATTCATGCTAATTTATGCACTAAATTTGGTATTGTTTCTCTGCCAGATTTCTCCTTACTATATCTCTACCATTTGCTATCTGAGAAGACTTGATCGCGCTAGATTTTGCTGGCTGAAATATTTTTCAGATTAAATCGACAGGGAGAAATTTGCTTTATCACGAAATGAAAATTTCTTAATTTCCTTCTGAGAGGATGGGTAGTATTAGTTTATGCATAACTGCACATTCTATTCGTTTTCAATTTCACGAACGACCAAGGGAAAAGTATGTACAAAGGCTTGGATTTTTCCAATATCAAACTTCATGCCGCAACCATGGGTTCACATTGCCCTGTGCCAAACAAACAAATTATTACGACAGGGTAAAAGGAACAAAAGGTCTACCTTTAAATCCCTTGATGTCTACCAGTTCTTGTAGTGCCATTCAGCAGGTAATTGTTATACAGCTCAGGTGAAGGCCAGATTCATAAAAATGTGCTAACAGAAATAACCTAATTAATCATCTGTCAGTCAGTAAATCTTCCAAATGTGTCACAAAATTCTTTTGCAAAGCTCAAAGGTTCCATTGTAAGACTGTTCTCGCCGAACCGGTTTACTGATGGGGAGCAGTACCATGTGGATTTTTTTCTGTGCAGATGAGCACCCCCTGTATATTATACTGTGAATGAGTCCCACCCATGAGATTGGGAGATAATGTTAATCTCTTGATCTGCTTCAGTGAGGCCCTAAAACTCCATCACATAAATCACTAATCAATATTCCGTGAAAATGATGGCAATGGTGCACCTTCCTGGGGCCTTAAGATGACAAGAACACCAAACATCCCAAGCATCGGTAGGAACACAAGCCATTTCAGTAACTTGTAGTAATGCATGTGGAAGGTAAGTGAAAACTCATCGGAGAAATACAACCCATTTTTGTCGGTCATCTCCACATGCACAGTTCCTGTTGTTCTAACTGGAACTGTGGGAAGCTTCATCCGTTGCTTTCCTGGTTGATGATAGATATCATTAACCACAATGCGCCTATCTCCCTGGTAATTCCCAGGGACAAGTAAAGTTGTCTGAAATTCAACAGAAAAAGGAAGAGATAGAAAGTTAGTAACAAGATTGAGCTTGTCCGTCAGGTGAAACTGCTCTCATAGAATATACCGTGATGTTGTATGGAGCTTGATTCCCAGAGGGAATCCTGTACTTGTCAACAATCTCAAACTCCAACCAGAAATGCTTGCCCTCTTCATCACGGAAGGTCCTGGAACCATGTTTAACATAAATACCTTGACGGTTATAACGATATGCAGCATTATTTCTCCCTTGGTTGGACGACCTCCATTCCTACCAGTGAAAAAGAATGAAAAGTTATAACTTTTTCATGTTCATCGTTATGTTTAAAATGTCCAAAGAAACAAATAATCAGTGGACACATGTAACTCAGGTTCACCAAAAGATCTGATGCTTAAGTAAAAATATTGTGACACAAAATGAAGATGTGACTACAAGAAAATTCTGCATACCTTGAGTGGATGGTGTGGTGAGGGAGTGGAAAAGCTAAAGACGTTGCCGTTCATAGTAGTAACAATAAGATCAAGATCGTCTCCACCATCCACATTGTCAGCCAAAACCATGGTGTACCTGTCGATCAAAGATATATGCAGTGCAAACATGATGTGAGCCCATTTTGTTGCTATAAATACGTACCCTCCAATCCTACAAAACATTTTGCAAAAGAGAGAAGGAAAAGGCATACGAGGTCTCTCCAATGTCAACAACATCTGCACAGCCACTTGAGCCCTCGATCAAATACAAATAACCATCGAAGGACGTAGTAGCAAGGGTTAGCCCTTGTGGCTTTTCTCCACGTTTGCTCATGTCGAGTAATAGAACTGGACTCATGATTCTTCCATGTGCTCTATACGGGAAAGGTTTAATTTTCGATCCATCCTTTCCACTGAGAACATATATGTTTCCTGATACAGTTGGGACCACAACATCAGTGTGACCATCTCCATTGACATCACCAACTGTAGGTCGCTGTCATCATATGATAATGACAATCAGATTGCGTATGCATATGGTTGTATTAACAAAGAAACCACACAGCAAAGAAAAATGAGATGCAAGTACATAACAAGTCCATGTAAACTAAAACCAATTTGTACAATGTTCCCAACCAGTCGATCACAAAAAGATAGCAATAGTACCAGATAAAAAACCAAGCAGAATTCATAAGAAATGGATACATACAGGAGCCTGGAAGCATGTATTGTCCTAAGCTAAACTAAGAAAGCAACTTCACCACAGGGTCCACATTTAACTTTGAGCAATTGGCCAACCTAATCAAAGATTGCTGTGTATAGTATATGCCACTGAGAGATATGGATTACGCTGATTACGCTGGCTTGTGACCAGATAATCAAACTGAAACAGCCAATTATTAACACCTTAAGAAAAGGACGGATTGAAAAACTTGCCTGTGGAATAAGACTCTTCAGATGCACTTCCCAGATTTATTCTCCCTCCGCAGTCCATGCTGCTACATTTCCATGGGCATCAGCAGTAACCATCTCGATTTTCCCGTCATCATTGATGTCCGCAGCAATGACTGGTGCATGGATCTCAGCCATCTCAAGTGGGAACTTGTTTCGCACCTCACCTAAACAGGCGACATTCATTTACTGTGAAGCACACAAATGGTAACCACAACAGACAAGTACCCCAGTAGTGCACTAAAGGCATAATCTATAAGTGATGGGGAAAATGCATTCTTTCCTTATAGAGGAATTTAGTACTTTACAGCCTAATTAGCCAAAGAAAAACAATTTTGTATGATAAAGGTGATTATTACTTAATTACACCTAAAAAATCATAGTATTCTAATCTAGAATATGCAGAACTAGATATGATACCCGAGACAAGAAACAACAGATCATCTTAAACTGGTGCTTTTGTATTCATAATATGATAGTCTTGAGAATTTACCGCGATGATCGATAACATAAAACAAGCCATAGGAAGTTCCGACAAGGATGTAAAAATTTCCATCACCATACAAATCAACCACAGTTGGAGAAGAATATGCATGGGCACGGAAGTTTCCAGTATCAGTACTCAAATCAAGGTCTGCAGCAGTCCATTTAACTTGTCTTGTGTCAAGGTTCAAAACTACTATACTGCTTGCAACATATTTTGCAATGTCAATCCCTCCTAGCTCCTTTATATGCTCTGGGTTATCGTAATACCTGCAGTAAAAGCCAGCAAGTTACTAGTGCACTAAGTGTACCACACACTATAACAAAATTATACTTTCATGTTGTGGTTGCAAGTCTTGAATCAGAAGAACTTATTTCACCACAACCAAAAAAAAAAAATTAGCACAACAAAATAAGCAAACACATAGCATATGGCACCCTCAGATATTGGAATCGGTGTGACAATACTTAATAGAAAGTCTTTTCCTAGTAATTTTGCTAAAGAACAGTATTAGTTAGCCCCTGGGATTCAGAACTCTTAAGAAAATTAAATGATGTGCATCATATCAACTGGGTTAGGAAAGCAAAGGCCCAATCTAAACTGAGACCAGCCATAGAGCACCAACACAGACCACACAAACACACACCAACCCAAAAAGATCAAAATGGGAAAATGTTTTCATTTTGAAAGATTAGTCTCTACTATAGTGAACTTGGACACATAAACAATGCATGGCAACCAGGACAGAACAAATATACAATAACACTTCGTAAATCTCACTTCTGTTATATAACAAAACCAAGTTTTACTAGCTGACCATGTATTCATCATTCAGAAGTCATGAGCAACAGAACTACACGATGTGTTAGTAGTAGAGTAAGTAGACTAACTCGCGGTCAAAGAAGTAGGATACAGCAATCACCATTTCATGTACACCATCTTTGTCAATATCTGCAATTACCTGTAGAAAGAATGTGAAAAATAAGCCAAGGTCACTCACAAAATGGACCAGAAAAAATATAAGCAAAAAGAAGGAAAAGGTCCACCTACTGGAGTGCACAAGATGTGAGCATCTATGCTCACGTAATCTTCCGCTTTCTCATGTTCTTGTTCTGTCCAGTCCTCATCTCCCCACATGGATTCATCAACATAGTCATCATAATTATAATTGTACTCATCAGGCAGTTCTTCTGCATCCCGAAACAAATCAAATGATGTATCAGCGTCCTCCTCCAGAGACTCCTCATTTTCAACAGTATCAGTTTTTGTTGCTCCCACATCACTAGCATCAGATCCTGACTTCCGTGTTTGATCACCATGTTTATCAACTGCTTCAAGTAGCCTTCTCTGAGTATGTGTTGCATCGACTGCTGTGCTATTTAGGTTGGGCATATTGCCATCGGCAGTATCATTTACAGTGTTCAACAACATTATATTCTCTTGTCCTTGAGTAGAATTAGGTTTAATTTCAACCGGCTGCTGCTCAGAAGCATTTTTCAGGGAATCATGTCCTCCCTGTGTTGCTTTGTTGCTAATGTCAGTTGTACTCCCATTACCTACAAAGGTTTTAAAATAACGTTACAATGAATCTTCCTCAAAAAAAAAAAAAGTGTGGCTAAGATACTCACAATTCTTACATACAAGAAAATTTGGATATGCTAAGGTACTCACAACTCTTACGTACAAAATAATTTGAGTGTGGTTAACGTTCTCACAATTCTTTCATACAAAAAAGTGGAAGTATAATAAAAATGTTGTACCATAACCATTCCGAAATAAAATGTGTTGTTCTTACATGCTTCTACATCCACAATATGCATCGCATGTAATTTTCTTCTTTTTTCAGCATTTGACATCCCCAGCATGGAGACATCAGACAACTCTACTATTTCTGGTCCTGAAGAACTTTACTATATAATATATAAATCTATGTGAATATGAACTAGTAAATGATGTTTAACACCTCAATATTGAGCCATTGTTCTTCAAACCATGTGTGAAGAGCCTATCAATACCTAGCTGTCCATGTCGTTCAAAAATTCTATGGATAATAACAATTATCGAAATTTAAAAGCAAATGTCTGTGGACAAAAAAAAAAATATAGAGATCATGGAGGTAGTCAGATATACAAGTCATCTAAAAGTGGTCCCTTATGCATCATGTAACTATGACATGTATTAGGATGTAATGAACTGCTGATGTGTCAACTAAAGCATGCAGCAGATACACAGTGATTAACAGAAGGCAGCTCTACCCCAAATGCAAAGACATAAAGCAAATATTTCTCAGAACAGACAAGTGAACAGTGCAGCAATGGATTATAAGTAACTTACCCGACTGGGATTCCTTTGAAGATTCTTTCACAACTGATTTATCCTGAATGTTTGGGTGAGATTCCTTAGATACAGTTTCTTGGGCAATTGAAGCGTCATTAACATCTGGATGGGAGCGGTCAACCGGATCTGGATTTAGCCCAACATACCAATTCTTTCGTACTTTTCTACGAGGTACCTCTAGCTTGTCCATCATCATGTAGCCTGATATCCTACAAAACAAGCATATAAAGATCTGCATATTTAAAGGGGTAAAAAAGAGAAGACCTATGTGGTGCTCCTTACCTAAAGAAATTTACTACACCATTGTAAGTAGCCAGAACTATTTCCCGTGTACCATCCTTGTCAATATCATACAAAAGAGGACTTGAATGAACCGTTGACTGGTGAAATGCAGGCCATCCTGGAAGAAATGTCAGAATGAATACAATAGAAAAAGGTATATCAGGCCAACCGAAAAAAACCTTTTAACAATAGCACATCATAGACAATAATAGAAATTCAGTTAAAACTTTTAAGAGACTGTAACAAAGAATTCAGTGTGACCATTGTAACATGCTAAATGGTGATGTGAAACCACACCTGGGAGTTTGTCTCCATCAGAGCCTTCAAGAACTTCCAAGTAATGAACAAATGATGGCACCACTACCTCCAACTTACCATCACTAATAAAACAGAAATAAGTTCATCAACGTGTGTTAAGAAATGGAAGCATATAAAGATAAAAGGCAATGGTTGGAAGCAAAAAAAAATAAGCATTGTATCTGACATTTGAAAAATCTTATTTGAAATATGCATGACTTTCACGATGCTGCTGGAGAATTAAATCAACTAGAGCACACAAGCTATTTAGGTCAAGGTAATTTGGTACCTCTTTCCTTTGGCATACTAGCGCTGCAACTAAAAAAGAATTTGTTGAGAAGTGAATACTGGTGCAGAGGATGGGGCAATAACTTAATCTTAATATCAGTGAAGAATGGCTAGATGAAAACATGAAACGATCAAGCATACATATCTCAACAGCAGGCCATAGAGTAGCAGATTGTCTTGTAGAGATTAGTATGATCGTGAAGACAATAGCAGCCAGGATATTTCTCAAGCATCTTTTACCTGTTGATATCAGCAATCAACGGAGTTGCATAAATACTGGAACTAACTTCAGTCTGCCATCTCAACTCCACATGCTTTGGACATTTGCTATTCAACAAAGCGTCGTCATCTCTACAAGGGAATTAAGACATTACCCTATTAAAGTTCATATATGAGACCACCTGACGAGCTTGTGCAAATTCAAACCATATGGTTAGGTGCTTTACATATACTTATGAAACAATTCAAATATAAAAAATTGTAAAATTCTATAAATCTACTAGCAAATGCCAAATGTTGTGGAAAGAAATAGTCCTCCCATGATTCATCATTTAATATCAACTAGAGTAAAATTAAGTGCAGTTGAAATTCATATCGTAAGGTGAAAAGTAGAAAATGACATATTTTAGTACCTGTGACCCAGTTTGACACCATGAAATGCTATAATAACCTACATTTTAAGCACTTGAAAGAGAAATAGGTCACTGTTTTCATTTTTAAATCCAGTGTGCCATAATTCTAATACTATATACTCGAATAACCAAAGTTCAGCATATAATCAATTACAATGCCGAAGCGAGTGGTGGTTTCACATATTATCACATCCCATCATCCTAAGCATAAATTGGGCACTAGTACAATAAAGACAAACTGCTTGAATTCATCGATTGCTATAAGCCTACTAAAAGCCCCAAAAGTCGAAGCATCTGAACCATAACCAATCCTAAGGGTCTAACAGCAAGCCCAAATCGAATAGCTCGGAGATATACAACACACAGAACGATTTGGAGGTTGGAACCGGAGAGAAGCGCGTGGGTGCTCACAGGTGGGGGTAGCCGAGCATGTCGTCGCTGGCCTCCCGCTGCCGGAACTTGTTGGCCTTCTTCGCCTCCTCCGCGCCGGTGGCGCCGGCGACGAGGTGGAGGAGGAGGAGACATGTGAAGGCGGCGGCGAGGCAGAGAGGTGGACGCATCTGCGGAGAAACCCTAGCGCTAGGGTTTTTGATTCGTAACGCAGCACAGCGAGGTGTGGAGGAGAAGGGGATCTCGGCGTGAGAGGGGGGGAGTGGTCGGAGGAGGCACACCAAGCGAGACTTTGGCCTTTGGGGGGATCTCGAACTGAAAGGCAGTAGAGATGAGGGGGCTTTTCGTAAAGTTGCTTGGGCCATTCACATAATTTCTTTTTAAATAACCAGAGAAAAACTTAATTGCAAAAATAATCCACAGCAAAAACTTAATTACAAAAATGACCCACAATTGATGTATTTTATAAAAATAACCTATCATATCAATCTTTCAAATCTTGGAGACTCAACAAGAGTTTGTCGAGTGCCCAGCACTTTACAAGCTCTCTGACTCTTCGTTCGTAATCGTATCAATTCAAAATTGGTCGCATTAGTTCTAGATCTGGTCGTGCTCATATCAGTAGACATAATCATAATCATATCTAGTGCACAAACTGGTGATATCAATGTTAAAACTGGTCGTAGTTGTATCAGTTCAAAACTGATCGTATCAGGATTGAATCATTACAGTAACTCGGTTGACGTGACGGATTATTTTTGTAAAATACGATAATTATGTGTAATTTTTAAAATTAATTTTTTAATCGGAATTATTTATAAGAAAAACTCGGTATAGATCGCCAGTCTTGGGTAGTAAAAAAAGTTTTAAGTACGCAAATCGAGGAAAACCAGATAGATGATCACATGTCCCACGATTTGATTTTGGCTTAACATAACACTAAAATACACTATAAGTCATTCTTGCAACCAACCTTGCGACTTGTAAAATTGTGTTGACTTACACCACATAACTATAGGACGTGGAAACTATTTGCATAAAAAAAAAAAAAAGATAAGCTGGAAACAAGATCAACGAAGTAAACACCGTCAAACATAAGCTTTTTTTTTTTTGGGTACCGTTGCAAAAACTATATTTGACATAATACTTAGATATTGTTGAAATAGATAATATCTTATTTTCTCTGTTGTTTTATAAATGATATTTTACTCTTGTGTACAATTTTTAATAAATGATATAATATTACTACTCTATTTTCTTCAATGATTCTAATTTAAGAGGGAAGTGTTGAAAGAATGGAGGTTGTGTTGTTTTTTAAAGGTGTTATTTTTGTTTTGGTGATAATAATTAATAGTCAAAATGGAGTAATTAACATATGAGCAAGTTAACATTTATCTCAAAATATTATAACCACGCTCTTTTAGTTTTAGGACATAAAATTTTTCCTAAAATATTGATTACAAACGAACAAAAGGAATATCAAGTATGATAAATATTTTTCTCGATTATCATATTCTATAACACATCATAAAATCACAGTGTAGTATGAAAAAAATGTCGTTGATTAATCAAATGTATTAATTAAGAAGAGCACAACTTATGGTATGCCATATTTTTGGTTAACAACTGCACGCGTGCCATCCGTCTGATTCAATTCAATTAAATCGGATAACCCACTCCTACCCTCTTCACTAGATTATCTTTTATGAAACCATTCAATTTTTCAGAACACGATTTGTTGTGGTGAGTGCACATACGTAACGCATGGGTGAGCCGGATCCAATCCTAACTAGGCATACTATTTTTTAAAAAATGTCTATGTATTTGTATTGAAATATGTGTAGGTTTCAATAATTCTTATTGAAATCTAAACAAATTTTATAGATTTGTCTTAAAATTTTCCTAAATTTCATATATACTTGGCAATATTTATATCAGTTATGTTTATTTGTCGTGAAATATATGCATATGTGATAAAATTTGCATAGGTTTCATGATCTTCATCATAATTTTTTTCAAGTTTATGTGTTATTTGCAAGAATCGAAGTAGGTTTCATGAATTTTGTGTTTAAATGTATAGATTTTAATGATTTTTGTTGAAACTCAACTAGGTTACATGGTTTCTTACTTGAAATTTTTCTAGATTTCATATGTAATTAGTAACATTAATACTAGTCATGTTTTTTATCGTAAAATACAAGTGTATGTGATAAAACCTAGGAGAGTTTCATACATTTTAATCAAAATTTCACTTAAGTTCCATGTGTTCTTTATAAGAAACAAAGTAAGTTTTGTGGATATATGTTGAAATATATGTAAGTTTCAATAATTTTTATTAAAACCCAATCAGATTTCATGATTTTATCTTGAAACTTTCCTAGATTTCCTAAATATGTGGCAATACTCATGCTAGTTATATTTATTTATCGTGAAACATAATGAACACATGTGTGGATTTCTTGCATATCCATAAAAAATTCACTCAGTTTTCATGTGTTTTATGTCAGAATCGAAACAAGTTTTGTAGATTTGCGTTTAAGACATGTGTAGGCTTCAATTATTTTTGTTAAAACACAACCATGTTTCATAGCTCTATCTTCAACTTTCTTAAATTTCATATATACTTGGCAATATTAGTGCCACTTATGTTTGTCTAGCATGAAATACAAATACATGTATAATGAAATTTGCGTAGGTTTCGTGCATATTCATTAAGATCCACTCAAGTTTCATGTGTCATTTGTAAGAATGGAGCATGTTTGTGGATTTTGTGATGAAACCTATGTAGGTTTCAGACGAGTTACACCCAAATAATTTTTGATTGTTTATTTATTGATATGTCTATATATATTCTAGCTCGCTCAAAATGCGATGTGAAGCCTTCTCTAAACACTAATTAAATCTGTTGGCTCAATAGCAATTTTAGATCCTGTTAATTATGCTTTCCCGAAAAGAGGCTAATATTGTTTTTTTTTAAAAAAAAAATAGTAGAAATGTAGAAGTTAACATGACCCATGAAATACAGAAAGTTTGTTGATTGTGCTATTTAGATTGTATTAAGAAAGACTAATATTGCTCTTTTGTTAAAAAAAAATATAGTAGAAAGGTAGAATTTACCATGCCATGCAATATGAAAAGCTTATTTGTTTAGATTGTATTATATAAAGAAAGAAAAAAAATTACATGACCTATGCAGATTTCGAACCTAAAACCTTCAAGCAACTAATACCCGCCACAACCAATAAAACTAATAAGCTACTTGCATTTAAGGTGAGAAACAAATACATGAAAGCTACTTATTGAATGAAAGAAAAAGACTATACAAGTCTTGAAAAAAAGACTATACAAGTGTCAAACTCGCAAAGTGCGGCAATTTAACCAATTGAGTTAGGAGATTGGCCTGGGAGTTATAAGATATGGCTTTTGATCTTGGCCGTTATCCCAAAACAATCCAACGGTTTCGGGGTACGCCGGCGGATACCGTCAACTAGCATTGAAATGATTAGTTAGTAATGTTTACAGTGGGGAGGATGTATACGTAAATTCCCACCCCGTTGGCTTCTTGTCTCCATCTAGCTGTGCTGCATAGCACAGAGCATCCGACTCCTCGTTCTGGACTCCCTGTTTGGCCCTCTTCAGACTTCACTTAAATCTACCATATTTTGGCGCACAGTAGCAGAGCAGAGAGTGAGAGTGTGCGCTCAAGCAACCAACAAATGGCGGGCAAGGCGGTCACCATCGGCGATCTCATCCACCGCGTCGCCTCCTCCTGCCTCTCCAACCGCTTCCCCAACCATTACACCATTCCCGACGCCACCGACTCCGATGCGGAGGACGACGACGACCCTTTTGCTGACTTCGCCGACGCCCACGAGGGCATCGAGGAATGCCGCCGCTCGCCGCCGGCCCAGGAGGAGGACGAAGAGGAGAAGAAGCTGAAGATCTGGGAGGAGGAGGAGGAGGAGAAGAGGAAGGGGGCGGCGGCGGAGAAGGCAATGGAGCGGGCGCGGGACGCGGAGGCGCTGATGACGGAGGTGTTCGACGCGGTCTCCGGCGTGCGGCGCGCGTACGCGGCGCTCCAGGGCTCGCACTGCCCCTGGGACCCCAACAAGATGCGCGCCGCCGACGCCGCGGTCGTCGCGGAGCTCCGCCACCTCGCGCGCCTCCGCGACCGCTTCCGCCGCTCCGCCGCCACGGTTCACATCCCCCGCCCCAGCCCCGCGCCTCCCCTCCGCGAGGCCGTCGCGCCGTATGAGGCCGCGCTCGACGACCTCCAGCGCCAGCTCCAGGCCAAGCAGGCCGAGGTCGAAAGCCTCCAAGAAAAGCTTGTCCTCCTCAACAACCGCCGCAACGGCCGCCTCCACCCCACCAAGCTCAACGGCGCCGCTCCCGGCGGCTCGCCGACGTCGGAGCTGTTCATCTCCTGCGCCGAGCAGGCGCGCGTGGCGACGCGGGGGTTCGCCGCGCACCTGCTCCACCTCATGCGCGCGGCGGGGCTGGACCTCGCTGCGGCCACCCGCTCCCTCACCAAGATTCCAGTATCCTCGCCGCAGCACGCCACCAAGTACGCCCTTGAGGCGCACATGACCCACGTCCTCCTCGGCGGCTTCGAGCACGAGTCCTTCTACCTGGACGGCTCCCTCTCGTCGCTCCTCGATCCCGCCGCATTCCGCCGGGAGCGGTACACGCAGTTCCGCGACATGCGGGGGATGGAACCCACGGAGCTCCTTGGCGTGCTCCCCACCTGCGCCTTCGGCCGCTACGCCGCGCGCAAGTACGTGTCCCTTCTGCCTCTCCGTGTCGAGGAGACCGTCCTTGGCGACAGCGAGCACAGGAGGCTGGTGGAGAGCGGGGTCCACCCAAGGACGCCGTTCTACGGGGAGTTCTTGCGCGCGGCGAAGGCCGTGTGGATGCTGCACCTGCTCGCCTTCGCGCTCGAGCCGCCGCCCAGCCACTTCGAGGCCGGGCGCGGCGCGGAGTTCTACCTGGAGTACATGGAAAGCGTGACGGGCGCGCCGCGCGCCGGCGGCCGCGGCATGGCCGTCGGGTTCGCCGTCGCGCCCGGATTCCGGCTGGGCAATGGCGCCGTCGTGCGCGCCAGGGTGTACCTCGTGCCGCGCGGCGCCCGGCAGTGACGACGGATCGGATCACGGATCACGGATCACCTTCCTTTGTTGTTGGAGTCTCTTTTCTCTTTTCTTTTTGTTTTAAGATGTTGTTGGAGTAGTTAGTAGGATTGCATTCGAGGGCGACAAGTAAAACTAGCTTTTAGTTTCTTAATTTTGGTTTTGTAGTAGGGTGTCTGTAACAGTGTAAGAGGCTTGGAACTTCGAAGTGATTAGAATGTAATCATGTTTGTCGTTTACTAGTACTGTTTACTGATTCATGTACTAGTAATCAGTAAATGCAGGGAGATGCAACTTCAACTCGGTATTATCAGATATCCAGCCAAGAAGGGCTCTGGTTCGAACCACTTTACCAACCATCCCATCCTAGACCTTGGACCCGAAAATCTAAAACCAACCAAAAATGGAGATGGTAGAGTGTTATATTGTAAGAATGTATAAATCAGTGATTATAGAAAGAAATTAAAAAAAAATCATAAGTGGCCTGGTTTCCGGTGTCCCAGCTGGGTTCAGGTGAACCACTCAAAACGGGAACCATGCATCCAACCACTTCGGTGGCACTTGATCACGGAATAGCACTCAATTTAAGACACTTAATTATGCTGTTACAAGAAGTTGCAAGTTATTGCTGGAACAGGCGACAGGCAAGATTCAGAAGATCTTCTAGCTTAAATTCTCTAGATAAGAACCTTACATGGCATACAAAATCCATACCTTGTTTAATGTATCTACTTCAGGGAAAAAAAATGATTGAGCTGTCCTCTGGAACATAATGCACATATTGTCTCGTCTTTTCCCAGAAATTTCTTTTAGCTTTCCTTCAGGAAAGAAAAGAGAAAGCAAGAAACTTGTACTCTCCTAATCTTTTTTGGCTTAAACTATGACATTTCTGAAAACAATTGGGTTGGGGCTATATCTCCAAAGTGATCTTATTCTGTTGTCATTCAGAAGAAAGCAAAGCAGCACCCGGAGATTAATGATATAGGCAAGCGATGAAGTGACCGTGGGGGATCCACATGGTCGCAAACAAGAAAAATACATGTGCTTATAGATAAAAGAATCTGCATTTCAGTTTATTGAAACATGCAAGTCATGATCAAAACCATGCCATGAATAGGCTATTGTTCTGACAATTTCGAATGTAAAAAGTCAAGGGAAATTTAGCTTCGACCCTACCACATGAGTGAGTTAAAGGGAACTGGGAGCCCACTAGGTGCAAGTTGATGATTTCAACTGTTCAACAGATCCTCTCATCAATTTGCATACAATTTCACACAAACCAGTACGGCCTGTCAAAGTTCGTAAGAGGGTAAAATAAATCTTCTTTTAATGGACATAAGAATCCAAAAACTCAAGCAAAGGTCAGGTAATTTGGCCTTATCTGCTTGTAATTCCCATCCCCTTTTCTACCTGCCTCTTCACATCAATAATTTAACATGGGACCATTCATAAAGCTTGTCTCAAATAGCTGCTAGTGAACTTACGGGTTAATTTTTTCGGCAGCTCACGTGCCAACCATTTTGTCATGTTGATCACTAGTAAATCAGTTAGCCTTCACATACATGCATGTCTCTGATATTCTTGACTCATTCCCCCAGGCTCCAGCTGAAGTAATTGCTAAAAGCCAGAGACACAAGATGCCGCTCAGACAGCGGACAAAAGAGTTAGACACTAGAGCCACTTACTTGCTCGTAACAAATCTTGGCTTTCATCTCCTGCAGCTGTATTAGCAATTTAGCTTGGAGGAGCTGAATAGTAGGGAAATATAGTGCTGGAAAGCAATTCATTATATGATGGATGACCTTTTGACTTTTTTCTAGGACAGTAGTACAATTTCCTAACTGTAAGTGTTAAGACCATAGTTGACCTAATTTACTTGAACAAAATCCTCTAAATATAACCTGTGGAATGGATCCTAACCATTGACTCAATTATGTGGAAAGGACAGTCATTATGTGCCCCCATGATATAATAGTGAACAAAATAATATTCACTATTTAGCGAGCAATTAGTTCTGTATCCTCCTACTAATGATGAAATTTGCTTTTCTAGATTAAGAAACAGCAAACGTGGGGGCACACATCAATCTAGTGCTCAATTTAAATGGCAAACAATCAGTCATGAGACAATAATGAAAGAGCAATTCACTATACTATCACCCTCCAGTCCACAAGTGAGAAAGCATGCACCCCAACAATGAAGTCTACTTCCTAATTAATTTGAAAGTTTAACTTCTCAAGTCTAATATTCTTTCTGACCACCTCATGCAAGCAATATTCAAGATTGAAAATGCTAAGATCTCAGGATTCTTAAAAGCCACTATTAGTCCATAATGCCATTATTCGGTTATAACAGTACTCGGTGAAGCTCGGACGATCAGAATTATAAAGTTTTCAGACTTCAGAATAGCTTTCATTACCCTCAAGTATTGATCATCTCAATTTGATCAATATCTAAATCCACAAAGCTCTCCTTCCCAAAAAGTGTCAACTGAACAGTGGCCTGTAGAAGATAATTCAGCTTGAATGACCAGATAATATCATAAGAAAACATAATGGAAGATAACCAGACCAATAGTTCCCTCAAATGAAGTTGTCATCAGTCTAACCTTCTTATTTTCGCGATTCACTTCCAGAAGGGAGCCAGTGAAGCCTGCAAAAGGCCCAGAGATAACATGCACACTAGCACCAGGTGCAAAAGCACCATGACCGGGGCCACTTCTAGAGGTTGATCTCTTAAATTGTCTCTTGATCTTATTAATTAACATAAGTTCTGAATCTTCAACAGACTTACTGAAAGACTCGGCATTTTCTCTGTTTTCCATTTCTTCAAATTCTTTGTCAGCTTTTTCTTGTTCCTCCTTTTCCTTTCTAATAACTGCTTCAACTTCATCAGCTGGAATAGGTTTTGGCTTTTTAATCTGCCTCTTGCTGCATAGAGAGAATATCAGTGTGAAGACAGGCAGAAGATGCACAAAATTGATCATCTACGAGAGGATATGTAATACTGTAACACCCTAAGTACGTCCAGCCTATACCAACACTTAGGTTTTTGTCCTCACTTCACCTAAAAGAATTAACCCAGTTTGTATGATTGATTCTCTTAGACTTATAAATAGTGTTATCCCCAGTTGAATTGCACCATGGTGTCAAATTCCACCCCCCCCCCCCCACAAGGACTTGATACTCTCGTCGGTCACACCGGTCCCTTGAGTGATCTATGTGTCTGACTGGTCTCACCGCATGACACGCGACACGATTACCCCAGATAATCAAGAACGGTCTCTTAGAGTGATTTGCGCGTCTGACCGGCACTCACGGCACGGCACATCACATGACACAATCAAGCCAAAGGTCGGCTCTGATTCTATCAGTAACACCCTGGATACGTCCAACCCATACCAACACTTACATTTTTGTTCTCGCTTCACCTAAAAGAGTTAACCCGATTGGTACGATTGGTTCCCTTAACCTTATATATAATATTATCTCAAGCTTAACTAGGCCAAGGTATTACAAATACACTATTATACTAATATATGAGCTCACATACTCTATCTCCATGATGCAAATTATTGCCTTCATTTGAAAAAAAATTTAGATTATCAAAGAAGTGTCTTAATGGTTTTTAGTAAAATTGAGTGATGCATGCTGTTTGCCTTGTGAGGTTAAAGAGTGATTTTTGAAATTTTACATACCCATTTGCTCCAGCATATTACAATATTAAGAAGTAGCCAGCATGGTTTCAAGTCTCCTTTAAAAAAAATTCCGGCATGAGATGCGTTATCTGATAAAGTATATGATCAATTATGTGAATATTTCTGTAAAACTAGGAAAGTAACTAAGCAAACAAGCAACATAACAACGTCAATAAATGAAAAGTACCCACATAGAACCGACTGTAGCTCCAATAAAGCCATAACAACCTTCACATTCTCTGATAAAGTCATGAAGTTCCTTATTCAAGGTGCAATACAGGAAGACCAATCCAGGATGCAAAGGCTTTGACTTGATACTGATTGTACCATTTTTCAGTCTCTTCTTGCGTTGGACAGATGGATTATAAATCTGCAGATACCTTGTGAGAAATACAGCTCTAAAAGCACGGTACATCATTGCACCAAGCCATTGGGAATAGTAAGTGGGACCCTAGGGTCAGCTTAATCAGATCAAATCTCAGTTATCCAAATCTGACCAAAATTATATGTTTACAGAAATAAGAACCAGGAATTAGAAGTTAAAATAGAATATGACAATTGTCTGTTTGACTATATTGCAACTAAGAGTCACAATTTATCAAATATTTTGAAAGGGTTCTTATGATACATAACACACTGCCCATCACTGGCAATGCATTATGATAAATTATAATGTGACATATGACATTTGTAAGTTGTAACAGTGGCAAGTTTTTTTCACCGTGATATCGATGATAATCTAATTGACATATCTCACAACACAACTACGATAAATTACAAATGAATATTGATGCAATTGGGTGGCAGTCTCATTTACCCTTTTTTTTAGCATCACACAATTTCACATTGTGATACTTGAAAATCACAATTTTATACTTGAATATGATCTTCAAGTACCATGCAAGTATTGAACCTTGATGTTCACATCATGATTTTTAGGTATGATACACTAGTAATGTGCATGTACCACACAATGTTTCACGCTAGAGCATTTAAGTATCATATAAGTACTATGGTACAATGTTTTGAAATTGTATTTTAACTGGCATTACTAATATTGTCATACAATACAAAGAAATCTGCATTCAACACTTAATTGTGATAAAAGTAATATGTCATGACACTAGAGTTACACACCCTGATACCAGGCAGTAATATTGGGTAATATAGAACAGCCATGAGAGAAGGGATGGTCTGTTGTTTGACTTAAAACATACATTTATCATTAAAAAATCACTGAAGTTCTTGAACACTACGAGCTTCAAATTATGTGTGCTGATTCCTGGAAACTTCAATGTGCTGATTCCTCCAATGGACCAAAATTATCCTTGTAACAATCTTTATTGTTCATTAGCAAGCAAAGGGATAACAATATGTACTCCACAATGATGAACTGTGGTGACAGTTTTTAGTTGAGACCACAAACCTCTATTTGACTCAACACCACATATGTCATGTAGTATAAGGCATGCCCATTCAGAATGCCAGCCAACCCGGTTTCATTTAGATTGCACATGTAACAGCACCAACCAACAATCACATACAAGTATGTTTTCCACCATTCTGATTGGCACAAGTTGGCAATAGAACTACAGTTACTTAAAAGGAGCGGCTGAAACAGGATAAGGCGGTATGAACTATGAAGCATTCTAAGTTCCAAGTGTCCAACTAAATTGCTTGTGAGATATCCTTGCGTTGCAATGCTATCTACGATATGCCGTTAAAGTGTTTGACACATTGGTCATGAGGGCTCTGCTTCGCACGAGAGTGCTCCGTTCCACCACCTATGACCTACCACCATGCTTGCGAACGCAAACTAATTAAACAAGAGAAGAAGCGAGAGGGAGGGAGACCTTGAAGGAGAGCTCCGGATAGCGGCGGGCGAGGGACTTGGTGAGGAACTCGACGGAGTCGCTGCCGGGTGCCATGGAGACGCGGACGAGCCACCACTGCGGGCCGAGCTCGGCCAGGAGATCCAGGTTCAGATCCTCCCGCCACGTCCTCTTCGGCGGCTTCTTCCGCCGCCGCGCCGGCTCGTGGATCAGCCGCTCCTGGACCTCCTCCTTCCAGTCGCGCGCGCGCAGCTCCCGCCGCTCCCTCCGCTGCTGCCTCCTCTCCCGCGCCGTCAGCTCGCCGTCACCGTCTGCGGATGCGGAGGCGGAGAGGGACACCGAGATGGTAGGAGGCGCGGGGAGGGAGACGGCGAGGGAGCAGCGGCATGGGACGCGGAGGAGTGGATAAGCCAAGCTCATGGCTACTAAAGAGTTGGAAGAGAGCTTAGATAGCTAAGTTATTCGAATATATAAAAATTTTTGGAGAATACTAGTTAACGGCATCCCGTTCCACGTTTTTTCAACGACACGTCTCAAAATCGTTGGATCGTTGCTGCATCGACGGATAAAATTTAAAATAAAATTTTATAAATGTTTTGTATATTATCTCTAAACTAACCAATTAGTCCAATTGATAAGAGCGTTGTGTGTGTTTACGTCGTGGGTTCGATGTTTGCATGTGCTCTCTTTTTTATTCAATAGTGTCATATACATTTTTCAGTTAGCTCAATTGATTATAACAATGATTAATAGTCCAAAGTCTCTTGAATTTGTTATATAAAACTTTGTTTATTTTATCGAGAATATTGTATAACGATACATCATTCACATTCTACATCTTATTATAACCTCTCATCACGCTTGAAACCTATAATACATTTGTTGTTCAAAAGATTATGGTCGTACGAACAGTAATTGTGCAGTTAAATGCAAGAAGTATAGTATATCGACAGCTAGTTTTATCAAAAAAAAATTTTAAAAACAAATACAACAATTTAGAATAAAAAAAAAGTGGGACAAGTTGAATTACTATTGAATTCCGACTGAGACTCGGATAAAAAATACTACAAATACACATGCTTGAATGAGTGAATTCAAATAGATATTGCAAAACACAGAAGACCGTGGCCACGGGAGAGTAGTCCCGTCTCCGACGCGTGCACACGTACTTCAGGTCGAGGAAGCTGAGAACCACAACGCGCGTCCGGTTTGACGTGAAGGCCGTGCGACGCATGATCCGGGACGGACGGTGGCGAGCGGCGGACCAATACGTCTTGGCGTTCCTGGGCGCGGAGGCCACGGCCAACCCCGAGGCGGCGTCCGCCCTACTGATCATCCAGCACTACCGTTACCTCAGTGCGCTTCACTCGTGTGGGCCATCTCTTACCTCAAGTACACCACGGCGCCTGTCATGCGCGCCCACCCCGACGGCCCGGAAGCGTGCGAAGAAGCCCTCGTGCTGCTGTGGACCAGGTACATATGTGTCACGCACCTGGAGGACGCTGCCTCCCGGCACAGCTGCAAGGTCCAGTTCCTTTGCCACTTACTTCTACAGCTGCGACACTGACAAGCTCTGCCACCGCACCCTCTATCTCAAATGAGACCAACCTCGGCCTGCGCAGCCGCCTCACTTGTCCCCGCACGTGCCCGAGGACGACCACCGCCGACTTGCATCACCGCCTCTTGCTTCGTCGAAAATTTGTTCGCCAGCAAATAGACTTAAAAGAGTAGCTATAGCTATATGCATGCATCCATGTGCCGATGTACGTCTTAGGCTTTCATTTCCCAAGAGTGTTTTTAAGTATGTGATGTAAACATGCGGGAAAAAAAGTGAAGTCTTAAAATCTATTAAGCATGTTATAATTATTAGATCAAAATTTATTAGTTGATATCAAAAATAGAAATAAGTTGATAAATTTTTTTATCCCTAGCCACTCCGAAATAAAAATGACATAAAAATCCTGCTCTAGTTCTCAAATATGTACTAGAAAAAAATTTGAATTATTTATCCTTTATAATTATTTCTTTTCTTAATAAAAATCAGTTTCTTAATAATATAAAAATATCTAATTAACAATACCACCAACTGTGTGAATGATATAGTGTCCTAATCTACATTTATAGTGCTATTGAGTTAAATCTCCTTTTCTTAGTACTCATAACATCTAGTTGCTAGTCTATTTTAATTTTCAAATAATTCACATAACTAAAATAATAGTTATCAACATATAAAATCCACGCACCAATAATTAAATTTTTATTTCTTGTTATCCCACTTATCCTCTTCATGGACAGAAATTATATAGAAAACTATTAATATGTAGTAAATCTTATGAAGCCGCTACATCTTGTATAGACAATTTTGGATACATGTGGGTAGGATGTATCAGAAACTATCCACGCAAATTCCAATAACTCCAAAATCCTTTTTATGTATAAAAAATTCTTTACACAAGTTTCATCTTTTCTTCCTTTCCCTCTCTCTCTGCATCGTTCAGATTGAGACGGATGGTGCTAACTAAGATGAATATTATTTCCACTACAATATGAGCTTGAGGTGATAGTTAAAACTATCTCAAACCACGTTCGATTGTTTGATCGTCAAATTAAACAGTAAAATAATAACGAAAGTGTTTTCAAAATACCAAAATACTTGTAGTGAAATAAAAATAAAAAATATTGTAGGGGTACGTGAAAAACGAAGTTATTTGTAGTGTTTATGTAAGTAGGTGGAACCCCGTGTGTTGCTGTAAGTATTGAGAAAATAGATTTGTAGATGATAAGATATTGTATTTACAAATTAGTTATGATTATTGAGATTATTGAACTGCACGACTACGACCACGTACTTTTGAACCGGAAAACCATGACCAGAACAACGTTTGTGCTGGTATGATCAATTTTGAACTAGTAGACTATGATCAGAATTGAGTTTGTACTGATACAACCAGTTCTGTTTTTTGTGATGATGGTCGAATCAGAGGTTCACTAGAACTATGTTTGGTCGAAGTAGTGGTTTTACTTATTGTTATGATAGTCGCATTTTGTTTTGTGGTCGTGACAGCAAAAATTTTTGATCATAAATTTTGGTCAGCATAAATATTGGTTGCAGCAGTAAAAGAGTAAATCATTTTTTTGGTCGTAACTACGATCAAAAGTCTTGGTTTGTTGTCGAGAATGTAAAAAAAATATTGGTCGTAGTAGCAATTTTTTGGTCGAATGTGGTAGCAACTTTGTGGTAGCAAAGCTGGGCCTGTCAGCATAAATATTGGTCACACCAACAAAAAAGACCTAATCGATTCGCAAAACATAAATGTGGTTGAGGGAGTAAAAAAACAGTGATCGCGCCTGTAAAATCTCTGGTCGATTCCTTTTGGTCGATTAATTTTGGCCGAAGAGTTAATTGTTTTTTTGTTACATTAGTTTTTTTTGGCCGAATCAGCTGTCATGGGTTCTTGTCAAATACAGCAAACAACTCAACAGTATGAAACAGTGTGGTCGTGGCGGCAAAAAACATTGGTCGATTGGTTTCGGTTGATTGATTTTGGTCGAAAGAGTTAATTGTTTTGGGTTGAATTTTATTTTACGCATTGTTTTTGTTTTCTAGGCGAATCAATTGTCATGAGTTGTGGTCGAATGCGGCAAACAGGTCAACAGTACGGAACAGTGTGCCTGGTCGATTTTTTCTCCTGGTCGAATCACAAGACTTGGTCTTGATCGAGCGTGGGGAAAATAAAATCTTGACCTAATTCAGCAAAACATAAGATTGGTCGAATCAAAATAGTAAATTATTTTTTTCGTTCGCATTTAGTTTTTTGGTCGAATCAGCAGCCTTGTTTGTGTCTGAATGTGGTGCTTGGTCGAAGCAAAGGTTTAGTTTTTTTATGATGGTCGCATTTTGGTTTTGGTCGCACCTGTAAAGTTTCTGGTCGATTTCTTTTGTTTGATTGATTTTGGTCGAAAGAGTAAATTTTTTTGTCGCATGAAATAAATCCTTCATAATTTTTTTTGAAATCTCGGCCGTAGAGGCTTGATTGCACCTCGATTTTTGACTCTCAAGGCATCGGCGACATTGTTAGCTTTTTCTGGATGATAGTTGATCATTAAGTCATAGTCTTTAATCAGCTCTAACCACCTCTGCTGCTGCATGTTCAGTTCTTTTGGGTGAAGATATACTTCACACTCTTATGGTAAGTGTATAATTCACACTTGACTCCATAAAGGTAATGTCGCCAAGTCTTCAGGGCAAAAACGACAACTGCTAGCTCCAAGTCATGAGTTGGATAATTCATTTCATGAGCTTTCAACTGTTGGGAAACATATGCGATTACTTTTCCAGCCTGCATCAAAACACATCCCAATCCTGTTTTGGATGCATCACAATAAACAGTAAAATTTTCCCACTTTTAGGCAGAATCAATATAGGCGCAATAGTTAACCGCCTTTTAAGCTCTTCAAAACTTCTCTCGCATTTCTCGGTCCATTTGAATTCAACATCCATCTTTAACAAGTTAGTCATGGGAATTGCTATCTCCGAAAATCCCTTGATGAACCTTCGATAATGTCTTGCTAAGCCTAGGAAGCTTCTGACCTAAGTGATGTTCTTGGGTCTCTGCCAAGCTAGCACTACCTCTACTTTTGTCGGATCCATTGAAACACCTTGTCCAGATATAACATGACCTATAAATGTGATTTGATCCAGCCAAAATTCCCATTTTCTTAACTTGGCATATAGTCGGTTTTCCCTGAGTACCTGCAGGACATCCCGCAAGTGTTCTGCATGTTCTTCTTTATTTCGGGAATACACAAGGATGTCGTCTATGAAGACTACTACAAACTTATCCAAGACTGGCATGAACACCTTGTTCATTAAGTCCATAAATATAGCTGGTGCATTTGTTAATCGAAAAGGCACAACTAAAAATTCATGATGTCCATACTGCGTTACGAATGCAGTTTTCAAGGTGTCTTGTTCTCGGATCTTTAACTGATGATATCCGGATCTAAGGTCAATTTTTGAGAACACGCTTGCACCTTTCAGCTGATCAAATAAATCATCTATTCAGGGTAGCGGGTACTTGTTCTTGATGGTCCTGACATTTAGGGCTCGTTAGTCAATACAAAGCCTCATACTACCATCCTTTTTGTGTACAAAAAGTACTGATGTTCCCCACAGTGACAAGCTTAGTTTGATATAACCTTTGTTGGTCAAATCATCCAACTGCTTCTTAAGTTCCACCAATTCTTCGGATCCCATGCGATATGGTCGTTGGGAAATTGGACTTGTCCCTGGAACCAAATCAATGGCAAACTCCACTTCTCTATCTGGTGGCATCCCAGGTAACTCTTCTGGGAAAACATCTGGGTACTCACTGACCACGTGTATTTGATCCACTTCTATATCCTTGGTGGCCATGTGAGCACTTGTTCTACAAAAGGGGCCTTCTCCTCGACGAAGATAATTCGAGTATTATCATCTTTCATCAAGGATATTGTTTTCTTTTTGCAATCCACTATTGCCCCATTAAAGGCTAGCCAATTCATTCCTAGAATTATGTCTATGTCTTCTAGGGGCACAACTAGTAGGTTAGCTTTAAATCTGTTCCCTAAAATTTCAATCACCTACCCCTGCCTTTCGTGTTTTACTACCATTGGGCCTCCATGCAATTGCATATAAATCTTTTTCTTCATCAGAGCACTTCATTGTCTCCAAAATTCTTTCAATGGTGATCAACCAGTCATCAGCCTCTAAAGGTTCTTCTGTTTTTGAAAAAATTGGTGGTTTGGTCTGCAAGAATTCAGTCAACTTGACTCCTTGATCGACTTTTGGACTGGAAGTCCCCGCTCTGCTTTCCTTTATCGGGCCCACCAATTGTTCAATGACCTTATCGTGATGTTATTGAAATCCTCGGCGTGTTGCTTCCATCCACTTGTACATTTCTATCATCACTACATGTCCCTCTACAGATGCTGAAGGGGCGGGCATTTCTATCCCTAAACTAGTGGGCACCTCTTGTTGCCCATTTACGTTTTTGTCACCTCCTTCCATGGCGATGGCTATTGGATTGCTGCAGAATGTAAGATGCACAACCAAAATGCACAATCTTCATGATATGCACCACTTAAATTGAAATGCAAGAAAATATTGACAGCATAATATTTCATATAACTGGACTCACATATATACCCATATAAGTTTAAAACCAATATTTACAACAAAAGGGGTATCATACAACCCCAAATATATAAAAATTTACATCACAAAAGTTAAATGTTTGTTTTTCTCGGGATGAGACATCTATTTACGTTGGCAGTTGAGGACTGTCCGGTCTCTCTTATGTCCCTAAAAAAATATCAGGTTTCTTCTTCTTCATCTTCATCGCGGCATCAGCAGGTTCAGGGAAAGCCACAAGTCACAGGGTGCCGAGCACTTCTCGAAGGCCTTTGACGAGGCGCCCAAGTCTGGTGCATGTGCTGAGGATGGCGTCTTGAGTTGTCATGCCCAAACTCCTAAACTGAGAAGAAGAGTTAGGCATGTCACGACCTCGCATCTGCTCTTGCAAACTCTTCATTTGGCTGTGCAGTTGTTGGAGTTGTTGTTGTACTTCGTCAGCACCTTGAGCGGGTACTTCATTCAGCAACACTGCAAACATGTTATCGATATTGGATGGACCAGCTTCCGCAGAAACAGGGAAGCATGACTCGCAACCAGTTACCTTAACTTCGGGGTGAAAGAACCCATCGGACCAGGCATTCTTGCTCTCTTGGTCGAATGGCGCCTCCAGAATTCTCTCATGATGGCAAGTCTCAATAAATCCTTGATCTTGCCATTTCGAATTACCCATTCATCAGGGAACAAATTATATGGCGGTGTCACTATGTAGGGATAGCGACAAGTTCTATCAATGAGATCACTCGCACCGAGCGACCAATCCTCTTCAGAAATAGCAACGCAAGCGATGCGGGCATCAAGTTGCTCCTACAAGGCACTCACATTGTGGTACTTCCTTCTGAGGTTGCGCAGTCTATTGGAATTGAAGACGCGGCGGGCAAATGACATCTACCTCCGTAGAGTACAGGAGGCATTCTCTAGTGCATTGAGTAACTCAACCTCAGCACTGCACGCTTGGAGTAGACAGTGCAGGTCCGATGAGCGGAGCATCCATACAACGAGAAGTGGCATGGTGCTGCCTATTGGTGGCTTGCTGACAAAGCTGTTGAGCAGTATGAACTTCACCTTGAATGTCGGTGACAACAACATTCTTCAAAAAATTGTGTGCTTCTACCATCAAGGCACGACGCTCCTTCTTGGCTTTAGCAGAGGCAGATTTATGTGCCTTCTTTGACTCCGTTGCCTGGAACTCCACAGGCACTTGAGTCTGGTGGAAGTAGGTCGTGTAGCCATACTTACAAGAGGCAATGTTCCAAATTGAACCCTCAGAACCTCCTCGTCTGTGTGAGCAAGTTTGTTGAGGAAGGACTCACATTTAAAAACGAGTTTTCTTGATCAACTTATGCATCATCGTATTTACTATACAAGCGCTCCACAGACGAGCAGCCATATGCATGATGGATGAAAGATAGAGGACATGCAGAAGCGAGTCAGACGACCATCGGAGAATAGCAAAGATGAGAGGAGAACCATGTCCCATCGGGCGTGCCATTTTGTTTCGCCTGGAAAATCTATCTTCTTGGAAATTGGCCCCTTTTTCGTATTGCGGGCATACCAGTATACATAAGTATACAAATTAAAGAGTAGAGAATGCACAATCTTAGGAAACACTATACTTATTAATTTTGAAAAGAATTACAAATTACAAATCATTTTGGGATTTACAATCTCTTATTGTGCCAAACGAAAGTACATCTTGGTTTCAGGGGATTGCATGGTTTATGGTTTCTCAAGTCTTTTGAAAAGCTCCTGGTTAATTACATCTATAAAACAAGTCTGCAGAAAATCTCTGATTAAGCTGTGCTAATGGTCGTCATCTTCAAGCTTCAAAATAATTTTGCCCTTTGATGAATGTATGCAATGCGTATACCCATACATGCAAGTATGCAGATCCATAGTTTCGTCAGTCTATGGTGCCATCACAAAATGTGGTCTTCGCCTCGTCGATGCCGGGCTAGGGGGTTGTTCGGCCTCATTGATCGCGAACAAAATGGATGCCTTCGCCCATCAGTACCCGGCATGAATGATGTCCGACTTCGTCAGTCATGGACAAAAAGTATGTCGCTTTCGCCTCATCAGTACCCAGCGACGTAGAAAAGTGGATGAAATTGTAGGATCAAAAATGCCAACTAGAGGGGGTGAATAGGAGGATTTTAAAATTTCTTTCTCACTAAGCAATTTTAACAAGATGATTATAGAAACTAGATATTGCAATGAGGCTTATCAACAATCTAACAACTAGTTGCAATCAATCAATATGAAAATACAATTCAACTTGCAACTAGAGTAATGTAAACAATTTTTTCAAGGTAATTATGAAACCAATGCAACAATGGTAAATTTAATAATTTGTGTCAAGATGAATACAAGATATACAAAAGAGAGACAATTGACACAATGATTTTTACCGAGGTCTCGGAGACTTGCCCGGCTCCCCTACTCCTCGTTGAAGCGCTCACACGTGAGCTTCGCTTCTATATCCACAAAGGACATTTCACTAGAGTTGCTCCTTCTCCACCCCGAATAGGCGAGCACCAAACCTTTCACAAACTTTTTGCCGGCCTCTTCGACAAACTTCAATGGAGAGATCGCGACTCTCCTCCGACACCGTCTAGGCGAAGGCGATCGCTAAAAGTAACAAGTCGGATGCGCTTTCGCTTGAACGAATCACATGCTAGAAGCTCAATGATGCAAATGAGATGCTCAACACTCTAGCACTAGCTTGCAAATGGAGATGAAATGCACTCAACAGTCACAATATCTCCCAAATGCTCTCTCTCAAATCCACTAAGGATTTTGGCTCAAATTCTAGCCTCTAGATGGAAAATCTCATATGCAATGTCTTGGCTAGCTTTTCAACAGAAATATCAACTTCTTGAGCCACCCCAAATGAAGGCAAACACAAGATATATGTAAAGGCCGGACAATGTCTAGCTGATATTTATCATATTTGCTTGATTTTTCTATTTATTTTCTCCCATGCTTGTGCACATATTAGTCATATGCCTCATCATATATCTAGATTATTCTAGATTTGTCGCCAAATCGATCGGATTACTTGTTTTGCAATTTTATCGCAGGTTGGCGCGAATCGGATGGATTTTTGGCTACGGACACGCTTCACCGACTTAACCTGACCTTCAGTCGATTCCAGATGGAAGCACGCATTCCTACGGACACGTAGGACACAGCCACGCTGAAATCGGAGTTTCTGAGGGCCCGGAATCCTAAAACCCTAGCCACCAGGTCCAAATTGTAATTCTCCAAAACTCCTAGGACCTTTCTGAAAAAATGCCAAGACTTGGAACAACCCTAGCCGCTAGCCACCATTTTGCCCTGAGCCTGGTTTTTGCTTTGTTACCTTCTTCTTTTGCCTCCCTCCTCGCGATCCACACCTCCGTCCACCACGCCGGCGGACTTCTTTTCTGCCTTTTCTTCAATTGTTCTGTCCTCTTTCTCCAGATCTGGTGCTCTCTCCCCATAGCTAGTTGCCATCTAACTCCAAAAGCCCCAAATCCACCGTTTCTGCGCCTCTCGTCGCCGTAGCTCCGCCCCGCCGGATCCACCACCGCGCCGCCATCTTCCTCAACCCCGGCGCACCACCACAACGCCTCCGCTGCGCCTCCCTCGATCATCGCCGCCTCCACAGCGCCGCCGCTGCCGCTCCACTCCTCCATCGCCAATCCGCTCCCGATCCCGCGACTCCGACATTTCCCGCCACTGGAGCCATCCTCAGTCTTGCGTCGGTGCATCGTCGCTGCCGCCGCCGATCCAGTAGAGCCGCCCGATCCCGCGTGCGCCACCACGATCCCGCCGTCAGATCCGCTCCTCGGGGCCGTCCTCGATCTCGATCCAGCGCCGCTGAAAGGAATCTAGGATATCGACTAGAGGGGGTGAATAGACGATTTTAACAAATTAACAATTAATCAAACAATTAATAGTAAATGAGAGAAAATAACTAACACGAGATGAACAATGAACAATTTTAACACAAGGATATATCCCGTGGTCTCGGTGATTTACCAATCACCCCTAATCCACGTTGAGGCAAACTCAAATCTCTAACCGCTCCTCTATCTAGTCAACCTTCTCTTGAGAAGTGACCTAGATCTTGAGCCGGATTAGTGTGATGAGTTATCCAAACCTCGATTTCACTAATGATGCACTTTACCGCTCTGGCAAGGCGTGCTCAACCCTTTCACAAGATGTTTTGAGGCTTCTTCACAATCTTCCTTGAAGAGCTCTCCAAAACCTTCTCTCGAGCCGTCTAGGAGCCGGCAAACTCCAAGAGTAACAAGCCGGTGATGATCACTTAACCTTCTTCTAGTGCCACAAGATTGATTTAGTGATCTAAATGCAATGCACTAGAAGATCTCAAATGCACACTCTCACAAATTCGAGAATTAGAACCCTAGAGTGTATGAAACTTGTTTAAGCTCTCAAGGATGATGACAATGTTCACAAATATAACAAAAGTTGTGAACAGGGCCGTGCATGGGAGTATATATACCCCCCACAATAAATATAGCCGTTACAGGCTGTTGGGAGAAAAAGATCACTTGGCGGTCAGACCGCAGGTATAAGACTGGTCAGACCGCCGCAATTGCAACGGCATTAAACAGGCGCAATAAATGCTCACCTGCCCTTGTTAGGCACACACACGGTCAGACCGGACATAGTTTCTGGACACGTTATACGGTCAGGCCGATAAATACGGACAGACCGACCAGACGGTCAGACCATAGTACAAAAACACGGTCAGACCGATTTCTCGGTCAGACCGGTCTAACAAACGGTCAGACCGTCATAACACAATACATCAGAAAGATAGGACATGAAGTACCAGGAGACTGACCTAGATTTTTACCTACGGACAGACCGACCTTTTAAAGGAATACACTACACTTTGACATAACGTCGGTCAGTCCGAAACCCTATTCGGTCAGTCCGTCTATTCAGTCAGACCGGTCTAACAAACGGTCAGATCGACTGATACAGGGTTTGGCAGAAAAGAGTTGAAACATGCAATCTCAAAGTATATGACCTTCTAGTATGCAATGCAAGTTGATTTTATGACTTGTGGCACATAGATGAAGTATTTCGTGATACACCACATGCTCCTCTTAATAGAACGGCGACTATCATAAAATCTGGTCAAAATTCTTCTCTAATCACCTTAGACCGGTAAAATGGAAAAGACCCTATTTCGTACCTTTGCCTCTTTAATCAATTTCCTTTCTTCATCATGAGGCTCTTTCTTTGCCTTTCATTAACCTGTCTTTTGAGTTTCTTGTTGACACAACTTAGCAGGTATCGTTAGTATAACATTTGTAATTGTCATTAATTACTAAAACACTCTTTAGGGTCCTAGAAGCTACAGCCGCCGCCTCCTCCACTCAAGCCGGCTTCATCTTCTTCCTCAACTCCAGCAACCTCCTCTTCCTCCACGGCCAAGGACCGCGACCTCAACAACTGCTTCGACCTCCGGCTTCATCGACTTCTTCATCCTCTTCCTCAACCCCAAGCTGCTGTAGTTTCGACGACTACGGCCACGGCTTCATCTACTCCGGCCATCTTCGTCCACTGCTTCGACGACTTTTGTGCCTGAGTTCTTCCTCGACTCCAGCGGCCATTCAGTGACAATTTTCCCTTCTCTCAATGTCATTCTCCTTCCCCCTCTGATCTGTTTCTTGTGATGCATGTATATAAACAGAATTCATCTGCGGATGATCAGTTAATGCTTGAGAAAAATCCATCTTACTTGTGTGTTTTAATCTCTTGTGTCATAGTTCTTGTTGCTCTCTCTATTCATGCTTTTTTGTCCTCAATTTAGAACTTTGTTTATGTCTCTACTGATGTTGAACTATGACCCTTGATAGGAATAAGAGCTGAATGCATTTGAGTCGCAACTTGAGCTTGATTTTGACTTACTGTCTACTTTGCTGCTTCTCCTCATGAACTGCTTGTGTTGCATTTTAGTAACTGTTGTGATTGCATAAATGAATGAGAACTGAGTCTGAATTACTGTTTATCTGTTGGTGTGTTCTGAAGCAATGAAGTACTTGAAGTCTGAATCCGGCATTAGGGGGCTGGACTATTTTCTTCCCTCTGCATTTCGGATTTGAATTTAGTTAGGCATATTTTTCTCTCATATAGTCCCTTGGGGGAGAACGACATACTTGCCTACTACTGCGACCTCGTCCGCTTGCGAGGCCCCGTTTTAGGTGGTATCACCAGCCATGACGGACAAAAGCCCCCGGACATATATATCTATCTCTGTTAACTGTCAGCTCAAACAAATTGTACCACACCGGACAAAGTCCGGCCCGTCCGAACAAAATCCCTCCGGACGGATGCAAATGTCTCTGGTTTCATTTTGTGCAAGGCTGAAACAAATTGTACCACACCGGACAAAGTCCGACCAATGTACATTGACAGTAAAATAAACATAATTTTTGATCTAGAGATCCGATTGAGGTGATTTTTGGATTGTTGGAAAGATAACTCAAAGGGCTATAATTTTATCAATAGGAGCAAGACCTAGAAATTTCTAGATATTTTTAGGAAATTCAAAAACCTTCCTGTTGCCAAAATGTCCGACACAAAAGTCATTTCTAAAGCAATTTTTCAGTTTTCACGCGGATATGTTTGCTGACACTCAGCAATGACTATGACCACACAGGTCGAACATCGGATCAAAAACAGGTGGTCGAGTGGATTTGGTCGAGCGAATGCAAGCGAGCTGAAAGCTGATACGACCAACTTCAACTCCTATGACCATGACCAAACCCTAATCAAGGATACCACTAAACCGGCAACACGACCACGACCATGTACCAAACATGGATATGATCAGAATGAGCAAATACAGTCATGACCAGCTCTAGAATAAAAACCAATTGAAAAAGCTGGCGACCACGACTAAGTGCAGTTTTCAAAACATTTTCTCTAATGCAACATAAACTACACTTAGACTTTCTAGCAATGCAAAAGGCGATAAAACACCAGTACAAGATGATATGAATGCATCTGAGCTTCCGCACTAGATAGATTCAAGCTACTAGTTTCTGACCCCTCTTAATAGTACGGTCAAACTAGCAAAAGGAATCATATTAACCCGGTCTATCTCCAAAACACCGAGACCAGTAAAATCCTAAGACAACAATCCTTAATCTTGGATTTTACCTTCGGTGAAGTTCGACCTCGTGAAGCTCGACCGCTCGACGCTTGTCCTCGCACGAGATGACTCATGTCGGCATCATCCTCTTCACGCTCTTGCTTGCTTTCATCCTGTGACCATTCTAAGACCACAACACATGCACTCAACGCACAACGTTAGTCTTATATATGGGTTGTCATTAATCACCACCAGAGAAATTACTCCACACAGGAGTTAGCTCAACAGTTTCTCTTTCCGTTGAAATGACAAAACAATATTCAACAATCAATAGATGAGTATGAGATGAAATACAATCGTATAGATTCGTATATAATAAAGACATACGCACACGATCTATACTACTCATATCATAATGGCAATCAGCACAGATGACTAATATGATGAGCTCCCCCTCAACATATGCATTAATATCAGATCCACAACAAGGAGTCATCAAACTTTCGGATTCATCTAAGTTGTCATTTAATCATCAAATCTGACATTCTCGAGATTAACTTTAATCATCAGGGATTTATCCAAATCGTCATTAATCATCAAAATCTAGACACTTAAATCGACCTAGATCCAACAGAAATGACTTGTCATAACACTTCAACTTTCTTAGCTTCAGGAAAAGCACATTGTATGGTAGACATCCCATTGGAATATTCATCAATGACTTAGTAGGATTTCGATTTGTCTTGACAGATTCAGACATGATTAATAATTGCACTAGCTTCTCTTCAATTAACTGGATGGAAGCCTTCAATTAACTGGATGGAAGCCTTTGTAGACTATTATTGGCATGAAACTTGGAAAAATACTTCAACATGAACCTTCTATTCTCCATGAAAAATTGGGGTCGATTGGACTTTTGGATCAGAAGTTATCATCAATCTTCTCCCGTGAGAAGAGCTGAATTTTCTTCTGGACAGAGCCTCTCTTCTGGTCGAATTGGACTTTAGAGACCTCTGATTGACTTTAAAATTGGTGGACATGCTTCACTTTAAGTCTTCTATTTACCATAAAAATTTGGGGTTGATTGAACATCTGAATGAGAAGTTATTATCGATCTATCTCCCATGGGGCAATGTGAATCAGCTTCTGAACAGAACATCTGCCTTGGTCGAAGTGCACCTTAGAGATCTCTTCTGGCCGAAAGTACAATTAAGGCGCATTGGTTGAAAAGGCAATTTCAATGCCTCCAATAATACACTTAAAATATTTTGATTTATCAACAATATAGACCAGATCGAATGCGCGTTTATACATGGCAATATGGATCTAATCAAATGCTAAATCAATCTCAGGACAAGGTTTCGATCAGACCGCATTATAGACCAGATCGAATGTGCGTTCGTACAAGGCAACATGGATCTGATCAAATGCTAATTCGATCTCGGGGCACAGTTTCGATCCAACAGCATTATAGACCAGATTGAATGCGCGTTCGTACACGGCAATCTGGATCTGATCAATGCTAATTCGATCTCGGGGCACTGTTTCGATAAAACAACATTATAGACGAAATCGAATGCGTGTTCGTACACAGCAATGTGGATCTGATCAAATGCTAAATCAATCTCGGGACAATGTTTCGATCAAACAGCATTATAGACCAGATTGAATGCACGTTCGTACACGGCAATGTGGATCTAATCAAACAGTATTATAAACCAGATCGAATGCACATTCGTATACGACAATATGGATCTAATCAAATGCTAATTCGATCTTGGGGCTCTGTTTCAATCAAACAACATTATAGACCAAATCGAATGCGCGTTCGTACGTGGCAATATGGATCTGATCAAATGCTAAATCAATCTCGGGACAAGGTTTCGATCAAATAGCGTTGCGCGTTCGTACGTGGCAATATGGATCTGATCAAATGCTAAATCAATCTCGGGACAAGGTTTCGATCAAATAGCGTTATAGACCAAATCGAATGCGTGTTCGTACACGACAATATAGATTTGATCAAATGCTAATTCGATCTTGGGGCACTGTTTCGATCAAATGACATTATAGACCAGATCAAATGCGCGTTCATACACGGCAATATGGATCTGATCAAATGCTAATTCAATCTCGGGCACTGTTTCGATCAAATAGAATTACAGACCAAATCGAATGCGCGTTCGTACACGGCAATATGGATATGATCAAATGCTAATTCAATCTTGGGGCACTCATCGACTTTGGGCTCCCTCGCGCAGTCGATCTGGACCTTCAAAACTGCTCCATGCTCTCTTGATCTTCATGAACGGCTAGCACGGGCAGTACGAACAAGGCTTCCTCCTCTGATATGATGCATGATGTATGTTTATACATATGTAGATGAACAAGACTCACCCATGGTCATCTTCAGAGTTTGCTCGAATAGATCTGCAAAAGGGACAAAGAAAAGAGCTCATGGTCTTCACGTACCGTTGTGCCTTGCACCCTGTCTATGTCCTGCAACTGCTTCTGTGCCCCCAAAAGACTAGCACCCCCTCTCTATTTATAGAGACTCTAGATTGGTTGCAACCGTTCAATAAACACAGATTTTTAGGGAATTTCAATTCGAATAGGAGATATATTTTGTTATTTAAATAAATAAAAGGCTAAAGATAAATATTATCTCCTTTGAAGACTTGAATTCGAATAGGAGATGGATTTTTGTTTATTTAATAAAAGAAATCAGGCTACCAATAAGTCTTGTTTCGACTAAAACTGAATATGGGTGCATTTAAGCTGAAATCGAGTCTGATTCGACCAAACCCGAATCCGATCCGCATTCGACCAGTACCAGTCTGAGTTCGAATTGATTGAACCTAAATCTAAGTTTGACTCAACCAAGGGACTCAACCAGTGATCAAATTTAATTGTTTTAACAGTGAATACACATGTGCATTTTTATTTTAGCCTTTTTGGTCAGATAGAACTTTTCTAATGAATTTTTTATTACAAAAATTCATCGAACAAACATCACACTGCATTTTTGAAAATGCATGACATCATCAAGAGAACATAGTATTTTTCAAATCCTTTCACTAGATTCCTCCACAGGCATGGCAATGCCATACCCTTTTGTAGTCGGACTCATCCGCTACACCACCAGTTGAGCATATAGGTTCGGGGCCCGCCCTTGGATCATGATTTCATCATACATACATATACATATACGTTCGCATGTGGAGGTGTACCAGTTTCTGGATAAGATATTTGACTAGGTCTGTCCCATACCAAGTTTGTGGTTGATACGGGTAAATACAGCGTTGGGTAGAAATGACAGTTGGTTGTATCCTTGACTTCATAAACATACTTTATCACAAGATTCGAGCCCTCCTTCGGTTCTCATCAAGATTACTTAACTTCTATCTACACTAATACAGAAAAGATTTCTTCTATCGGTAAAAAAAACCCTTATACTATCGATTTTCGTACCGATAGAGATAGACACGATAGAACAAGACAGAACATTTTCTATCGGTAAATAACCGACAGAAGAAATTAACTATTCTACCGGCATATTAGGAGTGTACCGATAGAAAACCCGTCGTTGTCTGACGATTAACGGTGGGAAAAGTACCACTATTCTAACGATTAATTATATAAT
Organism: Pharus latifolius; assembly: GCA_019359835.1. NCBI lineage: Eukaryota > Viridiplantae > Streptophyta > Magnoliopsida > Poales > Poaceae > Pharus > Pharus latifolius. Next base: position 92,688,071 of record CM033321.1, on the reverse strand, counting down.
TACCGACAGGAAAATATTACTATTCTATCGGCACCTTATGATTGTACCGATAGAAAACCCGTCGTCGTCTGACGTTTAGCGTTGGGAAAAATACCCATATTCTAACGGTTAATTATAAGTTTACCGACAGAAAAAAGTGTAGCACTCTCTCGGTTGGAAATGACATTATCGATAGAAAAAATCTTAGTACTCTCTCGGTTGTGTATGAGTTCACCGGCAGGAAAAATCACACTCTTCTAACGGTTAATTATAGGTTTACCGATAGAAAAAACCACAGTAGTCTCTCGGTTGTGGATGAGTTCACGGCAGGAAAAGTCACACTATTCTAACAGTTAATTTCAAGTTTACCGATAGAAAAATGGGTAGTAGTCTCTCGGTTGTGAATGGGTTTACCGATAGAAAATTTGTAGTAGTCTGTCGGCTGTGAATGAATTTACCGATAGAACATTCACATATACAGTACGTTTACATTTACAATACAGTACATTCACATATACAGTACAGATGCAATACATTATAGATTGGATACACAATACAGTACAGATGCAAAGAAAGGTAAATTCACAGAACAGATTGACACATTAGACAGTTATTCACATTTATTCACATATATATGGACAAATACAAATTGCAATCCAATGTGGACATTTATTGACATATATATTTATTCACATGTATATAAACAGTCTATGCACAGAGTACACGAAAAAGAGAAAATTATCATGGCGGATGGTTGGGCGCAACTTCCTCCATGACATATTGAGCCCAGATTTGTCGAAGATCTCTAATCTTTGCATTTTCGTATGAGTCTTTTGACATGGCGATCTGCAAGCATGTGTGAATACTTAGTAACTAACTTCCTAATTTAGAACGTGACACCCAATTTTCAAATTTGAGTTAGCTATCGATGCTTACCTGGGGGAATTGGGCAAAGTTTGTCTGCACTAGGTCGTACATGTAGCGCAACACATAAAACCCGCATTCCCACGATTGCGGCTGCTGATGGCACTGAGATAATTGCATATGCGAAGACATGTTAGCTATTGTTTCCATAAACTAATTAAGCATAAACAAAAAGTCTCGTGAGTACCTCATATTCTTTCCAAGCTAGTAGGGAGCCCTGCAATGCGGCATGCCTCCCTCTAGCGGACGCATATTTATCAAAAGCCCTTTTCCTATCGGTAAAAACAACAAAATACCGTCAGAGTAATGAAAAGGTACACACAATTTAACATCAAACAGACCGTGGTTGAAAGCTGCAGAATGATAAAGAAAGAGGGAAGATAGCCGGAAAATTGGAAAATTGACATAAAAAGAAATTGTTCATTCATTGTTGTTTTATCACTTACAAAAAAAAATAAAACCCAAAATGCTAGGTCAAGGGGTGGTCTTAGCCCTGGCTACATGTAGAATAGAGTCAGTTAGACTTGCAGCCAGGACGGAGGACTCCTCTAGCGACAAGTTGTCCCTAGGATCAACTACTACCGCGTCGAGAAGGCCTGCGACCTCCCTTAGCTTCGCTATGGTATCCTCCATAGTCAAACCGCAGCCAGCGATGGTCATATCCGCGGCTTTCTTCTCCTCGCGAAGACGCCTCGTCCTCGCCCTAGCATTGTCACCATCCGTCTTCATGCGCTTAATGCGCTGGAAGAGATCGTCAAGGTCAAGCCGTAGCTGAGTGTGCTTGTCTGTAAGGAGCTTGTGCTCCTCCTGGAGGGCCCTCAGGTCGGCCTTCACTTTGGCAGTGTCTTCCACGGCTACCATTCCCTGTGCAAATCAACAGGTCAAGAATGAACTGAACATGGATTAACAATACAGGGGTAAACCGAGGAGATTTAGAGTTCTTACCGGGGAGGGCGAAGCTGACGATCCCATGGAGGTTGCCATTGTGAAAGAGAAGATGAGGAGTCGAACCGTTCGAGAATTAGAAAAACAACAAAATACCGCGACGCATGGCGAGGTACTTATAGAGTTTCCAAGGCGACGCATGGCGACACGGTTGAGAATTCAAAGCGGCAGAGTATTCTTCTATCGGTAAAAACAGGAAAAAACGTCAGACAACAAATACCGTGAGACTAACGAATTTATTCTAACGGTAAAATAGAACAATACCGATAGAAAAAGTTTTGAAGTGCCTGAGAGAAGTGCCTGAGACACATGAGAGTAGCGGATGTCCTTTTTTATCAGTATAAATAACAAAATACCGTCAGAAAAAAGGGATTTTTGCAGAACTTAATTTGAAGAAGCAAGAGGCTGCGATGAGATTTTTGCAAGTGCTATTTGAAGGGAAGAATTAAGTATTTACAGGATAAAGGTACTGTACATGTTAGAACTCATGCTGTGGAGTAAAATTGAGATGTATTAATGCTGTGAACTAGCTTATCATTAAGTTCTAAAGAAAAATGTACTGCCTGATGTATTAATGATAAGTTCCTCACCTTGCTGCAGAACTTGTGGGCTGTTTGCTTGGCATTTATCCCTGAAATAGAAATTAATCATCAATGGTTCTCAACCCATAATCCTTCTTCGTGGTCATCTCGCAGATACGTTGTTTCGTCGATATCTTCAGTACGGATAGATTGAATGTCCTCTAAAAATGGAGGTATTTCATCGAATTGGTTATACTCCTCTTCGTCGACAACATCTTCAACCCCAACAATACGTCTCTTGCTGTGGAGGACAACATGCAAGTTTGGATTGGCCGGGTCAACGATGTAGAATACCTGTGTGGCTTGCTTTGCAAGTATGAATGGATCGTCTTGGTGTCCGACTCTACCAAGATCGACGAGAGTAAACCCGTAACTGTCAACTTGCACACCTCGAGGGATTTCGACCCATTGGCATCGAAACAGGGGAATCTTAAGTAATCCGTAATCGAGCTCCCATATTTCGTCAATAGCACCGTAATATGAGTTCAGCGCCCTTACTGACCTGGCATCCTCGGAAATAGCAAACAGTGTCACTCCGCTACATTGCGTGCTACTCTTGGCGTCTTGAGCTCTTGTGTAAAATGAATACCCATTGATGTCGTACCCCTGCCAAGTCCCTACAGTGAATCTTGGGCCTCTAGCCAACCATGTCACAGTTTCACTTACGGAGCCCTCGGCAGCTCGCGTGACTCTTTCTTGGATCCACTCAGCAAATTTCCTATTATGTTCTCTGCTGACCCAAACGTCTGACTTCGAAGGATTCTGTGACCGTAACATTACCTTGTGCTCATGTATGTATGGTTCGACCTCCGTCATGTGTTGTAAGACCCAAAAATGTGATTTTGTGTACACATCACGAGCGGGGACGATAGCTTTGAATCTAATTGTTCCGATTCCCTGAAAACTACCTTTGTGTCGGGACCTAGGAACGCCACTTGGGTCAACCCCGGCCATATAATCTATGCAAAATTCAATCACCTCCTCGGCGGTATAACCTTCCATGATACTCCCCTCGGGTCGACGACGAGTCCTTACGTATCCCTTCAACACACCCATAAATCTCTCAAATGGATACATGTAGCGCAGGCACATGGGTCCACAAAACTTAATTTCTCTGATATGGTGAACAATCAGATGGACCATAACATCAAAAAAGGATGGAGGGAAATACATCTCGAGCTGACAAAGAGTTGTAACCACGTCGCGTTGCAAAGCGTCCAATCCATCCGGATCAATTACCTACGAGGACACAGTTGCGCCAAATATTCATATCAGAAAAATCTTCTAATTAAGCTCCACAGATGGAGGTAATGAACTGATAGTACGAGTGCACGTACTTACCTTGCAAGATATTGCGTTGAAGAAATAACATAGGTTTGTGATTGTCTCTCTGACTTTAACTGGGAGAATGCCTCTGATAGCAATGGGAAGCATTTGTGATATCAGGACATGACAGTCGTGGGACTTCGTGCCAACCAGTCTTAGGTCCTTCAGGGACACAAGTTTTTTCAAGTTCGCGGAGTACCCACATGGAACTTTAACACCGTGCAGGCACCGACAGAGATCTGTTTTTTTGCTCTTGGATAACGTATAGCAGGCCGGAGGGAGGTATGTACGCTTTCCATTCTCTAAAGGTGCAAGCTCAGTCTTTATCCCCATTTCCACCATGTCACGACGAGCTTTCACACCATCCTTTGTCTTTCCCAGAATGTTCAACAACAAACCAATCAAACTGTCACAGACATTTTTCTCTAGATGCATGACGTCAATGCAATGTCGAACTTGTAAGTGCTCCCAGTACGGTAGATCCCAGAGAATCGATCTCTTCTTCCAAACATTTTTTTCTCGAGATTTAGAATGCTTACCTAACTCAACTTTGATGTCGTTCACGCACGAGTAAATCTCCTTACCGGTCAGAAACACTGGAGCTGATCCCTTCTCAGGCTTCCCGTTAAATGATTTCCTCTTCTTACGGTACGTGTGATGCACCGGAAGAAACCTGCGGTGACCCATGTACACTGTTTTCCGGCAGTTTCGCAGCCACATGCTCTCAGTTTCATCTAGGCAAATAGGGCAAGTCTTGTCTCCTTTCGTACTATATCCCGACAAATTGCCGTAAGCCGGAAAATCATTTATGGTGCAAAATATCAGGGCCCGCAAGATGAAATTCTCTTTCTTGTATGCATCCCACACCTGCACACCCTCGCTCCACAATTTCTGTAAGTCCTCGATTAAAAGCGCTAGAAACACGTCAATATCATTTCCGGGTTGTCTGGGTCTTGAGATTAGTAACGCCATCATGATGTACTTGCGCTTCATGCATAACCAAGGAGGAAGATTGTAGATGCATAAAAGAACCGGCCAAGTGCTGTGCCGGCTGCTCATATTACCATATGGGTTCATACCATCTGTACTCAGCCCGAACCTTACATTCCTAAGTTCGCCGCCGAACTCAGCAAATGTTCTGTTGATGTTTCTCCATTGAATAGAATCAGCTGGGTGTCTCAGTTTTTCGTCTTGTTTCCGGGCTTCAGCATGCCAACGCAAGTGCTTCGCGACTTTCGGATTTGCAAACAGCCGCTTCAATCTAGGTATCACAGGCAAGTACCACACAGTTTTTGCCGGGGGTCCTTTCCTTACCTCGTGACGTTCACTGTCAATCCGGTCCCTACGCGTATACCTCGATGCACCGCATCTTGGACAAACATGCAAACTGGAGTACTCGTTACGGTACAACACACAATCATTTGGGCATGCGTGTATTCTTTCGATTTCCATTCCCAACGGACACAACAGTTTTTTGACTTGGTAAGTAGATCTTGGCAACTCATTTCCCTCTGGAAGCATGTCCGCTAGAAGATCTAATAGTGCCGTGAAACTCTTATCACTCCAACCGTTTCCTGCCTTCAAGTTATATAATCTCAGCACAGAAGACAGTTTTGTAAATGTTGCACATCCAGGGAACAGAGGCTTCTCAGAGTCAGCAATCAGTTTCTCAAATTCACTGAAGTCATTTTCGTTGTAATCTTCCTCTACATCACGTAACATCTCATCTAGATTGTCATCATCATCATCTACGTGCACATCGGAATGAACATTACCAAAATTGGGATGATCATCGATATTATTGCAATCCACATCCGAGTCGTACTGATTGGTAGTAGTGGTGCTTGTTTCCTCAACATCTTCGCCATGCCATATCCAACGGGTGTATCGCGCATTAAAACCACGACGAATCAAATGACTCTTAATTTGATCAGAGTTGCTAAACCTCTTCAAGTTCATACAATCTGTACAAGGACAGAGCATATTTTTCTCTCCCTTCCTCTCCTTTTGTTGCTCAGCAAATTTAATAAACTCATTCACACCATCCAAATATTCAAGAGTAGTACGTTTTATTCCATACATCCAATATTTCCTGTCCATCTACAATTAACAAAATTTAACGAGTAAGCCATGCATGAAACCTGCCCGATTAAGTTATGTATATGTACATGTACAGCCTCTTACAACAGATACATGTGTTGAACCCTAGCCTGACGAAATTAACACTAATTAACCTAGCTAACTACACAATACAAGCTAGTTAGCTCCTAAAACATGACGCATTTCCAGCTACCAAGCTCCCAAGCTTAGAGCTACAAACTTGGAACTACACAATACAGCTAGCTTGCAAGTAGAGAGGAAGGGAGATCTAGAGGGAGAGAGAGATAAGTGTCGACGATTAAGTGTACCTTAAAGAGAGGGGCGCAATCAACTTCCCTCCAGCCTGTGCTGATCACCCTAGTAGTGTAGCTGGAACTTTCGTCACAAACAGAGGGACACAGAGTGCAACAGAACAAATTAAAGAGCAGCACAGCAATGCACGAGTGGGGTTTTCCTTATAATGGACATTTTTCTAACGGTAAATACATGAAATAACCGTTAGACTAACTTAGGTAATTTGCCGCTCACATATTCTATCGGTAAAAACACACACATACCGTTAGAGAATGTACATTACCGAGCAAGTACAGGACTTCTTCTTTCGGTAAATATGTGTATTGACCGTTAGATCATGCATGACACAGCACGTACATGAGTTTTTCTATCGGTAGATATGTGTACGAACCGTTAGATGATGCATGACACACGGGTAAGAGTTTTTCTGTCGGTAAATATGTGTATTTACCGTTAGAATATGCATGACTGAGCAAATATATGTGCTTTCCTATCGGTAAATATGTGTACTTACCGTTAGAGGAGGTACTGGTACCAAACTGGGACAAACATGCACATGCCATTTCTCACATTGAAGGAATCATATCAATGTAACATCAAACAGATCTTACATCAAACGGATCTTAACTAGAAGATAAAGCAATATATTTCAAGAAATGCTAATTTGTGGATTAACTAGGAGACACAAAAATACTTTTCTTAGGTACTTGGGACTTCATCTTGCCAAAGAAATTACACATGCCAGTTCACAAATTCAGGTACAAACATACACATGCCAGTTCACAAATTCAAGTGCATGTCTGAAACAACAGTATAAATACACACCTACCTACCAATACAATTAAATACACAAATACTCCCTGCACATTCAAGTTCATGTCCCAATTAGAAATACATGATACACAAATATACAACAATATACAAATACAACAATTCACACATTCAATGTATATTAGAAAAGCCACGTCTGAAATTAACAACAGATCACGACGAGGACCCAGTGGCCCATACATTTTACATAAAAGAGAACCTTTGCAAGTTGCCACAATGCAACTACCAACTACAAGTTAGACCTGATACATCACAAATCCTTTCATCCAAAACAGCAAATGTCTAAACCACATTGGACTTAACCATAGGAGTTCAGTTCGAAGACGCCCGAGGAGCTGGAAGTGCCGTCGACATACATTTGTACGTATTGGTGATTTCCTCACACTCAAACTCGATCAACTCAACTCAACTCCATTAACAAAAAGAACCTACCTTCCAAGATGTTGTTCTGTGTAGTGATGGTGTGGAATGGCTGTGCAAATAACAACAATTCTTCTTCTCCAAGCAGGTAAGCATCTGGCCACAAGCTGGTGCATGCAAAAAAATGTAAGATGCTTTCTATAGGTCCTGATTTGAGAAACACGCCGGGCTTAAGCATCTTCTCGACCAAGCCAACCAAGATCTCGCCCTTCACGTCCTTCCAGCTCTCGACGGTGATCTTCACCATTTCTTTCGCCAACAAGCCAACGTAGGCAGCGTACTGCGATGAAGAACCGTGAAATACGTTGCCCCTCATGAGCATCATCCAAGGACCTGAACAGATCATAATCATATTGAAAAGAAGACACATCAAAATGAAGGATACAAAAAAAGCAGAATTATTGCCATAATCGGATTAGAATAATCTAACAATATTGCAGAAATTTTACGTACCTTCCTTGGGATGCCGACGTCTAGAGGGCGTCGATGGAGGTGCGGAGGTGCAGCGGTCCCCTGTAGAGGTGCGCCGGCCGTCCATGGAGCTTACGGGTTAGGACTACGAGCCCCAGATGAACTGTGAGAATGAAAGAGACATACCCGTATATTTATACAAATATATATTTTCTATCGGTACGAAAACAGAATACCGTTAGTAATAAAAACATCTGTAGAAGGCGAATGGTTCTATCGGCACAATAAATATTACCGATAGGAATTTTTGTACATACTCTATCGGTGTGTACGTACATTGCCGATAGAATATTACTAGTTGTAGAAGGCCAACAGTTCTAAGATATTTTTTGCAATATTCTACCGGTATAAACATTCATTACCGATAGAATAAAACTATTTGAAGACGAACAGTTCTAAGAAATTTTCTATATATTCTAACGGTAAAAGAATCCATTACCAATAGAATAAAAATATTTGTAGAAGGCCAACGATTCTATCGGCGCACTACATATTGCCGATAGGAATTTTTAATATACTCTGTTGGTATATTCATACAATACCGATAGAATAAGTCTAGTTGTAGAAGTCGACCAGTCCTATCGGCGCACAACATTCTCCCGTCAGTACTTATGCATCTCTTCTAACGGCAAATATGTTCATCACCGCTAGAGTAAATCATACTATTTATTCTATCAGTAAGTTTCTTACAAACCGATAGGAAAAATACACCCGTCGCCCTTTTATGACCGCGAGGCACATTTTCTATCGGTTTTCAACTAAATCGCTAATAACCGATAGAAGATAGGGGTTAGTAGACTGCATTTCTGTACTAGTGCTACGACACCTTCATCAGGGTCGACATTTATTTTCTATAAAATATTCCTTTTGATGCAAGATGGTAAAGCTACATAGATTATCAACTAAATGATAATAAAATAACATCAACCAAGCATGATTAATATGGTCAAGAATAAAACTTGCCTGGAGTAGCAAATTCAGGATCTGAGATGTGCGAATGGCTCTGGGGCTCTTCGCTCACATCCGCTTCTGGAATTAAAAATAATTAACTATATAAGTTTTTAGAAGAACATTGGTAGTGACAATGTAGAGATGCAGCATTTAAGTGCTAACCACTCTCGTCTCTCTCGCAACGTGGAAACCCGGCCCGAACTAACTCTTAACGTCCTCTAGCACACTCGAAGAATTGCAAAGATCACTCTCCTAGACAATATGAGAGATCAAATTTAGTTCAATTGAACTGCATAATGGAATTGCATAAAAACCTCGGGTTGGGTAGCTCCCAAAAGAAATAATACTATTTGCATTTTTTTTCTAATTGTTGAAATACAAATTAAAAATAATTAAGTTAAAATATTGATTTCATGCTAAGGTTATTTAATTGATAAACTAATTGATTTAAATTAGCTATTTGGAATAAAAGTAATTTATAGTTTTAAAATTATTTTCCTGAATAGAAGATTATACGAAAGTAATGAAAATAATTTAAATTGGTTTTTTAAAATAGTGAGAATATATTTGTGCGTATACACATATACCTAGTTTGATTAAACTCTTATTAATTTAGGTATAAATTAAGAAATTATTAATGTTAATTGGTAAATAATATTTAATTAGTTAAATTCCTGTATTAAACAAATTTTAATCAGATAATAAATAGTAGTTAATTAAACATTAATTTAGAATTTAAAATAGAATTGAAATTAGAGAAAGAAAATAAAAGAAATATGAAAATTTTGGTTGGGCCTGAACCGGCACAACTCCAGTGGCCTCGGGTTGGGCCGACCCAGGCCCAACCTCTCTCTCCCTCACCTCACACACACGCGCACACACAAAACACACACACACCACACGGCCGCGTCACCTAAACCCTACTCTCGCCCAACTCCGGTTGGTAGTCATCTTGCCGACGGCAACCGCTTCGCTATCCACAAGCCCTACCTCCTTCGTTTTCCAACTTAGACTCACATAGTCGCACATGAGCACAGAACCCCACGTTGTCGTCACGCCTGACGGTCCGAATTCGTTGGCCGTCGGTGCTTCGCTGGCGATGACTTGCTTCCAACTCGGCTTGCCGTAGTTCTCACCATCCCGATTCCCATCACAACCAGTAACTCCTAAGCCCCGCCGTTTGCCTTAACCCTAATTTCCTGGAACCTCGCCGCCACTAACCCTGGCTGGCGGCTCGGGGGAAGAATCAACATATGATATGGATTCCACTTCAAAAAATAATTAAAAATTACTCAGCAACAATACAGCTGCTTGGGGCTGGGCCTACTTGTGAGCTTGTATTGGGCCAAAAAGCCCATGAGAAAGATCCGGCCCACGTACAAAACCAAGGAGACATCTCTTTCTTTCGCCTCCGCCAACAAACAGCAAAACCCTAGCGGTGGTGGTGGGTGCTCGCCGTGGTGTCCTGCACCTCGCAACATCCAAACCTGACTCTCGGAGATCTCTCCACCCCTCTCTCCATCTCCGTAAGAATTTTCTCCTCTTCTCTCTTTCTTTCTTTTGCTGATTTGTTTGGTTTGGTTGCTACAAATCTTGGTGTGATCTGTTTCTTTAATGGTTGTTTTTTTTTCTTTTCTTTTCTTGAAGTGAGGTGCAACAATGGCTGCGAAGGGCGGACCAACTAACTTGGAGAAGGAGCAGGTGTGCACATGTGTCTCATATTTTTTTTTTTTGGGATTAATTTTCTTCTTTGAGGATCGTGCTGAGATCGGAGGTATGCTTCTTGGATTAAACAGATGATTGGGATGGCGGAGAAAGAGATGGAATATAGGGTGGATCTTTTCAATCGGTGAGTGATTTGTTTCCCATTAGCTACTATTAGGTTGCTTAAGTAAACAAGTTGTACTAGTTGTAATGTAGCCTATGTGATTTTTTTTAGCAATTCCATAGATAGGTTGGACTTGAAAGCTTCTTGATTCATATTGCATTCTTGGTTTCCTAATTTTGAACAACGTGAAGTTTTCCCACCTCACATTTGCATCTTGCAGTTCGGCTTACATGCGTATATAATTCTTTTTACTTGTTTTTGATGTGCTCTTATTGTTTTACTTTATACAGGCTTACACAGACTTGTTTCGACAAGTGCATCGAGAAGAGGTACACAGAAAGTCAGCTTACATTTTGCATAACTCGATTTCACTTATTTATGCTCTTGTTGACTTCAAAGAAACTTCAATTTTGATGAATAGCACTCATTCATACCAGTTGGATTAGACTTAATGAACCAAACTATTGTAGTTTTCTCTCTTTTTTCCTTTGTCATGATAAGGATTAAGCTGATAGTTGTATTAATTGACTATACTGGTCAAGATTGAGAATTGGCATACAGTGCATCTCAAACATTGGAAATTTATCTTCTTGTAGCTCATTGCTGTGGTGGTAGTGACAACTTGAAGGACTTGCTATCTCTGATGAAGTGAAACACGTTTAATTTGTACCTGGATGTGTTCCTTTTGTCCAGGTACAAAGAAGCTGAGCTCAATATGGGTGAGAACAGTTGTATTGATCGATGTGTTTCAAAGTATTGGCAGGCAAGTTACATTTTGGTGATAGTTATCTTTTGGCTGGTTTTATTTGATGCTCATTCAGTTTCGTAGAGTGTTTATAGTTGGAAGTTGGTTTGGAGAGAACACATTGACGATAACTATCTTAATGATGTCCTTGATGGTAGGGTGTGCGTTCGGTTTTCTCGGTTCGTTTTTTTGGTATTTTTTAAATTTCGGTATTGCACATTACATACCATATTTACCCAAAAAAATTTCGGTTCGGTTTCAATAAATACTAAATTTACCAAATTATCGCGAACATATATGACATCTTTCACTCTTTTTTTTGTTTTACTATTCGGAGTTATATATAATAGTATAGTATTGCAGATTTAAAGTAATCAAAAATTAAAATTAAACACGAAGACGAACGAGGCGGCACCGCTGCAGGTCAAATAAAATTTTTGGTGGCTAGGATTCCCTTAGGATTATTCACTTCAAGCTTGGGAGATTTTATGGAATTGACAGCATCATGATGTAGTCATAGGTACAACAAAACAACGCACAACTAATGACTATTCAAAAGAATCAAAACACCTTGCACTTGGAACGTCTGATATTCTAATTTCTCTTGTACACATGTTTTAGTAACAATGCTCTTTCATTTTGTAAAAAAAACAATGAATTTGTGAGTAAGGGATGAGCTATTCTAAGTATTCTTATATAGTAAATCCTAATAAGTCTAGGTACTGTAGCCCAAGAATTGGATTTGATTAAGCTTGAGACGCTGAATTTTTTAAAATATGGTATTTAGAGTAAAAATGAATAGTAATCGTTTTCGAAAACGGTTAGGAGTGTTGAAACAGGGTTTTAGGATTGAATTTTGAATTAGTAGCAGGAGAATGTGCATTAGGGTTATTCAGTGGTAGGATGGTCCAAACAAATTTAGGTTTGGAGCTTGGATGAAGAAAACTCACATTTGGCGAGGTTTTAGGGTAAAACAGGGTAAGAACTCGATCCGAAAATGATGGAAATGAGATCCGAGATTTGGATCTAAAAGGAAATTACACATCTGAAAGGTTTGGGCTGAGACGATCCTAATGGCGTAGACGGATCGTCGATTAGAAGTCTCTATGTTGGATTTGACAAGATCAAGCCGATGACACAACACTAACACAGAAAAACTGAGATCTGGACATCGAATGGAAGAACAAATAACAAATCCTTGAAGGAAATGACAAGACGATCAAAACGACGCGGTCGGATTTTCAATCAGAGTACCCTAAGGCTGAGAATGACATTGCATATTAGTGGAACAGACACACATATACACAAGCACACACTGTAGCAGTGTCTGAGGCTGGCATTGGACACGGCCGTTGGCAGAAGCGGCACACAGGCTCGACGGTGGCTAGCCGGACCATTGTTGGGGTTGGGCTTCAATGCCTATGGTGCTTGGACAAGGTTGGCGAAGGTGGCGCTTCGCCGACGAACACCAGATCGGTGATGAAGTCTACACGGCGATGACTGGCGATGGAAACGACGGCAAAGCAACCAAAAACCGCAGAAGGAATGTCTAAGACTATGCTGGAGAGATGGGGAAGACATTGGCGATGTTGGTTTGGCTGGCGAAGTGTCCAAGACGGCTCTCCACGGCGAGGCGGCACGGCACACTGCATGTCACGACCGGGACGACGGTGACAACGCTCTGGGGACGATGAGGTGGTCGAAATGACTTGGAAAGGCGATGGAGACTCACTGGAGATGGTGAAACAGAAGGCAATCGAAGAATGGCGGCCGGAAACGGGGAAGAAAGGAAGGTCGACGGCGAAACTCCGGAGAACGACCACAAGAAGGGATGAAACTCAACAAGAATACGATTGGAAGCAAGGTGCATCTGATAACGCGAATAGATCTGGAAACGCACGGCCAGAGCGACTAGACATCAGCAGCGACTAGTGGTGACAAGACATGCATGCAACAAAAATGGAGCTCCGACGACCAAATGGCGGCGGCACGGGCGGGGGCGCGGAGGAGGCACGGGGGGCGAAACACCGGCACGGGCCATGGCCCATGGGGGAGCTCGACGACGGGCGGCGCAGCGGCGGCGGTGGCGGAGGCGGATGGGCGGCAGACAGGCGGGCAACACAGGGCCACGGGCGGAGGCGGCGGATGGACGAGCAGAGGCCGATGGCGGACACGGCACGGGGAATCGGGGAGGAGGCGGCAGCCGGAATCGGTTTTTCCCAATTTTTTTCGGCTTTTTACTGAACCAAACCGAATACCGAACAAAGTTAAAATGGCCCACCAAACCGAATACCAAATAGCAAAAAAACTGGGTTTTTCGGTTCGGTTAAAATCTGCACACCCCTACTTGATGGTGCCATTTATGTGTGCGGTTGGGAAAAAAGATTCTGTTTGCAGTGACTTGCCTACTTGTGACTAGGAACAGTAATCTATATTTTTACATTACCTTTGTTTTGTTTTGTGGGAAAAAAAAAAGTAAATTTGATGATCTCATGAAGAGAAGCTAGATAAGCTTATTTCAATCATTATTTTTTTTTTATGAGCATGCTCTTAATCCTCAATCTATATCATTGAATGCCCAGTTTTGTATTTTGTTAAAAAAGAACAAAACGTGTTGCAATTAGTGAATTTATAGCATGTTGTATATATCGCTTGGTAAACTCCTAATAATTGCAACATCCATGCTACTCATTGCCGTCTCACAAGTGATCATAGATTAAAATTTGAGGACAGCTCTCAGTATCCATATTGCTCCATTTTGTTATTCTTGAGACAACTACCCTTCATATTTTCTCACTGCATCTGAGATACCTGCTAGCCAGTTTTCTCTCCATTCCAATTGGTTTGTTTTTAACCCCGGTGACACTTGTCATTCTCATTTTTTTTTTTCAGGTGACGAATTTAGTAGGACAGATGCTTGGGAATCGACCTCAAATGTGAGCTGAGAAGTAGCAATTGCATTTTGTAGGAGAATATTATCTGTTTTTCCGTTTTGGTTTTAGGATGCTGAGGTACAGGACCAGTTTTGGTTTTAGGATGCTGAGGTACAGGACCAGGAATATACTAATTCATGAACTGCTGAAAGGAAATTGCACCCTTTTCAGTGATTGTACCCTTTTAATCGTGAACACGGCAAATGTCTGTAATAATAATTTGGTGCAACTCAGAGAAAATAATTTTGTTGACAAAGCTGCTAGTGCTAATTTATTGGGTGAATCTCTTTGGTCTTGAATAATCTTATTGTTTGCAACTTTTGCCTAGTCTAGTAGTGGATAATGAGCTTGTTCCCTCTGACAGGAGACTTGGGTATACAAATGATATTCTTTCAGCTATGGTTGACATAGCTGTGCATTCTCAAAACTCTTTTTTAACATTGCGCTTATTATAAGATGTGGAAAACATATACCATAGCAATCATACCACACAGCATAGGATTGTGCCACAATCTCAGCGGTTAATGGACCAGTAGTGCATGGATGCGATGACCGAAGAAACTGCCCCATCCGCTATCAACCATTGAAGAAACACCTCTCTAGTCATGCAGTATGAAGAATGATCCAGCTCTTTACATGACAAACACAATGACTCAAGTTTTGGACCCTTAAACAAATTTAGAAGTTGTGTATATACATGAATATGTAGAAATTATCATGAAACAATGTCGCTTTACAATCTCACATCATCAGAATGCTATTGCAATACTAGTTGCTCATTTTTTTTTTTTAGTTATGCATCATATATTGGAGGTGTAATAACAACAGCCAACCTAGGAGTTGTAAACCACTGGAAACACCAATACAAGTTAGGGAAGAACAAAAACAGCCCTAGAGGTGGCAAGCCATGGAGGATACCCAAAATGCTGGCAAATATAGGTACAGAAGAGAAGGCATGAGAAATTTGGGCTATACAGTTCTAGTTCTAGTTCTACCATTCCTTTCAGCTTCCAAAGAGACACCTTGCTTTAGTTTGTCGTAAGCTTCATTCTGCATTCCGAGGCTAACAAGTGCCATTGCTTGAAGATAGTGGGCAGTAGGCCACCCAGGTGACACTCCCTCAGCTTGTGTTGCATCATCAAGGCCTTCTTGCAGTTTGCCAGTTGCGATATACGAGAAGCTCCGTCGTGCTAACAAAGTTGGAGACACCATTGCACCTCTATCAATAAACTGCAAAATATCCAAATCCGTAGATTAGTAACCTGAAAGGAGCAAAACTATTTTCAAAGAATGTTAACCAACAAAAATTTATGTGTTAAGACTGCAAATACAATATTTTAGCATGTAGAACAGTGCAATACATCCACTATTCAGAGTTGAATGTCTAACACATCAAATGCTACACTATTTTAGCATTGGTGGTAAAGGAAGAAACACAACCCAAAATCACCTAAAACATAGCTTCCCAACCAGACAGCCCTTATTAACTATTTTTGAACCCAACCTTACCCAGCATACCATGTATTAAACCAATAGTTTGGGCCCATCAGTTCCATTAGATTTGTCGAACCCAAACCATCCAATTCAACCCATCTAACCTACCAACTAATTACATAACGAACCCTCCAACTGGAAACAGGGATTTTTTAACCTATTCCTATACCTAATTTAAGGAAAAACAATCCATAAGTAGAACATCACAGCAAATAAGTATTAAATTCATGCATGACGTGATAGCAATCATACCCTTGAGTAACATTCAATTGTAGTCACAAAATCCTTGGATTGAAAAGCAGCATCCCCACACTTCTTGACATTCAGGCTCTCAGTAATTTGGCCAGTCCACGGCTGAAAAGATAACTGCAAGTATTCAAAATTCCAAATGTTTATGTGAGACATAAAAGATTGCCAAACTCTCTTCCATTGTTATATCAGTCAAAGGATAACTATGGAACCAACCAAGATTACATATCATGCTTAACTATGGCCAGAAGATGTGATAATCACGGACCAAAGATGAACAGGGTCTCAGGGCAGATTTGTATGATGCAGATCTTACATCAATATTTCAGAATGACTTGTAGTTCTAGCTGAGTTGTATGTCTTGAAAAAGATACAACAGGTTTTCTTCTGGCTGTTACAGTAAGGTAAATTAAAAATGAACTCATCCAAACTAGCAGGGATTTTAGACTTGGGATCAAAGATGTGGTACATGGACAACAATTCAGGAGCATTGATTCTCCCTGCATCCCAGATCACTAGAGATTTTGTTACATACAAGCCAATGTCCAAGATTTCAAGAAACACAGTATAAAGAAACTAATAATAGGTTATACATCATCATTGATGACACTTTACATCTAACCTTGAAGTATTCTTTGTGCTGAAGAAATAATGTGAGAAATTGCAAAGAGAGTTAGGAAGGACCAACTTTGAATTTCTCTTCAGATCACCACACCCAGCAAGATATCTTTTCAAGGAACTAGATTTGTTGACAAATGACAAGCAATTCTTACCTCAAAAGTCACTCTATCATCCTCATCATATCCATCATTCTCTAATATTTCATGCACCGCATCAAGATCTACTCTAGCATAAGCTTTCCCAAGAGAAGACAATGAAAGTTGTTCCGAGTTCTCCATATCATGCCGAATGCCCAGTAAAGTATGTGAAGGAACCTGAGGAAACATTCAATGAGAGCTAACAAGCAGACAAAGCTACATAAAGTAGCTTCCACCTAGCTTTCAAATAAGTAGGGTGATTGTGCTCAAATAATATCAATACGATGATATCGAGTTTGAGACAAAATGTTGTATTGTACAAAACCTCTGTGATGCTACGCATAACCTGTGCAATTTGCAAAAATAACATCATACACTTCAAACTTGGAATGTGCAGGTGATTGAGAACACATACTACTTGGTAACTTTCTTTGTGTTGCCATTTTTTTAACTTTTATAGAACAAAGCTAAACATTAGTCAAGAAAAGTAGCAGCAAGACAGGGAACTTTACAGCAGCATCTTTCTGAAGATTAGTAAGAGCAGTCACTACGGATTTCAGATTTGGCCGGTCACGAGCTTCATACTGCAAACAACGGGATGCTAATCTCATCAGGTCAGAACCATCAGAGTTGGAGACATGGCCTTCCAAGCAAGAGTCCATCAACACCGGGTAATTCTTTCCTTTTATCAGGTCAAGTGCCTACAGCAAAATCACACACAGTCAATGCTTTCCTTGGAAATATTCAACCATCAACAAGAGGAAGTTTACACTTAAGCACCAAGCATAAAAAATAGAGATGATGAAAAAGGTCAATGCAAAATGCTGATTGAAAAGTCAGTCATGTGAGTGTCCACTTGAAAAGCAGTTTCTATAAATAGAAGAGAATACAAATCTCCTGTGGCCAATTCAGTATTAGGAGATCATTAAAACTATCATGTCAAAGAGACCAAATCCAAGTCATATATTCTGGCAAGCAAAACCAAACTGCAAGATATGGTAGATTTAGTAACCTGACCCAAAGAGTTCCTCAAGAGTTAACAGAATAACTTACATGGCTTGGTGGAATATGCTTTCCACTAAGGAGATCAAGCAAGATAGTTCCAAAACTGTAGACCACACTCTCAGGAATTACCCTGCCTGCCAAACAGACAGAAGGTCAGAAACATATAAAAGCTTATGCCCTTCAGCTTTGCATGGATGAACATTCATTTCATGGAGATCATGAGAGATGGAGCTAGATTGGCAATACAGAACCATGCTGTTGCTTTTATAGAAATAAATAAGTCAAATATTTAATACTTCCTTCATGAAACAGACATCTCTCTGCTTACTGCTGGAGTTCTCACTTCAGGTTTATGTATGGCAACCGTAGTGACAAGAAATTACATTGTTCTACTAGCAAAAACAAAATACAACTTGCTGAATTTAGAGACACAAAGCTCACCAAACAATGTTTGCATAAAATAAATTTACCTCAATAGAAAACTTTTGAGACATGGAACATAGATATGCACACAAGGATCCCATAAAACTACAAGATATTCATCTCAAGATATAAAAAAAAAAAAAAAAAAAGGTATAGCTGATTTTGAGTTCCATAATTAGGAGCAACCAAAAAAAAAAATCATGCTTGCTTTCAAGTTCATGGAAAGCTTAAACTTATGTGTGACACACCTGTCTTAAGGTACTCTGGAGGTGTGAAAGCCAAATTGGTACTATAGCTCTTCCCATCCCTGCTGTTCTTCATCAGACCAAAACATGAAAGTCTGGGATTACCATCCTATGATATAACATACAAAATAAAAAAGATTACTGCCTTGTTTATGAATTTATGAAGTTCCAAATGAGCAGAAACCAAGGAACATAAGTTCTGACTCACCACATCAAAGAGGACCCTGTATGCATGCAGGTCATGATACAGAGCCCTCCCTTTGCTACTGCAGTAGTCCAATGCCTGCGCTACATAGAGCGCAGCCCTTACCCGCATTACCCAGCTCAATGGATTTGTCTCCCCTGCCAAGCATGACCATCATAAAGCCAAAATGGCACAAATGTCTCATCTTCAAAATGCAAGCAACCAAAGAAAACACTAGTACACTGCAGTGCTAAAAGCTCCCATCTGTCTGTACTTCAGAAACATGTGAATCACTATTAAAATACGTATGTAAGTCGCAAAACACTCCACACTTTCCCTACACCGGATAAGGTACATACCCTACCTGTAACAAATACCCACTTCTCTCCATAATCTTTTTCTATTTATCTTTCCCGTTATGCTGTTTGTGTTTCTTTCTGATTGGCATTGCACTAGATATAGTGAAGGGGATCCTGCACCTAAGTCGGACCCTGACCAAACTGTACTGATCACAAACAGCTTGCGGTGTGATAATTTCCAGTTAGCCTAAAAGAACAAAAACAGCACAAGACCAAACATACAGCAAAAGGGTACCATGACAGATGTTACTTAAATATACCATTTTCAATTGAAAGCAACAATTCAAGATGATATGCTGATGAGAAATGCACATCCTATTACCATGATGTTGACATTTCTACTCCATAATCAGGAGCAGTAATAGCAAGCTCAATATGCTAATGTGAAGCTTATATAAGCGAACAACAACAGGGCAAGACCAAACGTACAGTGGAATAGATGTTTGGCCAAGGTCTCATGCGGCATGTACTCGGCGACGAGCAGCCGCTCGCCGCTCTCATAGCAGCAACCGATCAGGTTGGCCAGCCGACCACTCCGCAGCTGCCCAACAGCCCTGGCCTCGTCCTGCACACACAAAGGCGCACCACGGAACAAAGTTATTCGATCAAATGCCACAAAGGTTTATGGAAACTACAGTGGATGCTACCATAAGACAAGTAACACGGACCAAGAACTGCCGGGAGTCAGGCCAGGCAGAGCGGCCAAAGCGCTTGATGGCGACGGTACTGCCGGAGCTGAAGAGCGTGCCA
This sequence comes from Pharus latifolius, assembly GCA_019359835.1. Lineage (NCBI taxonomy): Eukaryota > Viridiplantae > Streptophyta > Magnoliopsida > Poales > Poaceae > Pharus > Pharus latifolius. The sequence goes on along the minus strand of CM033321.1, from coordinate 92,668,276 downwards.
CGATAGACGACATTAGGCGCCTTCTCGCCGTGCTCCGAGACGATGCGGTCCGGGGCGAAGCCGTCCGTCGCCGCCCGGAGCTCGTCCAGGCTGTACTCCGTGAACGGTGGCACGCCACTGCCGTCGTCCACGGTAGCCCCATTCTCTGCCAAACAAACCAAGAACTCGTTGGATCAGCACCCAGGAAACCGTGAAGAAAGAATTGAGAAATCTAGAAACAGCACGAACTGCATCGAATCAAGAACATTGCTCTCCACCAAACCAAACACAGCAAACTCGTGCGAAATAACTCAATTCATGAAACAAACTAGAACTGTAAAATTGTGCAAAAACATGAAAGAATCTTCGGATTGGCCCCAAAAACAAATCAACGAACACATCGAATCAGCAACAAGTTGTTGGGGGAAAAAGGTTTGGCATAGTTATTCCGATAAAAAATGGATCAGAACCAAACACAACCAATTCACTAAGATCCATCGCATCACCAGTTCACCACTGTTCTCTACAAACAACTCAAGACCCAAAATAAACCATAAAAAAAAGAAAAGGAATCTTCAGAATAGGATAAACACCATCAGCCAAATGCACCGAATTAGAAAGAGAAATCTCCGCGAAACACCCAACGGTTGAGTTGCGAGGCGGCAATGTGGTAGTACCAAGAAGAGGGGATTTAAAGTGGGGAGGCCACCAACACACGGAGAGCTTGGAGCAGCGGGCTCCCATGGATGCCCCTGTTCAGATCTTGAGAAGAAGCTGCAACAAAGTACTGGTTACTTGCGTTCTACAACTTGCTTACTTACTACTACTACTAGTAGTTTAGTTTACTTACCAGTAGTAGTAGAAGGACTAAACTAATACACGAGGTGGAAGAGAGAGAGAGACAAGAGAGAGAGAGGAGGAAGAGAGGACGGGGAGGGAGGCGTGTGTGTGGGTTGTGGATCCAAGGAAAGGAGATGGTGTTTGGGCTTTTTACTTCTTGCTTTTTGCCCCCTTTATTCTTCTTTTTTTATTATTTTCTTTCTCCTTTCTTTTCGAGTTTACGGCCTATTTGAAAGACGAAATTTTTCGGGAAAAATTTTCATTAACTCTTAGTATATATTTTTTAGAATTCTTCTGAAGTTTATATGTTCTAAATAGCTCATAAGCGGAATTTGTTCCTTAACACACAATGCAAATAGGATTTTTGTTTCTTTGATGGTAGGTAATAGGTGATTTTTGGGACTATAATCCCAATTTTATGAATATTTTTTCATGGATGAGTCTTCTGAATTTGAACGTGAGCTGTTTATTCTCTTCGTAATATGGTCAGAGGTGTCTTTTTTTTAAGTGTTTGAATGGGTGCATTTATATATATCATGAGGACTCATGCATTATAGAAAACAAAATAACCGGATATGTACAAATCAAACAAGCAAATAATTTGTAATATATGGGTAATTTTATGTGCTATGATCCCACATTTTGCGAGTATTTATTGATAGAAGAGTCTTCTGAACTTGAACATGAGTTTGTTCTCGTCCTGTGTTTTTATTTTATAGTGTTTTAGTCGGTGCATTTATGTATATCATGAGTATTCATGTATCATAGAAAACATGGATGGATACACAAAAAACGAACAAACAAATAATGTGTGGGTAATTTGTTAGCTTGTGGAACTTCCTCACATTGACATTTCATAGAAAAAAAATTGTTGAAAACTATGTAACAAAATTCTCAAAATCAAAATATTCTATGCCCCTGTATGTGAAATTTCATGCAAAATATGTTGGTAGTTTGAGATATTGCCAATGAAAATGCCAATCAATATCCCTTCGGATACTTCCTTTCTATTTATTTATTTATTTGCTACTTTTGCAGCACGACCGTGGTACTCAGTTGCAGCTCTAGTGGGGGCCCATTTTTAAAATTCCTTCTTAGAATAGCTCATCTGCACGAGAAACGTAATAAACCCATCCAATTTTCACCCATACCACTGACATATGGTCTCATAGATTCAAAAAGCCCACTAGTCATTGAAGACTATCCTGTTGCGCTGTGTGTTGGTGGGTTGCCATTACTTCGTGCGTGATCTTAATTGCTAGTTAATTAATAACTAGTTAATAAAGTTTCTCGTGGGACCCACCCGCCGGTGGGACCACGAGCTCGGCGCGAGTCTCGAGCGGGACCACAGTTGTGGGGGGAGCTTCTGGTTTCCGGGATTTAAGGTTCTGAACCAAAATGGTTTCAAAAAAAAAAAAGAAAAATTTTTTATATATACACCAAAAGTCACTCTCATTTGAAAATCGCAAGTCAATCTTGTTTTAAAACATCTTCCATTTCAGAAATTTTGCAATACTTTGTCCTTTCAATTTTAAAAACTTATCTTCTATTAATAACAGTTAGATTTAATAAGAAAATACTAAAAAGACAAATTTCATGTTAGTGACTTAAATTTTAAAAAAATTTCCTTTTATCTCCTTTTCTCCTACTCTTTTCTGTATTCGATACTCTTTTATGTGTCGCACTCTCACTCTCTCTTATTCTTTCCAGTTAACATTAGTAGTGGTGAAGAGCCATAGCAGTAACAGCAAAAGTCTAAAAAACATAATTGTAGAGGTAAAGTATTGTAAAATTTCTGGTAGAAAAAAGATTATTTGAAAATGGGAGTGATTTCTAGATATGTTTATAAAATTTCTCTACGAAAGTTGTTTACGATTTTTCCTCATAAAATCCTTCTTTCAGTTGCAAAATTTTATCATTTCAAAAGCAAATTGATATTAAACAAAAAGATTACACCCTTTTTTGATCTCAGAAATTGGCCATCGAATTTGAGAATTGAAATTTAATTTTAGAATTCTGTTATTTGGTTGCACATTAGAAATTATATTAGCAATTCCATGCCTAATTTCATTAAATTTAATTATAACTACAAGTGGTTTAGACCAATTTCTAACCCCTATCCCTAAGAATTTGATGAAATTCGTTTGTTTCATCTCTCATAAAGTTATTTAAAATTTGAATTTGGATTTGATTTCTAAATACAACTTTTTTAAAAATATTATATTCAAATTTGAAGTTTAAATTTTTAAACTTTGAATCTAAAAGTTGAGTTTGATATTTCAATTTTGAAATTCAAATTTGAAAATTCGAAATACAAAATTCATAATTTCAAATTAGAAAATTTACAAACTCAAAATTTTAAATTCAAATTGAAATTCAAAATCCATAATCCATAATCCATAATTCAAAATTCAATTTCACATTCAATTTAAATTTTAAAAGAAAATTCAAGTTTTAGATTAGAAACTCTAAATTTTCTTAATGTATGCATGAAATTAGACCGATTTTATTTGACTCCAACTTGTAATCATCTAGACAACATTTGGAATTGGATTAATTCTATTCAATTCCAATTCTATTGGAAATGAAATTATAATTGAATTTCATATGGCAATTACATTCTGGGATCTAAACGGCATCTTAGTGTAAATATTTATCTGAATAATCATTATTGGTTCATGGGTTAAATCATATTCTGATATCTTTTTATTTGAGATCCGATTTTTTTTTCTCTTAGCAAGAAAAAAGTGTGAACTTACATAAGTGACATGATGGCGCAATAACTTCAGTCTGATCTATGATGTAGCTAAGTCAATTAAATACACAACTCTTTAAAAGATAGTATATAAATGAGTGAAGCTGAGTTTGAATGTGGACAACCAAAACGAATTGAAATGGTAATAGAGTATATTATCTCTATTAAATAAAATTTGAAAATGAATAGAAAAAGTATTAATGGATGAATGATAAAAATATTAATAAGAGTGAAGTCGTAAATATGTATTAAAATATTTATTAGGATTATAAATAGATTTATATTATGAATTATTAAGAAACGGAGGTGGGAGTAACAAATAAGGCATCCTTAATAAATACCAGATGTTGCGTTACGTTGCGTATGATGACGGAGCAGGAGTGGTAAAGACTAATTAACGGTTCATAATTTGAAGTGTGTGCATATATATATATATATATGTACATACCGGGGGGTACATAATAACCTTGGGGTGACATTACTGAGCGGACAGACAGGCATAAAAGTTGTTCCAAAAATTATCAGTGACTAACAAACATAAACTCCTCTGGAGGATTAAATCATTATCCAACGGGAAAGAGACCCATCTAATCGCGCGCTAATGCAAGCGAACTTGGTGAAAGGGAAAGGCTTTTTTTTTTTTTTTGGTAAGCAAAGCAAAGGATATATTATATGCAAAAGATGAGAGTTACAAAGACTTCATAGGAGGTTTGTGGATTAAATTACAGACGACATTATGTCTGTTGTTGAGACAACGATATCGTTCTTGTTGGCCGTTATCCATTGCATCCTGCGGTGCTGATCTTGCCAGAATATTAGCAACTTTGTTGAGTTTGGTAGGGATATGAAAGATTTGATGGTTTTTGTCCCGCATTAAAGCAAAAATGTCGACTAGAATACGCCTTACGTTTCAGGGACATCTTTGTGCTTTTGTTGTACCGGTCTTGACATTGGCGATTAGGGTTTGGTTGGCAGAGAATAGTGGCTAATTGGAGACCTTTGTTACTCATATACACTGGAGGCCGACCGGGGTTTGGATCAGAATAGAGCTGCACTTCTTCACATCTGACGCTTGCTGCAGGGACCGAGGATTGTAGAAGATTACCTTGCTCCTCCTGTATGGGAACCATCTTGAATTACCTGCAATGCTGTGAGCCTGCAAAATGGTTTGTCTGAACCGAGTTAGTGCTCTTTGACTCCAATAGATCTCAGCTTACATTCCTACATGACTATTTAATTTCATTCTTATCTCTTTGTCCAACTTTCAATTTATTAGATTGTCCAGTCTTTTTGAACTAGTTAAATTTTTGAGTTAGCTAATTGATCAATATATAAAATTCAATAACACTCGAGTTAACTTATTTTTCCCAATATAAAAGTAAAAGATTCTAAAATATGAGACATGAAACTATGCATTTCTCTCAAAAATTATGCTCATGAGACCAAGGCAATTTGAAAGGTGAACAAAGGCCCTAACTCAAGCCAGAGTTCTCATCAAGATTGGATATATATGACAATGTCAATTGATGAATGAGTAGATTGATTATTTTGATCTAATTAATTAAATTTGTTTTGAATGAGTACTCGCAATATAATTTATTATGAATTTAAAACATAGAAATTCCACCTCTAAACGAATCATAAATAAGGTCTTAAGTCGTCCAATATCTTGAGTTTCTAAATTTTCTGTAGAATTTTTGCATTCCAAACACATACTAAACAGGGAGTTAAGTTAAGTTGCATACAATATATTGAGTCAGTTGTGAGAGAGGTTTTGGTGGAGATAGCGAGCTCTACAAGTAGAAGCCGGAACGACAAGTTGATGAGCCTACGTCTACGCGCACAGCACAGGGTCCTCGTGAGTTCCTTCAATAAAGCCAATTTGATGGGATCTTATTCTTGTCAACCTCCTTATCTCTATATTCTCCCCCCGTCTAATCTCACATTACTCGAGGCCGCACTGCAGGGAGGATGCAGTACGCCAGTACTCATCAGTATACATACATCGTACGCTCTAGGGAGAAAAGCTTCTTCTCTCTTTCCCCGTGCCCTGCATGCAAAATCTTTTGGCCATTTCTTTCTCTCTCCCTCTCTCCCCTCACGACATGACCAGAGGCTTAAATCCTGGCTCACGTGCAGGCCCTCCCGTGCACGGGTCTCTCACACGAGTGGAATAAATCTCTACACCTGTCAGAATATATAGTTTTGCATGTCCCAAGTACGTACATAACCCCATTGCATGGTCTCTTCACTTTTTTATTTAACACTCCTACCTGCAGCCGCAGCATAAATGTTCTTCTGTTCTAGTGTCGCATGGTGTTCAACTCCATCCATCTTTCATTTTATACCAGTGTTGAGCTCCAATGGTGGTTGATCACGGAGTTGCTAGTGTACATCGTCTGATTCCAATCTCGTTGGCGATCATGGAGTTGCCAGTGAAACAAAGAAGGGTGACAAATCGGGAAATTAATCCTCGGTTGTTGTCTCGTTGCAGTAATATAGAGTTTTTCGTAGCCTACTTATAAATCAATACTCAAGATTAATATACAACATCAAATTCTGTGTTGATCTAGCGATTGAATCCTCAAACAGATAATTATAAATTATAATAACTTGTATTTTCTTGATAATAGTGGAGGATTTACATCCATTGAAGTGAAGTTTCAAACTATAATATCGTTGATTAAAATATATTGTGTTAGATATTATACTTGAGTATAAATTTATTCATCTGAATCTAATTTAATTGGCACGACCAATCTAAGTTAATATTAGAGTCAGCACTTAAATTCTCTATACCTAATTTGAAAATGTAATAATATAATACACACATAACATGCTCAGCAGCACACATAAAACACAATTGGCTTTATATATTTATTAGATTAAACTAAGCCGAACAATTGTGGTCTGCGTACAATCAGAACTTTTGTCGATCTGGACTAAGTAGAAAGATATTCAGACCTAGAAACCTAAGTTGGTGATAGTAGAAAAAAAAACTATCAATTCATTCACATCAGTCATGTCAAGCAATTTACTGTTGTAAATATGGGTGGGTGGCATAGGTGAGAATCAGGCTTACGTCCGGTTGGTGGCACTGGATTGTATGGAAGATATTTCGGCGCTAGTCTGCATCTGCATATATGACAGGGAGGGAGGCAGGGAATTTCGATCCCCCCGCAAGCAAGCTGCAGTGCAGGCACGCCAGCTTCACTTTGGCAATCATCAAAAAGCCAGACCACTCTGCTACCCACTGACCTGTCCCTCTTCTATGCTTACTTGGCACTGCTGTTCTCTTTTGCCTTGAGGTTATGTTCAATACAATTTGGTGCTTAAAAAAAACAGTGTGTGATGTACGAGTTAAGAGTCAAATTACTCGTTCTTGGGAGAGATCTTTAAGGGGAGAACAACAACAACAACAAAAACTTACTGGAGAGAGAAGAAAAGTATTTGTTTATTCATAGAGAAGAGAGAAAAAGAGTCCGAAAAAACTTATATAGAAAATAAATAATATGAAATTACAGAAATTTTCAACTATTTATGTAGACATAAGATAGAAAAAATTGAAAAATTAAAATTAATCATGACACAAACTAAATTTTCTCTCAAATTCAAATCTCTATCTGTAAAATAAGGGACAATCCTAAAATAAACAACTAAAAAGGAGACTAGACAAAATTGAGTGTCTTGGAATTTTTCACACCTTAAGCTAATTAATCCATGAAACATTGAAGCAGCCTTTCTCCTTTATGTTCCCAGCCCAGGGAAGGCAATGCATGACAAAACAAAGCAAGCTAAAAAGCGAGAAACCAAGGAATAGAAGAAATAAAGTATTTGTTAAACGGAGGCAGGGAATTTTGTGCTCGATTCCAAAGGGGCAAAGCCAGAAAGAAGGGTGGAGTGTAGGGAGGGTGAGAGGGGGGGTGGCAAGCCAAACAACAAACGTGTCCATGCCTACCACATGCTGTCCTCTCCCCTTTTCGAGCTGTAAGCAGGTCATGAGCCACCACCATTATCATTATGTCCATCCCCTAATCTTATAACATATAATCATACTAATCTTTACATCGACACATATTTAAACAATAGGTCGCTTATTTATACTATAATTCATCAAGTCCTAAAACTCCTAATTTTTAGACTCGAATTGAAGATACTCGACTGAACAAGCGTCAAGCGTCAGCAAATTGAAGTTTCTTTGCAATTGTTTTGGAATTGGGGCAAATTTATAAAGAAAAGTTAGAGCTCCAAGAGTTAAGGTCCAGAAGCAAATGCGAATCATTCGCATAAGAGTATAATAAATTTTGCCATTCTAAATATAATTTTTATAGGTGTCATTGTTGACCTGAATTTCAAGCAGAAGATATATTTTTATACAAATTTGAATTTTTTTCTCCGACTTCTCTTTTGAAACTAAAATGAACTACAAATCATCTCAATTTCTTTTAAACTAATCCAGATAAATCCATTTGCATGGGTGGACAAAATTAATAATCCGGTCAACGTGCTTGGTCAGTCTCACTTGATCTGAATTTTAGTTGACTGAGGGTCCATGTGCCCCGAGATTCTACGTTTTTCTTCTGAGTTCTCTCCACCATTCCATTGTACTTTCTATTTTTTATGGATGAGTTTGATGCTTATATGAATTTGAGTTTGATTTGTATGAGTGAAATATATTATGTAAGATGTGTTATAGAAATATTTTGATAGTGGTGTTTGGTTGGTTGCATTAAATAATACAAGCTAAGATATGATGTTGTTTAATTAATTACATGAATTATATAAATAGAAAACAAATAAAGTGGAAAAGTATTATCAAAACTAATAATATGTTATATTCTATTATAATAACCATTATTATGTTTTACTAGTCCTTCATTAATCTTAATCTATATTAAAAATCATTAATATATGTTAATTATTTTTTAATTATGCAATTAAGTAGATTTAACTTATGAGATACACTCGAAATCTACATTTCCACCGGTTGCCTCAAAAAAGAATTTTATACCTCACGAGCCTGACTGATATACAAACAATTAAACATTTGAAATTATATCTCACAAATCAAATTAGAGATTAGATGTGAACAATCAAACACATCCTATATGATTCTGTCTCACCAAACCCACAAGTAGCAACATGAGTTCAACAAATAAGCTAGTTTAGTTCCTTTAGGTTTTGACAAAACTAAACAATCTACTTGGACCATTCGCGTTGGACACAAGGCGTTCCATAGCCGGTGTGCCCAGTGGGCCGTGCAGGAAATGGTCCGTAAGCCGTGGGGCTGGCGGAAAATGGCCTTTATGGGCTTGCGCTCCACAATTTCCAACGTTTAGATTAGACGTGTGCTTTGTAGTTTCTGACTCTTTTTTAGAGTACACCGTACACGCCAGTCCATCACCGCAACTTGTACAGTGCACCGCTTTACAAAAATCTTCAGGGTTTTTTTTAAACAAAAACCTACAGATTTAGGTCTTTCTCAATGTCTCTACTACCAAAATTTTAGATTACAAAAGATCTAAAAAAAAATTACACAAGTGAAAATTCATATTGATAGTCCATCGTAGGCATATGTAAAATCATTCTGACCCAACAGCTCACCCAAGCCTGGCCCGAATTCGATTTGAACTCACTGCTCATATGCTTGCGGTGTGCTTTGAATTTAATGTTCAATGGCCAAGCTAGGCATGTCCGGCCTGCCAACTGCCCAGTTATTTTAGTGTAAAATATACATGTTTGACTCGAAACGGCTCAACCTGACATAAGGCTTGGCATGGTTGTTGATGGGGTTAGCTTTAGACAGAGCCCACTGGCTTGAATGGACCAAGACTTTTTTGCGGTCTAGCCCGGTATTTGCACAACCCAAGTCAATCAGTACATGGAATTATAGTTGGCTGGCTAAAAGCCATTATAGAAAGTAGAGAGAAATCCATATTAGAGTGAGTCCAATGCAAGATGTTTGAGTCACTACACCAGTTGCCATGTTGACTTGGCTTGAGTGACCCAACCGTACCGTGATGCACGGCGAGATAGCCGTTGTCTCCACCTCTAACATGCAACTCTAAAGTAGCAGGGTTGGAGCTTTTTTGGCCGCTTGAGCATGCATTTTATGGGGTCAATTGTTTCGCTCGTGAAAAAGCAGATTGATAAGTGCTGCCAATAAATATATGCGTCCATTTGTCAGTTGTTGGGTGCAAATTAAACACGTGCGACGTAGCACGCGAGGTTGCACTGGCAAGCCCCAACAAACATGTAAAGAGCGTTTTGGGTGCGCTTGCGTCGCGTGCCGTATGCACTGCGTCTTAACTGGCCCACATTTACTGACAGGTGGGTCAAGGGCTTTTTCGGCCCACCTATCAATATCGGTATTTTTTTGTTTCTTGTAAGAAATTTAATTGAATTTTTTACTCACACCCACTATACTCACACACATTCACTGATAGTGGGTCCATTGTTCTCCTGGGCCCACATGTCAGTCACTAGATTTGTTGGTCGAATGATGTCGATTAGAAGGGGGTGAATAGGAGATATTAAAATTTCTAAACACAATTGACAATTTGTAATACAAGCACAATTAACACGTTTTCTATTCTAGGGTGATCAAATCAATGGCAATAAGTAAATTTCAGATATAAAAATGTGAGAGAAGAAATAACCGATAACATGATCAATTTTCCCCGTTATTGTAAATTTGCCGATTTCCACTAATTCTCGTTTAAACACTCTACATAAAAGTATCGCCTCAATTTCACTAGTGGTTGCTCTTCTCCTCTTCGGATAGGCGGGATAGGCGTGACCAAGCCTTCACACCCAAATACTGGGCTTCTCCGACAAACAAGGTCGATGGAGAGATCACCGGACTCTATGGGTCGTCTGGGTAAAGATAATCACCAAGAGTAACAAGTGTAGCACAATCACTTGATCTACTTCTACTCAAGAAAGCTCAATATGCTATGCATTTCACACTCTAGGCTAGGTCTTCAATGCAACAGATGTATTGAATGCAATTTTGCTAGCTCCATGATGAGGACATCACTAGCTTGGATATGAACAAGACTTCATCCACTCCTTCCATTACTTCCACTACTTCCTCGCTGCCACGAGAAGATAAAGGAGAACGGCGAGTCAGCATGAATCTATGTGCCGAGCCATTTACTAGGCCCACACCGGAGGATCCGCGAGTTACATCAAAGGTGGAGCAACCCACGACGTATCATGCCTAGCCGAAGATCAAGCCCAACTCGTCCGTGAGTCCAGTTCGACCATCCAGCAGCAGTCTAACTTCAAACGGATGCCCAGGCCACGTACGGAGTTCGTTTGGGGCAAATGAGTACTTCACGGAGAAGTCCACAACGACACCTTTCCAATGGGCTTGGGCCCATGGCCAAATTCCTTCTGAATAGTCAGGAATTGATGAAACAATCCGCGAACAGAACTTGTCGGGTGCTAGGCCACCTCTACTTTGGGCCCAAGACCCGTATATCCATAGGGTTACGTGGGGATGGCTTCTCTGGCCAGTGGCCTACCTTTGACTGCCATACTCCTACTACATATGGCCACCATCCCCCTAGTTTTTTCGGTTAGGTTATTTGCTAAGTTTGTTCCCCCGTTGTGTGAGAGACAATTGTTCATCGGAGTAGTATCCCCGGACCTGGTTTGATGAAAGATAACCTCAATTTGTTATTCTGAAATTCTAGATTGCTTTGCATCTTGTTCTTGCTCGTTTCTTCTACTGCGTGCAGGAATTAACCTTTGTGGTAAGGTCATCCGGGTGTGAGCATGGTTGATAACGATAGGTGTGTGGGTGTAGCGATTGCAAGGACTCAATCCCCGCTGATTGAAAGTCTTGAAACGCGAACGTCTCCGTTCCACAAAGTAGAACCTATCGGAGGATCGGGCCGCTGTCGCATCACTCCAGATGCAAGGATTTGTGAATAAATGAGAATTGAATACTCTAAGCTTTCTGCAACTTACTAGCAACAACTAGCAGTGATGTCTGAGTGCAAAAGATTGTATGTGAATGCCACATAAGGTGTATTTAAAGCCCTGCAATAAAAAACTATCTATTTCCAAATTTCAGACAAAAACTCACACTGGTTGTTTGGTAATAAATGCACTTATCAGTGACTGTTGACTCAACGTTGTGAAAGAGGCTTAGTGCAATTTCGGGCAAATAGCTAGTCTGTACATATGTATTGCAATTTGCTTAAATAAAATATGATCAGCTGCTGTACTGGTGTGACAAGACCAAGTTTAGTGCTGACACGACCAGGTTTGACTGGATACGATCACGACCAGGTCTTAATACGACCACGACTAGTATTAAACTGATACGACCACTAGTACAGAAAAGCTTTCTTCTATCGGTAAAAAAAACACTTATACTATCGGTTTTCGTACCGATAGAGATAGACACGATAGAACAAGACAGAACATTTTCTATCGGTAAATAACCGACAGAAGAAATTAACAATTCTATCGGTATATTAGGAGTGTACCGATAGAAAACCCGTCGTAGTCTGACGATTAATGGTGGGAAAAGTACCACTATTCTAATGGTTAATTACATGATTACCGACAGGAAAATATTACTATTCTATCGGCACCTTATGATTGTACCGATAGAAAACCCGTCGTCGTCTGACGTTTAGCGTTGGGAAAAATACCCATATTCTAACGGTTAATTATAAGTTTACCGACAGAAAAAAGTGTAGCACTCTCTCGGTTGGAAATGACATTATCGATAGAAAAAATCTTAGTACTCTCTCGGTTGTGTATGAGTTCACCGGCAGGAAAAATCACACTCTTCTAACGGTTAATTATACGTTTACCGATAGAAAAAACCACAGTAGTCTCTCGGTTGTGGATGAGTTCACCGGCAGGAAAAGTCACATTATTCTGACGGTTAATTTCAAGTTTACCGATAGAAAAATGGGTAGTAGTCTCTCGGTTGTGGATGAGTTTACCGATAGAAAATTTGTAGTGGTCTGTCGGCTGTGAATGAATTTACCGATAGAACATTCACATATACAGTACAAATGCAATACATTATATATTGGATACACAATACAGTACAGATGCAAAGAAGGGTAAATTCACAGAACAGATTGACACATTAGACAGTTATTCACATTTATTCACATATATATGGACAAATACAAATTGCAATCCAATGTGGACATTTATTGACATATATATTTATTCACATGTATATAAACAGTCTATGCACATAGTACACGAAAAAGAGAAAATTATCATGGCGGATGGTTGGGCGCAACTTCCTCCATGACATATTGAGCCCAGATTTGTCGAAGATCTCTAATCTTTGCATTTTCGTATGAGTCTTTTGACATGGCGATCTGCAAGCATGTGTGAATACTTAGTAACTAACTTCCTAATTTAGAACGTGACACCCAATTTTCAAATTTGAGTTAGCTATCGATGCTTACCTGGGGGAATTGGGCAAAGTTTGTCTGCACTAGGTCGTACATGTAGCGCAACACATAAAACCCGCATTCCCACGATTGCGGCTGCTGATGGCACTGAGATAATTGCATATGCGAAGACATGTTAGCTATTGTTTCCATAAACTAATTAAGCATAAACAAAAAGTCTCGTGAGTACCTCATATTCTTTCCAAGCTAGTAGGGAGCCCTGCGGTGCGGCATGCCTCCCTCCAGCGGACGCATATTTATCAAAAGCCCTGCATTTCAGTTAGTATTGCCCGTTAATGTATTATCATTAGCTAGTGAGGTGAAAATTTAAATCAAACATATAAGTTACTTATGCCTCCATATTCCCCTTGACCACATATTCGATCGATAATCTGTCACGCATCGAATCGAGGTAGTACACCTCGTTCCTCGGCGGACAGATCACGATGAGGATCCAGTGGCCCCTGCATTGTACGTAAAAGAGGACCGCTAGCTCAAAGTATATCTCAGGTGTAACATACAAGATCGAGTTAAATTAGTACGAAATGCTCTAACCTTTGGTGGTACGGCACCAGAATGAACTCCCTGTCCTGCTGCGCCATCAGCGCCTTGGATATGTACAGCTCAGCGTGCGCGGCGTCGTGCTCTAGCATCGTGAGGCTTATTTTCTCTGGGTCGAGGAAACCCACCTTGTCACACGTAGCCTCCGATGCTAGCCTGTACATGCACCTGCATGCAAAGGACGACATTAGTATTGCACAGAAAGTTACTACATTTCAAATGAACTACAACAATGCAGAGTTAGCAAACAGAGTTAGAAAACAGCAATACATAGCATCAGCAAACTCACAGGACTCCAGTCCGTATGATGGACATATCGAGCTCCCGCCAGTTGTAGAGGTCGAACAGATCCTCGTGTGCCACGGATATACTCCCGGGCTCACGGTGGAACTGCCCAGGCCTGTAGGGAACTAAGAAGTTCAGATTGCGCCGAGCTCGGTGTAGGTACCACTCGTGGAGGTCTCTGGTTGATCGATCCAATTTGCGCAAAGCTGCCTCCGACATGAGTGGGAACCCGTTCGTGAACCTCTCCGGCTGTCCCTGTCACCCTTTTCCCTTGCCTTTGCCCTTGCCTTTTGCCGGGGACTGAGCGCGTACCTTCGAAGGCAAGGGCGAGGTGATGGCAGCTTTCTTCCGAGGTGAAGGCGTGAATGCGCTGGGTGGGGTCGAGGCCGTCTTTGATGTGTCCAGGGTCGCACGAGATCGGGCCTCATGCCCCGAGCTGGGGGCGCAGTCCCCTGGTAGCCCAGCGGCAGGCCACTTCAATTAATGAGCACGTATGTTAGACTATGCAAGTTGAGTGTACTGAGTAGGATGTAATCTAAAATGTGTAGGATTTACCGGTTGTATTACAAGACACTTCTTGGGCCACTGTACGTAGGAGCCCACTGCCTCAGCAAGTGTCTGCAGTTCCTCTGTTGGGACTGGCAACGGAGAATCGTTGTAGCCCGGCATGGCCATGTCCACCTGTACCTTTGCGAAACCCAACCGCAGAGGTACACAGTGGACCCGGACATCCGGCCCAGACGGATATACGAAGCCGTGTCCAACCACTTTCTGCCCGGCGCCTACGTGATTCTGTAGGATGCAGCCCTCCGGCCCCTGCAAATTTGTAACAATTAAAATAGGTTAGCGAAACAACTCTAACAGAATGGGAGTGGCATCAACTTAAGTGCACAGATGAAGGCTTGCAGTACCTCAAGTAGATCCACTGGATCCGCGAGTACCTTCAAAGCGCAACTGCTTATCCGACCCCGCGGGGTACCGTCGTCCTGGGGATTCGCATCTGCACTCTTGGCCAGCAATGCTTCTCTCAACCGTGCAAACTCTTCCCTCATTTGTGTGACCTCGGACTGCACCTCAGACTGTACCTCAGCCCGTATCTCAGCCCGCATCTCCGCCCGTATCTCCTCCCGTACCTCAGCCCGTATCTTATCGGAGAGGTCAGCTTTCTTTTCCTTCCAGGAGCGGGCCTTCTTCCTCGGTGGAGCCGGATCTACGAAACCGGCCTTCCACGACACAATGGCTCCCACGGCCCGTGTCCGCCCGGGATGCTCCTTATTTCATAGAGCCCGGGTGAGGATGTCGTTCTCCCTCTGCGGGGTAAACAATCCCTCCGCTGCCTCCTTCTCAAAAGAGATCTGTTACATTTAAAGGTACCTTGTGAGACAAATTGCCTTATATACACTTGTGTGCACACAGTTTACGAGGTTAGCCAACTTACCATTCGCCTCACAACGTCGGCGTCCCCAGGGGTTGCGAACTGCACAGACCCCGTGGACGACACGGACCCCCTCCCCCTCCACCATCGCTTGCACCTCTCATCCCGGATCTCGGAGAGCGGCAACTCAGGGGTGTCGATGACAGGATTTTGCTCGTCTTCCTTCTTCCACTGCTCCTCCTTCCCCGCATAGCCCCGGGATCCGAGTCGATGCGGGTGGTCGTTCCTCTTCTGGATCGCCCTATTCTTCTCGCTAAGGGCCTTGAACTCCTCAGTCCCCTTCTGCTTGGTGAATTCTCCCATACCTCCTCCGATATGAAGGGGTACTTCTCGCAAGGAGATTTCCCCGCAGCGAGGAAGTTACTGACGAGCCAGCTCTTAAAGGTTTTCCATGTTCCGTTCATGTCCTTCAAGCAGGCAGTCCTAGGTGTATCGTCGGAGATGTTCCACTTAGCCTGTTTCTGAAAAATGCATACAATTAATCACGAGTTAGTTAAACTTTAGTATAAGCCAAGAGAACGTGAATACGAAAGAGTTCAGCGATTTCAGTTCATTTAACCTTCACTTCCGCCCACAACCTATCCCTCTCGTCCGCCGTCACGTCCTTCCAGCTCTGGACGGTGATCTTCACCCTTTCTTTCGCCAACAGCCCAACGTAGGTCGCGTACCTCCCTGCATTCTTTCCAATCGGCCTCCCAAATTGGTTGAACTCACAAGAAAGATCCGTGCGTTTGGCCAAAAGCCCCAACGTCGTCGCGCCTCGCCCCACCCTCTTGCGCTGGGATGTAACAGCTGCATCTTCAGTAGTTAGGATGGGGTTGGCCCCAGTGGAACCACTAGTACCATCCGATGAAGACGACGACATGTCTTCCCCTACAAAACCTTCAACAAACCATATATATGGCAATTAATTCGCCTTGGAGTTCCATAACTCATCCCAGGACTGGAGACTAACTAGGGCGACAAAAGGGAAAATAATACAAAAAGAAAGACATGCATAAATTACTTCCTGAACTCTTCAGAAATATTTTCTATCGGTAAACACATGAACTGCCGATAGACCATAACAATTACCTCCACAGAAGACAATTTTTCTATCGGCAAACCCGTGAGATATCGATAGAACATAACAATGTTCTCTACATATGGAATTTTGTTGACAAGCCACCATTCACTGTCATCACATAACATTCTCGATGATTTGCTATACTAATATTCATGGGCCAGCATTATTATTTCACACGTAAATATGCACACAAGCATCTAAGTGCCACTGTGCATAATCTTTAGCCTAGCCTGTATGTGAGTCATCAGGACTTCACATCTATTATGTTGGGAAAAGTCATGTATAGGCATTTGAAACATATACATCGAAGACCCATCCACATTGCCATATATTCATATGAAGTGAGTAAAAATTCCCAACCAAACTAGTACATTGCATGGCTCATGTCCTTCCAGATCCAAATTAAGTTTTACTACTTGTGCAGAAATATTTTCTATCGGTAAACACATGAGCTGCCGATAGAATATGTGTAAGAACACCTCCAACATATAATGTGCATTACATGGCAGTTGGATACAATTGATCACACATACAGCAGTATAGATAAGTTAAAATCTCAAAACAGGTTCATTACAGCACTGGAACATATTATGTAAACCCTAATTTAAATCAACATTGCCTGCGGAATATACATAATCCAACACAATAGGGAACCCTAGTGTAATTGCAAAACTCGAAGAATTCGTACGTGCAAAACACTAGGATCAAATAAGGAAGATGCTGGAAATAGAACGACGAATTAGGGTATTTACGGCGGCGATCAGTTCTGGTGATGGAGAGGCGGTGTAGAACGCAGCGGCGGCCGGCGAAGGACGAAAATAAGAATCGGTGGCAGTGGCGAACCAGTGTCCAGCCAGCGATCGTCGTGTGGAGAGAGGAAGTGAGTGGTCACGGCGGAGGTTGTGGTTTTCTTCGCTCTCGAAGAGACGTAGTGCTCTAAGGTGGAACTGTTCGAGTGGAGGGAAACTAAAGGGCCGTGTACGACTAATAAAGTAGTGGAGGAACTTTTCTATCGGTACAACAAAATGATACCGATAGAATTATGTACTTTTCTATCGGTACAAAAAAATAGTACCGATAGAACAAGTAAATTTCCTGGAAAAATATTTGAAGTAGTGGATGCCTTTTTCTATCGGTATAAACAATAAAATCCCGTGAGACCAATTTTCCCTAGAAAATTTTTTTAATTAAGTGCTTGAGATTATAGTATTGGGTGCCCTTTTTCTATCGGTAAAAACAACAAAATACCGTCAGAGTAATGAAAATGTGCCTTTTTCTATCGGTATAAACAATAAAATCCCGTGAGACCAATTTTCCCCAGAAATTTTTTTTAATTAAGTGCTTGAGATTATAGTATTGGGTGCCCTTTTTCTATCGGTAAAAACAACAAAATACCGTCAGAGTAATGAAAAGGTACACACAATTTAACATCAAACAGACCGTGGTTGAAAGCTGCAGGATGATAAAGAAAGAGGGAAGATAGCCGGAAAATTGGAAAATTGACATAAAAAGAAATTGTTCATTCATTGTTGTTTTATCACTTACAAAAAAAAAATAAAACCCAAAATGCTAGGTCAAGGGGTGGTCTTAGTCCTGGCTGCATGTAGAATAGAGTCAGTTAGACTTGCAGCCAAGACGCAGGACTCCTCTAGCGACAAGTTGTCCCTAGGATCAACTACTACCGCGTCGAGAAGGCCTGCGACCTCCCTCAGCTTCGCTATGGTATCCTTCATAGTCAAACCGCAGCCGGCGATGGTCATATCCGCGGCTTTCTTCTCCTCGCGAAGACGCCTCGTCCTCGCCCTAGCATTGTCACCATCCGTCTTCATACGCTTAATGCGCTGGAAGAGATCGTCAAGGTCAAGCCGTAGCTGAGTGTGCTTGTCTGTAAGAAGCTTGTGCTCCTCCTGGAGGGCCCTCAGGTCAGCCTTCACTTTGGCAGTGTCTTCCACGGCTACCATTCCCTGTGCAAATCAACAGGTCAAGAATGAACTGAACATGGATTAACAATACAGGGGTATACCGAGGAGATTTAGAGTTCTTACCGGGGAGGGCGTGGCTGACGATCCCATGGAGGTTGCCATTGTGAAAGAGAAGATGAGGAGTCGAACCGTTCGAGAATTAGAAAAACAACAAAATACCGCGACGCATGGCGAGGTACTTATAGAGTTTCCAAGGCGACACATGGCGACACGGTTGAGAATTCAAAGCGGCAGAGTATTCTTCTATCGGTAAAAACAGGAAAAAACCGTCAGACAACAAATACCGTGAGACTAACGAATTTATTCTAACGGTAAAATAGAACAATACCGATAGAAAACGTTTTGAAGTGCCTGAGAGAAGTGTGAAAGTAGCGGATGTCCTTTTCTATCGGTATAAATAACAAAATACCGTCAGAAAAAAGGAATTTTTGCAGAACTTAATTTGAAGAAGCAAGAGGCTGCGATGAGATTTTTGCAAGTGCTATTTGAAGGGAAGAATTAAGTATTTACAGGATAAAGGTACTGTACATGTTAGAACTCATGCTGTGGAGTAAAATTGAGATGTATTAATGCTGTGAACTAGCTTATCATTAAGTTCTAAAGAAAAATGTACTGCCTGATGTATTAATGATAAGTTCCTCACCTTGCTGCAGAACTTGTGGGCTGTTTGCTTGGCATTTATCCCTGAAATAGAAATTAATCATCAATGGTTCTTAACCCATAATCCTTCTTCGTGGTCATCTCACAGATACGTTGTTTCGTCGATATCTTCAGTACGGATAGATTGAATGTCCTCTAAAAATGGAGGTATTTCATCGAATTGGTTATACTCCTCTTCGTCGACAACATCTTCGACCCCAACAATACGTCTCTTGCTGTGGAGGACAACATGCAAGTTTGGATTGGCCGGGTCAACGATGTAGAATACCTGTGTGGCTTGCTTTGCAAGTATGAATGGATCGTCTTGGTGTCCGACTCTACCAAGATCGACGAGAGTAAACCCGTAACTGTCAACTTGAACACCTCGAGGGATTTCGACCCATTGGCATCGAAACAGGGGAATCTTAAGGAATCCGTAATCGAGCTCCCATATTTCGTCAATAGCACCGTAATATGAGTTCAGCGCCCTTACTGACCTGGCATCCTCGGAAATAGCAAACAGTGTCACTCCGCTACATTGCGTGCTACTCTTGGCGTCTTGAGCTCTTGTGTAAAATGAATACCCATTGATGTCGTACCCCTACCAAGTCCCTATAGTGAATCTTGGGCCTCTAGCCAACCATGTCACAGTTTCACTTACGTAGCCCTCGGCAGCTCGCGTGACTCTTTCTTGGATCCACTCAGTAAATTTCCTGTTATGTTCTCTGCTGACCCAAACGTCTGACTTCAAAGGATTCTGTGACCGTAACATTACCTTGTGCTCGTGTATGTATGGCTCGACCTCCGTCATGTGTTGTAAGACCCAAAAATGTGATTTTGCGTACACATCACGAGCGGGGACGATAGCTTTGAATCCAATCGTTCCGATTCCCTGAAGCCTACCCTCGTGTCGGGACCTAGGAACGCCAATTGGGTCAACCCCGGCCATATAATCTGTGCAAAATTCAATCACCTCCTCGGCGG
The DNA here is from genome assembly GCA_019359835.1 of Pharus latifolius. Lineage (NCBI taxonomy): Eukaryota > Viridiplantae > Streptophyta > Magnoliopsida > Poales > Poaceae > Pharus > Pharus latifolius. The sequence goes on along the minus strand of CM033321.1, from coordinate 92,648,313 downwards.
CATAACCTTCCATGATACTCCCCTCGGGTCGACGATGAGTCCTTACGTATCCCTTCAACACACCCATAAATCTCTCAAATGGATACATGTAGCGCAGGCACACGGGTCCACAAAACTTAATTTCTCTGATAAGGTGAACAATCAGATGGACCATAACATCAAAAAAGGATGGAGGGAAATACATCTCGAGCTGACAAAGAGTTGTAACCACGTCGCGTTGCAAAGCGTCCAGTCCATCGGGATCAATTACCTACGAGGACACAGTTGCGCCAAATATTCATATCAGAAAAATCTTCTAATTGAGCTCCACAAATGGAGGTAATGAACTTATAGTACGAGTGCACGTACTTACCTTGCAAGATATTGCGTTGAAGAAATAACATAGGTTTGTGATTGTCTCTCTGACTTTAACTGGGAGAATGCCTCTGATAGCAATGGGAAGCATCTGTGACATCAAGACATGACAGTCGTGGGACTTCATGCCAACCAGTCTTAGGTCCTTCATAGACACAAGTTTTTTCAAGTTCGCGGAGTACCCACATGGAACTTTAACACCGTGCAGGCACCGACAGAGTTCTGTTTTTTCGCTCTTGGACAACGTATAGCAGGCCGGGGGGAGGTATGTACGCTTACCATTCTCTAAAGGTGCAAGCTCAGTCCTTATCCCCATTTCCACCATGTCACGACGAGATTTCACACCATCCTTTGTCTTTCCCGGAATGTTCAACAACAAACCAATCAAACTGTCACATACATTTTTCTCTACATGCATGACGTCAATGCAATGTCGAACTTGTAAGTGCTCCCAGTACGGTAGACCCCAGAGAATCGATCTCTTCTTCCAAACATTTTTTTCTCGAGGTTTAGAATGCTTACCGAACTCAACTTTGATGTCGTTCACGCTCGAGTAAATCTCCTTACCGGTCAGAAACACTGGAGCTGATCCCTTCTCAGGCTTCCCGTTAAATGATTTCCTCTTCTTACGGTACGTGTGATGCACTGGAAGAAACCTGCGGTGACCCATGTACACTGTTTTCTGGCAGTTTCGCAGCCACATGCTCTCAGTTTCATATAGGCAAATAGGGCAAGCCTTGGCTCCTTTCGTACTATACCCCGACAAATTGCCGTAGGCCGAAAAATCATTTATGGTGCAAAATATCAGGGCTCGCAAGATGAAATTCTCTTTCTTGTATGCATCCCACACCTGCACACCCTCGCTCCACAATTTCTGTAAGTCCTCGATTAAAGGCGCTAGAAACACGTCAATATCATTTCCGGGTTGTCTGGGTCCTGAGATTAGTAACGCCATCATGATGTACTTGCGCTTCATGCATAACCAAGGAGGAAGATTGTAGATGCATAAAAGAACCGGCCAAGTGCTGTGCCGGCTGCTCATATTACCATGTGGGTTCATACCATCTGTATTCAGTCCGAACCTTACATTCCTAAGTTCGCCGCCGAACTCAGCAAATGTTCTGTTGATGTTTCTCCATTGAATAGAATCAGCTGGGTGTCTCAGTTTTCCGTCTTGTTTCCGGGCTTCAGCTTGCCAACGCAAGTGCTTCGCGACTTTCGGATTTGCAAACAGCCGCTTCAATCTAGGTATCACAGGCAAGCACCACACAGTTTTTGCCGGGGATCCTTTCCTTACCTCGTGACGTTCACTGTCAATCCGGTCCCTACGCGTATACCTCGATGCGCCGCATCTTGGACAAACATGCAAACTGGAGTACTCATTACGGTACAACACACAATCATTTGGGCATGCGTGTATTCTTTCGATTTCCATTCCCAACGGACACAACAGTTTTTTGGCTTGGTAAGTAGATCTTGGCAACTCATTTCCCTCTGGAAGCATGTCCGCTAGAAGATCTAATAGTGCCGTGAAACTCTTATCACTCCAACCGTTTCCTGCCTTCAAGTTATATAATCTCAGCACAGAAGACAGTTTTGTAAATGTTGCACATCCAGGGAACAGAGGCTTCTGAGAGTCAGCAATCAGTTTCTCAAATTCACAGAAGTCATTTTCGTTGTAATCTTCCTCTACATCACGTAACATCTCGTCTAGATTGTCATCATCATCATCTACGTGCACATCGGAATGAACATTACCAAAATTGGGATGATCATCGATATTATTGCAATCCACATCCGAGTCGTGCTGATTGGTAGTAGTGGTGCTTGTTTCCTCAAGATCTTCGCCATGCCATATCCAACGGGTGTATCGCGCGTTAAAACCACGACGAATCAAATGACTTTTAATTTGATCAGAGTTGCTAAACCTTTTCAAGTTCATACAATCTGTACAAGGACAGAGCATATTTTTCTCTCCCTTCCTCTCCTTTTGTTGCTCAGCAAATTTAATAAACTCATTCACACCATCCAAATATTCAAGAGTAGTACGTTTTATTCCATGCATCCAATATTTTCTGTCCATCTACAATTAACAAAATTTAACGAGTAAGCCATGCATGAAACCTGCCCGATTAAGTTATGTATATGTACATGTACAGCCTCTTACAACAGATACATGTGTTGAACCCTAGCCTGACGAAATTAACACTAATTAACCTAGCTAACTACACAATACAAGCTAGTTAGCTCCTAAAATATGACGCATTTCCAGCTACCAAGCTCCCAAGCTTAGAGCTACAAACTTGGAACTACACAATACAGCTAGCTTGCAAGTAGAGAGGAAGGGAGATCTAGAGGGAGAGAGAGATAAGTGTCGACGATTAAGCGTACCTTAAAGAGAGGGGCGCAATCAACTTCCCTCCAGCCTGCGCTGATCACCCTAGCAGTGTAGCTGGAACTTTCGTCACAAACAGAGGGACACAGAGTGCAATATAACAAATTAAAGAGCAGCTCAGCAATGGTCGAGTGGGGTTTTGCTTATAATGGACATTTTTCTAACGGTAAATACATGAAATAACCGTCAGACTAACTTAGGTAATTTGCCGCTCACATATTCTATCGGTAAAAACACACACATACCGTTAGAGAATGTGCATTACCGAGCAAGTACAGGACTTCTTCTTTCGGTAAATATGTGTATTGACCGTTAGATCATGCATGACACAGCACGTACATGAGTTTTTCTATCGGTAGATATGTGTACGAACCGTTAGATGATGCATGACACACGAGCAAGAGTTTTTCTGTCGGTAAATATGTGTATTTACCGTTAGAATATGTATGACTGAGCAAATATATGTGTTTTCCTATCGGTAAATATGTGTACTTACCGTTAGAGGAGGTACTGGTACCAAACTGGGACAAACATGCACATGCCATTTCTCACATTCAAGGAATCATATCAATGTAACATCAAACAGATCTTACATCAAACGGATCTTAACTAGAAGATAAAGCAATATATTTCAAGAAATGCTAATTTGTGGATTAACTAGGAGACACAAAAATACTTTTCTTAGGTACTTGGGACTTCATCTTGCCAAAGAAATTACACATGCCAGTTCACAAATTCAGGTACAAACATACACATGCCAGTTCACCAATACAAATTCAGGTACAAACATACACATGCCAGTTCACAAATTCAAGTGCATGTCTGAAACAGCAGTACAAATACACACCTACCTACCAATACAATTAAATACACAAATACTCTCTGCACATTCAAGTTCATGTCCCAATTAGCAATACATGATACACAAATATACAACAATATACAAATACAACAATTCACACATTCGATGTATATTAGAAAAGCCATGTCTGAAATTAACAACAGATCACGACGAGGACCCAGTGGCCCATACATGCATTTTACATAAAAGGGAACCTTTGCAGGTAGACACAATGCAACTACCGACTACAAGTTAGGCTTGATACATCACAAATCCATTCATCCAAAACAGCAAATGTCTGAACCACATTGGACTTAACCATAGGAGTTCTGTTCGAAGACGCCCGAGGAGCTGGAACTGCCGTCGACATACATTTGTACGTATTGGTGATTTCCTCGCACTCAAACTCGATCAACTCAACTCAACTCAACTCCATTAACAAAAAGAACCTACCTTCCAAGATGTTGTTCGGTGTAGTGATGGTGTAGAATGGCTGTGCAAATAACAACAATTCTTCTTCTCCAAGCAGGTAAGCATCTGGCCACAAGCTGGTGCATGCAAGAAAATGTAAGATGCTTTCTATATGTCCTGATTTGATTAACACGCCGGGCTTAAGCATCTTCTCGACCGAGCCAACCAAGATCTCGCCCTTCACGTCCTTCCAGCTCTCGACGGTGATCTTCGCCATTTCTTTCGCCAACAAGCCAACGTAGGCAGCGTACTGCGATGAAGAACCGTGAAATACGTTGCCCCTCACGAGCATCATCCAAGGACCTGAACAGATCATAATCATATTGAAAAGAAGACACATCAAAATGAAGGATACAAAAAAAGCAGAATTATTGCCATAATCGGCTTAGAATAATCTAACAATATTGCAGAAATTTTACGTACCTTCCTTGGGATGCCGACATCTAGAGGGCGTCGATGGAGGTGCGGAGGTGCAGCGGTCCCCCGTAGAGGTGCGCCGGCCGTCCATGGAGCTTACGGGTTAGGACTACGAGCCCCAGATGAACTGTGAGAATGGAAGAGACATACCCGTGTATTTATACAAATATATTTTTTCTATCGGTACGAAAACTGAATACCGTTAGTAATAAAAACATCTGTAGAAGGCGAATGGTTCTATCGGCACAATAAATATTACCGATGGGAATTTTTGTATATACTCTATCGGTGTGTACGTACATTGCCGATAGAATATTACTAGTTGTAGAAGGCCAACAGTTCTACGATATTTTTTGCAATATTCTACCGGTATAAACATTCATTACCGATAGAATAAAACTATTTAAAGACGAACAGTTCTAAGCAATTTTCTATATATTCTAACTGTAAAAAAAAATCCATTACCGATAGAATAAAAATATTTGTAGAAGGCCAACTATTCTATCGGCGCACTACATATTGCCGATAGGAATTTTTAATATACTCTGTCGGTATATTCATACAGTACCGATAGAATAAGTCTAGTTGTTGAAGTCGACCAGTCCTATCGGCGCACAACATTCTCCCGTCAGTACTTATGCATCTCTTCTAACGGCAAATATGTTCATCACTGCTAGAGCAAATCATACTATTTATTCTATCGGTAAGTTTCTTACAAACCGATAGGAAAAATACACCCGTCGCCCTTTCATGACCGCGAGGCACATTTTCTATCGGTTTTCAACTAAATCGCTAATAACCGATAGAAGATAGGGGTTAGTAGACTGTATTTCTGTATTAGTGGACCACAATCAAGTTCAATACCGATATGATCAGATTTGTACAGAACCGACCATGACTACGTCTTTATACTAACACGACCAATATGAAATGATACGATCACGACCATGTTCAATACTGATATGACAAGTTTTGTAAAGAACCGATCACGACTAAGTCTTTGTAATAACACGATCAGTATTGAAATGATACGACCACGACCAGATTCAATATTGATATGGTCAGTTTTGTACAGAACCGATCACGATTAGATCTTTGTTTTTTACTTAGTTGACCAATCTATTACCGTCACGACCATTTACTATTACTGTCCCAAGCAATATTTTTACTGTCGCAACTAGTTTTCTTGTTTTACCGAGTCTACCAATCTATTACTGTCATGACCATTGATTATTACTGTCCCAAGAAATATTTTTACTGTCGCAACCAATTTTCTTGTTTTACTGAGTCAACCAATCTATTACTATCGCGACCATTGCTTGGCAAAGAAGCTTTAGCTTACATCTATACTATATGATATGCATTTTGAGCTTTAAGGCATTAGATAGATCAAGCAGGTTATACCTCTCTTAATAGTACGATAGATAAATTTAAAACTGAAGGGATTAATTTGGTCGACTTCACCACTAATGATGGATAAAAGACTAGAAAATGAACCTTAGCCTTCATCTTTACCCCGGCCATCTCTCATGAGGTTTGAGGGTTCCCAATTTATTGCTTTTGTCATTGAGTCATCATACTTTGATCTGAAACTAAAAACACTCATAATAAACATACTAGCTCTATTCGTTCTCATTAATCACCGAAACTCTAAACAGGCTTATATTCAACAGATTCTATTTGTGGTAAAAAAAATAACCGCTGGGAATTACTTTTTAGTGGGACCCATATGTCAGTGACTCTAAAAAATAGTCGTTAAACATATTTTAATACTTTGGGGGCTAAAATAATAATAATAAATTCCAAAAAAAAATCTTTAAATTTAGAAAAAAATTTAACCCTCCTCTCCCTGTAAATAAAATCCATGTTGAGCTTATTTTCACTCACAAACCTCACCCTACTCGTACACCAAACGTTTCTAAATTTATGAAAAAATTCCATATGGATAGTAATTCTCTGATGATTTTGTTAATATGCTTAGTGAGTCTAATTTATATGGAGAAAACCCAAAAACATTCGATAATTAAAATCCACCTAATTTTTCTCCTCCCCTTTCATATCCTATATGTTATCCAACAAACGCACAGCCCCTCCATATGTATAGCCACATCCGTATCCACATGGCCCTTCATATTCATAGGGCCTTTATGTCCCTTATATAGAAAATTTTCACTTGTCGAAATGTCAACCAATCCCCTACAAAAAAATCTCAACATGTCTCGGTATCCAAGAGCAGTACCCTACATTTTGCACCCCATATCATTATTGATGACGACAACAATGACAGCGGTGGCAATGACGATGGAAAAGCTAGAGCTCGGCTTAAGCTAATGCTTTGGTTTCAAAAAGATGACATTCAACTTGTGAATGTTTATTACAAATTGAAAGTTTGTCAATTTGAATTTTTTTTGCAACATTAATTTTTCCAGCTTTGGCTTCCAAATTTGTAAACAATCTATTTTTCTGTCTTCCAAATTAGTGCATGGTTGAATAATTCTCTCGATCCAGTTGATGGCAATAACAAAAAAATTGACATATATTGGGGGAAGGTTGCTACGATACACAACATGAGAAGTCCGAAAAGTAGCAGAAGAGACATAAAACATTGCAAAGACCATTAGCAAAAAAATAACAAAAAGATTGTTCAATTTTATGTTATTGGGTATAGGTTGAAGGAGGTGTATGCTAGTGGTTGTTCGGACGACCAACTGATGGCCCATGCACGCGAAATGTACAGGAAAGAGGTGGGCTATCCCTTCATTTTGAACCACTGGTGGACGGCCTTGGGATCAACTGAAGTGGAGCAAAATCTACATTGACATTGGGAAAAGAGTAAGATTGAATGAAGTTGGTGCCTACACGTCGTCATCGAACACAGACGATGTGCCAGCCGAGCTGACACGGCCAGAAGGTGCTGATGCGGCAATGGAGAAGTGAAAGGGGAAAATCAAGCTACTAGAAACTTTGGCGCTCGTCAAAGAAAATATATAAAGCATTGCAAAATGAATTTAGATCTCGCAGGAATGAGTAAGGATGCTATTGTTGCAGCTTCAAATTTGTAGGACATGGTTAAAAGAAAATAAAGTGCACCTTTTTCAAGTTGTTAACAAAACTGGTGATGACTGACACAACAAATTTCATGGAGTCGCAAAAGGTGACGCATGTGGTCGCATTCGAGTATGTGCACGATATGATCAAGAAGAAGAAGAATAAATAGTAGGATACATCATGTATTTTACTGTTCTATGTGTCTTATTATTTCAAGCAATGTACTTATCATTTAATATACCTTATTGTTTCAAAAAACGTACTCATCGTTTCATGTACCTTATTATTTCAAGTAATACACTCGTCGTTTTATTATTTTACCTATCTTCTTGGATGTGGCTATTGGAATATTTTTCTTTGATTTAATTGTTGGAAACAAGCTGTTGGAATGTTCTTTTTGGATGTAGCTGTTGAAATGTTTTTCTTGAAGTTAGCCATTGGAAACTTGTCTTTGGAATATTTTTCTTGGATGTAGTTGGTGGAATATTCTCTTTTTTGACTATATATTCCGACCTATCATCCCACCGATCACAACCAAAGCTTATCATCTTCAAACACCAAATCACTTCACTACTACTATGTTCGATGAATTTTTGTAATAAAATTCATCACAAAGGGTCCCATATGATCAAAAGGGCCAAAATAAAAAATGCAATTTTGAAAGTGAGTTAAAATCTGGTCAAAATAGAGTCTTGGTCGAATTTGAACAAAACTGGTCTGATCGGATTCTACTCAAAACTAGTCTGGTCGAAATCAGGCTCGGACTAGGTTTGATTGAGTCAGATCCTGGTCGGATTCGAATCAGACTTGAGTCTGGTCGAATTGACTTGGTCTGGTTGAATCAGGTCCTGGTCGGATTCGAATCAGACTCGTGTTTGGTCAAATTTGACCAGGATTGGATCTAGTCACACCGACATTCAGCCCGAGCTCGAACGCGCTAAGGATAAATACTGAGATTATCTCTTAATTATTTAAATAACAGTATTTATCTTCTATTCAAATTCAAAACCCTGAATATTTCTGGTTATTGGATGGTTGCAACCAACCTAGAGCCTCTATAAATAGAGATGGTGTACTAACTTTTTTTCAGGTGGACGGAGGGAAAACAAAGGCGGGCAAACAAGTACAAGATGAAGAGAAGATCAAGAAAGAGCCTCTCTATTCGACCATAGAGCCCTTTTTCCCCTTAGCAGATCCACTCGAGCAAACCACGAAGGTTTCCATAGGTGAGTTTTGTTCATATGCATAGCATAGGTAGAGTGGAGCCCTTGTTCGTTGGTGCCCGTGCTAGACGTTTATGAAGATCAAGAGAGCATGGAGCAATCATGATGCCACCAAAAGGTCCAATTATCTACGCAAAGGGAGCATCAAGTAGTTGGAGCCCCGGTGAATTTCAAGCTTGCGTGTCGAGGTGGTCAAATTCGACCACGACCAAATTGAACTTGCCACTCGATCATTCCTTCTGCATTTCGTCCAATTCGCAATTTGATTAGAGGTCAAATTCGAGCACGACCATATCGCATTTTCCATTCGATCATTCCTTCTGGGTTTGGTCCAATTCGCAATTTGATTACAAGTCGAATTCGACCACGACCAAATTGAATCGCCATTCGATCATTCCTTCTGGGTTTGGTCCAATTCGCAATTCGATCAGAGGTTGCATTTGACCATGACTAGATCGCTTTTGCCATTCGATCATTCCTTCTAGATTTGGTTCAATTCGCAATTCGATTAGAAGTCAAATTTGACCAAGACCAGATAGTCAAATTCGACCACGACTAGACCGTCTTTGCATTTCGATTATTTCTTATGGGTTTGATCTAATTTGCAATTTGATGAGAGGTCCAAGTCGACCACGACCAGATTGCATTTTGCATTTCGATCATTCCTTCAGGGTTTGGTCCAATTTACAATTCTACTAGAAGGTCGAATTCGACCAAGGTCAGTGATCCGTTTGAGATCTAGCCTTGGTTTCGCATTAGACTCGCCCAGATTCTAATATGCGGAATAACGGGATCTTATTTAGAAATACCGAAACCCAAAGTAATTGCACAACTCTTTATTTCAAAGAGAGCTTTATACGTCGAATATTAGACACACTTGCCTACGTCGAAGGAATTATAAGTGTCTAAAACTCAAATAAGTTCTATGACTTTTCGATTGTATTTGATGATCTAAACTAGACATATTACAAGGTATTTATAGTCCAATCATATGAGTACGTATCAAACTCAATAACCTAAACGTATTAGACTCATATAACTAACTAGCTAACTAATCCTAAACGGATAAGCTTAGTTATATATATACGGATCGGATTACAATTCCGAACAGGGAACAAATTCCTATTTTCTGGTCGCGAACCAATCCATGGTCGCGAAACCTTTCCGAACACGGTTAAGGTTGCGAAGCCATATGCGATCAGGACTTGAAGATCCTCCCGAATCATGACTCCCTTGTTGAGAAGGAGCCAACCCTTGTTGTGACCTCTCGATCAAACTGGAGATGTAGAAATTGGGCTTGTCCATGTTCTTTGGTATACCACTTTGCCGCACGTACTCGTTGACCTTTCCGACCGATTCGAAAAGTCTCCTTTGCACCACTGCGGGTGGTAGTCACCTTCTTCTCCAGAATCACATCTTCACGTAGAGGTTCGTCTCGTTGATAGACCAAGTCTTCAACAGATGGTGGTATCTGGCTCATCATCCAACATTGAAGGTTCGAAGAGTTTGAGGTGCTCAACATTAACAACTGAATTGATCCGTTTTAGACCTAGTCTTGGTTTTCGCACTAGGCTCGCCCAGATTCTAAATATGCGGAATAACGGGATCTTACTCGGAAATACCGAAACCCAAAGTAATTGCACAATTCTTTATTTCAAAGAGGGCTTTACACGTCGAACGTTAGACACACTTGTCTACGTCGAAGGAACTATAAGTGTCTAAAACTCAAATAAGTTCTATGACTCTTCGATTGAATTCGATGATCTAAACTAGACCTATTACAAGATATTTATAGTCCAATCGTATGAGTACGTATCAGACTTAGAGACCTAAACGTATTAGACTCATATAACTAATCCTAAACAGATAAGCTTAGTTATACACATTCGGATCTGATTACAATTCCGAACAGGGAACAAATTCCTTTTCCTGGTCGCGGACCAATCCATGGTCGCGAATCCTTTCCGAACACGGTTAAGGTCGCGAAGCCGTATGCGATCAGGATTTGGTCGCCAAGCCACATGCGATCAGGACTTGGAGATCCTCCCGGATCATGACTCCCTTGTTGAGAAGGAGCTAACCCCTGTTGCGACCTCACGATCAAATTGGAGATGTGGAAATTGGGCTTGTCCATCTTCTTTGGTGTACCACTTTGCCGCACGTGCTCGTTGATCTTTCCGATCGATTCGAAAAGTCTCCTTGGTGCCACTGCGGGTGGTAGTCACCTTCTTTTCCAGAATCACATCTTCACGTAGAGGTTTGTCTCGTTGATAGACCAAGTCTTCAACAGATGGTACTATAGTATCTGGCTCATCATCCAGCATTGAAGGCTCGAAGACTTTGAATCCTTCCCAAGGTCGCAAACCTTTCCAATGTCGCAAACCTTTTCATGGTCGCAAATCTGTTGCGAACGCGACCTGAGATCCTCCCGGATCATGACTCCCCTGTTGAGAAGGAGCCAACACCCGTTGGTGACCAACCGTGATGACGTAGAGAACGACTGGGAGTTTTGGAACGAACACACGATGAGCAATGCTACAATCGTCGGATCGAATGTATGGATAGGCGCTCATGGAGCTTAGCACCTCCGTCATGGATTGTGGCCTTGGCCACTCGCAGATAGCCTTCCCCTTGTCGAGGTTAATACTATCACCGATCCCAAAGCTAGGATTGCGAATTTTGAATAGTGGCGCCGTAGAGACAAGTTGCATGTCGTTTTCAACTAGTCGTTGTGGTGATCGACGATATACCTCTGCGAACAGCACGTTGTTTTCTGCAGGCAAGCTCACCAAACAACCATCATTTTCCATACTCGATGTATCACAATCCCCTTGGCTAACTGGACGCATCACGCTCAGCACACACTTTGAGCATGCATTGACAATCCGTTTTGCCTGATTTGCTGTCAACAAGTCCTTGGTGTCGACGTGGTCGTTTTTGCTGATGATAAATTTCGTCCCATCCTTTGTGAGGTGGTAGTCTTGAGCTCTTCGGTGGTAATGGGCGTCACGATCGTATAAGAATGGACTTCCAAAAATCACTTGGCAAATATCGATGGGGATGACATCGCATTGAACCTCGTCGATGTAACGAGCAGATATTGCAAACTTTAGAGTACATTGACTCTTGATCTGCTGATTCACATAAGAAGTGAACCATCCCAGAGGATACGGTCGAGGATGTTGAGTCATCTGCAAACCAAGTCGTCGAACCAGCCCGGAGGAGACCAAATTCTTTTGGCTTCCGGGGTCGAAGATGGTTGCGACCACCTCGTGCTTCACCTGTATGTTAACAGTGAACAATTCCTCTGTCGGGTTGTGGTCAATTGATGAACCCGAACCTTTCTCCTTCGGCATTGCCATTAGAGACAAGGTCGTGTCCGCCTTTTCAACCGAATCCAACTGGATAATTTCCTCTGCGAGCGGAATAGAAGTAACCATAGCTGTTCGTGTGCTTGGTTCATCCCTCCTTTTTCTTTCTGGTCGCAGTTCAGGATGAAGTTTATAACACTTCTCTTTTGTGTGCCCAGCAACATGACAATGCTCACAAGTGTTACCCGTATCGTGGGTACCCTCTCCGGAGTTTGTCGTGGTTGAAATCTCCCTCAAGTTCTTATCATTGCGGGTCTTATTCTTCTTCTCAATCGCCAAAGCAGTCGTACTCGCGGTCGAGATGTCTTGAACTCTGAACAGACTTAGCTCAGTACTGATCGATTTCTGAAGTCCAGATGTGTACTTCCGAAATACCTGAGGATCGGACAGTGAGATGCCGATGACCATTGCTTGTCGCCGAAACTCCGTCGTATAGTCTTGGACAGTCTGGTCGCGCCGTTGATACAATCTGTGCCAACATTTCCATCTCTCCTCAAGGTAACCCATTGGATAAAATTCTTGTCGCATAAATCGTTTGAATTGACCCCATGCAAGATCGTCAGCTTCACCACTGGTGACAAGGGCCTTCCACCATATCTTGGCGTGGTCCTTCATCTTCAAAGGTGCAAATTTGACCTTTTGAGCGCTACTGAACCCTTTCAGGTCAAAGTAGGTCTCAAGCTGGTCGATCCAAGAATCCAGCTTCTCGGCATCGATCACCCCATCATATATGGGTATATCAATCTTAGCGCCGACTTTAAAAGATCCGACAGCTAAGGAGGTGTTGGCGAGGTCGTCGGTCTTGTGGTTGCCTTCGTCTTCATCTTCGTCTGTCCTGCGCAAGTCTTCACCAATCTTCGCACCCATACCCTTCCCTACTTCAGGAGGTACAATCATGGCCTGTTGCTTAATCCAAGCAAGCACGGTTTCCATGTCGGTGGAGAGTTTAGCCACTTGTTCGGCTAGGTTAGCTTGAACGGAGGTATTGTCAGACATTGTCGGAGACGCGGCTGTAAGAACCGTCAATTGATCGCCTGGAGTTTCGCCGGAGGTTTTGTAACCCTGGCGAGTCTTCACCATCCACAAGATAGGAAAGTTGCTCTGATACCAACTTGATCCGTTTGAGACCTAGTCTTGGTTTTCACACTAGGCTCGCCCAGATTCTAAATATGCGGAATAACGGGATCTTACTCGGAAATACCGAAACCCAAAGTAATTGCACAACTCTTTATTTCAAAGAGGGCTTTACACGTCGAACGTTAGACACACTTGTCTACGTCGAAGGAACTATAAGTGTCTAAAACTCAAATAAGTTCTATGACTCTTTGATTGAATTCGATGATCTAAACTAGACCTATTACAAGGTATTTATAGTCCAATCGTATGAGTACGTATCAGACTTAGAGACCTAAACGTATTAGACTCATATAACTAATCCTAAACAGATAAGCTTAGTTATACACATTTGGATCTGATTACAATTCCGAACAGGGAACAAATTCCTTTTCCTGGTCGCGGACCAATCCATGGTCGCGAATCCTTTCCGAACACGGTTAAGGTCGCGAAGCCGTATGCGATCAGGATTTGGTCGCCAAGCCACATGCGATCAGGACTTGGAGATCCTCCCGGATCACGAATAAATATCCATGTATGGAGGTAACTCGAGCTGACAAGCATTATTACCCACTTTCCGCAAAATCCGAAAAGGACCATAACGAATGGGTTTGAGTTTCTTACTTTCACCTTTAAGTCTCTCTTTACTCAGATGTAACCATACCATATCACCTTCCTGAAATTGCGCATCAACTCGGTGCCGATCATGTCGCGCCTTGTACTTGAGTTGAGCTTTCAGCAAGTTCTGTTCAACCTCACGATGGAGTCGATGAATACCTTCCAGGAACTTTTGTACTCGATCCTGATCAGATGCTTACTTGCTGTTCTGTGCTGAGTTAGGAATCACAAACTCTATGTCAATGGACTCTGTGGTAGAAATCCTAAACAGACCTCAAACAGCGACTTTCCAATCGAACCATGCACTGCTCGATTAAAAGCAAACTGCAGGTACAGTATGCTTTCATCCCAGGTCTTTGGGTGCTTCGAGTTATATCCTGTCAAGAGATGAACGACTGTGCGATTTACCACCTCGGTTTGACCATCAGTTTGCGGATGAAAAGCAGTACTCCTTTTAGCTTGGTGTCCATCATCGTTTAGAGCGATCGCCAAAAGTGACTAAGGAACCGGGTATCGCGATCAGACACAATAGAAGTCGGCAGTACGAAGTGTGTCCAAATGTTTTGAAAGAATACCCGATCTGCTTCTTCTCCCGTGATAGTCTTTCGACAAGGTATAAGAATAATCATTTTGGAGAACTGATCAACGACCACGAATAGATAGTCGTTGCCATATCTGGTCATAGGCAATCCTCCCAAGAAATCCATGGATATGCTCACCCATGGTCGCGATGGAACTGGCAAATGAGTGTACAAACCTGATTTTCGGTTTGCCGGTTTCGAGATGCTGCAGAGACCACAACCTCGAACAAAACTAGCCACATCTTGCTGTATACGCTGCCAGAACACATGTCGGTGAAGATTTTGCAACGTCTTTGTAACCCAAAAGTGACCAGCTACCTTCGATGTGTGCGCTTCTTGCAACCATTGAATTCGAGGTGCTCAACGAGATATGCAAAGTAAATTGCCCTTGTACAAGAGTCCTTCTCGACGAACGAACTCTGTAGGTTTCCCTGTTTTGAGCTCAGTCAGTGCTGTTTGAAAATCTGGGTCTTCACTGTACATATTGTCATAGTCGTTATGACATGAGGGCTCGAACTACATGAACGCTGATAAACAGAGGGTCGTAACTGGTGGTCGCGACAACATGTCTGCCAATTTGTTGTGTACACCCTTCTTGTACTTAATCACCAGATTAAATTGCTGCAGATACGCCATCCACTTCATGTGTCGAGCTTGCTGTAACTTGGACTGAGTTTGCAAATATTGCAACGGTTGATGGTCGGTGTGGAAAACCGTCTCTTTACCCAAGAGATAACACCGCCAATGTTTCACGGCCTGATGCAGTGCACACAACTCTTTTTCATAAGTCGGGTAGTTCTTGATGGTGATCTTGTTCAGTGCTCGATAATCGATGCACATACGCCAAGTCCCATCTTTCTTTGGTACTAACACCACAGGAGATCCACAAGGTGAACTACTCGGTTGAATGATACCATCGTTCAGCAACTCACCAAGTTGTCTCTTAATCTCTTCATTCTCCATTACTGAGTTGCGATACATACTCAGGTTGGGCAGTGTCGCATCGGACACAAGTTGAATTTCGTGCTCGACTGGACGCTTCGCCGGACGACCCTGGGTAGTCTCGAACAGATCACTGTATTTCTCCAACAGTCCCGACAAACGACCAGAATCCTGTTGGCACGGCAATGACAACACTGGTCGAGTACCCTCACCTTGACCAATGGGTCGAATCATGACAAGCACATGTGACATGCATTAACAATTCGTTTGGCTTGATTGGGGTAATCAAGTTCGAAGTGTTGACGTGGATGTCTCTACTGATCACGAACTTAACTCCGTCTTTCGTGAGGTCGTACCCTTGCGCTCGCCGATGGAAGTGAGTGTCTCGATCATACAGATACGGACTCCCAAAGATCACTTAACAGATATCGATAGGGACAACATCGTATTGCACCTCATCGATATATCGTGCAGAGATTGCAAACTTCAACACACACTGACTCGTAATCTGTTGGTTCACGTTGGATGTAAACCAACCTAGCGGATATGGTCACGGGTGTGTGGTTTTCTTCAAACCAAGTCGCCGCACCAGTCCAGCGGAGACCAGATTCTTCTAACTTCCGGGATTGAATATTGCTGAGACAACTTCGTGCTTCACCTGGATGTTGATGGTGAACAAGTCCTCCGTTGGGTGATGGTCGTTCGGTGCATCCGAACCCTTCTCCTTCGGCATTTCCATCAGAGAAAAGGTCGTATCCGCCTCATTAACCGAATTCACTTGGACAACTTCTTCGTCGGATGAAGTCGTAGTAGCCGTGGCTGTTCTTTTCCCTGGTCCGTTTTTCTTTGGTCGAAGTTCTGGATGAAGCTTGTAGCATTTATCCTTGGTATGTCCTGTGACTTGACAATGTTCACAAACGGCACCCGTGCTCGATTTTGAAGCGTTCTTCTTCAGACTCGACTTTTTCTTTGTCGAGGTCGCACTTTCCTTCGTGCTTTTGTCGCTGCGGGATTTGTTCTTTTTCTCGATCGCCATAGCAGTTGTGCTTGCGGTCCCGATGTCTTGGACGTCGAATAGACTTAGCTCAGTACTGATCGATTTCTGAAGTCTAGATGTGTATTTCCGAAATACCTGAGGATCGTACAGTGAGATGACGATGACCATTGTTTGTCTCTGGAATTCCGTAGTATAGTCTTGGACGGTTTGGTCGTGCCGTTGGTACAATCTGTGTCAACGCTCCCATCTCTCCTCAAGGTAACCCATCGGATAAAATTCTTGTCGCAGAAGTCGTTTGAATTGATCCCACGCAAGGTCGTCAGCTTCACCACTGGTGACAAGGCCTTCCACCATGTCTTGGCGTGGTCCTTCATCTTCAAAGGTGCGAACTTCACCTTTTGACTGCTACTGAACCCTTTTAGGTCAAAGTAGGTATCAAGCTGGTCGATCCAAGAATCCAGTTTCTCGGCATCGATCACCCCATCATATATGAGTATATCATGTAGGATCAAGGATGCCGACTAGAGGGGGGTGAATAGGAGGCTTTAAAACTTTTAAATAAAAACAAATATTACAAAAGATCAAATAACTATTAAACAACAAAGAGGAGAAGACAAACACAATCGATTTTTACCGAGGTATCGGAGACTCGCCAGTCTCCACTAATCTTCGTTGAAGCACTCAAGTCAATTGAGTTTTGCCTCAATACCCACAAAGGATATTATCCACTATTGGTTGCTTCTTTACCACTCCGGAAAGGCGAGCACCGATGCTTTGTACAACTTTGCCGAGCCTCTCCAACAATCTCCGAACTAGAGAGATCAACGGCAACGCCTCCGAACCGTCTAGGTGAGGGCGCTCACCAAGAGTAATAGGCAGCAAGGTCTTCTCTAGACCTCCAGACACACACCGAAAAACTACGAGTATGCAAATGCAATGAACTGAAATGTTCGGTGGATCAGAAAACACTCGACTTGATCAACAGATCAAGATTTTGTGTAGAAAACTAAAGCTCAAGAGTGTATAAGAATGCAAGGCTGCTTGTTGTAAGAAACACATGCCCAAATCCCCTATTTATAGCCTCAAGGATCAAAAGAACCGTTGGAGCTAGGGCTGAAAATCAGCAACTCAAACTGACAGTCAGTTCACTTAACTGACAGTCAGTTACATACACAACGGCTGAAAAAATTTTCGGACAAAAATAGCTAGTCATTTGTGGTCGTATATGGAAACTTGAAACCCCAAACTGACAGTCATTAGGCAAACTGACAGTCAGTTTGACCAAAAACATCGACCGGTTTAAAAGAAACTCAGATAAAAACAGTTGTGGTCAAAACCTCAACTGACAGTCAGCATGGGCATACTGACAGTCAGTTTAATACAAAAAATTTTAGCCCAAAAAACACACTCTCTGGACAATTGTCAGTTAACACAAACTGACATTCAAACTGACAGTCAGTTCAGCAAACTGACAGTCAACCTAAACAAAAACAGCTATAACTTTAAATCGAGAAATCTAAAAGATGTGTTTAATAGCTCGTTTGAAAGATAATTTTAAGGGCTACATTTTTGTTAACAGAAGTAAAAATCAGATCTGCCTAGATCTTTCTAGAAATTTGAAAAACTCTTATATTGTCAAAAACTCAACTGAAAATCCAAATCTTTCAAAATCAAATTCAAATCAAATCCAACAAAAAAGAATGCAATGCAATGACCTAAGTTTCTCGGTTTATGTTAGAAATGTAGAGAGGACTTTTGCAAACCCCTCTTTATAGTACGGTTAAAACTAAAAATAATTTCCTAGACCGATCAACTCCAAACACCGGGATCGGTAAAAATAAAAACAATATTACCTTAGGTCTTTTGCGTTTTTGCGACTTGTGTCTCGATTTTATTCCTTGCGACTTGTGCTTTTATTTCTTTTGCATTGGGTTCATCTTGTTCATCTCGCATATCTTTCCAACGGAGCTCTGTATCAAACAATCTCAAAAGCACAGTCAGTCTGAAACACTTAGTTTTCATTAATCATCAAAATTAGGGTTAGGCATGAAGGCCTAGATGCAACAATCTCCCCCTTTTTGATGATTGATGACAACAAGTGTTCGATAAGAAAATAAGAAATGAAAAGCTCCCCCTGAGTGTATGCATCATATATGATAAGTACAGAGTATAAAACAAGTCACATCACACCAATGCATATCTCAGAGCATAAACCAATCATAAGCTGACTGGAGTATCAGAGCATCTCATAAATTCATCATATATAAACTCACTGATATACATCATAGATAAGCATCATCATATATCATCATCAAATATCACGACATCATATCAATATGTATCAGAGCATAGATCCATACATACATATCAAGTAGAGATCGATATCAGAGCATCAACCAAACATCATCATTAAGACATATATATATATATAAACCAATATCCATAAACCAATATATCTCCATAATATCCAACCAACATAACAATATCTCCATGATATAAAATCAAGACAAGACATAAAAGTCATCTGTCCAAAACATAAAGACATATAATAATCAAAATACTTCTCCCCAAGCATAAACAATGTCTTTAATGAAGCAAGAAACACAAGAATCTCTCCCCCTTTGTCATCAAGCACAAAAAGATGGGAGGACAGGAAAAACAGACATTTATCTTAGATCAACTAGCATTTGATATATCAATAATATTCAATTCTCCTCTGAGAAAGCAAAATCTTGATTCATCTAAGAGTTTGGTGAAAATATCTGCTAGTTGCAAGTCTGTTCTGATATAGCTCACATCAATATCCCCTTTTATCACATGATCTCTAATAAAATGGTGCTGTATTTCAATATGCTTAGTTCTAGAATGCTGAACAGGATTATTAGCAATTTTAATGGCACTTTCATTATCACACAAGAGTGGCACTTTATCAAATATAATTCCATAATCTAAAAATGTCTGCTTCATCCATAATAATTGAGCACAACAACTTCCTGCAGACACATATTCAGCTTCAACTATAGAGAGAGCTACATAATTTTATTTCCTAGATAACCATGATACTAATGATCTCCCCAGCAACTGACAACTACCTGATGTGCTTTTACGATCAATCTTGCACTCAGTATAATCAAAATCCCAATATCCAATTAATTCAAAATTTGCATCTTTTGGATACCAAAGACCTAAACTGGGATAGCATTTTAAATATCTAAGGATTCTTTTAAGAGCAATTAAATGGCATTCCTTAGGATCTGATTGAAATCTAGCACATAAGCACACACTAAACATAATATCAGGCCTAGATGCAATAAGATACAATAGACTACCAATCATAGACCTATAGAGTTTAGAATCGACTGATTTTCCGCTTTTGTCCATATCCAGATGTCCATTTGTGGCCATGGGGGTTTTGATTGCCTTAGAGTCTTCCATCCCAAAGCGCTTGAGCAAGTCCTTCACATACTTCGTTTGACTCACGAGCGTACAGTTTTTGAGTTGCTTGATTTGAAGTCCAAGGAAGAAACTTAGCTCACCGATCATCGACATCTCGAATTCCCTAGACATCATTTCTCCAAACTCACGACAAAAATGTTCATTAGTAGAACCAAAAATGATGTCATCAACATATATCTAACAAATGAACAAATCTTTTTCAATTTTCTTTGTAAACAAAGTTGTATCAACATTCCCAATTTTAAAACCTTTTGATAAAAAAAAAGTCTCTAAGTCGCTCATACCAAGCTCGAGGAGTTTGTTTGAGATCATAGAGAGTTTTAGACAATTTAAACACATGGTTTGGAAATTTAGAATCTTCAAAACCAGGAGATTGTTCAACAAAAAAACAAGTTCAGAGATTTCACCATTCAAAAATGCACTTTTAACATCCATTTGAAATAATTTAATATTGAAACATGATGCATAAGCAAGAAGAATACGAATAGCTTCAAGTCTTGCTACTGGTGCAAAAGTTTCGCCAAAATCTAAACCTTCGACTTGAGTGAAACCTTAGCAACAAGACGAGCTTTATTTCTAATTACTACACCATTTTCATCTTGCTTATTTCTGAAAACCCATTTTGTTCCAACATTATGATCCTTGGGTCTTTCTACTAAAGTCCAAACTTCATTTCTAGAAAAATTGTTAAGTTCATCATGCATAGCATTAACCCAATCAGGATCATTCAAAGCTTCATTGATATGTTTAGGTTCTAAAGAAGATACAAAAGAATGATGTTCACAAAATGCAGTAATACGAGAGTGAGTTTGAATACCCATACTGACGTCACCCAATATTTGGTCTAGAGGGTGATCCTTGGTGATCGTTTGATGTTTCCTTGGTGCTTCTTCTTGTACTGCTTCTTCTTGACTTGGTTCTGGAGGATCAACATGAGATGATGATACATGTTGATCATCATTCTCAATGATCTCATCATCTTCTTGATCATCTTGTCTTGGCTTGATGTCTCCGATGATGATGTTCTTCACGGCTTCTTGAAGATCTTCACCTGAAACTTCACAAGAGTCTTGCTCCTTTTGAGAGCCATTAGTTTCATCGAATTCTACATCACAAGATTCTTCAATACAACCAGTATTTTTATTAAAAACGCAATAAGTTTTGCTAGTGGTGGAGTATCCGACTAGAAAGCCTTCATCTACTCTTCTTCGAAATTTGCCACAAAAATTTCTTTTCTTAAGGATATAGCATTTGCATCCAAAAAGTCAAAAATAAGAAATGTTTGGCTTACGCCTAATAAGAAGTTCATAAGGAGTTAAATTTAGAAGAGGATGCAAATAAACCTGATTAATAGAGTAGCAAGCAGTATGCATGGCTTCAGCCCAGAAGCGAGTAGGAATATCATACTCACTTAGCATTGTTCTTGACATTTCTATTAGTGTTCGATTTTTCCTTTCTACTACTCCATTTTGTTGTGGAGTGTAAGAAGTAGAAAATTCGTGTTTAATTCCAAGTGAATCACAAAAATCAACCAAAGTCGAATTAACAAACTTTCCACCATGATCACTTCGGATTTTCATGATGGATAGCTCGAATTCAGTAGAAACACGTTTTGCAAAACTTTTGAAAACATCGGGGGTTTCAGATTTTTGAGAAATAAAGAAAACCCAAGTATAGCGAGTAAAATCGTCAACAATTACAAAACTATAATTGCTACCCCCGATACTTTGGAACTCAGAAGGTCCAAATAAATCCATATGCAATAGTTCCAAAGGGTTGCAAGTTGAAAGAACACGCTTAATCGGATGTGAAGTAGCTACTTGCTTGCCAGCTTGACATGCGCTACAAGGTTTATCCTTTTCAAAATTCACATCCTTTAAGTCAATAACCAAATCTTGTTTTAAAAGCTTTTTCAATTGATGCATTCCAACATGTGCGAGTCTCCTATGCCATAACCAACCTTTTGAGGTTTGAGAGATAAGATATGTTGAAAGAGATGCATCTTTTGAATGAAAATCAACCAAATAAAGATTTTCAAAAAGAAAGTCTTTAAAAATCAAAGAATTGTCTTTCAAACTTTCAACTAAAACTTCTTTGGGATAAAATGTGCAGCGAAAAACCAAAATCGCAAATTTGTGCAACGGAAAGCAAATTAAAATTCAGAGATTCAACAAGCAAAACATTTGAAATTGAAACACTACTACAGAAATGCATTCCACTAACCCATATCTTCTAACGGTTATAAGCAATCTGAGAAAAATTCGATAGAATAGGACCACAGCGGCGGAGAAGAGGATTTTTACTATCGGTTACACACTGGTCCACAGTTAGTGAAATGCAAACATTTTTTACTATCGGTCATTACTGTACAAACCGATATAATATATGAAATAGTACTATTGGTTTTCCATTCGTAACTGATAGAAAAATTACTCACTTTATACTATCAGTTAGTAATGTACCAACCGATATAATATATTAAGTAGTACTATCAGTTTTTCATCCTTAACTGATAGTAAAATTACGCACCTTATACTATCGGTTAGTACTGTACCAACCGATATAATATATTAAATAGTACTATCGATTTTTCATCCGTAACTGATAGTAAAATTACTGAATTTTTACTATCGGTTCTTACTGTACTAACCGATATAATATAGTAAAGTTTATTATTGGTTATATAAAACAAACTGATAGTAAAATGACGTCATATAAACTAATTGTTATGACAGCGGGGACCTTATTTTACTATCGGTTTGTGTTTTTGAACCGATAGTAAAATTGTGCAACTTAATTAGGTCGACCCCTGCTCTGCGCTCTGCATGTTGGAATCATTTCTACCGTATGTGCATCCACGCTCCAAGCTAGAGTGATCTGGAGAAGCTATCTGAGAGGTTGATAATTCCATCCCCCTCGGTATTGCCATCTTCTCATCACCTCTCTCTCTCTCGATCACTCTTTCAGACTCTCCCTCTCTCTCTCCACTTGCAATTCATTAAACTAGATACATGTAGCTACAAACTAGCTAGAAGGCTAGGTTGGCTAGCTAGCTATAGCTTGCTGAAGTTAAGCAGCTAGCTAGCTGGCTCTTCCAATTAATGCATCAAGTTAATTAGGGTTTCATATATACAAATTCATTTAATGTAATTAAGCAGCTGTACAAACATATGGCCTAGCTAATTATGTTTCATGCATATATGCATACCCTGAGTCATTAATTATTTATTTCAATTTGTCAATTTTGTGAAATAATTGTAGATGGACCGAGAATATTGGATGTATGGAATAAAACGTACTACTGTTGAGTATTTGGAGGGTGTAAATGGGTTTATTAAATTTGCTGAGCAAGAAAAGGCGAAGAAGAGAGAGAAAGATATGCATTGTCCTTGTATAGATTGTATGAACTTAAAAAGGTTCGGCAACTCTGATCAGATTAGGAGTCATTTGATTTGTCGTGGTTTTAACGCATGCTATACCCGTTGGATATGGCATGGTGAAGATCTTGAGGAAACGAGCACCGCTACCAGTCAGCAGCACCCGGAAGTGGATTACAGTAATGATGATCATGATCAGAACATTGGTAATGTTCATTCGGAAGTCCATGTAGATGACGACAATTTAGATGAAATGTTACGTGATGTAGAAGAAGACTACAGCGAAAACGATTTAGCTAAATTTGAGAAATTAATTGTTGATTCTGAGAAGCCTTTGTTCCCCGGATGTGCAAAATTTACAAAGTTGTCTTCTGTGTTGAGATTATATAACTTGAAGGCAAGCAACGGTTGGAGCGATAAGAGTTTCACGGCTCTATTGGATCTGTTAGCGGACATGCTTCCAGAGGAAAATGAGTTGCCAAGATCGGTTTTCTCCTGTCGTCCTCAGAGTGACTTGCCGGATCATCCGGAGGAGTAAAACCAAGTTTAACAATATCCCATACGTCAAGCCCCATGGCCTCTAGGAATACCGATATGCGCACTTTCCAATAGGGATAGTTTGTCCCATCAAAGATATGCGCACGACTAGTATGACCAAGAGAGAACCCTCATTAGACGACATCCTCTCTCTAGGCGGTAAAGCCTAATGAATCGAGAGACCTTGCTCTGATACCACGTGTAGGATCAAGGATGCCGACTAGAGGGGGTGAATAGGAGGCTTTAAAACTTTTAAATAAAAACAAATATCGCAAAAGATCAAATAACAATTAAACAACAAAGAGGAGAAGACAAACATAATTGATTTTTACCGAGGTATCGGAGACTCGCCCAGTCTCCACTAAACCTCGTTGAAGCACTCAAGTCAATTGAGTTTTGCCTCAATACCCACGAAGGATATTATCCACTATTGGTTGCTCCTTGTCCACTCCGGAAATGTAAGCACCGATGCCTTGTACAACTTTGCCGAGCCTCTCCAATAATCTCCGAACTGGAGAGATCAATGGCCACGCCTCTGAACCGTCTAGGTGAGGGCGCTCACCAGGAGTAATAGGCAGCAAGGTCTTCTCTAGACATCCAGACACGCACCGAGAAACTACAAGTATGCAAATGCAATGAACTGAAACGCTCGATGGATTAGAAAACACTCGACTTGATCAACAGATCAAGATTTTGTGTAGTAAACTAAAGCTCAAGAGTGTATAAGAATGCAAGGCTGTTTGTTGTATGAAACACATGCCCAAAGCCCCTATTTATAGCCTCAAGGATCAAAAGAACCGTTGGAGCTAGAGCTGAAAATCAGCAACTCAAACTGACAGTCAGTTACATACACAACGGCCGATAAAATTTATGGATAAAAAATAACTAGCCGTTTGTGGTCGTATATGGAAACTTGAAACCCCAAACTGACAGTCAGTTAGGCAAACTGACAGTCAGTTCGACCAAAAACATCGATGGTTTAAAAGAAACTCAGATAAAAACAGCTGTGGTCGAAACCCCAACAGACAGTCAGCATGGGCATACTGACAGTCAGTTTAGTACAAAAAATTTTGGCCCAAAAAACACACTCTCTGGACAATTGTCAGTTAACATAAACTGACAGTCAGTTCAGCAAACTGATAGTCAGTCTGAACAAAAAATACTATAACTTTAAATCCAGAAATCCAAAAGAGGTGTTTGATAGCTCGTTTGAAAGATAATTTTAAGGGCTACATTTTTGTTAACAGAATAAACAACCATATCGGCCTAGATATTTCTAGAAATTTGAAAAACTCTTCTGCTGTCAAAAACTCAACTGAAAATCCAAATCTTTCAAAATCAAATCCAACCAAAAAGAATGCAATGCAATGACCTAAGTTTCTCGGTTTATGTTGGAAATGTAGAGAGGACTTTTGCAAACCCCTCTTTATAGTACGGTTAAAACTAAAAATAATTTTCCTAAACCGATCAACTCCAAACACCGGGATCGGTAAAAATAAAAACAATATTACCTTAGGTCTTTTGCATTTTTGCGACTTGCGTCTCGATTTTATTTCTTGCGACTTGTGCTTTTATTTCTTTTGCGTTGGGTTCGTCTTGTTCATCTCGCATATCTTCCTAACGGAGCTCTGTATCAAACAATCTCAAAAGCACAGTCAGTCTGAAACACTTAGTTTTTATTAATCATCAAAATTAGTGTTAGGCATGAAGACCTAGATGCAACATATCAATCTCAGCATCGACCTTAAAAGATCCGATAGCTAAGGAGGTGTTGGCGAGGTCGTCGGTCTTGTGGTCACCTTCATCTTCATTTTCGTCTGTCTTGCGCAAGTCTTCACCAGTCTTCACACCCATAACCTTCCCTACTTCAGGAGGTACAATCATGACCTGCTGCTTAATCCAAGCAAGCATGGTTTCCATGTCGGTGGAGAGCTTAGCCACTGGTTCGGCTAGGTTAGCTTGAATGGAGGTATCGTCAGACATTATCGGAGACGTGGCTATAGGAACCGTCGATTGATCGCCTGGATTTTCACCGGAGGTTTTGTAACCCTGGCGAGTCTTCACCGTCCACAGGATAGAAAGTTGCGTTGATACCAACTTGATCTTTTTGAGACCTAGACTTGGTTTTCGCATTAGACTTGCTCAGATTCTAATATGCGGAATAACGGGATCTTATTCAAAAATACCAAAACCCAAAATAATTACACAACTCTTTAGTTCAAAGAGAGCTTTATACGTCGAACATTAGACACACTTGCCTATGTCGAAGGAATTATAAGTGTCTAAAACTCAAATAAGTTCTATGACTTTTTGATTGTATTTGCTGATCTAAATTAGACCTATTATAAGGTATTTATAGTCCAATCGTATGAGTACGTATCAGACTCAATAACCTAAATGTATTAGACTCATATAACTAACTAGCTAACTAATCCTAAACGGATAAGTTTAGTTATATATATACGAATTGGATTACAATTCCGAACAGGGAACAAATTCCTTTTTCCTGGTCGTGAATCAATCCATGGTCGCGAAACCTTTCCGAACACGGTTAAGGTCGCGAAGCCGTATGCGCTCAAGACTTGGTTGCGAAGCCGTATGCGATCAGGACTTGAAGATCCTCCCAGATCAGTCAGTTGCTCCAATTCGACCAAAGGTTCCCAAGTTCAAGATTCGACCAAGGAGAGACTCTATTTAGAATAATTTCAATTTCTCACACAGGAGAAGATCGACGATAAGTTATAATCCAGAAGTCCAATCTACCCCAAATTTTTGTGGTAAACAGAAGGCTTGAAGTCAAGCATGTCCACCAAGTCTCAAGTCAATCAGAAGTCCCGAAGATACATTTTGATAAGAGCTAAATTTCGGCCTAATAAACAAGAGATGATCGATGATAACTTGTAATCCAGAAGTGCGATCAACCCCAAATTTTCATGGAGAATAGCAAGTTCAGGTTGAACCAGTTCCTCTAAATTTCACCTTAATCGAAAGTCAAGAAAACCACCAGAAGACCATTGCAAACAGTCACTGCCTTGCCGAATTTTAGCTTGACATACAAGTAATGCAATGAAAATAGTTTTTCAATCTGTCGATCCGATTGATCTCAAATTTTGATGACCAATTGAAGATCTGTCCAGAAACTATGCTACCAAGTTTAATGCCAATCAGAGGTTGGAAAGGCACCCATCAAGTCAGATGAACGGAAGCCTATGCTCTAATCATGTCGAAAGTTGTCGAAGACATGCCAAGTTATTTCTAAGTCTTTGATGGATATTTCAATGAGCTACCTACCATGCAATATGCATTTCTTGAAGGTAAAGAATTCAAAAGTGTTATCACAAGTCGTTCCATCCACTTTTCTATGTCTTTGGGTACTGAGGCGAAGACAACATGCTTCCTGTCCGTGATTGACATAGCCGGACTCCATTTATGTCGGGTACTGATGAGGCGGAGGCATTCATTTTGTTCGCGACCGACAAGGCAAAACAACCCTCTGGCTGGACATTGATGGATATCCCAATGTTCACCATATTTTTGTGGTAGCATCAAGGACTAACGAAGCTATGAGTTTGCATACTTGCGTGCATGGGCATCCACACTTCATTTGTTCATCAAGGGCAAGGTTATTTTGAGGCTTAAAGACGATGACCATCAACACAACTTAATCAGAGGTTTTGTGGACTCATTCTGCAGATGTAATTAACCAGAAGTTTTTCAAAAACTCTGAGGAACCTTGAACCATGAAATCCTCTAAAACCAAGATGTACCTTTTTTTGGTGCAATGAGAGCTTGTAAATCCCAAAGGGACTTGTAACTTAGAATTCTTTTGCGAATTAATAAAGTGCATTGTTTCCTCTAAGATTGTACATTTTCTATTGTTTTATTTGTATAGTTATGTATATTGACACGCCTGCTACATGAAAAGGGGCCAATTTTTCATAAGAGAGATCTTATGAAACATATTACTCTCACAAAAGTTTTCTAGTTCAAAGGCAAGCACATGTAGTGCGGAGGAGGAGGTCATACACAAAGTAAAAGATTTCGTGGTGGGATTTATAGAAAACGGGCTGGCCTTGTAACCGTTAAAATACCGTATTCTCACTGATATTTAAGTCAGCATAGAAGCTGGTACCTCCTGTCGTCGACAGGGAAATAGTAGGAGGTACATCAACATAGATCACGAAGGTAGACATAATCGTTTAATGGTGGACTAATTCTCTGACAATCTGGTCTACCCCGACTACTTTTTCACTGAAGGGTCCAAATGGGAGACCCCTTTTTCTTTAAATCGTCAAAATTCGTAGGGAGTGATCTCCTTATTTTAGTGAAAGGAGAGTACTCTCCTTCGTTAGGGGTCTCCCATTTATAGAAGTGCACTGTGGCCATACGTATATTGTCATATGACTCCAGCGCAAATGCTGTCGACGAATATGGACGGATAGCAAATTCTACGACAATCAAGTGCTAAGAGTATTTCATTGAGTGGGTCATCGACAGAATCGCGAAGGAATATCTTCGTAAACCTACTATCGATGATATACGTCTACTCTAACAAGGAGATGGTCGTGGTTTCTTAAGTATGCTGGTAGCATCAATTATATGCACTAGAAATGGATAGAGAAATTGTCCAGTAGCATAGAAAGGACAATTCATCTACGGTAATTATAGAGTCCCTATACTATACTAGAAGCAGTCACCTTGCAAGACCTATGAATATAATATGCCTTCATTGGTGTTACTGGATCTAATAGAGACATCAACGTGTTAAACCAGTCAACCCTGTTTACTGATGTTTTAAGGGTGAAAACCACTTAGGGCCAATACTTTGTGATGAGGACACAGTACAGCATGGGGTAGTATTTGTGTAACACCCCTGTTTTCACCAAACCCTAAAATAGCCAAAATCCACATCTTGACCCCAAACCCTAATCTGCTTCAGCCATTCCCTTCTAAATGTTGTTCAGAGCATTTTTCCCTTCGGGACCATCTCCAAAATCTCACCCTAAAGCTGAGTTTCAGCCCTCGCCATTTTTAAAACCCTAAATTACCCTATTTTACCCTAAACTGTTTTCCCCAATTTTGTCGAAACTCTTCAGATCTTGCCCGATCTTACCAAATTCAGGCCAGATAGGTTCTAACAATCTTTTGCCACTTAGCTGCGAAATCAGATTTCAGATCGGACCCTCAGATCTCCAGATTTGCAATCAAGTCCATTTCCTATTCAAACTTTCCTCACAGAACAGCCCCTGGAGTAAGTTTCAAAATTACAAATCGGCCCAAGCATTCTTTTCAGGTCCACTCGACCAGCCCTGGTCGTTGCTTTCGACCAGCGCGTCTTCGCCGTTGCCGCGCCGTGTTTTCGCCGCGTTTGCTCGCCGCCGGCCACCGATTCTTGTCGCCTGTGCTGTGAACCACCGAACCACCCCGTGCGCACGTGCCAGCACAGTGCGTCGCCTTGCCCAGCGGTTAAACGGCCGCGCTCCAGTAGCGTTTCGCGCGCGCTCTCGTTGCCATGGCATTTGCATGGCATTACGTGTCGTTGCCGGAGCTTTGCTGTTGCCTCCGCATCTGCGCCGTTCCAGGTGAAGTTCCAATGCAACTGGCAAAGCTGCAGCACCGCCTGAGCGCGATCACATCGCCGTCGCCGTCGTTGTGCCTGCGCCCGACAAATTTCTCCCCGGCGCAAGCAACCGTTGTCGTGTTTTCCCTCGCAAGCTCCGTCCCCGTGCCTATTTAAACCCCCTCAGTGCTGTGAAGAAGCACAACCTCAAGACTTAGCCAAATTTCCAGTTTCTCGCCGTTTTCGCTTTCTTCTCCGGCGAGCCAGTGAGTGAGCTCACGGTGCTAGCCCATTCCACAGCCCCTTTCTCCAATCCAAGTTCACCAGTGAGTTCCCCTCGTTCCCCTCTCTGTTTAGTAGCAACCAATTGCACCAGATCGATCCCCATCGCCGGTGATCGCCGGATTCCCGATTTGCCCTGTTCCCCCAATGCCGTTCGATTCCCTCCAAATTAGCTCTCAATCCTGTAGAAGAAGTTGATCAGTAAGCTTAGTAGAGCAAGCCTGTAGAATCAAAATCCCCAATTGAGCTCAAATCGAAGAAATCCCAAATTGGAACCTCGGCCGTTCGCCGGACTTCGGCGCCAAGCTTCTCCGGTCAATCTCCGACCAAATTGACTGCACCAGTAGCTTCTAAACTCCACCCTTTCACTCCCTGAGCAAAGAATTGAGTTCAATCGCCTTGTAGCAAAAATCCCCAATCTCCAGTGTCGTCTTCTCCAGCGCCGGTCGCCGGAATTATTTCCCGGCCGATCCAGCACCTGAAACCTTGTCCCTTAGATAGATTCCAGTACCCTGAGCAATATTGTCCACTAGCTCGATCCCTGAATCGACCTGAATCAAAAGTTATTCCAATGCCAACATCACTGTCCAGTAGCTCAGTTCATGTCCAGGCCACCGTAGTTCATCGCCGGATTTGGCCACCCTCCGGCCACTTTCAGCTCTCGTCCCTGTTGAGTATTTTATTCCTGTTAGTAATGCCTACCTCCCAGACAAAGTGTTGCATCAATTGGAGCCCTGGATCAAAAGTTAAGCCATGCCCTAGTTTCTGGCCATGTCCAGCACTATGTCAGTGCATGTCAGCCACTGGCATTAGCCTGGTTTGACCCCTTCTAGTTGAGCAATTGAAATGCCACCTTGTCCCCTAGATTCCTGGAGTTGTGTTCTACATCTTTCCCTTCTTTCACTTCTCCAGAAAACCATCCTAAGACTAGTTTCCAGTTATGCCAAAGCCATGATCTGAATGTCGACCCTTCGACGTTCAATCCTTTTTAGCCGTTTCTTCGACCAGAGCCCTTGTGACCTTGCCCTAACCTTTTCCCCTGCATGCATGACTTATTTACTTAATAATTTCTATAGAAACTACTTTCTGTATGCTTATGGTATGTGTTTGTGTGTTATTTGATTGCCGCAGAGTCAGAAGCTGAAGGAGCGGAAGAAGTCTTTGAAGATCCGTCTGAGTATTTAGACCCAACATTGCAAGGCAAGCCTCATTCCTTTGATCATGTCTCACCCAATATTTTCATATGAAGTATATTCACTGTTTCATACTATGCATACTTATTTGAGATACAAGTTATGTTTGAATGACATGAATAGATAATCACCTAATGAATCATGAAACCCCTTTTGTTATTGAACCTTCATATATATGCTTTTGTCACCCTAGGACTCATATACTGAATATTCACATTAAACTTGAAATGGTCAAATACATGAGAAGTTTTGATGAAAACCGTTTTGTCAAGAAAATTGATAAAAGGGATCAGTAGTGAGGATTGGATTGTATGGAGAGGGTGCGGTGCGCACCAGGGAATGTGAATGTTCCTCACCATTGATTCATAAGGACAAGAACCTTGTGCTGTGTCTCTATACGAATTGTAAACGTACCAACCACTTGCCTGGTATGGGACAGGCACAACTTAGTAGCTTTTTGGTATTAGCAGTTCCCTGCATGGTTTGACGATCTGGTTTCTCGCGTGGAAACTGGAAGGCCAAGGTTCGGCCACGAGTGATGTGAGTTCAGAAAAATAATGAGAGGAAAAAGGCGTAAAAGAAGGAAGGCGCCCTAGACCTGATTAAGCCGTGAGCGGCTGTAATCTTAAATGGTCGTATGTCTCGCGTGGACACAGACCAAGGCTATGTGTCCTGCGGGAACATAGACCAGAGAGGCTAGGAAGTAAGGCAGTGGGGAAGACCCACAACGGTACTTGAGACTTAACTGTCTATTTACCGGGCGGGGATACTGTTAATACTGAACTGTAAAAGTGTTGTGTGATCTCGGCCTTGTCACATGTGTATAAGTCACATGGAGTTGGCCCGACTTGAAAGCCGAGTGAACTGGTGGATTTAAAAAGAGGTACACCTTTGCAAAGTGTAAAAGAAGTATCAGATACTCTGTACTCCCAGGTTCAGGAGTCTTTTCGTAGTGGATGTTATCTATGGGTTATAGCACAAGTAATGTTTTGGAATGTTTTCATAATGCGGTTAACAAAGTAGTAACTCATGGGAGACTACTACCTCTAATGTTTTATTAAAAACCTGTTTAATGTTTAAAGTATCATTTTCAAGACAAAAGTACTGTTTTACCGAACAAATGCCCTGGAAATCTATATATCTCTATCCATATGAGACTGAAACCCCGGAATCATATGTTTCACCCTCATGTAAGTACAAGTGCATTAATCCCCGGAATGAGTGTTGCTGAGCACCAAGTGCTCACCCTTGCATTTATATCCAACTGTAGAAGAGGGATTCGAGGATCCCGATTCCTTCAGTTATGAGTACCCGACAGAAGATGGAAGTGCCCCGGACGAGCCCACGTTCTAGAAGGATTGCGCACCAAGTCGAGTCAGATGTGGGAGAAGCCCCTCCAACCCCGCTGCAGATGGAAATCAAGCTTTTCGTTGTCGCTTTGTGTTTTATGTTGTGTGTTCGGTACTTGGATACCGATTCTGGTTCTGATAAACTAGTTATTTTCTTAGCAACTCTACTTAGCGCCATTTTCGGTGCTTTGGCTATGTAATATTGGCCATGTTGGCCTGATACTTGTTTAATGTTAATACTATGCTTGTGTGGTTTGGAGCTCATGTGACATCCTGCTGTGTGTAATCTACCTGGGCGGTTACCAAGGTGATCCTCAAATGGGGGTCTCATAATTTGACTGACGGTATTTATCCCGAATGGGTTGTATTTATGAAGACCATCCCCCTACTCAAATGGAGAAGTTCAAATTGTTCGTATAACATCATGCCTTTTATGGATTAGCTAGTTTGCAAAGTTATTCAGCTTTACATCGGTTTTGCAGGAGTAGTTTTTCTTAATAAAGAGAAGTTTTGTAGGAGAAGAAGGTGTAAGAAAAGATATGGAGTGAACTTTTGGAGTCTTGCAATCTCAGTTTGTTATCCTCTAAGGCCCCAGCCGCTTTTGGCGATGATCAATCATTGCAAAAATTATGCGAGCATATGTTATCTTGCACAACATGATAATTGAGAATGAATGAGACTCTGATGACCCGCTTAATGGTTTGTATGTGTTAGGGGACATATACCGTAACACTGTCTACATTTTTTCCAATTTACTCGTTCAAAATGACAAGATCTGTACGCACTGATCACATGTTCAACTCAAAAGGAATTTGATTGAACACATTTGACAATGTTTTACATGCAACCACACCAACTAATTGTTAAATTTTAATTACTATGTTTATTGTGTCGTTAAATAACCAAAGGTATTTAATTTGTAGTATTTTTAATGTTATTTTTTCAATATACTAATTTAATAAGAAAATTTATTATTTTTATGTTAACTTTTTTAACTGGAAGTTTCTATTTTTTTTTTGTTATTTTGAATTATTCGAAATTAATTTCAAAATTAATTTGTTTTTTTGATGTATTGCTAATTTAATAAGAAAATTTATTATTTTTATGTTAACTTTTTTAACTGGAAGTTTCTATTTTTGTTGTTATATTTGAATTATTCAAAATTAATTTCATAATTAATTTGTTTTTTAATGTATTGCTAATCATATATTGCATCAAATTAACATACAATATTTATATACGAGCATACGAAGTGCCACAGCTAATGTATTGCAATACTTGATGTTTGAGAAGATTCTTCAAATGTGGGCAAGATGTTTCTTTGAAGACTATTTACATTGAAAAATTATTTATATTAGAGTAGTAGAGGTGATACAAAATATTCTCTGATGCGTTTTTTGAGGAGACTATGCATTCAGGACAGGCTTAGTGGTCCTAAGACCGGCTCCAACAGACTCCTCAAAACACTGTTCATCCGATTTTTTTGAGTTTTCTCCGCGATTTGGGTTACCGTCGTTGCTCCAACAGCTGACGGATCGGACGCTACCACGATGCAGATCGGAGAGAGGATGTCGAAATCTCGACATCCTCTCTCCGGTTGCTATCTTCTTCCCAGTCGTGTCCGCCCCCAACTGTCGACGGTTCACGCGGGAGTTTGCTTCTCGGAGAGGCGACGTCGCCCGTGGAAGGCCTGGCGATGGTGCGGCGTCCTCATCGGCGGTGTGGACCGGCCGGAGGATTGTTACGGCATCCTCGTCGGTATCGGCAGGCCGGCGAACTGTCGATAGCGGGGGCGTCCTTGTCGGTCGTCCTCGTCGATCTTGTAGCGGGGGCGTCCTCGTCGGTCGTCGGCGTGGACCGGCCGGCGTCCTCGTGGGGGGCCTGGCTCCGGTGCGGCGTCCTCGACGCCGCCGCTACCCCGCCACACCGGTCCCCGCACCGCCGGCCCCCCCGAGCGGCCGCCACCCTACACCGCCGTTCCCCTGCGCCGCCGGTGATTTCGCGCCGCCGCCACCCGTGGCCGCCAACCCCTAACAGGGCGACACCCCGCGCCCCCACGCCACCGCTCACCCGCGCCTCTATTTGGTCGCACGGCCGCTCCCGCGCCTGCAATGCGGCTCCCCCGCGACGCCGCTTCCCCGCGCCGCAACTCCCCTCGACGACAGTTCCCCGCGCCGCCGCTCCGCCGTGCCTTCGTTTGCTCGGGCCGCAGCTCCCCACGCAGCCGGTTTCCTGCTCCGGCGCGCCCCCGCTTGCCCGCGCCAAAGAGATGACAAACGGTTGATTTTTACGGGATTGAAATTTGGGGATTATTGTTGGAGTGAGATAAAATATAGGAATAGAATTTTTTTAGGTAAATATGTATATGTGGTTATAGAGATCCATTTTTAGGTACTATTGTTGGAGAAGGTCTAAAACGTGCCAAGCGCCTCACAATGACCTGTCAATGGCAGGTTGTAACAGAGTTGATCTAGCTTGCATCTGGTTATGATCCTTCCTTCCTGATGTTTAGTATCATTGTATTATGGATTTGTTCACAGCCATCGCTTTTATGTTTACAGGGGAAAGGAAACACTAATCGACGAGATGCTAGTGTGCATTCTCCTCCAAATTAAGCTCATATTTGGTAGCTACGAGTACGACGCCAAGACTTATTAACTGTTGATATGGATCGCCGTGCAGGGTTTATCTGGAGATTTGGTCCGGTGGGTGGCTTCACGCAGAGTACAATGTGGGCGTCTGAATCGGCATCCGTTATAAATTTTTTTTTTTTATTTGGAGAGAGAGGGCGTCTCTGTATGGCTTGAGATTCTTTTTATTTTTTATTCTTGATTTCTTTGTGATTAAATTATATATAATTTTTATTTCATAATTTATATATTAATCTTGTTTAAATTAGATCTTAATTATTTTTAAAAAATTATAAGTATTTAAATTATTTATATATATAGACGAAACAATACATATATTCAATTTTGAAATTAAAAATTATTTATATTTTAGTAAAATCACATAATTCTAATAAATATCCAATTTACTCATGGATCTGTATGAGAAATCTTCTAAAACACTTTTGCGTTGGAGTGTTGGATATTTTGAATGATGTTTCGCATGTATGATATAGAATATATAAAAAATATTCCTCTATAGTGCCCACCAAAAACAATTCTCTCCTTCACTGTCGTCGGAGAAGAAGAATACTGCATATGCGTCCAATAAATGATACGTTAATGCAGACAAATACCAGCTCAGTTATTATAATGCTAACCAAAATTTCAACAAAAATAAGGAAAAAAAAACAACAGAAACTAGCACAAATAATTCTGAAACTACAGTTACAAGGATAGCATATGGTTGACCAACTTTTCAATGGCCAAGTACGACGACCCGTCTTCTCCGGTGCAATCCGCCGCCGCCTTCTTGAGCTCCCTGGCCCTCTCTCTCATCCCGGCGCCGTCCTTCTGCGTCATCAGCCTCCGTATGGCCGTCTCTATATTGCCCCTCTCGAGCTCGACGTCGACCTCGAATCCAACCTTCCACACGTGATCCACGTACCTGGCGTTGCCCATCTGGTCGCCGAAGTATGGCCGGCACAGCATGGGTACCCCGGCGCACACGCCCTCCATCGTTGAGTTCCACCCGCTATGCGTCCAAAATCCGCCGACGGCGGCGTGGGACAGCACGTCCTCCTGCGGCGCCCATGTCACTACCATCCCCCGGCCGCTGGTCGTGCTATCGAACCCCTCCGGCAGGCGGATCTCCTGGGTGCCCTGGACCAGGCCCGGCCGGATCACCCAGAGGAACGCCACGCCGCTGTCGGCGATGCCCCACGCCGTCTCGACCAGGTCCCGCGGCGCCATGCTGGCAATGCTGCCGAAGCTGACGTAGAGCACGGAGGCCGGGGGCTGCTTGTCCAGCCATTGCAAGCAACTACGGTCTTGGCGAATCAGGCTGCTCTCGGCGGCCGGCGAGAACTTGTGCAGCGGGCCGATGTCGAACACCGGCACGGAGAGCTCCTGCCGGAGCCTCGCCAGCTCGGGGCCCTCCAGCGCGTCGAACGTGTTCAGTATAAGCCCCGAGGAGGCCTTCACCGCCGCCACGGCGCGGGAAAGCAGCTCGCAGATCATGTCGTGGTGGCTGGCCCTGCCGATCGACATCAGGTCACGCACTCTGTATGGAGGGAGCTCGATCACCGGCACGTCCAGCTTCGATTCTACACGTCAATAGAAACATTAACTGATTAGAATTTGATTAGAGCAAAGCATCCAAGATTTGTAACAAAGACATGAGCATTCTTGGATTGATCTGACCTTGCGTCGGGAGGTAGCCCTTCTCGCAGAGCAGCGGGTAGAACAGGAAGATTGCGAAGCACGCTGCGCTGCCGGTGCGCAGCGCAAGCGTTGGGACGGCGAGCTGCCTGGCCACCTCCAGCTGCGGTTGCAGGTGCGCGTCAGCGAGCAAGCACGTGACGGCGTCCCGGGAGTACTCGTCCAGCACGGAGGCCAGGCGCTCCCGGAAGGCCGCGGCGCACTCGCCGTTCAGCGTGAGGATGTGGGCGATGACCTCCTCGACAGTGGCCGGGGCTGGCCCGGACATGCCGTCAGGGACGGCGACGAAGCGGTAGTCCGGGTGGGACGCGGGGTCCGGGGCGTTGAAGTGGGTGTGGAAGACGGTGACGGCGAAGCCGCGGGCGTGGAGGATGCCGGCGAGCCGAAACATGGGGTTGATGTGGCCCTGGTACGGCAGCGGGAACAGGAGCACGTGGCGCCGGCTTCTGCCGTGGGCGGTGGACATGGTGGGCGCCGGTGGCGACATGGATCTATAGCTTTGCGGAGGCTGGCTCAAACTTTGAGGAGTTACACTCCAGAACTTGAATTTGGAGAATCGTTGCATGTGCCCATCTATATGGGACGCTCGGGCCCATACTTTGTTGAGACTTGAGAGACCCTCGGTGGACTAACTTCCCATGGAAAATATCATCAGACCTTCTCTCGCGTGCAGGGGTGGAATCTGGAAACGAGTCGCCGAGACAGAGCGAGCTCTGCCTATGCTCGGCTAAGACCGAGTCCAACGGGGCGCTCCAGACATCTGCAAGCAAAAAAAAAAAATTAAATTAATTGATTCGAGGAGAGAGAGAGGCGGCGCCTCAATTTTTTTTCTACCTCAGTTTGTGTGCATTCAAATTGCATCCCATTTTTGTTTTTTAATTTACGACTAATCTAATTCAAATTAGATGTTGATTATATTGAAAAAGTTGTAGATCTTTAAATTATCTTCATATAGAGACCAAATATAGCATATATTAGATTTTTAAATTAAAAATTATTAATGTTTTACTAAAATTATCTAATTTAATTTACTCGTAGGTCCGTATGAAATGACTCACGAAGCGCTTTTGCATTAGACACGAGGAGTGCTTCGCACATGTGGCATAAAATATATTGAAAAAGTTGTAGATCTTTAAATTATCTTCATATAGAGACCAAATATAGCATATATTAGATTGTTAAATTAAAAATTATTGATGTTTTACTAAAATTATCTAATTTAATTTACTCGTAGGTCCGTATGAAATGCCTCACGAAGCGTTTTTGCATTAGACACGAGGAGTGCTTCGCACATGTGGCATAAAATATATTGGAGAATATTCTATTGAAATATCTCGCAAAGTGCCGGTGTGTTGGACTCAACCTAAGTTGTGCTAATGAGTTGAGCTGATTATGCTTGATAAAGATATATGAGTTGAAAAGAGGTTTGACTTTAGTTTGTTAAGATAATCGAATTGAGTTCAAACTGTTCATGAGTTAGTAGATTATAATAATTATAGATAGTTTTTTGACGAATAGTAGTGTGTTGACCACTAGTCTAGTGTATTAAGAATAAGATGGCTTGTGACTATGGGCGGTGTGGTTAATGGACTAGTTGATAAGTGGCGTAGTGGTTCGATAGGCGGGTGTGGTGATATGATTTGATTGATGAAAAATTATAAAATAATCAGGAACTTAATTGTAAATGAGCTTAAACACATTGAGCTTGAGCGGGTCAGCACCAAGTCAGGTTGTCTCCTTAAATCTTAGGAGCTGGAGAAGAGACTTAGCTTGGATGAAGACGAGTCAAGTCCGACCTGAGTTAAAGCTAAGCTGAACTCAAGTTGTTGGCAAATTTCAAAGTTTTGTCTATATAAAAACTATTTGAACATGATTTATTTATTATTTACATCATAATTTAACAGACATAAGATCCGTTAGAAGCCATTTATAATTCTGACAACTCTTAACAATATGTCGTCTACGAATCGTCTCCACCGAATACAATAATTGTTTGTATCTTCCGCAAGCAACTGGCAGTGCTTTGTATTTGGGTTTTTTGTTTTTTAATGTTCGAAACGAAGATGCTGTGGAGGTACCGATGCGATGGAGAGATTATATTTAAGATCTGATGGCCGTTTCGGCCTCTAATATTTTTGTTTCATTAATGTTTCAGTTAACGGTACACATGTGATGTGGAAATAAATAAAATTGTACTGATAAGTAATAATTAAGCGAACCTCTCCGGTATTTGGCTGCAAGTAATATAGACTTGTATATTATATGCATATCATCATATACCAGATAGATTTATTTGATTGGTGAAAAGTGGTTCAACATATGGGGTGGTGCCGAGAGTGAGGTGCACGAAATCTATAGAAATGCACTTGTTTCGACCCGGAGACTGGACAATTATTGATGGTGGGGCGGTGTGACATGTGGGTGACAGCGGTGGGCCGAAACATAACTAGTCAGACACAGCAAAGGAGGCCCGCTAGCTAGGCCCAGAACTTGCCGTAGCTTGTTGGGCCCGGCCAGCGCGTCCAATGGGCCATATGCATGGCATTTCCTATTAACCTTGTTTTGAAGTGCATTTCGTTTTGACCAACAAAACTCTGAAAAACATTTTTGCAAAGAATCTGACATACTAGTAATTTTAACTTATGTGTTATTACTTATATGTGCTCATAAATAATTAGAGTTGCGTCCATATAAAAAGAATTGTAGTTTAATTCTCAATCTTTTTTATTTTTATGTATGTATTGTGGAAGAGTCTTATGTTGTTATATATGTATAGTATGTTTCTATGTCTGCAGAGTGTTGAGGAGATTGAGATACGTGTTGTCAGTTGAATAGAGAATCGTATTTTTATCTCAAAGAAGAAAGACAAGTGTTTTTTTTCTTTGGATCGTTATATTTATAAAATCGCATGAGATGATTAATCATTTTAGTTATTATTTTATAACAATTTAGGCCATTTAAATTCTGGTTGAGTGGCTGACATCCTTAAAAATACAATTTGTTTATTTTCTATAAGAAAGAATTCTAAATACCATATAGGCGTAAAACAATTTCCCAAAACAAAAAAAAATAAGGGGAAAAAAGGTTCTAACTTGTCCAAGGCAGGGTTTGGGGGCTTGAGACTTTGAGAGGCTTTGAGAGGCTTTGGGCATCCGACGCCAGCGAAGCCGGGGAGCCTTGGAGAGAGAGAAGAGAAGCTCGAGGCGATGGGGGTGGGGGACGTGGCGTACAAGGCGCTGACGGCGGGCCTGGGCGTGGCCACCCTCTACCTGGCCGCCACCTTCTCCATCAACGTCTACCGCGGCCTCTCCTGGCACCACGCCCAATCCGTAATTTCACTTTCATCTTTTTGCTAGTGGACTATTCTATCGGGCTTGTTGTGGAGATCCTTGGGCATTTGGGCATGTTAGTAGGTTGTATAGAGATCCTTGTTTCTTGATTTATCCAAACAAAATGCTTATTGTTTTCCATCGAATGCAAATCTTGAGCATTCGTGAAATGTGTGGGTGGACTAGCCAAGATTAGGTTTCAACTATATAGATGAAAAGAACTGTCTTTGTTTGAATTGAATGGCATACTTTGGCATTCGAGCTTGAGAAATGGGATGATGCACCTAACTTTCTTAATCAGAAATTGCCAACACCACAAGCTCATTAGAATGCACATCCTGAAGGCCGTTGGAGTTTTGGACTCAGTGCTAGAAAGTAGCACATTTCTTTACATGATTGTTCCGTAGTTCCATTGAACATAACTAGGGATAGGGTGAGCTCGGCCACAGATTGGATCCAGATCCAACTCGTGAGATATGGTCTAGGACGCACAAAACAAGAATAATAATAGGAGATTTAGTAGAGAAAATTACGATAATTACAGTGAAGTAATGACAATCAGGGAAAGAAAAGACTGACGAAAAAAACCGTAAATTCTTAAGCACAATTTTAAAAAAGTACAAGAGATTGACACTATTAATCAACTCTCATATCTTTTGGATCTCTCGATTCTCACCTTTGTCCTTTACAAGAGTCTTTTACTTAAAAAAATTCTTAGTCTCTTATCTTCTATATGCCCTTCTTGCTTCTAACCTGAATTGATCTTTCAATGACATACTTGGTTGTATTCCTAAGTCCATTCCTTATAGGTTTATATAGATCTCATTCTTAACCCTAACCCCAACTATAAAAAGAAATATAATATAATCTGATTAGAACTCTTAGTAGTTTTCGGATTATAATTTCAATTCTAATATGAGTAGGATAATAAACATTCCTGACAATAATAAAAGTTTTCTATTTAGTAGTTAAATTGTATCAAGAGACAACTCTTGGTGTTATCGGTTGTCACTGCTTATTTATTGTGCAATCATGTTAACTGTGTTTTCTAGACATCAAGGGGGTACTGATGGGCCAATATGCCAACATGTGCTCAATCTATGGTTGAATTATACAGTACTGGAGTTATTTAAGTTGATTTTCCATATTGGTAAGATGAGTTATAAATTTATTATATACTGCATTGTAAAGTAGTAGTTTCAATCACTCGTGGATATTTTTCCTCATGCCTGGTTTGATTACAGGATGTTACAATCGCTTGATTTGCTTCGAATTTCCCTTTTGGTGTTCTACATTGGGACTTTCCTTCTTGTGCTTGGAATAGCATGTCTAATTTTGGGGTAAATGTTATTTGGGTTTTTGGATGAATTGAGAGGTTGATACATTTTTGGCGAATGCATCAATCAAATCTCATGGATCATTTACTTGGTTTTGTATGCGCCAAAATAAAAAATGGGGGAAACGAGAGCTGTCCATCAAATTCATCACCTCTTGATTTGTCCAAGTCAAATAAAAGATCAAAGAAGAATGAACTCTATATTTCTGATATCAGTATTGTTACATGGAATATCTGTTTTGATTCAATTTATTATTCACATACACCATTGGCTATACCCATAAATTCTAGACTAGTCTGCTATTTGTTCAGATCTGGCAAGCATGAAATCTTGGCAAGGTCATTGTGAACTAGCTGAGGCATGCATTTTAAAATGAGTTATGCTGTCCATGCCATGCTTTTGCCTTATCTAATTTGTACTGTGCTGAATTCCTGTAGCAGCAACTTGTGTTTCTTTCAATTGTACCTACTTAGTTTTCCTCTGAGCTACATGCTAAATTTTCTTTTCCATGCTTTACAGAAGGAAAAGGAGAAATCTGAAGATTGAGAAGAATCAGCATGCTATTCCAGATGTCAGTTTTTCAACCAGCAGCAAACCAG
The DNA here is from genome assembly GCA_019359835.1 of Pharus latifolius. Taxonomy (NCBI): domain Eukaryota; kingdom Viridiplantae; phylum Streptophyta; class Magnoliopsida; order Poales; family Poaceae; genus Pharus; species Pharus latifolius. The sequence continues at coordinate 92,606,595 of CM033321.1, read as the reverse complement.
GACAAACAAGAAAAAAAAGACAAAATGAAAATTTTAGATGATGAATGATTATGCTGATTATGATTTGCTAGGACAGTTTTTTTTGATAAATCTGTAGACCTTCCAAAACTTCAAGATCGTTATATTATCCTGTACGTGGAAGGAGCCTGGGATGATTGTTCATCCTTTTGCACATTATTTGAACATCTATATATTAGCACAAGGGTATTGAGAATGTCTTACCCTTTTTTCATAATTATTTATTTGGGAGTGGATTTGTGTGTATTTTTGTGAACTAAGGAGTGTTGAATCGTTTGTTAGAGAGAGGATTGGTGATTATTTACTACCACGAAGTAAAGATCTCAGTTCTCCATGCTATCTTCTATGAAACTTGATATGAAGTGGAAAATCTAGCATCAGCTTTTGCTCGTTTTCAACAAATGCAGAAACAGCCTGCACAGAAGATAAGTCAAAAAACACAAGCAACCACATAGCCCATAAATAAAGACGCACGAAAGCAAATTGCATTAACAGGGCTAGCAATTCTGGCACACAATCAGCATAGCGAGATCGAACACATTCACCATCAGTATAATTCTTGTCTTCATTTTTAAGTTATTGCACTTGAAAAGCCAAAACTTTTCTACAAAATCCACTTGCAGCATATTATGCAACTCAGCTGCAAGCAATACATCAAATTCTCTATAACAGAAATTTTGTTCGAGAACAGTTAGGCATCTCTCTGTATCTGTTCCCTATGTTGTAAGCAACAGATAGACTAGGCCCTTCAGATATTCGACTATTTCGGACCCGCCAAGTTTCGAACTTCCGAAAATTCTGTCGACAAAAGTAATTGGGACCTGCAGAAAACAATCAAATGTCACTAATCAAAACCACCTGCTGAAGCAGTCTTACATGAACTAAAACAAGGCAATGAGAAATGCCTTACCTCTTCAATGTAATAACCTTTTCTAGTAGCTCTAACAATCATCTCCATCTGGAATACGTAGCCCTTGCTGACACATGAGGAGATCAAATCCTCTAGAACATTTCGCTTATATAACCTATGAAATCAAATCACATCAAATAACAATAATTGTAAGGGGTCATTATATCAATTGAAAAGAGGAATACCTAAATGATCCAGTTAAATCAGAAGCTCCAGGCTGTAGTAATGTCTGTGCAAGAACATTCGCTCCCCTGCTAGTCAACTTGCGCATGAGATTCCAACCATGAACACCACCATTCTTAACATAGCGAGTGCCAGTTACCACGTCAGCATCAGTTTCCTTTTGCTTCCTGATTAACATGAGACACTGATTAGAAGACATGGTTTTCTGAGCTACTTCTTTTCAGTGGGTGGTGAAGAGCAAAGCTAGAGCAAGCTTTGCTTAAAAGTACTTTCAGTTATTGTGCCCGCCACATGAGACAAAGCATCATTGCACCATTAAGAGTATATCTATGCCAGGATTATATAAGATTCAATTTATAGAGCTGGCAAAAGAAAACTGATGAGTACTCATATGCACTTAGATAATTAGAATGTGTACCCATGCAAAGAGATATCGTGGGTTCGAATCCTGATCTCCTCTACTTTCATGTGTATATTTAATTGAAATTGTATTGACATGTGTTTGTGTGTTTTTTTTTTTGGGTTGGGAGGTGGTGGTGGTACGGGTAGGGGGTCGGGTGTGTGTGTTGTAAGGGCAGCTTTCTCCAAAAAAAAAAATAATAATAATAATAAAAAAAAACCTGATGAGGTGAACTATTGTAAACAGTCATTTGCCCAGAAAATTTCAGATTATTGAGACTAAATACTACTTTTCATTCAGACAATGAAATTGGGAATTGAACTAAATCTTTGTGAAGTAAATGTAGTAGAAAACCAATGAAAGATGGCTGGACATATTTAAATACATCTCCAAAGGTACAGTTCTTACCTAATGAAGCTCGGTAAGTACTTCGGCTGTTCAGAGTTGGGGAAACAGTTAATTAATCAGGAAGAAATACTTCAAATAGCTTAAGCATAACAAACTATGTCAAATAACTGATACAGGAAAAACTGAATAATAATACATGGTGAGATAGATCTGCATCCATGATAACAACAAAGTCCCCTGAGGCATGCTTTAATCCATATAAATATGCAGTACCTGCAAGTTGACAGTTGTTAGTTAAGGTATAGATATAGCGAGCGTGGAATTCACCCCCTAAACTTAAATGAGAGATCTAAGCTCACCAAGCCCAAGCTTCCTTGGTCTAGCTCTCAGTAGCTGGTATTATGCCACATCAAAGACACTGAAGTAAGCCATGGCACAAAATAGCCAAAAATACAGAATATTTACAAAAAGAAATCCTCTTAAGTGAAAGGGAGCATGTTTCCCATAGTTAGTTAGTTACTCACAACACGGTCTTCACCATATACTTGCTGCAACTGCTTTACTATGTCTTGAGTTCCATCTGGGCTTCCATCATCTACAATAATTATTTCAAAGTCGACATTCCTAAGATGGAAAGGTAGTTTCAGTTCTTAACACGAAAGAGGTTAGCAAAAGAAAACACAACAACTTTGCGAAGCAAATCCGCCAAGGTTGGAAATACTATAAGTACAAGAGAACAATGGAGAACAGATTATCAACTCAAAAGAAATGTCCAGCATGAAAAATTCTAAAACAACCATAAATAAGTTAAAAGAATAGTGATTTCAATATACATTACCCATGCCATACTTACATGCTTATGTTGTTATAACAGTCATGTAAAAATAACATCAAACATGTGAGAGAAACAATATCTCAGTAAAAGGTACTAAGACTAACTCAGCTCAAGAATCACTATGGAGACAATGCAGATCCAATAGGACAACCACTTGCAGGACCTAGAGGAGATTAATGGCTCAAATCTTCAAATAAAAGTACTTCTCATCACCCATTAGACATAATCCTAGAATCTTAACTGAATTACAACCCACCAGCTCAACCCATGAATATGTAAAACGTTAGGCGATTGATCTGGTAACCCAGAGATCCATATCAGATCGACCATTGCTAAAATCCGACCTGTGCTAAGACTTAATCAAATAGAACCTAATTATGAAATCCTAACATTTCAAGAACCGATCTTATGTCTGGGGTGAGGTTTCAAGAACAAAAAGAGAGGAGATGGATAGTACGGGAGGTGCTTGAAGATGAGGTAGACGATGAGGGCGACATTGAGGCGCTCGTTGTAGGTGGGCACGATGATGCTGTATGTGCACCTTCTCCCTCCCTCCATCGCCATGCTTCTCACACTCGCCGGAACCTGTCACGCTTCTGCCACGTGGTCCTAGCAAGAGGGGGAAAAAATACCGCCCGTGGAAGTGGACGGAAATTGTATTAAATGGTAAAATCTAAAAAACTTGATAAGACCAAACTTACTAGTTGGTAGTTACGCAATAATGTGAACTTCAATTGATCTCTTAAACATAAAACTCAATTAGACCATGTTTGACTGTGTTTAAACTTAGCTTATAAATATAATTGATCCTTTTTTAATAGGCTTCAATTAGTTATGGAATAAAGTTAGGTGCTCGACTTTAGTTTCAGTTTAAGCTGAATCTAGCCCAACACTCATTACAAACGGTGAGCACAAATCTACCAATTGAAGTCCTATTTGAACAAGATTTATTTTTTTAAAAAAATCTATTCATTCTCATAAAATATTTCACATTCTATAAATTTGCTTTGAAATCGATGTGTTCCAATATGAGCCTAGATGGAATGCTTCTTGTAGATCTCAATTGCTTGCATTGTGTGATATCACATACATAAACATTCCAAGTTGTTCAACTAAACGCTCCTGGTGTCATGTAATAGATTCGCTTTCCTAAGATAACTTGAAATAACTCTAAATATCTCCGGCTCCATACGAAATTATATCCGACACCGACTTTCATGTCCTTCAAGAATTTCCTCAACACATTTGGTGCCGGTCAAAAATTGATGTATTAATTGATCTTGTTTTCCCTATTAACACATGACAATAAATAGGGCAAGACTACAAGAAACATCTTATCATCCTCTTCTTCCTCTATCATCATCAATCTCATAAGTCGTTCTCTTCTAGAACCCATTTTCGCTAGTCAATGCAAATACAATACTAATTAGCCCCAATACTAGTTAGATCAAAGTACTATTAGCAAACAATAAATTAATTTCATCACACTTCTATTCACAACCTTGCCTAAATAGATATGAGTTAACTCTTAACTAAATCCAACTAAGTACCTTCAAGAATTCTGCTCCTAGATGACTATAGGATTAGCCAACAACAAAGAGCACTGAGGTCAGCCAAATAATTTCTGACAAACATCAGAGAACCTAACATAGAGCAGAATTCAAAGAAAAAGAACCTCACAATCGCATAACTCTTAAAGAATTAATCTTCTAACTTCACCCCTACAGCATGGTAAGAAACCTTGCTGCAGCATCAAAGGACAAGGCTTTGGTAGCAATCATGCCACGAGTTAGTAGACCTAACCTGCAAGAACAGTAGAACTAACCTGCAAGGAAAAAATTCCCCTACATACATTGCCAAATTTCCTGCCATTATCCAAGAACCACCAAGCTAAAATGCCACGAGTTACCTTGACACAACACAGTTGTTGGTATCTACTGCTCATTACTGCTACTTTGTGGTAAAGATGCTACAATCTCTGATACATAGAGCTATTGCTTAATAAACACCATTTGGATTCACAATACATAGCTACATAACTACATAGTTCTATTGCTCTATTTCTGCATAGCTACAAAACCATAACAGATTGAACCATAACAGAAGAACAACTGCATATCTGCAGATCAGAGAGGCTGGCTGGTGTTAAAGCACCCAGGTATCTAAACTCGCAGATAGAACATGACATTAGGAAAGATTGAACGAACAGCAAAGTAATCTGAAGAAAGCCCAGAGCTAGGCAAGCAAGGAAAATGACAGTATTTCCTTTGGTAACAGCAAAGTAATCTGAACATCATAGAAACAAAATGACAGTATTTCCTTTGGTAACAGCAAAGTAATCTGAACATCATAGAAACAAAATGACAGTATTTCCTTTGGTAACAGCAAAGTAATCTGAACATCATAGAAACAAAATGACAGTATTTCCTTTGGAAACAGCAAAGTAATCTGAACATCATAGAAACAAAATGACATAATTTCCTTTGGGAACAGCAAAGATAGAACAGGACATTAGGAAAAAAAATTGAATTCTTCTAATGAATCCCTAATCAAAATTAGAACTATTGCTTCATATCCTTTCCTCCAAAAAAAAAAAAAAAAGGTTCCATCTTTAACCTACAAAATTAGAATAGCAAAGATAGAACTTGCACTAGCACTGAAGCAAAAAAAAAAAAAAAAATGTGAAGGCATCCTGAAACACTAGCACCGAAGCACATACATACTTCTACCCATGGATCCAAACAGAACAAATTCTGCAGATAGATATAACAGGAACTAGGAATTAGCATTTCACTGAAGCACATACATACTTCCCCATTTCACTCAGAAAAGCTCTGAATGCTGTCAATCTTATGAACTGAACTAGGAACAAACATGGATCTAAGAACAGATGAAAAGAAAAAATCTTCTACCCATGGATCTGAAGAGAAGAAATTAACGCGCAGATGGATCTATTGAAACACAAGCAGATAGATCTGTTGAAAAGAAGAGATGGGGAGAAGAATTGGAGATTGCTATGTACCTGGATCAAAGAGTTCCAAGCGCTTGTGTTCTTGCTCTGATCTGCTCCGATTTGAGAGAGACTAATACCCCCTGTCACTGGATCTGTGAAGATCTGTGGGAACAAGGAGCAGCACCGGCACCAGCGCGACGCTACTCTCAGGCGGTCCTCCTCCCCGGCGTCGGCTAGATCTGGAAGTTCAGTGCACATAAATCAAAAAACGCCGCCGCCTCCGAAAACCTAGATCTGCGAAATCCTAGATGGGGAGGGGATGACGGCGTCGTGCGGGGAGGGGTAGGCGGCGGCGTCGAGGCGTCGCGAGGTGAGGGGTAGGCGGCGGTTAGAGAGATCGCGAGGGGAGGCGTCGTCGCGAGAGAGAGGTGGGCCAGCCAATTTTTTTTTCCCGGCCGACCGGCGGTTTTGGGCCGGAATATTCCCGTTTCCAGCCCAACCCAAACACGTTTTTTAGCTGGGCCGAATTTAATTCCGGGAAGGATTTTATTGCCGGCCCAACAGGGAGCCCTTAAATGCTAAGCAGGAAGGCGATTTGCTTACCATTTTCTTAAACATTGATGATTTCGTACGTAAACGAAGAGTGATTCAAAAGAACCACAAGCGACATAACAACTCAATTCAACAAACATTTCAGATGTTGGCATTCAATTACTAATAATAATTTTGTACAGTTCCAAAAGTTTCCTGAATTTTCTTTTCCTGTCAGAAACAACTACAGGAAATGGATTAAGCGTAGCCGCGTAGGTCAACTTCACCGATACAAGCATAGCCGTACACGTGCACAAAATGAGAAGATGCTAAATTTTGGCTACCAAAAATTAACAAGTTTAGTACTTGGTAGTCTATGATTGTTCATAGCCACCTGCAATAGACTGACACCAAGTTAATTCATCTGATTCTTGTACTCTGATATTGTTCAGAACTCAAACAGTAACATCTTTTCTAAGCTTCTTGTAGATACTGCCATCTCGAGTTTGCAAAGAATTTTCTTTAGTTGCAATCTTCCATGATCTCAAGAACTATTGTTCACTCTTATGCCAAAGGGATCTGAGAGGCAACTGGGAAAGCCAGGACTCAGTGCCAGAGGATTTAGTGGATTGAGAAACATTTGTGTCAGCAACAGCTTCATGCCAAAACTTTAGAACATAAAGACTCTCCTCCTCAGTGCATCTCTTCAAGACGACGCGCGATGCATACCCCTTCTCGCCCATCAGATGGCATATATCCAAAGGATCATTGTCTTCAAGGGCTACAATGTATAGACACCCTCTTTCTGATAGCAGGTCGTGCACGGCAGGAAGAATCCGATCTATCACTTGGCGTCCGTTCATTCCCCCGGCCCAAGATGAAGCAATTCCCTTGCACCCGATTTCTTCCTCGGGTGTTGGCACATAAGGAGGATTCACAACCACCACATCGACCATACCAGCCAGACGTTTCTCAAGACCTGACACAATATCAGTAGCAATGACATCTGCATGCATGCCATGGGCTTCAAGGGTTGCTTGAGTTGTTTCAACAGCATGTTGGTTTATGTCGGTTGCTAGGTACTGGACACTAGAACCTAGCTCACTGAGCATTATGGCTAGAGATGTGATGACATAACCACTGCCACATCCTACTTCGATGCATAATCTCGGTTGTAGCGTCAAGAGTTGTGCTCGATCAGAGAGCAGTGCATCAACAAGGGCAAAGGAATCGTCGCACGGTTCATAAACCTCTGGATGGCAGGCGACAAGCTGAATCTGTGCAGTGTTTTTTGCCATTCCTGATGAAGCATACAAGAGCAAGTTCTTGTCATGCAAACTTGCAAATAATAAACTGCTTTCTCTCATGAAAAAAGGATCAATAAGATAATTTTTTCCTTTAGACCTGTCAAAATAAAGTGCAATTAATAGATGCATGAATCAAAACAGTAGCGAGTACATGACACAGCAGAAACTGGATCTCTTGCTTACAAGTTACGACTGTATAGTGTTGCGCCCTGTCATCACTGTTTTGATAAATCAAGATAAAACACCAGTTTGCAATAGAGAAAGTCCAAAAGGTGCCAATCGCACCCACCCCACACTACCACTACAACCATGTGAGAATAATGGTTAGAATAAACATATAATTCCAGCATCTTTTTTTTTCTAAGATTCAGTAAAGCATATTACCAAGTTAGCAAGCATATACTTTGAACTTTTAAGAAATATGAAACTGCTATAATTAGACACAACAATCATCAAATTCAAACAAATGAGTCCAGCGAAAGAAGGAAAAAGAGAGAACTTTTAGCTAAATTCTCTATTTTTGGAGCCCAGATGCATTTATTTTGCCACCACTTATCCATCACCGCCCAATGTCAGAAACAGAAATACTGCACCCAGCATATTAGTATCTATTATTCACAAACTTATCGTTTCAAATTTAATCTTTAGCATCACATTTACCAAGGCATTCTTCACAAGCACATTTAACCTGTCACAGTAATCTTTAGCATCGCAGTTAGCAAGCTCACAAGCTCATTCTTCACAAATACATAGTGTGTAGTTCACAAAGTGATTAAAAGCTAATCTATTTGTGTTTTGGCTCCAAAAATACTAACTGCTTCTCTCATTTGTTAACTCATAAAGCTAATCTATTTGGAGAAATTGTTTTGTTTCTCATTACTGGAAAAGTAAACAGATAATATTAGTGGTGATCCTCCATATAATAAGCTCTATTGATCAAAATGCAAATTTGAACCAAATTAGCGACAGCTATGAATATATTGAACCAAATTAGACCAGAAGAGTTGGCGTGGAAGACGGGGGATGCTTAGCCTAGGGTTTTTGGTAGAATGGCAGCTCGGTCGGAACTGCAGAAGGACTGGATGGCGGAGAGGAAGCTGGCGTATCTGTATCCGGACCTCCGGTGACTGGCGGCTCAGGCCTCCTTGTTGACCAGAGGCTCGGATTGCCCGGTTGAGAGGCAGCTGAGGCGCAGGCACGCAAAGATTGGTGACAGCAGGCAAGCGGCTAAGGCCTGAGGCGCTAGGCTCCGATGCACAGGCGAGGGCCAAAGGTGAGGTCTATTGTCGCGCGGTGAGGGGAGTTCGGGTATTGCCGAGTGGGGGGCTAATGTTATCTAAAGTAAGAATTTGTTTATGTTTCCAGCTGTGGCATTGCATCTGAGTAGAACAATGTTTGTTCTATACTACAAATTTTTAGTCAGCAAACACCAAATCACAAACAACTGAACAAGCCAGAGAATTCAGCGAGAGATGCTTGCTTAAACACACAAATTTGGTGACTACAATGCACAATCTCTGATAAATTCACTATTCTAAGAAAAAAAAATAAAAAGTAGACAAACAACACATGAAAAAGATGAAGCAAAAGCTCACACCTTTGTTTTTCCTGGAGAGCCCCTCCTCCTCCCCGTTCGTAGAGAGCTCCGAGACTTTCTCGTCCGCCGGCGGCGGCGGCGGCGGCCGTGGAGGGATCGGAGCTGTGAGGGTCGAGAGGGAGATAGATGGGGGCTATGCGTGCGACTCGGTGACGGCGTGGAGATGAGTCATGACTTTTAATAACTAATGAGGTCTGGGTTAGACCATTCTGTCCTCGCACCACTTCTATCCACTTCTCCTACTCGTATGCAAAAATCTCCACCAACCTAAACCCTCCTCCGCTTGCATGCTCCCATGGCCCTCGTCTCCAGCACCACCGTCGCCTCCTCCTCCTACCACTACGAATTCCCCTTCAGGAGCTTGCGGTGTTGGCACAGGCCGAGGAGCCGTGGCGGCACCAAGCTTGCGGTGTTGGCGCGGGCGGGTCCGCCGGTGGAGGCGGCGGCGGCGGTGGAGAGGGGCAAGCACTCGTACGAGGTGGAGTCGCTGATTGACCGGCTTAGCAACCTGCCCCCGCGGGGGTCCATCGCGCGCTGCCTCGAGACGGCGCGGCACCGGCTCACGCTGCAGGACTTCGCGGCGGTGTACCGCGAGTTCTCGCGGCGCGGCGACTGGCAGCGATCGGTGCGGCTGTTCAAGTACATGCAGCGCCAGTCGTGGTGCCGCCCCGACGAGCACATCCACGCCATCGTCATCGGCGTGCTCGGCCGCCAGGGCCCGGCGCTTCTCGACAAGTGCCTCGAGGTGTTCCACGACCTCCCCGCCGAGTCCCGCACCGCGCTCTCGTACACGTCACTCATCGCCGCCTACGCCCGCAACGCGCTCCACGAGGACGCCCGCGCGCTGCTCGACCAGATGAAGTCCACCGGCGTTGCGCCCACCGCCGCCACCTACAACACTGTGCTTGCCGCGTGTGCCCGCGCCACCAACCCGCCCGTCCCGTTCGACATGCTCCTCGGCCTCTTCGCCGAGATGCGCCATGACGCCTCCCCCGCCGTGCGCCCTGACCTGACCACCTACAACACTCTCCTCGCCGCGGCGGCAGCGCATTCCCTCCCCGACCAGTCTGAGATGCTGCTGCGCACCATGCTCGAAGCCGGCGTGTCCCCGGACACCGCGTCTTACCGTCACATTGTCGATGCGTTTGCCGGTGCCGGCGACCTCGCCCGTGTGACAGAGCTGTTCTCCGAGATGGCGGCCACGGGGCACACCCCGGATGCCTCCGCTTACCTTGGGCTCATGGAGGCCTATACGCGCACTGGCGCCACGAGTGAAGCTGTTGGTGTGCTCCGCCGGATGCAGGCTGATGGCTGCACGCCGACGGCCGCCACATACCGTGTCCTGCTCGACCTCTATGGGAGGCAGGGCAGGTTTGAGGGTGTGCGTGAGCTGTTCCGAGAGATGAAGGCGGCTGCAGCACCGGACACAGCCACATACAATGTGCTTGTCCGTGTGTTTGGGGACGGTGGCTTCTTCAAGGAGGTTGTGGAGCTCTTCCATGATATGCTTGCTACGGGTTTAGAGCCTGACATGGAGACTTGTGAAGGTGTCATGGCTGCGTGCGGCCGGGGTGGTCTTCATGAGGATGCAAGAGCAGTTCTTGACTATATGACCAGCAAAGGAGTGGTGCCTACTGCAAAGGCCTACACCGGACTTGTTGAGGCTCTTGGCCATGCAGCGATGTATGAGGTCAGTCCACAAACTCCAATATTTGGTGACATGACCCTCAAACCTCCCTTTTGTGATGAATGTTTTGTTTGTGCATTGTTTGGTATACAGGAGGCGTATGTTGCCTTCAACATGACGACTGAAATCGGTAGCTTGCCAAACATTGAGACTTACAATTCTCTTGCACACGCATTCGCCAGGGGTGGCCTCTTCAGGGAGGCTGAGGCAGTCTTTTCTAGGATGAACATTGCTGGCATTCAGAAAAACAAGGATTCATTTGATGCCCTCATTGAAGCAAATTGCCAGGGTGCACAATTGGATGATGCAGTGAAAGCATATATGGAGATGCGCAAGTCCAGGTGTAATCCAGATGAACGCTCCCTTGAGGGGGTACTCAATGCCTACTCCATAGCAGGCGTCATAGACGAGAGCAAAGAGCAGTTCCAAGAGCTTAAATCCAGAGTGACTGTGCCCAGTGTTATGGCATATTGCATGATGTTGTCGCTATATGCTAGGAATGACAGGTAATACTCAGGGAGATCTTACTGTCGTTGTTGCTTTCAAGAATTGTTCATTGTGCAAGTTCACAAACATTGAAATGGGCAAATAGGGTGTGCAGTTAGACCATCATGTGTCACTGGTTTTCTGTTCAAACTAACTGGCTATTTAGGGGGCAACAGGACTTGTTTCTTCAGTTAGCTATGCAAATGATCTTCTCTTTAGATGGCTAATCAAAGTTTAAACAAGCCACTGGGATGTAAGTTGCAAAGTTGAGCTATCAACTGACTGCCTCTAAACAAGACATTCATGGAAGCACCCTTTTCAAATAGGAGATTTCTTCTACAAGGATCAAAAGTCTATACTTTTTCTTTATCTCTTTATTATTTTCATTTCCTCAAGCTCAAATAATTTTCTGTTGTCTTCTTAGCTGAAATCACTGTGTCATCAGCTCTCTTGCTACAATGTGTCAAAATTATATGGTCTTTCTTTTTTAATTTCCTCAGGCCCAAATATATTTATATGTTGTCTCCTTAGCTGACTTGCATAATTCTGGCACCGTCGACATTATACAAGGCCAGAACAAAATGCTCTGTATGCATGTATACTTGTGCTTATTAGAAGTCATCAAATATGTTGTTTTTTTCATGTATATTTATTTGTGTGACACTCATAAGTTCACTGCTGATAACAAATTTCCAAAACCCTTCAAATGTGATAGGACTTCATAACATCAATTTTCATTTTCAGGTGGACTGATGCTTATGATCTGTTGGAAGAAATGAAAACAAACCGTGCTAGTAGTACACATCAAGTGATTGCTTCCATGATCAAAGGGGAGTATGATGATAGCTCCAACTGGCAGATGGTTGAATACGTCCTTGACAACTGTAATCTGGAAGGTTGTGATTATAGTTTACGATTTTATAATGCTCTTCTTGATGTGCTTTGGTGGTTCGGCCAGAAGGCTCGAGCTGCAAGAGTTCTGGATCAAGCAGTAAAATATGGACATTTTCCTGAATTATTTCGTGACAGCAAGCTGGTCTGGTCTGTGGATGTACATAGGTAATGTTATATGTCATTTGCAGTCTCCTTTTTTCCTTTTTACTGACCCCGTTTTCTATTTGTCAGGCTTTATTTAAGTTTGTTTGCATTTCAGGATGTCTGTAGGTGGAGCACTAGTGGCTGTGTCAGCATGGCTCAATAAACTATATGACAGACTAAAAGGAGATCTTCCCCAGTTGGCTTCTGTTGTTATATTGTAAGCTAGCAACCTAAACTTAGACGTTTCTTTCAAACTAAACTGTGTGTTCTATTGTTAAACTGTGGTTTATTTTTGAATTGATTGAAATTGGTCAGTTTGATTGGTGTGTTACAAAAAATTAATAGATGTCATTGCTATAGACAGTATAACTGGAACATGATGTGAGAACAAATTTTAAGCGCAGATGTATGTCTTCAAAACAAAAGGAACTCTGGGTAGGAATTATTTCATATTCTTCTAATAGATCAGTATGCTACTGATTATATTTTATATTTTCACTTGCAAAGAGTACTATCTTTTACTGATAATATCCTTAGAATATTTTTTCTTCCGCTTTGGTCTGACAGTTATTTGCTTACCAGGAGGGGAGAAATGGAGAAAAGCACGATTACAAGAGGACTACCAATTGGAAAAGTTGTCTATTCTTTACTAAACGATATGTTGTCATCATCCTTTCATTTTCCGAAATGGAATAAGGGGCGAATCATCTGCCTGAAGTCCCAATTGAAAAAGCTGCAATCGGCCATTTTAGATCCCTCAAATGGAGCTACCATGGCTGGTTTTGTCCCCATGACAAACTCACTGTTGCCATCTCCTGGTTCCAAAGTGTATACCAGGGAGGCCCCAATTGCAAATGACACCAGCCATTTAACCGACAAAACATTGCTGACGGAAGAAAAGGAGTCAGAACTGCTTGCATTGTGAATTTTCAGGAGTTGCTATACACGCAGTGATGTTATCTGGCAGAACAACTTGCTGCAATTTGAACACACTGCCAGAGAAGAAGATTCAGATTTGCAATGGCCATACCCGTTTGCAGTGAGCTATGATGTGCTTTAGTCATATGCCGTAAATATTACTGCAAATCTTCACATCTTGCCCGGAATCAGTGCAAATCTGAGAGCCCTTCGTTCCTACTAACTTGACCAACAATGCAGGACTTCAAATTGCATTTTTAGGGTTTAACTAGGATAATCAGATTATGTATGTCGTCAGATGTCAATTGCTCAATTGTTGTACATTGCCATCTCGTGCGTGCCACGGGACGAACCTCATTTAGTTTCACTTGATGCAACCATGTTACGTTACAGTCTCGTTCTCCTGGTAGGTCAAGTGTGAGATGTCAAGCGTTGATATTCTGATGGAAATAATGTCACTGTGATGTACTATGATTCTTACAGGATTTATTTCCGTGCCGGATCTTCCCCTGCATAGTTGCCATTCCAAAATCTTATCAGGGTGTATGATGCCGATGCTTACAAAACGTCTTCTAATTTACATTTAAAGCATAGCGCATTGTACATCTGGTGCTTTTTGAGAGTCTTCAGTTTGCGTCCTCGTCGAAATGTCTATCTTCCAAGCATGTTTTAGATTTGACAGGAATATCGGGAATTTTTGCTAACCAATATATTTTTAATTTGATTTGTTTAGTTGGTATTTTGATGATAAACTAACTAGTCATATCTAGTTTTTTCAAGTTATAAGTATGATTCATTCCAATAATTAGTGAGGCACCCGCGCGTTGTCGAGGGAAAGCCTCCGGGATGAACGTGAAGAGGACAGCAGGTGTGAGCAGCGAAGCTGGTCTGCTGGACGACCAAAATCCACCGTGCAGAGCCCCAGATGGTCATGGTCGAAAGCGGCGGGGAGCAGTGCGGAGGCAGCAATGGTCGCGGTGCAAAGTTGTGGCTGTGAAAACTCGTCGAAGGATGGTAGTGGTCGAAAGAAACGACGACTAACAGGGAGGCAGTAATGGTCGCAGCGCAAAATTGTAATAATCGAAGCCCATGGACTCGCTGACCAAAACCCGCCGTGTGGTCGATGGAGTTGTCGTGGTTGACGTAGATGTCGTGGTAGTTGTGGTCGACATAGTTGTCGTGGTAGTAGTGGTTGAAGCCGCCTTCGGTCGATAGGACGTAGCTGTGGAGGAGGTCGAAGGTCGAGTCGTCGACTGGGTTGTCGAAGAAGAAGAAGTGGTCGTCATGGCGCAATGCGATGCGGATTCCATAAAGAGCATATTTTACACAATTAGATAGTAGAAAAACATTCAAAGAAAGTAAGAGAAACAACCTATAGAAAAGAAACATTTATTTTAAAAAAAAAAAGAAGAAAAGGCATGCAACAAATGACAATAAAGAGCAAAATCTGAAAGACAAATTTGAGGCATATTATTGAATACTTGATTGACAAATTGTTTTGAATGTGTAAGGGAGAATTAGTAATAAAAGAATTTACTTCCTGACTCACTGGATAACCTACAAAATGATTGCACAAGTTTCGCGACACACAAACTTTGCACCTTTTCATCCCCAACCTTAAAAAGAAGAGAACAACAATAAGCATTTATAAATGACTTGCCATAATACCAAGGAAATATAGTTTTACAAGTGATATTTCATATTTCAATGTGCTTCCATACTCATCTTGCCTGCACCTACTAGTGGAACACCACCAGTGACTCAGAATCAACAAAAAGATCATGGTTTGGCAAAGCCCAAAACATAATGGCGTGAATACTACTAACCACCAACTACTGATTAAAGAGAGCGCGTTAGTGCAAGCACGTGTGTGTCTGTGATTTCGTTAATATAGTGAAACATTGAGAGATTGCTCATCCATCAAATAAGTGATTCAAATTGCCACATGTAGCTATTTGGCAGGAAGTTAAACCCCTTCCATTCCGCTTCCTATATAGTAAGATTATCATAGACAACAAGAAAAATTTAGATATCTACAAAAATTATACAAGACTTTATGGCTCTGTATAAACTACCGCAATATGCATTGTATATTGTGAAACAGGAAAATGAATCTTGCTATAATTATGAAGAGCAAGTAACATATATCTCGATAATTTTTTTCTAGATCCGATAATCACTTGATTGATTCATGCAGTGGTAAGGGTATACCAAGACATTAAACAATAGGGCACTTGTCCATAAAGGAAATGGTAAAATAGATGGTTGTGTACTTACTGTCTCCAGCTTTGCATTGAGCTCCTGCATCACTAGCCATAGTTTCCAAAACTGCTCTCTTGCTATTTCATGCCTTAATATCCTTCTTGAGTTTGTCAATGTGGAAGAGACGAGATGAGCAAATACAAACCTCCAAATGCAGCAATGTAACAATTCATAAAACACCATCTTCCCTACCTGCTTCTCAAGCTCAGCAGCCCGAGCATTAGCCTTGTTTGCCTGTTCCTCTGCAGCTACAAGCCCCTTTTCCTGTATATGCATTAGTGAAAGGGTCATGATTACATCAAAGACCTCAAAAAAATGCTCTAGAGGTACAACTGAGTCACTAGAGACCGTACTTGCAGCGAAGCTATCTCCCTCTGTAGAGTAGCAATCTTCTGTGACCTCCTCAATAACTTTTTCCAGCTTCACGACACCATCATCCTTGCTCTTCAACTCCTTGGTTTGCTCTGTGATGTTTGACTCTAAAGAACAAAAACAATCAAAATCCTCTCTAGTTAAGTATGGGATTTAAGAAGACTTTGACAGTATAAATTTCACTAGAAATTGACATGACCTGTGTCATCAGCTACCCTAACATGAGATACAATCATAACTATCAACTTCAAAATGATCAGTGGCTTAAGACTAATGACATTATAATCAGGTTCCAGATTTCGCGGTGAGTTCCAGTTAATCTAAAAAGTACGGCAAATCTTAATGAAAAATCTTGAATTTTGGAGCAAAACGCAGCTCAATTCATCATCCAAACACCAAATCAGCAGGAAGAGTAGGTGCAGGATGTTATTCTCTTGTTTGAAAATCTCTTGAACTTCAGATGAGAAGTTTCTAATTGCCTTGATTTTTCTCAGAAGATAGCTTCAGGTGCCACGATCTTTGTTAATAATTCTTTCTCATTATCTCATAAGATTCTTGCATCAACTGTTGGCATCACTCCTTTCTGCCACACATCTCTTGCTGGTTTCCATTTTGAGGAGGAGCTTGTGCAATTGCTAAAGATCAAGGACACCATGAGGCGCCCACATATTGCAATAGTAAATCATTAGTCTTTGTTTTCTTTACAGTGTATACATGATTGAAAGGAATACTACAAGAGTTATCTATCAAGAATCGTCGTGTTTAGTTTCAACTCATCCATTGCTTTTGTTGGAAGTAAAATGGCAATTGTAGTTTCTGTATTTGTCTATAGAAAAAGGGGAAAATGCATACAAGGGAAATATTTTACTGCAAGTAATTTTATTCGTGATAAAATGCTAGGCTATTCTCTGTATTTTGAAGTTGTCAAGAAAAGTTGATTTGGCCTGTTAAGTGCACACATGGGCAACATGGCAACCACATTTTTCTTTCCCTATTCTTTGCAAATGATTGGTCTCTGAACTTATACAACTGGTACTAATATGCTTCATATGTAAGCTTATAGAATTATTGGCTTTTCTATATCATATCAAAGCATTGGAGCTAAACTTCTCTTAGAGGTTAAAGAAAGGTAATTTTTTGTACTGTACACTTTAGTTGTCTCAGGATGACTGAAACTTTGTAGCTATTTAGAGAGAGAGAGACCTAGAGGAGGGCCGCTACGCCTGACTCCACCTGGGTGAGGTTGACGAGCAGTATGACGAGGCTGCGCGCGAGACCAGGCTGCTCGCCGCCGCGCCTAGCCATCATGTCCATGGCGGCGTCCACGCCACTAAGCGTGACAAGGTGCGCGGCCAGCGCCGCGTCTTGGCTCAGGTTGACGAGCGCGTTCGCCGCCGCCCCGCCCGCGCCTCCTCCAGCGGAGGCCGGAAGCCAGAGAAGTGCCGGAAGCGCACAGTCGGTGCTCGCCGAGAGGGCGCGGAGGCCGTTGTCGCCGCGGCGGCGCGGATCCGGCGAGGCATGCTATTACCGCGGTGGCGCGAATCCGGCGAGGCATGCGATGAGGCCACGATCCAGGCGGGAGGAGTTGCGGCGGCGACGGTTTTGGGGACGGCGCCAAGCGGATGTAGGTTTTGGGGACGCATCCGCCACAAAAAACGGACACGCGGTCGATGGGGCAATAGTGGGCGGCGGAGGCATGGACGCACACACGCAGAACCATCCGAACGGGTAAACAGACCGATCGAACAGAGACGAAAAAACGACGACGTGGCTGAAACAAGACGCAGATGGGATGAACAGGATCAACGTAGTGGGATCAATATTATAAGTATTATAGATATCATGAATCAAACAATTTCTATATTCTAGATTAAATATTTTTTTTGACAAGCACGCACAGGAACACTAATGAAAAAAAAAATTTGAAGACTACAAAAATGTTGGAGCTCGTGGTTTGTACAAACTGACTCGCACCATAGTGCTCCCGCAGACGCACGAAAGCGGCTTCCCTACTGCAGCAAGAGGCAATTGAAGGGACCGAACCGGGCGGGCGGAGATGGATACGGAGGCGGCGGCGGCGAAGCAGGCGAAGGAGTCGTTGGAGCTGGCCTTCCAAATGTCGCAGATCCTGGACACCGGCCTAGATCGCCACACCCTCTCGCTTCTTATGGCGCTCTGCGACCGCGGCGCCAACCCCGAAGCCCTCGCCGCTCTCGTCCGCGAGCTCTCCTCCGCCCCTCCGCCCCCCTCCTCCACCGCCACCCCCAACGCCCCCGCACCATCCACCACCACGGCTACCTCGCTGTTCCCCTCCGGCCTTCGCCAACTCTAGGGTTTTTTTTGTCTCCCTTTCTCCCCTGGTGAGCTCACTTGTCACTTCACCCCTGATCTGTACCTAGGTGACGTAAATGCAGCATTTCCATTCAGTAATCGTGTCTTTCTACTGTGTAATGAAGCGGGGATGGACACGCATGTGTAACAAGATAATGCAGGGTTGTAGAACTTGGGTTTGCTTCATAGAAATTGAGATCAAAACACACCAAGTGGAATTAGGGAATGGAACCACTTCAATATGATGTTGAATCATAAATGTGAAGAAAGACACTATTATTGTCGATAATTATTGTCAAGATGGTTAACAGTAGGATTCCAAACACAATTTTTTATATTTGGGACGCCTAAGGATATGCTTCAATTCTGCATTTTTTTTTTTGATAAATTCAATTCTGCATTTTTAGAAAAGAGATGTGATGTAAACTGTTGCACAGCCTGGGTATGGTCGCTTCTTTATATCTTTGTCAGTTTGCACTTTTTTACAAATCTAAGTGTAGTGCGTTACTTCATTTTTTTTTATCTCGGTCTGTATAAAATTAGTGAAGAGAACCCTTTAAAATCTTAAGAGGCTTGATTGCCTCCTGGTTTATGAACTGATTCTAAGTTTTAGGGATATTTCGGAAGCTCCCTGAGATACAAGTAAGGCAACTTCAACTTATATGTGCCCATCAAGTTAGCTTATTGTTCTTGAATAATTGATTAGATATAAAGGTGATACCTAAAAACTGTAGTTCGACAAGATTGTTTGTTGCTGTATTTAGATGTCGTTAACTGATAGATTCATTACTTTGAGTATGTAATGTACCTGGTTGTCACAGCATGAAGCACTATAAACTTTGTCAAGAACTCAGGATTTTAGGGACAGCTACATTCCTTGCCAATGATGTATATGGATTTGCTTTCTCTGTGCACCATTTGGTTTTATTTTCTGATGTTGGGTAACCATAATTATCTTTTATTGTCAAGTAGTTGAACTGTTTACCTTGGAATCTAAGTATAGTTGCATTTCTCGACCAATACAAGTGCTAAGTGCTAACTATGGACCTTTAGATTGTTATTATTCAGAAATGGACAAAATCTTACAGTTTTGATGCCATCAAACTAACAACCCTAACAATGACTTGACTAAAGTCATGAATTGTTAACGTATTTCATTCATCCTGGTCAAACTGACTGCAGTATTTTGAATTGTAGATGGCGTCCAAGCACCATCTGTGGCACCTTTTGTTTTTGCTGTCATTTCATGATTTTCGCGCAACTTGTGTTACTCTGGCTTTATCCATCAGATGTAATAAAAACACAAATCTTTTTCTGCTATTTCATTGACAAGTTCTATTGGCATCCTTTCGTTAGATACTTTACTGGATGTGATTCCAAATCTTTTCTTGGATGTTTTTTCTTTAAATTATTTTTCTTGACTTTGCACTGAAGCAAGTCTTGAGTACTGGAAGGAACTGATGTGCTCAATTTGAAGCCAGAGAAACTAAAAATATAGGCTCTTAGAGACGATATACCCTTTAGATAACGTTTGTGATGTTATGGTGGTCATTTCCACAAGAAAGCTGTGGTTGATGGAATTATTGGTATTGGCGTGAGATTTGTTTGAGTTGTACGCAAGTTTTTTCATTTATCATAAGAGATTATTTGCCACCGGTTGTATATTGAGTTATCTGACTTGTCTTCTCTCTTTTGTTGATTGACCTGGTTTTGGCAATATTGCCTCGTCGTGTCATGTGCTCATCCAACAATCATCGCATTTAGACATCCATATTATTGTCATTTTCAGGTAACGTGCAACGGTTATGAAGAGAATGACATTTTCATGGTGCTCTTCAATTCAGCGTGTCTTGCCCAAGCTTCTAAATCGCGGTTCACGGTCCCTCGTGGTGAGGGATAGAAAAAAATTATCACAAAAACTATCTTACACATTGCGGTTCACTAGACATATATTTTTTTTATTATTTCATGTATGAATTAATATAAAATTAATATGTAATTTTTTTACTAGTTAGTAAGAAACTAAAATATTATAGTAAAGAATATTATTGAGTAGGATATATGTCTATTTATAATCATATAGATTAGTATATACTTTTGATTCGAGCTATTTATGCTAAGATCTTGTTTGAGAGGGTTGAGTTTTTTTGAAAAGCAGTTGCTGACTAACTGTTTTGAGAAGTAGTTGATGGATGGTTTAGGTTTAAGTCATAAGCTGTTGTGGAAATTGGATGTTTAGGAAAACTTAAGTTTAAAACTGAGACAAGTTTAAGTTAAACTCCTCAAACGGGACTTAAGTATCATGTGAAAATGATCAATTTTATGTTGAACTCTAAGTTATTATGTTTCTTCTTTAAATTAAAATAACTTTCAGGGTATATCGATCAAATATGGAACTATGTAAGATTTATGAGATATATTAAAATTTAAGAGTAAATATTGTGATAATGTAAATGAGTCATGCAAAATATAAGAGAAATCATTTATATCATTGTAGAAATTTAGAGTTTAATTGATATTTAATATTTGTAGGAGTCAAATTAATTAAATTTAAATATAATAAATATGAGAATTGAAGAAGACTATAAAGAATATAGAAGCAATGTTTTAGAAATTCAAAAGAAATTAACTTATGAAGTATAGTAGATAGTTATATAGCCATCGCGACTACAAAAATAGTGGATTTAGCGGTCTATAGTGGTTGTAGTTATGTTTATAGAATTTTGTTTACTTGTGTAATATTTTATGTCAAAAAAATAAAAACTACAGCGGAGTTATGTTAGGCTATTTAAAACAGTGGTCTTACCATTGTTGTCTCTTATATTATCCTGCTACATCGCTTTACATTTGTTTTGAGCGCATGTCCGATCGAGCTAGGCGCAAGCCAAGCATAAGAAATGCCTCAATCTGACCGAGCTGATTGAGCTCTAAAGGTCACGGGCGAAAAAAAAGTTTTATGACATGGTGTCAAAAAAGATAATGGGATCCAATATGTAATTTATAGTTGAAATTTGGTCATAATTATATAGTAGAATACAAATGTATTATATTATTCATACATATAATATAATAGATGAAAAGAGTCTTATGCTTCTTATTGTGAGAGAAATTTATTTTTATAAATGATATTATTTATCATATTAATGGTAAACACCCCCACCAATCTGACCATAGCCCTACCCCAACCAAACGCCGTCCTGAACACCACCACCACACAAACATGGACTGATGGACACACCTCGACAAAATACTACTAAAACAATATGTGATGTGAGTGCCCACGGATGGCCGTTGAACAGGGAAAATTTGAGGCAAACAACAAATTAGGCTGGCCTCGCCCGAGCCCGAGTCCGACCCAGCCCGTTTGGGCTTTTATGGTCCAACTCACATGACAAGATTTCTCCTGTAAGTCTGTCGGCCAGGATAGTGCGGTCAGGCGACGCGAGTCGAGGTCGTCGAAGATGTCGCAGAAGCGGCAGCCGGAGGAGAAGGAGGCCTCGCGGGGCGGCCCGGCCGAGTCAGACGGCAGCTCTTCCCCGCCCCACTGCCGTGCCGAGGCCAAGCGCCAGAAGGTCCCCGCCCTCCGCAAGTCTGCCCCCTCCCCTCCCCCTCCATCTCAAAAAACCCTTGTTTCGCATTTCTCTTTATCTCTGA
Source organism: Pharus latifolius (assembly GCA_019359835.1). NCBI lineage: Eukaryota > Viridiplantae > Streptophyta > Magnoliopsida > Poales > Poaceae > Pharus > Pharus latifolius. The sequence goes on along the minus strand of CM033321.1, from coordinate 92,584,765 downwards.
TTAGATGATGGTGGATTTCGTTAGGGTGATCATGGAGGTGATACGGAAGACCACCATCGAGAAGATGTTCATGGCAATCGAGCCCCTCATCCGTAGAGTGGTGAGACCTCTTATCAATTTGCCTGCTCCTATTTGATATGATTCGATAATCTTTTAATCTCTTCCTCCTCTGGGACTTGGTGGGAGTTCAAGTTTTGTGTTGGTTGCGTGGTTTCCAACTTTACCCTAGTTAATAGTTTTATGCGTGATGCATAAGCATAGCACGATCGCAAGTTCAATTGTGTATCTGATGTGTCTGACAAATTGCTTTGATCAAATTTTAATCTTCTGCAAGCCTTTGAACAACTGCAGACGGCTTTGGGAAGGAAAACTATCAGGTGGTTCTCCATTTCAGCCTTAATTAGGGATTCAATTGGAAAAGGTTAATTTGCACAGCTTATAGTTTAGCAAACATATGTGTACATGGGTCCTAATTTCACAGTCACACCAGCACTGTGGGAACCTGAGAACCATGCTCCATCAGAACTTTTGGAAAGAAATTTGGGTTATAAAACAGCACTCCAAACCGATGGGACAACACTGGGGCAGCCAGGGACACAGTTATCTCTCTTAATTGAAAATCACATCTACCTAATTGGATCAGATAGGAGTATCAACAATTCAGAATTATACTTTAGCTAGGGTTGTCTCTGACCGTGTGATCTTTTTAAATCGTAGACTATTTACTGTTAATGTTAATATTTTATTCAATTCTTTTTAGGTCAAAGAAGAAATTGAGTTGGCATTTGCAAATCATTTCACTATGGTGACAAGGTATGGCATTATAACTCTATTTTGCCAATCATCATGGTATTGTTTTTATTTCAATGGTTAGTGGTGCATTTGTATGTTTTTGTCAATGTATGGGTTTTTGAACTAATGCTGTTTTCTTTAACCACTTCATATCTCACTTTGCATGTAACAAGTGGGAAGGACATTGTTCTATCTACATCGAAGAACTTGCAGCTGCAGTTCATGACTAAACTTTCTCTTCCAATTTTCACTGGCTCCAAGATTGAAGGCGAGAGCTCTTCATCCATAACTATTGCTCTATTAGATGCATTGACCAAGGAAGTTGTTGCACCAGGCAATGAGCGTGTAATAAAAGTTGAAATAGTTGTTCTTGAGGGAGATTTTGAAAGTGGTGAAGACAATAATTGGACAGCTGAGGAATTTAACAGTAACATTGTTAGAGAAAGGGAAGGTAAACGTTCACTGCTTTCTGGAGATCTTCTTGTTGAACTTACGGAAGGTATCGGTACAGTTGGGGAGTTGACATTCACAGATAACTCTAGCTGGACACGCAGCCGAAAATTCAGGTTAGGTGCAAGAACTGTGGATGGTTGCTTTAATGGCATAAGAGTACGGGAAGCAAAAACTGAATCATTTGTGGTAAAGGATCATCGTGGAGAATGTGAGTTCATGCATTTGATTTGTATTATTAATCCTGTAAATGATGCTTTTACTTTATTTTCTCGCCTGAACTTGTGCTAGCTTTCTCAACTATTTTTTGAGCTGACAATTAAATTTGAGAATCACACATACAAATATAAAGAAGTCCATGATCATTAGCTCTTGTGTTCCATTCTTCTTTAGCAAAATGTTCAGATGTGCAATTGCATAGTTACATTTACTTTAAATTCAGATTTCAGAACATCATAGCAAGTATTTTGTATAAAAGTTTTAGGACCTTACCTGTAATTCAAAAGGATGTTGCTTCATGATGGGAGAGAAAACAGAAAAGGAGAAAATATAAGAGCTAGGTACTGGTACATGTTTGAAGCAGCTCAAATTATTGTAAGCAGACAAAGAAGATGAAGCCTGATAGCTAGTGATACTTTTGAATAGAAGATGGAAGATAATTGATTCAACATTAGATGATAGTACAGGAACAAATAAGATTGATTCAAGCAAAATATGTGTACATGTTATTGAATTTTGAATTATTTCTTTTACAAATATTGATTCATTATATTGCAGATTCACAGTAAGGTTGCACAGAAGCAATTTTAAGGATAATCACCAAATACAAGATGATATATATTTCCTTACTAAAGGATTTTGTCCTTACTAGTCTTATTAAATTATTGCCTCATCTACTCCTTGGTTAATTTTGTTAAAATATCTTTCCTTTACTAAAGTACTTTTGCTTTACCAGTCATTAAATCGTTGGATTTGTCTACTTCCCTCCTTGGTTAACTTGGTTTAAGTTGAAATGAAACCTTTTTGTTTGTGCCTTGGCTGTGTTGCCTCAAGTATCCAATACCAAAGTGCATGAAGTAGTTTCTCTCATTTGTTTTTCACCTGCTCCCCAGTGTACAAGAAACATCACCCGCCATTGCTTGAAGATGAGGTTTGGCGCTTGGAGAAGATTGGCAAGGATGGTGCTTTTCACAAGCGTTTGAACAGAAATAACATCAATACCGTCAAGGATTTCCTTACCTTATTGAATCTTGATGCTCCAAGACTTCGAAATGTATTATCCCTGTCTACAGTTCTACTTCCGCATTCTTTCTGAAATTTACTTTCGCATTCTGCCCAAAGTTACTTATATGTTTATATTAACTGCAACTGTGAGCCTTCTATTGGTCTGCTGAGAAGCAAGAAATCTGAAACCATGACACTACATATATGTTAGGATTCCTCATTTTATATGAAGAAAATGTTTTCCTTGTGGTAAAGCTTTGTTATGTTAAACTGAGGTCTAATCTTTCCTTCTGCAAAACTGGTCTCATTTCTGTATTGCTATCTATAGCCTGATTGCGCAGATTAGATGTTAGCATGTTACAAAGGATGCGGATATTAGGCTGTGTCATGTCATCAAAGGCATGTTAATAATTTGATATTAACCCAATATATGTTTATGCAAATTATGCAGATATTAGGTGGAGGTATGTCAACAAAGATGTGGGAGGCCACTGTTGAGCATGCTAAGACATGTCTTATAACTGACAAGATGCATGTTTACCGGCCAGACTGTCTAAGTAAAACTGGTGTTGTGTTCAATGTTGTTGGAGAAGTGAAAGGGTTAATATCTGAGCAGAAATTTGTTCCTATTGATGATGTTGCGGAGAAGGAAAAGGTATTCAACATTTGTTCCCTTTGTTTGTTACTCAAATGAACAAGTTCACTTCTTTTATTTTCTCCCTTTTGCTGTTTAGATCTTGACTCTTTTGTTTTAGGCTGATGCACATGCGGCTGTGAAGCAAGCATATGAGCATCGGAATGATATCTTTACCTGTGACAAGGAAACACTTGTGGAAGATTGTCGACAGCTCTTGAATCAAAGATCTCCATCTTTGCATGTAAATGAATATAGCCAATGCCCTACCCAAGTTACAACTGAGGGCTTTGATTTAAACCATTCAGACATACCATCACCGGGGATTTTCTCTATTGATGCCTCAAGAACCTTGGATGCTTGTGCACTGGAAATTGCAGAGTGTAATGAAAATCGATTTCAGCCAGGGATGCACCCACTTGGTGGCTTTGAACCATCTGAAGAATCACTGGCATTGGGCAAGTTCTCCAATTCTTTGGTTTATGAGGAATGCTGCAGTCAACCCTCATTCAGCGAAGACTATTATCCTTGTAGGGATCCCAGCATATCCTTTGATACACAAGATCTTGGTGCTGCACTAAAAGGCTTCATCGCAACGATATCAAGGCCCAGGTACAGAGGATGGAGGACATTGTCCTGTGTTTTATGGTTGATATTCTACACCAAGAAAATTGTTGCTCGGAAGAGAAAGAAACCGGGGAAATGACTATATTTGTTGAGAAGGTTATCTCTATGTTTGCTTAATTAAATTATGAAGTATAAGTGGAGAAAAGGAAAGCATGTACATATGAGCTATTATATTTTTCACTTTTCAGGCGCAGATCGCAAGCTATGCTGGTTTTTCTGCTGTAAATGATAGTTTTAACTGGCAAGGGTTTTGATGTGAGCCTGTAAATAATAATCAGATGAGATCTAGTGACGTGTGCATAATTCGTAAATATTAATGATGCTTTGAGCAAGTTCGATTAATAATTTAATTAGCTGTTATTTTTATACGTCTGTACTAGAGGGTGTGAAATGAAGGCAGACATGTGGTCGTAGACTTTTTGTGGTTGTCCCTGTATATTACGAACTACCTTGAATGCACAGCGTAAAGCTGTTTGTAGAAATTTGGAGAAAGAAATACAGTTGAGTGGTGACATAAATTGTGTCAAGGAACTTAATAATAATGCTTGTTTGTTTGTGAATGTTTGGCTTTAGCATTGACGAGTCATTTTTTCTTTACTAGTAGTATCATCTTTCTCCTTTCTTTCACCAAAACACACTGGTGGTCTGCCAACTTAAGGTTATAGTCACTTTGTTTAAAGCTGGTCGGTCAATTCCTTGGGGGCAAAATATATCTTTGCAGATTAAAAAAAAGAAAAAAAGATAGAAGGAAACAATAGGAGGTTCCCTAGATCCTTTCCTTGCATCTATCGCCTTTCCTTTTTTCCTATGTCTTTTTTTCCAAGCCAGCCGTGTGGGATCCCAGGTATATCAAGTCTCCATGGGCCCCCGCTCATTATCACTCTTCTTGACTCGAATGAATTCTTCTCCCGACAAATTTCATAACACCCGCTGATCTGATCGGTGAGTCCAACATTGGAAGTAGAATTCAAGAAACCGATCCTGACTTTAGATTGTTCTTTTTTGGGAAATAAAATTCAGATAATTTGGGACCTATATGTAATATTGAAAGAGTAGTAGGCGTACCCTTAAAACAAGGACACCATCACGTTTCAAAAAATAGAAGAGCGTGCCGTTCGGTTTTTTTCGGCGAGCCATCTTAACAAACGGACACATAATACCACTAAATAGTTAACCCTGCAGGGACGCAGAGGAACACAGCCACTCGACTAAAGTAACACAAGAAACCAAAGAGAAAAAAGCAGAGCAAAACGTGCGACGAGTCAAGAACTCAACACTAGTTGGTGAGGGGAGACAGACAGACAGAGAGAGAGTAGGCTACTTTTGCTTTATTCTATCGCACACCCTTTGATCTGTGTCTGTGACTCACCACTGTGTCAGTGTGAGCTTTGTGTTTGTGTTGTGCTGTGTGCCTCCCCACTCCACTGACCGCGGTGGTGGGTTTCACATCTCGAGGCAGCATTGTGGCATTTCATACGGTGCGAGGAGGAGGAGTGAGGTACCCGGGAGCGATGGCCGCGCCGCCGCCGAAGCAGGAGGAGCTGCAGGCGCACCCGGTGAAGGACCAGCTGCCCGCCGTCTCCTACTGCCTCAACAGCCCACCCCCCTGGCGTAACTCACCTGACCTCTCGATCTTTCTCTCCTGCGTTCTTGGTTACCGTTATGTTCAAATGTGCGAGCTTTTCTTGGATCATTTCGGTCTCCATCCAACTGAAGCATTTCTTTGTTTCTGTGTATGTGTGTGTTTGCACTGCAGCTGAAGCCATCCTTCTGGGCTTCCAGCACTACTTGGTCATGCTTGGCACCACCGTCATCATCCCCACGGCGCTTGTCCCCCAGATGGGCGGCGGCAATGTATGCTTGTTCTTTTACACACATCCATCCCATTTGCAATGTTTGTATGATACATTGTGAGTTTGACACAAAAAAAGATTGTTTCTTGGTGATTCTTGAAGGAAGAGAAGGCCCGGGTGATCCAGACGATGCTGTTCGTCGCCGGGATTAACACGCTGCTTCAGAGCTTTCTCGGGACACGGTTGCCGGCGGTGATCGGGGGGTCCTACACCTTCGTCGCGCCGACTATATCAATAGTGCTCGCTGGCCGATACAACGGCATTGTCGATCCCCATGAGGTCTTCTTCACTTGCTTATTTTGTGGCTAATTATGTGATGTTTGTGGTTTTAATTGGTCTCTTAATGTGGAAGGTTATTCTTGCAGAAATTTGTGCGGATCATGCGTGGAACCCAGGGGGCCCTTATAGTGGCCTCCACGCTGCAGATAATTTTGGGGTTCAGTGGGCTGTGGCGCATTGTGGTCAGGTCAGTGTCCTCGGGTTCTAGTGCCAATAAGTGTACCTTTCTGATCACATTTGTGCTAATTCTTGTTTCTTGTAATGTTGTAGGGTGCTGAGCCCACTGTCGGCCACACCCCTGGTTGCTCTTGTCGGATTTGGACTCTATGAGTTTGGTTTCCCAAGTGTATGTCTTTCTTTGTCCCCCTGTATTTTGCAACAGTGCGATGTAAACATTAATTTGGTATTCAGGTTGCGAAATGCGTGGAGGTTGGTCTTCCGCAGATAATACTTCTTGTAGCTCTTTCTCAGGTATGGTGCATCTAGGTGAACATTTCATGATTTATTCCAATAGCTAAACCCATGTTAATATTGTGCACAATTTTGCAGTACATACCTAATCTGGTGCCCTTATTGGGGACTGCCTTTGAGCGGTTTGCTGTCATAATGTCTGCTGCCATTATATGGCTATATGCGTTCTTCTTGACTGTTGGTGGGGCATATAAGAATGCTTCTCCAAAAACCCAACTTCACTGCTGTACTGATCGATCAGGTCTTGTTGGGGGTGCTCCCTGGTAATATCATGCCATTTTTCTCCATCTCTATTTCCCATTTCCCTCTAACTAAAATGGTACATTTTGTAATTGAAATGGAAACCTAGACTATTAGATAGCTGCTTATGTGGTTGTGTGTTAATAGTTTCAAGGTCCAATTCTGATTAAACATATCATTGCTCTATGTTTTGCAGGATAAGTGTGCCCTATCCATTTCAATGGGGAGCACCAACATTCGATGCTGGGGAAGCTTTTGCAATGATGGCAGCTTCATTTGTTGCTCTTGTGGAGGTATTTTGGACAAATATATTATCTTTATGCAGGTGCATGTGTCGCTAGATAGTATGAAATAACTAATAGTTTCCCCACCGTAATGTAGTCTACTGGTGCTTTCATTGCGGTCTCACGGTACGCAAGTGCAACACCGTGCCCTCCTCCTGTTCTCAGTCGTGGCATTGGTTGGCAGGTATCGTCTTAATGTCCTTCATTTGCATATGGTGTATTTGAAGATTCACATGTCCAGGAAGTACCTTATTTGATTCGCTTGTTTGTGTACCATTCTAGGGAGTGGGTATTTTGCTGGATGGCCTATTCGGAACAGCTAATGGGTCTTCGGTATCTGTGTAAGGAGATTCTGAGATGACTGTTTGCACTTTAGTGTTTATTGTATGTATGACCTGAATGCTGTTGATTCTGAAACATTATGTATTGATCCTGGAACAGTGAAAATGCTGGGTTATTAGGTCTGACGCGTGTTGGTAGCAGACGAGTAGTGCAAATTTCTGCTGGATTTATGATATTCTTCTCTATTCTTGGTAAGCCCTATGATTGATATGATTATATACTCACTGGCGGTCATTGTATTCTTGTCCTCAGTAGATGCAGTTCTTAATCCGAGCTAATTCTGTTTCGCTTCTCCAGATAGATACATCATCATGTACACTAGCCGCCTATTTCTGGGTGATTGATCAGTTTTGTTTGTTTGACAACTCAGATTTGTAGATCTGATGATAGTCCCTCATAGGTTATGCTGCAAAATGAAAATATACTCTTGAAATCTAGGGGTTAACTAAGTTCTTTGTCTGAAAACATATAGTAAAATGATTCACATTATCCTTCTGCGCTCCAGGGAGTAATCATGAACCGTGTCTGATGATAGTTTATTTGTGCTGCGTTCACAGGAAAGTTTGGAGCAGTTTTTGCATCAATTCCAGCTCCTATAATTGCGGCTATATATTGCCTTCTTTTTGCATATGTTGGTAAGTGGTATAAACTGCATCTAAGGCAGTTGCATAACTTTTCTCTCATCCTAGTTGATATATCCTTACTTCTGTACAAACAGGTGTGGCGGGCCTTGGGTTCCTTCAGTTTTGCAACCTCAACAGTTTCCGAACAAAATTCATCCTGGGATTCTCAGTGTTCATGGGCTTGTCAGTCCCACAGCATTTCAATGAATACACATCTGTTGCAGGTTACGGTCCAGTGCATACGCATGCGAGATGGGTAAGAGTCAATTCAACTCAAATTTCACTCTTCAGTAATTGGGGACAACTAGTGGACTCACTTGTATCAAAAGCCAAGTTGACACACTTGTATACTAGTTTAGTGACTGAATAATGCTTGAAGCATGGTATACCACTGGAGCATGATATCTTAGTTTCTTCTAATAATTTTAGTACTTCCATATGCAAAGATTCAGAGATACCTCTACTGATGTTCCTCCTTTGCTCATGTCCAGTTCAATGATATCGTCAACGTGGCATTCTCATCAAAAGCGTTTGTCGCAGGCGTAGTAGCTTTTATCTTGGACAACACCCTGCACAGACACGACGGCACCGCCAGGAAGGACCGGGGATTCCATTTCTGGGACAGATTCAGGTCCTTCAAGACAGACCCACGCAGCGAGGAGTTCTATTCCCTGCCATTTAACCTCAACAAGTTCTTCCCATCATTCTGATTGTATGATTAGGAAGTAAAGAAATTTGTATGATTTAGGAACTAATTTCTGGCAATTCCATGATGTTGTCATGTTCCCCAGTGTTGTTCTTAATTCTGAATCTTACAGAGTTCGGTGTAAACAATTCTGAAAGAGGATTTTTTGGATGTATATTGGGTTGGATTAATCAACTAATTAAATCAATAAAGTCAAAATGTGTAGCTGTATGCTGTTAAGTGTTGGACCAATTCAAATCAATAAAATTGAACTCACATGCTGCTTGTAAATGGAAAGTTCAAGGCTACTAGAAATTTAGACCAATTCAGAGAATAGTTATTTAGATGCACATGGAAAATTTCACTTGTTTATTCCAACAATATAATTAGCTCATCATGTACTACTACACATGCATATAGAAGAAAAATAATTAAAAAAATGATAAATTGTGGAAACACGAGAATTTTTTTAAAAATTTTTTGAGTGTGAAGTTGACGTTGCCCTGCAATAGACATGAGAACATTTTTAATTTCAGATCATGAATAAAAATGGGGATCTCAGAAGACTTGCATAATCGAAGCAACTTTGTTAAAACTCGTTGACAAGTAGGCTCATTGGTATATGAATTTGCACATATTTCATAAAAAAATTGTTTCTACACAAAGTTTATTTTTTTCCATAAAAATGCATCAAATTAAAATTTCAAATTGCCAAAATTCTCTAATTAATTAATTATTTGTTTATTTACATTTTATTCCCCCGATAATTGCCCTCCCCGCTTCACACGCCCACTTCTTCGCCCGTTTCGGTTTCCTCATCATTGCCTTCTCCTCCCCCTCCCCCATTAATCTCCAATCTCCAACATCTCAGGTACAGGTGCTACAATTCTGTACAATTCTTGGTTCCTTGGTGCCATTCTTGATTCGATCCACCAATCCATTTGTGTTTTGTAATCTGATCTTTCTTCTTGGCTGGATCTTGCGAACGAAGGATTTTGTTCGAGTTCTTGCATGGTCATGGCGCACCGGGTGGACAGCGAGTACGACTACCTGTTCAAGATCGTGCTGATCGGGGACTCTGGCGTGGGCAAATCCAACATCCTGTCTCGCTTCACGCGCAACGAATTCTGCCTCGAATCCAAGTCCACCATCGGCGTCGAGTTCGCCACCCGCACGCTCCAGGTCCATCCTTTCACATTCCCCATTAGATTTGATGGATTGTTCTTGGTCATTTGATGGATTTGCATGAGCCCAAGATTTGTTACTTTGTTCATTTCTGTTTGATTAAAAACCAATCAATTCGCCATGGGAAGCAAACAAGTTAAAATGCTGTGATGAACGCAATTGTGTGTTGATTTATCATGAAAGGTTTGACCCTTTTTGCATCTGCAAGTTGTTTTATGAGCCATTGTAGTTGATGGGGCCCTTGATATGATTGGAAGAATGTACTGGGTTTTTGCACTGGTATCTGCATGAATGGGATGTTTTGATATGAAAGTACGTTGGTTTCTTGTCTTGTCCTTGCTTCTATGTTTTTTTGTTCAGATGTTCTAAAGCTAAGTTTCCATATGTGTATTTAATTGATGGATGGAATCGAATAATATCATGAATCATGGTTTTGTTATATCACCTTTTGCTGATCCTGTACTGCAGAAATTGACGGGCTCAGCACAGCTAGCATTTGCAAATTATGAAGCCGACTAATATCTATTGCCATATAGGTTTAAGTGTTGAAGTAGCCAGTTTTTTCCTACACTGATGTTCAAGAAATTTTAGAAAGGTAGTACAATTTTTTCGAGGGTTACAGAAGAGTGGAAAGTTGACGCCATTGTTTTCCTCCGGCAGACCAATTTTGTAGAACTCAATGGTGTTTTCGCCTTCTGAGATTTGACGTGGCTACAAATTAAGTTCAATTAAGCAATTCAGCTTGTAATTCGTTACCAATAGGCAATAGCCTTTCCGTGCTTTCTTTCATCTTCATGTGGTGGATGGCACTCTTATCTCCTTGTTGCTCCTGCCCAGCCAACCAGTCATCATATCTCTCTGATGCATTATTTCTGTGTATTGTATTGGGGAAGAGGAGTAATCTGGAGTATATGGTTGAATCATTTATTCAAAACATAAACTTGCTGTTTGTTTGTCTTTGTTTTGTAACTAGTGGTTACAAGTTAATTATATCAAATGATCGCAAATTTATGCGGTAATTATAGTTCTGTGGAAGTTTCCATGTTGTTCACCATCACTGGACCATTATCAGAGCATTTACAGAACATCCAAGCACTATTTTGATCTTCATGTGGCTATGATGCAGTAATCAGTAGTGGAATTGTAATGATTGATCAATTCAACCTGGTAGATGCAAATGAGCAACTTGCCATGAGCACACAACTGTGTACATCTTAACTGGAAACTCAAGATACTTAAGAACAAAAAAAAAAAATGTGTGGCAGAGGGTATACTATGACTGCATTGTTATCTTTTACTGGACCTGCTCTTCAATCTCTGAAGACAGTTCTTTGGTCTGATTCTGCCATTAGAATATTGTTGTGATGTACAAAACAGAGAGATCTGTCTCGATTTGTATAATCCACGAGGGAATCAGTAAAATTTTCCTATTTGTCATTATATAAAGTTTTCATGTTTCTACTTTTCCATTTTTTTTAATTGTTCAGTTCATTTCCATTTTCTTTTATTCTACACCAAACCTTTTAGACGTTTGTCCAGAAACTTAAGAACCTGCACAAATTTTGTGATGATTGATCTACTGCTTTCTTATTCATCTGTTTACTGTTCATATCCCTTTTTACCATATTCTTTTGGCAAGTGAATCACCAAGATGCATTAGTATTGATGATCGCCATAGGTATCTAGACAAAAACTCTTTTGTAGCTTGTCATTTTCTAATCGAGTTTGTAACCATGATGACAGGTAGAAGGGAAGACCATCAAAGCACAGATATGGGACACTGCTGGGCAAGAAAGGTACCGTGCTATCACAAGTGCTTACTACAGGGGTGCTGTAGGAGCACTTTTAGTCTATGACATAACAAAGAAGCAGACATTTGAAAACATTCAGAGATGGCTTCGTGAACTTCGCGACCATGCGGACTCCAATATTGTCATTATGATGGTTGGTAACAAATCTGACCTTAACCACCTAAGATCTGTTCCAGAGGAAGATGGTCAGGCATTGGCAGAGAAGGAAGGGCTTTCCTTCCTTGAAACGTCAGCACTTGAAGCCTTCAATGTTGAGAAGGCATTTCAGACTATCCTTTCAGAGATTCATCAAATCATAAGCAAGAAGGCACTTGCAGCCCAAGAGGCAGCGGGCACTGGCCCTCCAATTCAAGGAACGACTATCAATGTTGCTGATTCATCTGGTAATTCGAAGAAAGCAGGGTGCTGTTCTACCTAGGTGCAATCAAGACTGTTGACGATGCAAAAGAACTTGTCATGGATCTTACAGCAGTGCAAGCTTGATGCAGATCACTTTGATTATTTTGGCTTGTAATTGTGGTGGGGTTGTAACCAAAGTTTGTACTTTTCTAGTATGAAATTTTCCTTCTGAGGTAGATATCCTTGGTGTAGTTGCAAAATTGTTGCAGAGACCATTTCTTGTCAGACTTACTACAGTTGTAGAGCAATGTTGTGTTTTTTTTTCAGAATCAATGCTTGTTCTCTAGTGCCACCTGTGTGGTCTGATTCTTGGAGCATCAAAGTGAGATATTTCTCCCAGTTTTATGGTTGTAATATTCTCTCCAACAATTGTTTTTTGTGTTCAATACAAATTTTCATGCTTGAAACACCTTTGTGGTTTTTAGGTTTGCTCTTGTCATATTTTGTATGTTGGGTAATTGGCCATGTTATTTTTTTTCCGCTGCAACTGGAATTAAACTGCCACTTAATTAGAAACTTTTGCTAAAACTGCAAATATTCAGTTTGAATTTTGGAAGGAAAATAAGTCTGGGAACTAAGACAGACATATATATGTTCCTTTCACACGTGAGCAATGTATTTAAGATTAGTTTGAATAGGTATTTCTTTGAAGGGAAGATTATATTAGATTAGATTTGTATAGTTGTGTCTGTATATTGAGCTTATCTGCTGATTTAAGAGTTTTTCCGTCCAAAATTTTGATTTGAATTCATGTGATGGAATCGGATTTTATGCCCTCAGCTTTCGCATAATAATCTGCTTGGCTTTAATTGCTGTCTGACAGTACTTTGACATGCCTAACTCGTGCCATCTCCTTTTTTAGCTTTCAGTCTATTCATTCTTCTGCCTTTATATTTTTCGCTTTCTACCATACTATAGTACTACTAATTCTGCAGATGCCTCTGTCTTTCATTTATTAACTTACTAATTACTATTGGAAAATCTAACACTGTTATTTGAAGATATTGAGATGCACAAGTTGTTACATAGAGATCATAAAATTATCTTTCATGTCATAAACAAATTCTGACTTCATCTAAATGATACAAAAACAATTAGAAATCTAGTATTTGTTTTCCTTCATACCCCGGTCTCCCCCATTGCCCGTCGCCTCCTATTGCCACTGTCTTCCGCATCATCACCTCCATCGCCGCCAGCCACCCAAAGATCTAGGGTTGGGGTTGGTTGGATCTTAAGTGGTACAATGTGAATCTTGAAAAAAAAAAAAACATAACTATGGGACATGGGTATATGATTTTTAGGTGAAAAAATAGTTATATGTTGATTAGTAATTCTTAGCAAATATAAAGCAAACCTGATGTGCACACTTTTACTATTTTTTTCATAGCATGAAGATTATGTAAAGAATTTTTTGTTCATACGCGCGAATAATATTGCTCGTGGAAAAGATGAGGCAAAAATGTGAAGTACGAATACATCTTGAAGTGTAGCACAGTGATCTGAAATTTGTGTGGGTAGAGGAATATGTTCTCTATTTCACAGATGTCAGTCAGTCCTTGCAGCGCGGGAATCGTAATATGGAAAGAGATATGCTTGCTTTATTTGCAAATTGCAATTGAAAAGATGATCATGTTGCATATGCAATTGCCTTTGTCAACTACAGAATTCGCCTCGGCAGACAACCTTGTCGAATCTTGTTCTTTTCACTCTAGTGTACAACAATGTCCATTACTACTCGTTTTCCTTTTTCTTTTTTGTTTTGACTTAAATATACTTCGCATACTACAATTTTTTGAGTTATGTTAATAGATAGGTATAATTTTTTTTCTTTCTCTTAACATACACTTATATCCACTATTAGATTAAACTCTTCTCCTGAAATATACCTCTCTAAATTATCTAGTCTCCTCCTTAATCTTTCTGGTGGCAGGTTGATGATGTGATGTTAGCGCCGCCGGTGATGGGTTGGAGGTGGTGAGAGGTCGTCGTCATGGGGAGAGAAGGATGTGACATAGGAGGAAACGGGAGGCGGTATGGCGAGGCAACATTAGTTCTATTAGTCGTGAGTGGCAGTTGCTCGCAGGGGAAAAGAGGAGGAAGGAAATCGATGACGGTGGCAGTGGGAGGGAGAGAGGAGAGATGAAAGTTCAAGATTAAATCTAGAATTTAAATTTGTGATATAAATAAAGTTTTTAGCCAAAAAAAAACAGTTACATTACATTCTAAACAACCACAAATTTCTTTACAAAAGCATTTCTACACCCATTGTATCTACCTCGCATGGTGCCTATCCTGCTGTGAATAGTAGCTAGGTTTTGCACTCTTGCAGTGTTGCTTCTCCTTTGCATTGTCAAGATTGTTTTTGTTCTAAAAACTATGGCATAGTGTAGGGGAAAAGTCTGTATCTGATTGGAACTAGTAAAATTATATTTGTGTCCATAATATAGACGTGAATTTTATTGTATAATAACAAATACATCCAATCCGATATGTATCATTTTCAACAAAAAAAAATCTAGAAACGAAGACTACCAATGGCGTCACGTGTGCGCACTTGGTATAACAGATAAAAAAAATGGTAACCACGACAAATCTACTGCTAGTATACAAAAAAAAAAAAAATACCGGTGGTGTCGTGCATTAGAGCGCACTTTGCATAACAAGATGAAATTTTTTTTAACCACTACAAAACTACTGTTAAAAAAAACTAAAAATGAAGCGTTGTGTATTAGTGCGCGCTTTGCATAACAAGATGAAATTGTTTAACCACTACAAATCTGCTACTAGGATAATTCTTATATCATTTCTAGTGTAGATTGGTCTGTATAGTGGATATAAATATGTAATTAGTCATATCAAGATGGGCACTATAATTAAGCTTACCTATCATGGAAAAGCAGGTGCATCCCACAAACCCTGTGCCTCAAGGTTGCCAATTTGTCTACTTGCATATATTAAACCAGTATATAGACCATGCAGTTTAATTTTTTTTAAAAACAATATAGAACATGTAGTTGACTAGCAAGATTTCCCACTTTAGAGCTAATCATTCCAGCTCACATCATAATTCTACAGCTAGGAATTCATCGGTTAATTTGATTAAACTCTTGTCATAAAAATAAAAGAAAATTATCTTCTAACGATAATAAATTAATAAAATATTATTGACTATAAGATCATTATATGGGTTCCGGATCATATATCATTGAGACACTTAATCTAGAATATTTTTGAGTTCAGACTAAATTCAGGCTGAGTTAGTAAAACCCTAGATCCTCCAGGCGGATTTTAGTTATGTCCATCCCAACTCAATATGTATGTCAAGCTAATTAGATTCCAGTCGGATTTGGGTCGGATTGGATTGTGTGGGTTTAATCAAGTCATATATAAACAATTAGATCAGCACAGGTCGAACTTTTTAAATTTTGCAAGTCTTGAGTTAGGTGTAGGAACCCTTGCTCGAGTTTGGGTAGGTTGGGAGGGTCATATTATACTCATATCTATATTCATTGATATTTTGCTAAACTCTAATCTTTATATGTGGTGGGGAATTACTCACAAAGTAAAAATTCTTTAATCTTCATACTTTAAATGACATAACGCACACAGCTAAATATATTAGACTAGGTCACAAACCAAGCAGTACTAGCCAGGGCTGTTCCATTGGGTGACACGTCGATGGCCACCTGCATCCAATACAAACTATAAGTCAAAACATGATACGCTCACACGATATCATAATAATTATCAGAGCACTAAGCACAGCTTCAATTTGTCTATCTATCCACTGCCACAGAGCTTGGAGGAAGAACGTCCAAAGTTGTTCTCTATATGTATATATTGCTCGATCGAGTCCGCATTAGCATCCACTAATAAATAAATTTTAAAATTTAATGCAGCTGATCTGAGCAAATTTCTTCCTCACTTCAGTTTCATGTGCCAATTTAGCTGTCCAGCAAGCTTGTTGGTGCCACTGACTAACTAAAGCTAGCTAAAGCCATTGAACAAATTAAAGTTGGCAACGATCATTCGACACCATTTCTAATCCAACCTTCTCTTGTCGGCAATTAATGCAATTACTTGACATTCCTCTTTCAAAATATAAATCTGTTTTTCGCTTTTTAATGTTTCACAATATAAACATATTTACGATTTCAATACATTTTAATATATTTTTATAATTTTACTTTCAATAATATTCTTTTCTTACTCTTTCGTTATTATTTATTCCACTCACTATTAAACTTTATTTAATAAAAATACTCTAATCGACTACAATTTATTTTCCTCTCTTTCCACACACCTTAATGCCAATATGTACAATAAAGAAAACTTATATTCGGCTATCTCCAGTGCATCGGCGCTTCGCGAGGCGTTTCAACAGAATATTCTCCAGTATATTCTGTGCCACGTGTGCAAAACACCACCCAAAACACCCCTTACTCCAATGCACCGGTGCTTCGCGAGGCGCTTCGTACTGGCCCACGAGTAAATTAAATTTATGTGATTTTAGTAAAACATAAATAACTTTTAATTTAAAAATCAAATATATGCGATGTTTGGTCTCTATATGAAGATAATTTAAAAATTTATAACTTTCCCAATATAATCAATATTTAATTTGAACTAGATTAATCATAAATTAAGAAACAAAGATTATATATAATTTGATTATACGCAAACCGAGACTGAAAAAGTTGATGGGCCCACATGCAGAAGGATTTTGCCGACACGACAACAGGCGTCCTCTCTCTCATCTTTCAGTCGAAAAAATTATTTTTTATTGACAGAGCCCACGCGTAGAACTCCAACGCGCTAACATTGGAGCTAGTCTTACAGACCGAAGGGAGTATGTCACAGTTTCATCAGCAAGTGTATTAATTCAACTATTTTTTTGTTAATTAAAGTTTGACAAATGAGCCATGATGCCAGCCAGGTTGATCAAAGTTGCGAATTACTAGTATTTTTAATTAATTGTTGTGATTAATAAAAAAAACTTTGTAAATCCAATATAATATAAGTTTCTGCTCGATGATTGTGCTCGACCACTGTGCTCTTCTTCAGCCGATTTTAGTTGTCCTATTTCCGGCCGACACGTAACATTGGAGACATCCCATCAATTGTAAAAAAAAACCAGTTATAATTAACTAGTTATTGTTCTTATCAAATATGAAAATTTTTGACCGGTTAAAACCAATGAGTTTGTCTGAGAGTTACATCGATTCAAATAAGTTCTTATAACATTCTTCCATATTTTCCCCACCAAATGTATATCACCTTCATTTTTTTTGCAGTAAAATAGACATTTCTTAAGTTCCTACTTGGAATCAAGGTTGGAGATATGCATGGGCGCAAACAATAGATGGATAGTCTATCCATTATATAAAGAGAACAGGCATGACCACATGCCAACTCAAAAAAAGAAAAAGAAAAAGAAAAAGAAAAAAATAACAAAGCAAATACACATGGTGGAATATGACACTATTAATATCTGGTCCCCATCACTATTCAGACAATTAAAAATGAATTTAATTTTAAAGTAATAATGAATTAACAGCTCAAAATAAGACCTTACTAAAACTGGTGTAATCTTAAATCCAGAATAGCATAAAGGCATAATAATCATTGTGATAAATTCCATTAATATGTATTACTACTGTTTTGTATCAGGGTTATTCCATTATCCTTAAGAAAACTACAAGCTGGTTAATAGTTTATTTAGCTAATGATGACACACTACATGCAAAATCTCTTGGTAGGAACAACTCCATCCACAAGTGTAATTCAAGTGGTGGTACTGTCATTAAACAGTAAAAACCACCCAATTTCCTAGTAAAATGCAAGTGGGCTAACAAGACATATTGATGGAGAAATTTTTTATATTTGGCGTCAGCTATAGAATTTCTATTTAACGAGGTCAGTTCCTTTAAAATTTTATAGTACTAAAACAAAGTTTATGTAGATATGTAAAGATCTTTTTCCACCAATAATTAATAATTAATAATTTATCTTAATCATTACCCGTACAAAATTCATTTAGTCAAATCAGCACCATCCACAGATAAGATTCAGGTGGAGGCACTCGTCAATAAACAGTAAAACTTGCTATTTTTATCCCTAAGTTATGGGCTAAGCTAGGAGTCTTCCTGTATTAGATAATATACTTAATTAATGACTGTCCTTTCAAGTTATTGCTTTGACAGCTTCATATTATAAATATAAATTATACTACTTCTTCCATTTTCAAATATTTGTCGATCTTAATATTCTTTTAGACAACTTTGACTCATACTATTTTTTAAATATATATCCATATTTGGTCATATGAAAATAATGTGTAAAATTATATTAGAGATCTCGTTACTATTTAATTTTTTTCAATTAAACTCCTGTACTCTAATTTTATTGATTTTAACCCCTATACTATTTACATTTGTTTAATCAATTCTTTCTATTAGTATGATAGATGAAAAAATAATATGGCACTTAACAAAACACCAACATGAGCTGTTAGGTCATCCATAAAATAGTTACATGTCCATGTGACAAAAAAATAAAAAAACATGACCTAAGAACTTTTTGTCCGTCATAGTTTTGTGATATTTTTTTTCTCTTTTTTTGTATGCACATATAAGCAATTTATATATGATCTAGTAATCTATGTAGTGTCTGTTAAGTACCAGATCACTTTTTCATTTGATATACTAATAAAAGAGCTAGATTAAACAAATGTGACTAGTACATAGACTCAAATCAACAAAAATAAAATACAGAGTTTTGATTGAACAAAACTAAATAGTAGAAGAATCTCTAATATAAGCTTGTCAAAATAATATCAGTAGATTTGTCTTTAATAATATTTTCATAATATTATATATTTTAATAATTTTTATTAATACATTATACCACAAAAAAATTATCAAAATTGTTTATTTGAAAAGAGAGAAAATAATACTAATTACAACCTCTCTATTTAGTATTGACCTGTCCACCAAATAATGCATCTTAAACACGGTTATATGGCTTTCTATTGGCCCTCCTTTCTCGGGTTCTTTTTCTATTTCACCTTTCATAAAACTGAAGCCTCCCTTTCTTGATTCGATTCGTGCAAATATCTCTCCTTAATAGCGACCACTAAAGCAGCATTACCTTTAGCTCGCAGTATTACACTAATCACCTTGTGTCATGTGTGTGCACTATTGCTTCCTTCTAGCGGTATCATACATACCCCACACCATTATATAAGTCAGCTACCCTTGGCCCTTTCTTCTCAGCCTCAAACTTCAGAACAAATATTATTCTTCATCAAGCCATTTAATTATTTGGAGATCATGGAACAGAGTGATTGGTGCAACAAGATCACTAGTATGGGAAATGGTTCACAAGGTGGTGATGAAGAGGAGGACCATGAGCAATGGGTGAATGATTCATCAGTTGATCACAAAGGGAGGCTTCCTCTCCGAGCTGCCACTGGATCATGGAAAGCTGCGATGTTTATCATATGTATGCAGTACAGTTCATAAAAGTTTGTGTTAATTACACCCAAAAATTTCTTGGTAATGATTTTATCTTGTGTGTGTAGTGATTGAGTTCAGTGAGAGGCTGAGCTACTTTGGGCTGGCGACGAGCCTGATCATATATCTGACCAAAGTGCTGCACCAAGAAGTGAAGGTAGCGGCGAGGAACGTCAACTACTGGCAGGGCGTCACCACCTCGCTGCCTCTTCTCGGCGGCTTCCTCGCCGACGCCTACCTCGGGCGCTTCTCCACCGTCCTCGTCTCATCGCTCATCTATCTCGCGGTGAGCTCTCTCTCCCTCCCCGTCTGAATGTCCGTCTGTGTTCAAATAGAAAGTTACAAATATGATGGATGAAATGGTGCCTGAGGTCTTGCATGTGGTGACTTCCCCTTGCAGGGCCTGATTCTGCTGGCAATGTCGCAACTAGTGCCGAGTCTCAAACCATGCTCGGTCGAGGGCTCGTGCCATCGGTCTGTGCACCTCCACGAGACGATATTTTTCGTAGCAATATACATGATATCTATCGGCACGAGCGGGCACAAACCCTCGTTGGAGAGCTTCGGTGCAGACCAGTTCGACGATGGCCACACGGTGGAGCGGGTGCAGAAGATGTCTTACTTCAACTGGTGGAACTGCGCCCTCTGCTCTGGGGTCTTGCTTGGTGTCACGCTGATTGTCTACATCCAAGATAAAGTCGGCTGGGGCGCGGCCGACATTGTGCTCACCTGCGTCATGGGCGTCGCGCTCTTGGTTTTCCTCGTCGGGTGGCGCTCCTATCGGTACCGGGCGCCGAGAGGTAGCCCTCTAACACCATTGCTACAAGCTATCGTTGCCGCGGCGAGAAAGAGGCACCTCGAATTACCAGACGCAGACGAGCTGTACGAGGTCAAGCCGCAGAAGATCAAGAGGAGGCTACTTTGTCACACCAACAAACTAAGGTGTGAAGTTGGAACAAACATTGCTTTCCTTAATCGCTCCTTTCTTTCCACGAAGTGATCATGCAAGCAGTAGTACTACTAGTGCCTAGTGATTGCGAGTTGATCGGTAATCTTATCCATTTCCGTATGAACATATCAGCAGCAAATCTTTCAGAAATAATAATAAAACAGTAACATGAACTACGTCATTAAGTTCTTAACCTAGCATTGACCAATTTATGACCGATTTAACTTTTCATGCGTTCATGTCTGGTAGGTTTCTTGACAAGGCAGCCATAGTAGAGCACAAGGAGGAGGAGGCCCACGACGACCGCGGCAGCGCCAATGAGAAGTGTGATCCATGGCGGCTTGCGACGGTGACGCAGGTGGAGGAGACGAAGCTGGTGCTGGCCATGGCGCCCATCTGGGCGGCCACCCTCCCCTTCGGCATCTGCGTGGCCCAGGTCGCCACATTCTTCATCAAGCAGGGCGCCGTCATGGACCGCAAGCTCTCTGCCCACTTCGAGCTCCCGCCGGCCTCCGTCTTCAGCCTCGCCGCAGTCGGCATGATCATCGCCGTCGCCCTCTACGACAAGGTCCTCGAGCCCTCCCTCCGCCGCGTCATGGGTGGCGAGCGGGGGATCAGCATCCTGAAACGAATCGGCATCGGCATGGCGTTCTCGGCCGTCGCCATGGCGGTCGCGGCCACCGTGGAGAAGCGGCGGCTTTCGGCCGCCGGGGCAGGCGAGCCGGCCATGTCGGTGTTCTGGTTGGTCCCGCAGTTCATGCTCATGGGGTTCGGCGATGGCTTTGCCCTCGTCGGGCTCCAGGAGTACTTCTACGACCAGGTCCCGGACAGCATGCGAAGCCTAGGCATCGGCATCTACCTAAGCGTGATCGGCGGCGGCAGCTTCCTGAGCAGCCTGCTCATCACGGCGGTGGATCACATCACCGCGAGAGGCGGCAGGCAGAGCTGGTTCGCCGCGGACCTGAACAGGAGCAGGCTGGACCTGTTCTACTGGCTGCTCGCCGGCCTGAGCGCCGTGAACTTGTGCTGGTACGTCTTCGTCGCGACGAGGTACTCGTACAAGACGGTCAGGCCGGCGAGAGTCGGCGACGACAAGGACCGCGGTGACCTCGAGTGTGCTAATTATAATGGTGCTGCTTAATTAGTAATCAATTAAATGATCAGAGGATAGAACTAATGTTAATGGCATGGTTAGTTAACGCAGTATGTGCTAGAAAATGTTTGTGGATGCATGTCGTATGTCGTGTGTATTGTACAAGTGTTGTTTCGTGTAATACTAATTTCTGTCTTCATGCATGCTTAAGTGTGTTTGGATCATGGATCGTATGAAACGTTCTCACGTCAGAATCTAGTCTTGATTGTTGAATCAGTATGCTCTATACTAATCTGACGGTTGAGACTAGACCCTCGCTTTGAGAACTGTCCAAAAAATTGCATTCCATTGGCGACTCTATAAAATGATTTTAGCTTTTACTTGTTTTCTAAGTATGAGATATTCAAGAAGCAGCATTTCCGGCTCTGCTGATGGTATGATCAAAGTAGAGAGATCCAACGTAAAGAATGAAATATGAATGGTCCATTCATAATGTTTTAATGTTTGCATGTTTCTCTACGTATAATTTATGTGAACATTTTTGAAAACATGCGGGTCAATTTCTTCAATATATGGGCTCCCATTGGAGTTGAGGCCCTAAATCAGTGGTTTTGGGCTTGGGCCTATCAAATTTAATTGGTGACCTCTATTGGAATTAAAGCCCTAAGAGCCCCACGGCCCATTTGATTTATTGGCTAATTCTGCAGAATTTGTTTGTTGTACAAATAATCAAAAGATTTATTTATTTATTATCTATTTATGTTTCTACTGTCCATAATGCATGTGGTAGTCTAAGTTGGTCGATGTGCATATCACAAATTCATAATTTGACAGAGCATATGTTAAACAGAAATAACTTTTCTGAGTTATGTACGACGAAACATTGACACGCTTGTGGTGGAATCATGTAGATTTAAACACAAATTGGTCTGCCTGCCGCGGCCTGAGATTAGGCTATGATTGGACCTTCCAATACCTAGTCTGAGGTGCATAATTTTTTCTTTAAAAAAAAACTTGAGCACGGTGTTTATTTGATTATTTGAACCTGGTCTGATCTGATGGATGTGTTGGATTTGTGATGGTTCAAATTTAAATCAACTCAATGCAATTGAATTTTTTTTATCGACATAATTCGGATCTATCCCGAGTTCAAAGATAATTAAGTCTAGAATTATGGTGAGGAATATCCTTTCAAGTTTCATCTAAAATAAAAGTGTATTCAAGTCAATTTATTTAATTAATTAAGGGAATAATTCCAAACCAGATAAGTTGTTATTTTACGAAACAGGATTATCACACGCTATAGGTACGTTTTGGTATTCCTTTGGATTTTAAAACATTTTCTAGTCGCGGCGGTCCCACCAACAACATATTATCGGATAGAGCCAACTCCTCTCTTTGGGTCTTCTGTGCCATCCCCTCTACAACTATTTCTTAAGTTGCAAGTGTATTGATCTTACAAAATAACAATCACAAAAATGTTTTATCTTAATGTTACTTGTGAAAAGTATGTAAGCATATTTTGCAATAAAATAATTTGAAATAAAAAACAATACAAATTTTAAATTTTGACAAGATTGAAGCTACATGATCGCTGTGCGCAGGGGATTCGAAATCACGTGGCAGACAAACAATTGTGGATGGCTGCGACAGTCCAACTCATCGATTATATCTTCTGGGATGTTTTTCATATACCCCCTTCTATTATCTGAATTAAATTTATGACATGGAGCACCTTACTTTGCAAGAATTTGAATATAGCCCACTGATTTTAATTTTATGCTTGTCCATTTTTCTTTTTCTAGACTTGGCCGCTGATTTTAATTTTAAGCTTGTCCTCTTTTTATTTTTATTTTTATTTTTGTAGACTTGGCTTTTGTGTACTTGGAGAATGGCAATCGAGTAAATTTCACTACTAGTTCCTATTATAACATAAAATTTTTAATTTTGTCATTTTTCAACTTTCCACTCAAAGTCCCATATTATACTCAAAAATTGTAATTAAATCCATGTCTACTAAATTCCATGAATAATATTAACATAAAATATTTTTAAAAAGTACTAAAAATTGAGACATCCATAATGCTTCACAGAAAATATCAAAAATAGATTATAGTTAGAGAAAATATACAAAAAATGCAAAGTAAGTCCAAAACTAAAAACTAGACAACATCAAGAAACTTAAGAAATCAAATTAATCAAAAAATTATAAAACAATTTAGAAACTTAAAATTATCTTGTATAATAAAAATTATATCATGAAAACTATAAAAGCTATGAAGTATAAAAAGATAAAAAAAAATAATACTAAGCATAACCAAAAAATGACTAAAGAGTTACTCATAAATCCTGAAAACTATAATTATTTTTATTTTTTTTGATATACTTTTCGGTTTCAACATATTTTTATTAATCTACTTGATATTTTATTCTTCTTTGAATTTTTATATGTTTATTAGTTTTTAATATGTCTTTAAATATTTTCTATTAACATCATTTATGAAACTTAGTGAATAAGAATTTGATTGTAATTTTTGTACACAATGTAATATTTCTAGTACAAAATTAAAAGAAGTAGGATAAGTTACAATTTTTGTGTTGTAGTAGGAACTAGTAGTAGAATTTACTTAATGATAATTCTTTTCAAAAGCTTTTATATTTTGATTTTGACTTTATTTTTCAAAAACAATATGATAGCTCAATATTCTAGATCAGTCATTTTTTATGTGATAATTCATGGTTGCAAGGCAAGTTGGGTTTATGCCATGTAGAGAGAGCCAGCTTTATTTGTTCAACTTCAATTTTCTCAAAACAAAAATGATGGACAATGATGTTTTTTTGAGGGTTTATATATATATTTTTTATAAAACTATTTGGAAGTTTACATAGTGTGATCTAAATATTTATATTGGCATAATGTAACACAAAAGTTAGAGTAAAATACAGTCCTGGTATATTTATGTGTAAAACTCAGTTTAGTCCATTTAATTTTTAAAATCATCCAAATCGTTCCCTACATTATTAAAACCGGGTCAACAATGGTCCTCAAAGTAATTTGAAACCATTCACCCTACAAATCTCATTGTGAAACAACATTTGTCAACAACGTGCTGTTATTGTCAATTACCTCTTAACATATGAGAAATTTGGAATACCCGTGAACACCCCTTTAAATGTTGGTCAAAAGAAAAAAATATATCATTTTTGAAAAGTTGAAATATATCCCCTCTATTTTAAAATATATGTTATTTTCATATCTAACATTAAAAACTAAGCATAAACCTTATTTAATATTTCTTAATTAGTACACATCTCCACTCTCCAAACTCTATATAGGGAAAATAATGTACAAATGTGTTTTGAAATTATAAAATAATATATATTTGAAAGCAAAATTAGAAGACTAATATGGCATATATTTGAAAGTGGAGGGGATAGAAGGTAATGTCAAGAAATATGCAATTTCATCAGAGAGCAAGGGCTTTTTCTGCGAAGTTGTCGGATAATTCATTATTATTCTATTGGTTGCTGGTGAACTTCCTCTCAGCGTGGGTAGATAAAATAAGGCTTCTATTAGCCGCGTACAGTACAAGATAGAACCCTCTTTTATAAGACTTCTATTAGCCGCGTACAGCACAGATTGAACGCCAAACTCCTCCACTTCCTTCGCAGAAAAACAAAGAGATAGCCATGACGAGGAGAAGCAGCCCAAGCCCTGCGGTGTTCTTCACCTCACTACTCGTTCTTGCCATCTTCACTTCTCTTCTTACCCAGGCCCAATCCAGCAGCAGGCACAGCTCCCATGGCCAAATCAAAGGTGTGTTGTGAAATTTTCTTTCTCCCCCCAAATTCCCCCTTTCCGAGAAAATTTTTTAGAAATTAAGAAATTTTCTTGTTTGAGATGGTTTAGACTAAACAATCCAAGGTGAAATTTCTTTACAGGGAGGGGAGGAGGGGAGGGAAAGGGGACGCAGTGGCCGTGCTGCGACAACTGCGGCGGCTGCACCAAGTCGATCCCGCCGCAGTGCCGGTGCATGGACGTGGTGCGGGGATGCCACCCGGCGTGCAACGACTGCGTGAAGTCCAGCCTCAGCGTGGATCCGCCCATGTACCAGTGCATGGACCGCATCGCCAACTTCTGCAAGCACCGGTGCACCATCGCCACCCACTGACCGGCGGGAAGACTGACCCACCAGCACCCACCGCCGCCGGCGAGTGTTGTTATTCCCTCTCGACCAGTTCTTTCTTTCTGGCCCGTCTTTGTATGATTTTAACTTTTTAGCACTCTGTAGTTGCTACTTGTCTGACTCTTGATTGAATGTGAAGAGATGAGCATGGTAAATTGGTAATTATGCTTCTTTTCCTCAAGAAAAAAAATTGTGCTTTGTGTGATTCTGTTGGTGGGATGAGCAGTATGTGGTCAGTTTTTGTTTGGGTTTCATGTGCTGTAAAAGTGGAGATTTCGGAAAATATTTGTCTTAGTAGCACTGTTGAAAGAAGTTCAATTTGACTCAGCGGGCGGCCCTGTTTGGAACAAGACGATGAGACGCTACTAGTATACGGTGACGCAGGTTAATATAAGGTCTTATTTGATTGGATGCATGAGTTATACAAGTGAAAAAATATTATTTAAAATTATTAATTTATTTTTATTGTACTTAAATTATATTTGTTCTACTTTAATTATTTTTAATCCACCTCAATCCATTCTAAAATTTTTTAATATATGTTAATTATTCTCTTAATAATGATATTAAGAGAGCCTAGAACAATAGAAAACTCAAAAATCATAAGAACTTGACCCAAACTATCCCTTTTGTATCTTTCAGCATGGTCTACTAGCGCTGCAACGTAACTAACTAAAAACACTTATCGTTCAAAGATGATGAATGGATAAGTCATTCTAAGTTTTGCACAAACAACCAATCACTTTTATATTATTGTCAATTTGTTAATATAGAGAGTATTGAATTTCATTCACTGATCAATCCAACAAAAAACAGAAAATTTGACAATAATGGAGCATACCAAGTGGAAATTGGTGATGCGCATTTGCAAAGAATATGCTGCGGCATGTAGTTTACGTGTCACCATTTTAAACATTAAATTTGTAGATAAAATAGAAGAATATACACCTGAGGAACCAAAATTTGCTATTTGGTATAGGATCTAAACAGCTGCCACTAGATGGGCAACTCCAGCAAATCTGGACTAGTCAATGATAATTTATGATCTAAAATAAAAAAAAATTCTCCAATTTTTTTTTACAATGATAAATCTAAAATGTCAACTTTTGTGGGACGATCTACACGTGCAATTCATGCTATAAATGTAGCAGATCCGCTCTTGTTGCTGGAGATACAAGATTTTTTAAAATCAGAAATGTAGTATTTTAGTAGCCATTTTATGTTAGTAGATCTCCATCAACGTGTACTGGACCTACTGGCGCCACGGCCACAAAACTAGCAATCTACCAGCAAGAGATGACATTGTCATGCAACCAAACAAAAACATTGGTCCATGCACTATTTGTCATAGTCATACTAGTGCCACAGCTCTACAGTTCTGCAGGCCCATGTACTATTTTCTCATGCTTTTGTAGCTTTTCTCACTCAGGCCTTGCTCTTAGGCTGGCCGCAACTCGCGACCACGACCGGGCGCGCGCTGGTTGAAGCCACGCTCGACCACGCGTGATCAGCACGCAGAACAGGGACGAGGAGTGCTAGCACGTGTTCGCGGGGCGGTCGTGGTCGCGGTGGGCCCCACCGAGCGCGCGGCGATCGAACGCAGCGTTGCAAGCACACGCGGTCGCGCGGCGCATTTATTGCACGCGGTTTGTGGGCCCGCCACAGTCCCGCATTTTGGAAATTAGTCGTTTTCCCGCGATACCGCGTGCACGCGCACTCACCGAATGACGTGTGGGGTCCCAAATTTGTCCAGCCCACCTGTAAGTGGCCGTTGTGCAATGCAACGGTCAGTTTTTTGTTTTTACACGTTATTTAATAATCTAACGGTCGTTTTGGTCCCAGGCCCACCTGTCAGTGACTGTATTTTCGGCCGTTGGATTTTAGCAGTTGGAAATTCTCTCGTTACGCATTATTTAATTGTTTTTGCATTAAAAAATTACCAAAAAATCCCAGAAATTCTCAGAAAATTCAGAAAAATTCAGAAAAATTGTAAAAAATTCTCAAAAATTCACAGATTGCTATCTATAAATAGAGGCTTCATATGCATGCTTCTCCACGCCCATTTCACACATCTTACTTCATTCTACACATACTTCTCACACACTTTGTGCACTGAAATTAGTTTTAATCTTCGATATGGATAGTAATCCTCCTGAGGGTTTCGTAAACTGGCTTAGCTCTCCTAGTTCAGCTGGGAAAAATCCAGAAATAGCAGGTAATTCAAATTCTCCACCATATCCACCCGCTAATCTCCATTTACCACACCCATCTTACCCGGCCGGGTATCCTGTCTACCCCCCAGCCCACAATATGCATATGCTCCTCCATATTCTCATCCCGCCGCATATGCACCGCCGCACTCATTTCCACAAGGTCATCCATATACACCGTATGGGCCGAACTATAATTTTGTCGGTGGCCCAGCTTCGTATGGTCCTCCCTTGCCACCGGCAGGCCTAGGGCAAAATCTCATATCCCCATCTCCCCCAGACGTAGGTACACCACAATCTACGCTGGAGCTCGGAGCGGACGACGACGACGACCATGGCCCCCCCAGTCCGGCTGGCGTAGGCGGTTGCTTTGGCAACCGGCCGACGATGTTCGACTTGTGAGTATTCCGTTTTGACATTAAGATATTGTGGAAGGAATTATTTTGACATTTTGCTCGATTTTATTTGAAAGTTACATAACACCTTTTATAATTTGGTTGCGCAGATAAGTGCGTGGTTGAACAACTCACTGGACCCAATCGACGGGAACAGCAAAAAGTTCGATACGTACTGGGCGAGTGTGGCTGCGGTGTACAACACGAGCAGCCCACAAAATCGTAGAAGGGAGGTGAAGCATTGTAAAGACCACTGGCTCCGGACTAACAGAAAAGTTGTCCAGTTTAATGGTAGTTGGTGTAGGATAAAGGAAATGTACGCTAGTGGTCGTTCAGACGACCAACTAATGGCATAAGCCCGTGAGCTGTACAGGAGCGAGATGAGGCAAGCATTCACTCTGGACCACTGGTGGACGAATGTTCGGGACCAACCTAAATGGAACCGAACATATGTCGACACTGGCAAAAGAGCACGGCTGAGCGAGGATGGTGCGTACACATCGTCCTCATCCAATCCAAATAAGCTGCTTGTGGAGGAGACGCGCCCAGAAGGTCGCGACACCACCAAGGAGCAGCACAAGGGGAAAGGCAAACAGAAATCTCCCTTGGGCAACACGTCCGCGCAAGAAGACCTACAAGCCTTCGTCAAGGCTAATACTAAGCGCATCGAGGCAATAGACCGTGCGGCCTCCACTCTGAGCAAACACGACCAGCTCAACCAGAAGCTGGTCCTGGCAAGGTCTTTCACAAAACTGGTCACCACGGACAAATCCAACTTCACCGACGAGGAAATGAAGGATCATGCGGAAGCGTTGAAGTTTGTAAAAAATTTAATCCGGGAGGCCAACCTAGACTAGACTGAGTAGTGTACCATTTTATTTTCGATGTGTCGTTGTACACATATGTATCCTTCCTTTCTGCAATTGAAATATGTTTGGAAAATATCGGTTGGACTCATATGTTTGAAAAATAGCCATTTAACTCATGTGTTTGAAAACTAGCCGTTGGACTCATCTGCTTTGAAAGTAGCCGTTCGACTCATGTGTTGAAAAAAAAGCCGTTGGAGTTTGAAAAATAGCCGTTGGGATATTCGACCTGGCCTATATAAATCGAATTGACGGTGCACATATTTCTCATCCCCACCAATACTCCTCACTGCCAAATCCCTCTCCCTCAAATATGTTATCTAGCTCTGGTTCAAGCTCATACAGTGAAGATGAAGAGTCCGTAAATACCTTACAGAGTGTCTTTGCGGGATTTGTCAACCCAGATCCCGCCATGGTGGAGTTAGAAGAGCGTGTACTTGCCGGTATACAAGCAAGGCTGCAGGCTTCTACCTCGCGCCGTCATCGCCGCGGTGGTAGACGATACATCAACAGGGACCGTGAAACCAGCCATATCCGTCTCATGGCGGACTACTTCTGCGAAGATCCGGTGTACCCCGACCACCTGTTTCGTCGGAGGTTCCGGATGAGCAGACCCCTTTTTCTACGTATTGTCGGATCTCTTGGTGAGTGGTCCACCTTTTTCACTGAGAGAGTAGATGCCGTTAACCGCCAAGAGTTGTCTCCATTATAGAAGTGCACAGCGGCCATCCGTTTGTTGACCTACGGCTCTCCTGCCGATGCTGTTGACGAGTACGTACGGATTAGTGATTCCACAGCAATCCAATGCTTGAAGAAATTCGTCGACGGAGTGATCGACAACTTCGGCGAGGAATATCTTCGACGCCCGACCGTTGAAGACATGCAGCGCCTATTGCAACAAGGAGAGGCGCGCGGGTTTCCAGAAATGCTTGGAAGCATAGACTGCATACACTGGGAATGGAGAAATTGCCTAGTAGCATGGAAAGGGCAATTTACTCGCGGCGATTACGGAGTCCCGACCATTATACTTGAAGCGGTCGCCTCTCAGGACCTTTGGATATGGCATGCCTTCTTCGGTGTTGCCGGCTCCAACAATAATATAAATGTGTTGAACCAATCTCCCTTGTTCACCGATGTTTTGCAGGGACGAGCTCCTCAAGTGCAGTACTTCGTCAATGGGCACGAGTACAACATGGGATACTATCTAGCAGATGGTATATACCCAGAGTGGGCTGCCTTTGTGAAGACGGTACCCCTGCCGCAGACAGACAAACACAGACTGTTTGCGCAGCATCAAGAAGGAGCGAGGAAGGATGTGGAGCGAGTATTTGGAGTTCTACAATCCCGCTTTGCTATCCTGTATGGCCCCGCTCGCTTTTGACAACGCTCAACTCTCGCTAAAATCATCAGGGCATGTGTCATATTGCACAATATGATTGTTGAGGATGAGCGAGATTTTGACGGGCCACTCTACGACTTTGAAGACAGCCAAGGGACTTCAAACATAACACTGCCTAATATCCAACATGGCGGTACAGTTGCTTTCGCTGATGTGATCCAGAGAAACACCGACATTCGGGCTCAACCGATGCATGCAGCACTCAAAATAGATTTGATTGAACACATTTGGGAGCGTTTTGGAGGTGTCTACGGAAATTAATCATTATATATCGCTTTTCTAGTGTTTTTAATTTGCACGTCAATGTTAAATTTCAAGTTTTAAAACCGATGCATGTATGCAATGTCGTACGTTTAATATTATTTCCAACTGTCGAATTTAATAAAATTATTTATTTTCGTTGTACCGAATTTAATAAAAATATTTATTTTCGTTATGCCGAATTTTTGATTCGCAAATTATATTTTTAAATGTTGGAAATATTGTTGTACAATTTTTAATTTATTTATATAGATTATGTGATTATTAATATGATGGTAAAACCGAAATTATATATTTAATACGTGGGGTCCACCCAAGAGTCTCTCCAAGAGCCTTTGCATTGCAGAGGGAGACTCTTGGAGGAGTGGTCTCGCGAAGAGCCTCTCAAAGAGTCTATGCATTAGAGAGGAATAAATGGTTGGTTGAGACTCTTCGCTGACGTGGCGGAGAATATTCTCCTGGAAAGAGTTAGGGTTGGAGACAGTCTTACAGCACCATGGCATTACAAGAAAGAAACATACTACTTGAGTTGAAGACATCCTACTCATTGGTGACACCTCTTACGTAAGGCAATAATCTCCACATGGCTAAAAGAAGAACAATTTACTATATGTACAAAAAGAAATTGTTATAATTTTTTTTTTTTATAAAATCTGAATAAAGGGTGAAGATCTAAGCGTATATCGACGCAAATCAATGATAAGTATGGTTTTGAGGAATTATGAAGGGTATAGATCACTATTTTGAAAGAATTTTTAGTACACAAAGTCTTTCCCCTAAAAAAGAAGCGAGCATTGCCGATGGAGTTCGCTATCTTCGATCATCTGGCCCGCGGACACTTTGGGCTGCTTATCGGATCCGAATTTCACATGGACAATCCACGGCCCACATAAGCCCATCTATGGCACGCGGACGACAGGGGGCGCTTCGCTTTTTAATCCCACATGGCTACTTGAAAGGGGTTTAGAGAAGCGAGCTGCCTATAAAGAAGAGGCTTCCCCCATCGTATTTCCATACTTACCTGGACGGGGTCAATGCGTGATCAATGAGGCTCATGGCCTAGATCAGTGGCCCACATTGCACTTGGTGGGTGCGCTGGTCTACCATCTCCCCAAATGGGAGAGTGGACGTCATTATTTGTGGTAGAGGGGGTACGCGTTCGCGCGGCCCCTGCAATTTCTGAAAATTAAAATATTAACGTCCTTGTTTGAAGTTCGTACGGCGGACACTATCGCAGCGATTGTAGGCTCCTTTTTGATCCTGTCAAAGGGCCTCAGAATGCACACCCTCACCGATAAGCAAGCCGCCCTGGAATCTCTTAACAGCAATGGCTCTCTGGTTATGATACATGAAAAGCCATTTGAAATATTGAATGTGCTAGGGGTGTAAATGTGATTGTGCTCTATTATCTCCATGAATCTGATGGGGCAGCTATTTGAGCAGTTTTTTTTCAGCTGAAACAAAATAAAAATAATTTTTAAGGAACAAATCAAAATGGTGTACAGACGCTTTAGAGCGGGGGCAGTATTTTGTTAGCATCGGGAGATTGGAACAGACACTTAATTTAATTAACACGTTTCACAGGATGCTGTTTAAATAGCTGCACGGGCCAGTTAAGAAAGACAAATATATAATATAAAAAAAATCGCATCACGTCAACTGCCCCATCTAAGCCAAGCATGGCGACCGGTTGCTTCTTCCTTTCGCTCGTCACCAATCCCATCACTACCACCATTCGCACCAACACTACGCGCAGCACACCTCCCTCGCGCTTCCGCTGCCAACACCGTCACTGCGCTCCTCCCGGCCGCTTCTCTCCGGCGGCGATGGACGCCTTCCACATATCGCCGGCCGCGGCCACGCCGCTTCTCCTCACCGCTACCCCCTCCCCCGCCCAGCCCAGGCTCCGCGTACTGAGCCTTAGTTCTCCACGCCTAAAACTGTTTTTCTTTTTTCTTTTTTTGGCCAAAATTTTGTTGTTTGACGAGATGTGTGTGTGTGTGCGCGCGCGCGCAGGTGCGGACCCATGCGCAGGAGGACGGCGGCGGTTCGCCCGAGCGCGACGCCGAGGAGGGGACGGTAGAGTCGGAATTCTCATGGGCCTCCGTCATCCTCCCGTAAGCAGTTTCGGTTGTTGACATTTCGGCATCATCGTCTCAGTTGTTCTCGGTTGAATTCATTTCTAGTGCGGTAGCAGTCACATCGTGCGAATTTACTGTCTCGGGGAATTAAGCTCACTCTAGTGCGTTTTGGGCGTGTTGTTTCATAGATTTTGCCTGCTCCAGAGCTTCGCAGAGTACCACGTCAACCTAGGGCACTAGTATGGCCGTATCATTGAATTCACCTGTAATAGTGCATTGTGCAACAATGCCACCGAGTGTGGCATTCTGTTCTCTTTTGCTGCACAAATAGCATGCTACAATCTTTTTTATGTTAAAACCGTTATCCTTCAACTATAATGCGTGATATTATTTGGGTAATTTTAGATTCATGTAGACTCTTAATTGTCGACTGAAGGCATTGTTATGCTGGACTTAATCTAGTGTTCCATGTCATAGCAATCCTGTTGGTATGGATGTTCAGCAAAAAATAATCAAGGTGGAAATTGCAAAGTGTCTCAAGCTTTCAGCACTAATGAGTCAATGTTTGGAATTCAGGTTCTTGTTCCCTGCATTGGGGGGCCTTCTTTTTGGTTATGACATTGGCGCAACCTCTGGAGCTTCCATTTCTCTGCAAGTTAGTCCCCACTTTGGTTGTTTTGCTATGCCTTGTTGACATTCAGTCTAACGGGGTTGATTCCTCTTCAGTCTGCTGATCTCAGTGGCACCACTTGGTTCAACCTCTCAGCTGTGCAGCTAGGGCTTGTGGTAATCCTTTCAGAAGATTTCCGTGCTTTCCCAAGCTTTCATTTCTATTTTTCCCAATCAAGAGCATTGCGGTGCTTAAAGAGCTTCTTTTGTTTTTTATAAGGCGAGTGGTTCATTGTATGGCGCTCTTGGTGGCTCAATTATTGCATACCGCATTGCAGATTTTCTTGGTGATTTCATATGCTACTGTGCTATTTTTTCCTTTCTGGATGCTATTTGATATAAGAAACAGAATTAACTTTTGCTAGCATCTTGGTGCAGGAAGAAGAATTGAGTTGGTCACAGCAGCTGTGTTGTATATTTTTGGTAGTTTGGTCACTGGATATGCCCCTAATTTTGTAGTTCTGATCATAGGTCGTCTCCTTTACGGCATTGGCATTGGTTTGGTGAGTTCTCTAGTGTACTAATTATTTATAATTATAGGAGAACTGCTCAATAGTACTAATTTAATACAAATGTAGTTTGATGATAACCTATTGCTGAGATTAAATTATGGAAAAACAAAGAAGGAAACTGTACATGTATCAATCCTCCAAAAGTATGTCAATGGCTCAATTCTTGTATAGAATCTTATCATGTATATATAGGAAAATCAACGTAGCTAAACTCTCTAATTTTCTCTTTGAACTTCTGAGATGGCTGGCACTAAGTCTTGTGCCCATAGTATTGTAGCAGATTGTTTTGCGCTTACTTAAACATTAACTACCGTTACAATTGTTTAAGTTGTCAATGCTTTGTTCAAATGCTTAATAATGACCTGAATAGGAACAAAGATGTGAAGGAATATATCCATGTTTTACTAGGGGCTTGGGAGGGATTCTTGACCAATGCTTTTCTCTAGAATTATGCTGCCTACCTGAGCCGAAACCGCAAGGACTTTCTCTTCCCTGAGCCCTCCTATTTGCTTGATAGATTTTCTCTATGTTAGTCATTACTTCTTACTAGTCATGTTGCTTTATGGCAGGCGATGCATGGTGCTCCTCTCTATATTGCAGAGACTTCTCCGTCACAAATACGTGGAACATTGATATCTTTGAAGGAGCTGCTTATTGTATTAGGAATACTGGTAACTACCTATTCTACCAAATGTTATGCTTTTCTATACCCCTTTGATGCTCACTGCCTATTGTTATAATTCTTTGCAGTTGGGATACCTCGTTGGAAGTCTTGCAATTGATACTGTTGGAGGGTGGCGTTACATGTATGGTTTTAGTGCTCCGCTGGCTGCTATAATGGGCATAGGTGTGTGGGCTTTACCACCTTCCCCAAGATGGTTACTTCTCAGGGCAGTGCAAGGTAAGGGACCTATGGAAGATAACAAAGGGAAGGCAATTCATGCCCTGAGAACACTTAGGGGTCGCTCAGCAAGTGACAAGGCTTTGGCAGATGAAGTTGATGATACCCTTATCTCTATTAAGGCTGCCTACACAGAACAAGAATTTGACGGAAATATTTGGGAGATATTTGAGGGAGCAAGCTTGAAGGCCTTTATCATTGGAGGAGGATTGGTCCTCTTTCAGCAGGTCTGCAAGCTCAATTCTCAACTGAGTTAAAAATCTGACCATGCTTGTTGCTACTTCTGTCTTATCCTCCTTTAACTTTTGAAATTTTCTGCCCCTTTAAAGTAAAGAGCAAGGTCATTTCTCTTATGTGGTACTGTAAACTGGAAATGTCACTTTAGAGCGTTAACATGTCAAGATTTATGACTATTTCAATTAATTTAACTCAGTAAATTTATGGTTTGTGCCATTTATCAATGTGCAATTCCCAGCAGAAGGTTCCACTGGAATAATTATCTATTTATTTCATGCTATTTCAGGTTCTTTCTCAATATTCAAAAGTTGATGAATTTTACTGCTCTTTTTGTTAAAAGAAATATTTCATGCGTTCATATTATTGACTATTAACTGATCTAAAACTCTTATTTGACAGATAACAGGCCAGCCAAGTGTTCTATATTATGCAGCTTCCATTCTTCAGGTACCTTTTTAATATCTCTTAATATTGAACTGGTAGAACTAGGAAAACTATGAATTGTCAAATTACTACATTTTTAATCTCTCTCTGTATGTATCTCTTCTGTAGACTGCTGGATTCACTGCTGCATCTGATGCTGCCAGAGTGTCAATTGTGATTGGCCTGTTCAAGGTAATGCTAAGGAGCTGCATCATTATTATAGTCTATAGAGTATATTAAATTAGCAATGTTTGTATTTGGGTAGAAATTGCATCCCGACATGATCCCTGTTATTGGCTATGGCAACATGCAACTGGCTGATGCTTATACTATCTTTTTATTTGTACATGCATGTGATAGTTCTCTTCTTTACAGCTGCTGATGACAGGAGTTGCGGTATTAAAGGTTGATGATCTTGGAAGGCGTCCATTATTGATAGGAGGTGTTGGAGGAATCGTGAGTAATTTTGCTCTTTCCTACATATTAACTGCTATGGACTGCATTAGAATTTAGAAGTTGGCTCATCTTCTTCTGTTTGAACATATAGTCCCACTAGAACTGCTAAACAGTACTTCAGGTAGTGTTCTTAGTTTCTGACTGAACAAAACTAGGTTTTATTAGTTTCTGATTGAATTAACCTTACTTCGCCTGTAAACCTGGATATGCAGGCTGTATCACTCTTCCTGCTAGCAGCTTACTACAAGATTCTGAATGACTTCCCTCTTGTTGCTGTTGGTGCTTTACTTCTATATGTTGGCTCTTACCAGGTTGCTCTCTCTCTCTCTCTCTCACACACACACACACACACACACACACACACACAGAGATGACGTGCACGCTCTCTCTGATCAAACCGCAGGCTAACTTGCATGGTATCTATCTAATCTAATATATACAAGAACAGATTCTTTTTCATTTCATGCATTTAGTAAGAGGCTAGAAATTTTGTATTGAAAATTAAAACATCCTAAGCATTAATTTTATATGCTGGTTATCGTGCTTACTACTGTAAAATTCACAAATGCAAGAGAGGAACTAAAGGCCAGCCCATGTGAATATGAGTTCACAAATGCAAGAGAGGAACTAAAGGCCAGCCCATGTGAATATGAGTTCCATGACTAGTGCACCAAATTGAAATGCCCTTGTGTTTCAGGTGTCCTTTGGTCCAATAAGCTGGTTAATGGTGTCTGAAATCTTCCCTCTCCGAACAAGAGGACGTGGAATCAGCCTTGCAGTACTTACAAACTTTGGCTCAAATGCGTTGGTAACATTTGCGTTTTCACCCTTGCAGGTATTGCTGCTCAAATTGTTTCCTACTTGCATCTAGTTTGGTGCACCGTGCACTAGTATAGATTCATTTAGATTGAATATTTTCCAGTGAACTTAGTTGTGTATTGTGTACCAAGGTTCATATTATTAGAACAACTAAACTGTCTTGTGCCAATAATGCATACCTTTTGCTGCAGCTACTACTTGGACCAGCCAACATATTCTTCCTTTTTGGAGCCATAGCGCTGCTCTCCCTCCTGTTTGTCATCGTCAATGTTCCAGAGACAAAAGGACTGAGCTTGGAGGAGATTGAGGCTAAGATACTGAAATAAAAATGCCCAAGCTTTACTGCACAAGCAAGTGCAGAACTCTGCACGCTACTGTTTCAACAAATAAACTTGATATCTCGGTGTAAAGCATGTTTCGTTTATTTTCTATGTGTAATTAATGTTGTTTTACATGCATTTGCACCAATTTTAGTCATAACCACATCCCATCTATGCTTTCTCCCTCGTATTTCAAGCAGTGCCGATGTTAATGTTAAGCCTAAAATTTGCATGTTATTGCTAACACTTTTTTCGAACTCTGATTCTCTGAAGCCAGTCTCATATGCTGAAGCTGGGGGGCTTTGAATAATTCGATAATTTTAACGGGGAATTGTGTATTCTCAACCATCCTTCAGCACGAGCTCGCTGAGGTAAGATTCCTTTTGCGACCTTGACCGCCTGCCAAGACGACAAGTGATCATGGTTCGGGTCCCTGGTATTAACTGGCCTATTGTTGCTGCTGCCAGAGATCCTAGTTCGGACCGGGAAAGAGTATGGGGTTAGTTTTGTGTTCTTTGTAAAGAATGTACTAAACATAGATAATCTAAGGTGATTGCGTGAAGGAGACGCAAAAGCTTGTAAAAAACAAAGAAAAATTTTAAATCATCCGACAACTAGCCTGTTAGGCTGACTCCAACGCCACTGCCTCGACGCGCTGATAAGCGGAGCCCACAGTCAAAAATGATTTTTTTGACTGCGGGAGGAGAGAGAGGACGCCTCGTAAGGCTTTGACCACGACGCTTTGACATGTGGGCCTTATTGACACCTCACTGGATGAAGCTGCAATGTTGGAGAGATCGCGCACGTCTCGCGACGCGTTTTGTGGGGTCCACATTGCGACAGCCCGTGCCCCTGTATTTGTACGAGAAACCAAACTGACGAGTGGGCCCAAAAAGAAACTCCAGTCCACTTGTCAGTCAGAGGGTTAGCAATATTGAAGTGCGCCTCGCAGATCAGTCAGGCCCACAAAATGTTTGAGGCCATATGAGTGCACTCGTGTCGTGTGTCGCGTGCACTCAGCACGTGGTCGTTCACGATCACTACCAGGTGGGGCCCAATGTGGACAGGGGCCACATGTCAGTGACTTATACATGAGTGCTTAGGAAAAATAGTTGTTGGATATTTTTTGCAGTCGGTCCCACCTATCAGTGACTCCAAAAATTAACCATTTAAATATAGTCGTTTAAAATTAGATGTTGGAATTATTTTATTCATTTGAGGATAAAAGTTTGTAAAAAATGGTAAAAATTACAAAAAATTGCAGAAAAATTGTGTGATCCTTTGTCTATAAATATGACCATGTTTCACCTCATTTTCACTCAATCAAAAGCACAAACCACACACTCTGCACTCTCTTGTTCGTCAAATATTTTCCGAAAATTTTTCCGATGGCCAACAATCTCCCCGACGGTTATGTGAATTTGTTTGGCGACTAAATTTAGATGAAGAGAACTCCCAAACGCCAAGCAGTCAAAATCCGCCCAGTTTTCAACCCCCTCATCCACCATACCTGATGTGCTATCCACTGTTCACTCCACCCCTCCATACGACCAACCACATCCGTACGCACAACCCCCTTATGGCCCTTACGGCCATAATCCTCATTTTGTCGGAGTTCGGACCATCCCTGCAGAAATGTCGTCTCGGCAAGCACAGACCAAAAATTCTCACTCCACGTCCGTATCGGATACCGACAATCCGCATAGCACGGCCCCCGTCGTGATCGAGGACGACAACAACACTGGCAAAGGCGAAGGAACCGCTGGAGCATGGCGTAAACGAATGCTCTAATCGCAACAGCACAACATTCGACTTGTAAGTGTTCATCTAAATATTAAATTTTGTTATCGCAAATTTTGTTATTAAATTTGGATTTTTCATGCTCCAGATTAGCGCATTGTTGAATAACTCCCTCGACTTGATCGATGGGAACAACAAAAAAATTCGACATGTATTGGTCGAAGGTCGCTCATGTGTACAACGTGAGCAGTCCGCCCGATCGCAAACGAGACGTCAGGCATTGCAAAGAACATTGGCAAAAGAGTAATAAGAAAATTGTTCAGTTCAATGGCATTTACTGCAGGTTGCGGGATGTCTACGCAAATGATTGTTCGGACGACCTGTTGATGTCTCAAGCACACGCATGTACAAGCAGGAGTTGGGTCAGGCCATCATCCTGGAGCACTGGTGGAGTACCGTACGTGGTCAACCGAAGTGGTGCTGAAACTACTTCGATTCTTCCAAAAGAGCTTGCCTCAACAAAGAAGGTGGCCACACGTCGTCGTCGAACAACGACGATGGCCCCATCAAGATTCTACGACCGGAAGGGCGGGATGCGGTAAAGCAGAAGTGGAAGGGTCAGAGCAAACTGGGCGAAACATCCTCGGCGTACGAGGAGACCCTAGAGCGCATCGGCAAAGCCAATGCCGGCCTCGATAGGGTGACCGATAAAGCCGTTGCTGCAACTAAAAATTTGCAGGAGATGGCCAAAAGCAAAGAAAATGCCACATTTATGAAGTCGTTGACGAAACTGATTATGGGGAGATACATTCCATTTGCCGGATGCCCATAAGGTGGCACATGCAGCCGCGTTAGAGTACATCAATAACATGATTAAGTAGGTAAAGAATAGATAGTAGCCCGCACGATGTACTTTTCATTCGTAAAATTGCACTCGCACTATTAATTTAAGTTGTTTTGGATTTGCTTGTTCGAACTGCGGCATGTGATCGATACTTTTGGATTTTAGCCGTTCGAATTGAGGCATGTGATCGATGCCTTTGGATTTTAGCCGTTGGAACTGGCGCATGTAATGGATGCCTTTGCATTTAGCCATTGGAACTGACGCATGCAATCGATGCGTTTCTTCCCCTATATATTCGAACCCCTCATGCCCTCATCTTCACAACTCAATAATCTCACCAACACAACCGAAGCCTCTGTTCTTCCAGCACTAAGAGACCTTGCCTTGTCAAAAAAATGTCGTTCAGCTCAAGTACAAGTAGTGCTGAGGACGAAGCTGTCAACCAAATCGAAGAGTTCGTGGCGGGGTTCATATGGAGCTGGTTGACGGTCCAACCCCATGACCATCGCATTCTTGATGATCTTCAAGCCAGCATAGACGCTAGTACCTCGCACCGCCGCTGAGGTAGTAGAAAGTACATCGACAAAGATCGCGAAGGCGGTCATAACTGTCTAGTCGTGGACTACTTCGCCAACGTGCCTGCCTACCCTAGATACTTGTTTCGCAGACAGTTTCGAATGGGGAGCCCCTCTTTCTGCAAATTGTTCAACACTCTTGAACAGTGGTCCCTATACTTCATGGAGAGGAGAGATGCCATCCTTCGAAAGGGCTATCTTCTTTGCAGAAGTGCACTGCGGCATTGTAGATGTTATGTTACGGCTCCCCCGCCGATGCCATCGACAAGCACGTACGCATCGGAGAGTCGACAGCCATCGAGTGCCTGAAGCGTTTCGTTGAAGGAATCATCGATCGGTTCGCAGAGAAATATCTCTGTAAACCTATTGTCGACAACCTCCGGCGTTTGCTGCAGCAAGGAGAGGATCGGGGTTTCCCATGGATGCTGGGAAGCATCGATTGCATGCACTGGGAATGGCGCAATTGCCCAGTTGCATGGAGGAGCCAATTCACTCGTGGTTATGAAAGAGTTCATATAGTAATACTTGAAGCAGTTGCATCCAAAGACCTGTGGATATGACATGCCTTGTTTGGTGTCACTGGATCCACCAACGAGATCAACGTGCTGAACCTATCCCCCCTTTTCACCGATGTGTTGTGTGGCCGAGCTCCTACTATTCAGCACTCTATTAATGGGTCATAGTACAATATATGGTACTACCTGGTCAACGGTATTTACCCCGAATGTGCTGTCTTCGTGAAGACCATATTCTTGCCCCAAACAGAGAAACTCAGATTGTTCACACAACATCAAGAAAGGGCAACAAAAGATGTAGAGCTAGTTTTTGGGGTCTTGCAAAATCGATTTGCTATTGTCCATGGCCCCGATCAATATTGGCAATGGTCAACCCTTATCAATATTATGGAAACGTGTGTCGCCCTCCACAACATGATAATCGAGAATGAGCGGCACTCTCATGACCCAATCGATGTGTTGTACGATAGTCAAAGGACATCTAACGTAACACCACCGACTATCCACGGTAGTGCTCCGCCAATTTTTGAACAAATGCTAGCTCGAAATGATGCGATCCGTGCTCGCCCAACGCATCAGCAACTGAAACGGGATCTTGTCGACCACATTTGGCAGCATTTCAGGGGCGACAGTACCGATGGGTAATTGTTTGTGCGGTCGTTAACGGCCGAATATATTTAAATTTTAATTAGTACTTGTCATATTTTTTTCCATGTGCCATTTAAAGGGAAAAAATTTAAAAAATTATTTTTTCTATGTTATTTACAATTTTTATCTTTTATTTTGTTGTGTTCGAATTATCCAAATTTCATTTAGTGATTTGTTAATCTTTAATAAATATTATATACACAGGGTTTACACGAAACGTTTCTTGAAGCGCCTTTGCATTGGAGTGGTTAGCGTTTCAGAAAATGCCTCATGAAACGCCGATGCATTGGAGTAGGAGGTCTTTCAAGTGGTATTTCGTACAGAATATGCTAAAAAATATTCTGTTGAAACGCTTTGCGAAACACCAATGTATTGGAGTTAGAGGTGTAACTTGGGCCGAGCCGTTGCCGGGCCGACTCGAAGCACGGCATTTTGGCTCGGCACGCGGCATGACCCGGCAAGAATTATAATGGGCCGTCCCGGCCCGGCACGGGGGACTGGGCCGTGCTGTGCCCAAAAACCGGCCCATGGGCTAGCATGGCACGGCACGCAAAATCAGGCCGTGTCCGGCCCGGCATGGCCTGTTACACCGCGGGTCGGCCCACAATGGCACGGCACGGAGCGGCTCATTAGCACGCGGGCCGACCTGGCTAAAATCGGCCCGTGAAACGGTGAAAGTTTCATTAGCACGCACCACGCACGACGCAGTGACGCTGACGCAGGCGGGTGCGGCAAGCGAGGGGGCGCAGGCGCAGCGCGGCACGGGAGGTGGGCGCAGGCGTTGCACGGAAGGACGCGAAGGCCGAGGAATAGGCGGACTTTTTTCATTTCAATTTTGAATTTTTGATTCAAACGAATGGCCAGATCTCCTCCACCCGGCCGAAATCAACAGCGAGATTTAATACACGACACGGTGAGTCGCTGACACACAGGACCGGGGCGTTTGATTAGCACGAGATGCGAGGCACGGGCGGATTTGACACATACGCGTTGGGTTGGCCCGACACGGCCCGACACGCGAGCAACGACCCAATTTGAAATGGACGGCCGGCTTTGTGACACGCGTCCACGATCAACGGTCAGATTTCGAGCGCGGTTGCAAAGAAATAACGGTCGGATTTTTCACTATAAATACCCCCAAACATACACAAAAATTCATAACTTATTTCAATCTCTCACATTTCACTCAAATATTTGACACTCTCTTCCAATATTTCAATCTTACACAGTTCATCCACTGGTTTTTTATTTTAGGAATTTTTATTTTTAAAAAAACATTTTTATTGCTGAAAATACTAATTTATTTTAAAAAACTATTTTCTACCTTTAAAAGTTCGGATTTGCTCTCTAAAAAGTATATTTGCTCTCAAGAAAATAACTTTTGGTTTGTACAAATTGTGTTTCCCCTTAAAAGGTATTTTTACACTCTAAATTTTTTTTTTCACTACTGAAAAATTATTTTTGGTACTATATGGATTTGAACAATATTAATTTTGAGAATTTCAGTGCCGAAGAAATTAATATTCGGAATTTTGGTGCTGTTGAGGGGACCATCGAATCACCTAATCTGATATCATCTCCTCCAACGGCGGGCTCTGCCTATACACCATCAATGGCATCAAACGCAGTAGGGAGCAAAAGAGCCAAAAATCAAAATGTTGGCAGTATTTTGATGTATCTGAGTCTGTCGACCCGAGTGGAAAAATGGTACAATTTGCTACTTGTAAATATTGCAAAAAAATTTTATCAGCTGCATCTGCAGGTGGGACCGGACATTTACTCCATCACAGAAAGAACTGCGCAAAAAAGACAATTAAATCCTCATGGTCAGAAAACACAATTAAGTTTCGATTCTGATGGAATTATAAATACATGGAACTATGATCCTATGGTAACTAGGGAACAACTTGTTAAATTTATTGTTTCTGAAGATTTGCCAATTAAGATAGGTGAAAGTCCAAATTTTGAAAATATGATTTAAACAGCATTTTGTCCTCAGTTTAAGAAAGTAAGTAGAACCATTACTAGAAATGATATTTTAGCACATTATGAAAAAAATGTAGCAATAATAAAAGAAAATTTTTCAAAAGTAATATTTTCTTTTGCACTTACATCCGCCAATCATCAAAAAATGGATTATATTAGTGTAGTTGCACATTATTTAGATGATAATTATTTTTTATATAAAAGAGTTATAGGTTTTAAATTAATAGATGTTGCACATACTGCCAAAGTTATAGCTAATCGTATGTTAACTGTAGTTAGTGAATATAAGTTTGAAAATCGTATTATTTTTATTACTCTTGACAATGCTTCAGCTAATACGAATGCCATGGATATATTGAATCCAGCACTTGAGTCAGGTGTTGGAGGGTATGTTCTCCACCAAAGCTGCATCTGTCACATCGTCAACCTCATCGTTCAAGCAGGTATGAAAGAAATGGCCGAACCTTTATATACTATTCGCTCGGCCATTGTTTACATTACTTTCTTCAAATGTACGTGTTGCTGAATTTAAAAATTACTGTGAGGCGAATAATATGAGGCCTCGAAAATTTTGCACCGACATTAAGGTAAGGTGGAATTCCACTTATCTCATGTTAAAAGAAGTACTACCATACAAAAATCTTTAACTTTATTTATTAATGTTCAATTGAATAATGAGTTTCTTTCTGATTATATTTGGTGTATTGCTGAGAGATTTTACAAATTTTTAGAGTTATTTTATGATTCTACTAAAATATTATTTGGTATTTATTATCCTACATCTTGTTTAGTTTTGCATCATATTTTTGATATTGCAAAATTATTTGAATTATATAGGAAAAATCACGATTTTTTTGTTGTTGTACAAAAATTGGAGCAAAATTTTTTAAAATATTTCACAACCATATCACATCTTTACTGTTTTGCTTTATTTTTGATCCGAGACTAAAATTAATTGGTTTGCAATCTTCTTTACAACAATTAGGTGTATCCTTAAACATTGATTATTCTAAAAGTTATTCACACGTTGCTGATAAAATTTTTCGAGTTTTTCGTTTGTACGGATCTAAGTTTGGTAGTGCACACCAAAGACCAATAGCACTGGCATCGCAAGAATCGGAGACACGGAGGAAGGTTGGCGGTTTGCTATGGAAGTCACTACGAGGAGGCGGAGGCAAATCATCTTCGCAGAGTTCTAACCAAAGCGAAACGCCTTCAATACTATTACCTATAAGTTC
Source organism: Pharus latifolius (assembly GCA_019359835.1). Classification (NCBI taxonomy): domain Eukaryota; kingdom Viridiplantae; phylum Streptophyta; class Magnoliopsida; order Poales; family Poaceae; genus Pharus; species Pharus latifolius. Next base: position 92,540,028 of record CM033321.1, on the reverse strand, counting down.
ACAAACAGAGCTCAACCGCTATTTCGATATTGATCATTCTATGGATCTTGAGTTTGCAAGTAATCATGACAACTCTAACAATGTTATCTTATGGTGGATGAACAACCAACGACGATATCCTGTGTTATCTCAGTTGGCGAGAGATGTCTTGGTTGTTCCAGTATCAACAATTTCTTCTGAACCTATTTTCAATTTGACCGGAAGAAATAATTGAAGACAGAAGATCAATGTTAGTACCCGAGATGGTGGTGGCAATCACCTGCCTTAAAGACTGAGAAAACACTGCCAAAAAAGAACAACATAATGTGGAGGACACTGAGTTCATTAGTGAGTTAGAATGGTTAAATATAGATTCAGAATAATTTGTAATTAGTTACTGACTTACTGCACTCTTTTTTCCTTAAGGTTTTATGCCATTAGGTTTTACTTAGTAAGGTTTTTAACGAGGCAGTAATATTTTCATATGAATACTAGAATTGTTCTCATATTTATTGTTAAGTTTTATTCTCATTTATGATTTCTTACAATTTTTTAAAATTTGTTTACAATTTTTTACTCTCATGTGTCATGTATGGTTTATTTTAAATTTGTAAGAATTTATTTGAATTTTCTATGATATTTTAATCTTTGTTTTTTTGTAATTTTTTTAGTTACTGTCAATATGTTATACACCAAATATTTTTCTTAATTTTAAAAATACTTTTCCTCTTTTACTATTTTTCAAATATTTAATTATTTATTTAATTTTATAATAAATTAAATACATTTAAAATTTAAAACTGAATTTTTAATTCCAAATAGATCGTGCCCGTGCCGTGCCGGCCCGACACGCACTACGGCGCGCGGGCTATCGGACAGTGCCAAGCCGCTCTACCGAGCAAACGGGCCGACTCGACTCAACACGACAGTCGATGGGCCGATACAGACACGGCACGGAAAAGACCTTTGGCCCGACTGACCCATGCGGTGTCAGACCGGCACGACCCAAATTACATCTCTAATTGGTGTCAGCCTTGTTTGTTTAACAGCCCCGACCAAAAAATGTCCGGAAAACAGATCTCTCTTCTCCGGCACTTTGAATGAGAAGAGGCATTGGGCAAGTCTTCGAATTACTCATATTAAGTTAACACGGTATAAACGTTTGTGCTGACTTGCTACGCACATCAACAGCTTCGAATGGCCCAGTTGACTTGAAGACTATGAAATCGCTTGTCTACCCAACAAAAGACAGGACCTTCCTAACTCCCGCTAATAAATGTGTCCTGCATGGTTGCATTGCATGCAATTCCTCGCCCTCACCCGTCACCCACATACAAGTACATCTCCCTCGCCATGCCTGTTGATTCTGCTGCACACTGTTACATCTCACATTCATGGACACCACGTGGTTCCGCCCCTTAGTGTTTTTGACCTGATATATCTGGATTTTAACTACTCGATAAATTAAAATCGAGTCAAACAATCTTGTTTTTAAATTAAAAATTTCAAATAAATTTAAACAGTCACCTATAATTTATTATATTTATAAATTTAAAAACTTATTTGAATAAGTTAAGCAGGGTTAAACACATCCTTAGTTTCGACGTACTGTGTTCGTCCAAGATTTTTGTGGTGCAAAAAATGTTGTTCTGTTGTTTTGTTCTTTTTTTTTTTTTTTTTTTTTTTTTTTGTATTTACAGCAGACGTTATAGGCCTGGACGGTACTGTCATCACCAATGTGAAACCTTCGAGAAGGGTGTTGAACGCATCGATGATGCACATGATGGTCGTTTACTTGTCAGTGTCGAGCGTTTCTTTTTAGTTTTTACCCATCTCAACGCCATGAAATGTTGTACAGCTTTTGGAGATACGACTCATGTGACCAACAGTTGCCTTGTCCTACATGAAACGCTGTCCACCTTCTACAGATATAACAAGACTACTGCTTCCTAGTTTTTATTGGTGTTGAAATATAATGTTATATGATATTGTGTGATAATGATAGTTATAAAAAATATTCATTATATCTAACAAAATATTATTATCATATCAGTTGTTGTTAGATGATCGCATCTAAGAAAATAATATATCACACCAAAATTTTAAAACACAGTACAATACCAAAAAATTCTATTGCACTTACAATTTAGTTACAATTCACATGTTAATGCCTTGTAGGTTCTTTTAACCCTCCCCTCCCTATATGCACTACATGCCATTAAGGTGCCAAACGGACCCAACCCTTATTAGGTTGGCCTGAAGCTTTCACGGGCGTTCCGGTAAGTGGTATGACACAACACAATGGGTTGGTGAGCCATGTTGACCTAGTTATTCATCATGTGTTGTGTCAAGCTGTCTAACCGAGCTCGTTTGGACAGTATGGCATGATATGAAAGTATTCGGCGAAATGGGCTGTGCCTAGGTTGACCTGGCACACTAGTGGTTAGAGAAAAACAAATCAATCGGAGCTCTGATAAGAGCGAAGGGAAGACAATTCGGAGCTCTCATAAGAGCGGAGAGAAGGAAGCGAACCCACTCTTTGACAAAAGAGGGGGTAGCGGTACAGTAAAAAAGCGCTACGAGGCCAATAAATCGTGCAATTTCGAGCTTTTGATAGCGGTTTTAGGGTATGCCTCCAAAACACAGAGAAAGCAAGAAATAAAGTGATTTCTATTAACAACTTCAAACATTGAATTTACCTATGGTAAATTTGTAGAACTATCTACTACTTTAAACTATAAAGTATTAATCTTATCGAAACTATAAAGTATTAGTAGGAGCTAGTAATATAGGGTATTAGTTTGAGAAGTATACTAAGGGCATTCCACTATTTTATAGAATCTTCTTCTACTCTAAATTATAGAGTATTCTGTTTTTTTTATAACTATAACTATATAGTATTAGTTTTGTAAACAAGTTTACAAATAGGTATTACAAGAAAAAAAATATATATAGCATGCATTACCACCCTAAGTAAACTACACTGTTGGAAAATGAATGCCACATATCATATTCGGGGTTTGGGTGGCAAAAAAAATAAATAAATAAACACCTCAGTTTCTCATCCGACTATTGGACTGGACGGTGTATATTTACTCTATGCGAAAAGGATATTTGTGAGGACGGTCCTCGTATGTGTCTTCTCCAGCAGGGCAGTGACTGCTGAGGCGCAAGATTTGTTGAAAATTCCCCGTCTCAGTTCCCATCCCCACTGTGCAGTGTGCACTGTCATAAATTGGCCAAACTACCTCTTCCCTTTCACATCGTCCTCAAGCTTTGAACAACTAACCAGTGGATGCTCCGTCCAGTCCAAATGCAGTCCATATCCATGTCCCTCTCACCGTCTCACTGTCACGCACGCCGTTGAACCATCCGACGAATGGCACGGCCTGTAGCTATCATAAACCTTATTTTGTGATATTTTTCACAGAAAGATTACCTTGTGGCAATCATTTCTACAATTCTACTCTACTCTCTAGCCATGCTACTGCGGCATCAGCTCAAACTCTATGATTTACTGTTGCTTGTAACGTCTCTCGTCGGCGGCGCCACCGCCGGTGCCGCCGAGGAGTTTATCTACGACGGCTTTGCCAATGTAAACCTGATCGTCACCGGCGTGGCGGCGGTCACCTCATCAGGCCTTCTCCAGCTCACCAATGGCACCAACGAGAATTTTGGCCACGGGTTTTACCCTTTGCCTATGCAGTTCAAGACCGCCTCCACCGGCGCGCCTGTCTCCTTCTCCACGACCTTCGTGCTCGCCATCATTCCGCGGTACGAGGACGCGCACGGCCATGGCATCGCGTTCGCGCTGGCGCCCTCGGCGGCCGTCCCGGACGCCGTGGCCGGCAAGAACCTGGGCCTTTTCAACACGTCCGACAACTTGGGAAAGGGCAAGAGCCAAATCGTCGCCGTGGAGTTCGACACGGCGTTGGACGATGAGTTCCGAGACATCAACAATAACCACGTCGGTATCGACGTGAACAGCTTGCAGTCCGTGATCTCGACCACGGCGGGTTACTTCGACGCCACCAAACGCGAATTTGTGAACATCAGCTTGATCAGTGGCGCCCCTCTGCAGGTGTGGGTCGAGTACGACGGCGACAGCACGCGCCTCGACGTGACGGTGTCGCCGGCTGACATGCCCAGACCGGCCACCCCGCTCGTGTCCCACAAAGTGAACCTCTCATCTGCGGTGGCCGACGACACGTACGTCGGGTTCTCGGGCGCGAACGGCGCGGCCGCGAGCGCGCACTACGTGCTCGGCTGGAGCTTCCGTCTCGGCGGCGGCCGCGCGCCGGACCTCGACCTCTCCAAGCTCCCGCCGCTCCCGTCGTTAAAATCCAAGAAAAGGACGCCACTGCTACTGCTCGTGGCGTTGCTCCTCGTCGCCATCATCGTCGTGCTCCTGGTGTGCGCAGCCGTCGCGGCGTTCGTCGTGAGGCGCCGGAGGTTCGCCGAGGAGGAGGAAGACTGGGAGATGGAGTATGGCCCTCACAGGATCAGCTACAAGGACCTACACAAGGCGACCAAGGGCTTCCGCGAGGGCAACGTCATCGGCGTCGGCGGCTTCGGTCGCGTATACCGCGGCGTGCTCCCGAGGACAAGAACCGAGGTGGCCATCAAGAAGGTCTCCCACGAATCGCGGCAGGGGCTGCCTGAGTTCGTGTCGGAGGTCGCGAGCATGAGCCGGCTGCGCCACCGCAACCTGGTCCAGCTCCTCGGCTACTGCCGGCGGCGGGGCGAGCTGCTGCTCGTCTACGACTACATGCCCAACGGTAGCCTCGACAAGCACCTGTTCGGCGCCAACCGGCCTGCGACTCTGAGCTGGGAGCAGCGGTCCAAGATCCTCCGAGGCATCGCCGCCGGGCTGCTCTACCTGCACGAGGGGTGGGAGCAGGTGGTGGTGCACCGCGACATCAAGGCCAGCAACGTGCTCCTCGACGCCGACATGAACGGCAAGCTCAGCGACTTCGGCCTCGCGCGGCTGTACGACCACGGGAGCAACCCGCAGACGACGCGCATCATCGGAACGCTCGGGTACCTCGCGCCAGAGATGAGCAAGACCTGCAAGGCCACGACCAGCACCGACGTGTTCGCCTTCGGCGCGTTCTTGCTCGAGGTGGCCTGCGGCCGGAAGCCCATGGAGTTTGCTGCCAATGACGACTCGCCGGGGCTTGTGGAGCTGGTTCTTGAGCACTGGAAAGCCGGAAGGATCATGGAGGCAAAGGATCCAAGAATGGGCAAATGTGACGAGGAGGAGGTCGAACTGGTTCTTAAGCTCGGATTGCTCTGCTCCCACCCTGACCCCATGCGCAGGCCGAGCATGAGGCAGGTGGTGCAAATCTTGGAAGGCGCCGCGCAGCCTCCGGAAGACCTAGGAAACAGCCCGACATTGTTCGGGTACGACGAGGCGTTCGACGAGTTCGCCACATTGTTCCCGTCGACGTCTGAAATCACCACCACCACCACCATGACGCAGCCGTCTTTGCACACAACCGGCAGCCACAGGACTGGAACGGGTTAGGAACATAGAACTCCAAAAATCTCAAGGTAGAGCAGTTTAAATTACAGAACAGGAAGCATACACTTTTTACCATTTGCAAAAGAATGGCAAGAACAGTTTCCAATAACCTCCTAATATGTCATTAACCACATCCATAATACAACATCACTGGTCAGCTAAGTTAAATTAGCAATGGCACCACCATATGTAGCATCAGCCGCAAGCCGAATCATCGTCATCTTCCTGGATGCCCCGAGCAGCACCTAGGATCATTTCCTCATCAATTCCTGCACAAAGTTTAGAGCTTTTGATGTTTAACATAGCCTGCGTATAAATTTGAAGAGGAAAATACATTTAGATAGGAATGCACCTTCGATGAAGGACTCGAGTTCATCATCACTTGGTTCCGTTGATATGATTCTATTGATTGGTTGAGTAATCTCCATCCAGTTTAGCTGCTCAGATGCGCCTGAGAGCAACCCAGTTCTATCCACAATCCAGTCATCCACTATATCAATGTTGTCGACAGCGACAGGATCGAATGCTTTTGCCCTGCGTTGTTGCCTATGAACATAGCAAAATCAAATTGCTCATTGCCCTTCATATGATGCTAATCAGCAATACATGTTCTAGTTTAAAGAACATTGTGAAAAGTTCTCCATACCTTTGCTGTAAACGTAGGTTGTATTGAACGAAGGTAAGATCGTGCAGTCGTTGGCGTTCCAAAAGATTCATTCTTTGGTTATGAATTTGATCGAAAGGGATGTGTGTCCGATTGCATCCTCTAGCACTGCAGGTTTGGCTCAGAATACGAATTGCTAGGCGTGTCAAATTTGGGCAAGCTCCTCCATAGGTATACCACCAATCAGCTGCAGAATAAAATGACGATATGTTAAGATGCAACATATCAACATATACCATCCGAGGAACTAAAAGTCCCATCTTACAGATTGCAAATATTTGTGAGTACTTAGAGTAAATATACGTTTATTTTTGCAGAAGATAACCTGACAAAATTCAAATATTTTAGCTCACACATGATTATATGCTCACCAGGAGGTAAAGATCGCCTTGCTCGAATAGCCATTTTTCTACGGAAATCCCCTGCTGCCTCACTTCTATACAGGTTCAGTTCTTTCTGGATCTTATCTTGGATTTTCATGTCAGACACTAGCCTTTCTATGCAATCTAGCATCCCCGAGGAAACCTCGTTTGATATGTCTCCTCGAATTCCATCAAAGAATAATGGATTCAGGAAGTAACCAGCGAAATGGAGTGGCCGTGGTGTGTGCCTATCCCACCTCCAATCGATAATATTCCAATAAGCCATGTAGTCGTTCTTCCTCACCAGCTCTTTCTTGATTGCTTCTTTAGCTCGGTATAGACCAGCATAAACATACCCCATCGCTGGTCTCTTGTTGCTACCAACTAGCTTAAGAAGATGTACAAGTGGCTCAGTGATGCGAACAACTGCGGCACAAGAAGACCAAAATTGGGAACTATTGACAAGATTGCTCACCGCAACCTCTCCGGGTTTCTTCGACAGCAAGCAGTGTATCCATTCCTCCGAATTGACCATGGATTGCAAATCCTCCTTCAGACTGTACATGTTCTTCAGAGTGACAAAGTTCATAGCAGCACGAGTCTCTGCAGGAACTAGCAGATCCTTCCCGTGCAAATGCTTCTTCATTAAATCCAACGCAAATGCACTGTTGTAGATAAATCCTGAAATGACCTTCCCATTGCTGATGATCTCACTGATTGCCCCTAACTTACTTAAATCTTCAAGCATTCCATCGATGCACTGGAAAGTGCACGGAGACCAGAACAATGTAGGAAATGTTTCAGCTAGCCTCTTGCCCACTGCCATATGAATTTCAGAGTTGCTTGTAATTACTTGAACAACATTTTTCTCACCAACTTCCTCGACAGTATGCTTCAGTAACTCATACAGTGCATCAGGCGAGGAGATCATGCCTGTTGCATCGACTGATTTCAGAAACATAGTTCCTTCCGAACAATAAACCGAGAAGTTGATCAAGGTTTTGCCTTTATCGCTTGTCCACTCGTCAGCCAACACTGAGCATCCTGTCCGAGCCCATGACCCCTTGTAGAACTCCAACTGGGCAGTAACTTCGTCCAATGACTTCTTCAATATGCAACCACGGAAATCGTGGTAAGAGAATGCCTCAGGCTTTGTTCCTGCTGACGCAATTGCATCAAGCATCGGCTGGAAGTACATGGAATTCACCGCCTCCAACGGCACACCTGCATCATACAAGAACCTACCGACTGCCATGTAAACCTGCTCCTTGTCTAAACCAGCCATATCAAAAGGCTTTGACGGTGCAACTGCATCGGTCATCATCATAACTGGCTGATGCAGCTGGGTCTGAGCAGGAGGAGGAGCATGCCTCGCTGCCTTCTTCCTCTTCTTCTTCACTCCTTCTGAACTTTCTGAAGGTCTATCTTCTCTCATGTCAAGGGGTACTGCGGTCACTGCGCCCATGTCAAGCATCTCATTGAGCGGGATCATATGAATCGGGCTTTCCATACCGCCACCGTCGACTTCGCCGGCAGTTGATGAGTTCATCCGCTTCATCTCTTCAGCGAGCGAAAGCCGCCTCTTCTTCTTTGCAGCCACGCCGTCCAGGCTCTGCAGCATTGCCTCCTTCACCTCCTGGGGGACCTTGGGGCAGCAGGAGGCGTTGCCCGGCCGGCGCGCCAGGTGCTCCTTAAAACGGTGGATCCCGCCGCCAAGGAAATGCTTCAGGCAGTACATGCACTTGAGCTTTACCCGGCCGCCCGTCCGGACCATGAGGCAGTGCTTCCATGCTGGGTCGTGCTTCTGCGCGCCAATCGGCACTACAATCTCTGAAGGTGACGCCATGCAACCCTGCATTCCAAACACTTGCAATTTTTTTATTTTTAGGAATTTTGATGCAACTCGACCGCAATGTGAATTGAGCACATAGCTTGTCGCACAACATCATTTGAGTTATCGCATGATTCCAGATACTTGCAAGATTTCATTTCTAAGAATTTCAATCTAGACAACTCGAGTGCGATGTGAATTGAACCAGTAACCTATTGCATAACACCATTTGAGCTATGACATGATTCCAAGCACTTGCAAGTTCTTCTTATTAAAAATTTTGATCTAAACAACATAAGCTAGTTCTCTCCAAAAAAACCTCTGAAGCAAATTTGTAATCTCTCATGTAGTCACGAATGGTGTTAACCACTTGAGCCATCGTATAATTTACAAGCACTTATAGTTCTAGATGACACCTATAGCTTCCATTTGACACTGGTGTGCATTTCAATTGAAATAAGCAGGTTTAACAAATTGTTTTTCATAGTGAAAATTGTTTTTGGCAAGTTGAAGATTTTACCGAGTAACACAACGCAGCGTAGCGCAATACACCCAAATTAGCAACATGGTTGCTTCAAATAAGCCTAGATTTTGGTTTACTTTGTTTAGATTTAAACGAATTTGAGCATGTGGATAAATCAGATTGGTAAATTTTCCTCGAGGAGAGGCCAAAATGCCTGTGATACATTTGGGGGTGACGTGTCCCGATCTGTAGTATCGAGCCCTAATATGCAAAAAAGAAACACTCATAGGGGACCGAGAGAGAGGGGAATAGGGGAAAAACTCACCGGCTTTTTTTTTTTTTTATCCTCAGGCTGGGCGAGGCGACGCCCCCAAGTCGCCTGGAAACCCCAGAGGCGAAAGGAAAACCAAGAATGGGGCACGGTTCGGTCTGGTGCTTATATAGGAGGAGGGGGTTGGGGCACCGGCCCAACCGGTTCTCCTGCGGTTGGTTCGGGTTTGGTTGGGCTGATCGGCCCAATGACCGGCCCTGATGGGCCGGCCAGGTCCATTGCCCGGTTGGGACCGGTTGCTTGGTGGGGTGGAACCGTACCTGCCTGTTGCCTTGCTCCTCCCCCCACTTTTTCCTTGGAAATCTTGTGGCAGAGGAAGGGATGGGTCTCTTGGATGAGTTGGACCTTTGGTTATGGCTTGGATGGGATTAAGGTTTTGAATTTTTTTCCGGTTCTTTTGATCTTATTTCTTGTGGCTTTTTTCTTCATTTCTGGTATTTCCTTTTCTTTTGGATTTGTGTTCACCATGGTGTTTGGAGTAATATATCAATGTGTGTTTTCCTTTTTGGGGATTTTGCTCAATCCACAATTACTAATAACAGAGCTACTGTAGATCAAAACGAGAATTAACTTGAGCTCATAAGAAAATGGTAAGGATTGTTCAACGCAAGGCCGGATACAACTTTGTTAAAACTTGAAAGAGGCCATCATATGTGAAAAGTAGGGACCAGAATTGGATGAGTTGGAGAACTATTCTGCACCTCTAGCTTGGAATTTGGAGATATTGCATAATCTGTTTATCAGACCTCCAGTTGATGACTTGCACACAATTTGAGTTCCATATTATGTTCAAAAGGGAAACATTTTAATACACATCCCTCATGTTTCCAAACAATAGGGAAGTGCTCTAATATTTTTTCAAGAAATGAGTTGTATAATTTTTAGAACAAATTAAGAGTCTAATTTATAATTACCTACTACATTTACATAGTAGTGTATTTTTTTAAGATTTATACAATTTATGTTCTAGAAAATATAACTGCACTATTAGGAAAGTAATATAATTGGCAATTATGATCACAGGCATTCTATACAGACGACACAATAGTTACACATGGGAGAAGTTTCTCAGAAGCACATCTACCGTTTTCTTGTCACAAGTTGAAGAGAAACATCAAAATTCAGATTGCTCAGCTCCAAAAGGAGAAGTACAAAATAAAGCAAGTTATCAATGTTGCATTGCATATTTGCACGACATCTGCCAAAGTGCCAAATCCGTAGGTAGTAGTACTTCAAGCACAATTTATGTCTTCTGCAAAATCTTGTATCAAGTACAACAAATTGCTCCATTGTGTGATACTCACTAGGATACAACTTTCTGTCCACAAAATTTCAACAGCAAACAAAACCTCTGCGATTGTGTTTCCAAATATGTTTCCAAATAAACTGCATTGCTGGAAGCCAAAAAATATCGCAAAGAGTTGAATGCACGCAAACGAGTTGTTTCACCTACATTGCATTCTTTGTATCTAACTCTAATCTCCATCTAAGAAGTAAGAACATAGACATAGGACATACCTTCAATATAAATGTTGAGTTAGTGGTGATGTGTATAATTGCCACAATATCTGCTGTCAATGGACAATGGTTTTAGTTGAGTCCAAGTTCTTTCTTCAGCTTCTCAAGAGCAGCCTCAATTTCGGCAATGCCATCCTCAAAGTTGCTTGTTGGTGTCTTGTCCTCTTTAGTATTATTGGTTGACCCCCCAAACTGAGTGTATGGATCACTGCTGCCGCCTTCCACAGGACTTGAGTCGCTGATGTTCAGTTCATTCTCAAGAAATTCAACAAATTCCTCACCGATGGCCTGATTGAAAAGAATGAAATGAAGAATTTACGTGAGCTTTCTCCCAATTAATAGTTACAGAAATTCTCTCTGTTCTGTTACTCAGTGGCGCCTCACAAGAAGAATGTCCTTTTCAAACAAGAAGGCACAGTGGAGTAAAGAGAACTTACTGCCAACTCTTCCCACAGGCTTTTAGGTTTCTGTTCTGAATTTAACCCAGCTTCCCAGTTCTGAAATTCTGCTTGCAGATCTTTAAGGAAATCCGCTGCAAAATTGAAACCTCAATTGTCTCAACAAAGGAACATTTTTGTCTAAAGTACAAGGGTGAAAATTTTAATTCTTATATCTCCACATAACTAGATTATTTGGTATTACCAGTAGCTTACTAACAGAAAACTACAGCAAAATCTCAATGATGCTTCTAAGTATCACAACAAACATTGATCAAACCTCAATCACTGACTGGCACAAAGTATTCAAATCAAAATAACATTCGTCAAAGCAGATATTATTACCAAAACCATAGAAATTTTCCTCTGTTGCACTTGATTTACTCTTCTCATAAGTTCTTGAAGAATCTGGATTGCTGTTTGCATACTTGAACCGGCTTTCTGAATTCATTAGAGTATTGTATGCATGCTTGATCCGCATAAATTTCTCTTGAGCATTGGCCTACATTAAGAAAATAACACGGGTGAACATTAGAAATCTCCAAAGGGCAGTGATTGGATACTAGCGTTGATGATGAAGCATGTGAACCTCCTATGATATCAGTTGTTCCAGTAGTTAATAGTACAACATATCTTTTCCACTAGGTGGCAGCAAGCTCAAGAATCCACTACAGAAATGAAACAAATCACAAATCTTTAAATCCCCACAGATGCACCAACAAAAGGTGGATCTAGATCAACATAATTCTTCCATGTTATGTTTCTTCTCTAAACATAAGCTAGCTCTTCAAGAGGAAAGGCAAGTTGCATCCACATGTCAGTTTGACATTAGATCCAAAATGGCATTTTTGAACCTCACATGCACCCCCAAGAATAATCCAATTTCAACCTGCAGCTATGAGCCATGTTGTGCTATGCATATGAGACCATAGCTAAGTTTTCACCCAAAATGGAGTAAGCCAGTACAGAGAGAATTCAATTAGTGAATCAAGAAGTGAAATCGAAGCCAATATACGAATGTTGCAATTGCAATAATCAAATTGCCAAGAGCAACAAATTGCCAAGAGCAACAATCTGGCTGCTAATCAAATGTGGTGAATTCGATAGTGCTAGCTTGTCCTACCAACACTACTACTGGATGCAATTTGCTATAAACCATTAGACAGACCAAGCGAGCATAACAAATATTGCCCTCGAACATAAACACAAAGAGAGCTAACCATCACAACTACCATTGCTAAAATTCTCCCAGAAATCGCCTAGAAATCAACAACACACAGAGAGAAAATTGATAGGAGCAGCAGGAGGCATAGCGAAGACCTCCTTGTTGACGTCGGGGTGGTACTTGAGCGCGAGCCGCCGATACGCGCGCTTGATCTCGTCGGGCGGCGCCGACGGCGCCACGCCAAGAACATCATACGGAGACTCCCTCCGGCCGGCCGCACAGACTGTCACCCTCGCCCGCCGCCGCGGGTGAGGGAGAATGGAGAGGCGCGGGGAGGAGGAGAAGGTGATGGGGCGGAGAAGAAGAGGTGGAGAGAAGCGGAGGCGGGAGGAGGCGACGGCGAGAGCAAGCAGGGGACGCAGGGTGATGGCGGCCTGGCTCATTGCGACTGAAATTTCTCCATCGGAATATTCTTTTTTACAGGATTTCTCCCGTTTTTGAGTGGCTCGTAATGAGCACGAATCATCTTCTCGCCGTCCGTTCAGTTCAAGCGGCAGAGGTGAAAATCGGACGGTCAATAAAAATCGAAAATACTATATATCCGAAATCACTAATCAAATAAAAAATACCAACCGAAACTACCTGACATTTTTCTGTCAGTCAGCGAATATATACAATTTCAAAACATGAAATCGAGACATACAAATAGCAATGGCCTGGAAATCTCCCCATACAACGGAACTTAAGCTAAAACGTTTGGCATGGAATCAAAAGCGGGGCATCAGAAAATCTGTATTTCAGTTTGTCAGCTCCTGAAGACAGCTGGATGCGAGATGCGTCATTAGCTGTGGCAGACAAAGCTCCGTAGCAGCACTCCTGTCCGCACTTGCTATCATCAGACTCAGAGCTCTCCTGGTATGGTGGTACAAGTGAACTGTCATGGATATATTGCATACATAATTCAACTAGCAATGCAAACTTGAGTGTCAAAGATGATACAGTTCAGAGATGAAACTTGAGTATCATAGCATACTGTTGTGTTCTAACGCCCTGCTAGACAACTCGAGGAGGCAGAACCAATATCAGAGATGAAGAATGATAGCAATTGGCATTGTCTGTTTCCTACTATATATGATGCCAATAGAAGACCATTTCGTCGGAATCGGGAAGGAAAGGGAAGCATAGGTCTACATGATTCTACTGTGCAACCAAATCACCAATAAATCTTATCAGAATGTCATGTCTCCTAGTTATCCCGAGTCCTGAGTATGTAATATCGAACGACATACCTCCGAAGTCTAGCATCATCCGAACCCAGCGCACCTTTCTGTGCCGCATAGCCATTTCCGAGGCAAAATGCAGCAATACCTGCCTGCTTTTATGCCGATTAAAGCTGCAAGACAAGGATGTCATATCTCTAAATTAGCAACGAATAACAGAACAAAATTATATGTACTAGACCCTTCAGGTCCTCACAAGATTTTATATATATATAACAAAGGTCAAATGACTTGCAAGATATTGCTCCAAGAGCTTTTGCAAGTACGTGAATTTGTACTAGGATCCGATCTCAAGTTTGTCAACAGTGGCTCCAATCCATTACATTCCATGACAAGTTGCTGGCTCTTGGGATTTTTTTTTATAACAAAAATAAAAAGAAATATCAAAAATAGACCGCTTGTTGAAAAAATTGCAAATCTGAACTTCTGTCACTCACTCATATACTTCAAGTCCTAACTAAGTGAACAATTACAAAGTGTGGAGTTGGTGTTGTCTGCAACCCACCTAGCAATCAGCCAAACCTACGGATTTTAGTGTTCATCATGTGTATACTTGAATTTTTTTAACAGATGTTGCACAATACAATTACAATATTTATTTGTTTTTGAGAAATATAAATTGTATTTATTAATTGTTGTGTGGGTATGTAAAATTATTTTGCGAATGTGAAGTTTTTTAAAATAATCCAATAATTTTTTTTAAATAATCAATTTTTCTTTTAAATTCCAGCGCAAATATGATTTTTTTTTTAACATTTAAGGTAAACAAAAGAAGAATTCCACAGAAAAATTATTTTTGCAAATAATCCAATTAGATAAAATTAATTACAAAAATGACCGATAGTGAAAAGTGTTTTTTTTTTTGGAAATAATTACATATTTTTTCCTTTTCTTTAGTTAATTTGAAGTAACAAAAAAAGGATATTATAGGTAATAGAATTACACAAGTACAATTAAAGTACATACAGTTAAGTCCGACAAATACGATTAAAATACAGATAATTTAGTCCATCATGTAAGATTAAAGTATCATAGAAATTACAAATAATAGAATTATATAGTAGAGAATGTTAGTAGAGAATGTTACAATGCCGTGACAGAGGCAAGAGCAGATGGGATCTTTTTAGCCACAGTAAAAATTTCTATCTATAGCAGGTACGAGGTGGTTGATCGTCTATATTTCTCTTTCATCCCCAGGAGCGTCTATCCATAACATGTAATTGCATTTGGCTTTCTCATCTTCCTGAGAACACTCTGTATACAGCCTCCCAATAGCATTTACAGCGTATCTCATATGGCTCCATGTGGGGACCTCACCCGATGCAGCAAGTCCCAAGGTGTGTTCACATCCTAACTGCCCAGAATTCAATCTCACACAGGAGTACAACAGTTGTCTAATTCAAAGTAATAGCTGCCATAAAGTATGAAGCAGGGCCATATGGCTTTAAGTACAAAACATGGTATAATAGGCTAGCATGGCCATTAACTAGATTTTAGAACTTACATTTTCAACAAAATGCAGAAGCTAAACAAGTACATCCACAGTCGATGCTTGAGTGTAGCACGACATCCTCATGGATCCTGTTGGAATTACTAGTCGTCTTCAGGCTCCAGTGTGATGGTGAAATCTCCTTGATCATTGGGCTCTTCATCTACTAAAGATGTAAATTTGTAAAGATAAGTACTTTGGTACTCAGCAAGTCATGGTAACACTTAGTCTACTATGTAATCCTATGACTTATCAAGGAATGTTGGTTGTTGGGTTGGAAACCATTTTCATTGTCATACATTATAAGCCTAACAAATTACTATATCATCAATTTTATCTTGTACTAAGCTCATTTTATTCCAAAATATACTTATGTCGCAATGACGTGGGTTTAACCCACCGCAAATTGACACCTAAACACCCGAGAGCACGGAATATTCAAATATGTTTTAAACTCTACAAAGGTGTACCAATTTACCCACAAGATATCTAAATTTTCATGTCAGCCTTATTTGAGGCGATTAGATTAGATCCCGTAGCTATATGCGAGCACGGAATATTCAAACTTTATTTATGATTCTCATACAATTCGCCCATGTCCTGTGGTCGAACTAACCACAGTTGTGGTGGGCTCAACCCACAACACCTATCGATTATTTTCCCATTACTACGTCAGAATGCAATGTGTGGAGCAAACTCCGTGTAAGTTTGTATTGCCGGAAGTACGTGCACAATTTAAAAGCAAGACTCCGCTATACAAAGGGTTCGTGTATATTTCACATACTACCAGTCCAAACCCATCTCATACCAGGCTTGTGGATAGTACGGATTTCATGTCAATGAAAACACAACACAAGATTATAGTCCTTATATGTCCATGACCTAGAATAGACCGCATACCATGCACTAGACAGTGCCATTCCACCATTCCAAACCAATCTAGGCAAGGACAACTCTCATTTGATTCAAAACATCATTAAGTGTAAATTTAAATATCTTATTCTTTGGCTTGACATGATAGTTTGACCTAAAGTGATTCAATAGAATAGATAAATATAATAGCTATTTGTACTCTAAGGTGATGAAAACATCTTATGTAGTATAATCATATTCAAAGATATATCATAATAAACACATTTTAAATATAAGCTCCAAATGTTCAAGAACATGACTAGCCTTCAGGGAAGTACGTATCGACAGTTAATGGTGATTCTACAGCAACGTCGTCAAACTCAAACTCGTGACCTAAACGACAATCAAGTTCAATCATCAACCAATTTTATAACCTCATTATAAGTATAGCTATGCATAAGCATGCCATGCAAATGAAAAATGCGATCTCAAAGTAATTATGGTTTCGGACGATCTGTTCGGGGTCCTCGAACGGGCTTCGACTTACTTGTTCATTTAGAAAAACGGCGATCTGAACTCATGGCTTCATGAAACAAACTAATAATAGTGGTGGCTAGGTACTGGTTTTAGGATTTTATAACTACTGGAAATGACAAGACGAAAATTGTTAGAATTTAGGGGTGTAATGAAATTTGGACTGATTTGCGAAAAGTGAGCAAATGGATGAATTGGGTTGAGAACTTTTAGGAGTGGTATGCAAGTATAATACAATTCAGAGTTCCAAAATAATCCAGATAAAAATTGCACAGAAATTAGTAGAATTGGATAATTAAATTTAGGGTAGTTAGAGTAATTAGGAAAATCTGTTTTCAAAAACAGTACAATGTATGGTTTTTGGGCTCTGGGAGTTGAAGTTGATCTGGTTTTAGATGGAAAATTTGTTTAAGATGTATAATAATCCACATGTGTTTAGACTAATCTGAGATCTGAACTACTAAGAAAAATCTGGAAGTTTTTTGGGACAGAAAAAAGATCTGACTATAATTTCTGAAGATACATGCATGCATGGTTTTGAACTAAAATGAAATTTGTAAATCATAATTTTTAGGATGTTATACACCAGCCATTCATGGTCTCAGACGTAGTCGTCCTCTATGTAAAAATGCACAATTTAAGGCAACACACTTATAAAAAAAGAAATAAAAGTAGAAACTTATATGTGGTGCAGTCAGCATTTTCCCATGGCAAGAGCAATAGCAAGGGCCACGGCAGCACAACACATGTGGAACATCATCTTCTTGGTGCAAAATCATTTGAAACATGTCAAATTCATCCTCAAGTTGGGTCTTTTTGCGTAGAAAATAATTTATCGTTTACACTGGACTCCCTTCAATATGAAATTGTATACCTTTGCAAAGTTTGTGGTCATTATTCCATACTTTGCCCAATCTATGTAATGCAACAATTACCATTTCTCCTTAGACTTTGACACTATCCGTTGACTAAAGCTCATAAGCCTTCTACGACTACGTCTACCATCATCCTATATTTGGACACCATCCAATTGTGAACCCCTTGCCTGGTTGTTGCCGCCCTCAGTTGGTTCTATAGTTTGCACCGCATGTGTGTGTTTCAATATAGTCTCACCCCAAGACTTCCAAATGCTCTTGACCTTCCTCTCTTGATTCTTCTTGAAAGTAACCATCAGTTGCTTACTCTTGAATCGAGTATGAAAATTTGCCCCAAGTCATTCTGAGGAGCACAAGTCCGAGGTCGCAGGCTTTACGCGATCAGACCGTAGCTAGTACGCGGTCAGGGGTTCGTATGCTATGCGCGAATAGAAGGCTGAAGATGTTGCGCGGTCAGCCAACATCGCGCGGTCAGAACACTCTCGACCAGGGAACGTGGGATTAATCTGCCCACATAACGGGGATATCCCGACTACCCCGAAGATTCTTCCACGTGGGAGAACAACCGTCCGGAGGTTAATGCGTGCGGTTATCCATGAATAACACGTGTTAAACCTGCTTGGGAGTTAAGAGCAGTTGACAAAACCGCATCCAAGCAACCGTTTGATGCCATTGCGACTTGGCGCCCTTTCGACCAGTATAAAGGGGCAGCCCGATGCATCAAACAGGGGAGGAGATCGAAGGATCGAGAGATCGAAACACTAAGACATCCAATGATCGATCGATCAAACCTGACCAACTGAAAACAACCCGAAGACAGTAGTCAAAATTAGATAGTTTTCATAAAGCCCTTCAGGCTTTGTCTTATACAAACACATAGGAAAAATCTTCGCCTGTGAAGATCTTTTCCATCTCTCTGTAAATTCTTTTACTATACATAGTGAAATCCCAACAAGACGTAGGGCTATTACTCTCACCATCGAGGGTCCGAACCTGTATAAATCCCTCTGTACTATAGTTCTCCATAATTCAACATACCTTCCCGGAGGGACACCCTGAAAGGTCTCACAACCTACAAATTTTGCATAAGTTCGGCTAAGAACCCCGAGTCCGAATCGTCGACAACAATTGCTTTACTCATCCTTCCATGTGAGTGATGGGTCTATATCGGCTTGCATGTACTCAATGGAGCTGAACATGCCCAATTTTGATCATGAATTATGCATACATGCTCGTGGTCCTTTACGACCTCATTCTTCAATTTCCCTAAAATCACAATCATTTGTTGTAGTTCTCCCTCTTAACGACTACATATGCTATTAGCAGCAACTGATCATTGGCATTAGTTGTCACAGCTATCAGCAGAGTCTCCTCATACTTATCCATCAAGAATGTGCCATCAATGCAAAGAATAGATCTTATGTATCGAAATGATGCGATACACTGCTAAAATGCCTAAAAAAATGTTTGAGTACATTGCAATTAAGTATGAGTGTCAACAACAGGCGTGTCCACAATTTCGATAGTAGTGCCAAGGTTCGCATCTACAATCCATTGAAGTAGCCTAGGTATGTAGTTGTACACATCCAAAAATGTATCATAGAGCTCTTTCAACACCTTCTATTTCCCCCTCCACACATTCAATGCCAAGGTCCACATCTGCAATCCATGGAAGTAGCTAGGGTACATAGTTGTATGCATCCAAAAAGTGTCAAATAACTCCTCCAACACCTTTTGTTTCGCCCTTCATGCCTTCTCATAGTTGATTTTGTAGTCATACTTCTCACATACCTATGCAATGATCTCTTTGAATGACATACCCGTATTCTCATTAAGATGGAATGGATAAAACTAGACACAAAAGCGGATGTAATATTTCTATGTTAGGGTAACATGCGTTCCAAAAGACATTTGTAATCCGCCACTCTAGTAACTCGAAAGAATGGACAATTTTTCGAACAAGTACTTGTAACACACTTCACAACCCACAAGTCAATATTTGACTTCAGTACCTTGAATGGGATGTCTAGTGACACGACCCATGTAGCTATGGTTTTCTTCGCATCCTTCTTGCTCCTAAATAAATGATCGAGTTATACGATCTAATCATCATTGAAATTCTCCTCTAATTTGGATAGATCATCAACCAAGTCTACTTGATGATAAGAGTAGCCAACTCGTGATGAGCAACATATTGCTTGATTGGGAACATCAGAGTCTACAGTCTGAATTACTGCACTACTGCTAGCCCCTACATCGCTACTGGCCCCTACACTATTACTAGCCATGTGCTGCTATTCGAACTGGTTACAATTTACACAGAGAGTATGAAAGTTCTAATTCCATTAGCAAGGTCCCGTAATATTCTCACAAACAACCCCACGACTTGTCACATTTCAACCTCCTTACCACCCAGCCCTTTACCTCCAAGCAATAGGCCCTCCAACCGAACACCGCGTGTGGCAGGGTTGATATATACTAGCTCTATCACTGAAATCTCTAAGTCTTGAAAAAACATTGGTTGTGGTTATGATATTTTCCCATAAACATAGGCACAACGACTGAGATAGTCCATGACAAACTATTCCCTCCCCGTAGTAAACACATACCCTTCCAAATGACTCCATGCCCTACTTCAAGAAAATTTTAAGTTATATGTGTCGGGTGGCAAAAATTAGATCCATAGGATAAAACTACAGAAAATCATGCTCCAATACTTAGATTATTTGAGTCATCATGGTCGAAAACTAAATTTTTAGGATGTACGTGCTCAAATACTAAAATTATAGGGGTTCACGGGCTCAATACCATAAATTTTGTAAATAAATATAATTAAATAGTTCATTCAAAAAATAGTTCTTTATCTTCCTAATTCTACAGCCTACAACTTACAATTCAATTCAAGTATTAAATATAGGCAAATCTACATAAATTGGACTACTTCATAAAAAATTTCAAGTTATATGAATTGGGTGGCAAAAATTAGGTCTATAGGGTAAAACTACAAAAAATTGTGTGTGTGTATGTGGGTGGGTGGTGGGGGTGTCATTACGGTCGAAAACTAAATTTTTGGGTTGAACATACTTAAATATTTAAATTATAGGTATTCACGTGTCCAAAATCATGAATTTCATGAATAAATGTAATAAAATAGTTTAATCCAAAAAATAGTTCTTTATTTTCCTAATCCTACTGACTACAACTCAAGTATTAAATCTAGGATAAATCTGCATATATTAGACAAAGTACCTATACCCTAGGATGAAAAAATAAATTTTCTACAGCTAAACAAATTAAATATTATAATCTGCAATCTAGTGATGTTTTACCTAAAAAATAAATTCTAATTAGTCAACTAACGTAAAGCCTACCAAACAAATACTAATTCTACGAAAATCTAAATATATTTTATTAACTAGCCTAAACCCTAAAGTAATATAAAAAATTAAATTTTATACTTCCTATAAGGTTAATTGTTATGAATCTGTTTGAATGAAACGGGTGAAGAGTGTACACAAAATCTCCCTCATTTCCGTTTTTCTATTCTCTCCTTTTGTCTCTATTTTCATGAATTATTGAATATTCTGTTACTAGTGCTGCAAAATCTCAGTTTAAATAGGCACCGGGTGAGCGACTAAAAAGGTCTACTTGTGGGCTCAAGTCCTCACCCAACGAGCGATCAAAACTTATGAGTCACTGAAAGTTGATGTGGATTGCTAGCATGCGCCATGGTGTCAGTGCAAGGCGGCAAGGGGTGACATGTTTCAGTTACTCACCTAATTAAGACTTGAACTATTGCGGATCACTGAAAGGTTAACGTGGGCTATTGGCACGCGTCCTGGTGCCAGTGTAACACAGTAGGGGCTGACACATTTCAGTCGCTCTTCAAGTCATAACTAGATGAGCGATAGAATGCTAGATTTGTAATTTTTTCAACAAGCAGCCTATTTTTTATATTTCTTTTCTTTTTTTTGGTCATTAAAAAATATCATTGTTCTGCGCAAGTATACTCAACTTCTGCCGACTTGGCTCGGATGCCAGCACGTCAATTCTTCAAGTGACCAAGTAGTCGGACTAATCCGCCAATAGATCTGTTTGGATTATGGTAACATGATTTCATTTTTGTTAAAAGGGCACTTTAATCATACAGTCAACCACAGAGTAAGAGAGCAAGGAGTGAACTATTGCAGCACAACTCATCCACAAAAAAAGATCTTAGAGCAAGAAAATATGTATGAATTCTTTGAACCACCAAAATATAGAAGATCCAGCTACTCATCTATCATCTATGTTTACATTGTACCCAGCTTCCAGGCTGTTCAAGAATACATGCCAAACCTTTCAACATAAACAAATGAGTACAACTCCAACTCAGAAAAAGATTTATAAACCATGGGTCTCAACTCAACTTTACCAGCCCAATAACCTCTGAAATAAAGTTAAGAAAATTGTTATTCACGCTTCAATATTAACTTTAGAACTTAAAAAGGACACATGCAGATAGACATAGAGAGTGCAATTCTAACTTTCTAAGAAAAATTGAACGGATCAAAAGAAAAACAATGGCACTACAAAAAAAACAACAAGATTTCATGTCACTACAACAATATTATCCTGGAGGAAACCCCTGTATGATTGATTATTCATCTGATAGGAGTATAATATAAAATGTTCAAAATGTGTTGTGCTATTCGATTTAAACCACGGGAAAGAAAGTAGCAAAGAAGATCTGGAGACGTCCCTGAAGGAATTAGTTCCGTGAATGTCAAACCCACACTAGACACACAAATTACAATAACACAAAATTGCTATTAGGATCATAAACAATACACAAGGGTACTGACAGCACTGCATATACATCACTACACAAATTACCATTCCACTGCTAAAGTTACAAATTTAACAAAATACTAATGGAGGTCTCATCGACATTCCCAAATTTAATTGGCACAGAAATCATTAACCAGGACTATTGTAAATTTTACTCAGTGTGTGGCGGTGTGGCCTTATCCCTCCTGTCTATCATATCCTACACATATGATGAATCGAAGTAAATATGCTCTAAGCCATCAAGTTTCCTAGTTAATGGAAATATCTAAGAAATTTTTGCATGTTGTGGAACATATTGAAGGGGTGCAGTACATAACACGAACCTAACTAAATTTTAAGATCCTACCGGGAATAATTTATCCAACCACGGCATTCATATGAGAGCATGAATGCTGAAACTTTACCTGTATAGCAATGAAAATGCACTCTGATGATTCCATATGCAACTGCAAAGTATGTAGGCCACTAATTGTATCTATTATATAATTCTTGCAACCACTGAAGCAGCAGAGACAAGAAAGCATGATAAATTCCTTCAATCAGAGGAAACATGCAATGCGCAGAAACGGAAGTTACAGAACACTACAAAGAATACCTTCAATGTTCTGCGGAGTCACACGCTGTGAATGCAAGAGATCTTCGGGGGTGTTCATCACCTGTAGGATCTCCTCCATCCTCTTAACAACATCGACCGTATTGGCCCGCATTGCCTTCATAAACCATCTCCTGTCCTCCTCACGGCAACCCAACATCCAAAATCAAGAAACCCATGAACAAAAAGCAAGCTTGCCATGCCAATGATCAATCGAACACTTGAATTTACACAAATTTACAAGTGTAAATTCACAACGGTTCAAAAAATTTCTTCAAGTGACCTCGACTTCTGATTCAAATTCATTCAAAGCAAGTATTTTTTGTGGCTACCAGTATACCACCACCGAAGCAGGCGGAACTTAGCCAACGAAAGATTTGCAAGATAAAGACACGAAAACGCGAAATTGCGGAGCGAATCGGTGACCAGAGCGCGCACGGCGGCTTGGTGCCGTCGACGTGGGAGAGGCTCCACTTGAGCAAACCGTTCCAGTCGGACCCTTCCTTCGCCATCCGTGCCGGTGCTGCCGGTGAGCCGGTGAGGAGAGATGACGGCGATTGCTTCAGGAGTTGTTGCAGCTTAAGCTTTCTTTCTTCTTTTCTCGTTTCGTTTCCGTGGCTGGAGAGTTTATATAGGGGGTCTCGAGGAGATTGCCGCGGCGGCGCATCGTAGTTCAGCTCTTCCCTGTATAATTCCGAACATGCGTATTTTTTACAACGGGATGGGCCTAGGTGTGCACAGTAGGTCAGAGTCTCATATATTATTTTGTAATTAGTACTTTAAATTTTAATACTTTCTCCTCTTTTTTTATACCTGAATTCAAACTTTCTAAAGAATGGCCACAATTGGCCACTTCAAAAAACATTTTGGCAATATTACTTATGACTGATATTGTCATTAAGAAATAATGATAGCTATTTTGGAGACTGAAAAGCTGAAACTAAGCAAACTGATACCCAATTAAACAGTTAAACAGGGAGGTACAGACTACAAAGATGCACTGTAGTGTGTCATCACAGCGGTCAAACTGCACTGCACGACAGTGTGAAAAAAACATTAGTAGCATAACTTGAGCAAAACGATCCATGGACAGTAGTAGGTATACATACATTGAAGTCTCCTTCAGGAGTACGGTTCCAGCTTGGAAAAACATATACATACGTAACATTGTACATACTTTTTGTTCTAGGCTTTTCCTAAATCTAACATGCATAGACATAGACAGATACAACACCCTAACACAAATTAACAGCAAATACTAATGCACACCCATCTTCTCCACAAAAAACAACAAAAAGATGTGAATGCGACATTCCAGCAGCTACGTAAAATTCAGACGAAGCTCGCCGCCTGCCTCCGCGGCGCGAGCACGAAGAGAGACTCGAGGTCCGGCGGCTGGAAGTAGCCGCCCTTGGGCGGCTCCCGCCGCTTGCCAAGCTGATCCGGCAAGGCTACCGCCCTCTTCCGCGGCGGCGCCGGGCACGGCGGCACCGCCGGGATCCGGCACTCCTCCCTCCTCGGCGTTTCCCATCCTTCCTCCTCCATCATCACCACCGCATCATGCTCCATGTCCATGAATCTTTTCTTGGTGAAGATTTGAAACAAGTTGGCACAAGAGGTGAAGGAAGGAGAGAGAGCACTTTTGAGCTCGTAATATAATGCGGTGGGTGGTGATGCGAAGAGCTAAGTAATGTAAGTGGAGTCCAGCGGCGCGCGTGGTGTACTATTAAAAAAAAGGCTTCGGATGGTGGTTACCGACTGATTGTTGGGTTGATTTGTCGGGCCAAGTTACGTAGGGTCCGTATGTCTGCGAGAAGGAAGTGTGTGCATTTGTGGGGAAGGGCGCTGGGATAGTCTTGTGAGTTACGTGGCACCGACTCGCGAATGCGCGGGAACCGCGTCGTCGAAAGTGGCAGAATAGTCTAGAGTTTGGGTGCGGATTCTCTGTCTCAATGCCATCTTTATCACAAAGACGCAAAACCTTTGCGGCTGTGGTACTAGCGTGACCTCTTTGTTTCCCCGTCCCTTCTATCTTTTTCCTGTCCTTTTAAGTGGAAAGAGTACAATTGATTTTTATATATGATCTCATTCAATCTACCAAAAAAAATTAAGATGTTTGATTAAAACTATAAGAATACAATGTATCATATCTAAACAAAAATCTTGCATTTCTATTGCTTCTATTTTATCATTTCTGTTATCCTTTACTTCGTTTGTCAAAAAAAGTCAATTTTTTTTGCTAAAAACATCAAATTTTTAAAAAATACACAGACGATTGGGAATTTTCATACATAAAACTTCCTATCTTTGATTTCATAAGGTCTCCAAAAATTGGATGACTTATATCAACACAACTGTACTAAGCCATCCGGATAGTTCCCGAGGATGCAAGGCACTATTAAACTGCGTGGATTTCCTTGGCTCAGTGGATCCGAGTTTGGTGGTTTAAATTCAGCCTCACATATTGATTACCTTCATAGAAAACATAAAAAACAGTTTGGAGCATATCTCTTCGATATGAGGGGCCTTCTTTCGCACCAGCTTTTGAAGTTGTGGTAGAAGAGACGACACGTGTAACCAACTCCATTGAAAGTGCACGCCAACGTGGCACGGTCAAAATAAGGAATTTTTTTTTCTAAATAACCCTTTAAAAAAATTACAAAACTTACCCCTAACTTTTAAATTTTTCAAAACAGGTTCTCTGTCGCAAATTGCCGCACGGAACTGATCTTCAATCGCTAGCCCGGCTAGCGACTGAAGACGTGGCACGGCACAATGCCCCGCTGGCACCCGTGCCGTGCCACGCCAGGTTTCAGTTGCTATCCGGGCTAGCGACTGAAACCCGCAGTCGCTAGCCCGGATAGCGACTGAATCCTGGGACATTTAGTTCAGTCTCTTTTGCCCCGTAGTCGCAGTCGAAGGACTTTGTGATGATTTCGTTTGAGAAGTAAGACTTGTTTGTAAATTTTGAGTTTGAGAGGGCTGATTTGAGATCTAATCTCACACACAAGTATAACTTTATTTCAGGAGTGTATTCAGCAGAAGTTTCAATGAAATTTGGCAAGATTTGATAATTTTGGGATAATTTGAAAACAGGGTACTTTAGGATAATTAGGGTAATTAGAATTTCAAAAAATGGCGAGACTTGAAACTAAGGCGTCAGATGAGATTTTGAAAATCTTACAGAAGGGAAACTTGGTCAGAATAGTGAATGGGAGATACTCCTTGAATTAGATCGAAGTTTGGAGATGAGATGTGGGTTTTAGCCTTTTTAGGTTCCGCGGAAAATCTTAAAAAGGTATAAGCCGCGATAATTCTAGGCTGATTTGCGAAAAGAAGTAAGACGACAAAGTTTTTGCATTGGGACCGTACAAGTACATACTAATTTCGTATTTATACCGTGCTTTTGATACCTAGTTGTCTCATTGGTTCGACGCATTTGTACGAAACTAGACGTCTCGGCGCAAAAGATGGTAGGTGCAAAAATCGAAAAGACTAATCATACGATAACGAGCATCAGATGAATAGGTAAAGGCTGAAAAACAGAAACGCAAAGTCATACAAAAGTAGAACAGTAGAAAACATAAAACCCCAAAAAGTTGGAAACCTAACAAAAATGTACGAAAACTGAACAGTCTGAGAAAAGCCTACATCGGACTGATGCCCCCTGCTGCCCCTCTGTGGGAGGGGCTGATACTCTGATGGTGTGTACCGAGAGGGAGGCTGACGATCCCTGACGCGCCGCCTCCTCAATGGTGGTGTCTGCGCAGCTAGCGTAGACTGGGAAGGCTATGTCGGCTGCGTAGGCGGCGGAGCATCGGGAAGGAAGCTAGGAAGCAGATGTGTCGGCTGTGTAGGATGCTGCTGTGCCTGGTCGAGAGACTGGTGCTATGGAAGAGTATCGAGCTCTTCATCCGAAGAGCTATCGGCAGGCACGAAACCCGTGTGCACTGATGGAGGGCGCGACGACGACGGACGGTCCGCTGGTGGCACATGCGACGAAGTACCTGGCGCCGACGGTGATGGTGGGGGAATCATGGTCAAGTGAGGTGGCAGCAGCACTCTGAAACCGACCAAAATCTGATCGACCCGCCGCTCGACCTCTGAACAATATGCGTACACATCGTCGCTGGGCATGGTGGGTCCGAGGCAGGACCTGACCATCATATCTAAATACTACGAGTTTACGATCTAATTAATTTGAATATACGAGTTAAAAAAATATACTTCAGCGAACAGATTTGAAGAATCTCCGAAAAAAAATTTCTGCTCCTCTTTCTTCTCTTCTTCTATTCCTTCTCTCCCTCTAAACAGATTTAGTAATTTCTGGAAAAATTTGAAAAAATGAGGTGGGCTGTACTGTGAGAGGGACGGCTGGGATTTAAAAACCAGACTTCAGTCGCTAACCGGGCTAGCGACTGAAGCCTGGCGTGGCACAGCACTGGTGCCAGCGGGGCATTGTGCCGTGCCACATCTTCAGTCGCTAGCCCGGCTAGCGACTGAAGATCAGTCGCGTGCGGCAATTCTCGACAGAGAGCCTGTTTTGAAAAATTTAAAAGTTAGGGGTTAGTTTTTTTTTAAAGGGTTATTTAGAAAAAAAAAATTCCAAAATAAGGCACTACATTGAATTAGATGCGCTAAACAATATGGTCATCTCAGCAATCAGATGAATAGTCAATGTCAGGACAATTGTCGGTTCCACGCAGAGTTAAGCTTTGTTTTCTCACAAAAAAATTGGTAATTTGTTGTTCGAACATGGCATAATGATACTCGACTCTCATAGAACAAGCAAAAAAATCAAGGATGAGTAATCGCCACTTAGCTTTTTCATGACACCCTGTCTACCGCAAACCTTGGCAGATCATATAGATCTCCCTTGAACTAGATCTTGTCGCCAGGGGCCTCAACCATGATACTTTCTTGAACTTCTCCTTGCAAAATTTACCAAACCCTGTAGCAACACAACAATTGACATTCCAATTCAATCTCGGTCAGTATGAAGTGAGCTGCGACAATGCCAACAATGGCAAAAAAGGAAGAAAAATATCACTTTTTTTTGCTTGTGAAAGCTTCTATTAACCTGGTACATCCTCATTCTCCAGGAACTTGATAACTAGGTTGCCTCCACGACGAAGAACACCATCCTCATCAGGATCAGGCTCAGTTGAGCTCAGAAACTTCTCCATGGTGGCACTGTAAACTGAATCTTTTATCTTTATCTTACCAACGGCCAGAGAGAGTGCTCGCATACCAAGCTCACAAGATATAGCAGCGTCTTTGGTTCTGATCCCTGAAACCACTGGACACATGTCGGACAATATCACGGAGAAGCCTCGCTCCTGAAGAATTGACATCAGTTAATCAAATTACCACGACCAAATAACAGATGGCCAAGAAGATATTTCTATATGTTTCCTTATGGTACGTAATAGATCAAAGAAGTCACATAAAAGCCTCAGCATTCAAATATGATGGTTATCAACATTACTGCTACAGTTAAACGTCACACAATGATCTATAAAAGAGCAGTGCAGGATATGAGATGATTTTACAATTTAAGAAACTGCATGATATGCATCCATATGACAAAACCAATCAAATGATTACAGGACAGGAGATTTATAGGAAAGATTTTACTTAATTTGGAATAGCAAAAGATCAACTGTGAAAAACAAAGTTCCAACCTGTGTCACAATTGCTAAAATAGAATAAACCAACTAGTTTGTGCTTTGTAGTTTAAAAAATTACTATTTCCATCTACTAAGCAAAATGAAATGGACATACCAACGAGAATCAAAGACAATTATGAGTTCACGTGTACAATAGGCATCTCTATGCTTCTATTCTGTGCCATTATGTTCAAACCTGTGCTAGTAGATATTACAGATTTCAAAGTTAATTTTTCCTTTTTTTTTGAAAAAAAAAGGTGGACTTCAGTGTAGATGTGAGCAGTCATGACCTAGACAGTAGTGCCTGAAAGGAATGACAGAGCATACATGTCCATAAAACTGAACACAATAGGAAATCCAGCAATCCTAATAATGGTTATGACTAATGGCACTGCTGCCTTTGCGGGACCCCAGGACACAATGGATTGAAAAACCTTGCTTTGGTAATCCTAATCAAATACTCGTAGGCCCTAAAATTGAAGAGAATCAAGTTTGATATTTGGTATGAAGCCTCATATAAGCCACATCTTGAGCTCAGATTAATCCAAACTTGATCAGAACCTACCTCAGGCTGATTTGAGCATGTTTACAACATTCGTTGTTCTAGTAATTAGCACATCCAACCTAACTTAAGTGGAGTTGCATTATGCATTATTTCCATTTCTTCTGTGCTGCATACACCTTCTCCACAACATTCTTGTCTGTTTAACTATACCTTGACACCATTCAATTCCATTCAGGTTGTGATAGTTCAAATACTAGTAATAAAACTTAGAACAATCTTAATTATTTATTGATAGCTAGGCAATCTTTCGATATGCATGGAGAAGTGATCTGATGTGAGGCAATTAGCAGAACACCAGGGCATGATGATGCAAGTACCCAAAACAGAATGTCAGTCATCTGCCAACCATATAGAGAAAATAGATTTAGAAGTTATGCCATTTGATCATATATCACAGGCAATCAGACCACTGAACCTGAGGCGACATCACCCGAGCTTGCTCCTTCAGCAAAGCCATAACATCAGCACACACCGTCCTCACCCTCGAGTCACAGTGCCCAGACGGCACCTTCACCTTCTGCTCCACAACAACCAACAACAAATTAGCTCAATCAAACCAGTGCTCCACGCCCTTCCCTCAAGAAAGCACCAATCCATCACACTGATAAATGACAAATTGGCAATTCTACCACCACCGACCTTCACATCGACACCGATGACCACACCACCCTTCTCAAGGGGACCCAGGTTCTGACAGGCCACCTACAGCCACAAATTTAGTCAATAACACGAGATGAAAAAGAGCAGTTTCATAGGGCGGACGCACATAAGGATCGTCACCTGGAGCCATGCGCCGGGGGCGCAGCCGAGGTCGAGGACGGCGGCGCCCGGGGCGATGAGATTGTGCTGCTTCTGCATTTGGATCAGCTGCAACAGACAACACCAAATGATTCACTCGAAATCCCAAATTACCTCGATAAGCAGTATAATTTTGAGACGAGAAGAGGGACCTTGCAGGCGGAGCGGGCAACGTAGCCGAGGCGCTGGGCCGCACGGTAGAAGAAGTCGGCGGTACCCGCACCGCTCATAGCCAGAAGGTTTTGGCCGCGACGGGGTCGGGGTCGGGGTCGGCCGGGGTCCGCCGCGAGACGCAGGTGGGCGGTGGCGAATGGTCTTCCGGCTGTTTAGGGTTTTACCGTTCGAATCGGTGCGACGGTGCCACGCCCGTAGGGTGGCAGGTTGATCTGATATAAAATCCGACGGTTGTGACCAAGTCATATGTCGGGCCGTTCAAAATATGGAAACTTACGAGATAATCGAGATGGACTAGATTTTTTCTCAACTCAAATCCAAATCGAACCCAAGTTTGAGACCTAATTCAAATTAAACTTGAATTTGATGAAACTAGACTCAAACCTAACTCAAATAAACTCAAATATATATAGTTTCCGCAAGTCCTAACCTCCCACCACTACAACCCTAACCACCACACTAATGAACAATTTTTTATCTACTTCCTCCTCATATTGTCATATCTCTCTATTCCACTTGAAATTTGCTAAATCTCCATCAAATCCAACCTACATGAGTCACCACCAAACCATTTTCCGTTGTCCACTGACAAGCAACTCTTCACCATCCATCAGCGAGCTATGCGCCCACGCCCTATTCAGTGTGAATTCTATCTATACAAGCAAGCAACGTTCTGTTGTAGATCTAATCACCAACAGCGATCTACAACATCTTCATCCAAATCTTGCCTCCATCGGCGAACAGAGGCGCCAAATAGGCAGTGCCAGGAATTTAGAAAATAAATAGAAAAATAAAATTATTAAAATTTAATTAACAGTAACCTCAAGTATAAAATTTAAAAAAATTACAAAAAATTTGACAAAAAATGTTGAGAATAACAAATTAAAAAAACACAACAACCTTAGTGATTAGAAACTTTTTAATTAAATGGAAATGTTTTGCAAGTGAGATGGAATAATTTTAATGCAAACCAACAATTTTATTAAAAATTTTATATCAACTTGATAAGTACGCTTGTATGACACTTGAAAAAGTGGAACTATTTTATTACCAGAATGAAAATGTTATTATCTCATTAAAAATCTTACTAAGTAAAAATCTATTGAGATAAAATCTTAGTAAGGGAAAAATAGTATAGTAACTAATTAAAAAATTTTAAACAAAATTACAAATTATTCCAAATTAAGATTGAATCTTTCTAATTCACTAGTGAACTCAAGATCCACCATGTTGTGTTGTTATTTGGTGATAGCATTTTCTCAATCTTTGAAACAGGTAATTGTCTCAACCATCTCCAATAAAAGGCATGATTTTCGTTCCTCAACTATTCTTCTGGCCATACTAAATATAGTTTTAGAAGACATTATTGAGACAAGAATACCCAAAACATCATGTGTCAAATGAGTTAACATGGGATACAATCGTTGGTTATTCTTCCACCACATGAGAATGTCGATGGTATTATCTTAATCACTTGCGAACTCAGGATTTGTGGAACGATCAGTGTCGAGGTAGCGGTTCAGTTCTGCTTGTATACTTCTTTGCGGTGGTGTTTGCGTCGGCAACTCAAAACTCTATTAAGAATATAAAGAAGTTCCACCTGATAATTTCTTCCATAGTCACTACCTACCTTCTTTCGTTGCTTTGGCTACGATGGAAGTGCTATTGAAGGTCTTTGGTGTAAGTTGCCAAATTTAGCTTCATATAAACAGGAAACTCAAAAAATTTTGTCAACAACATGAGCATAAGCATGAGAATAATCAATATTTAAAACTACACATATCTCTTCTAAAAAAGATTGCAAACCAACTAATTTTACTCGAGGATCTAAACTAAAAGAAAAATAATACAGATATGAAATATTAATAAAAATTAAAATTCTATCTTCATTACTTTCACAATAAAAAAAAAATTCACAATCCATTCTATAAGACTCAAATAATTTTGAAATTTCAAAAAAATGATGCAAAATTAAACAAGATGTCGCATAATAAACATGAGACAATATTGTAGTAGATTCATAAAACATCTCCAAAAAATTGTAAAATCTTTCAACAATAATCTAAACATAATCGGTAAGAAACTCTTTGCATCTAAACAATGACAAATAAAGAAAAGATTTTGGTATGAAGCATCTCATTTAGCATAATATATGTGGAATTACACATTACCTTCATGTCAATGGGGATTTCTTATGCCTCATTTATTGGTCTTGCAGTTGTTCTTAAACTCAGCGACATGTGTATTTGAACTAGTAGTGTAAATGATGGCTGAGCGAATAGTATCTGAAGGCCTGATCATTTCCATCATACCTGTTTAGATGATGAGGTTGATGATGTGGCAGATGCATCTCTGGTGGAGAACATACCCTCCGACGTGTGATTCTAGTGTGGGAGTTAGTATGTCCATCGTCTTAGTGTTTGTTGAAACATTATCAAGAGTGATAGATACAATACAATTTTCTAAATTATATTCGTTAACTACTTCTAATATGTGTTCGGTGATAACCTCTATAATATGTGCAACATCTATTAATTTAAACCCTGCCACTTATCATCAAAATAGTATGCAGATCAAAAGTTCGATGTGACTGCAAAAGAAAAAACTAATTTTTGAAAAACCTTTTTCTAATGAAGCTAATTGTTTGTGATAATATGTTAGAATATTATTTCTAATAGTATTTCTACTTATTTTTTTATACTGAGGACAAAATCCGTTCGCATTATATTTTGAAAAACTATAGTTTCACCTATTCTAATTGATAGATCTTCATAAACAATAAATTTAGCAAGTGCTTGTCTACCTATTAGATCGCCAGGTCCAATTACTTATTGTGCCAACAAGGTTGAAATTTAATTGTATTTGCTAATCTTGTGGATGTAATTGCTTTTTTTCACAGCTTTTTGTGTGATAGAGTAAGTGTCTGGTTCCATCTTCAGATTTAGCAGTTAACAGTTTTTTGCTAAATTTACAATGAGCAGTTGGTACTATTTTTCCAATTGAGTTGACGTCTAGCTCGGCACCATACATTTCTAGCATTCTAAAGTTCTCACTATTTTGGTGTCAATTGAGCTCGATTTGACCACCGAATCAATCTCTATAGGTTATGACATCAGTTCGATGGCCTCGTGGCCCTCCTTATTGGCGGCATATCCGGTTGCCTCCTAATCTACAACATCATCAGCATCGAATTTCTCAAAATTGATGGTGTTGAGATTCATATCGATTTTTTAAGAACGAAGGATTTTTTAAAAATAAATGAGAATGAGAGAGTATTAGAGAGTATTAGAGAGTATGAGAGTGAAATGGGAGTAAGAGAGAGAATTGGAGATGTGTGTGAAATTTTAGAAGAGGAGGGGATATTTATACTGTTTTTGAGGGGAAGAAAGTTTTTAATAAATGAAAGATGTGGAAGGGTATTTTTTTAAAAATGTTTATGATTTTTTGCAAAAATGGACAAGCTAAGAGCTAGACTAGAGAATATGGCCAACCTTTTTTTAAAAAAAAGATATACTTTTTTTAAAAATAAGTAGTCGGGCTAGTTGCGGGGCACACGGACTGTGCCTTGCCGTGCCGTGCTACTCATGGACCGTAGGCCACTGTGTGTCGAGTCGGCCTGTGCATGGCCAACCCCAACAACAACACCCGTGTCATGCCATGCCATCCAATAGTCTCAGATTGACGGCTTGGCACTGCTCGCAAAGAAGGACCAAGCTGACATAGCCCGCCAAATATCTGTGTCGTGCCGTTTACTAGGTCATCCATGGGTGCTTTAGACCAATTAGATAAGGATCTGACCCGTTTGACACGCTTATTGGCGAGTGCTCTATCCATTGCAAATCCAAACTCCAATAGTGAGCTGCAACGTCTCCCTTTAGATCTGGGCTAGGCGAGCCAAGTCCCCCTCCATCTTGGTGAGCTTTGCACTCATACATGGGATTATTCCCCGTCAGTCCGTCACAAGATTTCATCCTCCATGGCTGTCCGTGCTGTTGCTAATTTGGGCAACAAGATTTCATGTATTGTTGGAGCAATTTAGATCTGAAAAGTGTTCGTATTTCCTGTTCTAGAATTGCTGCATATTTGTAATTTGATAAGTGCTTTTGTGTGAGATGCATTTGTTAAGTGTTGCAAATTGCATCACATTTGCTCTCAAAAATTTGGGTAGAAGGTTGCAACAATTTCTATTTCTGCAACTGTGAAGTATGAGACTTTTGTTACTTGTTTTGAGTTTGAGATTTGTTCAATCCAAGATCGAGCTTGGTATCAGATTATAAACTTAGATCTAATTGAGTTTGAGTTGAGTCTTGTTGAGCTCGTTCGAGATCAACTTGATTGACAATATTAGTCATATCATAGAGCCGAGTTTGAGTTAATCTTATTTAAGCTCACTCGAATTTGACTCATTCATAACTTGCACCTCCAAACTCTAACTAAGGCTATGAGCAACTTAACTTTCAACTTAGCTTTCCACTTATTTTTAAATCAGCTAAAAATAGACTAAGTTTGAGTGTCTTTTCTAAATCAAATGAAAAATAAGTTGAGTTTGACTCTTAAGTCAATTTGTTTGATTTTGACTCAATATAGACATGTAACTTGGATTTTCAAAAAATTTTATTCACATTTAGATAGATAAAAACTAAATTAGGATCGACGTCAACCAGAGAAAGTGCAGGAAGTTGGGCTTATTGAGAGAGATCCTTTAATTTAGGCTAGGAATTAGTAGTAAGCAGTAAATGTGATGCGGTGCTCTCTCTTTTTGAAGCATTTCAAGTCATCTTGTGACTAATAAAACTCAATTTGCAACATAAAGGTTACTTGTGTAGTCTATAATATACTATATAGTGGAGTGTTAGAGTCTTACAGGACTCAAAGAGCAGCAAAATGTATGCATTATTGAGATCCTTGTGAGCCGTAATCGAGTATCAATTTGTAAGGTTTTAGAATTGAATTGTGCTATAAATTCCATGATATTTATTAACATTAAATGATGTAAATTGAATGACACTTATAATTACATGATATAAATCAATATTAAAATTATATTTTTCATATTTGACTCCATATGAGTTCTATACGAACTAAGCGTCAACCAATTTTTTAGCTCCATCTCGATCTGAGCTGGACGAGATCGCTAGTAACAAGTGACGTGGCCATCCTGCTCGCCCCACGCTCCACCCCTTTCTCGAATCGGCGGAACCTTCTTCTAGACAGTTCCTAAATCCTACTTGTCTCCACTTCTTTTTTAGACAAACAATCGAACTCACGAAGAAGACCAACCAGAGCCAACTTGTCCGACTCTCCGTCCATCCATGGCGGAATCGGCTTCGCCTCGCCCCACCGTCCTCGTCACCGGCGCCGGCGGCCGCACAGGTACCCTCGTGCCTCCTATGAGTTCATTTCGTCACTGTACACCACGTGGTGTTGCGTCGTTTCTGTGAACGAAACCTGCTGAATTCGTCGTCGGTGTCAATTTGGATTCTCGATCTGTTTCTCGATTAGGAATTTTGGTTGCTGGGAGCGTTCTGGAAATTTTGAACGAAACGCGAATCGCTTTTTTTTTTTCATGGGAATTGCCGTATTTTATTCGATATAAGAGGCCAGGAGCTAAGGAAACGAGGATTAAAATGAGGACTTAGGCATAGCTTAGGGTTTTATCCACTATAATCGGCAATTATTCATTCATCCAGTGGGAGGAATTAAAAGTATGTCAGTATGTAATTGTTTCTGCAGTTATTCCGGTCTGTATTGACATCTCTGGAGTTCTTTCATTGTAGGCCAAATTGTCTACCAAAAGCTTAAACAGAGATCCAAACAGTTCATCGCCAGAGGTCTAGTGAGGACAGAGGAGAGCAAACAGAAGATTGGAGGAGCAGATGATGTTTACATTGCAGATATAAGGGATACCGACCAACTTGTCCCGGCCGTTCAAGGTGTTGATGCTCTGATAATTCTCACAAGTGCTGTCCCGAAAATTAAGCCCACTTTGGACCCTAGCAAAGGCGGGAGGCCTGAGTTCTACTATGAAGATGGAATGTATCCTGAGCAGGTTGGTTGAGCTCATCATAGATGAAATGCCCTCTTAAGCTGGTAGCTTATGATAAAATTGTCTGGAAACTTGTAACTTATGGTAGAAGTGTCTATGGATGGATGATAGGTGGACTGGATTGGCCAAAAGAATCAGATTGATGCTGGTAAGTAACTAGGCAGGTTGTTAATTCTGCCACATACTTCAGTGTATAAATGTTTGTGAAGTGGATTGCTTAATTTGTTTAACAGCCAAAGCTTCTGGGGTGAAACACATTGTTCTGGTGGGATCTATGGGAGGAACAAATCCTAACCATCCTCTGAACAGCAATGGCAACATACTGGTAAGTTATTGGTGTTTGGTCATTCCTCTTTGACTTTGCATTATGTTGAATGACAAATCTTGTGTTGTAGCTTTCAATGGATCAGGGGTGCTTTTTGGTGGTTAACAAATCTTAATGTGAACTGCTTACAAAGAACAGCAGTAGATGTTCTAGGTAATGTACATGAGAGCATATTTAGCAGGGAAAACTTCCATTTGTGCCTTCTGCTGAAAATTAGCCCAAACACCAGATTTTCGAAAATTACTCCAATCATTATGTGAACCCTGCATGGTAAAGTTTTATGATTGAACTTTACTGCTTATGAAGTTCCTATCTACATTTAAAAGATGTGCATCAACTTTCCGAGTCTTGGTCAAAAGAACTGTTGTTGTCTCAAATGAAAATGGTGTAATTGCAATTTCTGACGATTACATAACCAGAAAATGATAATGGCCAGAAAGACAAGGAATAGCCCTTCCTCATTCTTCATGGTATAGCTAATCCACAGTACTGATGATCCGCTGGAATAACTGTGTTTTACAAGTATCCAAGATCATCTTATTGGAATGTGAAACCTTCTTCATTTTTATTCCTTTGCTGCAGGT
Organism: Pharus latifolius; assembly: GCA_019359835.1. Lineage (NCBI taxonomy): Eukaryota > Viridiplantae > Streptophyta > Magnoliopsida > Poales > Poaceae > Pharus > Pharus latifolius. The sequence continues at coordinate 92,503,141 of CM033321.1, read as the reverse complement.
GTGGAAGCGCAAGGCAGAACAGTATTTGGCAGACAGTGGAGTGCCCTATACAATAGTAAGGTACAGAGATAAAATCTTTCTGCTAGTGTAGCTTGCTGCAGTTTGGGACCTTCACTCCTCAAAATTCAAACACAGCTGCACACCGCTCAGAAAACTTCATTACGCTGCACAGTATTTTTGCTTTACGATAAACAAATAGCATTTGGTATTTGCAATACTATTTTTGCCAAAAATGGAGAAAAATACAAAGACTAAGTTTCTTCCCATCTTAAGTGGCACATTTTTTATTTTTGAAAAGCTTAAGCGGCACATTTTTTAAGAAAACAAGTGGTGAATTGGCTAGAACGCCCTGAAAAACTTCATTTTTTTGCACCACATATGAATAACATTTCGTGATAAGGGCCATCTTGGTTACTTTTGATATATTTTGTTCATTGTTCCTTCCTTCTATTTAGGCCTGGAGGTCTACAAGACAAAGATGGTGGCGTGAGAGAGCTGATTGTTGGGAAGGATGATGAACTACTCCAGACTGATACAAAATTCATTCCTAGAGCTGACGTGGCTGAAGTTTGTGTTCAGGTATGCCCTCTACGCCCAATGCCTCAACTTTATAAATGACCTGCACAATCCAATGAAGCTTGAACTGTGAAACATAAACCCGTCTTTGCAGACGAAGAAAAAATGAAATGAATATGATTATAAGTTCATGTCTACTGATAGACAACATGAACTTGTACTGGCTATATTGATTCTTAATTTTTTCTTTTTCAAACAGGCTCTTCAGTATGAAGAGGCAAAGTTCAAGGCATTCGATTTGGCTTCAAAGCCTGAAGGTGTGGGCGCACCAACGAAAGATTTTAAGGCGCTATTCTCCATGATTACTGCTAAGTTTTGACCTTTTGCGTGATCTTTTGAGGAGCCTAATCTAATTTGTAAGTTTATGTGCTGCTGCATTCCTTGCTCGATGGACTTTAGCTGGATGTATAATTTCTGAATGGTAAAACTGCAGTTTGCTATAATTGAGCTTGTGTTTTCTCAAAACTGCGAAATGTTTAATTGTTCAGGATAGGAAGATCGTATGGGCCTTACATCTTTGGTTGACCCAATTGGCCCATTAGAGAATACAACAGAAATAATGGGCTATGGCCTCGACTCTCTGTATGTCCGTTTGTGTGTGTGTGTTTTTTTTTTTGGTCATTAGTATATGGAAACGAACCATCCCGTTGGCCGGAAAGTATATTTGGCAAGTATTAGTGCAAGAAAGAAAGCCAAAACTCTGTACAAAGGCACATGCTCATGTCACAGCAATTGTACTGCCGTTCACAAGTGCTTGTCCTACACTTGGTGTAAACAATATGATTCGCTGTGCGACTCCATGTTTCCAAACTTTAGTGGTAGACGCAAGATCTAGAGAAGAATAAAATCATGCCTGCCTTGCATTTGTCTTGACCCCGGTCTGCTTTTTGGAGCTGCCAAAGCACTAGAACTGTGTGCTCTCTCTTCGTTGGGTCAATGCAATCTTGGTGAGGTCATGGTGCGGTGTTCATTGGTCAATTCCTACTCCCCATAAGCCCCTAAAAACCATACAAGAAGGTGACGCCAAATGCTATTCTAGACTTGAGAAAGTAGCACTACGTACTCATAGGGTTGCAAGAAGCCATGTTAAGTATTGGACCATAGGAGTCTGTACCCGTTTGGGTCACATCGAACGGTCAATCATGGTTGAAGCGACAAAGATTGAGGTAAGAGGAAGTCTTAAAATTTTGTGAGAAATTCAAAGTAACTAAATATCTCTCACACATTCATTCAATTAATTAAATTGTGGTTGAACAGTTGTTTCAAATGTGTCTTTTGCGAGATTGAGGTGTTTTAACGTACCCTAACTCAGTATTTTCTCATTTCTAAAAAATCCTGATGATATATTTGGAACGAAGGAATTATAAAAGAAATTTATAAAAAAAATGGAACATGCAGTGAAAATTAATGAAAACTTTTTTAAAAAATTTCTGTGCTCCAAAATATGGCCTGAACACAGAGAACACCCAAAGGCTTCTCTATTGTACCTCCAATTAGAATCAATAATCAGAAAGCACAAATCCGAAAACATTTAAGTGCATTTAAAACTTTGGAGCAAAGAGGTCAAACACTTGTCAATTTGTCCATGCAGCGCTGGCAAGGAGTCGCGAGCTAACCGAACGCAATCTTAATGAATACAAGGAGGACAAAACATCATGCGCAACCAATTTGGACTGCCCGAGAGAAAGAAAGGGAAGCTAGCACATGGCCTCCCAGTGTTAGATTTCAAAGGGACAACGCTCATGGAAGACCACATGACACTCTGTTCATTTGCAAACGTCCTTCGCTCTATGTTTCACAACATACATACGTTTTCCAAGAAATGGAACTCTTCTTTTTCTTTCTATCAGGTTGTTCAACAAAAAAAAAAATGCAACGTGTGTTCATGTTTCATGAATGGAAGCTTGCATATATGTGTGTAAAGAGCACAGCTAAATATAATGTTCATGAACTTCTTGTAGAATTCTTCTGGCATCAAAATTGGCACGAGGAGATGGGAGCCAGGGAGCAGTGTGTGAAATGTAGGAAATATCAGTCCCGATTGTGCGCCACTGAATGCGCTAATAATGTATATATGTGAGTGATAATATGATCGATGTCGGTGTTAACGCAATTGTCAATTTCGCATACAGGACACATCATAACAGAATTGCTCATTGGTAGCAGCTGGGAGATATCGCAAAAGTCGCATGATGCCAAGTCAGTTTCATACTAGCTAGGCAAGCACGATAAACACACACACACAGATAGATAAACGATAAAAAAAATTTCATTCGAATTTATTTGGGGAAAAAATGAAAATGGTAAAACTAGTACATAGTTCTCCAAGCTTGTGATGGCTTATCTTTCTAGTGGATCCTATATCCACTAGAGTTCTCTTAAATCTACTCGGCAAATTTCGCACGATCCCGTTTGTCTGTTCCATATGTGATGCTCAATATCTAGCTATACTTCGAAGAAATTTTTTATCTAAAAACTTTTGATTTCTCCCATACATTAGATTTGAAAATGAATGGCTTGGATCAAAATCCATCCGTTAGATTTAGTGAGTAATTCTAACATATTTGCACCCTTTCCACTTGCTTTGGAATCTTTTTCTCTTTGGAGTTTTCCTTGTGTGAATTTTGGAAGAAACAAGTATTCTTGCTCTTTCAAGTTCTTATGATCATCTTTCCAAAACTACATTACGTGATGAAAAGGGAGTTTTTTCACATGATGTTTGTGCTCGGAAACCGAGGTGCCAACTCCCACCTTGCTTTGTTGCTTAGGCTGTCTCCAGTGCATCGTCGCTTCAACAGAATATTCTCTACTATATTCTGTGTCACATGTGCGAAATACCACCCAAAACACCTCCTTGCTCCAATGCAAGGCACTTCGTACGGGCCCATCAGTAAATTAAATTTAAGTGATTTTACTAAAACATCAATAATATTTAATATAAATATCAAATATATGCGATGTTTGGTCTCTATATGAAAATAATTTAAAGATCTACAATTTCTCAATATAATCAACATCTAATTTCGATTAGATTGATCATAAATTAACAAACAAAGATTATATGCAATATAATCGCACGCAAACCGAGGCAAAAAAAAAGAGACGGGCCCACATGCAGATTGAAATTGCTGAGACCTCAACAAGCCTCCTCTCTCTCTTCCTTCAACCGAAAAAGTATTTTTTAATTGGCAAGGCCCACGCACAGAGCATGGAAGCTCCTACGTTGGGGACAGTCTTAGGCTATTTCCAATGGTTGAGACTGATTCTCTGAAAGAATATTCTACACCAAGCAAGAGAAAAGTCTACTTCACTCCAATGGAGAGTTGCTTGCAGAGGCTCCTTGTAGGGCCCACACATAAAGAGAGTCTCCAAGAGTCAAGCACTCAAATGACTTACTCTTCGGGGGTTCTTCGGTGCGTCTTGCATATTAAATATCAAAATGAGTTTTTTATATCATATTATTGATTAAATAATTGATAAAAAAAATTAATAAAAAATTGTACGAAAATAACTCCAACAAATAAAAATTCAATTTGCGGATAGAAAATCCGACATAACTATTTTTATTAAATTCAAACGGTTAAATATAAAATTAAATAAGCGACAATGGATACATTCGGACATTTAAACTTTAAATTTAACATCAACGTACTAACTAAAAATATTAGAATGTGACAAATAACAACTAGTTGGCATGGCCACCTCCAAAACGCTGCCAATATACTCGATCAAATATCTTTTGAGCTAGGCATGTATCGGTTGAGCACGAATGTTAGAATTTCTCGCAATTACATCAACAAAAACAATTGAAACACCAAGTTGGATATGAAGCAGTATTACGTTAGAAATCCCTTGATCGTCGTCGAAATCATAAAGTAGGTCATCCAACTCTTGCTCATTCTTAATAATCATATTGTGCAATATAGCACATGCATTCATAATTTTCGTAAGGGTTGAACGTTGCCAAAAATTGGTTGGGCCATAAAGGATGGCAAAGTGGGATTGTATAACTACAAATGCTCGCTCCACGTTTTTCCTCGCTCTTTCTTGATGCTGTGCAAACAATCTGAATTTATCTGCCTTGGATAGGAGTATCGTCTTCACAAATAGAGCCCATTATGGGTATATACCATCTGCCAGATAATATCCCATGTTGTACTGGTTTCCATTGACGAAGTATTAAATTTGAGTAACTCGTTCTTACAAAACGTCAGTGAACAAGGGCGATTGATTCAATACATTAATATCATTATTAGACTCAGCAATACTAAAGAAAACATATCATATCCAAAAATCCTGCGAGGTGATCGTTTCAAATATAATGATCGAGACTCCATAATCACTACGAGTAAATTGTCCTTCCCAATGCATGCAATCTATACTTCCTATCATTCATCGAAAACCACGTGCCTCTCCTTGTTGCAATAGGCGCTGCATGTCTTCGACGATTGGCCGTCGGAGATATTCCTCGCCAAAGTTGTCGATCAATCCCTTGATAAATTTCTTCAAACACTGGATTGTTGTGAATTCCCCGATCCATATGTATTCATCGACAGTATCGGCAGGAGAGCCGTAAGCCAACAAACGAATGGCCGCAATGCACTTCTGTATAGGAGACAACCCTCCACGGTTAGTAGCATCTCCTCTTTCAATGAAAAAGATAGACCACTCACTAAAAGATATGATGATTCGAAGAAAGAGGGGTCTTCTCATCCAGAACCTCCGACAAAACAAGTAGTTGAGGTAAATCAGATCCTCACAGAAGTAGTCCATCATGAGGCGGTTATGGCCATTTTCACGGTCACTATCAATGCATCGCTTGCTATCGTGTTGACGACAGCGAGAGGTAGAAACTTATAGGAATGCTTGGATACCGGTTATAAAACACTCTTCTAACTCCACTATGGCAAGATCTTCCTTTACAAATCCCACAAGAAAATTTTGTAAGGTATTGACGGACTCTTCCTCTTCATTACATGTGTTTTAGCTAGAGTTGGACGACATTTTTTAGGGAGAAGAATTTGGAAAGAAGAGTACTCGAAGATGAGAAATGAGGGTCTTCAAAAAAGGAGTATTGCTGAGGATAAGTAATATGTGTTGGTATGGTTCAGTTTATATAGACCAAATCAAATATTCTACTTGCTAGTTTCCAATTGCAACATTCGAACGACTATTTTCCAAACAGATGTGTCCAACGGTTATTTTTCAAACAGATGAGTCCAATGGATAGTATCCAAAGATATTTTAATTGCACAAATGATGGATATATAGTTCTACAGGTGCATAGTGAAAATAAAATTATACACGTCATTGTCTAGTCCATATTAGCCTTCTTGACCAAATCTTTAACAAACTTCAACGCTTATGCATGATCATTCATTTCGTCGTTGTTGAATTTTAATTTGTCCGTTGGCACCAATTTTGTAAATGTCTTGGTAAGTACTAACTTTCCTTTAAATTTGTCGTGATCATTCAGAGAAGAAGCCGCATGGTCCGCTGCCTCCACGAGCTCAATGTGAACCTTGACGAAGGTTCATAAGTCTTCTTGCACCTTCGTGTTGGATAAGGAAGATTATTTCTTGCCTTTTTCTTTGCGCTTCTCCTTGATTGTGTTTCCTCCATGAGTACATCTAGGTTGGATGAGAACGATGTGTGTGCACACCCATCCAACAGTGATGTACGTTTAGTTCTATTTAGGTTTATCTCTCGCACCCATCCAACAGTGATCCAGAACGAATGAATGCCCAATCTCCTTCCTGTACAACTCGCATTCTTGTGCCATTAGTTAGTTGTCAAAATATCCACTCGCGTAGACCTCATTAAACCTGCACCAACAACCATTAAATTGAACATTTTTTTGTTAGTCTGCAATGAGTGGTCTTGGCAATGTTTCTACTCCCTTCTCCGATTTTTTGGGCCGCTCTTGTTGTACACCGCTGTAACACTTGCCCAATACTTGTCGCTTTTTTGTTGTTCTCGTCAACTGGGTCGAGAGAATTACTAAACCACACACTGATCTGCGTAATTGAAATATAACGTTGTCATGAAATAATGATTATGAACCTTTATAAAACTTTGAAATAACTCTCTCCACGAAAATTGAATGTGAAAATTAATTACTCACCAGCCTAACATCGTCAGCCGCTGACCAAAGCAATTGCTTGCAGCCGACAGAATCTGGGAGAACATGGTCATCATGGTCGTCAATAATGACCTGCGTCATAGAATGTGGCGTACCTGAGTCTAACATAGATGCGGATTTTGAATTTTTGGATAGGGGCTGCAGTGGCGAGGGGTGCAAATAGTTGGCTGGTGTATCGATAAAATGAAAATTTTGCCCATACAACACATATGGATGGCCAAGTGGATATGAGGGGGCAGTGGATATGGAGGGGCATGCAAATATAGAGTAGCATGTGAATACTAAAAGGCGGAGGATATGGAGGATAATTAGAAGGATAATGTGGTATTGGAAAATTTGGATTACCTGGTGCATATGGTGGGGAGTTTGGATTTCCAACTGTTTTTGGATTTTCTCCAGGTGTATTAGGAGAAGTAATCCAGTTTAGAAAACCCTCGGGGGAATTACTATCCCTATGAAACACTAAAAAAAATTAAGGCAAAAATATTGTATAATTGATGTAAAGAAGGTGTGAGATTTGTGAAATGTGTGTATTGAAATGAGCAAATGAGGGTTCGATTTATATGGAACCTGTGAGGGCAATTTTTCTGAATTTTTATGATTTTTCCTAAATTTTTTGCTAATTTTTTGAAGTCAAAATAATTAAAAAATGTCTAACGACTCTTTTATAACGGCTATGAACACTAAAAGTAACAAAATTATTGTGGCTGACAAATGGATAAAAAAAATAGGACCCACATGTCATTGACTCGGGCTATAAATGAAGAAATAAAAGAAATTACAACGGTCAGATTCGCAAAAAATAAAATACTTTCAATAACAGGTAGGCCATTAAATTCACTAGACCCACTTTGAGTGTAATTTGTATAAGTGAAAAAGGAAGTGAAGAACCAGAAGTGTTGTTGCCGTGCGATAATGGTGAGCCCCACCATCCACGCCTCGTATCGTCCAGTAAATTTAACCACTGCAACTGACAGTTAGGCCCCACAAAGATTTGCCCCATATGTTAGTGACGGAGTTTGGGGTGAAATAAGTAACCGTGTAGAAATTTGTATTGACGTGCGTAGTAGTGATGGGATCCACCACTGCCACCTCGTTATCCGCTGAGTTTTTATGTGTTGGCGCTGACTTGCGGGATCCACTGTTTGTTGGCCCACCTGTCATTGATGTTGATTTCGATGTATGTGTATGAGTTCAATTTTAAAAGCTATTGTGTTGCAGTAGTGGTGGGGCCTACCGTGCGCACCTCGGGACACAACGTGACAATTAGCTCCAATGAATAATGAACGAGTCTCGTAATAAAATAAACCCACCTATCAGTGACCAATTTTCGTGTGTTGTGTGTAACGAAATAAAAAAATTGTGAGACTCACAAACTACGTTTTCGAGCGGTTATGGTTACTCCAATGATGCTGTTTTGGCTGGTGCACTTGTTGGGTCACCAAAAAAAGAGACGTTCCAGTATTGTTTGGCCAGCCGTCGAATTTTGTTTGGTCCTCGTGACTTGGCTGATAGAACAACTCACGTAGACGTTGTGCGCCAACTAGAGCAACTTCGTTTGGAGACAGTCATGCATGATAGATCTACTGAAAATATCATCAACACACACACAGAAGTTTTATCTGTTTATCTTCTTGTGGAGTCTTCTGTAGACTTGTAAGTCAAATGGCTGCAGCTACGCAAGAAAAAACAGTACAAAAAGCAGGTGCTTCTAAGTCTGGTTTTGGTCGCATTAGCGTAGTGCAGTGTGACTTTCCTTTTGCTGCCCTGCCCTACAATGGATGAAATCTCACATGGCTAGCTACATGGAGTTTGGCAGTCTTGTGTATATATATATATGGTCTAAAGCCTGTAGCTTTACGAGGTTGTAACCACCCTTGTAACCTGCAGTCAGCTGACCATATGCTAATGATTAAAACTATGTAGCAAAGTTGACTTCTTATGTGTCAGGAAGACACTAGTATTAGACTAGTAGTCATGTTTTGATCAGGTAGACCAATTTATAGAACTTAAAATAACCAAAGATAGACATCAAATAAAATGCATATGTATTATTCATTTTAAAAATAAATATTTTAGACCACATTAGAATAAGAATGTTGTAAATTTATATCAGAAATTGAGACACGGATCTCTGACCATCCTACATCTTATTGTGTTTCTGAGGTTGAAATGTAGCCCATTTATTTTGGACAATAATACTAAAAAAAAAACATATATGATGCAAGTGCGCAATGAAAAAAATCGTTAGAGCATTTTCCCAAGCGAGTTCCACCTTCCACATGGCCTCCCAGGACCGCCCGGACCGGACCTATCTAGCCACGTACCAAGCATTTGTACAGTACCGCAGACCATAAACCGGGCGTCGCCATCGAATTCACCCCACGGGACGGCACGTCCCCGGCTAACCGTTCACACACCCAGAAAAAGCTCGGACCGGCGCTCGAATTGAAGAAACGGCGCGTCCCCGGCTAACCGTTCACGCACCCATCAAACCAAAAACGCGAGAGAAAAGCTCGGACGGGGGCACGCCACGGCACTTCCCCGGTGAACCGCTCATACGCACCAAACACAAAAACGCGAGAAAAAACTCGAACCGGGGGGCTCGAATTAACGAAAAGGCGCGTCGTCGGTTAACCATTTGCGCAGCCACCAAGCCGAAAAAGCGAGGAAAAAGCCCCGACCAAAGCTCAAATTCAAGGCATGGCACGTCCCCGGTTAACCGCTCGCGCACTCACCAAACAAAAAACGCGAGGAAAAAGTTCGGATCGCGAGGCGGTGGTACGGGCGGGCGGTAGACGGTACGAAACAATTGGTGGTTGTGTTTGTGGTGGTGGGGTCGGTGTGTGTATTAATTTGGGCGCTCGTCGCGCCGCTAGGGCGCTACGTGGTGTCACTGGTGCGGCCTTCGCGCGCCTCGCCGGGGTCCTTTTTGTTTGACTTTCGCATAGGATGCAGTGCAAAATGTAAGCGGCAGGATGTGGAGGACCGGGCAACGGCGACGGAGCGGCGGCTCACCTTCTGTTTGCCTCGTTGTCCTCTTTCTCAACTTGCCATATAGGGAACTTTGGTTTGTGAGATATAAGAAATAGGATTGAGAATAGAAGAGATAATATATATGATATAATGTTTGATTTGTAGATATAGACTTAAAAAAAGAATGAAAATGAGTATTAATAGTCTCGTATTTCATTAATTTAGTCTTAGAGAGAGTGATTTTAAAGATAGGATTTGGAGTAAACTGAAAAAAGTATCATTATATCTCTTTTAAATTAAATTTTGCATTCTACCTCTAAAGTATTTTGGTTAAATAAATATTATACAGTTCAATCTCATCTTACAATCACATTCTACACAGAGCAAAAGTTATAGATTTAAAAACCAAATCCAAACCCAATTCCATCCCACAAATTTTATCAATCAACTCACATGTTCATTCCTAATTGCAACCAAACACTCTCATGGTGTTAGATTCCATTTAACATTTTGGTGCATTGCAAAAAAAAATCTAGGTGTGTTTGGATGATATCCACATGTAACACATCTAAATTCAGTCACGATCAATATAATTTGACTAGTTTTGACCACTTCTAACTGTATTACAGTCCAAGTCCAAATTGGGAGTAAAAAAAACACCATATCAATTATTTTATGTCAAATTTGTAGGTAGGAACAATTTTGCACCGAAATTCAATGCCAGTGTTCAGTAAGTAAAAATGAAACATCAAAAATAGACCCCCCACCCCCCGTCCCTGTATATAGCGATATACACGTATGCGTCATGCAGGCGCAATAAATCGGGGGTTTGAGCGAAGGGACTTTATAAATGGTGCTTTGAAGTGCGGGTGGGGCAACTAATATGAGGACCAGAATACTACTACTCCAGCGGAAATGTGAACGAGGAGAAACATGCCCATAGCACACTTAATATTTTGATCATTTTGGGTCGTCCACGTACGTACGGTTCGTTTACAGCAACAGTAGTCCCCGCGCCAAGTTTGGGCCGCCGAACTCGGAGTGACCTACCAACATTTCTTCTTTCTTCCAGGGATGCACCTAAATTGGTTCTGCCTTCCGCAAGATACTAATACCGGTAAAAATTAATTCAATAAAAAAATATTTTAATTTGCTCGAAATTGTTAGCTTTGCTTTAGTACCCTTTGTGGCTAGGGTTGTTGACAAGCCAGATCCTAGATTTGAATCAAGCTTGTCCGAACCCAAGTTCGTTGAAACTAGAATTTAGCTTATTCAAAACTTACATGCGATTTAGTTCGGTTCAAATAAATCCAACAACAATTTAAAATTTACAATGTCGACGATTTGGACTCGGAGTCCTCAGCCGAACTTATGCAGAATTTGTAATAGTGAGACCTTTCAAGATGACCCTTCGGGAAGGTATGCTGAACAATGGTGAACAGGAGCACAGAGAATTTAGACAGGTTCGGGCCCTCGATGGTAGGAGTAAAAGCCCTACGTCCTGTTGGGATTTCACTAAGTATGGTAAAGGTTTACAAGTGGAGGAAAAAGTCCTCACAGGCGAGGATTTTTCCTGTAAAAAGTGTACAAAGATAAGCTAAAGAAGACTTAAAAATGCTGTATGAGGTGTGCCGTAGACTTGGCTCACTTCGATCCCCCTGATTGATGCGTCATGCCATCCTTTTATACTGCTTGAAAGGGCGCCATGTGAAGAAAACTGCATCAATCGGTTGCACGGATGGTTGGATATGGTTTTTGAAACTGCTCTTAACTTCCACGCAGGTTAAAACACGTGTTATTCATGAATAACTGTACGTGTCAACCTCCTGACGGTTGTTTTTCCACGTGTAGGAATCTTCGGGATACCTAGAATATCCTGTCGTATGGACAACCGGATAGATAGATCCCAGGTATCCTGATCAGCAGATGTTCTGACCGCGGGATTAGGCTGATCGCGTAATATCCCGAATGTGTAGTTCGCGTATAGCCCACGAACTTCTGACCGCGCAAGGCTTACGGTCTGACCGCGTAAAGCTTGCGACCTCGTGGTGATGCCTCTCAGAATAGCTTGAGTCCGCATCTTCAGACACGTGTCTGGTTCGAACCTGTCTTGAATCAGAAGTTTATTAGGAGTGACCCGGGTGTCAATCCTCGTCATACAAGACTGACTTAAACTCAATAACAAACCAACACTCTCAGGGCATTGTGGTCTTGAGAATTGCAGCTAGTAGGGGATGGATGATAATAGAGCATAGTTCAATCAAGCTCAATTAAGTTTGAGCTCAACTCAAACAAATATGTCAAGCTTGAGGCGGAACTTGAGTTCCGCTAGAGTTGGGTTTGAAGTCGAGCTCGAGAAATTGATGAGCCGATAGAATTTACAAGCATGTGCCCCATAATATGCATCTTTATTAATCCCGACCTAAAGTTTACTCTAAAAGAAAAAGGAAGCAATTTTTAGGTCAAGAAGCCTAGTAATGGACACCATTAGGTTGGTTTGGTCCACTCTACACGGCACGCCCGTATGAATGTATGGTTGATCTCACTAGCCCATGCAAAATGATCAGTGCACGCATCTCTCGCAACACTCGTTCCAATCATTGCTGTAGCCTATACTACTTGCAAACCAATCTCACGTCTGCTTAAGATAACATAGTTGTAACGTTCTCTAAATGAAAATAAATGAAAAGGCCATAGTTGATTTTGTGTATGTAGTACGAAAAGTTTTGAAAGGAGTGGCACAGCACAACTTATGCCCAAAATACATTAGGGACAAGTTACAACGTTCCTTTTGTTCTATGCTTGCTTTCTTTCATTTTTCGAGGGAAACATATCGGCGCATCCTCAAAGTTTTAAAATTATATATATACATATGCAAAAAAGAAAATTATTAAACTGAAATCCTAAGAAACTAATTTATTAAAAAAAAATTAAACTCTATCAGATAAATAGACGTTAATTTTCTAATGTGACAGTCTTTGAATATTAGTAGTGCATATCAAGGGACCAGGACAATCCAAAATAGAAAGAAAAAAACTTTTTCTTATTGGATTATATATATATATTGGCCCCCAATAATAATGAGCCTGCGTCCCGTTGATGGGTGATGTAGGGACAACATGATGACAGGCTTAGGACTGTGTCCTTAGTCCTTAGCATGTTATTACAGGGGAACCATTCTTTACATACTACAGTTTGATGATAAAAAAAAAAGAGGCATGGTAAACCATGGTTACGCATGATACAAGAAGGTTTATGAATTATGATGGCAAGGCCACTGCAACCTACATACTCCCATTCCTCCATATTTTTCGGCGCCTTTTTTTATTCAAACATGATGCATCGAGACTTTAAAAATCGTATGAAAGCAAAAGGGAAAGGAGGAATGGGTTCGAACAAAAAAGAAAAAGGAAAGGCGATCGAATCCACGCCGTCCGTCCGTCAGTCCGTCAGTTAGAAGACTGAAGAGTGAAGAGATGGCACAACTTGCGATGGAAGCAAAGCTAACCATTTCTGGAGTACTACAAACATGTTCCACTTTTTGGTCTCCCCGTCTCATCTTCCCGCCGCAACCGACCGTGCCATCCCAGCCGTCCGTTTGCCTCCTCGCTCGACAACCTAAATCATGCGACGCTGCTGCGGCGAATCTGACATGTGGGCACGTTTGTGTGTTAAAGACTGGATCAAAATTTGGGACCAAATATCGCTCCTCAGTCGCGATTTTCTCAATCTTGCTGTCTTCCACAAAACGCTACCCCTTCTATTTTTTCCCCCAACTTTATTTAAGCCTACTACTTTCAGTATTGATGTTATCCAACTAAAAATTAGTATTCCTCAACTCATGTATATATACGGACTATCTTATAATATTAAATAGTAGTATGATTATTTTTATGATTAAATACTCCTAACCTGGGATTGTCATCTATTCACAATTTGTCAGTAAATTTAATATACAATAACAACCTATCTAAGGTACTCTAATTTTCCTACTTTCTACAAACTATTATACACAATTAAATATATGAATATCATTTTTTCTATTGACTTCAAGTTTTACAACAAAGGGAACATATGAATTTATTGTATTTAGAATGTATTTACCCAAACTTAAACTTTTTGATAAGATTGGTTTATTGGAGTTTCAACTCCCTTCTACCAAAAATTTAAGATGAAACCCGACACATTGTATTTCTATCAAAACGTTGTATCCGATAAAGAGTTGTTTTTATAAATTTAAACCAATGTAATTCAAGCTCTGTATGGATGGATTATTATTTTTCTTTATCTTTTTCCATTCCAAATATCATAACAAGAGTTTGTAAACAAAAAAGTATGCTTCAATAAAAATATTTAATTTAATAACATATCTTAAACACCTTAATTACTGCTCATGAATTATTATAATGTTACCGTACATCAAAGATAAATATATATGGAAAAAATCTATATTGACCGCAGATTCACAACATACTTTTCATAAAAAATATATTGCACTAAGCTCACAGAAAACATGTTTTTTTATCTTTTATATAGAGATTTGTTTAATATTAAATATTTCTAGAAAGTAAGACCTTAAGTATGAATTAAGAAAAAAAATCAAAACTGCACTTGCTATAATTACGATTTACTTTCGGTCATGCAATATGTGATTCCTCTCTCTACAAGAAAGTAAATTATTGTGAATTAAATAAATCAAAGAAAAATAAGTTTATAATATTAGTAGTATCTGATAAAATCCGAAATCCGATCAAAATTAGAAATAATCCAATCCGAATTTGTATATGATATTTATTCGATTTAGATTCAAATCTGATGATATTTGAATTTGAATCCAATATAAAAATATGGATGAAGATATGATTGCATCGGTATCTAATTAAATCCAATTCGTTAGTGTATAATTATATAGATTTATAGAAATTCATCTATAACCTAATAGTATTAATAGTATCTGATTGAATCTAAAATCTAATACGAATTTCTAGTTTTTTCCGCCAAATTTCATATAGGAGCACTACTTCGAGAATTTATGTTCTAAAAATAGAGATAATAGCTTGATGCTCTGATCACTCAATTTTGGTAATCCGCTACATGATTGAATAGTAGTAGATAACTCTACACACTCCTACCGCGACAGTCTATGGTCGCATCAACGGCAATTTAGTCGAACCCTTCCGAGTACAGCCGGTCAATCTAATTAGCTGGAAACAACACTAGGATGGCACACTAGTAGAAAATGTGCTTAAAAGTGCTTATATCACTCGATAACTCTCTAATCATGAGAAAGTGAAAGCGATATAAATTCCGACCCACTCGGTAACAACGCGCCCCCTCCTAATCCTTAGGGTACACGAACGATCAAATTTGTTCAATTTTTATCGTTTGTATGTCAATAAATATTTAAATTCGTCACATAAAAATAATATGTTTAGATTTATCTTAAAAAATATTTTCATAATATTATATTTTTATAGTGTTTACTAATATATTTTAATGCCTCATCCACTTTAAAAGAATGCTATTTTAGTTTGATTCAAATTTTTAAGAAGTTAAATAAAATTAGGCGGCTATCTATATTATTTATAATTAATATGGTATGTGTTGTTTGTATATAAATAATTAATGATTATGTGAAATAATGATTGATAGTATTTTTGGATATGAGGTCATGTTTCATATAAAAAATGTAGAATGATATTTTTTTATTTAAATTTTGCACTCTAAAATAATATTTTTGTAATAACAGAAAGAATAGAAATTAGTGGTCAAAATTATTTATGAGAGATTGTAAATTTTTATAAATAGAGTGAGTAATTCGCAAATGCATAAATAGACACAATTCCTCGCTACCAAGTAATTGGCAAATGCATAAACGTAGAAAGTAAACTACCGCACGCATGACATTTCGTTTATTTAGTGAGTACAGAATATGCATGCCCAGTACACCCCTCGCTATCGATGGAAAGAACCCAAAAAAAAAAGTTCACTGTAGCAGCCGCACATTTCTTAACACAAACGCCTCCCAATCGCCTCCATTTCCTTTGACACTTTTCCATTGTGTTTTTTTTACTCCGAGATGCCATTATTTGGTCTGACCCATGCCTCCATAAATACCACCCTCCGTCTCACCACCTCTTCTCCTCCCTATCTCCATTTCATACTTGCTCCCACTCCACACAAATCTTTCGCATCCAGAGCAAGTGACACAGCAATGGCCGCAAAGCCAGCCCTGTTCTTGGCTGCCGCGGTGGCCGCCACCGTTGTTGTGTTGCTCCCTCTCGCCGCCGCCCGCATTCCCGGCGTGTACACCGGCGGCGCCTGGCAGAGCGCCCACGCCACCTTCTACGGCGGGAGCGACGCCTCCGGCACAATGGGTATGTACACTTCTCTCAGCTCGTGTTTCTCCTCGTGCCATAGTTACGAAGTACAGAGAGAGCTCATTAGATCTTGGCATTGTTTGAAGGTGGTGCGTGTGGGTACGGGAATCTGTACAGCCAGGGGTACGGCGTGAACAACGCGGCGCTGAGCACGGCGCTGTTCAACTCCGGGCAGAGCTGCGGCGCGTGCTTCGAGATCAAGTGCGCGGAGGAGCCGCAGTGGTGCCACGCGGGGAGCCCTTCTATCTTCGTTACGGCGACCAACTTCTGCCCGCCCAACTACGCGCTCCCCTCCGACGACGGCGGGTGGTGCAACCCGCCGCGCCCACACTTCGACCTTGCCATGCCCATGTTCCTCCACATCGCCCAGTACCGCGCCGGCATCGTCCCCGTCACCTACCGCAGGTACGCTAAAAATCACCACTTTCTTGGTACAAGCACAATGCATTACATGATAACATTTCGTTCCTGGCTGATTTTTTTTTGGCCAATGGAGGAACGGCTCTGTTGCTTTCTTGTTTTAATAATGGTATTTGCACCACTTTTAACATGATATGGGTACTGCTCAGGCTTGCCTATTTTTGCTGTTTCCAAGTGTGGTGTGCAATATACCATAAAGGAAAAAACAAGTTAGCGCGGTATATTGTATTATTGTGCATGTTAACAGTTGAAAATAGTGTTCTGAATTATACGACATAGATAGACACGGATTAAGGATACACAGGTTACGCTTTGTGGTACACTGCTCAGGGTAAAAGAAATGGAATGATGCGTGACATCAGGCAGTAATGTCCGTGTCCGTCCCGTTCTTTTTCTTTTCGGTTACTTTTAGTTTTTAGCTAGGAGTACAGGCAAGGTGTTAAATATTTTTCCTTTACTACCACTATACGGTGCGAAGGAAATATATATGCACCAACTGCGGCTTTAAAAGAGAACGTGAAAGGAGAAAGAAAACTGCAGTACATAATTATTTCTCCTCCGTTTTTTGTGCGTGACACCTAAAGCTCCTTCGGTGGAAACGTGAGTTCCTATATCATGATGTATTGGGAGCAATACACGGCATAGTTTTTTTTTTCTTTAACATTTGCTGATTCTCTCTGACAAAATGGATGGGATATAAGTTGCACTCTTAAATTAGAAACACCAACAAGAATAAAATGGATGGCTAGGATGAACTCAGAATATCTTAGGATCAAAGCAAGCCGCCCTTTGGGTCCCTGTTCATGTGAACAGTGACCCTGGAAGCGCGAGAAAGCTTGTGCCATATTAGCTTGTGGTGTCATCTCGAGACCCGTCTTTGGCCCTACAGAGGAATCTTAAGTTAAGAATGTCCAGGAAATTTGGACTGTACAAAAGTTTTTTATCTTGCAGACGCATCAGAGAAACAGGAACACTGAGACAGTTTTTTTTTTTTAAAAAAAAATCATAGAAAGCTCCAAAATTTGCAAAAAATTCTGTAGGGCGTACTTTGACTTTTTCCTTTTTGTTTTTCGGGGGGGACACCCGTGAATTTTCCCTGACATCTCCGTGACCCTGAATTGTCCCTTTTGCCCTTCCAAGTTTCTTTCTGTGGGTCCCCTTCTGCCTTCTGTCCTGCAAAAGCGAAGGGCCAATTTGTCCTTTCACAGCTCCGCTTCGCCACGCCCAAAGTCACACAGCACAACGCGTGAAGCCGTGAACTGTGGTCCGTCTGTTCCTTGTCACGCCCTGTCCTTCCTGCCCATTTTACATTTCTACCCCTGTGATGTTTCTCAAATTACTAATCACTCCCTCTAACAGTCTTCTTCTTTTGCCGATATAATAAACTTTTTCGATGCAATGCAGGGTGCCTTGCCGGAAGGCAGGCGGAGTCCGGTTCACGATCAACGGTTTCCGGTACTTCAACCTGATCCTGATCACGAATGTGGCGGGCGCGGGTGACGTTGTCCGTGCCAGCGTTAAGGGCTCGAGCACGGGATGGATGCCCATGTCGCGCAACTGGGGCCAGAATTGGCAGTCCAACACGATCCTCGTGGGGCAATCCCTCTCCTTCCGGGTCACCGGCAGCGACCGCCGCACCTCGACCTCCTGGAACATCGTCCCGGCGAACTGGCAGTTCGGCCAGACCTTTGAAGGCAAGAACTTCAGGATCTAAAGATAAATTACTGAAAACCAACAGGGTTCAATTTCATACTCCCATGATATATGGATTTTTAAGCCATCTGAAAAAGGGTTTGAAGAGTCTAGTGTTAGGGTAAATTATTACTTAGTACTAGTGTGTTTGTGACTATGCATCGTGTGTGTGTGTTAAGGGTGGTGGTGATGGCTATATTTATGCCTGTATTTTTTTCTAATGGTTCGGTTTTGGGTTGAGGAGTTGAAGAAGGGTTTGTGTTAATTAGCAGGCTGAAGTGGCTGCAAAGCTGCAGAAAAAAATGGGAGTGGTGAGTGTAGCCCGCAGCTGCTGCTTGTTTCTGTGTCATTTGTCTCCATGACACATGCACCATGTTATTATCTATCAACTTGTTTATTGTGGTTACTAGGGTTGTGTTAAAGCGCTCCATTGTTTTCTTTTTCTTCTATTACATGACTCCTCGTCATCTATATCCAATACTCTGGTACATGAATGGAACGAATAAAGGTGAGAACAAAATGCAATGAGAATGGTCCACTCTAACTGCTTTAAGTTTCTGGAAATTACGTTTGGTTGCCCCTGTTTGATGCTAAAACAGCCAGTCCAGCACTGGCATGGAGCGACCGACCATGCCATACATGGCGGGAAACATATCTGTCTGTCTACGTCGTGTGAAGACCCAAACGGCCAAATGTGCCGCTCTTTGCACGCAAGCTGCCCGGTCGCCTCAAAAGGTCAAATTGCTATCGACTCACCAGGCACCATGATAGGACCGAAATCCATTGGCATTTATGCATGAGGATAGCAACGGGTTTTAGTGTTACCCTTGTGAAGGGCCTTTTCGCCGGAGATTTCGCCATTTCGGTCCAACGCACATCGACACCTAAGCTAAGCTTGCCCAAACACCATCTTTATATCCTTAAGCCATACCTGCGTAAAGGCACACACGGCACACCTTCTTCAATCACGATCGAGGCGGGTGATAAGTTTAGATAGTCAAGAACCTGTAGAAGAAGATTTGTAGCATGAGCATTGCTTTGATGCCATCAGTTTACAGATACTGTTCCACAATCAGCTGAATCTGAGCCGCTCAAGATCAAAAAATAAGCTGGCCGCCAAAAATGCCTGATGTAACTGTTATGCAAAAACTGTCGCAAAATATACACAATATTTACAACCTAATACCTAACATACAGAAACTATGCCTGGCTAAAGGGAATACGTGGCCGATCTCGGATTTGGAGCAGATGTCTCCTTCCGAGGCTCTCCCAGGCTTTTCCGACGGGGGCGGGGTTTCTGATTGTTCTGGCCAACACACTGCACGGTCAGCACCTGCTTGCTGGCATCCTTGGATGCTTGATGTTTCTCTGCTGTTGGTTTCCTGTCTGCATTACTGGAATCCTGAAGCTGCTCTAGAATAGAAACAATGCTGTCCATGGAAGGCCTCATCTTAGCTTCATAGGACAGGCACCCAAGAGCAAGGGCGGCAACTTTCTGCGCCCCACTGAGGGAGTATTGACCTTCTAGTCTGGTGTCCAGGACACGAAATATCTTGCGCTTATGTGTAAGATATGGTCTTGCCCATTCCACAAGGTTGTGCTCCCCCTGGGGCCGGTTCTTGTCAATGGCACGACGACCTGACAGCATCTCCAGAAGGACCACCCCAAAGCTATATACGTCGCTCTTCGCGGTTAGATGGCCTAAAGGTATTACATTGTTTAAACAAAAGGGGTGTTTATTACATAAGGAATATGAACACTTGGCACAAGATTATGACAAATGAAACTTTAAACATAAAACGGTATACTTCTTTCATTCTTGTCTAGAAGACAGCATCGCGACTTTTTCGCAACAACAACGTACAATAAGAGGAATTGCAGACTTAACACCATGTGGTCCATGCCATACAACTTATGGCATAAGGCAACTAAAAGATTGCATTCTGGGCTCTTGTTCACACTTGCCCAAATGAAAAATAATAACATTAGTTCATTAAATGGCACAAAGTGGACCATTTATATATTCTATCTCAAACCCTGAGATAGATGGATTTCTATTTGATTAGTTACAAGGCATGTCTAAAGCATGCAATACCTATACCAGAAAAGAAAGGCACATGCCAAAATGAGATATCCTAACCCTTCAATGTGATTATAGTTTGCCTGGTTGATAATAGTTGATAAAAAAAACTGGGAAAACACGTGAATGGTTTCTATCATAGGATAGGATGCAGTTTTAATACGCAGCACAAGCAAAATACACAAAACATCATATAAATAATACTCAGAACTACACTTCAAAAGTTACCTGTCGAAAGATATTCAGGAGCTGCATAACCATATGTTCCCATTACCCTTGTGGATACATGGCTCTTTTCACCAACAGGACCATCCTTTGCCAATCCAAAATCAGAAAGCTTAGCAGAATAGTCCTGCATGACAATATGTCATTCTTATAGTGGAGGGCATGGCAGCACTTAAGCAAACAGCCTATTGAAGTTTCTCATCACTTACTGCATCAAGGAGAATATTGGAGGTCTTAAAATCTCGATATATGACTTTTGCCTCTGCACTGTGAAGGTAAGCCAGTCCTTTTGCAGCTCCAAGTGCAACCTTCATTCTTAGGTTCCATGAAAGAGGTTGAAAGTACGAGCCTCCTACGTAACAGATTCACAAAGCTCTTCATAAATAAATCATACAGCACACTATAACCATGATATTTTGAGCAATACTAACTTGGAGAACATTCAATGCTAAATTAACTTACTCCTAAAAAGATGATTCTCCAAGCTCCCACGAGGCATGAACTCGTACACTAGCAGCCGGTGGTCATCCTCTAAGCAGTACCCAATTAGCTTGACAAGGTTGGTATGGCAAAACTGACCTAGGTAATTAACTTCTGCCTATAAATGGAATAATCATGAAAGTTAGGGAAAAAAATCCAACTATTTGCCTATCAGTTTTGATACTGCCACTTCTCAATTGGAAGCAAACTTTCAAGGCAAAGAGCAATTAAAGATGAATTTCAGGGGGACAACATAACATAGCATGCTTTAGTCTAACAATCATACTCACCAACCACTCTCGATGCCCCTGCAAACCCTCCTGATTGAGTCTTTTCACAGCAACAGCCGTACCAGTGCCAGGCTTGCAGGCTGACAATGTATTCTCATCAATCCAACCTTTATAAACAGATCCAAACCCTCCTTCACCTAGTACACTGTCCGGACGGAAGTTCCTTGTAGCTGTCCTCAGATCACTGAAATTGAAGATCTTAACGTTGACTGACTGCAAGATCTCGCCTTCAGTCTTCGGATTGGGAGGCATGGAAGCTGAAGATGCTCGGCTGCTACAGCCGCTGAGCCTGCTCCCATCTTTAGCACCGCTCCTTGAGAACACTCCTGCACATCATGTCCCTAAGAAAGTTTCTATTGACCAAAACATACAGCGCCAAAAACATAAATCCACGGTTCATAATTCAACAAGTTCTCTTGATTAATAAGTCCACACTGTGATTTATTACCGATCCCATATCATGATCATATTGATTTAAATCGAATACTTGACTACAATTTCTAAAAGGGAAACCTATTATAAACATCTGGAACCGGCTAAAGCAGTGATCACTTGGCCATTTACTGAAATTCAATATGGGTCCTGAGAGTAGCAGAGCAACCATTCCCATCCTAGGCCAACAACACTAGCAGTGATGGACTCACCAGTGTCCCAGTTCCCACCAAGAGCATTTTGAGACACAGTAATGGGGCATGGGTGTGACTGCCTGGAAAGGGAAATATGCTCCAGACTTAAGACACTAGTATATATATGGCACAATGGTGAAATGAATGTGGTTATCTGAAGGGATGACAGGCAATGAGCACAGTAGAGTGGTTCTCCTCCAGGAAGTGGTAAACTGCATACCCTAGTAACCTCATCACTGAACCTGGGAACAACATGCATGTGCTGCCACACGCACAACCAGAGTGACATTGCATTTATCTGTTCCCAACTTTGTTACCTATGGGAATATATCACTCATCCATTAACAATTAACTGATGCTTTAACTACAAAGTAGTAAGTTGGAACATGCAAAGCAAGTTGCAGTTATATAGAAAAGAGTCACAATTATAAATTTACGGAGCAATTGTTCATTATTTTCTCACAATTATCTAAATAAAAAGATCACACAGAATTGGCTAATAAATATATGTCAAAAGTTTTCCTTAGCGACTTGCTATAATTCCACCAAACCGTTAAACTTGGGAATGCATGGCACCACCAAGCAAAAAGTATGGAGTATGGACTGTTTCTTAACAGTGCATATAGATAACACAAGAAAAATAATTACATGTCTTGGTGAAAAGTCAATGGTAAGTAACCAATTCTCAAAGTAATAAACCTGTCATTGGAAAGGGAGGAGTCAGGAAGTGTGTGGTGGATCAGACCATATTTAGCCATTGGATATAGCCATTCAATGACTGATCACATATTACTAAATTTGGGGTGGAATAAAAAAATTGGGGGAAGGAGGTGAATTTAAGATTCAAAACTCATGTTTTAACCAGCAATTTTGGTGTAATATGAGTACCAAAATAAACACTAAAGAACTTGAGCTTTTGTGTTAACTCAGATTCATAATTTATGTATTTACAACATGAAAAGAATCACACGACCAATATAGATACAACTAGTCAACCCCCTAAAACCTTTATCCTTGACAAATCATCCCATAAATTCCCGCACTACATTTTGTAAAGGGGGAAATGTCAATAGTCTATTAAGTCAACAAGCATACATAAATTGAACAGCAATCAATTGATATAAGTGATGGATATATTATTGCAATAATGCACTGATTATTATACTATTGTTCTTGCTTCAATCAAATGTTACATTGGTCAACAACAACAACAGAAACCGGGTTGAATAGAACCTGCCATGCTAAGTAAATAGCGCAAGGTAAGGATTAATGTAACTAAAATTTTTATATGGAGTCAACTCCTACCCCTTACTATTGTTATCTTAGAAGGATAAATAATAAGCAGTAAATAACAGCAAAATCTCCACCACAGAGAGTAGTACTGATGCCATCACGCAAGGAATGTAGTTTCCTAAATAATTCCAAGATACGGATATCTATGCTCCATTACTCCAAGATATGAAAAGAAGGTACTTGTGTCACCTTGTAATAAAGTTTCTAAATTAATTGGCCCAAGTGCACAACCACCTTTTACTACCATATATCCCAAATTTTACTTCAGTAAAAAAACCACTCTAAAGTATCTTGCTGTCTCACTTTTGCCACTTGAACATATCAAAGTTGCCACGGCAGCTAAAAGGTTCAAATCATCTAACCAAAAACAACTACTGGAGCACCCTAAGTAGGCCCAAGTAACTGACCAACCAAATCACCAATACCATCCCAACATGATCATTCGATTCGTCCTTCTTTGCAGCTACAAATTTCATGTAAATCTCCAGAAGAAACCCAACCTTTTGCAGCTAAATCACAAGACACAAATTTGATCCAATAAGTAGCTATCTTGCATCCAAATGATGAAAAGAAAATAATAACTTTGCAGCTCAGAACCTTCACAGGGATGAAGTTTGCAAGCAAGAACCAACCAAAACGCCCTCAAATCACCGCAAAAACAAAGAAACACCAAACCCTGCAGCGAAAAGATCGAACCTGAGGCGCCATGGAGGGGGCTGCCATCCTTGATCCGCGTGCCACAGCAAATCCCCATCCACAGACTCCACACACCACCAAATCGAACCAAACAAGAACCCAACCGGATAAAACCGACCCGACCGGCGAGCTGGGCTACAGGAGGTACCGAGTGATTCGATTCGAGCAGAAATTTCTGCCCATGGATAGGGTTTTTGGGGGAGCGTTGGGATGTGCGTGAGACGAAGAAGCAGTTTTAATGGCGGGCAGGAGAAGCGTGTGTTATTGGGGCAGCAGCTGCTTCCGCTTCCGGTTTCTGCTTACTGGGAAAGCTGGAAAGTTCCTACCACCGGAAAGGTGTTGCGTTTGGTGAGACGCTGAAATGTGGGACCAAGTTTAAAGTTTTAAACCTGATGATTTTTTTTAAAGATTTACTCCAGTGTGAATCGATAAGCCACAAACAAAATCACTTTTGGAAGGCATGCCAGCCGGTTGGAAGACAAATTTTTTCTTTTATTTGGATATACTATCACTATCTACCAACCACATTTAAAAATGCGAGACGATATTTAGTCTCATTTCTGTTGTCATTTATCATTCCATATATAATTAAAATTGAATTAAACTTATAGGTTGTAACTTATCGGTTCAAATTTATGAGATGTTTTAGTTCATTTCACGATTTAAATTATAGTCATTTGATGAATAATTTATCATAATTTATCCTCATCTACACTTCATCAATCTTTTACTCACAATACATCATTAATTGTTGACTACTCACTCATAATCCCATGATAGGTGGCTAGGTGCCCACCTACCACTAAACCTCGTCGCTTCTATTTGTTATAAGTGCACTTATTATCATTTGTAATTTATATTATTAATTCGAATTTTCTAGTGTGGTATCAAACAAGATTTACTATGCCATTACCTTGCAATTGAGTGAATCTCCACTGTCAATACCATGAATCAAAACCACTATTTGACTGGTTGAATGATTAACAAAATGAAAAATAGCTTTATGACTATGATCAAAGTGTATTAGATTTTGGATGAATATGCCATACCTATTGTGTGACAAGGATGCAAGCAGAACTTTCATTTGTAAGCTCCTATTTTGATATTAATTCGATAGTGCGAACTTCACCTATGATTTTAAAAAAGTAATTAAGCATGAATATCCATTTTCTATTTCCCCCAAATAGATCAAATTTGATAATCTCCCGAAATTTTATTTAAGATCCTATAGAGAGATAAAAAAAATACCTCTAATCAAGTAAGTATCATGATTCAAAGTGTCCTTACCTCTTCATGAACTCTTAACTTTCATTGCCATCTTGCCGTCTTGGTCTGTTTCAACTTCCAATACTTTCTTTCAACGACGGTGGCAGTGTTTAAGTTCAATCTCTACTGGACCTCGCAACAATAGTAGTATCATCTTGCACTTTCATAACATTTCTGCAAGAAAAGAGAACACTGTTATTGTAAAGCTGTTGCTATATTTGATTCCATTAAATCATGACAAAACTCTTACATAGGCACCACTCGATTTCAGCAAGCGACTACTGTATTGGTACACATGCATTGGAGCATACTAAAGTGCGAGGAGAGATGCAAATATATATTTTCTCATTTAAATACTCGTCGAGAGCTTTTTAAGCCATATTTAAGATTACTTCATCTGACCTAAGAAGATTATTAATCTCTAAAATATAATTTTGATAATTATTTTTATTATAGACAAAAAAATTAAAAAAATTGTTTTTTAGAGAAATATGTTTGCATAATTTTCTTTTGGCTAATGTAGATGTTTATAAACATATTAGTAATCAAATTAGAAAATTTTGAATTTCTCCAGTGAAGAAACAACAATTTTTTTTAACTGGAGAGAGCATAAAAATAACCTACAATCCCGTTTAATTACACTACGCGGTATATTTTTTTAAAATAGCTGTAATATACATAAAGTAATATCTTCACATATAAAATTTTAGTTGTATTTATTATGATGTTCCAATATACCAATTATCCTTATATCTTGCACCTACCAAATATAAATTTTTAGATTTTAAATAATTTGGCACTCACAGAAGTAGTACAAACCGGGCCGGCTGTGTCCAACCCTGCACACCTGCAGATCTCCCCGACCTCCGGCGGCGGCGGACTTCCGAACGGCCCGCGCGATGGTGGACGCGGCCTGGCCGCTCTCCTCCGCGGTCAACCTCCTCGCTTCCCACCTCTCCCTCTCCATCCTCTTGGCCTCCCTCGTAATACCCTCTCCCCAAACCCCTACCCCCCCGTTACCTCCTCCCACCCCTCACCCCATCTCTCTTCTTTCACGCAGGTGGCCATCTTGGCGCTGGGCATCGCCGCCCTCTTCTTCGAGCACATCCGCAAGATCGGATGCATGCACTCGTGAGCTCCTTCTACATCTACTCTTGTCTATTTCAATATATGTGTGTTGCGGCTGTTGTGTTGATCTGGATCTGGATGGCAGACTGGAGAGGACTGCCGTCTCCGCCGCCTTCTTTGAGGATCCAAACTCGCTCAACAAGGTACTCAATTCGACCTGGTTGTCTCTTAGCAACCGCAGCGCCCTCTAGGTGTTTGTTCATTTGCTTGTGTTACTTGCGCTAGGTTCCATGCCCATCGATTTATGACCTTGCTGAGAAATACATTTCGTTGATTGTCCCTGCTTATAACGAGGAGCATCGGCTTCCCGAGGCCCTCACGGAAACGCTCAAGTAAGGCAGTGATATGAACAATTCTTGTTCTTGTAACTCTTTTAAAGGTTGCCATCTTTAAATAGCGTTGTGTTATCTCTGCATATCATTGCCCTGTGCAATTATAGCTTTGTCCATGGTATGGTTGTTTGGTTTGTTGTGTTAATTGTTGTGTGTTTTTCTTTGCTAGCTATCTGAAACAACGATCAGCAGCAGAAAAGTCCTTTTCTTACGAGGTATGTGGAAATGTTGATTGATACAACTACATAACTAGACGACTAGAAACATTATGCTACTTTCATGACTTAAACTACCAAACCCAATGATATGAGATCATGCATTTCTGTACCATGAAGACATATTTCATGCATTTCTGTACCATGAAGATATATTTCGCAAGCTGGTTGTACAATATTACTGCCAAAACATGAGCTGCTAAATTGGCTAGAGTATGTTACTTACTCTGGACTAACCTATGCACTAACATATACGTAAGATGTGACTTTCTTGGACTATGAATGTGTACACATTGTTTATGTTTTCTATATCTGGAATGAATTCCGACCTGCTTTAAGTGAATTGAGATTCGTGTCTTGCATATGCTTGATTTGTATGTGCAATATGCTCATTTTGTGTCAAGATGAAAACAAACTTTAAAGTCCTGGATCAGGGACTGGATAGGCAGATATAGTTCACTGTTATTGTCTAGACCTTTCTTTTATTACATCTTGGTAAGAATGGAGGAAGTTACAATATTTTCCTTGACTCACCCGTCGAGCAGAGACGAAAGTAAACTAGTTTGGATCAGTTTCTGCATTATGGTTACTGATCTAGCATTCACTCTCACTCTAAAAGAAATTTCTTTCATGATAATGCAACATTTTCAAAGCCTTGAAAAAAATTTGCACTTCCAAAGTGGTAAAGAAAATTCTAGATCCTAAGTACAGATATACACAAATTATACTTTTGGAACTTTCTCTGCCAGAAGATTATGCCATCTCTATACTGTCTTTGCAATGCTGAATTCCTTTCTATAAACTACAACTTGCTCTTTGAAAACCTGTTACCTATTAATCTTATGAGCATATTTTATCTTTTGCATTTTCTGGCCAGATGTTGGCATTCTTTTCATGGCACCTTTTATTCTTAAATCCTGTGTTTAGTTAGCCAATTTGGAGGGCTGATATGTTCTTCACTCAATTGTATTAAGGTCTTGATTGTTGACGATGGAAGTACGGACCGTACATCTAAAGTTGCTTTTGAATTTGTGAAGAGACACAAGGTTGACAATGTAAGAGTTCTTCTACTCGGAAGAAATCATGGGAAAGGTGAAGCAATTAGAAAAGTTAGTCTCAACTCCTCTCTGTCTGTCTCTCAAACACTCACTACAGTCGTATCAATTCAACACTAATTGTTGCTTTCCATCTGTGGAAGCATTGTCTAATAGGGGATGCTCCATTCACGTGGTGAACTACTACTCATGCTTGATGCTGATGGAGCAACTAAGGTGACTGATTTGGAAAAGCTTGAAACTCAGGTTTGTCATAGGATGACAGGATCAATTGAACAGCATGTTGTAGAAGGTTTTCTGAGGCTGGTTTGATGAGTATCATAACGACCAGAATTTGCATGTTTGCTGTTAGATTCAAGCATTGGCTAAGAAAGCTGGGTCCGGTCCAACATCATCTGGTGGCTCATCTCAGAAATTATCTGATGTTGAAATTGCTGTTTTTGGTTCTCGTGCTCATATGGAGAAGCAGGCTCTTGCTACAGTATATCTTTGTCAACCACATCGCCTTCAATTTTGTGGTTTTGTTACCTAGTCTTAAAGTATTTACCTTGTATTATTTTGCCTGGCTCACTGCAGAGGAAATGGTATCGAAACTTTCTTATGAAAGGTTTCCACTTAGTTGTTTTGTTGACTGCCGGTCCTGGGATCAGAGATACGCAGGTAGTGTTCCTGCGGAAGATTTTTAAATATAAGTGTGCCCTTACCAATCATGATGTACATTTCTTTGTTAATAAGCTATTTACTATCCGATTTTCTTTAATCATTATAAACTCTAGTGTGGCTTCAAGATGTTCACAAGAGCTGCTGCAAGGAAACTCTTCACAAATATCAGATTGAAGAGGTGCTGTTTCCCCTGTGCTGCTCCTACCTATCTAATTATCTTGCAAGGCATGCACTACATGAGCACTAACTTTTATTTCCATTAATGGGCAGGTGGTGTTTTGATGTTGAGCTTGTATACCTTTGTAAGCACCTCAGGATCCCGATGGTGGAAGTCTCAGTTAATTGGACTGAAATACCGGGGTCCAAAGTGCGTTTAACAAGCATCTTGCACATGCTATTTGAGCTTCTGCTGATCAAAGTAGGATATGGACTGGGTATATGGAAAATTTACTCATAGATACTGTGTTAACTCACGACAACTTAGAACCTATACCAAACTTAGTTCATCACAGTCGAAATCCATCCAAGGAAGATTGTAAAATTTTTCGAGATTTTTGTTGTTGTAGACAATCCATTGTTTGTTGGAGAAGGTTGTGTCTAATATTCATAGAGAGACTGACAGATACAGGTTAGATGTGCTGCCCCTGCTGATAAATTCCCTAATCATTTTTATTGTTCTCTTTCTCAAAATCCGTTTTATTTATGTTGTTACAGTAGAATACGCAATGTGAGACTGCCTTTGCTTAGCATGGGGAGAAACTTGTGATAGACTTGGCCTGAATCTCAGTGCTGTCCTGTCATGTATATGATTGCTAGTAAGCATGCATGTTGTATCTATGTATTTGATGTTTTGCAACTGATTGGGGGTGAAGTCATGAGGCGGCAATTAGATTTTGGCAATTGATGGATTAAACGTTAACTCAAATAGCACTAATATGGTAAAAAGTGATAGGTGATTATGTAGTGTTGAAATTTGAAATTTGCATGGATTGGATGAATCCAATTTGTTACCTCAACTGTACAATTTCGTAGATCAACAGATAGATGGTAATGTGATTTTAAGGGTATGTTTGGAATTTTATGTCAAATATTGATCATTGTAGGGTATGACAAAAAAAAAAAAATTTAAGTCACAGATCAAACACTAGTCGATATTTGACTATTCAAAATTTGACAAAGCAGTGGCCCACATTTCATAGAGGAAAAGAGAGAAAAATAGTTTGTCAATTTGGGATCAAGTTTTTTCAACCTAACTTTGATTATCATAAGTTGCCAATTCTTAGGTTAACCAAATTTTAGTTTGGAACTAAATAAAGTCTAAATTAGTATGGCTAATGTGGGTTTCAAATCAAACACACACTAAATTTTAGAACTCTTGTTTTATATATTAGTATAAATACGAATATTACCTTTTATATGGAAGGGTAAATAGTATTTTTGGTTTCTATTTTGTTGCAAAATTTATTTTATTTTCTCTATTTTTAAAAATATCAAATTAATATTTTTATTTTGTGAATCGAGTTAAAATAGTCTTTTAATTAAAAACTCAATTTAAAAATAAGACAGGTCAAAACTGGTAGGAACTTAAAAAAATGGTAATACTAAATTGTAGAGTTTAAAAATATATAAAACAAGAGTTTTTGCGGTCACGGTGGATGGTCCGTTCGAGCTTGCTCAAAAACCATGACCGTCGAATCAGGTCGGGACGACCAAGCTTGAACAAAAACACTTTCGAACCCGGCGACGAGACGGTTCGTTCAAAGTTTCGAATTAATGCTTAGCCTCCCGCCGTCCCCGGTGCGCGCGGCCGAGCAGCGGTGCCTCCGCCTCCTGGGGCACTCCTCCACCGCCTCCTCCGTTCTCCAGTCCCTCGCCTTCCTCCTCAAGTCCGGTCTCCACTCCAACCCCCTCGTCCTCACCAAGCTCTTCTCCGCTTCGGCTTCCTCCTCCCCAAGCCTCCTCGAGCCCCTCACCGCCGCCCTCCTCCACCCGTCTGTCCCCCTTGATGCCTTCCTCGTCAACACCCTCATCCGCTCCCACGCCTCCTCCCCGCTCCCCTCGTCCCGCCTCCGCGCCGCCTCCTTCTTCCCGTTCATGCTCCGCCGCGCCGTCGCCCCCAACAAGTTCACATTCCCTTTCCTCCTCAAGGCCTGCGCCGCGCTCCCCGCGTCCCCCTCCCTTGGCCTCCAGGCCCACGCCGCCGCCCTCAAGTTTGGCTTCGCTTCCGACCACTACGTCTCCAACACCCTCATTCACATGTACTCTTGCTATGGCAGTGGGTTTCTTGGTAACGCGCGGAACGTGTTCGACAGAATGCCAAAGGCGAGCCCGGTAACTTGGAGTGCCATGATTGGTGGATATGTGCATGGGGGGTTTTCGGGTGATGCTGTTGGGTTGTTCAGGGAGATGCAGGCGAGTGGAGTTCAGCCAGATGAGGTGACGGTGCTTGGGGTCCTGGCGGCTGCAGCTGATCTTGGTGCTCTCGAGCTTGCGCGGTGGGTCGGGCGGTTTGTGGAGAAGGAAGGGATTGAAAAGTCCGTGGCACTCTGCAATGCTCTGATTGATGCACTAGCCAAGTGTGGGGATGTGGATGGGGCAGTGGCGGTGTTCGAGAGGATGGCAGAGCGGAGTGTTGTGTCATGGACGTCAGTGATTGATGCACTTGCGATGGAAGGGCGAGGGGAGGAGGCTGTACGAGTGTTTGAGGAGATGAAGGACACGGGCATGCCACCTGATGATGTCGTGTTTGTTGGGGTGCTCACCGCGTGTAGCCATGCCGGGATGGTCGATGAGGGATGCAGCTACTTTGATGCGATGAAGCGGGACTACATCATTGAGCCTAAGATTGAGCATTATGGCTGCATGGTTGACATGTTTGGTCGGGCCGGGATGGTGGAGCGGGCAATGGAGTTTGTTCGTATGATGCCCATGGAGCCAAACCCAATAATATGGCGGATGCTTGTTGCTGCTTGTCGTGCTCATGGTCGGCTTGAGCTTGGCGAGAGCATCACCAAGAACCTTCTAAACGAAAACCCAGCTCATGATGCATACTATGTTATGCTCTCCAATGTATATGCATTGACTCACAGATGGAAGGAGAAGTCGGAGATCAGGAGGGAGATGAGCAATAGGGGGATAAAGAAGGTGCCGGGATGTAGCCTTGTCGAGCTTGATGGAGAGGTCCACGAGTTCATAGCTGGGGACGAGTCACACCCCCAGTATAAGGAGATATACAGGATGGTTGAGGAGATGGCGAGAGAGCTAAGGCGCATTGGGCATGTCGCAGCTACATTGGAGGTCCTGCTTGATCTAGATGAAGAGGACAAGGAGGGTGCGCTCCAATGGCATAGTGAGAAGCTGGCAATTGCTTTTGCACTGTTGAGGACCCCTCCCAGAACACAGATTCGGGTCGTCAAGAACCTCCGTGTGTGCTCGGATTGTCATGCGGCGATAAAGTGCCTAACGCAGGTGTACGGCCGCGAGATTGTTGTGCGTGATCGGAGCCGCTTCCACCGCTTCAAGGATGGTTCCTGCTCATGCAAAGATTTCTGGTGATGGAACTTTGATGGCCAACGCCTAACACGATGAAGTGTTTCTGTTCGATCTGATGATCTGCCATTTTGGGCAGCAAGAAAACCCAGGAGTTTCTGTATGCTTTCAAGGTTCGCCCATCCGTCTGCACCTCGAAAGCTTTCTACTGCGAAAAGTGAGGCGCTTATGGACATTGGAAGCATCAAGCAACACCGAAGGTAAAATTTCCAGGTACTTAACCTCTTCTCAAAGTTGTAGCAAGTGATTAGGATTTAGGAGTAACTATTTTTAAGATGGTGTAACTTGGTGATACATTGAGACACACTACCGTTCATTCTAGCAGAGGGCAACGAGTACCCAACCTGCAGAAGGATTCGGCATCTCCAGCCAAGATCTCCATGCTACGCACAAAGCTACAGGGTTCATCTTCCTTGTGGTCACTTCGCACCGTCTTTTGGCCGGCGTCGGAACCGGTGATGCGGGCCTCAATGGTCTGGAAAACGACGAAACCATGTTCCACAGCCTCCGGGAGGATGGCAGCCCATTGCTCCATCCATTCCATGTCTTTCAAGTCCCGGCCGGCCGCCATTGCGCTCGCCTCGACGGTGTCATCCAACGCTTGCTCGAGCCTTTCTGCAAGCATCCTCATTCTCGCCTCCTCCCGGGAAGATCATCCGCTGTTTCAGTGACGTCCATTTCCTCCTCAGCGTCGAGCGAGCCTAACTTCTTGATGGCCCCTAGCGGCGGCGGCGGCGATCGCGATCTCTTCCTTTTCGCACGTCTCTGCTCTATCTTTGGCAAGGCCTCCAGCTGGAGCAACCTTATGAACTCCCCGGTATCCGCCGACAGCTTCTCTGGCCTCTCCACCGTCCTGTTCAGCTTGTTCATTTCCTCGTCGCCGGAGAACAGCATCTTGGTTGCGTCGCAAATGTGCCGCCATGGCGGGCAGAGCCATTCTTGCAAAAGACAGCACTGGACGTGCCTGCATGGTTCTTGGCGTTGTTCTGATCGGCGTCGAGACATCCATGGCTCGTTTCTTGAAGGCAAGAAGCACCTCGTCGCCTTCCGAGGCTGCTTCCTTCAGCTTCTGCTGCCACTGGACCAGCAAGGAGCTCTCGACGCCGTGCTTCTCGGAGGCCTCGACGGCGCTGTGGATCTTGATGAGCAGCATCTCCAGATGTTGCAGCTTCTCTCGGATGCCTGCTTGCTGAATTCGTTGATCACCTTGGAGACCGATCTGCTTGTGATCTCTCCGATCACTGCAGAACCAAAACTTTTTGCCATCGCTCAAAGAAAGAAGAGAGCTGCCCAAAGTGTAGAGAAGTTGTGAAATGTCTTGAGAAAAAAGGAGAGTAGACTACTTGTGTTGTCATTTTGCATGGTTTGTTTCACCTAAAAGCCCTGCAGAGCGTGGCGGTGTATAGTTTGCATAAAAGGAAACCATGAGGAAATTATCTGTTCTAGCTGCACAGAACTATAAAGTTCTTCAGCCAAGCTTCTAGTTCGTATTAATCACTACAGCACAAAACGTTTCAAGAAAAACAATGGCTTCAGAGTTCAGAGCCCCTAAGCCTTTTGGAAGAGTTTTGTCCCCCAAGTCCCAAAAGAGAAGAGTAAATTGCTTCCTCCGCCATTGTCTTCTCGACTTCATCGCAGTAAATGTGCACTTCAGTTCGCTGCTTATAATTGAAATGCCTACCCTTCGACATGATAACACGAAAGCGAAACCAAGTAGCTGAAATGTTCCACGTCGCCAGCCAAGCCTTCCACAGCATGCACAAGACTGTGAAGCTCATCTGCAGAATCACTATGCACCATCTCTTTGTCATCTTTGTTGATGATGCCAATCACTGTCCGGCCTCGTTCCATTGTCTCCCTGAAGAGGGTGGCCCATTGTGTTGTCCATTCCAGGTCTGTCAAGTCCTGACCGTCGGCAATCTCTTCGGCCTTGGCGACTTTAGCCAAGGCATTCTCGAGCCTCCTGACCATTCTCAGCTCCTGATCCTCAGTATCATCTGCTGTTTCAGTAACTGTCAGGTTGGAGATCTCATTCATGGTGGCCTCCATCCTTTCCATAGGTTGCAGGTGTGCCTTCGCTGAGGACCCAAGCGCAGTCGCAGGTGCTGACACCTTCCATTTCTCAGGTTCTTTGTCCTTGGCAGGGACTCCTCCCAGTGGACAAAGCCCCTGTGGAAATCTGGCGATGTCCTACTGGATGATGGCATCTTCCTCCATTCCCAAGGTTTTTGCTCCGTCTCTGCCAATGGCTTCAGCTGGACTGTTCCTTCCTCTTTCAAGGCCCTTCTGGTCAGTAATTCCGACTTAGTCAAGCGTGCCCTCTTCATTTTGGCAGGTTTCAGACCTAATCTCTGCAAGGCCTCCAGATGGAGCAATTTTAGGAATTTCTCGCCATCCGCCGACGCCTTCTGTAGCCTCTCCACTGCAGCGTTGAGCTTCTCCATGTCCTCGTCGCTTGAGAAGAGCGCCGTGGTGGCTTTGCGGATGCAATTTGCCATTGCCGACAGAGCAGTTCTTGTGAAATACAGAGCACCGGATGCATTGCCTGGCTGGTGGCTCACATTCCTGGCAGCTTCGACGTCCATGGCACGCTGTTTGAAGCTGAGAAGCACCTCATCGCCCTGCGAGGCAGCTTCCTTCAGCTTCTGCCGCCACTTGAGCAGCCAGGAGTTCTTGATGCAATGCTTCTCAGATGCCTCAACTATGCTGTGGATCTTGATGAGCTGCATCTCCAGCTGCTGCAGCTTGTCAGCGGCTGCCGTCTGCTTATCGAACTTCTTGATCACCTTAGAGACCGCCCTGTTCGTGATCTCGCCGATCACTGCGGAAGCAACAGAGCCAACTTGATCTGCCATCACTGAAGAGTAGTTTCATGAACGACCAGAACTGCTCAATTGGTTTTGGTTGTTTCAGGTGATCATCTTGCATAAAATAATTACAAGAAGCAGAGTAGGAGTGGAAATGGACAACAAAATGGACGAAGAGAAAGAGGTAACAAAAAAATAAAAATTTAGAGACAGCAGCTGTGGATAGTTTGTGTCATCCTAAAGGCCAGACAAAATTAGCTAAAAGATTGGTAGCTACAAGTATATGGGATTGACGAATCTTGTCACAAAATCCTAATGGGGAAAATTTTGATGCGTGCTGCCTTTCTCAGGGTCTCCAGCATCATGGAGGAGTCAAGCATGGATTGAAATGGTCTCTTCCTTCTCACAGGTCCCTGCAGCTCTGCCGTAGCCGTGACCGTACCGGCATATGTTGCCGGCTTCGTCATCCTCTTGGCTGGTCTCTTCTTCACCTTCGGCAAGGCCGCCAGCTGCAGCAATGTCACGAACTCGCCTGTATACGCCGACATCTTCTCTAGCCTCTCCACCATGTCGTTCAGCTTGTCCATGTCATCGTCACCGGAGAACTGCATCTTGGCGGCGTCGCGAATGGGCTGCACCATGCCCGGCAGAGCCATTCTTGCGAAAGACAAGAGGACCAGATGTACTACGGCCTACGGGCCTAGCTGCTGCCGGTTGGCCTTCTTAGCTGCTTCCATGTCCATGGCTCGATGTCTGAAGCCGTCGACCACCTCGTCGCGGTGTGAAGCTGCTTCCTTGAGCTTCTCCTTCCATTGGAACAGCCATGGGTTCTCGACGTGGTACTTCTCGGATGCCTCGACGGCGCTGTGGATCTTTATCAGCAGCATCTCCAGCCGCCGCAGTTTCTCATCGACGGCCGCGTGTCTGTCGAACTTATTGATCACCTTGGAGACCACCCTGCTCGTGATCTCGCCGATCACCGCGGAAGCAATGACGTGTACATGTGCCATTGGTCAAAGAAGATAGCTAGCTGCACGCGGGAACACCCGGAAGGAAGGAGGTAAAATAATCATGTGAGTTGGGATGGAAAAGGACAATGGCGATGGACGAAGACGAAGAGGATCCAAGCAAAATTAAAGAACTGCAATCAAAACGAAACTGGGAGACAGACAAGCTCACCGGCCTCGTATGAACAGGCAAATAAACCAGATGCGTATAGGTTTCTATCACCCTACGGCTAGTCTGCGGGACCCACGTAATAAGTGTGGTGACCATTAGATATTATACCTTCTCCAACAACAATATTTAAAATCGGATCTCTATATCTCTATATAGAGAATACCTAAATTTACCAATTCTGTGTAATAATATTTCAAATAAGAATCGAGATAGGTATTTTTTTGGAACAAGAAAAAAGTTATTAATATCTAAATTTAAGGCTATTAATCCTTTTATATTTTCTATTGGACATGTCTTAGGTATATCGTATACAGTAATTTTCTAAAATAATTAATTATTAATGTATATTAGGTATACAGTAATTTATAAAAAAATTAATTTTTTAAATAGTTTATTTGTATAAATTGGACTTATTAATGTATGTACATTAAAAGTGTATTTGTTATAGAGTTTCTAAATTAAAACTTTCAAATGTTCATACAATTTAAAAGTAATATTCCAATTTTCTAATTTTATATCCTTTTATGAATATTTAATATAAAATTTATGTTTTTTAATGTTAGTTTTTTATTTACATAAATTAAATATTTTAATTCCAAGTTTTATTTTATTTCTTTGAAAATTAAATGAATTAATTTTTACTTCTTTTGTTTTAAATGCCATTTATATCGAAATATATTTTTTAATAGACTTTTTTATTTCTTTGTATTTTAATTCTGAATGAATATCTAAGTATATCGTAGGAAAAAAAACTATAATTTTGAATTTTTTTCCTATTTTTCATTCCGAATTTATATCAAAATTTATTTTTGAAAAGCACTTATTACTTCCTATTTTTATTTCCAATTTTTTTAATTCTGAATTTATTTAATGTTTTTACTTTTAGTTCCAGATTTATGTCATAGTATATTTTCTGATAGCATTTTCATCCATTCCGAATTTGATTCCTAATTATTATTTTATTGTTTTATTTCGAATTTCGGTTTTTTTAATTCTGAATTATTAAATTTTTTTTAATTCCTAATTTATATAAAAGTATATTTTTTGAAACAATTATTTTGTGATTTTTAATCCGAATTTATATCAAAGTATATGTTTGAAAAGTACCTTTTTAAATACACTTATTTATTTATTATTTTTTTATTTTAATTACGAATTTTTATTTTCTAATCCTAATTTGTATCAAGTATATTTTTGGAAAAGACTATCAAAAGAGATGTTAAATCTACACTGTTATAATTCAGGACCAACAAATGGATTGTTTAGATTTTTTTTATTTCTTGTCAAAGATGATTTGAAATCGAAACAATTATACCTGGAAATCATGGATGAATGGATTAGATACGTCTTTTTTTTTTTTCTCTGCTTGAAATTTAAGCTGTTATAACTCGGGAGCCCCACATAGATGGTGAGACTTTTTGCTTTTCTTGATTAATATGAAATTTTTTTGATTTTTGAGTTAAAATGAGAGTTTTTATAGTGTTTGTAATTAGTAGATAGATAGATGTGTGTGTTGTAAACAGGACTTTTGGCTTGGGTGGCGATTCCACCGAGCTCATCTCAATATCGGTTGAATGAGAAAAGGTTGTGCCGACTCATTGGCTTTAAAAAGGACGAGAAAATAGAAATCAATCGGTTGTTGACCGGTTGTCGGTAAACCGAAGGGGCTGGGAATGGCAACTACACCAGCTCCGATTTTTTAAACCTGCATTGGAACATACTCAAGAATAAAAATCTTGGTTGCAAATTTAGATCAGAGATGCAATAAATTGCATACCTCACCGTTGCATTTCTTGCCTCTTGTTTTCTTTTGTTTTATTTTATGCATACAATTTGATTAACTAAGCTTTAATGTTTGTTATTGTTGTCATTGATGTCTTTACATTATTACATTTTTGCTGTCCTTTTAAATTTTTATCATTCCTGACAGTGTGTTTACAATGCAAACTACCTCACTTGCTACTATCAGAATGGCTTCAGCCTTGAGCCCTTGGCATGAACAACTTGAAGCGAGTTGGAGGACATAGCAAAAGCAAGGTACCGAAATGCTCCACTTCTCCAGCCAAGGTCTCCAGCCTCTGCACAAAACCCTCAAGAAGTTCACCTGCCTCCTCATGATCACAATAGCATTGCATCGTCTCTCTTCTTCCAGCTTTCGCATCGATGGCGCAGCTGGACTTGATGGTGGCGAGGACGATGAAACCCAGCCCTACAGCTTCTTGTAAGACGGGTAGCCCATTTTGTTACCCATTCCGATGCGTCACTGATCTTAGCCAAGGATTCTGTGATTCTTTCGACAAGAATTTTGTACTCCTGCTGAAGAAACTCCCAGCCGTCTGCTATAACAGACACAGACACGACCATCTCAGGCTCAGTTCCTGCCGGGTAGAATGCCTCCCGTTTCTTGGCCTCCTTTATTCTAATCCTTTTCTTTGGCCTCTGTAGACTGTAGTCTGTTCTATCAGCCGCAGCTCTTCTCCTCCCTGTTCCATCTTT
This sequence comes from Pharus latifolius, assembly GCA_019359835.1. Taxonomy (NCBI): domain Eukaryota; kingdom Viridiplantae; phylum Streptophyta; class Magnoliopsida; order Poales; family Poaceae; genus Pharus; species Pharus latifolius. Next base: position 92,464,575 of record CM033321.1, on the reverse strand, counting down.
GGCAATGCCTCCAACTGGAGAAATGTGATGAACTCCGCGCTATCGCCCGACAAATTCTCAAATCTCTCCAGTGTCAGCTTTGCCATGTCGTCGTCGTCGCGCCAGAACAGCGTCTTCAGTGCAATGCATAGTTTTCATCACCCTAAATTGAGCTCAAATCCGAGAAAAAAACAAAATTTTGAGAGAAAAAGAAAGTGTTTATAGCTGTACATAATCACACGTTCCACTAGTTTTTTTTTTTTTTTGGGTATGACATGTTGATCCATACATGATTTGACACCCAATAGTATGGGGTTTGGACAAGTTTGGAATGTCTGTTGGGCCTGGAAAAGTATTTGGTTGGGCTATAATAAAGGTCTGAATTCGGGCCGGTCAGCCCAATCAAGGGAAAAAAATGAAGTTTTGTTTTAATGCCATTTTTTGCACCTCAATCCTGGAAGAAAATAATTTGGCAAATTTTGAGGAAGGTGGTGCCTATATAAGCGCACATTTTTCTTACGTGTGTCCTATATTATGTGTTCGCAAACACTAAAAATAAATAAACATATAAATTAATTCCTCTTAAACATCCTATTTTATACATCATGATCACCCCTACCGCCACCTGCTTTTTGTTGCCTCTTTCTCTTTCTCCAATTTTGTGACAATCTTTTTCCTCTACTTACCATCACTTTACTCACCGATGTAGACTTTGGTTGTGTTTTATATACTATAAATAGTATAAAGAACTTAGATTACATTTTCACCTCGATAATTGGTACGCATAACTTCCCCAAAGACTCAGCATTTGAACAGCTCATTCTAGATTTCCCAAGAAAAATTCAGAGGTTGAATGTGACCCTAGTTAGATTTTCAAACCGGCCAATTTGTCAAAAGGGCCTGAATTCACATAGTCTGTATTTGGGGAAAAAAATTAAAAAGGAAAGTCACATAATTTTGGACACGAAGAACACACGCACCAGCTAGAGTGAATTATTAATTTTTTGTGTGTTGCTTTCAATTGCCATCTTGTGCCAACATTTTTGGACGGACGTGATGACCATCTCGTAAGATCCAAAACCGAGTGAACAAAAAATATATATATAAATTTTCCATAATTGAACACGAAATTAATAAAGTATAAAGGTTTCAATTGGGCATTTGACACGGCGAGATACTGATTGGAAAAAAATATATGGAAAATTTTTTAATTTTTCTTTTCTTCTGTTTGATCCTTAGAATCTCAAAAAAAGACACTTAAACCCTTACATTTTCATCACAATCTTACATGGGTCAATGTCGGCAGAAATTTTTTTTTTTTTTTTGCTAGTAAGTAGGTGCTAAGAAAAATCCTCTCAATGTTAAAATGCACCACAAAAAGGTTGCCACGAGCTCTTTATTTTAATAATTGCTCCATTTGCTTCAATAGATCTATTTTTTGTTATTTTTATAACACTATTGCATTCCCTCTGACTGTTATAAACAATCTCCCTATTAATTAAAGCATTATATGCGGAGAAGAAAACGAGGCTAAAAGTCAAAGAAAACATGCTTGAAATTTGGATCAATTTGGTTGTATCAGCCAGCTGATTTTGGAAAACTTCGGAGTTAAGAAATGAATTCGATGGATCCTCCGGTCCATTCGGATGAAAATAACTATGGCATTTACACCTCCAATTGAGGACGTTTGAAAGCTTCTTGTGGTTGACTTTTTGGAGTTTTGTGGATATTACGACTAATTTATCCTCAATTTAGCTAGCTGGTTCCCAGCTGCACTGATGCGAACCCAATTTATATTTTTTTTAAAAAAAAAATAATGTGAACTTTAAGTGTGAAACGTGCTTAATAACTTTCCTTGTTCTTTCTTCTTCCTTTCTTTGGATTTTCCAAAAGATAACATGCAACGTCTTACTATTCTATTTAATTTAATGTTTATCTCTTTGATTTAGCACTGTATTTAGCAAAATATATGTGAGTGTCTCTTTGGCATGTGGGTCTTAGATCTTATTTATCAGTCTCACAGTCAATAATATTTTGTTAAAATAATTGTTTATAATGTTATGAACGTTTTAAATCTTATGCGCTTTATGCTGGCGTCCGCGCTTGCATCTCTATTTGTTCGAAATTTTAAGATTGGAAATTAAGTTTAGTGGGCTTGACTGTGAGCTAGCTAAGCGTTGCACCACAACTCATCCAGTTGTAAAAGAAAATAAAGAGCTCAATTAATATGTGCAAGAGAAATGGTGTAACGAGGTTGCAATTTTAGCTTCGCAGAATAAGTTCACCTATTTTGTCTGGTTGACTTAATTAGCACATAAAAGTCCCACCGAAAAGAAATATAACAGCACTTATATATACACTCAGTATCTAAAAAAAAGTCCGAGTTTATATCCTGATCCCAAATGATAGGTTTTCAAAAAGAAATATAGTAAAGTCGTCCAATTTGGATTAATCAAGCAAACTCCACGCAAATGCAATTTGTCATTATAATGATCTAAAACTACAAATATATATGTTATTGAGTTGGTATGGCGCCTATCTAAACTTTCACTTTATAAAATAAATGTGTTCTTTGTCAAATGTTAGAGGTTGTTGGGTTCATGTTGTTGTTGATAAATACCAAATCTAGAATCTATATAAAATTTGCTTGAAAGTTTTTTTTGTCTAAATATATTTGAAAGTTCCAAACACTTGAAATTGAGTGTTTCAGAGTTGAATATAGTCTGACTAGCCTATTAGTAATCAAACAAGTAAATCTCATATATATTTAATCAAAAAAAATTTTAAAATATTTGAGACTTATCTGTTGTTATGATATCATATATAGTATCTATGTATATATGCATACATATTCATATATTAATATATGGATATATATTCGTAGATTACACTCATATATTATTGTATACTATATATTTGAGTTAATCTTTTAATAAGAATTGTGAGATTATATTTTTCTAACGTCTAACAGCGAGGCATATTAACAAGGGTGCAAATAAAACAAGCACTTAATGCCTTCAATTGTGCATGCCTACGGGAGGATCAACCTAATCCATGTGACCATGATGCATGCAAAGATCGGATTAGTAAGCAGTAGTGGGTACGCATCAGTAAGCACTTGGACTTTAACTTTTGTTTAATCTAAACACTAAACTACTACAACTAGTATAAAGTTTGTTTTCCTTAATTATTGTTTTGATTAGTGCACCGTCAACTACACATAAAGTAAGGAGTGCCAGAACACTAGGCTTTGACTTGCATTGTCTCAGTACTTGCTTTTTTTAAGCTATTGATTCAGTACTTGAAATGGAAAAATACTGAGACTTTTAATTTCGAGTTGTTGCGGAGGTCCAGATTAAATACTTGTATTTATGGATTAAAGTAGGTGTTGTTTATATCCGACGTTCCAAAAAAGTCAAAAAGATGTAATAATAATGCACCACATCATATCCTTTTCATGCAAGAGCAAACTAGTCGAATTGTTCTTCTTCATAGAAATAATATATTAATCGATTTTTTTCTCAATTTGGACAAAAGCAACTGGTCAAATGATCATGTCAAGAACAGTTTGTTTCTGATTTGTCAATGTGAAAAAAAATTGCAGGGTAAGCACCCGAGATCTGCAGACTGCACCATATGTATTGATCAAAAATTATATGAGGAGAAAAATGGGGTTTCATTTCTTAGCGTATATGATCTGGTGCAATGCTAGGATAGCACCACCTACCCGCTTTCTTAATATTTATGTTCATTTCTATGTGGATCAAAATATTTATAAGAAAAAAAATACAGAAAAATATATATGAAAAAAGAACAGGCAAACATGTGCGATCCATGGGTAATTGGCTTTCAATTAGACAGGGAACGAAATATATACACAAATCGTCAAAAAAAAAAGGTTAAGTAAGTTGCCTTTAGCTTACTTCACATGCAACTTAACTGCTAATTAGGCTTTTAGGTTGATACACCTGGTAGGAGCGCATGTGCCGTGTTAGTCCGTGACACATGTTAGGTTAAGCTGTACCACAGTAAAGGGCTCTCTACTTTATATGTAATATATTTAATGTACACCTTCTCAATAAAATTATTCATGAAAATATAATGATTTAATTGTGCAGATTATTGTCGCATAATGAACCAAAAAAAAAAAAATCTCCCCATTGACTTGGTTATCAATAAACTAGCTATGAGTGATATTGGAAGAATTCAAAAGAAACCTTCCTTCTTGATGGGGTCAATTTGTTCCTTGTTTTGCCCTTGCTTTGAGCACAAGAGTTGGTTGAATGTTGGGTTAGCAATGATGGTGATGTGACCTAAAAGTCTATCATCCATGCATGTACACTCACTACTAGTATAAGGTCAATTCAAGATCCTAATTTTACAATTCATCCATAAAGCTGAAATAGGGACCCATTGTTGTTCCATTAAATTTCGACCAAATATTAACGATGAAATTCGGACCTTTATTAAGGTGTATCCAACAGAATCCAATTATACTTTTCCACATGTGAAATAATGATATCACTTGCAATATGTTTGTGGTCAAAAGTTCCATCTGAAATAAACAATTGAATCGATGATATCAATAAATTATCTATTCTTTTTGTCCATTTGTTACGATTGGACGTCCCAAATGTCTTTTTTAGCGACATTTAATTCAATAATTAACCAAAAGTTTGATATATTGTCATAATCTTTTTTGTGGGGCTAGCCCGACCGACCCATGTTTGGCATACCCTCATATTGGAGCAAATTTCCCTGTCCGTTATTTTGTTTTGTTCCGAATGGTTTTTATAATCTACGAAAATACTGTTTGTCACATAATTAAGATACATAGTTAATTAATATATAAATATAAGCCGCCATTGCTCTAGAACCACACGAAAGCATTGCAAAATTCCATGAAAGGAGGACGAAAGAAATGTCATTTTGTGTTTGATTTTTGCATTTTTTTTTTTTTTGGTTTGCCTTTGACTAGGGAAAGGGTCTTGTCGCCATGTTTGTGGTCTCAATTCTAACCTGTCCTTTTGTGATCGTACATTTATGGTATTTGTCACGTATATATTTGTACATGCTGTGTATATGTACAGATTTCACCGAGTCAACCAGCCAGACTTTGTTATTTTTTAACTATGTCAAACTTGTTTATCAGTTAGAAAATTAACATTAAAACATATAAGAATTAATCGCAGATGATATATGTCATTTTGAGTTTTTTTTATAAAAAGTATTCTTGTACTTTTCAAATTTTATGCACTGTAAGTGGAATGTATATAGCCTAGTTTTACCCACAACTCAGTTTGATGGATTTCATCTGATCTCGACTGCATACTAAAGATTTTCGAAGTGATTGTATGAGAACTACGGACTAGTTCATTAAAGCAGAGTCCAATATAGGTATTTTGATGGGTGTCTTAGCAAAAGATATTTTTTTATTCCACCAACTCAACAAGAGGAAGGAAATTGGCATCTATTGTCTGTCTTGATTCCGGAGTCAACAATATTATATATAATGTTTATTCTATGATTTATGCAGTGATCAAACTCGAATTAGATTTTGATTATATCTAGAAAATTGTGACTATTTGAGTTATCTTTATACAGAGTCCAAACAAATCATCTACATTAGATTTCAGAATTAAAAATTATGTATATTTTATTAAAATCATCTAAATTCTGGTATATATCATTTTTTTATCCAAATGATATTTACAGGTGTGAAACAAAATATTCCCCCAAAATACCACATTTATTTATATTTTCATTAAACTCAACCCAAAAAATAGTTCGGATGAGATCGGACTACTGAGTATGCATGGATGCTGCTGCCGGACGAGTTTGGGATTCAGCAGTATCTTTAAAAGCCATTTTTTTTATTCAGAGAGACAATTCAGAAACATCTAGAGTATTGGGTTTGAAATGCTGGATTTAACATGGGATACACATGATGCATTTGCATTTAATACGTTGAAATTTACTGAGCTGACCAAGTCAAATTTAGGCTCGATCATTTGTCAATTGGAAATTTTTTCATCTAACTTTACCGCCGATTTGTCTGGAACACATTTTACACAGTTACTTGTGACAGAGAGAAGTCTGACCAGGACAAACTTTTTTTTTTATTATTTTTTTGTTCTCTCCTTTGCTACGTGACGACAACAAATAGACACAAGAAATCTCCTCTGACTTATGAAGAAGATAAAAATCGTGACATGCACACCATCCTCACTACCCACGTGGCTATCCATCACACCTCCCAACTACTCCATAGTCCAAACCCCACAAAATTGCTACTAGTACTTGGATACAGCCACCCTCGAAAGCTTTGCACACTGGCAGTACTGGTACGGCCCCATATAAACATCAAATTAGTCAAACATGTACGTGTTAAAGTATAATTGAACTTTATGAAAAATACATACAAAAATTAAATAATATTATTTATTGATATGAACATTCTTTGAAATATATCCTAGACAAAATATATATATATATATATATATATATATATATATATATATATATATATATATATATATATATATATGAAGTGGTCCTTGACTCATTCTAATGTGTTATATAGCCGCCGTTAATAACAAAACTCACAATTATCCACGGATCTTAAGAAAATAACAGAAACACAAAAACACTACACATATATGATAAATTTACTTCTTTTATTATGATGTTATCTATCAAGACCGTTAGAGTTTTTTTAATACAAAAGAAAAAACATCGATCTAATCTACTTTACTAAGAATTTGAAGTGTTGACAATTATATAGTACTCATTTACATAGTTAGTTACAAACCCTGGTAAAAAGAAAAGCAATTTGAATAACTGTCGTGCATGGAATCACATTTACAAAAAAGTGCGCAATCTTGTATGTGGTGCTAACAATTAAGGACGTGTAGCAATTTGCCACCTGCTCCCCAATGGTTGTCCCGTGCGCTTTTGACATACGCATATTAACCATTGCTATGCTAGGCACACATTGACATAAGAAAAATGGCCAACATTGAGGTCAGTATTTTGGTGCAGCCTCCATGTGTATCATTGAATAATCTACTATACTCCTAATGAGTGTTTATGAAGAGAAATAATAATAATTAGATAAGATAAAAAAGAGGAAGAAAAACATTAGTGTTTCAATACACATATGAGTGCGTTTTGGTTGGCTGTATGAGTAGAGACTGGTCCGTATCGTATCAGTGGGACAGACTTTGAGATGTAAGAGACGTTGTTTGGTAGCATTGAAACACGACTCAAATTCAGGCGGAGCCGGCGACGAGACTCAGGCTTGGGCGGAGGCGGCGGCGGCGAGGCTTGGACTCGGTCGTAGGTGGCGACGAGGCTCGGGCGAAGGCGGCGACACGCGGAGGCGGAGGAGGAGGCGGTGGTGGCGACGAAGGTGGCGACTGGCCTGGCTGCGGGAAACGCTCAGATTTTGTGTATTTAGGAGCTAGACTGCAAAGAGACTTTTGCACCACGCGGCCCAGGCTGGAGAGCTCAATACAGACAACCAAACAACTTATTATTACATCTCAAAACCAGGCTGAACCCTCATGCAGGCAACCAAACAGCCCCATAAATACTTTGCAATTTTTTTATTGGTGGGACCTAGCAATAGTGAAAAGAAGAGAAGAGATGTTTTTGGGCCCCACTTAAACACCAAATGGGAGGGTAAGGAAAGTTTATAAAAGTGTATGATCATATGTCACTAATCTTTTGATGTGAATACTTATATTAAATTACAACTATTAGATGTATTTTTAGATTGAATCCAATAAAAAAGGTGTTTGGATCATGCGTGTGAAGAGTTAAACGAAGGTTTTAAAATGAGAGTGAGTAACCATAAATATTTGTTTGTTTATTAAAAGAGTGAGAAAAAGAATTAAAGAATACTTATCACAAGAATAGAGAAAAACCGCGAGCTGAGGTGGTAAATAAAATATAATGATTTTCCTCTCAGGTGCGTGCCTTGCCATTGGAGTTTGGCTTAGTTAGACATTTTGAGATGGTCAGCTACACTGCTGTTTGAGATTAAGGTGCAGAATAATGATATGCAGTACAGTATGATGGTGGTTAGGATGGATAATAATAATAATATTTAAAATGATTATTCAATAAAATATATTTAAAAATAATATATTAAACAGAAATTTGAAAACATGGTCTGTAAAATAGAATCTTTATCTTTAAATATATTTTTTTGGTGATTAAAAAAATTCCGACATAGATAGAGTATATCAAATAGAATTTTTTCTCTCTAAATATAAATTTACAGAATTTTTCTTTTTAAGTTGCTCACATCACAAGTAGATAATACAACACTGTTTATTTGCAATGAAATAACACTAATGATAACTTCTGTTTGAATGCGAAAAATCAAGTCGTTCAGTTCAATTTTTTGTTAGTTCTATTAAAATAATAGTCGTGACATTTAGATTCAAACATATTGATAGTTACAGACTAGTTTAATATATTGATATCTCAACATATTTATGAAAACACAAAAAATGAAACTAAAGAATTTAATTTTAGTGTCTCAATGTAATTTGAAATATAGAGATCCGATTGTATAAAAGTAGTGGAGAGACCTCAGAAAACTACTTTGGTGCCTGGTATGTTGTTTCCCCAGCAGATTAGACAGCCGGATTCGTTTCTCATCTCCCACACGCATGAACAAACGAAGACGACAAGGAGGCTGCATTTGCATCAAATTTTCCAGAGAAGCGGGTCCACTCGGCAGCTGCCCCGGCGGGCTCGGATGCCCACATAGGTCAACGCCTAGAGGTGGAAACCACCTTAAAATATTCCTCCATTTCAACCCCACCCATCTCTCAGGTCAACTCTTCTTCCCCCAAATTCAATGCTGCTATTCCTATTGCCCTCTCCATTATAACCACCACCGACCCCTCTTCTTCCCACCCTCCATGGGCAACTCGCTCGCCTGCTTCTGCTGCGGCGGCGCCGCTGGCCGCCGGCGCCACGTCGCCCCGGCCGGGCTCCCCTCCGACCCGTCCTACGACGAGGGCCTTGGTCACTCTTTCTGTTACGTCCGTCCCGACAAGGTCGTGCTCCCGTTCTCTGCTGACGACTTGGTGGCCGACGCCAAGGCCGCGGCGGCGGCCGAGGAGGCCACCACGTTCCGCGCGATTTCCGGGGCAGCGCTTAGCGCGAACGTGGCCACGCCGCTGTCCACGTCGGTGATGCTGCTGCTGCCGGACGACTCGGCAGCTTCGACCGCCGCGGGATCGTCTGGGTTCGAGAGCTCCGAGTCGTTCGCCGCCGTGCCGCTGCAGCCGGTCCCGCGGTTCCCGTCCGGACCGATCTCCGCGCCCATGTCCGGCGGGTTTCTCTCCGGCCCGATAGAGAGGGGTTTCCTCTCCGGGCCAATGGACGCCGCTCTCCTGTCCGGGCCCCTATCTGGGTTAGCCGTCGCCGGCGGCGGAGGCGGCGCCGTCCCTGCTCTCCGCAGGAGCTTGTCCCATGGTGGCCGCCGCGTCCGCAATTGGACGCGCGCGCTACTCTCGCGCACCGAGAAGCTTCAAGGTTCGATGGATCTTGGCTCTCCGGACGCTGCAGCCGCCGTCGCCGCCTGCGGCGGCAGTTCCGGCGGCCTGCAGTGGGCGCAGGGGAAAGCCGGTGAGGATCGCGTCCACATCGTGGTATCTGAAGAGCGTGGCTGGGTGTTCGTCGGCATCTATGATGGGTTCAACGGCCCCGACGCGACAGACTTCCTGGTGTCCCACCTCTACGCCGCCGTCCACCACGAGCTCCGCGGTCTGCTATGGGAGCAGCGCGAGCAGGAGGAGCCACAAGACGAACACCTCGACCAACCAAGCTCAGCGCCCAGCACCACAGCCTCGGACCACCAAGACCACTGGACCCGGCGCCGCAGCCGCAGCCGCCGCTCGAGACCCCCGCGTGGCGCGGACGACGGCGACCGGCGGTGGAAGTGCGAGCTGGAGGAGCGCGAGCGCGACGGTTCTAACCTTAAGCCGTCACAGCAGCAGCATCAGCAGCCTCGCAGCGAGACCGACCACATCGCTGTGCTCAAGGCTCTGACACGTGCGCTCCGCAACACGGAGGCGGCCTACTTGGACATCGCTGACAAGATGGTCGGCGAGTTCCCTGAGCTCGCGCTCATGGGCTCTTGTGTTCTTGCCATGCTCATGAAGGGAGAGGACGTGTACGTCATGAATGTAGGAGACAGCCGTGCCGTCTTGGCAACAAGGGAGGGCTCTGACCTCGAGCAGATCAGCGAGGGCTCGTTCGACGGATTAGTCGGCGATTGCTCTCTGGGCTTGTCTGCTGTGCAGCTTACGTCAGATCACAGCACTTCGGTACAAGAGGTGATTGACTTGTGTAGTGGCATGATTTGAGCCTAATTGAGTGTATGTTCTTGATGTGTCTTTTTCTGATTGCTTGTTTTATGTGATGATGCTGTTTGAATGCAGGAAGTTTGCAGAATACGCAATGAACATCCTGATGATCCGTCAGCCATTTCCAAGGATCGTGTGAAGGGCTCGCTGAAGGTGACCAGAGCATTTGGCGCAGGCTTCTTGAAACAGGTTAGCTTAATTTGGTATTTTTACGCTTTGCAAAGTTTTGTTTCTGCAGATACCTGTGGATAACTGGCGTTTCATTGTGTGGAATCGTTGAATAGCTTGATTATTCGTAGGTCTGAAATTATTATATGGTCCATTTTTCTTCTTTGAAAGTTGTTAGCTGAAATTGTTGCTAGGATTTTGTCCCAGTTGATAAATCATCAAGTCTAGATTAGATTATCTCAGGTGCAAAATAAGTCACTTTTGCTCCTATTTCTTGGTCAAACACATCATTCAAGTCACTTTTAGCATGGTCAATAAAAAGGAAAACAATATCTGGTACCATTGGTCCAAAGTTTGAAAATAAAATGAAATCGCCCTCAACTCTTACTTTGTTGGAGTTGGGAAATATGACCATCCTGCGAGCTGACTATCTAGATTGTGACATCATGAACCCGAATATTAATCTTAGTGGACAAATAGTTCAATTTATCAGTCACGACATGTATAGCCAGTTTGAAAAATTCAAGGACAAGCTTTTCCCCGGAGAAAATGAAGTTTCTTTTGCTTCTGGCCAAGTACAAAGAATGTGCTTATGCAAATACTTTATGTGGTTAGAAAGCTAGCAATTGGAGTGACTTGGAAGGAAGGCACGTTTCTCCTGATAAATCTATCTTGTTGTTATCCAAGAGGGAAATCTATTTCTTGTGCATGAAGTGAGCTGGTGTTGAAATTAAGAACACATTGATCTGAATTACTCTGTTGTTAAAAATATAATCTGGAAAGATAAGCAATACAATGTGTTGTTAATTATACTTCACACAATCAGGATTCAGGGAAGAGTTCATGAGGAAGCCCCTTATCTTGATTCAGATGATAATATATATATTTTTTGAAATGGAAGAAGGTTAAGTCAACATGTCTAATTAAGCTGTGTTAACCATTCACTGTTCATTCTGCAAGTGCATCCTTGCTGTTGCTTCATTTTGCAAGCCCCTTATCTTGGATTTGGCATATGTGAGAAAATTGGCTGCTAATTTTGACTCCTTGTCCTTGCTTCATTTTGCAGCCCAAATGGAATGATGCGCTACTGGAGATGTTCAGAATCGATTACATCGGGACCTCTTCATACATCACATGCAATCCTTCTCTTTTTCACCATAAACTCAGCACAAGGGATAGATTCTTGATACTATCTTCAGACGGGCTTTACCAATATTTCACCAACGAGGAGGCAGTCGCTCAGGTTGAAATGTTCATCGCGACAACCCCTGAAGGCGACCCCGCCCAGCATCTTGTCGAAGAAGTTCTTTTCCGAGCAGCAAACAAAGCAGGTATGCTCACAAAGGAAGTCATTAGTCATGGCTCGAGCGGAACACATTTTGCAGTAACTTTTGAACTTCTAGATGACCAAGCTGAAGTAGCCCCAGTCACTGATCTTTTTCACATTTCTTGGCAATTACAGGAATGGAGTTCTACGAATTGATTGAAATACCGCATGGGGACCGTCGGCGATACCACGACGACGTCTCCGTCATCGTCATCTCCTTGGAAGGCAGGATCTGGAGATCCTGTGTGTAAATAGAAACATACTAGGCTAGAGAAAAGAAAAGTATAGAGAGGTTCTTGCAGGCCTGAGCAGTTCTTGCTGCAACTTCAGTCTTTCCCAGTTGCCACTGTACAATATGAACCAATGCTCTGGGTTGGATTTGGCATGTCGGTACATGACATCCAACAGAATCAACGCTAATCAGCCACAGATGGTCAATCGTGCCGTATGATTTGTTCATGTAAGAGAGGATTTGTTCAATTATTAATGACTTAAAAACTTGACCAATTGGTCATATTTCTTTGACCTTTGTGTCTCTGTTCATATTAGAAAACTCAAAGTACTCGTGCTGCATGGGAGACTGGTTCTAAAAGAGAAGCTTATGTCAAATTGAGAAGTTTCTTTGGTCAGAAATCGTTTGCTGCAAGAACTCTTTGGATGAGGATTGCAGCGGGGCATGCCCTATTGACCGTTCGATCACATGGATAGTCCAGATGAAATCATTGAATTAAATAAAAAATTGGCACTCTATTTTTTTTTGTTATTGTAGGTTTGTGGCATTGATTGTTTTTAGAAGTATGTTCTTATGAGTAATAATATCTATTATATCAAAAATATACATCTCACCCTATATATCTTTAATTCTAATTTTTTTTACACACATCAATCCAGATACCTCAATTAAACATTAAAAAAATAGAGAAAATTGTGGATTCAATGATATGCGCGTGTTTGCGGTCCGAGGTTTGAACACAACAGCAGCAGCTGATAGGGAACCGACCTACTTCACAGTAATGGAACAGTTGAGCAAGCAAGCATTGCCAGGCTGCCATCCTTATCTGGTGTCATGCATCCTAGATTTATCCATGTCCTGAATGAACCTAAGTTGACCTCCATTTATGGCATACTCACAATCAATCAGCTCATCCCTCGTCTCATCTGTCTATTGGATTTAGCAACTCTTTATTGGAAGCTCCGGTGATGTTGACTGCTGCTTCACTTATTGGCCTTGTCATTTACTTCACATGATTTGGGTTTATTTCCCTTCATTTCTTTGTGATTTCAGAAAGAAAATAATGAACTAGGACCTATGTTAGACTTGCTATCACATTAAGTATTGTAAACTTGTCTCAAATATTTAGTTCTACTAGGAACGTGTCGAGAACTCGTATAATAGAAAAACATAGTTTGTATATGAGATATCCAATTAATACATCAATAATTATCATCTGTTCGACCACGAGAAATTAACTTCGCTAGTGTTCATGGAAAGTTAGCAACGATAGCAACCTATGATATATATTTGACAAACATGATTTGTTGTTTCCACACTAATTAGATTGTGAGTTTATATTTTCTTATTTTAAGAAATGTTTTCACCTTATAGAACCCTAGTTCTACTAGAAGTTTACAAAAGAAAAATAGGTGCTGGTCTATGGTGGAGTATTGCTCTGAAATCCTTTTTTTTTAGAGACCCAACTTTACAGAAGATCATACATTAGATCAGCAGTTCATATGGGCCAGCTAAAACAGGCCCAGCCCAGTTGCAACAATTTCGGCCTGAGCCATAGCCCATGAGGCACATAAAACCGAACCGATTCAAGCCCGGTTAAGCCAGTCCAACTAGGTCCTATCTACCCGCGCACTCCTACTTAACTCCCATTTATCTTTAGACCTTCTTAAAACCGTAGCACCGCCGCCGCCGCCGCCGCCGCCGCCGCTCCTCCCGCTCTCCCACCTTCTCTCCGAGAGCTCACCGCAGGTGCGACCCCGACCGAGTAGCTTCTCGTTTATCTGTCTCGGCATTTCTTTTCCCTATCTGATTCGATTTGGGGTTGGGCAGGGAATGATGGCGCCGGCGCCCGCGAGGACGGGGCTGTTCGTGGGGCTGAACAAGGGCCACGTCGTCACCAAGCGCGAGCTCCCCCCTCGCCTTTCAGATCACAAAGGAGTAAGCGTCTCTAAATCCAAAGCTAGAAGAAATGTTTAATCTGTTCTCTAGTTTCTGCTTGTCTTTTTCGTTCTGCATGTGACTAGAAACGTTGTATCGTGTTGTAATGTCAGTGCTCTATGTTGCGATCATTAGCTTTTTTGGTTTTTGGCATCATCTTTTGCCAATGCGAGGTAGATTGGGCGATTGTTGCGTACGTAATGTAGGGTCTATGAAAAAAAGATGGTAACTTTCCTGCTAGAATTGCCTTAGCCATTGCTTTTTTGGGATGGAATGGTCACTGGACTCATTTCCATCTCGAATTCATGTGCATTTTCCCATTTTTTTCACCTCAGATTGACATTTTGGAGATTCTGGGCACCTTTTTGCTGTCGGTGTATTACATGTGGTAAATTTTAAATTTTATTTATATTACATGTGGTAAATTTTAAATTTTATTTTTGTAACAATAAAACTAAGGTAGTTATTGCAAAATAACTGAAGTAATGTTGAACAAGCTTACTCGGAGTATGAAATATTGGTTCTCTTTGTAACTTTCAAATGATATGTGCTACATTTGCACTGATTTCTACCAAATAATAGCGAAATTAAAGCCCACTACCTCTAGTTGTTAGTTTGTTTTAACTTTAAAGAACCTCTGTTGCGTATATTATTACTGATGTTGTGGTCATATAACTTTTTTAAACCCACAACTTACAATTATGATATCATTGCGTGAGTCAGTCAGGAATTCAAGACAGAAGTTCATCATGCCATTTTTTTCTGCCTCTTTTTTTTTTTTTTTTTGGTGTAATGCTGCTGCCATCTGAAATTAGCATAATTTATTCATGGGGTTAACCAAATGCACTAATGCAACAACTGAATGAAATTTTCTTTATGGTAAAATTCAACTATGTTCCCTGACTAAATAAGCTCCATTATGTTTTGGGGAAAATTAGTTGGAGGGCATTGCAAAATAGAGTATTGCCATGGGACACCAGATATGAGTTTGACATGTGAATTCAGTGTCTATATGTCATTAAGACACCAGTGTATTGTACTCAAACCCACAATTTCTGCAGTGTTACAGCGCAATGCTAGTTCAGTCTGTATATTTTTTGTGGAGTATACTTTGCTATTAACTTCTGAATTCTGATTCTTGAGAAAGCTCCCTTTTTGTCTTTTTTTTTAATGTTACTGAGTAGTAGTCTAATTGTGATATTTGTTTCTTTTTATTTCAGAAACCAGCAAGAGGGTTCACTTTGCCAGCAACTTGATTAGGGAGGTTGCTGGATTTGCACCATATGAGTGGCGTCTCACTGAGTTTCTGAAGGTCGGGAAGGACAAGCGTGCACTTAAGGTAGCAAATAAAATGCTTGGTACACACAAGAGAGCTAAGAAGAAGCATGAAGAGATGACCAACGTTCTTAGGAAGATGAGGTACGTCTCTACTTTTCTTTTCTGTACATCCTAAGAGAATATTGTGACTTGTATAGTAGCTTGGTAGCTGTCAACTTGTAAAGAGAATTTGCTTTTGTTTGATGAAAGCACTAAAGCTTGTAGTGATCTCTGACCAATCACCTAAAAGTTTGCCCTAAGCTGAATATAATTCTGTTCTTGACGTAGTCTTTTGGTAACAAGTTCATGGCTCTCTGTCTGAACTGAATAATGCATTATTGGCATGTATTAATTAGATACTCTGTTATCTCAGGATGAATATAAATCTTTTCTTACCTAATAGGCTATATTTGAATTGAACAATAACATGTCATGATTGTATTAGCTGGAAGCGTTTAGTGAACGAGATGGTTCAGCTTTTCTGCAACATGTGTTTTTAGAACTTGTGGACCATTACCCAGCCCATGCTTCTCCACATGCTGATGCTCTTCCCTGCTTCTCTCACAGTCAGCTTTAGGTTCTTGTTGATTAGTTTCAGAAATGAGATTTAAGTTTCAAGGGAGTGAGGGAAATGTGGCACTCTTAAGTACCGCAAAGAGGTTGCCTAGCTAAACTGTAACCCTTGATTGTTGTCAGCCACTTCATCAGAAATGGAGGCCTAGTAAGTGTGTCTATGCATTAGAATGTCATGTGCCTAAAATTGTGCATGAGCACACAGTACCTCTAATAGATAGTCATATGCTGCTTCCCATACTTCCTTGGGAACTATTGCAACACTACCTGAAGAGGGATGCGGAGATGCATCTTGGCGAAGATACTGATGAATGAAGATGAGAAAACAAAATTGACATTTGCTTTTGGAGCCGACATATAACTGAATGGTTTTTCATCCAATGCTGACAGAATTGATTTGAATGAATATTTTTGGGTGGTATGAGGCTTAAATCAACAAATTTCTAGTGTAGAGGACTGATTCGGTGTTGGTCAAACTTGTAGATCCAATAGTGCACTTTTGTTTAATCTTATTGGTAATCACTCAGGGGCCTCAAGAAATTTGTTTTCCTGTTTGCAGATCTGCTGGAGTTTCTGACAAGAAAGAGTAAGCAGTGCAACTTGCTGAGTGATGTGGTGGTTTTGAAATTAGGCTCGTGAACTTTGATTGACTGGATTTTCTCAACACATCTAGGGATGGAAGAATTTGAGCTTACCATATGGATATTTAACTATTTCTCCATTTTACTTGAAGAATATTGTTAATGGTATTACTGGCGTGATACCTTCCATCTCGTCATTTAAATTAAATTATTTGCAATGAATTCCATATGTTTAGATTCTTGGAGTTCGATAGGTCTGATTTTTTAGAAGACGTGTAAATTGAGGAAATCTTGTGCTTACCAGGAGAGCACGGTTAACTATTTCTTAAACTTGATTGAATGGTATTCACGTGGCATGATTCCTCTATATCTATTTGCTTGTCATTTCTGCAATGATTTCATATGTTGCTGTTGGTCTGGTGAAGTCATTACCGGAATTTACATAATTCGTTCAGATCCATCTTGGACTGTTGCTTTCAGCGCTCGATCAGTTACCGGTACCAGGCAGAACCAGCTGGTTTATGCTCTGCTTGTCTAGGTTTAGGTTTATGTCATGCCATTGGGCTTATTGTGGATAGCTCAGATGAATTGATTTATGCGCCAAGCAGGGCATAAACCAATAAGCCCAAAGTTTGTTTGAACCTAGAATAGAAGTGTTTATAAGCTTATAAGCTTCATGAGCCACCCACACTCATCTGGGTTTATTAGCTTCACTTTGGTGGTGGAGTTTTAAGTATAACTTTAATCTTGAATAAGTTGGTTTTAAGATTGGTTCGATTAGCCATTTTGGTTTTGTACTGAGGTACCATAGTTCCTGAGACGCTCCCAAGTGTGCCGATTGATATTCTTCCATATCACATTTTCTTTTTTGGAAAGTTGTGCTCACCACAGTTTTGTGCGCTACACGTATGAGATTCTGGCTCTCTTAAAAGTATAATGTTTTACTTTGTTGGTATGAATCCTGTTATATATTCAGATCTATATTCGATTATTCTGTCAGACCATCGTGATTCTGTAGGAATTTTTTTTTAGAAAAAATTGTTTGCTTCTTATATGCGTTACCTTTGGTGCAACTTCTCTGCCCTTGCTGACATGGCAAAAGTATTGTGTTCCAAATGAACTATTGATTTTTAGTATCTACACAGGTAGTATAGGAAGGCAAAGGGTACACTGGCTACATCCATTCGATTTTACATCATGGTATAAATCAGAATTATCATCCATCAGATTGTCACTCTTCAGTCCAATCAGATACAATCCTCTCATTATTCTGCAAAGCTAGCTCCAGTTCATGCAAAAAACAAGTTGCATGCGTTTCAGTGAGACGACCTTTTCTATCAGTGTGACACCTGCACAGGTACCAGACGACTGCATTAGAAAAGATTCCATCCAAGTGCTACCATAACGTGTTCACTGTCAAATGTCAATGCAGTTGCTGCATTGCACAAGAATGTTAGTGTCGCAACATCTTTACCGGATTCTCCGATGGAACGGCACTGCTGCCACCTGCCTACGTACTACGTCATGTTTGATATGCCTTCTCAATCAAGAGAAACGACAAACATCATTAGAAAAATTATTTGACCATAAATCAGTTGTTTGATATTATACTAGTGTGTATGAATTTTTTTCATATCTCAATTTCAATTATTCTAATTAAATTGTTCACCGATTTTAAAATATAGGACATCTAGATCTCTCGATAGCATTAGAATCCCACGAGACGACGCAAGACGATAGAATAAAAAAAAAAAAAAGGAGATGGTGACTTGGAGTCAGTTATCCGTGCGCGGCGATGGATAGATAGGGGGCGATCCGAATCCAGGAAGAACAGTGGAGACTTCTCCGTGACGCATCTCCTCTTCTACTAATAAACGTTAAAAGGTATGGTGGTTAGTGAGAATGATGTGTGCCGCGACCGAGAGATTCCACGGTCAAATCGTGGCAGGGACAGGACATGATCAAAGCCGGCCTTATCATCCCACCACGCCACTAGCCATAAAGCTACCTGTAGTACTACTGTACCCCTTAGGAGAAATTATGCAGGAACCGCGAAAGCTGCGGTTTCTTCATGCTTATTTGTAAACCTAGAGAATTTTGCCAACTGCCTTGTAATGTGTACGGAAAAAATTCTATTGATTTATATGTATTTTTGTAACTATGGTTGTTGAAAAAGTATAAGATTGTAGAAGAATTGGTTACAACAAGAATGTCCTGAGTATACAATAAAGGATAAAATCCCAAGAATAACTACAATCAAATATTAGAAAATATGTTACACTGATGAAGTATTCTAAGGGCTTGAGAGATGAGCTTGGGCCACATTTTGAACTCTAATTCAAACTATTTTTGAGCTCAATCTAGCTGGGCTCTGAGTTCAACAACTAAGGCTCTTGGAGGCCATTTGAGATGATCTTGAACTTAGACTTGAGTCATCCTTTTGTTCTTATGCCATCGATCTGTTCTTGAGCTTAATCGAGCCAATCTCGGCCATTTGCTAGCTTTCTTTGAGTTGAGCTCAGAATCTAATTCAAGCCGACATTGAATGATTTGAAACTAGGAATAGAATCAGAAAATTATTATGAGAACAGTCAACTAGTAAATAATGAATAGTGGGAAGAGAGGGTTAGGTGAGAATTTTTATATATTTTATATGATAAAAATTTTGTATATAAATAATGTATATCTAGTATGAGGAAGATAGACAGGACCTTGCTCGGAACCAAAGAGAGTCTAGCTAGACACATCCAAGATCAACTTGTTGGCCACCATTCCTTGTAATGTGCACTGATGGATGGATCATGGATCATGCAGTATGTGCCGAGCCTTTCCGTTTCACCAAGAAAAGATACTCCTAAATAAAACGGCGAGGAGTAGGCTACAAAGTACCACAATTAATTTTAAAATAAAATCAAGAGCGTGTACTGACGTGTTGCATCTGTGGCATCTGAAGAAAGGACGGCGGGCGATGCATCATGAGATGGGCGCATAAATAAACAGGGGGGCCCCCTCGGTTTCTAGACACGGCAATTAATCGAAGCAACGTACGGACACATACATACAGTCGCACGCAGGCCGGACGTACGCATCATTTACTTGTCCTTCCGACCGGTCACTGAATCCTATGTGCATGGGGCATCCATGCGCCAAACGACAACCCTGTACTTTTCTTCTCTTGGCACGTCTTGTGTCCCACGCGCCTACCTAAACTATTTTTTTTTTATGTAAGGACGATCTTCACACAATGATTTATTCCGTCACTATCTAATTATATTGATCTAATAATGATCAAGCATGTTTTGATATAAAGACAGTGTATATAGAAGTAGATAAATTGACCATACAATTGACATTAGAATTTTTGCTTCCCATACACTTGCCTAAACTATTTTTTGTGAGGATAGTATTCGCATGATGACTTGTTTCATCCCAAATCGGGTCCTCGTCATGTCAATCTAATGGTGATTGAGTGGGTCCTGTCGTCCTGATATGAAGACGATAGTACAGACGAAAGTAAGCTAAACCATGCAACAATGTTGGAATTTCTTCTTCCCATGCACATAGTATATGTTATTTACATGTAGACAAGACCTGGAAAGGGAATAAGAATCCAAGTAACCGCTGGGCAGCAAAAGGCTTGGCGAGTCTGGACAAACGAGTCCGTCCTGGATGCACATATATATGACATATGCTTAGACTATTACATGCTTCTGATCAGATGTTGCATGCATTGCACTGCATGTCTCGTCAGAGCTGTCGTTGTCGAATGCACGCACGTACGTACGTACTACTTGCTCTGTGCATGCATGCAGTTGTACGTGTTCGCTAATAAGATCGACTGGTTTGATGGGGACGTTGGCTGGTCAATTAGTTCGTGCTGTGTTTCCTTTTCCTTGGACAGGAGCAAATGGCACGTCAAAGTTTTTTATTTTTTTCAGAAGTGAGCTAGAATACAAGAGTTAGGATACAAACGCATCCATGGAATGCAATGCATGCAGATGCAAAGATAGGAGCTTTATGAACCAGCTGGTATATGACACTGTACATAGCCCTAATTTTCAGGGTTAGATACTTAGAGTAGTACCGGCGATATGCCACTGTTTCTTTTTCAAACATAGCCCTTGCATGGTGTACCCAACTTATGTTTCAATTTCAAACATGTGCTCATATCCATGTGTTAAAGTATAAGTGGATTGTCTGTCTTTCCCCAACAATTTAAATTTTTACATAAATTGATCAGCGCATAAATTTCAATATGGTATGATCATGAGTTTAACACCTAATTGTCTAATTTATAAGAAAAAAATTATGATCGTTGAAGCGTCGAAGAGAGAACAAGGGGTCCTAGAAGTGAATCAGGTCCTAGTTGAAGTTGGGATAGAGTGTTCTAAGTAGTAGACTATTTGTTTTTCTTGAACAGCTTAAATTTTTAGATAAATTGATAAACTCACATCAAGTAATTATTGATATCTTCCAAGATATCGAGATGTGCTGTCTATATATATATTTCTAATGTAACTCTGTAGTAGTGAACAAGGACTGTACTGGTTTTTTACAGATCAGCTATAAATGAACAAGTCATGTACGTATACAGATGCAAGGGAGGACCAGGTGATGTACTCTTGCATCCTCCAACTAGATTTACGCAAGTATGTGGACACATAAAGCAATATACTGTTTAAAATAAGAACAAGTAGCAATTCGATATCTATTAAGTCAAATGCATGACTGGTTAAACACCAAGATCGATCGTGTTAATTAAGATTATCTTGCATGTTACCAGATCCGAGCTAGCTTTTGCCTCGGATATCGTGAGTGGGCCGAATGTTAAAAGCATGCGATATACTCTTAATTAAGCCATATGCTCTAACTTGAGAATTCTAAAGATGATGCAATGTGAAGTTGTTCTAAACGGAACATATATATATATGATCTCTCGCTTAGTAACGAATGATGTTCACCGCTAAATAACTCTAAATAAGATCCTAATATTCAAGCTTTGGAAGTTTCAAGATCCGGCGGAACCATATGTCACCACCGGAGCCTCCAACTACTATAATTATCTTTTTCATAAACACACCATCAATTCACTTTTCAGCTTTGATCACTCAAAAACTCAAGTTATAATGGAAAAGCAGGCAATATATTTACTCATAGTTCAGCAAACGTAATCAAATAGTTCAGCATTGGGATCTCTGCCAAGAATCTCATTAACATAAAATTTAGAACGTACATTCCTTATCATCTTCCCCATACCAAACAAACCACAAACACATATACAGGTAGATAGAGTGCATCATCATGCATGTGTGTGAGCCTACTGGGCCATGCAACCCATGATTGTGCTCATGTGATGCAACGTGAGCCCAACCAAAGAATCTCTCTCTCTAAGAGTGTAAGGTGTAACTATAAAAACTACTACAGGTGCTTTTACCAGTGTAAACTTTTACAGGGAACAAACCAGATAGCATAAAAGACAGAAACCTTAATTACCGTTCCCTGTTTGAGCCATGTGTCCAACTAAGCACCCCACTCTCTCTCATATTGCTCTCTCTACGACCCTGGTGTATAAAGCTAAAGCTGCCATTTTTTCTGATCCCTCTATGCGTGTGATTTATAGTACCATCTGACAGGAATCTGATACCCCCGACCTGATGTCCCGGCCATGGATTTCAAGATGATTTCTTCTCACTCTCTCTATCTTATCTCTACCTTTCTTTATCTCTCTAAGATAAACTGAATGCCTTCTTCAGGGTTCTGCTATGTACTGCAACTGCTGGCTGATGTATCTTGAATAGCTAAGGCCCACAAAATTAGTTGGAATTTCTCTCTCTAGAAAATGTCAGCATTAGGGCACATGTAATGTTGGACTCTCCCGGCTGCAGCGGGAAAGATCGATGTAGAGACAAAAGAAAGCTATCGAGCACCCAATGTAGATCTCATGAACATAACACAAGAGGATTGAGGAGAGAAAAAGTACATGGCCCGCATATTATTATGCCAAATAACCCAGGAATAACGCAGCTGGCTAGAACTAGCTAACCTATACAACGGTCCAATATGTTATGATTTTATCCAACACTGTTAAAAAATGTTATGATAATTAACTCATCAATAACACATGAGTAAAAACAGTAGCCGATGGATGTAGAGTACTGTTGTGATGGCGTAGGACACCGTTAAAGTTTTGAATTTTTTTTTACAAATAACCCATTAAAAAAATAATTTCAAAAATAACTCAAAACTTTTTAAAATGTCAGAAATGGTATTCAGTCGTGAGCTCCCGTTCGCAACTAAACTTCAGTTGCGGGCCTAGTTTGCGACTGATTAGGTGACACGGCCCATATGCATCGCTGGTCTAGGACTCAGCCACGTAGACTTTTAGTCGCGAGCTGGAGTCGCAACTGAAAGCTATATTTAGATCTACCCCTGCAGTACAAATGTCATTTTCAGCCATTTTACAGTGGAGCAGTTAAAACAAAAACAACAGAGAGAAAGAAGAGGTAGGGGGAGACAGAAAAAAGGAAGAAAGAAAAGAAGAGGAAGGAAAAGAAAAGGAAAACAAGAGAGGAGGAAGTTTTCGCCGATTTTGAACATTCCGGTTTTGGACAAATATTTTATCATTGAGATGCATATTCGTTTACTCATAGATAATATTTAGATTTAATTATTTATATTATTTTAGGGTTACAGATAATTAGAAATTTAAATTTGGTATTACCTTAAGATTTAGGACAGGTAAAAATTTAATTTTCCGCTTCACCCTAGGATTTCAGATAGGTAAAAAACTTAATTTTTCGCTTCACTCTAGGATTTAGGACAGATAAAAATTTAATTTTTCGCTTCACCGTAGGTGTAGGACAGATAGTTTTGTGCAGTGACAGGGCATGATTTTAAGATAATTTGCGCCACCTTAGAATTTGTGCAGTGACAAGGCACGTATATGCGCGAACAAAAAGAAAATTACTTTCAGTCCCGAGTTGGAATCACGACTGAAACATTACAGGTTTTAATCGCGACCTCGGCTCATGACTGAAAGTCTACATGGCTAGGTCTGGGGCCAACGGTGCATATGGGCCGTGCCATCTAATTAGTTGCAAATTGGGTCCGCAATTGAAGTTTAGTCGCAAATAGAAGCTTGCGATTGAAAGTCATTTCTGATATTTTAAAAAGTTTCAAGTTACTTTTGAAATTATTTTTTAATGAGTAGTTCGTAAAAAAAATTCTGTTGTGCACAAAGCACTTTACATATCGTGAGATATTTCAATGAGGAAAGAAGATTTTCAATGGGGAATATAAAAAATCTCTCTCTGTCACTATGTACGTATGTAAATGCTAGCATCATGTGTAAGTTGATGTGTGGATCATCTTTTGGTTTTGCGGGTAACACAATTCTGTGCCAACCTGATCAAATCCTCAGTCTAGCGGGAGCTTAAATTTCGAATAATTAACCAAATATAGAGTGCATGTCGGTATTATATATAGAACCAAATTGACTTCATGTTCATAAAAGTCTAAAACATGATCTTGTTTGATGAAATTCATACAAATGGGGTCAGGTAGCTTTATTCCCTCTCCAAGATGGGAGACTGCATTGGACTGCGCGAAAGCTAGCAGACGAAAACTTAGATTCCCTCAGACAGCGACAGGTAAACAAACGGAAGCTAGAGAGAGAAAGAGTTCTCTAGAGAGAGAGAGATAGATATTAATGAGAGATTTATCTATTATATATTTACATGCAAGATAGAACAGATCGTCTGATTTGAAAACTCAACTCTTTAATTATCATCAGATCAGTATATTGATCTATGGGTGGATAGAAGAGTCGTTGAATCAAGACGGTACTAATAGAAGTTTTTTTTGAGCGGAAGTAGGTGTTGTAGTGGTGGCATTAGGGCATTTTCAACCATCACAATCACCTGGTAGCTTTTGCTTTTGGTTACTGTGGTTCCGTTTGCCTGTAGCTAGCTATCTACTATTATGCTTCTTCTCCTAGTTAATCAGGTAGTATTAGCTCCTACGTACGCAGACAAACAACTTTCTTTTGCTTTCAGCCCACGTCGTTTTGTGTTTCTACTGTTTGGTGCATGCAGATGCAGTACACGACTCGATGATCTATCGAATTTTCAGAAAAAATATGCATGCATGCATGCATTCCATCAGCATCTTTGGATTAAAGCAATTGAGGATCGCTATAAGTCCACATAAAATATTTATAAAATCTTTTATGAACATTGATGGATCAGAAGGTTTTTTTAAACAAATTTCTCATATATAGTTTGGTAAGTCCTCACATCACAAATATAGGTCTGGAGCCATTTCTGTTCGACCAGGGTTTATAATTGAGGGACCAAACCAAAGCCCATAACTCGAAGATAAAAATCTCTCTCTCTCTCTCTCTCTCTCTCTCTCTCTAGTGTGTGTTAGTTACATAGATATGGGTGATGTAGGTTTTACTACCTGGTAGGTACTGTAAAATTGGTTGGGACAAAGATTGTGGGAAATCTTGAAGAGCATATGCTCAAATAAAGTGGCTTGTCTCTTGTCCCCTTGCCCCAGGACTCACCTCCACAACTAGCAGCCTCTAAGTGTAAGTGTAATGCCTGCCTAGGATGCTTGTTAATTGCCTCTACCCATATAGAGCACATACATACATACATACATTCCTAAGTTAACAATAGTAGGGTAGTAGTCAGGAATATATTCTCAGTCAATGTAGAGGTCCATCTGAAAAAGACTAGCTATGTATATGTAGTTGGCCTGTATACATTATGCTCTCTATCCATAGAGGCAAGTCTTACTTTGCATATATATATACTCCTTCCATATATTTAAAATGTAGTTTTAAGATACAATTCTTCTACCTAACTGAGTGTTGTTCTATTATTTTGAGATAAATATGCACATACTCCTACTTCCAAACTTATCCTTTACCTTTTAATGAATGCATCATAATACGAGATAGTTAACACTTCAGGGACAAATTTAATAATGGTAGGACAGTTCCCCCTTAATATATGTGCATAAGGCTAATTTTCAATCTTTTCAAATGCAATGGTAAGAAAATATTTCTTGAGAGAGATTAGTAGCTCTAAAGTGGGCCATCGGTGTGAGTAAGCAATATTTCGTGGTAACTTAGTTATGTTTCGGCTCTCGCTAGACAAATGGTGCCCTTTGCTTGGTAATTCAAGGACTACACGCGCGAGAGTGTAGAAGCATGAGTAGAAACATTATCATGCTTGAACAATTTACAGCTTTAAAGCTAACTGATTAACTTGCAATTTTTTTTTTTGAGATCGACTCTATGAAAGTCTATCGAAGTTAATTTTGGCTACTATGGATCCAAACTGGAACTGTATTTGATAATTCTTCCAAGAAATTAAGAAGACTAATTAACCACATTGAATGTTGGCAAGATAATTCTGTCTGACAACATTAGTAGATTAACAATGTGCTCACAGAAAAACTTACTATAGCTAAAATTATTAGTTCAACCAGGATAGACGAATTGTACAATTTGATAATTTTAGGGATTCGATTGTAAAAAACATATAGTAGAGTCCCCGCCCCGCCCGGTGAAAAAAACCCAAAGAAAATGAAAGAAACATGTGTACCAGTTTCAACAGTATACACACTTTCATGTGGCAGTCAATGGTTGGCTTCAAACCTCTAGAAATGTAAAGTTACTGCTGCAATGACTCCTCGAAACTGATGAAGCTGCTGCTACTACTATATAGCTAAAGCCTAAAGGTAAAGAGACTACAAGAAACAAAAGAACAAATTCTTTGAGCACAACTAAGGAGATTGCTAGCCATTCCTGTACTGGCCCTTCATTCCTTGGAGTGCATGCACATGAATAAATGTCTCTCTGCTTGCAGTGTGGGGACATGCCATGATTACTGTGTGACAGACGAAAGGTTTTGAATGGAGATTGGCGCTTGGAAACCTAGAAACCTTCACCACATCGCTTTGAGAATTCAGGCTGAGGACCATATATGTATGCATGCATGGAGAACTGAGTCACTACTGTCTACTACTGATCACTAGTACTACTACTCCTTATAAGAATCCAGAAGAGTGTGTATGTGATCTCTCAAAGAGGAGAAGTGAAACTAAGTGGAGTAGTTTAGAGCTTTCCACGGATCCTCATGTCTCACTGTTTGCCCTAATAAGTAAAATAAAAGGAATGCCTTTGCGATCATCATGGCTAGTTTGGAATGAAGTACTTGCATGCTATTCGTGCATCTAAATCTAGGTTGTTTCTTGTGTTCAGTATTAGTTTGTAATTGTTAACAACTGATGATTAATTAAGAAGGACAATGCTTAGGAGAATGAGCTAGGTTAGCAAGGCAATACTTGCACTGATCTATGCACGAGCAGTACTAGGTGCAATCAAAATTAGGCAATGTTTGCAAACTTGGAAGCATGACAATGACAACCCTATTCATTCCCAAACGATATGTATACATGAATGCACCATCATGAATGCCATCTTTAATGATGTAGATATAATATATGGTCTCAAGCATTCTTGACCCAAAAACCATGCATGCATTGCATCTAGAGATGATATAGATACACGGAAGAACATGGAATGAGTAGCCATTACTAACTCAAAT
Organism: Pharus latifolius; assembly: GCA_019359835.1. Lineage (NCBI taxonomy): Eukaryota > Viridiplantae > Streptophyta > Magnoliopsida > Poales > Poaceae > Pharus > Pharus latifolius. The sequence goes on along the minus strand of CM033321.1, from coordinate 92,437,453 downwards.
ATTAGATAAATTGCACCAAATAAGAACCAATATTCGATCAACTCTTTGAGTAGTCTCATAGATATATATGACCTTGCACCATGAACACATTGCACCAAGATAGTAATATTCCTAGTGACATGCATTACAACATAGGAAATGGAGAACAATATAGAAAGCCATGATCACCACAACACCAAAGAACCTAAAACAGTACAAGAACAGAAGCAACAGAAATAGCAACACGATCGGAAAAACGCAAGAAACAAAAACTAATTTTGCCTACCAGTTCTTGACCGATCGATCGTCTCGCACATTACGTAGCCCTTTGTTGCACCACAACTCCTTAATTTGTTTTTGATGATTTCTCAGAAGCCATGACAAAAATAAAGCTTCAGGGCTTGTAGGGCTACCTTTTGCAACATCCATCACTGCATCATAGACTTCACAGTATATTTCCCGACGACGACGAGTTGAACCCTGACAGATCGGCCCAGCCGCCGCCAGGAGTGACGCCACCGCCACTGCTGCCGCTTGCGCTGCCTCCGTTTCCTCCAGCACCATTGCCGCCGCCCCAGAATTGAAGGTTCCCAGGGAGACCCAGGAACTCCCTTGGCGAGCTATTCATCACCGACGACGGCGGGTTGTCCTCCATCTTCACCGACGCCAGCTGCGTGATCAGACCGGCCGAGCCGGGCACCTTGGAGCCAGAAAGCATCTGGCCGGCAAAGCCGGCGGCATCGGCGGTGCCTTCCGCGTCGAAAGGGTAAATGCCAGGCATTGGCGGTGGCACGGCGTCGGCGCGGCTAAGGAAGGGGAATTGCTGTATCTGCGGCAGGCGCCACTGGTCTAGCCCGATGGTGGCGGTGACGCCGGCGCCGCCGCTGAGCTGGTAGTCCACTGGATCCAGTGAGCTGAGCCCGGGAAACCCTAACCTTGATGCACCCGTACTGTAGTGATCGCCACCTAGGGGGTGCAACGAGGCCAGGAAAGGCAGCTGCGCCTGCGGCGGCATGATGGCCGCGGCCGCGGCTGCGGCGCTGCTGCCACCGTTGGCGGTGGAGGAAGTGGACGACGACGTCCCGCCGGTGGCGGACGCCGAGGCGGCGGAGGAAGAGGAGGACTTGGATGACTTGGTGCGCTTGTTGCGGCGGCAGCCGCCGCCAACCGGGACGTTGCGGAGCGCGCCGCCGCGCGTCCAGTAGCGGCGGCACGTCTTGCAGAAGTGGCGGGGCTGCGAGAGCGAGTAGTTGTTGAAGTAGCAGAACTTGGTGTTCGTCGACTCGCAGCGCGGGCACTTGAGCCCCGGCTCCGGCTGAGGGATCTTGGCCAGCCGGGCCCTCTCCGTCATCGAGCCCGGCCGCACCGATGAGCCGCCGGGCGCGCCCCCTCCTCCGCTCCCGCCACTCACAGCAACCGCAGCCGCCATGTCAGGCCGAGGAGCCATCAGCACCCCGGGAGGCGGCACCACCTGCAGCTGATGATGCTGGTGGTGATGCGCCTCCAGGCCACCGCCGCCGCCACCCCCTCCTCCACTCTGAAGTTGGCCGTGGTGAGCTTGCTGTTGCTGAAAGCACCATCATTCCAAAATCAAACACACACACATACACACCACCAAAGAAAAAGGCAAGAAATTGAGATCACAAACTAAAAGAGATAGTATATTCAAGAAGAGATATATTTCGTGCAAAAGAGATAGTATATAGGAATATTTTGCTTCCATTTCCTTTGGTTTTTTTGTTTTGCCTTTTTTCATGAAGAAGCTATAGCCATAGAGAAAAAGAGAGCTAGCTAGGAGAAAAGATTTTTGAGGAGAGGCAAAGAAGCTAAAAATTTTTACCTGCTGGTTCCAATTGGGTGGATCAAGATAGACGGGAACGGAGGAAAAGACCATGGTATAGAATTAAAATTTTCTTTTGATCTTTTCCTACTTGGGGGACTTCTTTTTTGGTTTGTTTGTTCCTCCTTGCTTCTTTGTGAGATAAGGGTATATAGGTGCTTTAGGGGATCATGCAGGGATGGGGAGTGGATAAAGTTGGAGAATAACATCCACTAGCTGTAGCTTGGCTTGGAGTAGTGGATGGAGCTTACAAGAGAGAAGAGAAGAGAAGAGAAGAAGGCTAGAGAAGAAAGGGAAAGGAGGATATGTAGAGAGAGAAGAACAAGGGAGAGAATGAGAGTGAAAGTGAGAGGAATAAAAAGAGAAGGGGGGTTTGTTCTTTTTTTTGTCTTAGTGGTGTCTTTGCATTATATATATTGGATGTGAGACATATGGGAGAGGAAAGAAGAGTTCCTTAGCTTGTAAGGATGCATACATGTGTGGGGATGGATGTAGCTAGAGAGTGAGGAGGGATATATGGCTGATGAGAGAAGGTGGATTTTATGCATGAGGAAAGTTGGAAACCCTAACTTAGATGAGAGCCTTGGTTGGGGTGATGCATAAGTATTGTATTTATTTGGAAGGCAAACACTAGCCAGGGTTGGCTTGTTTGTTAGCTGTTCTTAGCAAAGGTCAATTAGGTAAGTTTTACAGTGAAGAGATGTGTCAAAGATGAGCAGTAGTTGTTGTCTAAGGATGGGCCATTGTAATGTATTTATGTATGTGTAATGTGCAACTTTATGTCCATATTGATGATAGAAATCAATCAGTAAAGTTGGTCTTACTAGTCTTAAACTATTAGCTTGTGGTGGTGTAGAACACCCCACCCCACCCCCCCCCCTCCCCCTCCTCCTCCTCCAACTCCAAAGCTAACCAGACAGTCTCATGTATATGAGTAGGTAGCTTTAGGAGCGTAGGTCTAAAGAAAGCAATAAAGTACCGTCTTACTAGTCTTATTGCTAGTGCAGAACCACCTTCTCTCTCTCTCACTCAATCTCTCTCTCACACACACACAGACACACAGAGATCATATCTGCATGGTGCATGGAATAGTGTACGGGGTACATGGATATTAATTTGCTACTAGTGCTTTGCTTTCTAGCTCTTGTAGTTGGACACATACGTCTGTGCTATAGTAGTTCTGAAATGCAAGTACTGGGAAACTTCACTGCATGGATGACAAGCTAGTTGGATCCATGAGCTTTTCTCCAGGTCTACAAATTAAGCAAACATTGCCATTTGAACAGCACAAAAGTTTTACACATTTGAATTGTGCGAGATCTGAACAGATCGCAATATTCTTTATACTATTCCAATCTTTCCAAGGCTAAAAAATTAAATGGCTTTCATGACATCAAATATGCATGATTTTTTTCGTCAAATATTCTCTTTCAGTATTATTTATTTTCCAATTGATGGGAACATGGATTTGTGCTCACTCATAATTAGATTTTTATTCTGCCTAGCTAGCTAGCTTACAAATAATTAAGTTAATTAATCATACAGCCACTTTTTCTTGTCTATGACTGATAAGAGAGATTAGACAGAAAAAAACAGTTTTGAACAATAGGATACAAGAACTTTCCTTCCTCTCTATTGATGAGCTCATTCATGGAGGATCAATGAGAACCCCAGCATCATAGAAATTAATTTAAATCGAAACAAATTAATTAAACAGGCCAGGAACAGAATTAATATACAGGAGTTGAAGAGAGTACAAAAGAGAAGCCTGATCACATAGCACGTAATTGGCTTCATGAGTGTTAAAATGAGTGGATTGCTCGCTATTCCCTAATATCTTGAATTTCAAAGACGAGATGGTTAATACATGGAGGTGTCGATAAAGCAAAACATGCCGAGGAGTGTAGAAAGATGATGCAAATTTGGTATGCAGAGTAGTATGTGGGTGCTTGGTGGAGTGTGTTTTGCATGGTTAGTTAGTTATTGGAGCCATCTCCTTAATTTGTGGATCCATTGTGTTATGCATGTTTAATTAATCAATGAGTTGTGGTCAATGGTTTCTTCATTTTAGGAGTAGTGGTGTTATAATCTATTATGACCCTCTATTAATATTCCTCTTGTTTGAGTCCTCTGACGCATTGTGAAAGAAAGAAAAATTCCACCGTTTGTCTTTGAACTACTTGTGCCTTGCTTATCTCTTGCAAGAGAATTGAAGCCAACATCTTTGGTATCAGAGCGCTGGGTTTGTGCTTGTGGCAGCTTGAAGGAGTTCGTATTTGGAGGTGTTACACACGCACCACTGCAACGAGTTGGTGTCTTATCTCTGCCCACCAAGTGTTCCTGGAAAAGCCTCATAGGCTGAACTATGGCGACAATCAATAGTGATACTCTTCCTCAGTGCAGTGGTGAATTCTCTGAGTTTTGGAAAATCAAGATGAAAACTTTGTTCTTGTTACAAGATTTATGGGATCTTGTAGAGTTTGGCTATGCAGAAGCAAATGAGAATATGACGGCTCCCCAACGAAATGAGCTACGGGAGAATCGGAAGAAGGACTCGAAGGCTCTATGATTCATCCAGCAGTCCCTTGGGGAGTCCATATTTCCTCAGATTGCAACAGCGACCCAGTCTAATGAAGCATGGAATATCTTGAAGCTAGAGTACCAAGGCTCCGAAAAAATTGTTAATGTTAAAATTCAGAATCTGTGTACTGAATTTGAGAACCTCTTCATGAAGCAAGGTGAATCCATACAATATTTCTTTACTAGAGTTACTAGTATTGTTACTCAAACTAGAGCTCTAGGTGAAGAACTATCAGACCAAAAGATAGTAAGAAAGTTATTGAGGAGCTTGCCTGAGAAATATAAGCATGTTGTAGCTGCAATAGAAGAGTCTTAAGAATCTTAATACTTATTCTCTTAATGAACTTAATTGGTTCTTTACAAGCTCATGATGAAAGCATCTACAATAAGTGCAAAGAAAAGGTTGTTGATCAAGTTTTTCAAGTAAAAGGTGATGCTCCAACCGGCAGATCAGATCATGTCAACAATGGTTCTTAGTATCATGGTGCAACTAGAGGAGGTTTTCAAGGCCGAGGAGGTAGTAATCTCCATGGAGGTTGTGGACGAGGTCAAATTCGTGGCCGTGGTCGTGGAGGTCGTGGTAATCGAGGTGGTCATACACAATGAGGTAATCGGTACTCTCATGTGCAATGTAATTCTGTCACAAGCATGACCATATTGAAAGATTTTGTTGGAAGGAAGCAGAGCAGCAAGCTAATATTGTTGATAATAAAAGAGAGGACAGCAATTTGTTTCTCACTTTTCTGAATGTGCAGCAAAGCAGTGATGATGTTTGGTTTGTCGATAGTGGTTGCAGCAACCATATGACAAGTAAAAAGGAGTATTTCTGCAAGCTTAATGAGTCCATAAAGAAAACGGTGTATTTTGGTGATAACAAGTCAGTATATGTCGAAGGTATTGGTACTGTTGTTATCCACAGTAAATCTGGAAGTAAGAGGTTCATTCAAGATGTCTTCTATGTTCCTTGTTTGGCATATAACTTGTTTAGTGTTGGACAACTTATGGAGTATAATCACATAATTATTTTTTATGATGGCAAATGCATGATCACTAGCAAAACTGATTCAGAAGTTGATGTGTCACCAAATAAATTATTTACTCTCAAGATGTCTAATGTGAATTATTCCATGATTTCTTCTATTCCAAATGATTCTTGGCTTTGGCATATGTTTTATGGGTACTTGAGTTTACATGGTTTGAAACTATTGAATCAAAGGAATATGGTTGTTGGCCTCCCATTTGTTGATGTCACTAATGTAGTATGTGACTGTGTCCTTCGGAAGCAACATCATCATCCTTTCCGGTCGGCAAGTCATCGAGAACTCACAAGCCTCTGGAATTAGTGCATGCAAATATTTGTGGTAAAATGCAAACACCTTCCTTGAATGATAGTTGGTATTTTCTCTTGTTTATTGATGATTTCTGTCGACAAATGCTGCGTTTATTTTCTCCAACATAAATCTGAAACTTTTTCCAAGTTTTTGGCATTCAAAGCTCTTGTTGAGAAGGAATTTCGGCACGCAATTCATATTTTGCGAACCAATCGGGGTGGCGAGTTCTGTTTTAGTGAATTCTACAATTTTTGTGAAGCAAATGGCATCAAAAGGCAGCTCACTGCAAAATATACCCCTCAGCAAAATTGCGTCGCCGAGAGGAAGAATCTTACTATTGTTGAAATGGCAAGAAGTATGCCTAAGGCAAAGAAACTTCCAAATTCTAGTTATTTGGGGCCATTTTTGGTTGACAGTGGATAAATGTCATCACCGAGAGGAAGAACCATACTGTTGTTAACAAAAGAACACTTCTAAAAATAAAATATCAAATAAAATTTTTAAGAACGCACCACAATACTAAATGGCGTGTTCGTGTCACGCGCCTTAATCCCCTTTATAGAAATTACATTACCACATAAAATACACTAGTTATTTGGGGCCATTTTTCGTTGATAGTGTATAAATGTCAGGCTGGGGTCATCCTGTTAGGTTACGACACTTCCAAGTAGGTATGGATGTTCCATAAGCTAATTAATACTGCGTACTACATATTTGTCTAATATGAGTGAATTTTTCCATCACAGCCTTGAATTCATTTCCCGAATGGTCACTCAGGGTTCAGTGACAAAAAGTTTTGATTGGGAGATGCATGAGTGCTCTTAGTCATTTGACAGATTCAGTATCAATGAGCTCTAGTCCTTTCTCCGAGGTCACAGTGATTTCATTAAATTATGATATTACTCCATAGCTAGTTGGACTAATTAACAATATATAATCACAAACATCCGTCACATTTAGGATACCGTTTTAGATGGCACTACTTCAGTGATAGATAATGGAGTTTGCAAGCTCACCTTCATAAGTTTCAATAAGTGAGTGTGAAACCATCTGCATTAATTAGTTGAAGATGATCACAACATAAATGCCATTACATGCCATTACTACACAATTCAACAGCAGTGATTAATCAATTAATTGTTCGTTACCAATATTATGGGCCACCACAATGACAGAAACAGAAAAGCTTGTCTATGTCTATTGTGTGCCATCCATATTCCATGCATGTAAAGTCCAGATTACATACACCGACCCTACTCACTGCGAGTTTTTTTTTTTTTTTTTCTCCTATCAACCGTCAGAGCCGGATTTCCAACTGCCGGTGAAAAGCAGAGCCCACGAATACCCCCAGGGCTAAAGTGATAAACACATCTTTTATTTTCTTTTTACTAGTCAGTTGCATTGCATCAGAGAAGTATTGTAAATGAGTGATGACACAAAACATCTGAAGCAGGTCATGTGAGCACAAGCGTAAATGGTGTGCCCGACTGTTCAAAAAATATGCCTAGGACAGAGAATTAAAGACTTGATAATGATTAAGGCCGGGTTCTTTAGCCGTGGAGGGCCAGACAACACCCCTTTTCTCCCCTGCATTATTATTGCTTATGAGTCATTGGGGCTGATTAAAGCAAAAGGTGCAAGAATTAAAAGGGCATCTATGTGTCCCCAGAGATATCACATATGACTTTCCTTTTTCTCCCGACATTGCAGGATGAGCGAGATTCCGAGAGCTTACGGAAACACATGTAAGGCACTTCCTTCTTATCTGTTTCGATCAACGTGAACAGAATAGGATCAATCAGCCACGCTAACCTTTTTAACTTCGCCGCTCCAAGATCACTGTAGTGTAGTGGCATGACAAAAATACGCACCCAATTATTTAGATCGCCACAGTATTGCAACAATGACAGGAGTTAATGAAAATATTCGCCAAATCTTAAGAAAGATATCGCTGCTTTTATCCTCCAAACAAGAACAATTTCCAGGACTGCAATCAATTCCCATTACCCTAATGAAGACAGTAGTAATAAAATATTGAATCAAGGAGGGCGCACTTGGGATGCTAAGTTGTTGCGTTAAAATTCATAAATAGTCTGAAGCATTAGGTGAAGTGACAATAAACCAAAACATGCATCATGGCATCGTTAATGATGCATGAAATTAATGTGCCTATGATTGACCAAAGTACCACTAATTCAAGCCCCCAAGTGCTATGATTGGCACTTGGCGCTTAAAACAAAAAGTATATGACCCCTTTGTTATGAAGGTCATTAGAAGTTTAACTTAATCAACCTCCTCAATCTTAGGGCCAGCTCCACTTGCACCACCAGATGGAGCATCATCGCCCATTCCATCAGCCATGTCAGCACCTGCACCCTGGTACATCTTGGCAATGATGGGGTTGCATATACCCTCCAGCTCCTTCACCTTGTCCTCGAACTCATCAACCTCAGCAAGTTGGTTGTTGTCCAGCCACTGTATTGCCTGATCAATAGCATCCTCAATCTTCTTTTTGTCCTCTGCGGCCAACTTAGAAGCAATCTTCTCGTCTTGGATGGTGTTCCTCATGTTGTAGGCATAGTTCTCCAGGGCATTCTTAGACTCCACCTTCTTTTTGTGCTCCTCATCCTCAGACCTGTACTTCTCTGCTTCCTGAACCATCTTCTCGATCTCCTCCTTGCTCAGCCTTCCCTTGTCATTATTGATGGTGATCTTGTTCTTCTGACCAGTTGTCTTGTCTTCAGCAGACACATTTAGGATACCGTTAGCATCGATGTCAAAGCACACTGTAATCTGAGGGACACCCCTAGGAGCAGGGGGAATTCCAGAGAGCTCAAATTTTCCGAGGAGATTGTTGTCCCTGGTCCGGGTCCTCTCACCCTCATATACCTGGATCAACACACCAGGCTGGTTGTCTGAGTAGGTAGAGAAGACTTGCTCCTTCTTGGTAGGAATGGTGGTGTTCCTCGGGATGAGCACAGTCATGACTCCTCCAGCAGTCTCAAGACCAAGAGACAGTGGAGTCACATCAAGAAGAAGAAGGTCCTGCACCTTCTCATTCCCCTCACCACTCAGGATAGCAGCCTGGACAGCAGCACCATAAGCAACAGCTTCATCGGGGTTAATGCTCTTGCAGAGTTCCTTCCCATTGAAAAAGTCCTGCAGCAGCTGCTGAACTCTGGGGATTCTAGTCGAGCCACCTACAAGGACAACATCATGAACAGTGCTCTTATCCATTTTGGCATCCCTAAGACACTTCTCCACAGGCTCCATGCACTTCCTGAAGAGGTCCATGTTAAGCTCCTCAAACCTGGCTCTAGTGATGGTAGAGTAAAAATCAATACCCTCAAAGAGGGAATCAATTTCAATTGTAGTCTGGGCAGTGGAAGAAAGTGTCCTCTTCGCCCTCTCACATGAAGTCCTGAGCCTTCTCAGAGCCCTGGGGTTTCCACTGATATCCTTCTTGTGCTTCCTCTTGAACTCCTGGACAAAGTGGCTCACCATGCGGTTGTCAAAATCCTCCCCACCAAGGTGAGTGTCACCAGCTGTGGCCTTCACCTCAAAAATACCCTCCTCAATAGTAAGGAGGGAGACATCAAAAGTGCCACCACCAAGATCAAAAATAAGCACATTCTTCTCACCAACACTAGTGGCCTTCTTGTCCAGACCATAGGCAATTGCAGCCGCTGTTGGCTCATTGATGATACGCATAACATTGAGACCAGCAATAACACCAGCATCCTTGGTTGCCTGCCTCTGGGAGTCATTGAAGTAAGCAGGAACAGTGACAACAGCATTCTTGACAGTTGATCCTAGGTAGGCTTCAGCGATCTCACGCATCTTAATGAGGACCATGGAGGAAATTTCTTCAGCTGAAAATTGTTTTTCCTCACCCTTGTACTGGACTGCAATCATAGGTTTGTCCCCTGGGCCAGAGATAACCTTGAATGGCCAAAGCTTGATATCACTCTGAACAGAGGTATCAGTGAATCGTCTGCCAATAAGACGCTTAGCATCTGCAGAATTTGGAAAGTAGATTGATCATTAGAAACTACAATGAACCAATCAGACTTAAAATTTGGCATAAAAATATAATAGTAGTCACTGGCAATACTTGCGCCTATCATTTGAAAAATTAGAGCAAGAAACCTGTTCCAAACCTATGAACATTACTCATGTTATTGTTCTTAAAAATGTCAATAAGAAAGCTCAAGATAGATGAGGTAGCATCAATTTGGCAACAGTAGCAAATAGCGATACACTCCTCGCTTTGTGTTCCTGAAATAAAGATGTCAACAGCATAAAATGCAGAAAAGAAGTTTTTACAAAGGCCTTGTTTAGTGTAAGATAGGCCTATATGCTAAGTCAAGCCATCTGTCCAATCACTCCGAAGTAGGCCTGGTAGTGGGTTCAAACCAAATCCTTTAGTAATAAAACTAAAATCAAAACCAGCACAACTCACATCGTATCAACTAAAACCCAACCCCAACTCTTTTGTCCAATATGGGTTCAATCCACCTCCTAACCCATTTCAAAATCCAGCCATTCCACCCCCTAACCCACTTAATAGTCCAGCCATTCCCTTCCCAACCCAACCCATTTTCATGTGCTCCTTAATTCAACTAAAGAGAATTGGGGACTTGAGAGTGGAAAGGAGAGGAATAGCATGGATTGGACCCATTTCAACCCAAAATTTTCCACCACAATCCACCCTATTTTTCAGCTAACAATATCCAAGCTCAGCCTATTTTGTTTCTCAACACATTTCAACCATGCAAAGCCAGCCCATTCTAATATAGTAAACCCATCATAAACCCCATCCATTAGGCCATTACCAAGCCTACTCCCATGAGATTACCAAGTGATTTATTTGAAACCGGATATGAAGAGATCACACCAATTCATCAATAATTTCAAGAACTGAAAGGCTGAAGCATAGAGAAATGAACAACATATCGGCTTGACCATAATACAGTGCAAACAAAAGATCAAATAATCCATTAGTGTCGACAAAAACATTACCTGCATGTTAGGTATGACTGTGTCAAACAATTCTATTAGTTGTCCAGTTCTCACTTAACAATATTTTCCTTTTAACCCATAACACCTTGTATTCCTAGGCATCTTCAGTAACAATATCAGGTATAATTAAATAGTAGTATGGGTATGCCATGTGTATCACCACTTAACTAGGCCAAGCAGAATGTCACACACGGGCCGAAACATCTCACTTAAAAAGAGTTTGCATCCTACATTTCAAATCTAGAGAAACTATAAATTGGTATGCAATTAACAGTTTAGGGACTACCAGTGCAATTTACACAATTTTATGTCAGAAAAGATCTAGGAGTTTAAAGACATAATCTAATTATTAGATGCCCATGTGGATCAAAACACAAGTGGACATTTCTTACAGCACATGCCTGACGGCAAAATTAGTAGAATGCACATTTCAGTTTACAGCACAACAAGAAAAAAAAAAACTACAATAAGATCTAACCATAGTTTTGGCTGAGCAACATTCAACTTAAAGAAACAGAAATAACAGAAACTACAAACCCAGATGTTTTATCTAAACATAATAGAAGTAATTTCTTGCTGGTTGTTAGTAGATAGTATAGAAAATTAGGTATACAATCCACCTTTTCAACATTCAAAAGAAGTCTTAGCTAGTTTTTCCAAACTATACTTGACACTGACGAGAACTTGGATAACAAATGGTTAAGAAGGTGAAAGTTGTCACCATTGTGCACATAAAATTCTCCTCAGATGAACATAACTCAGTCAACAGGTGTTGGGTATCACCTATTGCATCAAAAGTATTGTAATAAGTAGGGAAATTTGGTCCACATGCAACAAATAATAAAATGATTGTAAATGATTACATACGAACAATTTCTCTACACACGTGAGCAACTAGAACAGAGTATGCAAACGGACTACAATTTCACTATCAACACCTGCTACATGCCCCACACTTCAACAATATTGACTAAAATATTATTACATGACGTCCTTCTAAAGATATAATATTAACCAGACATATTTGAAACATAATGCTGCTTGTTAACCAAGTGTGTAATGTGTTTTGGTCAAATATTGCGATTACTTGATTTTCAAATATTATATGTATATAAATACCAAAGCCAGCTGTCGTCTTAAAAAGATCATCACAGAGAACATCTAGCCCATTTCAGTAAGTTACCCCGCACAAAATGCAAATATTCAAACAAAATAAATATAGCAGATCTAGCACAATACCAACATCTATTGATGTATGACATATACACTAGATCCGAGCATTAACCTGACCATAAATAGGAGGACATCCGATGAAATGATGGATCTTATATATACCCCTACAGGCTAAAACATGCAAACTAGAACCATACATCGTGCAGAACCCTTATTACTCGACTTAGACTATATGGAAACTAACACAGATATATATTCTAGATCTAAGTTAGAACATGCATCAAATCACGCATCCCATTTATTCAGATCTATCACGCCACAACATCACCTTACGTGCACACGATCCACATAATCCCCACGTCAAAATCTATACGCAGCAGTACCGATCGTGTCAAAAGCAGGGCAGGGTAAAGTAGAGGGTGCTCACCGAAGACAGTGTTGATGGGGTTCATGGCGACCTGGTTCTTGGCGGCGTCGCCGATGAGGCGCTCCGAGTCAGTGAAGGCGACATACGACGGCGTGGTGCGGTTGCCCTGGTCGTTGGCGATGATCTCCACGCGGTCGTGCTGCCACACGCCCACGCATGAGTACGTCGTCCCCAGGTCAATGCCGATCGCCGGGCCCTCTCCCTTCGCCGGCGCCATTGCTCTCGACCTCAGGAGATCTACCTCTCTCTCTCTCTCCCCCCCCCTCGCGGCGGCGGCTAGGGTTAGGGTTCTCGCAGCTGTGTTACGGAGGCTGCGGAAAGCTGAGTCGAGAAGACGGAGTGGGCGAGGCGAGCCTTATTTATAGGAGATGTTTCGCTTGGTCTCCCAACTCTCCCCGAAATAGCGGGGTAAGTGACCCCATGCGGGCCCAGTATATAGTTCAGACTATCTGCAGGTGGGTCCTAGTGCAGTGACCGCACGTAAATACGGCAGAGTTTGTGCTGCTGCAAGTGGGCCTCCTTAAGGGAAGCGTATGCGGGTCCCAGTTTCGGTGGTAGTCTGTTTGCGTGGGTTTGGTAGGCGGTAGATTTTGTTTGCCCTTGTGAGTGGTAATCGTGGGGTGGGTGGGGCCCATGTGGCAGTGTTAGGAAAGAGTCTTTCTAGGGAGGCGAGGACTTTTTCTATGGGGCACCTGCGCTCTAGTCTTCTAGAACATTCTCGTCTTAATGTGTATTCTCTGTTATTTTTGGTTTCAAGTTCGCGATATTTTCATGGAAAATGCATAAACATAATAAATTAGTGTGTTAAGTCAAGACCGTTTGGTCTGATTATGCATCAGTATATTCTAATAATTGCATAAAGTGTTATAGTCATAATTTTGTTCGAGTGCAAAGCATCCATCATTATATAAGATATGTGTTCAAATCTAATATACAGTAGATAATTAATTATTGCTAAGATTTAATAGAATAAAAAGAAATATTAAGGTATTATTTTCAATGCTTAATCAAGTGGGGATTTTATGAAAAGTATTTTAAAATATATGGTTTTTTTGCACCATATAAATCGATAATCTTGTATATACAAAAATGTACAATTTGACACAATGAGATATGGATCTATCGTCTGCACTGATACATTTGAGCAAAAATCTCTTACAACTACTCTAGGTCAATTAAAAAAAAAGCTCCACCAAGCCAGCATTTAGCATATCTTTTTTAAAGAAAAGAAAAGGTCATCAATCAACATCAACGTAAGGCTTTTTTTCTCCACTCAAGAAATAAGTTATTTTGATCTGGATTTGATCGTGCTATCGATGTGTGTCCTTCCCTATATAAAGTAATTAATAAATCACATAGTTTCTTAGACAGATACCAGTCACTCTAACATGCCCTAATTTGTATTAGCATCTAAGAAATGATCAAATTTACGATGAATTTATTTTTTAAAATAGGCACAAATATGTTTTCAAGAGTAGTTTTCATTACAGGGTACTTTGTGTTGCATTGTTCTACACCACACATCTCATTTTTATTTTTTTTTTTGCCAATGATGTCTGCATATTTGTACTTCTTTGCACCATAGATCCTTCCGCCATATTATTTGGATGAATTAATAACTATAACAATGGTCACTACTTGTGTAAATAAACTAACACGATGCGGTATGACATTACCAAATCCTATATATATTTAGCCAAAAGCCCTGTTTTATTATTTGAATTCACTGTTAATTTGGGTAACTTGAAATTATTTTAAAGAGAAACAAATGCATGACATGAACTATTTATGCAAACTTAACATATTGTATTGTTCTAATTTACTACAAAGGCAACCTGATAACACTAAATATTACTCTTACCAATAGAACTTAATAACAAGAACTAGATTGCAACTCTATTACAAACAGGAGGACTCAAAGAAAGTAATTATAAACATGAGGACTTATGTAGAAAGTTCTCGTTTCCAGAACCAGGCCAAATCGCCAACCCAACAACCACCACGGGGACCCACCAGGTTTGCACTGCGACGCGCTCCCCCCTGTTGTTTGATCGATTCGATGGCAGATTGAAGCGGCCCAGCTCGCTCGATCTCCCTCTCTCCGTTCTTCCACTCCTCTCCCACCTCCACCGAAGAAGCGAGGCGGCCCTTCACGTCACCCGCCGAGCTGGATCTCTCCAAAACCACCGCTCGCGAGCGAGCTCCTCCGACGCCTGGCTCCCCTCCGTACCCACCAATTGGAGGTAGATCCGGACTTGGTAAGTATTGATTGGTCTCACATTTCCCTAATCCGCGAGCAATCTTTCTTTCTCATTTAATCATGTTCGTGTATGCGTCCATGAGTGGATCAAATTAATTGCAAATTTGTTTATTGTAACGAATGTAACCTATATTGTAAACTATTGCAGTTTATGCATAAATTCTGTATCTGTTTTAGTTAGCTCGTACTCCAGAGATAACTGATCAGCCAGTCTAAATGGTCTACTTGTTCCGGATGGATTTTACAGATTTGTTATAGATAATTTTTCTGCTTAGTTTGAGGCATGATGGAATGGCTTATGATTAGAGCTTATATTCTTGCAACTCTTTTCATTTATGTTGTACTAGCAGCAAAACTTGTGAGGGAAGTGTTAATTTGTTGTTAGTTGGGGTCTTAGATCACACCTATCAAGTGGCAAAGCGGGAATTTGAGGAATGACATCTGACAGCTGCTAATTTGTTTTGTCATCACAACTTGGAACATTTGGAAAGGACTGCCCCGTCTACCAGTTTAATTTTGGTCACTCATTGTGTTTGTTTACTTTACTAATACCTTATGCAGATGGAAAATTCTTGTAACATAATCCTATGCAGATTTCTTTGTTATACTCACTTTCTGAGGTTGCTGCCTAGAGACACTTGGATTGTAATTTCTGATTGAGATGGTGGTAAATGTGATTTGCAGGGCCCTTGATCTGATTCTGCTTATGCTCTTGAGCAATGGCTAGTTCAAGCAGACATTTCCAATCTTCAAGCAACACAGACAATGAAAAGAGGTACCAGGGTACATTAGTTGCTTCTCCAGCAAAAGCCATTTCACCCAAGTGTGCGAAGCAAATTATGCCTGCAAAACATCTGATCTTGAGGGGGGAGTCAACAGGTCACATAGCATCCTTTTTAGTAAAGGTTGTTGCTCTCGAGGCAGTAAGAAGATTTTCTAAAGCAAGATTTCCGTTCATATGGAATTCTGTTCAAGCATTGCAAGTTCTTGGATATCCTCCATTTAGCTGGATTCAACGATGGGCACCACTCAAATTTGTTGTGCAAGGCGTCCAGGTCGTTTTATATCTCAGCTCTTGAAGGCCTTGGATCTTTAGGAATTTCTGAGCTTCACATTTTCTTTTGTTTCAGAATTAATCTTTTATATAATGCTGGATATCTGGATAGAGAGTACTTTTTTTTTTTTTTTGCTCAAATTAGTTTTCATCTAGAAGACCTTCTATCAGTTAAGTTGATTAAAGTAGTATCATACTGCACTGATGACTTTATAATCACAAGCTGCCCAGATGTGGGTTATACTACTTATTTTGGTTGAAACATGGTGAAGTTGACCATGAATAATTTTTTGAACACATCAACATAGACTCAGCAGTGGTCATCTGTTAGTACTTACTAGGCTGTTATTTTTTCTTAACATTGTGACCTATGCTTGATAATTGATGTCATTTTTATGGACAATATAGCATGAAATAGAGCACTGTGTTTTAGGCTTCCAATTTACTTGGGCACTGTTTGAAACAACCTATAGAAAAATTAGAAGATTACTATATATCATTCCAGATCAATTCATGCGATGACTGTCCATGCATGGCTCCATAACCTATTTAAATCCACACTCTGAACATTATTTTGGTATCTGCTTCAGTAATTAGTTGAGTTGGCTTGTAAAACACTATGCAGTTGCTTAAATGGCTAACTTTCTGAAGCAAGTATCCGTTTATCTTGCTTGTAAGTGCTGATGATTTTTCTCCAATGCAGAAATTATCCATGCCACTGCTGTTTCTGTCTGTTACAACAGCATTCAGTGAGCGCTCTTCTGAACGTGGTGATGAACAAATCAGTAATACAGAAGATCCTGAGCTACCTCCTGAATCGCACGAGATGGCATCAACTTCTGATACAAGGTTGGTCAGGAAAAACCCAAGATGTATTGCTTAGTTGAGGAACACTTTGGTCGAGCCTTTTTTAATCATACTAATATAGTTCTGATCACATCCTACTGTAATACAATGAAATAGGTATGGAAAGAAGGCCGCCTTTTCATTTTGCTTGCAAAATATTGATTGTTTCTGATTGTTTTTAGGATTGTTGATGAAGGCACAAAGGCTAGTGAGTCAGAGAATTGGCTTGTGCTACTTTTCAGGGAACTTGAGAAACAGGGGATCAGTTTGCCTGAGAGGTGCTTTTCTACTACCTTCTTTGCTGTTTTGACATATTGATGGTATTATTCCTTGGGCTGGTACAGTAGTTCACTCTCCTACTGGCTACTGCACTTCCCAGTATCGGAACACAGTTAATCCTTAAGGTGGCAATTTACAAGCCAAGATGCATGTGTACCAAAAGAAATTGCAGAGAAGCATAACCTTTTGTTCTTGCCTATGTTATCTAAGCCTAGAGACTTCTTCGTAAATCCTTGTACGAAAATTTTAAGTTAGGTAGCCAACCATTAGAGAGTATAAGCAGGTTTTAAGGATCTTGGGAAGCTAGACAGAAAGAAACCAATAGTTAATTCTGTTCAGATGATGTGCAAACCTCTCTTTATGTTGCCATTCTGTAGTCTTGGAATCTGTATAGACTAGTTTATATGCTGTGTCCTGACAAACATATAAAAGGTCTAGGGCAACAAAATGTCAATATTTAGCTTGAGTGATTACTAATCCTACTGCCAGGCACTAACAATTGACCTAATCATCTTTGCAAGGTTCATTCAAGTAGCCAGTCTTGAATTGGCCCCCGAATGCTTAGGTACAACTGTGCAAGTAATAATACTGTGGTCATTTTAAAAGTAGGCTACTCATTGTTGTAAATACCACATTGACATAAACCACTTATTGGAAATTAAACACTTCTGAGTCTGACCTGATATGACAATCAAAGTGATAAGAACTGTTGTTGCTTGGCATTTGTAAGTGGTTTTTATTTCCTGGACTAGTTCCACTTTGCAACTACACTAAAGTTGGAAAAAGAAACACAGATTAGTCATTTGATATGTATCTGGGCAACAAAAACTGAATTAGTTGTTTTAGTGCTCTATTAGTTCAATTGTAATGAGGGACATTGATGAAGTCATATTACTTGTCCCGCAAGAATATGATGTCATATTACTTAGCAATACTTGGATTTTAAGAAAATAATGTCATATTTCTTGGTCTCCAAGAATACTTGGTCCTTAAATTTTCATGGGTAGTATAAATTGTGAGTAGGATCATCTTGCATACAACAAGATTTTACAGCCATTCTACCACATAAGGAGCACGTGCTTTTTCTAGATCTAGGATTAGATCTTGTGTATCAAGCTTTGGAGTAAGCTATCGTTGTCTATGGATTTAGACCGCCCATAGAGCGATATTTATCATAGCATGTTGAAGTTGTTCCTTCAACATTTTGTGATATCTGTAATATTCATCACGTTGGAGTAGTTCCTCCAACAGCTTGTGCTGCGCCAGGTTGGTATCAGAGCCTTGTTGATCATCTTAGTGTTGATTTTGTGCGGATTTTGTCACTGTTTTCTTTGCTGCCTCATGGAGGATCTTGCAAGGAGAGTTGAAGTTTTGGAGCAGCAGAAAGAAGGGCTCTGTGAATAAATAACAAGGAGTTTTGATTAGCTCTTTTTTATGCTTAGAACTTGCCGTCCTCTTGCTAGAAGCGAAGGGGATCAATGTCAGAGAGTAGCAAATTTGGAAGACGAGGAAGAAAATGCTCGACCACCATGATGTGGAGCTGAAAATATCCCTCGAAGAGCAGCTCTTTCTAAGCAGCTTTTTGAAGATGAAGCAGAAGATTTGTGTGTAGATCATGATCCATATGCACGTCTGAGAGGTAGAAATTGTGCACATGCTGAAGATACATACAAGGTTAAAGCTGAAATTTCCTCTTTCAATGGTACCACTGACATTGAAGGTTTCTTAGATTGGTTATATGAGGTGGAAACTTTCTTTGAAATCATGAGAATTGAACCTGAGCATAGAGTATCACTAGTAGCCTACAAGTTGAAGGGTGGTGCAGCAGCTTGGTGGCATCACTATCAATAGAATGGAAGGGTGAGCCACAAGCTCAACAATGTAGGCACATGAAAGCGCTTCTTAAGGCAAGATTTCTTCCAGTTGATTATGAACAGATTTTATTTTAGTAATTCCGGAACTGTTCTCAAGGAAATAGATCTATTTCAGAGTATACAAAAGAGTTTCTAAGGCTGCAAGTCAGATGCAATGTTTCAGAAACTGAGGATCAACAAGTAGTGAGATGCTTTGAATGGTCTCTGTGGAACTATTCAGAGTCGCCTTGCAATGCAGCAGATTTGGTCCATTGATTAAGCACAAACACTTGCTTTGAAGGCCGAGAGGTCTGTGAAGACCAAGAAAGCAGCCAAGTCGTTTTCTTATCCTCGTGTGGGACATTCTGCAAAGGGTCAATCTAGCAAGGTGAAAGAAAGATCCCTTCAGCCTAAGTACAAGAAATCATATCTGAAGCAATGTGTGACCAAGAGTAATGAGAAACATGTCTCGAAAACCATCAAGTGTTTCAAGTGTGGTGAGGAAGGCCATGTGCCCTGCAACTGTCCAAGAAGGAAATTTGTCAACACCACTTGCCGAGAAGATGGTAATCAAGAAGAGACTGAAGAATCTGAGAGTGAAGGAGTGTACGTGGATGACTATTGTGAAGAAGAGGGTGAAGAAGTATCTGTTGAAGCGTCTTTTGTGCTCCGCATTACAACCTGATGATACACTAAGGAAGAAGATTTTTTTAAAGTAAATACATTGTCAATGGTAAGGTGGGCCAATTGGTGATTGATGACTGTAGCTGCGAGAACTTGGTTTCACAAAACTTGGTGGACCATCTGTACCTACATATCCAGGATCATCCAAATCCTTACAACATTGGTTGGCTTAAGAAGGGAGTGAGTATAAGGATTTTTAAACAGCCACTTACCTCTTTCTTTGGGAAAGTATTACCACGCGAAGGTGCTTTGTGATGTTGTTGATATGGATGCAAGCTATATTCTTCTTGGAAGGTCTTGGCAATATGATGTTGATGCTATGCACAAAGGAAGGGAGAATTCTTACTCTTTTATTTGGAACAAATGAAAGATTGTCATCCTTCCAAACAAGGATTCTAGTGCTGATTCTAAAGTGGAATAGAAGAGCATGTTGACTGTTGCAACTTGTTCAAGTGATTTTGTTGATGACTTGCAGGAGGCAATGATGTGTATTGTGCTTGCAATTAAAGGAGAAGAGCAACCTACTAGCGAAGTTTCTCTGGAAATGCAAGGTTTACTGTTTGTGTATCAAGACATACTTGGGGAGCCTAAACACTTGCCACCCATGAGGGACATTCAACACGGTATTGATTTAGTGACAAGTGCAAGTCTCCCTAACTTGCAACATTATAGAATAAGCCCAAAGGAGCATGCAATATTCAAGAAGGTAGAAGAACTATTGAGAAAGGGCCACATTCAAGAGAGTATAAGTCCATGTGTTGTACCAACTTCGCTTACACCAAAGGATGGATCATGGCGTATGTGATCACAACAAGGTATAGATTTCTAATACCTCGCTTGGATGATGTGCTTGACCAGCTAAGTGGAGCCAAGGTGTTCACGAAATTTAATCTAAGAAGTGGATATTATCAAATTCACATACGACCAGGAGATGAATGGAAGATGGCGTCCAAAACAGAGGGGCTGTATGAATGACTGGTTATGCCATCTAGTCTCTCAAATGCTCCAAGCACGTTCATGCATTTGATGAATCAAGTTCTTCAACACTTCTGATCTCAATTTATTGTAGTTTATTTTGATGATATCTTGGTCTGCAGCAAGGATAATGATGAACACTTTCTGGAAGTTCTAAAGCAAAATGAGCTATACATCAATTTGAAGAAGTGTCCATTTCTTCGAATAAGGCTTGTTTTCTTGGGATTTATCATCACAAGTGAGGGTATTCAAGTTGATGAGTTCAAGGTTGCGGCTATTAGAGGATGGCCAACTCCGAAGAGGTTATGAAGTAAGGAGCTTTCACGGTCTTGCAACTTTTGATAGGCAATTTGTGAGGAACTTCAGCACAATCATGGCGCCCATTATTGAATGTTTGAAGATAGGCAAGTTTAAGTGGGACGAAGATGCTAAAGCAAGTTTCATGGAGATCAAAGAGAACCTTACACACTCCTATTTTGGCCTTACCCAACTTTGGCAAGACTTTTAAATTGGAGTGTGATGCAAGTGGAGTGGGCATTGGTGCTGTTTTTTCATAAGAAAGAAAGCCAATTGCTTTCCTTTGTGAAAAATTGAGTGAAGTAAGGCAAAATTGGAGCACTTATCAGCAAGAGTTGTATGTAATTTTTAGAGCTTTAAAGACTTGGGAGGTTTGTTTGTTGCCTAAGGTGTTCATTGTCTACATTGACCATTAGGCCTTGAAGCATTTCAAAAATTAAAAAAAAACGTGGGTCAAATGTTGGCAAGATGGACAACATGCCTCGAACATTTTAACTATCTAATTGTTCACAAGTGTGGTGCAACCAAATGAGTAGCTAATGCTTTGAGGTGACGAGCAAGTTTTCTAATCTCATTTCAAGTTGAGATGCCAAGTATGGATCAGAAGGAGTTGTATGGGAATGATGAAGATATTGGCCAAGTTTGGATGATGCATCGGAGGAAGCAACCCTTGGGAGGAGACTATGTGGTGCAAGATGGTTATTGCTTCAAAGGTTGACGCATATGCATTCCTAGGAGTTCTTTGTGTGAAGCTGATTAGGGAACTTCATGCAAGTGATTTCAGTGGTTATGTGGGGCGTGATAAAACTATGGCCAACCTAGAGGCTCATTACTTTTGGCCAAAATTGAAAAGGGATGATAGAAGTTTGTGCAAAGGTGCTCGACATATCAAACCTGCAAGGGCTAGGTTCATAATACTGGATAATACATGCTGTTAGCTATTCCAAGTGCACCAAGAAAGGACATTTCAATGGATTTTGTTCTTGGTTTGCTGAGAATAAGGCATGGGAGTGATGTTATATATGTGATAGTTTTTCTAAGATGGCTCATTTTGTCGAAAGACAACTGACGCTCACCGCGTTGCCAATCTTTTCTTTAGAGTAGTTAAATTGCATGGTGTTCCAAGATCAATTGTGTTGGATTGAGACAACAAATTCCTTGCAACATTTTGGCTTACACTTTGGAAACAATTCAACACTGAGTTGAATTTTTCAAGCACTGCCCATCCACAAACTAATGGTCAACCAAAGGTAGTGAACAAATTCTTAGGTAATTTGACTTGTTGCATCTGTGGAGACAAGAATGGATAATGAGATTTAGCTTTGTCTCTTGCTGAATTTGCATACAACTCTGAGCATAGGTCGACAGGAAGGAGTCCTTTCTTTTATTGTCTACACCAAAATCGCAAGGCGTGTGGTTGATTTTGTGTAACTACCATCATAGGAAAACTCAAAGTCAGCATTGTCCTTTGCTTAGAGCTGTTCTGATTTGTTCAAGGAAGTTTGTGATGTTCTAGAGGCACAAAATTAGAAATGTAAGTAATTGGCAGACAAGAAAAGGAGACTTATGTTGTTCCAAGTTGGTGATCAGGTGATGATATACCTCAGAAAGAAACTACAACATGCTAGCATTCATGGAAAACTAGGGCAGCGGAAGTATGGCCCATTCTCTATTCTAAAGAAGATAAATGATAATGTCTACATGATAGATCTTCCAAGTGAGATGGATATTTCCACAAGTTTAACATAGCAAAACTTTCATCATCCAGAACAAGCACTTTATGAAGATAACTCGAGGTCAAGTTCCAAACAAGTGGAGGTGGATGATGAGGGACTTGGATGAAGTTACATTACTTGGCCCACAAGAATATGATGTCATGTTACTTAGCATTCAATAATACTTGGTCCTTAAGAAAGTGGCGTCATATTTTTTGGTCTCCAGGAATACTTTGCCCTTAAGAAAGTGATGTCATATTTTTTGGTTTCTAAGAATACTTGGTCCCTAAGTTGTCATGGGTAGTATTAATGGGGTTAAGGATCATCTTACATGCAATAAGATTTTACAACCATTCTACCACATGAGGAGGAAACATGTGCTTGTATTGAGCTTTGGATCAAGCTCTTGTTGTTCGTGGATTCAGACCATCCATAGAGCAATATCTATCACAGCGCATAGATGCTGTTCCTTCAACATTTTGTGATGTCCATAATATTCAGCACGTTGGAGTAGTTCCTCCAACAATTTGTATTGCCTCAAATTGTACAACTCTATCTTGGTGCAACTAATGTAGTTTACACCTGTTTTAGGGAACATGTTTTTTTCCGGTTCACTTTTTGTACTCTCTTTTTTTGGCTATACTTCTTTTTTTTAAAAAAAAAGAGAAAAGAACTCTGTGCTTTGTCCTTTATGAGGAGTAGGGACCATAGGGCAGGACGGTGTGTTTATTAAGTTGAACCAGTGCAATCTTGAACAACACAATTTTACCACTTCCAGCATTACCACCTGCAAAAAAAAGAATTTACAGCAATCCTCCCCTCAGCACGTTAAAAAATTTTCTGTTGGAAATTCGATGGGGAAAAGATGCCAAGCCATATTCTAGTTTCTGAGAATTAAATACAAATATGAAGTCATTTAGCAGGGGATGTTTTTTGTACTGCAATGGATAGACTTATCAGAGGGAACTGTTTCAAATTTCTTCGTCATATAGTTGTGTGTTTAATTGATGAATTTTTCAGGTTTAATGAGGATGAACTGCGCAGATTTTACATTGCTGCAAATGGTGATTTTTCATGCTTGTTTTCTTCACTTAAGAAGACAATACGTTGGAGAGAAACTTTCCACATACTTTCATTGCAAGAACTTGAGAAGTGGTCCCATTTGGTCTTTTGGCATGGTTATGATACTATGCTTCGGCCTTGTTTAGTGATCCGTCTTGGACTTGCATGCTCTAGTATAGCCTCTCGTGACAGACCTCGTTTTGGGCAAGCAGTAGGTAATTTTGCAATTTTTTTCTCTCCATTCTTTTATACCTAGATGGCTTTCATATAATTGCAT
The DNA here is from genome assembly GCA_019359835.1 of Pharus latifolius. Classification (NCBI taxonomy): domain Eukaryota; kingdom Viridiplantae; phylum Streptophyta; class Magnoliopsida; order Poales; family Poaceae; genus Pharus; species Pharus latifolius. Next base: position 92,413,799 of record CM033321.1, on the reverse strand, counting down.
TAATTATCAAGTGGAATTGGGAAGTAAATGCACTAATGTTCGGTATGGGCAATGGAACAAGCGTATGTAAGATATTGTAAGATACTTATCAGCTGTTAAGGCATCAACCCTTTTGTTTTGTGTGTGTACAGTGTGCCCTTAATGCTGATCTTCCATATCACAAAACCTAGCTGTGCTCTGCTTCTTCAATAGACTTTTCTTCTAGCATGATATCCTCTGTGGACAAAAGCCATATTCTAGTTTCTGAGAATTAAATACAAATGTGAAGTCATTTAGCAGGGGATGTTTTCTGACAACTCCATCACTTAATTTTGATGGGTAGCATATGATCTTTTTTCAGCAATATTTTTCTTGAGAGAGATTGTAAGATTTCTTGTTTTATTTTGCCCATGAGGATATTCTTTTGTCTAATTGCCTTGCAAAAAAATAGTGAACCACTGTGTCACTAACACCTTTTATTTAGTTTCTCAAATTGACCATGGTATTATACATTTGACCAACAAAGAAGATCCAAGGATTATTGTTTTGCTGGATTGTCATGGGATTTCTCCATTCAAATTTCCAATGCAAATGATGAGGTCATTTATCAGTATAGTTCAAGAAAACTATCCAAATCGTCTTGGGTTATTATTTGTTATCCGCCTTCCTCCAGTTGTCAGAGTTATTGCACAGACGCTTATGCAGGTATTATTAGCATCTTCTGGTTCTACTTGTCATCTGATAGCTTCTCTGTTTGTGTTATTTTCAGCTATACTCTACAATTTCTCTGGTTATATTATGCCTATTTTTTTAAGGTAATGAATATTGTGTGGTTATATTTATGCATATATTATAATGAATATTTTTGTAGAAATGAGAGATATATTTTGATATTTAATTAGTATCGGTGGAGCTGTGCTCCTGTGCCATCAAGTCTCTGGATCATTCTCAGTTTCTCAATGACATCAAATGTCCAGACATGCATCTCAGGTTTTGGAGAGATGTAGGCAAAAAATCTATCAGATTTTCAAACCCTGATTACATCCGAAACCTTTGCTCTTACATGCTACTGTTGGTGAACACCAGAAACTTACATAAACGTCGTATAGAATACACATTTGAAAATTGTGTCTTGTGTCCTGGTGAATGTTGGATATCTTTTGTGAGATGAGACCAAATATTTGGAAAAAAGGCACATCATGAGCTTTTCATGACTTTTGTTTGGTAAGTAGGGGAGTTTCGAGTTGAGCACAACTGCTTAAAATTTGACAAGTCACATCACCTGGCCCAATTTTGGTTTTATTGTAAAATCTGTCTGCTACACTCATGTGGTTTGTTTTCCAACTTTTGTGGCCACTTTTGGCTTAAATTTTCATCAAAACTAGGGCATTCATTTTGCAATGCAAACCAAATGACATACCAATGTTGACAACAAGACAGAATGACCAAATAATATTAATAACAATCTGTTGTCAGATAATGAGCAATTATGCTTTATCTCTACCGGATCGACAGCATCTTACTAGTACTGTTTCTTTTTTTCCCTTTCTAAATTTTCTGCAGGTCCTGAAACCATCCACAAAGGAGAAGTTATGTTTTGAGGGAGAAGCATACAAGAAGACTTTGGCGGAGTTTTTGCAGGTTCTGCCTGCTTTTCTTGGTGGTAAATGCAGCTGCTCGCGATGTGAGAGGTCTCATGATAGTTCATTAATACGGGTAGGGGAGGGGAGCAAGAGCCAACCTTGCCAAACTAACACCGACAACGGATCACCAGTGACAAGTTCGGAGTTTGATGAGACTGAACTTCGGTCACCTAATACCTGCGAGAATGCTATAAGGGCAGCAATAGTTGGTTTGCTCATGCTGTGGATCTTCATCGCATTTCTTGCTGGGATGAACGACCCGCGATCTATTTCGCATCATGTCTCCTGAAACGATTCACAGTTTTACCGTGTTGGTCGGAGTTGTGGAATTTCTTCACCCTTAAAGGAGCTATTTTGAGGTTCACAGTAGTGTAGTATGTGCTTATTGGCCAGTGTTGGTTTTCCTGGTAGTCTTTCGGATGCTCTCTGCAATTCGGCATGTAGTGCTTTGGCCTTCCAAGATCGTAGTTCAGATGACAATTTCATGTGTTTTTGGCATTAAAATGGTTCACAGTGTAATCGAGTGTTGTTTCTTTGTATTTGTTCTAGAGGTTCGGTATGTAGCAGGTGTATTTGTCGTCATCCGTGAGTCTGCATAAATCGGTGCCTTTGGCTGCCAAGATCGATATTTCTGTCTTATGAGTTCGGCAATAAAATCAAAATGGTTTACATTGCAATCAAGCGTTGTTTATGAAATCTCTGGTCTTTTAAAAATAGGAAATTCTAGCAAAGGACAAAGCAATTTTAACAAATGCATACTTAAGTACCAAAAGAAAACTTAACGATCACAGCAGCCACGATAAAGCGACACTTGAAAAAAACTTACGATAAAGCAAAACATCTAGATAAAAACAAAAAAAATGAAACAATAACTGTGGTCCCATTGCCCAAAGATCTGAAAAGAAATGAAAAAAAGAGAGCATTTTTAGTATATAAATAAAAGTGAAGAGAGAAGTAAGAAACCAGAGTTGCTGAGATGAGAGAAGGGGAGCTTCCTCCGGCCCACGAGTTTAGAACATAGGGCGCAGCCTGCTTGGTTCCTCTTGCCTTCGCTCGCTCTCTCTCTCTGCGCCTCCACCCACCGGTCGCGAGCTCGATCTCTTCCAAAACCACCGGACGCGAGCTCCTCCAACGCCTAGCCTACTAGACCTGATTTGTTCTAATGATTCTTGGTAAGCCTCGATCGATTTCACTTCTCCGCATTTCGTGAGCAGTCAAATCAAATATTTCTCAGATATGCTTGGATCAGGGTTTTTTGGTTGGAATCGAGCAAAGATTGGGGAAAAACGGAACTTTTTTTTTTTGTTGGGGGAAGCTATGAGTTCAGTGTTCTTGATGCCGGTTGCTTGCTGAGCTAGGGTGCTTGTCGGAATGGGAGATAGGGGAAGTAGATTACTTGTGTTCTTTCACTAATGTGTGGATGTGGAGTTCTTAATGCTATTTGTTTCTGTGCTAGGACTTTGCTGGAGCCAAGAATAAAAATTGGGTTTTTATTACCATTTATTTGGTCCTTTGTGCTACAGGAATTTGGAGTGTGACTATTTGAAGCTCCACTTAGAGCTCTTTCGTTGGGATTAGGGATTTTCTGGACCTCTGTGATGAGTCCATCAAGGAGCAGTAGCAGTAGCGAGAGCGAGAAAAAGAGTAAGAGCAGGAGCAGGAGTAGGAGCAAGAGCAGAAGCAAGAGTCGGAGCCGCAGCCGGAGCAGAAGCCGAAGTCCTCGTCGAGGAGATAGGTTGCGAAGCGAGCGCGTGTCTCATCGCAGCCCTCCCCATCGTAGAGATTGGCGTGGACACAGGTGTGCACTTTTTGTTCTAAAAATCACTTGCAAATGTTAAGTAAATAGCAGCATTAGATGACTGATTCACTGGAATGATGATAGCACCGTTAAGTTAATACAGGAAGTTGCATTTCAGCTTTCCAGTGGTGTATTTATTGGCCTTGTACTACACTCTTAACTGGTTTTAGACATATTGAAATATGAAGCTAGCACTGCTCTGAGAAAGGATGACCAATCGACGTTTGAATTGCCATGGTGGAAGTTTTAGTATATCTCTTAGTGTTGGTGTGGCGAATAGTTGCCTTACAATTTATTTGTGACTTTACTGGGTCAATTAGTATTGAGAGATGTGTCACCATTCTCTGATCAGTGGTATTAATGATTTTGCAAGCTATTGTAAGATACCAGATTTGAACTATTAGGAACTCCTGAGCAAGAAATCATTGTCTGAAAACTTGGCATTGTTTCTAGTCTTGTTTTGATATCCGTTTGGCTGAAATAAGTTGAATTTTGCATCAGGAATTATGAAATGTATTAATTTACAACATTCCTAGACCATAACTGTGCCCTTAGCCCCTTACTGTACTGTATTATATCTGTGGCACATGAACGAAAGTATATTCTTTACTATTGTGCTGGGACTATGTACATAAGTTTCCACTCTGATTTTGAAGCTTGCTTAGCTCGCTTTCCAATACCAGAGCATGAAAAAACTTAGGCTGCATCTAGATATCTTTATTGTCATTGCAGTCATCATCTTATCTTCCAAGATCAAATGCGAGATTTTGTTTGAAGTCAAATATAGGTTCTCTTTAAAATGTGCATAAATCAGTGGGGATCGCTGATAGCTTTTAGGTTGTCTTCCTGATGGTATTGCTCTTAGGAATGTTTCCTTACGCATGAATAAAATACAGACCACATTGCTATTGAGTGTTGTACTGATGTGAGTCATGTGACCATAGCATGAGTTGTTATGATTTAAGCATCTAAAATGCTAGAACTGGTGTTTCTGTTGGGTTGAGTTGATATATCCAAAGTAGGATTATTTAAGTATATGCTGACTTAAACACAATGTATTTAACTGCTCTTTGAGATTGTAGATTTTTCATCTAGAACTACTATTGGTAAATGTGTGCATTCACTAATGTGGTGTGTTAGTACTCCACAACTCACTATCCTACTGCATCAACAGTTGGAGTCCTAATGTGTGTGCACATGCAATGGGGGGTTCCACCAGTATAGGAAGTGCTCATATCTTTTATCAGGATATGCTTTCATGCAAAAACGTTACTTTTGTTGTTTATAATGTTCTATACCAGTCTTGCATGGAAAAACTAAAGCTGTTTTTAACGTGGATGATTTTCCAGGGACCTCATATGCAAGAATTGCAGGAAACCTGGTCACTTTGCTAGGGAGTGCCCATCCGCCGCTGTGTGCAATAACTGTAATCTTCCAGGGTAAAATGAACCCGCATTACTCTATTAATATGGTTTCATGCATCTCTTTTCCTTTTTGTAGGAATGAGAGTGTTGTTGTCATTTATTGCCTCATACTTAATATTACCTTGCACTTTTGATAATGCTAATCCTGCTAGGTGTCATTTTTCATTCTTCAGACTGGAAGTTTGATCTCACTTATTTGTTAAGTTTTGTTCAAAAATTGGATCTAACTTTTTTCATGTTGACAGCCACATTGCAGCGGAATGCACTTCTAAAACTGTTTGCTGGAACTGCAAGGAGTCTGGACATATTGCTAGTGAATGCAAGAATGAGCCCTTATGCCACTCCTGCAGCAAGACAGGTCATTTGGCACGTGATTGCCCTGGTTCAGGATCCAGTGCTAGGGTGTGCAACAACTGTTTTAAGCCAGGCCATATTGCCGTTGACTGTACGAATGATCGGGCCTGCAACAACTGCCGTCAGCCTGGGCACATTGCCCGGGAGTGCACAAATGAACCTGTTTGCAACCTGTGCAATGTCTCTGGGCACGTTGCTCGCAGCTGTCCAAAGACAACTCTGGCATCGGAGATACAGGGTGGTCCTTTCCGCGACATCTTCTGCCGCATGTGTGGCCAGCCAGGGCACATCAGTCGCAACTGCATGGCAACCATCATTTGCAACAACTGCGGTGGGAGGGGCCACATGTCATATGAGTGCCCCTCAGGCAGGGTATTTGATCGTGGGCTCCGCAGGTTCTGATGGCTGAATTTCACCTTTGCTTCGTTCATTCCAGTTTAGATAGCTCTCTTGACATGCTGAAACAGTTTTTTTTGCCCCTGGGAGTTGAGGAATGATTCTGTAGGATGTATTGTGAGTGAAACTTTCAGTAATTTTAATCAGGATATAGACTTTGTGGGCACAAACTGCTGTACCAGCCCCAGTAAAAATTTGTTTATCAAACTGCTTTGCTAGATCAGGTAATGCTGTTATCACTGTATTGATGAGCTGAACTCGTAGCTTTCTTCTCCATGATCTGCTGGCTCATGGTACTCTCCTGAACCTGTCAAGCGGAACTATGAAATTCATATGCTAATACCAGTGGTTGGATCTGGGCAACAGATGATGTCATTGACGTCTGTGCATGAAAAGAACTTATACGAGGACCATCTTCATATGAGCCTCTACCTCACTTTTGGATTAGCATGATCTGCACCGGTAGTAATGAAGGATTGTTCTTTAAGTGCTACCAGTTAAACGTCTTACGAGGTAACAAGTCATCGCAACAGGTTTACCTGTTGACTGCTGCACATGTAAATCTTGCATGCAGACAGGTACGACCGTACAAGCAAAGCAGATCTGGAGCCTTGGATTAAACATCTGAGATGAAAAAGATCAGCACTTGAGAAGGGACATTGATGAATAAATGATATGAGATGAAATAGAACAATCTCATTCTCCAGTGCACCCTTCAATAATAACAAAACATGTCATATCATAGAAGCAATGACACTGACACAGTGACATGCTACTAAAGGCATCATTACAAACCGGCGATTAGTGTGTTGTTCTGCATAATCACCTCTTTCTTTATACATTTCTTACCGACCCCTCACAGCACGGGGTGACGTGGTGTGGTTGGTTATCACTTAAGTCACACAGAAGGTATCCGGTTCGAGTCCGGGCGATGCCATTTGTGTCTCTTCAGATTAAAAATCATAAGATTACAAGTTTTTCTCTTTTAGCTCCAGATTGTGAAGTCACAATCCTTTTGGAGTAATTTTCACAAATAATCCTTTCAATTTCGGCGATTTGGCTACACTGTGGCTGATATAAAGTCACATGGAAAAATTATAGGCAGATATGAAGCAATTTCCTCTTTATTGTGTTTATCTGTGTGAAGCCATCAATTAAGCAAGAAGTCACATTGGTGAGTTTATCCAACAAATGCAAATAAGCAAGAAATATACTGAATTATTCTAATGTTATCAAGCTTGGAAAGAAACCAAACAGCACATAGCAAATCATGGGGGGCACAGTTTATTATATAACTTGTGAACAATGCAGCTCTGGTTCCACACATTCCAGAGAACACATTACATGATACAACCAAATCTTCATGGTTTCTCAGAGAGCCATGAAGACTCAGTTTTACAGCGACATACTAACACGACAAACCCACAAATCATCAAGCGGTCTCACTCCATATCTATATGGACATACAAATCCATGATAGGTAAAAGTTCATATTGCAAGATCATGAAAAGGCATAATGCTTAACGTGCGCGATCTTTGATGACATCAAGACTGATTTCACTAGCATCAGTCGCCTGCAGTTCCACCTGAATGCCATCCAGCTCCCTCTTAAATCTGTCGTTAGAGCTTGCATACAGCATCTTACTCCTCACCTTTGCAGTGTCTGGTGACCTTCGCAATACACATGCAACACATCACATAAGCAAAGAACCTTAGCATAAGTAATCATGAGATACAAAGGGAGATGAAAGCAATACCACAAGATATAGAATATCCTGCTCTTGGGGACATCCTCTGCAGTAGTGAAGTCGAAATCATAGATTGCAAATCGGCAGTCATCTGCTGGTAGACTGCTTGCAAAATCTTCATAGCTTGTTGTGCGCTCCCCCACATTCTCCACAACAATCTCTTTCATCTCATTCGCGATCTTGTAAGTTATGAAACGATGCAGCCTCTTTGATTTCAGCTCAATGAACTTCAGCTTGCACTCATCGTTCACTGCAACACCTGATGCTGCGTTTGCCTGCATGCATATACAACTCAAGTAAAGTTATTTGCACTAGTACTCAGTTCTCACACTTATAATAATAACACAACTATGACGGGGGTGTTTGAGTGTGTGCAGGAGCACACCTAGACTAATTATTTTAACAGTACTGTAGACTAATGTGTAAGCGTATCACTAAAGGTATGTGTTTGCTTTTACTTCTTTGGTGGGCTGCCAATAGGTCAGTCACATCTGAAATCACACTGTAGCTCAACTTGTTCAAATACTAAATCTTTTTCATACTGAATAAGAATTACTCATTCCGTTATTAATTTGATGATGATTTTTCCGAGACAAAACTAGAATTTTCCAGGTGTGAACATTTATGGTCATTGCAACCTACAGATGTACAGTAGAATCAACAAGAACATGCAACAGCACACACTTATTCCTTTCTCCCCTCCATGCTGTGCGGTTCCACAAAGGCTCATTGCTAGGTTTATGGCAGGAATTCAGCACGTGATCCAACACAGATCACCTCAAATTCCAGAGTGAATAAATTTTACAGACCTTGGATCTTACAATTCAACCGTAAGAAATCCTAGGACTTATCCCATAATTGCAAAGAAATCATATAACCACAGATCCAAAACTCAAGTAACTCCTCTTCAGGCACTTGTCAAATTCCTCACACCTACTTTGCTTCTAAGTACTTCATCTAAACATCCAACACAAAAGCAAAACTGCGAAACTAAGCTATGGAAAAATACCAAAATCAATAGCTTCAGAGAACGATTAAGTTTGCTTCAAACATACACACAAGACAGATCACAAGACGCACCCCAAAAACTTCTAAAAATCTGGCTGTTCATGATAAAAGAACAAGCTTTTAGACCGATCAGGATTTCCTCCAAAGAAATCAAGAATCAACAGATGCGCAACCAGATTAGCCTCGATTCTATCTTGAATTCAGTTAGATTTCACGAATCAGACCCAAGATTCATCTACCGCAACAAGAACCCACCACACACCACCATACTTGATCAAATTAATCAGTGAAAGCAATAGCAACAAGCAAGGACCAAGAACTAAGCCCCGATCTGGGAAAAACTTGGTAACATCGAAGCAAAAACATGAGATGGAAGGAGAAGAGGAGGTCGTACCATTTTTTGTGCTTCAGAGGAATACAATTCCCAAACCAGAGGGGAGAGGAATATTTAGCCTTGCATAGATAGTATGATTGAGGTGGTTGCCCCTTACAACACTAACCATGTCGGCTGCAGTGTTCACCCACTGCGGATCTGCAGGCTGTGTTCGTTGGATCGTAAATTCGACGGCCAAGATAGAATGTTCTGTGAGATCATTAATTTACAGTTAAAATTTTACCATAAAAAAATCACAATCTTTTGCTATATCAAGATCCATGGTCCCCTGGCTTCTTTTAATTAAGTTGAAGATACCAATTAGAGGCTATGTCTAGCGTCTAGATCTACAGTTTTCTATTAAAATGTGCTCAATTGTTCAACATAATTTTAGAAGGGTTAAAATTCAGTATAAATCATATCATTCGCTTGAACTGTACTAAACAAGTTGTTATTGGAGCAGTTTGTTAGTTGAATAGTCCCCAATTATGTTGAGAAGTTAAACCCAACTTCCACCTGCAACACAATGTATATGAGGCTCATAAAAGGACTTTTATCACATTACATAGAATCTATGTGAACGCATCAAATATATTCGAGGTATGAAATATATTTCAGGAGTGTCCGATTGTCTGCAGCCTCACCTGTGCTATACAAGATTTTCTTTGAAGCCAAACTGGGTGGAAACTGAGGGACTTCGTATCTGCATAGTAGAGCAAAACTAACTAATGATATAATTAGATTAGTGATTAGTATGCATTGATAGTACTTTCCCACTCGTATACTTTTGTTTTTGATATAAACAACTAAAATCTCAGACATGTATTATCTTATATAATTAACCATAACATCATCCTATTATATTATATTATATTCCACATCTTATGTCAAACTCAATATCATATAATTAATTAAAGACACTGTTAGATTCATTAAAGGAATAATATGTTAGTTGTATACATAGTTTGGCTAAAGTTTTGGTGAAGTAAGAATTTGGAGCATAGTTACAGAAGTTATATTTGTTTGTAGCATGTGTACAGAAAAGCAACACGATTGGGGACATAAAAAGGACGGAAACCGGGGATTTCGGCGGCCAAAACGCCAAAACGAAATGACTTGATAAGAGATGAAAGAAGAGGTGCTACAGAAAATCCCCATAGAAAACTAGCACTGTGACGTCCACTGCTACCGACCTTATCCAATTTTTTTTCTTCTTTGCTGCCTTTGCCACATGTCATGTTCAAAGGAATTATTGTCGAAAGAGAAGAGATTTTTCTAAACAAACTTATTTTCTGGACATTTGTAGGAGAAGCAAGATCGAACGGCAATCCATGAATTATTCATAGCCACATTACATAATTACAAATTGAAACAGATGACAATCCAAGCACGAAATTCCAGGTCTAGCACTCTAACAACACCTGACACAGCGAGACGAACAAAAAAAAACATTCTGACGAAAAGGGTCTTTACATGAAGATTCATTTCTCCATCTTCAAATTATTATAAATCACAATCCTCACAATTCACATGATGAGGATGAGGACGATTGCCATATAAAAGTAGTTCTTTTCCGCCGAGAAAAAAACCAACGTACAGACTCGTACACAGACACCATCAGCACGTATATGTATAGGCTTATAAGGATGCGTGTTCTTTGAGGACATCAAGTGTGAGTTCACTGGGTTCGGTCGCCTGGATATCGATCTGGACGCCGTCGAGCTCCTTCTTGAAGCCCTCGTTGGAGCTCGCGTACAGCATCTTACTCTTCACGTCCGCCGTCTCCGGTGACCTTACAAAGCAACATTAGCAAACATCAAACATCCCTTTAGTAAAAGGCCAACCATCTGGTAAACACCCTAATATTTCCAAATTTAGAAAATCCATGTTGTAAGACTCTGCATAGGCGGAGTATGTGTTAAAAGAGTTTTTATGACTAGTTTTATAATCAATTTGGTAGTCCTGGAGTTTCACCCCCTCGGAATCTTTACATTTTTTTAAAAATAACTATTCTGGCCTTAAAACACTGGGTATAAAACATAACATATTCATACAAGACGCTAGTATTGTTATAGAGAAATCCTTTTCTTTTTTTTCGGCAGCTGTACGCGAATTGCCCAAAAAACTATTATTTTAAAATATTATATTATTTTGGTTAAATAATTTGAAATTAATATAAAAAAAAAAGATGCTAAAAAAAGCGCAATTCACTCCATTTCAACAAAGAGGACAGCCTTACAGCAGAGTTGAAAAGGCAACTTACCATGAGACGAAGACAATCTTGCTGTGAAGGCCTTCGCCGACGTCGGCGCCGGCCCTGAACTCGTAGTCGTAGACGGCGTACCTGCAGTCGTCGGCGGGGAGGATGGCCGTGAAGTCCTCGAAGCTGGCGTCGCGGCCGCCGACCTTGTCGACGACGACCTCCTGCATGCTGTCGTCGATCTTGAAGATGACGAACCGGTACGCGCGGCCCGTCCGCAGCTCGCCGAACTTCACCTTGCACTCGTCCTTCACTCCCACTCCTGAAGCCGCGTTCGCCTAAATTTAACACATCAATTAACAGCACAATTAATTAACTAATTGTACCCTCCAAGAAATGGACATCAACATATCATGAGAGATGATATACATACCATGCTTGATCGAAGCCTAAAGTCTAAAGAGTGATCTGACCAAAGAAATGGTGGTGAGTGATCCAAGTCTTTTGCGGTGCGTATGGTTGTGTACTTATAGCGACCTTCTGTGCTAGCTTTAACTAGGATCATGTCGCTATCAAAGAAGTAAATTACAGAATGGAAGTGGTATACGTGTAAGACGCAGGTGGTGTTGTCGTTTGGATTGTTCTAGATCTGTGCGATGTGGCAAGAAAACCGAATTCGAGTCATAATTAGACTAGAGAATTCGCAACTTTCGTTTTTGTGTTGACCAATTAAGAAATAACTCCAAGAACAAGCTTGTAGCATTTTTATTCTTATCACTATTTTCTTTCCCGCCACTGCTATTCTGTAAAATTACTCAACTATTTATTTACCTTTTTTGATATTGCTTCTCTTATCAGGCAGCTTATTGAACGCTGGATTTGCTCAAAAAAACACAAGCTTGTAGCATCGCAGTGATAAGGGATTTCCGTTGTGGAGCTGACGGCGCCAAGGAATCGGGGGATGCTCGACAGTGTAGTGTTAATGGGGCAGCAAAAGCTACAATACACACTGCCACAACACTGTTGCATAAAAAAAAATAAACTCCTTTCTATGTAAAGTGGGATTTTTGAATTTTGTTATATACCCTTTTCTTGGTTTCTTGTGTCCGTTGGATGTACGGGATGTTGGTTCATGTTTTCAGTTAAAATTGTCTTTTTTTTTTTTTACCTATTTTATTATTATTATACCAAGTTCTAATGTTGATATTAGATAATTGAAAATTATCATTGTTGTGGTTTAGAATTCTCAACAGTGAGATCTGACATATTATAATTAGACCATGATCGAAAATGAGTTTATTCCGAATCAAACATGGAAAAAACTAAACAAACTAAATTTATATAGGTTAGCGTCTATCTTAATCTGTTGGTATACCCCACGTGAGTCAATTGAGAGACTTTTTAAAAAAAGAAAACTCTAAGGCTAACTCTAGTGTAGTGTTTATTTGCATTATCAAATAAGTGCAATGGTTAAAAATGAGAGCGTACAAGAGGTACATAGTCTAGTAAGATGGAAATTGACTATAGCAATCTTTTTGAGGCTCTTGGATAAAGGATAGAATGGTCATTTGAATATATTGAACATCTACGATCTTTGACACGTATCGCTTTGGGCACAGCAGAGACTAATGTAACATTTTTTAGAAGTGAACCCCTACAACTCTGAGAGAGGATTAGTTACTGGGATTCCAAGTGAAGGATGGACCACTGAGACCCCTAGCAAATTAAGCCCCTTCTTCTGGAGATTGGGAGTGTTTGGTGCCTCTTGGTGAGGTACATTTACTAGGCCCTCTGATGTTCGGGCATCAGCGAGATTCTTCTCTAATAAATTCAGATAATATCATCTAGTAAGATAACATCATAATTTTTGAGTCCCCTGAATAAGTAAAGACTTAAGATTTTTTTAACTATGCATGGTAGTATGGTACTCAGACTACTTGTCTTGGCCCAAGACATATTTCCAATGGACGTCTCTCTCATTTCTAAAAAAACATTGAGAAGTTTTTATGTATTTGCAAATGTATTTTGATTTATTACATTTTTTTGCAATAGAGTGTGCCAATGGAACATCTATTTGACTTTTCAACTTGCGAGGAAGTATGGGTAAGAGATTGACAGGCTGACCTCTCATCCTCTTGTCGTATACATTTTTAGATGAACTTCAACACCGATGCATTCAATCTTTACATATGGCCCCGCGTCAAAAGACTATTAAAAAAATCAGACGAGGAGAGAGAGAACGTCTACTGAGGTATCGGGCATATAATCTGCATGTGGGTCCGTCACTTGTTTTGTCTCGATTTACGTGCGATCAAATTACATATAATCTTTGTTCCTTAATTTATGATTAATCTAGTTCAAATTAGATGTTGATTATATTGAGAAAATTGTAGATCTTTAAATTATCTTCATATAAAGATCAAACATCGTATATATATTCGATTTTTAAATTAAAAGTTATTGATGTTTTACTAAAATCACCTAAATTTAATTTACTTGTGAGTCTGTACGAAACGCCTTGCATTGGAGCAGGAGTTTTTCGGGTGGTGCTTCGCGTAAGTAGTACAGAATATACTGGAGAATATTCTATTCAAACATCTCACGAAGAGACGATGAGTTGAAAATAACCTTAGAAGCGAAGAGTTTCTCGGACTTTAAGGATGTACATTCACCAATTCTTTTTCTACACAATTTTTATTTCAATTCAAATAACATGCCCATTTAAGTACTTTTCGAACAAAAAAGTCAATTTAAACAAAAGAATTAACCAACGAATAATCACGCACTTTATACAAACGAATCAATGAATCAATAAACTAGTGGTGACTACAGCAATTTACATGGTACAAAATTCTACACAAAAAGCTCGAGCAGAACAGGCCGCTGAGAAGCCGCAGGCGCTGGCGGCTCCGCCGTCTCCTTGTGGTGCCGCCTCATGTGGCCGCCGAGCGCCTGGCCTATCTCGAACCCTTGCCCGCACACGTGACAGTCGTAGCTCGCCTTGTCCTTCTTGCCCGGCTTCCCATGCACCTTCTGCCCGCCGGCTGGGAGCCCCAGCGCGAGCCCGTGCCGCCCCCGCAGGTGGCTCGTCCTGTGCCCCCCCAGCGCCTGGAACGACGCGAACGCCCGGTTGCAAGTCTTGCACACGAACTCCCCACCATCCCCCGCCAGGCTACGCCGCACCTTCTTGAGCTCCGCGGCGCCGGACGACAGAACGCTGAGCGAGAGCGCGAGGCACACGTCGTCTTCCCTCAAATTCTTCATGGATGGATCTAATGAGCTAGCTCAAAGGCAGACAAGAATCACAAGATGGTCGGTTTGGTGTGTGTGTGTGTGCATGGTTGGGGCTATATATAGGAACACACATATGTAGGTTGGCCGCCTCACTTGTAATTCACGTCGGAGAGGACGCAATGTTTGAAAGGAATAGTGGAAGGCTGGAAGCTTCTATGAAAATTTGCTTTGTTTCCCAGGTGGGGGACCTACGCGCTTTGCACAACGTATGTGATGGCTTCACACCGCACCTGGACAGAAGGGTCCACGAATTGATATGTTTGTCTCTGACGCGGTGGACCGGTTACGTGGGTCTGACGCTGCTGCACGTATATATTATTCTATTATTCTTGGTCGTACTCGTACCTTCCGCGCCAAGAAGATTTGACGATCAGACTGACTAGTCTTGCACACGAAGAATTAGAGGGGAAAGTGTAAAAGCATAGTGAGAAGATAAGTAACACGAAAAAGTTTTGGATTTACTCTCCTGCATGCACTTCTTTTCTCTCAAGTTACGTAAGATGCTGTCGATCATAATCTAATTGGCAAGTCATCAAACTACAACACTTGCAAGCTCCGTAGCATTGACTTGGTCTTTCTCATTTTTCTTCCATTTTGGTCCGAGGGCTTTTTAATTTTGTTGATTTTGATCATTTTCCGGCTATTTTGCTCAAATGTCATGCATTTCAACTTGATTTTCGACTGGATTTCTTTTCCAACGACACTGGACGAGTTCAATTTTTTTTCTGCGGGTTATACATGACTACTGGTATTGGAAAAAAAAATCATAATTGTCATGTAATAAGCTCTAAATATCCCAACTCTCCGTTGCATTTATTTTTAATTGAATGACACTAGCATGTTCTGTTCCGTTTAAATTAATAGAATATATATAATTGTTTTAGGTATTAATCAATTTTGATCTTCTTGTGTGCATATAGAACATTTAGGTCTAAAAATGCTCATCTTGAGCTTGGTTTAAGTCCAAACCAAACTGACCTTGAGCCTAATCTTGAACTTGAGAGCAAATTCGAGCTAAACTAGCTCAACTATATGGTATATATAAGAATCCCACTTTGTGCACGAATCTGTCCACTCGACTTTCGAATTAATTGAAAAATAACGGTAGTCCTAACTATAATAGTCCTAAAATAACGAATTTTCTTATTGGTAAGGTCTGACCCGCGTAAAAGGCGTAACGATCTGAGCACCGTCTTGGAGAGAGGCTCGATGAGCATCTATTATTTTGGCACATGTTTTTTTGGTTCTAAAAAAGAAACAGTTTTAAAAGGTTCAATTGTAGAAATGAATTTATAGAGACTGGGATTTCTTATCATCAAGCTGGTAAAAAACTGTGATTTATTGGGGAATCCCAAAAGCATCTGAGTCAAAATATGGTTTTCAAATTAAGTTCTGAATTAGTAGATGCTGACTTATAGAAAGAAATACAATTGCTTGTTTTTTCAGAGATTTCGGGGAAAATAAGGCAAATTTTTGTCCCATATGGGGTACAATATGACTCATATTTCGTTTCATCAGAAAAGTTGTCCGCTCTTCGGTTGGGCAGTAAGGGTTAAAGAAGGGCAATCACTCACTCCACGAGAAATTGAACAAAAAGTTACCGAATTGGCTTATTTCTTACACGTACCAATTGAAGTATTTTGAAATTAATTGAATGAAGAAAAAAAAAAAGAAAGAAGAAAAGTTTTCTCAACGAATTCCCTTCTAAATCAAGGAAGGAATAAATGAAAATAATAGGATATTGCTTCTAAGTTTTTCAAGTGAGATATCTAGATATAATATTGATATCTAGACATAATATTCTTACATTTGATTCGAAAAGATTTTTTATTCTATTTCTCTATTCCACTTCATCTAGATCTAAGAAAGAACTAAATGAAATTTCACTAAATCCATTTCATCGGCTAATAGCTAGTATCCTTTTTTTAATCAAAACTGTAGTAACTATTTGATTAATAAAGCCCCAAAAAATACCTATTATAATGAGATGTAACTCTAGCCGCCGCCAATACATCCCCTTCTCAAACTCTCTCCACTCTCACCCAGTCAGCCATTGACACTTCAAACACGATACAATCCCCCCTAATCCTCGACTCCTCCCTACACTAGATCTCCTACCATTTGTGTTCAAGTGCGTGTTTTCTTGATCCAATGACGGCGACAATTTATTGAACTCTTTTGATCTGGCAATAGAGGTTCCTCCTTTTGCCCAAACTATCGATATATTGGTGGTTGCTCGGGCCTCCAAATCTAGGTAACACCTAAGGGTGGAACTTTTGCTCGCGACTCGTGGGTTATTCGGGCTCGACTCGCTAACAAACGAACCGAGTTCGAGTTATTTTCATAGCTCGGTTCAAAAAACGAGCTGAGCTACAACAAGACCTCAGCTCGCTTAGACTCGGCTCGGTATATATATGCATACAAAATAACCGCGGGCTCTCTGGCTCACTTGACCTTTGTCTCCTCCACCGCCTCACGCCTCTTCCATCGCCCTAGCCGCTCGGCACCTCCTCCGCCGCCCCGCGTCTCCTCCGTCGTCCTTGGCCACCTAGCGCACCTCCTCTGTCGCCCCCGGCCTCCCAGCACCGCGTAGCACCTCCTTCGCCGCCTCACCACTCCTCCGTCGCCCTCGGCCTCCCAACACCGCATCGCACCTCCTCCGCGGCCCCGCACCTCTTCCGTTGCTACCGCGTGGCGAAAACAACCGAGCCTAGTTCAAGCTGGCTATTAGAGCTTGGTGAGCTAACCAAGTCAAGCTAGCTCGTCAAGCTGAACGAGCTCGAGCCGAGTCAGAACCAACTTACTCGAACTCGACTCGTTTTCACCCCTAGTTACACCCCTACCCTGTTCAATCCAGATTTGGCCTCCAACGGCCTGCTGCACAACCCTCCTCAGATCCAACTAGCCAGGGTAAAGCATTGAACTTCTTTTGGGGTTCCTCCGAGTTGGGTTCGAGCTCACGGGAAGCCCAAATGTAGGTAACATACTAATTCAATCTCAAGGAAAACAATTATAGATTTCTCATAAATCATATTCACTAATTATAGATTATCCAATAGAATCTCAAAAAATATTTGTATGATTTACAAGAGAGGAACAAATAAAAGAATTGTCATATAAAATGTGAACAAAAATCAATGGAACACCTGAAGGCTAAAAAAGACCAATCCAAAAATCAAACAGCTCAAATGCTAAATCAAGAGCAAAAGAAATCCTGTCATACTTACAGAAGACAAATGTCTAAAGATATCAAATTACGCATGATCACATGAAAACCAGATCTAACTAATTAAGCAAACAACTCCAGCAAAACCGGCGGCTCCGGGTTGTGCCCCAGATCCTCGGGCCGGGCGACGCTTCGCCAGACCCAGTCATCTGGGCCACCGTGCATCTCCTCCCTGTGCCGCCGCATGTGCCCGCCGAGCGCCTGCCCCATCTCGAACCCACGCCCGCAGATGTGGCACTCGTGCTGCTGCCGCGGCTTGTCCTTCTGCTGCTTCATGGCCTTCGCGCCGACGCCGAGCTCGAGCCCGTGCCGGCCCCGCATGTGGCTGGTCCGGTGCCCGCCGAGCGCCTGGAACGTCGCGAACGCACGGCTGCAGGTCTTACACACGAACTCCCCCTCCCCCGACGTTGCCGCAGCCCTCCGCCGGGACCGCTTGCTCGGCGGGGCAGCAGAGCCCGAAGTGACCGTGGTCAGCGACAGCGCCAGCGACACTTCCTCCTCTTTCATGTTATGATTAGATTGGATTGGTGCTCCAAGATCAGATTGGTGCGTGCACAAGAATCTGTAAAGAAATGCTACGATTTGGGTGCGAAGGTGGGCTATTTATATGTTTGGTTTGAGGCGGTAGGGGCCTTGGGGGGGGAGTGATGTCTATGGAGTTATATACGTGTGCGCCAAGTTGTTGGGGCCACCGACATAAGGAGTGAGGTGGCGTGGTGCGACCAATTGGAAGCCGACAGCGAAGAGAGCGGCGCCGCATCGCGACGTGGGGGGCGTTGGATGTGTGCAGTGCAGTGACTTCACCACCTCAGATAATTGCGCGTCGTCGTGGCGGTTTCGTTGCTTAGCCGCGGAGGCAACGCCAGATTTCGCAATTAATATCTACAGGGAAAATTGAGCTTGCACTTGCTTCGCACCGCTACTTGTTTTGGACTGATCTGGAAATTTCTTTTATCCTTTGTCTCCGAAAGGACAATTTGTGTTATAATAAAATCTTATTTTTTAGTGTTTTTAACTAATTTTTCCATCAAACATGAAAAATATATTTTCAATAGCTGTTGAATCATAAATTAATTATCTGTGAGTTCCTCATATAACTAGAATTTCCCATGAAGTTTTTAGATATTAAAATTTTTAGATTCTACACCTTTCGGGAGATATACGATTTTTTCCTTGAAAGCCAACACCCCAGGGAATCCAAGACCCAAATAATCAGATGCCATTCTCTTTTTTTTTTTCTCTCTCCAAGAATCATCGTGGATGGATTGCAACCATCTGTTTTAAATTATCTGTGCGTACAACATCCGTTCTTTTTCTAGAGCTTGTGACTTAACAAATCAAAACGATTAAAATATTATGAATGATTTCATCAAAGACGTCGGCATCCAAATCGGACTGCCAGACAACTAAGATGGGCGATGAACCTAATATTCAACTACCAAGGTGACCAACAAGGCAACAATCCTACTGGCAAAATAGATTAAATTATAAATTGATCGGTTACTCTTTGTAAAAAAAAAAAAAGAAAAAAAAACCTGATAAAGTGTACTCTTAAAACTGGCCATCACATCATATTGGAACAGCACAAATTACGAGAGGGAGTGGTGATGCCACTACAAGCATGGAGAGAGAGAGTGATAATTATAGTATCTCTGTGGAGATATTATCATGCTAATGGAGTTGTGCATTCTGGACTTGTGGGCCACGCAGACAAATGAGAGAGTGAACTCCATAGATAGAGCAAGCATACGAGGCACGTCATCCCTTATCCTACAAGAAAAATCAATACTACTACTTTACCTGAAACGTACGACCGGTTTTGCATAGATCTCACGGAAAAGGCTTGGACGACGGTGCAAAAATATGCAATTCGCGTTCCCATTTGTACGCCTCTGGAATCAGGCGACTAGTGCCTACAGTAAAAAATTTCATACGCCTCCTAAAACGTGTAAGACTCGTTTCCTGATTAGTAAATCCCTTAGATATATGATTATGATTTAAATATAATTATTTGATATAGATTAAATTAATTAACTAATATAGATTACAATCTCATTTCAATCACTCATTTCTACGATCTAACAAATAATAATTGAGTCTTATTTTTTATCATAAGATCTGATACTATAAAATTCACTTATGTTATATACATGTAACCTTGCCACCTGGAGTACAATATACTATTGACAATTTACAACAACTAGCCAGTGACAAATTGGCTAGTACCAGATACAACTTCCTTTGACCCAAAAGACCAAACAAAATAAAAATTGAACAAGAAACTTCTTACACTAGAGGGAGGTTGACAGGTGTTCTTAACGGTTCCGTCATTGTCCACGTGCTACTTGAATTGGTCAAAACTCTGCCTCGTAATCAAATCGCCTATTTTATCGTATTTCCATATATGTTTTTATTTGGAGAAATTTCACCAAACGTCAGCGGTGTCTTGTGTATGACAAAATTGTGGGAGTCATATGTTAATATATAATTGGGCATTAAGTCATCCATAAGTTCGGCCACGCCGATACCGTATTTTTGGCAATTCAATCCGCGTCTTAATTTCATCTGTGTCGTTTGTGTGCACCCAACTGTTTTATTCACATCGTTGTCACGTTTGTGGTCGTTGGATCACTGTCTTCGCTTCATATGGACCAACCGCGTAAAATCTACTATCAGACTTATGGACTACTGTTTAAAAATTGGGTCCACATTGAGCCACGTTGTCCCTTTATTCGTGGCCGTTGAATCGATGCGTTTACTTCATCTGGACCATCGAACGTGCTCCCGATTATTTAGCTATTTCTCAGTGGCCAGTTGTTTCTCACGTTCAACCAATACTAACTATTTTGATTCGACCAGGAAAAAAATCAACCAGACACATTGTTCCGTACTGTCGACCTGTTTGTCGCATTCGACCACAAACCATCACAGCTGATTCGCCCAGGAAACAAAAAAATACGACTATCATAAAAAACAAAACCACTGTTTCGACCAAACACTATATTCACCCACAACCAATCCTTCTTACTCAACCCAAAAAACAAGATGCGACCAAAAAATAATTAATTCTTTTGGCCAAAATCAATCGACCAATACCAATCGACTAGAGATTTTACAAGCGTGACTATTGTTTTTTACTATCTCGACCAAATTTATGTTTTGTTGAATCGATTAGGTCTTCTGCAGGTGCGATCAAGATTTATGCTGACGGGCTCAACCTTACGACCAAATTTTTTTTACTGCCACGACCACAACGTTTCGCACTGTTGAGCTGTTTTCCCTATTCGACCAGAAGTCATGATAGCTGATTCAGCCAAAAATAAAAATGCGACTAAAAACAATACCGTAATATCTACCAGGCATAGACCTAGTGGACCTCGAGACTCTTCCCTACTACCAAGCCTGCTTATTCAATTGAAAAATCAAAATGCGACAAAAAATAATTCACTCCTCGGCCAAAATCAAACGACCAGAGATTTTACAAGCGTAACCGCTGTTTTTTTAATGCCTTGACCAAATTTATGTTTTGGTGAATCAATCGAGTCTTTTTGCTGGTTCGACCAAAATTTATGATGATAGGACCAATCTTACGATCAAATTTTCCCTGCCACGACCACATTGTGGGCCGTATTCGACCATAAGTCATGATAGTTGATTCAACCAAAAAAACAAAATATGACCAAAAAATACCGCCACTTCAACCATGCATCATGATCACAGTGTTTCGTACTATCGAGCTGTTTTGCCATATTTAACTACAAACCATGACAACTGATTCGACCAAAAAACACAACACGACCATCATAAAAAAAAATATAGTTTATTGTTTCATCCAGAATCAATTGATCAAATTTTTTTAGTGGTACGACTACTGTATTTTTTACTGTTTCGATCAAGTTTATCTTTTGCTAAATCGTTCAAGTCTTTTTGCTGCTGCGATCTCATTAACAAATCTATTTTCTCAATACCCACAACAATACACAAGGCTCCACCTAGTTAAATATAGACAAGTTGTATCAAGAGTGTCTGCGTTTTCATACTTAGAGAAGAGAATACTAATTTGTCGAATTGCATTTGTGTTCTTAAACTTATTTGATTATGTCACTTAAATTTTATTCTAACAGATCTTCAAACTTACTTACTGTGTCATTTTGATTGATCTATCAATTAAATGTGGAAAAAAAATATTGTTCTAGGCCATTCTACCGCTAAACTTACTCATTGTGTCATTTAAGATTGTGTCAAGTCTTTTTTATTATTTTGTTGATAGATGAACTTAAATAACATAATTAAAAAAAGTTAAGAATTTGACAAACTAAAATTAATATTCAAGGATAAGGATAAGTTTGATGATCTCCGACACAATGTACTTGTGAATTGTTTTAATTGGTTATTAATCGAGCACTTGCATACTTGTAAACATCCTTAACTACCAAACACGGACTCACTTTTGGAGATGGTGACTCGTCATGTCATGACACTAATTACTTGTGGCTCAAGTGGACGGTGAGAATGGAAAAGTTGGGATAGTGGACACTGGAGAATTATTCTTAGATGCTGGGTAAGTTCGAACCAATTTGATATACTTGATATGTACACCTAGTTTCATATACAGGGATTTGGACAATAATACAAGTGTCTATCTAATCTTTAGACACGGTTTGAGTCCATGCTTTCAAAACAAGCTACTTATCTATGCCATTGCAACCTTTCAATATTCTCTTGGCTCCTGATTGGTTCCTGTGTACTCCTTTAGTCCAAACAGATTGTACGTATGTGCCGGTTAATTTTTTTTTTTTTAAAGAAAAGACTATAATCTATCCCTTCTAATTTTGACCACTGATATATTTCTATATATTTAGATTGACTATAAATAAATTTACACAAATATGCTTGACATATAAAATGCTTTCACAATATTATAATTTTATTAATTTGCTAACATATTATAGTAAAAATAAGAAAAAAAATTTCTTCCATACCAATACAAAAGTTCTAGAGTTGTGGTTTACAAGGCTGACAAAGTAAGAGTAGATTCATGTATTAGTGAGGCATTTAGTGGTAAATATTAAATATTGAAATTTTATAATCACATAAAAAAAATTTACCCTTAAAAGATCAAAATTGTATTTTACATACTATAAACAATAAAAAAAACAGCAACCATAACACACACACACACACAAATATATATATATATATATACACAACCTTCAAGAATATCAACATGGTCAAGAGGGGAAAAAAAAAAAGGAAATCCTGGCCCACAAATTAACTATTGCTAGAACCATACAACTGCAAGCTAGGTAGCTGATAAGCTGGTCCATTCTTGAAGATATTTCAGTGTGTCCTTCTATATACATACGATATGATATCGTAGAACTTTCTTGGCGCGTTATGGTCTCATCTCATGAGCCAATTAAGGCCAAACCACGAGACATTATACATACATCCAGGCTACACGACATGTATGATCCTAGCTTGCCGACAATAGCTGCCAGCTAATGAAGTATATTTTGCGTAAAATTTCTTTCTTCCACAACGAAATATAAAACATGAAACGTTCTCTCACAATATCCATGCATTCACGCCGACAATTGCTGAAGCACTCTCTTGCATCCAGAGGAATTGGTTTAGGCTCTCTGCTATGTACAAAGTGGTTTGCTGATGCAGACAAATTAATGAATTATGGTATAAATTTGCTGAATTGGTCTAATGGCTGAGATACTTGCGGTGTGACTATGACTCATGAAAAAAAAAACACTCGACCATGGAGTCCCATGGAAGTTAAAGCTGGCATACTTCCTTAAATTTATTTACGAAACAAGTACTAACTAGGTCACTTTGCCTTCCCCTTTTTTTTTTTTTTGGCTCTAAGCCTAGAAACATGTTAATCCATTAGAAATTTCCCAAGTTTCCAACCTATGCCTTCTGCTAGGTACTTCGGCCGTGCTTGACCAATAGGCCGCGCACACTACATGGGAAAAAGCGCGCTCTTTGTCCATGCCGCCCATGCGTGTGTGCGTGCACATGCAGAATCAGGTGCGTGTACTCGGACATGCACAAGCACAAATAAATGAGATTGCGGACTCTTTTGATCTGAGTCATCCGATCAACACAAGGATCACTTATTTAATTATGTGATATTAACAATATTAGCCTCCATAATATAAATTTGACAAACACCTTTCATTTTCATGTTTAACGCACGACTTAAACCATGAGTTCGCGTTCTTTGAAGGGAATTTTTCAAAGGATACACCCATGTATAAATATGCAACAATCGTGCGAACTATGCTACTTGTCAGCACCACGACACAAACCACCAGATCCGTTGCAGCAAGATGTCAAAGAGTGGCATGATACAAAATATAGGACTTGGACAAGTCAAATGTAATTAAAAGGATTAAGTCACTGAAGTTTAGGGTTGGAGTCACGTTATAATGTCAAAACTTGAGATTTGAGATCAATTCCGTTGAATATAAATGTCCCCAGCAACGGCACAAACTGCTTGGTTACCAACTGGAAGGAGAAACTAGTCAGTAAGGTGAACGGAAGTACAAGCACATTATGGTTATCCCTTCGGGAATTTGATTCCAGAACATAACAATACAGACCTTGATTACTTCTTGGGAAGCCATTCCTTCGATGAAAGCAGACACTGTATGAATCTCAGCACCCCCAAACCGGCACATTTCACTGATCAGGTCGTCGGATAAGTGTGTGCCATTCAAACCCAGGGTCACTTAATATTGAAACAGCTATGGTCTTCAGCCTCGGCACATCCTCATCAATCTCACTAATGAGTCCAGTGCATCAGTATTATAAAAACATAATTACTTCCCCCGAAAGCAAATGAAAAATTAGTGACACACCTGTCGAAGATTCCAAGTAATCTGTTAAAGTTGGTAGCAAAACGATCAACAGCACGTAGCAGGACATAGACGCTCACTGCGAAGCTGCCGCAAAAACATGCTCATCACCCAAAAGTCCATTTGATTCAAAAATATATAAGGAAATAAAATATTAACCAAGAGCTAATTATGCCAACAGAAAATGATACACGAGCGCCCACGCACACACGCACCCACAACATGCATGCACACTGACACGCGCACGCACGCACACATGCACGCAGGCATGCATACCCACCCACCCACACCATCCAAAGCAAAAACATGTCCTGATCCTAATTTCACCACCTAAGCACAAGTACTGCAATTTGGTCCAGAAAAGAAAAGGAAAAGCATGTTCTGATCCTAATTTCTCCACCCAAGCCAAGAATGGAGAATTCCAATTCCTGCTCTACCTGCAGAAAAATGAACAAAGAATACTTCTGTCCTATATACAACTGAAAAAGTGAGCCAGCACCAAAAAAAAAAAAAAGGATGCTGACCAGTAATCTTCATCAGCGAAGAACTTCTGTACTTCAGGAAGACAAGGAGTACTAAACTCTTCCTCTACAGTACGATATCTACAGACCTAGACAACAGAAGATACCTACTGATAGGAATCAATATTGGTGAAGATCATCAAAATGACAGATAAAAAAACAAATGGGCAGTATCAGCAAGAGCTTAAGTCAGATATATGAAGTTACACTGCCTTCAAAAGTACCATACAGAGTAGATGAATATCATCAATACTCAAGGACTAACATTCTAAAGCAATGTCAGGGTTATCCTTTAGAAGATTCACATTAAGTTCTACAATATTGAACATAATCTACATTTGACAAATGTAGGAACAGTCTCATCCAAAAAACAGAATAAGAATGAAGAGGAGGAGCTGTTGTTTCTAGATAAGGTTCTAGTGATGTGTCTTGGAAGAAATTCCTCTGCAAAAACTTCAAGTACATGTTTGTCTTTTGTGCAATTTACTCTATACAATAACAATTGGACAGTAATTTTATTATTTTATTCTTCTGAAATAAGTGCAGAAGCAGTAATCAGCATATTGTATGCACAGTATCAATTTGATTAATCAATAGGGCATACAAAACAATGCCCTGCAAAGTTATATCACTACCAATTAGCTGCCAAAATAATCAACTTGCTAGGCACAATATGCAGTGAGATGTATCTGATAGCTACAAAGTATATTTATTCGAAGAAAGCAGCTTACTCTGAGTTTTCTAGCATTTCTACAAAATGTTTTGATATATGCCCTTGAAATAGAGTCAGGGTCTCTACCAATTCGCTTCAAAATATCTTCTACATGGCGCTACATTGCAAGACAGTCACATTCAGCCTTAGCTTGGTAGATCTTTTGTAGACTTACATAATACCTGCACAGGTTCCAGAAAAAGGAAACTCTAATATATTAATGTAATAGAAGCAAATAGTTTTTTTTTGAGAAATAGAAGCAAATAGTTAAGGCACTGGAAAATGAATCTGAGAGAGAATGTAGTAAAGCTGAGAACAACTGCAGAATACACTGACTCAGTAAGTGATGTCATGTCGGGTATTGTTCCCTCAATAGGTAGCTCACCATTCCCTTCATTCGCAATGAATTCCTGTTGATAGTGAAGGGGGAAATCCAAGTTAAAATGACACACTAGTCATGCTAAGTTTTGTTGGCCAAAGAACTAAGAAAGGGGCCAAAGAAACACGGGTCCTGAAACATTAAACAGGTAATCCAAAAATAATTCACTGCTTTTATGTCTATAAAATAATTTCACAGAACCCACAGCACTCCTTGATCCATCTCATGTAAAAGCAAAGTGAAGGCTAAAAAAAATTCTGAAGTTAACACCTGTGGCAAATGAATAAACATTCAGCCATTCAGCCATAAGGAGGCTACAATTTTTTTAGCAGCATTATGTATATGAGCAAACATTTTCAGAGAATTCTTACGAAGAGTGGCTGACAGGTGGTCTCACATCAGCCATTTTTTGAATGAATTTCATTACAAAAAAGGTTTCTCACCCATAGTCTCTCCAAATATTTTTAAGGGACAAATTTCTTTAATACCACTACAAAATTTGAATATTTTGTATTCACCACTGGATGTGAGTGACGTGTGGATCCAATTCCACCTTGTCAGACTTATAAACCACAATTTACAACTTTTGTAGTGACATAGAAAAAATTTTCCTTATTTTTCAACTTGGTGTGTTCAAACATTCAGGCACTAAAACCTATACAGCATAATCTATGACAAGCAAATATAGCAAATCACAGCTGTGAAACATACCTTCAAAGCAGCCACTAAAATCCAGAAATCTGAAGACAATGAGTTTACTTCAGCAGAGCTATCATCAACTATCTGTTGGATATCATTACCTAGCAGAAATAAAGCATTAATTAGGATTGCACACTGGTGTGTTTTGTTCAGGATACACCAAGATGAACAAACATGCGTCTCAAGTGTCTCAAGTGCTATCTAAAGTAAATAGTTAAGCAATTGACTAAAACCACAGATTACAGTTAGGCCAAGGTGTACATTATGCTTATGTAAATGAAACTGTTCAAACAACTCCAAGTCGTCCATATGGCATGCCATCCAGATCCAGGCAGTGATCGGCAATGTTATACTAGTATAATTAGTATAGCCAGCATACCAATACCAGCTGACATGTGGTATTACCAATAGAGCCAGTATACTCATAATATACTCAACATGCTAACTCTTAATTCACTTAAAGCTGACATGTGGTATTGCCAATATTGGCAGCGATCGGCAATGTTATACTAGCACAACCAGTATAACCAGTATCCAGGCAGTGATCGGCAATGTTATACTAGCATAACCAGAGATGACTTCACGTTAAATCAGCAAAGAAAATTTGCCAATGGTATTTAATCAAAGTAAGACAGCAGATTCTTTTAAACAACTTTGCTATGTAAGCATACTCAACAATCAACTTACTCATTCCTGGTGTGAGAGATACTTTATATGAAGCCTCAACAGCTTCTCTATAGTTTTCTTCATCTACATTAAGCATACGGGCTCGAATTAGGTCCTAAAAACTAGATCAACAATCCTCAAACCTATACCTTAAATTCCTTTTTCTCTTGCCTAGTTGAAGGTAAGCACCCATCATGTGCATCTGCCCATTTTTTTGCAAGCCTTACAAGGATAACAATGTATGGAGTATGCTTGTGCACAACAGAATCTGTTTCAGTTACATCGATTGATTTTGCAAATCTGCAAAAAAGATAGCAACAATAACTTCCTATACAATGAGGGGAAAAACTAGCATAAACTGTTATGCAAAAAAAAATTACAGTTTGAATCTACTAACTGCTTGAGTTCAGTCCATGGATTGTGAAGTCGTAAATCATCCAAAAAGTGGTCTGGTTTTGATTCTATGACATTGTGCTCCTAATTAGAACAGGAAAAATTGCTAAGCTTCTCACAATGGTTTAGCTCATTACTAGGCAGTGTAACAAAAACTGTCAAACAATCTTAGCCAACCATGTAAAATGAGGCTAAGGTGGCAAGACCTCATGCGCAACATAAGTGTCTAATAAACTAGTATTCATACTCGCTAGCTCTTGCTAACTCTGATGTCATGGTAATTTAATATTTGGAGGCATTCAACATACTTATTACATGCTCAGCTACTGAATTACCTTGACACTGATTCTGACCAGCCCAGTTAGACCATATGAACGTGCAGCAACCAACATGACAGCTGCTTTCCTGCAGATACCATCTAGTTTTAGTAAAGAACTCTCCAGAAGCTGCAACATAATAGCAAATGCTCTGTATTAACAAATTTGTTTGAGTGAACTATATTGCATTTAGATGTCTTTCCTAGCTATGACTAAATGACTTAATGGGAGATTTTATTGGTATTCATGTTAGCAAAAGCAAGGAAAATAAACAGTAGTGCTGCTAAAAGACCGAAACTATGCGCATCAACAATGTATGAGAATTATAACCTAAGTTATCATATACACTTCCAGTCAAGAAGCCATTGCCCATTAGCTGTGCAGAGTGCAGACAGCCCAATATGCCATATGCAAGCCAGACAATATTCCTAACTATGTATCTCAACATTAGTCAACCATTTGGGAGACAAAGTGTATCACATTGCATTTTAATCATTGCTTTTTATAACCTTCTTTTAAGAGTAGATCAAAAGGAGCACCTGAGTAGCAATAACAACAGTGAACTGAGAAAAGAAGGAAGGATTCGTTTCTATCAAAATCACTGGAGACTCCTCGACAAACTTGGCTTTAACAGCATCATTCAGCTCTTGTAAGAAAGAGCATACAGACTTCGCTCTTGATTGCCTCAAGCATCCTTTATGCACTGGACACAGATACAGAGTACTCAGAATAACAGTTTCTTCACTTTTCAGGGGAATGAATCTCAGAAGAACAGGAAGACTAGCATAGCGTAGAAAATTACACAAGAAATTATTTCCAAGATCGGATGCTTTGACTCTGGAGCCATCAACAACAGTGACACTCCCAATTCCTCCAAGCACAAGATTCTTCAGAGCTTCAGATCCAGTAGGGCCACAGTTGAGCAAGCATATGCTAGCCTTCTCCAGTGCAGCCTTCCTTGTTCTCCCCAGATCGAATTTTTTGTACGGATATCTCAGAATAAAAAAACAATTTTAAAAATAACATTTAAAAAAAAAATTGCAAAAATGACTTCAGTCGCCATCCCAGATGGCGACTGAGTCTTTTTTTCCATCAGTCGCCATCTGGGATGGCGACTGAAGTCATTTTTGCAATTTTTTTTTTAAATGTTATTTTTAAAATTGTTTTTTTATTCTGAGATATCCGTACAAAAAATTCGATCTGGGATGGCGACTGATGGGGAATATATAAGAGGGGGCCGGGGCGATTGTGGTGGAAACGAAAAAAAAAACTCAGAACTCACTCACTCACGGCTGAGAGCAAGAGAGGAAAAAAAAAGAAGAGAGGAGAGGGGAAAAAAGAAAAGAAGAGGAGGGGGAGGAGGAGAGGAGGAGGAGGAGGAGGAGAAGAGGAGAAGGAGGAAGAGGAGAAGAAGAAGAAGAAGAAGAAGAAGAAGAAAAAAGAAGAAAAAAGAAAGGTAAAATTTTTTTTACTGATAATTAGTATAGAATGTTTTAGAAATTTAGGAATTTGCAGATCTATTTTAGAAATGGGGTTTATAGAAAAAAGAAAGGGGTTTATAGATTTGTTTTAGGAATTTGCAGATCTGTTTTAGAAATGTGCAGATATGTTTTAAAAATTTGTTGTATTTGTAGATCTGTTTTAGAAATTTGTAGATCTGTTTTAAAAATGTGTAGATCTGTTTTAGAAATGTGTTGTATCTGCATATCTGTTTTAGAAATTTGTATATCTGTTTTAAAAATGTGTAGATCTGTTTTAGAAATGTGTAGATCTGTTATGTAGATGTGTTGTATTTGTAGATCCGTTATGTAGAAATGTTATGTATTGAGCGAATAAATTAGATTAATAAATAGTGAATCAATAATTTATGACATACGGTTTATTCGTAGAAAATGTGCAGAAATACATATTTGATTAGATGTGATGCAATATCATTAATGTAGTGTACTTCTAAGATGTTAAAAAATAAGTCGCAGATGTCTTAAGGATGAGTATAGAGTAATGTGCAAAATATATTGAAGATATGATAGCTGATGTTTGTAATACTTATGTTGTAGACAATGTCGGAAACAAGAGTAGTATATATTTTTCACGGGGAACAACTCAATGGCACATTTCTAACTGGGAAGTACAAGGGAACTCTGATGACAGCAGTTGCTGCAGATGCAAACAACCAGCTACTTCCCATGACGTACGCCTTAGTGGAAGGAGAGAGTACAGACAGCTGGGTATGGTTCCTTGCAAACCTAAAACAAACAGTCGTGAAAGACAGACGGAATGTATGTATAATCCATGATAGACACAAGGGTCTGTTAAGTGCCATTGAGTTCATGTTGTCCACTGAAAACCCACAGTACAGCTGGAATGACTTGATCAGTCGGTGGTGTAAACGACACTTTGCGGCGAACTTCTTCACACACTACAAGAGTGCACGGCTTATGAAGAAGTTCAAGCGGTTGTGCGATCAGAACCAAAGCCATAAGTTCCAAAAACTTTGGGACGAGTTAGAACAAGAAACTTCAGATCTAGGTAAATCCCAAAGGTCAGAGGCAAGCAGTTCACAACATCCAGAAGATGAAGAAAATGTCGCGGAGACTACAGATGTGGCGAGACGACGCACCCGAAGATCAAGGCCAAAGAAATTTAGTGAATGGATCAGTGACAAAGCTCCTGAGAAGTGGTCTCTATTGCACGATGAGGGAGGTGCCAGATATGGCGTAATGACAACTAACATGGCGGAGGTATACAATTTTGTGTTGAGGGGGGTGCGAGGTCTGCCGCTCACTGGAATTGTGGAATTTACATGGCATCGCACGGCCAAATACTTCTACGAGAGAGGTACAGCTGCAAGAGCATTGCTTCGGGTGACACCACCAAAATTTCCTCATGAAGTACAAAGGTACTTAGAAATGAAAGCCGCGGCCGCGCTCAGAAACACTCAGTCGAGTGCATTCCTAACAGTAGAAGGCAAAGTTGGGTCGTTTATCTGCGCAGTAAGAACGTGGGGGGTGGATACATGCGACAAATCAAGAGGCAAGGAGTGACATTTGAAGACGGTGTCAAGTGCACTTGTAACAAGCCAACTCTATTGCATAAACCGTGCTCTCATGTGATGGCCGCGTGTGCGCACGACAACAAGTCGAGCGAGATGTACCTCTCAGTTTACTATGGTTCACGGTACCTTGCCGAGACATGGACTGCAGACTTTGAGATTTGGGGGACTCAGCAGCACTACAGAGATCGGTCGTGTAGGGCAGGCGAGATCCGATATGTTCCACCACCGCAGTTGGAGCGGAAAGGTCCTGGACGACGGCGGAAAATGCGAATTGGCAATGACATGGATAACGCAGAACGCGATGAGCTACGAAAGTGTGCCATTTGCCGACAGCCCGGCCACACGAGGAGGACATGTCTTGATGCATCCGGACCTAGTCGAACATGACTGAGTAATGTTGTGCAACACTTATTCGTTCCTGCTGTGTATTTGATGATGTACTAACCTAATGTTCTTGTTTGCAGGCATGGCTCACCCTCGTCCACAGTTTCCTGAGTTACTCGATCAGTACTACGACGGTCGTCATCGGTCTCGAGCGGTGCGATCCGGAGAGGAGCTTCAGCCATTCCGCCTGCGATCGTCCGGCACGTCTTGGCCTCTCGACGGGAGATACATCGCACGGCTGAGGGCAGCGGTGCTGCTTCCTTTTAGCAGGATGATCACCAGACTGGAGACTTTCAGGCACGACCGATCACTCGTCTCTGCTCTGGTGGACAGGTGGAGACCCGAGACGCACACATTTTACTTCCGGTGGGGGGAGATGACCATTACCCTGGAGGATGTGGCCATGTTGTTCGGACTCCCGATTCGCGGGTAGGCCTGGGTACCACCACCCACTCCCGCCGGATGGGACGGCATGCTCGCCGAGAGGTTTCATCCACTACCTCTGGGCTAGGAGCCCTTCCAGCACGACGTCGGAGTTCCTGCGACTTGGCTTGTTCACTTCAGGACGTGCCCAGCAGATGCAGATGAGTGGACTGTGAGCCGACACTTCGAGGCGTATTTGCTGCACTTGTTCGGGGGCTTCATGTTCACTGGTATGCTTAAACATGTTATAGGCACAGCTATTTCCATTCTCTTGTTGAATTTAATTCCTATTTTTTTGCTTTTCTACAGGCACTCACGGTGACACAGTGGATCGTTGGCTTGTTCCACTGGCGCAGATGCTCGCGGACACGCCGATCGATCAGATCCCACACATCAGCTGTGGGTCAGCGGTTCTCTGTGCGACGTATCGAGGATTGTGCGACGCCTGCGTTCGGCGTGCCCGAGCGGCGAACATGGCCGGATCTCCTCTGCTTCTTTTGCTGTGGTCGTATGAGCACATACCTGTCGGACGACCGCTCATCACCGACACGCCCGTTGCACTTCCGGAGGGGCACCCGCCTAGGGATGCAGAGGATGAGATCGATCGCCCTACCATGGGGGATCGCTGGTTGCAACATGAGCTGCAGTGGGCCACAGTTCAGGTGCATGCATGCTACAGTGCGTACAGTGGCGAGTTGGAGTTGTTGCATCCGGCTCGTGTTATATGGAGGGTTTGGACGACGAGCTATATCGAGAGCATAGCCGGCGGCGCGATCTCTGTGGTGTGTACCGAGGACCGGGATTTATGGCTCACCCGCTGTATTCTTGTCTTCAGCCATATGTTGGAGGTGTACGTTCCGTGGAGGGTGATGCGCCAGTTTGGCTTATTCCAGACGATCCCTCCTCCAGACGGCCCGCATCGTTTGTCGCATAACCAGCACGAGTAAGTTCTCCATTATCTCCGCGCATAGTGTTTTCGCTCTGTGAAATAACTGAACACTTTTGTTTTTTTTGCAGGCAGAGTCGCAAGGGCAAAAAGGTTGTCAGTTGGCAGGACCGACAGTCTCCTTACACTCGTCGCTGGGAGCAGACAGCAGCGATAGATGTCGTGCGTGAGGAGAGGGCGTACGATTCCACGACATACGGCAACTACCTCCGATGGTACCTCCCTCGCACCGCAGCTCGCATTGCCCCGCTACCTCCGGCGCCTGCAGACGTGCCTGCTCCGAGCGTGCATCAGACATACGACCGACATCACGCATCTCGGGTACACCACCAGGTACATGCCGCCAGCCCATGACCTACTTGTTATTTTTATTTCTGCCTCCCATTGTCTTACCGTCTTGCAGGCTGACGGCATCCGTGCGATCAGTTCCGTGACACGGCCACTAGTCCAGCGGAGGCAAGCAGGTCTGCCTATCACGCCCGACGAGTACGAGAGGGCCGTCGCCTACGTCGACCGACTCGCCTCGCAGCTGACCTTTGAGAGTGCCGCCACTTCGTCGACTTTTGTTGCACCTCCACGTCCACGGGCCCGACCCAGTCATACGCCGTCGCACTCAGCTGCTCCTCATCCCGACACAGCCGGCCCTTCAGGTACGGCCGTTGCCGCACCCATTTATCTCGGTGGGCCCCCGGCTCGCTCGTACCGTACAGGTGTTGCACCTCACGTGGACTTCTCGTCGCGTGGTGGTGTACGGATCTCTGAGGGTCCCCGAGCACCGCCTTCTGCACACACTTCCGATTCTGGATTGGGCTTCGACATCACGTTCGACTCAGACGACGAGTACATTGCTATGTCTGAGCAGACGGTGCCTATCCCGTCGACTGGTCCGCTTCGGTCTCCTGCTAGGCACCCACCATACATTCCTCGTCAGTCGGTCCGTGCCGACCCCCAGGTGGTCCGTGACTCATCGTATGCTCAGTATGCCGATATGTTGCAGATGAGAGACGACGCCGATCGGAGCCAACATCAGTTGGCATCTTCGCAGCTTGGTGAGGCACCTCCACCGTCGCAGGACCCGAGTGCTCAGCCTCCCGGTCGACAGCCCTCGCAGAGGACAGTGCATCCGCGCAGCACCTATTCGCCATCGCCGTTTCAGCGCGACCGGAGGCATCGTCCGAAGAGGGGCCGACAGTAGTTTTTTTTTTATGTTCTCCTTTTATGGAACATTATATCGATTCTCATGGTTGTACTATTTTGGTTTATATTAGTATTCTCATGTTTTCACTATTTTTTTATGTTCATTTTCGTTTTTGGGAACATCATACTCGACAGATTGAACCAACCACGAAATTTGAATGCTAATTTTAAAAAAAACACTAATTTGAATGCTAATTTTTAAAAAAACACAAATTTGAAAGTTATTTTAAAAAAAACACAAATTTCAATGTTAATTTTAAACAGAACACAAATTTGAATGTTATTTTTAAAAAATCACACAATTTGAATGATAATTTTAAAAAAACACAAATTTGAATGCTAATTTAAAAAAACCACAATTTTGAATGTTAATTTTAAAAAAAAAACTAATTTGAATGCTAATTTAAAAAAACCACAATTTTGAATGTTAATTTTAAAAAAAACACTAATTTGAATGCTAATTTTAAACATAAAACAAATTTGAATGTTAATTTTAAACAGAACACAAATTTGAATGCTAATTTAAAAAAACCACAATTTTGAATGTTAATTTTAAAAAAACACTAATTTGAATGTTAATTTTAAACAGAACACAAATTTGAATGTTATTTTTAAAAAATAACACAATTTGAATGCTAATTTTTAAAAAAAACA
Source organism: Pharus latifolius (assembly GCA_019359835.1). NCBI lineage: Eukaryota > Viridiplantae > Streptophyta > Magnoliopsida > Poales > Poaceae > Pharus > Pharus latifolius. The sequence continues at coordinate 92,379,138 of CM033321.1, read as the reverse complement.
AATTTGAATGTTATTTTAAGAAAAAATACAATTTTTATTGTTTTTTTTAAAAGAAACACAATTGTCAAGAATTTTTTAAAAAAAAAACACATTTTCGGCCTTCAGTCGCCATCCTGGATGGCGACTAAAGATACGTGGCATTCAGTCGCCATTCCAGATGGCGACTGAAGGCGAAATGCCATAAATCGCCATCTGGAATGGCGACTGAAGCCAGTTTTGTAATTTTTTTTTATTAAGCGTTATTTTTAAAATTATTTTTTTATTCTGTGATATCCGTACACAAAATTCCCCCAGATCCTGTACTTTGTAGTCAATAACAGTTAGCACTTATTATCTGGATAAGTTTAAGTCATGAATTACCAATAAATATCTACTCAACACAATTCACTAGGGTTTAAGCAAGCAATCGACAATCAATATCCAACAATGTGCAAGCAACCCAACAACACATCAGCCAACCAAGCTCCAATGCAAGACCTGCAGGATCTGAGAAGCCTTTACAGCAATAAATTCGATTCCATTTTAGAGAAAATTACATGCCTGTTTAGCCTATCGGATAGGGTTTAGGGTTTAGGGCATCTAGCTTTTATTCTGAAAAAATTACAACACTAGCCTATCTGTTAGCAAAATCACATTCACAACAGGAATCTAAACCCCAGCCAAATAAGAAATCGCAGTAGGACATAAGTATGCCTAAAAGCTAGCGCAAGCCATCCAAACTACAATTTTGGGGTAGCCTAGGGACCTGAAATGGAATTGCAGAAACGAATTCCATCGTAGCAAAACCCTAAACCCTAAAATCGATGACAAGCAATGAGAATCTATAGATCACACGGAGAGATAATGAGGAGTGGAAAGGGGTTTATCTGAGCTGGCGGTCGTACTTGGTCTTGGGCTCCGCGACGGCGGCGGCCATGGTTGCGGAGTGGAGCGGGAGGTGCCTCGCTGTGGGCTTTCTATTCCATGGTTTTTCTTCGTCTTCTCTACTCGGGGCTGGGTGGCGCCTGTGCCTTTTGCTTTTTAAGATTCGACCGGAGAATAAAGGGGAGCGGGAGTTGTCGCCGACGGTGCGAAAGGGAGTGGAATGGGGACTGGGAGTGTGGTGGGATGCCAGAATGGGGGCGCGAATAGAGAGTCAGACCCAATTTTGGTTTTTTTTTAAGAAACTATTTGTAACATTGCTGATTTTTTTTTAAAATAACTCATTAAAAAATTAATTTTAAAAATAGATATTGGAAAAGAATTTTACAAAACTGACTTTTAATAACTATCCCCATCAGTGACTGAAACTCAACCGCTACCTAAGACGGCAACTAAAAATGTGACGACACATTTGAATAGATATGACAATAGTGCACTGACTCAATCGCTGACTGAACCAACAACTAAAAACCTGACACACATGTACTGCCACCACATTTACCTGAGTATGCTACCACGTCTTCAGTTGTTGTCGTTGATTATGACTAACAATTGAAAACCAATTTTGTAAATTTTTTTAATAAGTTATTTTTAAAATTCATTTTTTTAATGGGTTATTTTTAAAAAAATTCATAACATTGAGCTCGATGGTTGTTCAAGAAAATTATATATGATTTTTGAGTTTTTACAAACATGTGATTCCAAAATTCATTGTTGTATCCTACATTGCTAGCCTAATAGCTCATTTACTTTCATTTTAGTGCAATAGAAAGGATGAATACTGGTACTTCATTTTAGACCATAGATAGATACGGAGCCTGGCGAAGAAATGTAGGCAGGCTAGGTGAATGCAAACACTGATTTGATTTGTACTCTGCATCTTCTTTATATTCTTTATACTTTGGGTAAAACATGCAACTATAATTTGTATCTTGGTACATATTTACCAAGAAGTTATGCCTGTTATTTTTGTTTGGACTATGGATGACCATCACCGAAGCCAGAATGCATACAACTGCAGATGTTTAGCCATGTTACGAACAAACAAGAATCTCGCCAACAGGATGAATGCAGGTAAATTGTCTAAACAGACACAGTAAGAAGAAATTTGGAATTGATTATGATATGCATCATCAAGTTAGTGTATACTTTCCACCAGTATCGCAAGTAATGGTTCTGACTGAACACCCAGATGTCCAAATCCGAACAATTGCAATAACTTAAAAAACAGAGTAGTTGGCAAAGAATGAAATGATGACAATTACAAGCACTGTATCACCAACATATTATCTTCATGGTGACAATATAACCATTCAAGAACCGCAGCAAGCTGATCTCTGTGCCGCTGTTGTCTCAGCATCCCCCTCTGGTTTGTTAATCTTGATCGTCCGATCCTGCAACCAAGAAGTATGCTAAGCCACCATGCAAAAGTGCAACCATACGGTTACTTGCAAAACAAAGCTGTACCTCAGGCTTGGAATCACTCTCTGAGAGCCTTTGCTTGATATCTCTTGCTATTGAAAAGAAAACCTGCTCCACATTAAGGTTTGTCTTTGCACTCTGCAGAAATACAATCATAAGAATAATGCATGGAAAATAAAATGAAGCTCTGAATAGCAACGGTTGGAGGAATGGTACATTAAGCAAAAGCAAATTTCACTACTATCAATAGTGCAGGTATATCATAAAAGAAGCTCCAACTTCCAACTGACCGTTTCGAAGAACTTAATCCCATATTCATCAGCAAGTGCTTGTCCCTTTGAAGTGGGCACAGCCTGCATGAACAAAAGAGCTAAGAATTATCCCAAACATGCAACTCAAGAACTCGATAGTAAATTATAGCAGCTAGATGAAGTTGGGCAAGTCTTCTGATTTGTTTGTGGTTTGAAAATTAACAAATACGCCTCCAGATGACCATGATAGATACATCAGAGTAACATCTGCAGTACTTGAAACTAATGCACCCAAGAACCCTTTTCTACATTGCATATGAAACTAAGCAACATAGAAGAGGGAGCTAAGATGAGCTAGCCACAAACCAACAATGTGAAAAACAATTCAAGAACAAGAGAATATACCCTTTTGCTTTCATCCATATCAGCTTTGTTGCCCACCAAAATTTTGTTCACATTATCTGAGGCATGCTGCTCAATGTTTCTGATCCAGTTTCTTATGTCTGTGTCATGAATTAAAGAAAGAATCAGAAGTGGAAGCTGAAAATGACATATTGAAAGAACAAGCTAAGTAAACAAGTCAATACTATTGAATGACGACTCATCGGTGACATCATAAACAAGTAAAATGCCCATCGCTCCCCTGTAGTAGGCTGCACAGAAGATTTACAGACTTGGCAAAGTTTGTCCATGAAATCTGTAGAACCTACTTAGCTTCACAGAATGTAGACAAGCATACCAGTTGTAATAGTTCGAAATCGTTCCTGGCCTGCAGTATCCCAGATTTGTAGTTTAATCCGTTTCCCATCCAACTCGACTGTCCTTATTTTGAAGTCAATCCTGTTTCAAGAAGGCAATAGGCGAGCTTTTAGAAGCTCCCAAATATAACCATTCATATGGAAAACAATAATTCCCTAACCAAATATTTTGTGATTATTACAGCACATACCCAATAGTGGTAATAAAGCTAGTGGTGAAGGAGCCATCTGAGAACCGTAAGAGGAGACAACTTTTCCCAACACCTACGTAAGTATATATTGTTTGTGAATTAGAACACTCATGCCAGAAACAATTAGAAAAAATGCAAGTTCTACTCTGTGCCAGAACAAACATAACAAGAACCCACAAGTACATCAACTAAGATGCCCACAAAACCTTAAATTTCAACTGAAGAACAAATCAGTATGCAGTCAATACTTATCTAGGTAGAAAGATCTAGATTAATACATATAATGCTACAGAAATCCTTTTCATTATCTTGTGCTGCATCACATTTCCAAGAAAATGGGAACATTGGACAGAGGCAAACCATCTCGCTTTCATCTCAATGATAAAAGGAAAAACAACTTTGAGGAACACAACCCAAATATTGGTCTGGTCACATAAATAAATACATGTAGCATAGTAGCATAATGTTTCCAGCACCATTCACTATCTTCACAAACTGATGTTTACATGTTTCAAGAAAAAGAAGATAAGTAAAAACAGCCAAGGGATTATTGTGAATACCAGACGATGGTAGCAACTATCAATTATCAACATTCAAAAATAAGAAAAGTTTGCAAGAGAGATAACCAAGTAGGACCTATCTACATTTCTAGATAATGTCCTCTTAGAAAAGTTGTGGCAACACATATCCATTAAAGGGGCTCAGATAAGATTAGAACATCCTTTTTTCATATCAAGAAATTAAACTATCCTTGAAATATTTGATAGATAAAGCTAGTTGAGTTCTGGTTTAAAGCTGCAAGTAAGGAAAAGTGGAAAACGAAAAAAAACTTTATCCTCAGCTATATAAGAGTTTGGGGGAATTCACCTCTACCCCTGATAAAGACTTATATTGCACTTTTACCCTGCAAAACAAGATATAAATGTCCCTCTAAACTTACATTGACCAAAATTTGCACCTTAAAGAAACATTCCTGTTAATGTTATCAGGTTTGTTACTTTAATTAAAATAATTACCTTTTAAACCAAAAAAAAAAATAGGCGCCCATTTTGCCCTTGCCTCTTCATCTTCCAACTTCAGCCCATAAACACAGAGGAGCAAGATGGTTTTTCTCAATCAACACAACATTGACAGAACAAAATTGGTGCCAGAGGACTGATTTAGGGATATGAGAATCTGTGGGGGTATTTTTACCTATCAGTATATCTTTACCACTTTGTTAGTGGTGGCAAATTCCAAAAGGATATGCAATGGAAAATAGTGGTTCCAAATAAAAAGCTAGTGTGGAACCCATGTGGGCCCTATTTAGGAGCCACTAATATAAAGTAAAGAAAGCACCGCAAAACCATAAATCTTTTTTTTCTGTTGTTGTTGTATAAGGATTCACCTACAGCCTTAAAAATTATTTAGTTAATTTTAGGGAAGTGTAGGAAGGCTAAGCTTATTTTCACAAATGTGGGGCCTGGCTGCTCCCTAATATAAATACTTTACCCATTTCAATCTCGGATGGTCTTAATGCCCTATTGTTCATGTGTGGTCATGACAACACAAGAACCGATTACAGTGTCAGCCACCTCAAATTATTAGTGATAAAGTAAGAAATTCACTAGCCAACCCAAGACAACAAGCACAGAAGCTCCTCTTGCAAATGCTGTCTTGTTTGCACTATTGTCAAAACAACACAATTTGTTGTCCACTCTTGTGGAAACTAACATCACAAAGACGTGAAAAATTAACAGCGAAGGTGCTTACAATATCAGCAAGAGGTTACCCTTTATCAATAGGTCTAAACTCCGATTTCCACATACGCACATATCATTCCAGACTGGATGCATGAACAACACCGCATTAACACAGCACACACTAATCCAAAATAAGTTCACGAGAACAAAATAGAGCAGCCAACCATATGAACAGAACTGCACGATCTACACCTAGATTCCCAGATCCCAATCCACAAAGCACATCCAGTGGGTAGAAAACTTTGCCCGTACCATCAGATCTAACACAGATGGAGAGATCCGAGAACGAGAGATATAGGGGAGAGATATGGCGCCACTCACCGCTGTCGCCGATGAGAAGGAGCTTGATGAGGTAATCGTAGTCGGCCCGAGCCCTAGCAGGTGGTGCCGCCATTGAAACCTACCTCCCTCCCTCCCTACCACCACCACCACGACGCCAACAACAGCAACCACAATCAGATCAGATCAGATCAAACCAAATCGTGTCAAACCGAATCGAGCGGCGAATGGCGAACCAGATCGAGCGGAGAGGATGCGGCAAGCGAGTGGCGATTCGTGGGGCGTTGGAGCGGCGACGCGTCGTGTTGGTTCCACGCTTCGATGCGATGCGATCTCCTCTCTCGAAGAGTGGTGGTTTGAACGGGGAGACTGGTGGAGGCTGGAGAGAAGGGAGCACCAGATTGGCACGGGAGAGGGGCGGGTGGAGCCGGTCCGCCGTGGACTTTTGCCACAGGTGTCCTGCTTTGCGTCGACTGGGTCGTCTATTTGGCCCAGTGGGCTTTCTTTTGCGCACTTCAGTCCATTGAGCCTTGATAGACTAGTTTAAACGCCCAAAACAAACCGGGCCGTTCCGGGCCCATCCAGCCTGGCTACCTTTTATAATAGCGGCGCCGAGCCTAATGAGGCCCACGTGGGCAAGCTGGGCTCCTGTCCAATTATATGACGAAACTTTTCAGCCGGAGATGCCTGAGAAGGTAATCCAGAGCATCTGATTAAGAATAAACGGCTCGGCCCATATTTAGAGTGTGTGCAACTAATCCAAACCATATTTCCCAAATCGAACCGCTTCAGATCTCTTTCCAACATCCATCCCAGTAGTAACTTCTTCAAATTTTTTGTCCATTATCATGTAGCATTAGTCCCAATTTCAAAGTTTTATGGGACATATTTGAATATAATTTGTAGTTAGCTCTATTTGAGTACCAAGTCTAGCCTTGAGACCAAAACCATTCAAAATTCAAACTAGTGTAGTGGCAACTTGGTATTAAGTCGGCGTCAATAGCCGACCTGCTTATTAGCGTAAGCACTATCATCACTCACTAATTTAATGCGATCTTTGATCGGTCAAATAAGTCATAACTAGGAAAATTGTAGTTTACGACTGCACGATTTTGAATTTTAAAAATTCTGGAGGACAAGGTTCCCTCGTGACTGATCATGTTGATAAGACAAACTCAAAGCTTAAAAAATTATGAATTCCATAAAAAAGGACGCAATGGTGTTTGGTCATAAAAACAACTGGCTAGTCAAACCAAGTGGTCAACTTTGGTTAGTTTTTTCCCATCATCTAATAATTAAATATGTAACTCACGATTTGTGCGTCATAAAATTGGTTTGATAATTTATGCTCCAGAGAAATTCAGCTAGGAAACACTATGTGCAGGTTTCAAATGAAATATCCCGAAATAGCCAATTTTTGGTATAATTATGGCAAGCATTTGAACACGACCAAATCATTTGGTGCACAAGTATTACTTCGCGGGCGAGAAGGTTCCATGTGCGTGTGATTTTCCTTGTCCTATCCTACCTATCAGCAATCATGCACAGGCAAGCACTGTCTCAGCTCCGCATTTCCCACGTGATCCTCTACGGCCAAGGCATGTATTTTCATGTTATAGCCGTTCACAAAAATAACACTTTACGTGCCAAACGACAGCAATAAGCTGGTATGATCCATCACAGTTTTATTACTCAACATTCAACAATAGCATCTAGTGCAAATCACATGTGTCGGATCCTAGCAGACCACGTGTACATGTACTATGGTCTACAGAGTTTTTTTGGAACAGAGGATCTGAGCTCATAATAACACGCGCCAACCCCGAATTAAGGAGTTAACTATAATAATCCCGGGTTACAAGACCAGCTTCTTTTCTTATCACAGAAGATTAAAAAAACAAACCTCATGCGTAAACACTGATGCCCTACCCAAGAGCAGTTGACGGCCAATTATTTATCTCTTTATATTGTTACAGTTTCATATCATGGATAATTGCTATCTATGATTTTAGATACACAGATCTGAAATAAAATACTGCTTCTAAATAAACAAAGCTAACCTAGGGTTCGTTGGAAACAAATCAACAGTGATGTAATTTTGGCTCAAATAATCATGCATGATACACTACATTATATCGTTGTAAGGCACTTAGGTGGGTGATTTTGTTCATGTATTTTATTTTGTATTTTAATTATGTGTGATGAGAATATTTTACCTACTATTTGATTAAACCACTTCATAATTACAATATATGTATTCAAAAATATATTTCAATACATTATTCAACTACATCTCACTTAGATGTATCATAAAATCATTCTATTCTATTACATCATTTACTTGAATCAAATATATTTTATATTTATTAAGTTTGTTTTCAAGCTCAATATGCTCTACAACTTTATGATTACGATTTATTTCGAATCAAATATGATTTAACGGAAATTTCTCGGAGTTTTGTTTATTAATAACTCAAATAAAATAATTATTTATAAAATTAACCCACAGTTTAAAAATTTTACAGAAAAGACTTGCTACGTCAGCCTGTCGAGTTCCCAAAACTCGACAAGCTGCATGTCGTGTGGAAAGAGTTTGTCGAGGTGTTTGTTAATTTATTGTTACTGTATAATATAATAACAAACAGATACTTGTCGAGTCATGGGCATTTGACAAGTCTTTCCACATGACATGCAGCCTCTCTAGAACAAGACAGGTTGACGTAACAAGTCATTCGTGTAAAAGTTTCTAACTGTGGGTTAGTTTTGTAAATAATTATTTTATTGGGGTTATTAATAAAAAAAACTCAAATTTCCAGTGTTTACTTGCGCGGATATATCATAGGTTTACAAATTGCCCGTGATTTCGTGAATGAGACAATTTTTCTTCCATCTTACAAAACGTCCCGATACGATTCCCTCTACACCACAATATTCGGGAAAACCACATACAATTAACGAAGATTGCTTTCAAACAATCGCATTCCATTACCCTAAAAATTCAACTAGTTTAATTAGCTCACATATTCTTCCATACATACACGAATCCACACCAGTTAATTTAAAAGTAAACAAATTGTTTTCTATTAATGCAGACTTTTACCATTTATTCATTAGCATGTCGGTCTGTTACTACTTTGACAGTCTTGCAAATGCAAAATTAAAAAATTTCCAGGGGTGTAGAACAAAATTTCCCGAAATTAAACGTCACCGTCACCATAATAACACAAATACCGTACTTAACCACAACGTCAGCCGCCTAAACACCACCACATCACCACAATAATACCGCCACGTCGGCCAATTAACCGGTCAAACACACTACATCGTCGTGGATACATTCAGTCATCTACAAAAGGAGCAATACAAAATTTCGTGCGTTCCCCAACGGAGGTAAACGAATAACAACAAACACGGAAGGCAAAAGGATAAAGGCAAAAAATCACGCACGCTCCTAAACGACCTGAACGTAAAAAAGCAACAAGGAAAAAATGAATGAGACAAAATTTTTCATGTTCCAAAAAAAAACTGCACGAAAAAAAACACAACAAGCACAAGGTTAAAAGAGGGCGCGTTTAAAAGGGTTGGTGCGGAATCCCACGCCGCTGCTGCCGCGCAAGTGCCGCCACCGAACGCGCGCCTCCGCCCGTCGGGTCGTTACCGCAGCGAACCGCTGCCTTATTTTTCCCCTGACCCGATCCGTTCGGATTCGAAGCGGCTGCGCGCCTCCTGAGGCGTGAAGGTTGTTGTCGGGTTGGATGGGCGGGCGGCGGCGGTGGACGCAGCGGTCATGTTGGACAGCGGGCGGCGGCGTGGTGAGGTGGACTGATGCGGCGGAGCGGGCGGCGGGTTGGAGTCCGTCGCGGCGGCCATCGGAAGGTTAGAGTCGATTGATGCAGAGCTTAGTTGATGTGGGTTTTTGAGTTTAGGGTTGTCATTTGGTTATTTTTTTTGGTTGGTTTGGTTCGGTTTGGTATAGTTTGATAAATTCTTTCACTTGGTGGTTATTGTTTACTTATTCCAGCAATACTGGAAGTTTGTTATGTTGCTTGTTTCTGTGTTACTCCTATGAACATAATTAGGAAATATTCATGGAAATATAAATATGAAGCGTCTTTAATATTAATTTGGTTGTGCGTGTGTTTTTTTTTCCTTAGTCCTAGGAACTCAAACATGAAAACAATCATGGAAAAAATAGGAAAACTCGTTCCATTTATTTCTGAATTCTATTTTAGCTGGCATAACAGCGTAGAGCTTGAAAGATAATTACTCGTCCTTGTGCAGAAACTTAATTGGTCTCACATACGATTTATCTATTTCTATAATTCTTTCGTTTGAAGAAACGTAACAAGTTTTTAGTTCTGAATCTTCCGATGGATCCGTCTCTAAATTTTGTGACGCATCTATGTTGTGACAACTTTGAATGGTTCTTGTTATGTAACAGAAGTACACTACTTCCTTGGAGTTGACCTTTTCTCGTTGTTCTTCCTGTCTTCTTATACTTAGGCTTTGCTCATGCGGACAAGCAACGGCGTGTTCACGGAGTATTATCAGATTCCAGATGTAGCAGTGGCTCAGCAGCACAAGAATATTATGTAAGTTGTTCTATCGATTGTGCTTGTTCTACAAACAGCATAACTTTTCTCTGCAAATCCATTTGTTGTGGAATGGAAAATTTTAGAATTAGAGGGTGTCTTTTGTGCTTATACCATTTCAGCTGCTGCTGTTTGTGCTTTCTCAAAAATCTTTGTTGTTTCAGCTATCTTCGGACTTGGGAGAATTCAAGCATAAGAGATCCAGCGGAAACCCTACAAGATGTCTATCCAGGGAACATGTGAGAAATGAAATAGAAATCAGACAATCACCTCCTGTGATGGCAAAATTAATGGGTTTTGATGCAGCAACAGAAGATGGCGGAGTTTCCCAGAAAACATCTTCAAGTATAAAAGAGAAACATTTCTCTAGCAATAAAAATTTGTTTCACACGAGCGGCACTGACTCTCCATCACTACGGAATCTGAATGGTGTGAGTAATTTCAGATATGGACTGACCAGAAGTGATGAAAGTTATTCCTTGAAGATGAGTGCAAATCATTCCCTTTCGGAGACAATGGCAATTTTACGTCGGCGGGGAAAGGTTAGCAGTCATCACAACCTAAACTATACAGGTGCTTTAAGTGCAAGACATAAGAACATGCAGTCTGGGGGAGCCATCGATGAATCAAGAAAGGATGTTGATAAGAACCCTGACTCTTCAGTGAGAAGCTATTGGCAGGGTTTGTTAGAAAATGCAGTAGTTCGTCAGAATCAGCTGTACCATTCAGAACCACATGATCATGAATTTTCTAAACAATTATGGAGTTCTGCAAACAGCAACTCTGAGAAGGTCGTATGCTTTTCGTCAAATGACAGCATTGATGATTTGCAAACATCGCTTTCCACTGATACAAGTGACACCAGTGACAGCTCCAAGATATCAACACTGTCCTCAAGTGAATCCTCTATGGGTAAAATGGCCAATGATCAATGGGAGATCACTTTCCAGAAGGTATATACTGGTAGCTAGTTATTATTATGAATTTACTGCTTGAAAGGAAAATCCCTACACACTGTTTTGTTAGTGTCTTGTTTATGTTAAAAAAAAATTAAATCATAGTGTCACTGGTTACTTTTGATATCTTATTGTACAAAAGTTTGTTTGGTTTCATCACGTTAGAGGCATCAATTTTTTTTCTTGCACAGATTTGAAGATTCTTCTCATCTAGACATCTTAGTCTTAATACCAAGGTGGTAAACCTCCATTTTTTGTATGTTGTTATGTAAACTGAAGGATGCTTCAGTTATCAAAGAATGAGAGCAGAAGATATTTTCTTTCGCTTCAAGTTTGCATTCCTTTGAAATCAGCTAACTAATTTGAGCTTCTCTGATCTGTAATACTTCAGGTATACCGCCCCCTTCCTGCACATGTGGACTCAATGTCTCTCACTGACCGCAAAGAGATAGAGCAGCCAAGTCCAGTTTCTGTCCTTGAACCTCCGGCTGAAGAGAGCTCAAATTCTGGATTCATCAAGCTAGATATGGCAGATCCTCATGGTCAGAAATTATGCCCTTCCTAAATTCGAATCATCTTTCTGTTATAGATAATTTATGGTCTAATTTCTTTATGTAGAGCTCCAGCTCAGACTTGAGCTTGTGGAATTTCCATTCATGGAGACTACCACTGAGGGGGTAGGTATTGGAGGAAGTGATTACTGCTCTGAAACTGAGTTAAGTTCAAAGAATGAGGCCATACAGCTTGTTGAAGACATCCTAGAGGAATTCGGAGATGAAGAGGAAAGAGAATTCTCTTACCTGCTGGATATGCTAATTGCTTCTGGAATTCACGGCACCGAGGAGGATCAACTCTACAAAGTGTGTTACTCACTTGATTGTCCTGCGGGTCATGGGGTGTTTGATAAGCTTGAAAAGAAGTACATGAATGTTGCTCAATGGTCAAGGTCAGACAGGAAACTTCTATTTGATATGCAAAATTCCATTTTGTCGGAGATTCTTGGTCCATGTCTGGACTTGCAACCTTGGGTGAACACTACTAGGAAGATGGTGCCAATGTGGGGCTCAGAGGGTCTGCTAGAGAAAGTCCTGCAGATGTTAGCTCAGCGACGGGAAGAACTTGCGCAAAGCAAACATAAGCCTGAGAAGAAGGCACTTGATCCGAGGTGGCCGGATTTGGCAGGCTATATTGACACGGTAGGTAGGGATATTGAGAAAATGATAAAAGATGATCTTTTGGAAGAACTTCTTTTGGAGTTGCGGTTCGATGGAAAATTTTTTTAGGGTTTAAAATTGGTATGCATAGGTCTCATGTTTTTGTTTTTGGTTAGGTCTGTATAGCTGGTTGCGTTGTTTCGTTGTGAAGGTCAAAGTTCTTTTTGTTAAGCAGTGGTTGACGAGTTTTTTTATCCGAGTCGCCGTGCTTGTTGTGCACCTGTGTATCTGGTCAAGCTGTAAAATCTGTTAAATTAGGGGAGGTACTGAGGTCTATAGTAAAAATTCTTTTTTAGCCGAAAAAAAAAATAGAATGAGCAAAGAGTCATTTTTTTTGCGGGGTCGCTCTTTTTGATGTTTGTGAGGCATTGCAAAGTCTGTAAAATGATTCCATTGAAGTCCTGCATACATGAAAAATATACATTGTTCTTGGGGCAAGAAGAGTATATGAAGATTGTTCATATCGTGCATAATTTTAGATGTCTTTGTATTTTCTGTTTAGCCGTTAAAAGTTTGGGAAAAAAAAGATTAAATGCTGCTTTCTCCTAATGCATAACATAAGGAAAGTACATAACACGCGAGTGTTCATGGAAAAAAAGTTTTTATGTGATTGATCACTCATTGAGATATGTTTAGAATACATGAATTTTGTAGGTTGGAAAGTAAATATTCAGTGAGTAGATTTTTCATTTTTTAAATTTTTAGTGAATTTTTAGATTTCAAATGAGACCTAAACCATTATGATTATCTATATATATCTTCTCCATTACAAATTTAGTGACCGAGGTCCCTATCCGGTGGCTAGGATGGTTATGGTACCAAACAAGAGAAAAAGCCAAATACTTGCCGTTGGGGACGAATACAATATCATACGTTAGAGAGCTGGCTATCTCTGTGTATCTCTGCTCTTCAGTATTTTTGTTCATTCACCTTCAAATACAACGGAAATGGTCACAAAAAAATTCGAACAAAATTGAGAAAGTGTTTTTAGTCTTTAAGATTATTTTGGTATCTTGTAAAACTTCAACACTAAAAGAAAAAAATAACAACATTTAGATGATAGTAACTTTTAACTTTTCTTTATCTTTATATTTTTCAGCATAGTTTGGCTTTTTTTGGATATAAAATTTCATGATATAATATAGAAGAGAAGGGTTATACCGGATACTTTTCCTTTATGTTGCATAACTGTTCCTCCCTCTATCATATGTCTCATTAGTTGAACCAAAACGGCTCTTGGAATAGACATTGCCACATGAGATTTTGGTAGACTGGTTAAAGCAACGCAGCAACATTTTAGGAAATCCTGAGTATGTATTCAACCAAGCAAAAGTAAACAAATAGAATCTATTTAAAGATGTAAGGATTAGCGAGCAAACAATTTTTTTTTAAATCTAGACGATTGAAGGTAACTCTTTAAATAAAGCATACAATATAAATTAGGCCTGCCATAAAGATCCATCATAGATAGTGATTTGACACCAACTAAGCCACTGACACCTAGCTGTGAGGTCTTCTTCTACATTTTTTGTAATCATGAAGTTGCCCTTTGTTTTTCAATCCATACAACACAACAATCAGAGAATAAATTAGAGATAAAAAATGCAAAAAGAGAAAAAAAATCTAATACGCAATTTGTTTTTTTCTAAATTCTAATAGAAAAAAAAATGCCCCTTGAAAGAGGATTTGACTCTGTATGGGAGTACAGTGTAGTGCTGCACTGCGCTTACATATGTATTTAACAAAGGGTGTTTGGAAATAATATGATTACATATTGTAAAACGACTAGTTTTGCGCCTCCTATTTTATTTTTTTAGAGCAGCAGGTTTTCCAAGGAAAGAAGTATCTGTTTGCTTCTACAATCTAAAATATAAAATATATGGTATGGCTAAGAAAAATATTTTTTTAATCTTTTATCTTGTATTTTTATATCAATCTTCTATAGATCTTGATCTAATAATTATCAGTTAATTTAATAGATTTTAGAAGTGTCGTATTTTTTTAGGTTGTTTCATTTTTTAGATTTTCATGTTTTCTTAGTTTAGGTTGCTGTATTTTTTTAGATTTGTCACATTTTATTATGTTAAATTGTCACAATTTTTTTATAAATTTTTTTATATAAAAATTATAAATATTTTAACTGTACCCTAAAATACATTATTTTTTAGTGGATTTGTTTTCTACTTTTTCCCGGATCTTCATTTTAGGCTGTCTTAGACCTTCTCCAACAGAATTGGATCTCTATATCCTCATATACATACCTTCCTAAAAAGATTCTATACCTATATTTCTACTCTCTCCAACAGAATCTCTAAACCTCAAAACCATAGAGGTAGAGGAGAGAGAATACCTAAATTTACCAATTCTCTGCAGTAATATCTAAAATAGGAATTGAGATAGGTATTCTGTTGGAGTAAAAAAGGTATTACTGATACCTAAATTTTAGGATATCAATTCTTTTAAGATAACTGTTGGAGAAGGTCTTATTGCTCGTATTTGACCGATCATTTCCAATGGAATTGAATGGTCGCTCCCATCGCATCTCACATGGTATGAGACCAACCCCACCAAACCGCAAATTCCCTGCCGTTTTCTCCCGCTTCCTCAACAACTTTATTATACGCCCTCACATGCACCCACATATTGCATAAATGCCACCATGGCCGTCTTCAATTTTTTTTTTCCCTTTCTCATAAATGATCTTGCAAGATTCATATGAACATACTAACACTCCGACTTCCATTTAAATAGTCAAGTGAGAATTTTTAAAATTCTTTTGAGATCATTTCTCTTTGACAGTAGTATAGATCAGCCGAATTTCGTTTAAATATTCAAATGACGATGGCATGATCGCAATTAAGACTCGAAGTTGGTGGCCTTATCTTTAGCGGTTGGCAAGTCACTCCCCCGTAGGCCGTAGCAACCACCTGTCTCGCGCTCTCACAAGCTCGAGGCTCCTATAAACTCCCCTGTCCCCACGCCTCAACTTGTCAGAGTCCCCCGCTATTCACCATGGCCGTCTCAGCTCTGGAGGTCGAGGGCATCGCCTTCCCGCCGACGACCCGTCCGCCGGGCTGCGACGCGACGCACTTCCTCGCCGGTGCCGGTGCGTCACGCTCCTTACTTCGGTTAATTACACTTCGCTGTTAGTCACAGAGCAGAGATGCCCCCCCCCCCCCCCCCCCCCCCTTTTTTTTTCCCAACGTTCAGGGGTGCGAGGACTGGAGATCGAAGGCAACTTCGTCAAGTTCACGGCCATCGGGGTGTACCTCGAGGAGACGGCCTTGCCGGAGCTGGCCGGCAAGTGGGCCGGCAAGACCGGCGACGAGCTCGCGGCCGACGCGGCCTTCTTCCGGGACGTGGTCACCGGTAAGATAGTTTCTTGGTCGCTTTTGCATGCCCAACTGTGCCAAGTCATGCGTAATGTGTTTGTGCACAGGCGAGTTCGGGAAGTTTACAAGGATCACGCTGATTTTGCCGCTAACCGGCGAGCAGTACTCCGATAAGGTCGCCGAGAACTGCGTCGCGGGCTGGGAGGCAGCCGGCGTGTACACGGAAGCCGAGGGCAAGGCCGTGGATAAGTTCAAGGAGGCTTTCAAGCCCCAGAGCTTCCCTCCGGGCTCGTCCATCCTTTTCACTCACTCGCCCAATGGTGCTCTCACTGTTAAGTTCACTCACCAATGCAATACAATACTCTTATAATCAATGTCCATTATGTTTTTTTTTAAAAAAAAAAGTAAACAGTAAACGAGCGCACACTCACTGCTTAGCATTTACTTTCTCCGTACTTAAAAAGAATATGATCGCACCTCCATGGATAATTTCTAAGAATTAAAACACAATTATATATCTATTTTTAGTATTTTTTTTATTAATATAATACTTATATTATTTATATATATATATATAATTTATGGTTAAATAAAGTAATGATTATGTTCATTCTTTTTGTTACAATTTTTGCACTTTAAAACCAATTTTTTTTTAGGTCCGAAAGGAGTATGATTTTTTTTTTATTTACGGAGTGAGTAAACAGTAAATGTGTAATTATAGCTATTTGGGCTTGGGCTATTTAGGCCGGCAATTAACCGCTCAAACTTAGTTATTTCAACCGTTTATATAAAAAGAGAGGTGCTTCAATATTTTTGGCAAAAATGATTTGCACAATTTCTGAAGCAAGTTAAGTTTCTAAACCATTTTTTAAAGTAATAATATATTCATCTATTTATAAATATATGTTATTTTAAGTTTTTAGATTTATGCTCGATAATTAAAATGTAGTTTGAAATGATCTATCTAGTCGTATTAAAAATTTGTATAGAATATTAATTATGGTTAGATAATTTTTAATTGATTTATAAAAAAAAGATGAGAAGGAAAAGAATATGAAATATTTGTCGCGAAAACATAGAATAATATTTATTTCTAAACAAAGAGTAGTCGAAGATCATGTGTATTTATAAGTTGTGTTTGGTGACGTGCTGCTTTGTCGGGTGTTATTGTTCAGATTGCATTCTCCAAAGATACGTCTGTGCCGGAGGCCGGCAGCGCGGTGATAGAGAACAAGGCGCTCTGCGAGGCGGTGCTGGAGTCGATCATCGGCGAGCACGGGGTGTCGCCGGCGGCGAAGCGGGTTTTGGCAGAGAGAGTTTCAGTGCTTCTCAAGGGAGCTTCCGACGCGGGGGCCACGCCGATGCCCATGTCCTAAATTTTAGAGCATGCGAAGTGTTCTATCGCCGTAGTATCGACGGCATGCTGCAACGGCTGCATCGGTGAAGGTATCATGCTCTAGTTAGTGGTGTTGTGCTGTATACGTGTGTGAACCAGAGCCAGATCCAGATGGAATAAAGATGCAACCTTTTACTTTATCTCGCATTGCCTTTGTTACAGATGCAAATATAGATTATTGTTAAGTATCATGCGAGAAGCAACTTTCACAAAAAAAAACACACTAAAATGCTGAATTTGTTTGAAGAAAGACAAGTCTTCGCATGCTCTAAAATCAGGAGTTGGCCGACCACTAGGACCCACCTATCTCGCCACCAGCCCCTCTAATTATTTCTTTTACAAAAATATATCAGATAAGTCTTAAATTTAGGATCCTTGATTATGATATCACGATGGATTGAATAATTTGCGAACCTGTGGGCTCATGTAGCAGACATCCAACTAGATCACTTGAAAAATGGTCACATGATAGATGGCCTTGATTGATATACGAAAGAAATTAGGGTGGTTAACTAGCTTAAAATAATTTCTGAATTTTGCATCTATTTTGATAATCAAACAGTCGGATACAGAAAAAACTTGTTTCGACGATACCTCAATTTGAATTCGTATACAAGGCATCGACCATAGGACTGGCCTGCACAATATGGGGCAATTAATGGAGAATGTACCCAATTTCTGTATACAATTTCCCCAGAATTAAGTGCGGCCGGTATGTTCTGATTTCTGTAGATCTGAATAGTGACTACCACAGTAGTACTACACATATTATTAATTGATGGGAGGTGAATAACGTTTAACTGTACTAGCATCTGAAACGTTTTAGCTCTTCAGCTACACACATGTTAGGTTACTTGGATTCAGATTTGAAAATGCATTATTCTTGAATTGAGCTGTTTGTTTGTATCAAGTCCATCGATATCATGTACACGCACTATCAAAGAGGGACACATAAGATTGAAGCAGACAAGGCTAAATATAGAAAAAAGAATTTTTTTAGAGATAAGATATGTTGTATATCAGGATTGGACCTGCGTTTATTATGGTGCAGCACGGATCGTGCATTTGGGTCTTTTTACCTCGGTTCGAGCTATTGGACCCGAACAACAGTAGAGTGATCTGATCACCAACAAGCTCCCTTCTGGGACAGACTGGTATTATCTTGTCATACAATAGTAGATCGAGATCACATTACGTTATTTTGTCAGGCAGATACAGTAAATCATGTAGAGAAGACAATACTGGTCACATGCTTTTGCTTACTGATCCTCTGAAAAGCACAGCCCATCATCTTTACTAACATACACAACGGCATGTTAGCCCGGTGACTGCCATAAAATTTATTGTCTCGCTGTTCTGCGTAATTAAACCGCACAGCAATTTACATTAGTTTTTTTGAGCAAATGATTTAGGAGCTTGATATGAACTTTTGACCACATGAATTATTGCCTTGCTATTGATTTCATACTGCTGCATAATTGAAAGATTTGAGCATAGTTCATCTCCAATCATGTCACATTATCAAACTGAACACCCCCTTTTCTTCAGAAAAGTATGCAGTTTTTTTAGAGGATCTGTGCTGAAAGAAGCCTGAGATCTCTGTGGTCTCAGACCGTCTTGCCGCGGAATCTTTGATGAGGACTTCGTAATTGTTTCGATATCAAGAAGACTTAAAGAGAAGGGCGAAAGAAGCTGGAAGAAGAATCTGATTCTGCTTGTAAAATTAAGTGATTGCGCAAATTTGCTTTTCCGAGCAAACTTTCTTTTGTGATCAGCATTTCCAGTGCAAATTTTCACATTGTATCTGCAGCATTGCATGGTCACGACTGTGCAACTCTTCACCATTAAGCAATGCGACAAATCTTGCAAAGGCATGGATAGTGATCTGCCTTTGTTCTGGCATCAAGATGTTTGCCTCTGAGATTCATTGATGAATACCATTTGACATGGCAGGATCTTTTTCTGAAAAATATGCGGAGATGTGGAAATTCTTTGAATTATTTGGAGTTTTTGCATTTAGAAACTTAGCTCCCCTCTTCATAAAAAGTCACCTGTATGGCCTAGAATCTGAAGCTTATACATAACTGAAATTTGCAGGTATGAAAAAGCTGATTCTGTTCACATCTATCTGGTATGGATAATACTTGGATGAAGTCTATGTGGGACATTATTGGATCAATAATTCATACTGCTTGTTACATCAATCATAATACCGTATTAATTTCTTGATAGAAGCAGCTTCTTGGAGTGTGCAAGTAGAGAAGGCTGATACAAACTGATTGGTAGCGATAACGTGGCTGAAAGCCTAAAACCACACCAAGACTTTTACTGTAAGCTAGCAACTAAGATAAAGTTAAAAATGTATTGTTTCCCTCGAGTCAACTTATGTGAAAGCTCTTTCTGAATTAATAATTGCCAAGATCTTACTCTTGTTGCTAACTTTCTCTTTCCAATCTTAAAAGAGGTGGAGAGACTACTTTTCCAAAAATAAATTTAGCGAAAGAAGTGGAAAAAAAAAACAGATACTACCAACTGTAAAATAATTTCCTAACCTAATTTACTACTTAGTAACATATAAGGCGATGTGGGTGTTCTCTTATATAAGTACTCCCATAAGCCACAAACACATCCAAAGTAGCTTTGCTTGTCACCAGTAGCCTAGTACTCACTACACCATGGCTCCATTGCTCTTCAAGGACATGAAAGGCATGAACCTTTCTTGCTCGTCGCCGGCGTCCACCGCGATATGTCCGAGCTTAGAGCGGCAGCCGATGGTCCGGTCACACAGGGCCATTGCCAGCCCTCTGTGTCAGGTCCCCACCGAGCCCAGAACTCACAAGCAAGACTGCAAGAAGGGGTTGCCCAAGGCGGCAAACGGCGAGCTCATTAGCCCTGCCGGTTCTTCCAGGTACCTGCTGAGCGGCCGCGCCGCCTGCGCCGACGAGATCCAGGAAGTAGAAGCTTCAGCTGCCGCTGTTGATGTCGCTAGGGGGGAACCACCTTCTGTCAAGAATCCACAGGAGCAGGTTAGTAAATAGTTCACCTGGTTGTGAAAAATTACTGATTAGTATGTTCTATTCTACCTTCTTGATATGAAAAATAACAAAAAAAAGATATAGATAATGTTATGATTACTAATCATATCCTTGTGAAACTTGGAACCTTTGTTTCAGTGCTTTTTCTTATTTGATATATTGATAGTAAAAAACAGTGGAAGTAAATCAACTAATGATGACAAGTAAGATATGTTTTTGTGGTAGGGACTGGTATTATGCTTCATGATTGCTGAGATATTTGTATACAAAACTGGTGGACAAGTGCAGCTTTTTTACGGTTAATTCAAATCCATGTATTGTACTTTTCAAAATCAGACCATGTTTTGAACTAGCTTAGGTTGTCAAATGAATCTTATTAGGTGGTGGTTGTGCTCAAAGTATCACTGCATTGCAAAGCATGTGAAGGGAAAGTGAAGAAGCACCTATCGAAGATGGAAGGTGAGCCTTTGCAGAAACCATTTGCACAGCACAACTACAATTTATTTATTTCTGAAACCACTTTGTTCAGACCTTCACCATCCTATGAAACAAATAGGTGTGACATCCTTCACCATAGACTTTGCAAGAAAGAAGGTGACGGTGGTCGGCGACGTGACGCCGCTCAGCGTGTTGAACAGCGTGTCCAAGGTGAAGAATGCCCAGTTCTGGGCGTCGCCGGTGGAGGCCGTCCCTGCCTGAAGTAAAAAACTTGGGATAAAATTTGTTGGTAACTGGTAGGTAGGTTGGTAGTACAAGATTGAGCTGTGTAGACATGTGGGGTGTGACTCATAGTTAGCAGCATGCTGCTGGACCAGTAGTACTGCAATAGTCAGATGCAGGTTTGGATCTTCTTGCCTTCGTCTTGTGATCATTTGTTTCTTGTGCTTGGCACCAAGCTTGCATACTGTGTCTGTGCTTCTATCTACTGTGTATTTGTATGTGTTGTTACCTGTAATATAAGCTTGCATGGTATCAATCTTAAAATGAGAGGCAACAAAAGTTGAGGTCGTGTCAGGTTGAGTCCAATGCAAAGGTGTTTCGCGAGACGTTTTAACAGAAAATTCTCCAACATATTCTGTGTCATGTATGCGAAATATCACCTGAAACACTCTCTTACTCCAATACAAAGATATTTCGCGAGACACCTTCTCAAACACTCCAATGTAAAGACGTTTCGAGAAGCGCTTCGTGTGGGCTCACGTATATAATATTTATTAAATATTAAAAAATCACTAAAATAAAATTTGAATAATTCACAACAAAATAAAATATAGAAGCAAGTGTTTTTACGGACATGTAGGAACTGACCGTATTGAAATCGGAGTCTCCAGGGGCTCGAACATTGAAATCTAACAGCATAAAACTAAACTGTAAAATCTCTAAAACCCGAGTACCCATTTACAAAATTGTCAAGACTTATAAATCTAAACTCTAACTCAGAAAGGATCTTTTTGTGATTTCCAAAACTCTGAGAATCTTTTTGCAATTATGCCATTTCTCCTCAAAACCTCGTCGCCGGCCTTTATTGCAATTTCTTCTTCTTCCTCTCCCCCAAAAACCCGAAGCACTTTCATCCACCACGCCGCCGGCTGTTGCGTGCGTGCGTGCGCCGTCGCATCTCAGCTTCTACGCCGCTGTTGCGTGCGCCGCAGCATCGACCGCGCCGCCATATCGACCGCATCCCAGCCGCCGCCGCATCGACCTCCGCCACTTCTTCGCCGCATCGACCGCGCCGCTGCATCGACCTTTGCCACTTCTTCACCGCCGCGACTTCTTCGCCAGATCTGTGAACCCATGCCACTGCCACGCACGGTCGAAAAATGGGGCCCACAAAACGCGTGCTCAGGCGTCACGACCAGTCGAACGCCACCGCTTTGACTGCCGAGGCATCCATAGGGACCGCTTGTCAGAGCTTCGACCGCGCAGCCTCGCGAGGCGTTTTCTCTCTTCTCGTGCGGATTGTTTAATATTCTTTTGGTGCGAGGCCTACCTGTGAGACCCTCGGGGAGTGGGCGTTGAACTCATTCTCATAGGCATTGCGTAATTAAACTATGGCAGAGTGATCCAGACAGTACAAGTACCGGTAGATCAAACCATCTGATTTTTTTTTGTATCTACTGTGAAGTTTTTTGAAAATTGAAATGAAAGTTGGTCGGGAAGGAGAGTATGTGATAGCCAGGGCACTAGATTAGATATTGGTTAAATTATATCCACATATATATCTTTAAGTCAGATTTAAATTGGAATTCGGATATATTCAGGCTCGGTTCGGATTTTAGATTCTATCATATACTATGAATATTCTTTTAATTATATTATTTTGTTTGTACAAAATTTAAAATTAACTCATTTTAAATCAAGAAATAACATATTTGGATGAATTTGTATAATAATTCTATTATGCATGTAAGAATTTGATCACAAAATTGTCATACCACGACAATTTTTTTTATAGTAATAGCATTCAAATTTGAATTCCAATATACAAGTATATCACTTTATCGGATTTAGGTATAGATTTGAATATTTTTTGGTGCGGATCCGGATAGAGAAAAAAGTTATTCGAGTGTAAAATTTCTTATCATATCCATATGCTATTGGATTTGATAATAGAATAATTTGGATAATCCGTATCCGCATTTCACCCTTAATTAGGTTTTTTTTGGTTGGTTCAGATTATGTGCTGCTTGACTAAAACTGCAGTAGTCACCATGATTTTATCCGCTTTTAGACTCTTGTTTTTTGAACTTTAACTTCTCTTTTGGAGTTAGAGCAAAAAGCCCCAATTTCTATAGAAAAGAAGCCAAAACTGGAGCGCAGGGATGGCCCCAATGTCTCACACAAAAGGCTCTGCATCACTGAAACTTCTTGCGTCTCCAATTTTGACCTTTACATTTTTACTCCTCCTATGTGTTTGTACTAGCAAATTTGACGCAATTTCCATGTGATTTG
Organism: Pharus latifolius; assembly: GCA_019359835.1. NCBI lineage: Eukaryota > Viridiplantae > Streptophyta > Magnoliopsida > Poales > Poaceae > Pharus > Pharus latifolius. The sequence goes on along the minus strand of CM033321.1, from coordinate 92,356,097 downwards.
TACGTGAGGCGTGGCATGTGGGTAGAACTTGTCATCCTTAGTGTAACCGTGGCATGTTGGCGAATTTTTTTAAGAAATATTCAAAAAAGAAAAATAAGTAGAAAACTGGTAAGCAAAAAAGCGCCAAGAAACATAAAGAAACCAAGATATTCATAAAATCATAAAATAAAATATATAAATTCAAAATTTATCTTATCAAATAATAAATATACCATGAAAACTATAAAAAGTGCAAAGAACATAAAGCTAGAAGAAAAAAAAGAAAATAATGCTAAACACAACAGAAAATGACTAAATAATTGCCCATAAATAAAAACTTTCATAAATTAAAATTTTCAAATGAATTGTTCTTATTTAATGGATACGTTATGAATAAAAGTTCTTCAAAATTTTTCCAATATAAAAACTGATGAGAGAATTGCAGTTTTTTTATATGTGTTTATCATTAGCTATTATATATATTTTGTAGGTTTATAATATTTTGATGAATGTATCTAATAGTTGATTCTATTTTGATTTTTCATACAAATATTAGTTTTTAGTATATATTAAAATAGTTTTTATTAAGTCCACTCTGAAGAAGTTAATGTATAGGGGTTTGATTGTAATTTTTATGTGTAATGTGAGATATTTAATGCAAAATTTGAAAAAATAGAGTGAAATTATAAATCTGATCACCGATGAAATTCACTTATGCTAGAATCAACGTGACCCGCCGGTTAAGCCATGAACGTGCAGTTGACTAGACCATCCCATCTAGTGCAGCTTAGTTCAATGTTCGAGGCTTCTAGCTACGTGCTCTGTGTGTGTGTGTCTAGCATGCATGCTTTCCAGCTAGCTGCGTGGTGCAAATCTGATAAATCTAGGCACCTAGCCGCTGGTTCCAACCAAATTTGGAGGGCCTTCTCTTGTATGATTCAAAGATCAACAATTAGAAACATGATAGCAATTAATCATCTTAAATCTTCAACTAATTTCAGATGATAAATAAGTCAAAAGCGACAATTTTTTGTCCTATTTTCATTGCATATTTACTATTACATGTAGATCAGGAAACTAGGAGGAGAGCAAGAAGTCGAATACGAGCATATGTTGGGCGATACACCACATCGTCCTCACGTGACAAACTTGAGTATACGTGTTTTTTCAGTGGGTGGCACGATGTAGCAATGTCAAACACCTCCAACTACTCAATGTTTTGACGCTGGTGAGCTCCTCTAACTTGTCCATCTTACTTGTGTTCATATCCGCCTAGAGTTATTAGTACCCTCATATTTGTCCTAAGTAGCAACATAACACAAATCAAGACAATAATATATACACCAATACTTACACAGATGTTAAGAGAAGTACATTTGCACTTATACAGGCATCGACATTTATCTCTTTTATTGTTGCATTTTTTTTATTTGTGACAGGTTTCTAGGTGTTGAGCACCAGATTGCATCTGTGATCGCCCAACGAGCTGGAAAGACGAGAAGCTCCCCTTGGATCACCTCCGAGAAGTAAAATTCAGCGGCGTCCGAGAGCTGGAGTGCGAAATCCGCCTCATGCAATTGTTACTCACAAGCGCCCCACCACTTCAAAGGATGATTGTAAAATTTAGTTCATGAACAATATTGCAGAGTGGGAAAGTGGAGAGCTTGCGGTAATTCTCACACGTCGACGGCCAACTAGCGAACAACTTGAATCCCAGGGCCAATATCTAAGAGTAGCGTTAGAATTAACTTCCAAGTTGGAACAATTTTATAGATTATCTTTGTTCATTTGCCCTTTATTCATCAATTATTTCTCTCCAGCAAAATAATAACAATACTCTATCCATTTCACAACATAAACATATTTTTTGTTTTTAGATGTCTCATAATATTAGTCTTTTACTACTCTAATACAATTTTAACATATCTTTACCCTCCACTAATATTCTTCAAAAAATATTTAAAGGCGTGATTACTTATTAGTTCTTCTGAAAACTAAAAATATGACCAACTAATTATATATAAAGCATTTAAGGTCTATCTAAAGACCAGAATTCATATCTTAACAATGTCATTTTATGGTTATAAGTCTTATACTGCATATACTTGTTACTATAATTATTTTTTGGAGATTAAATTATGTGTGTATATCCACGTGGCATCTTATTGTCCGCAAACGTGAGTTTTGAATGGAGGTCCCCCCATCTATACGTACAACCACTTCCTTCAAAAAATAGCCAATTCTAAGAATAGCAGCTGTAGCAAATTAACCTGGTTAATTTCATTAATTTGCTCTAAGGAATGCTTCGAATCCTCCTATATAACCAAATAGCCTCTCTTCAGAGTCGTAAGCCATCATTAGCGCCATTGTCTGAGAATTCACTTCGCATTGTTCACCGGGATCTGAGGGTAATCTTCTATTTTCTAGTGGATTCGTCCATATGTTATGGCCTTTTGCATACTTGAGTAATTTGGTTATAACTATATCATTTCTAATTCTCCTTGTTGACAACAATATAGCTCGGTTGCGAAAAAAGATGCGACATGGGAGGTGAAAAGGAAAAAATATCAGATGTCGACAAAGCATACCACGGAGGGCACCCTAGTGGATATTCAATGGGATACCCTGCCGATGATAGGCATTCTACTCCAGTAAATTCATGTCCACCATCACATGGATACTATACTCCACCCGAACATTTTCCAACCCACGGCGGGTACCCTCCCCCCGGTGGGTGTCTCACATTGCACGGTGGGTACCCTCCAAGTAGCTATCCTTCACCCAAGTATCCGCAACACGTCGGCTACCCACCGGCTGGTTACCCTTGTCATGGTCCACCTGCACCTGTTCCTCCTCATGGTACTGCCTTGTACATTTCCCAAATGGCTTTCTCATCATTATTATTACCTTAAGGTCCATTGCAAAGAACTGGTCTATTTCCAAATCCTATACTCAGGTCATGGTGGTATGCATGGTGGAGGTCACGGTGCAGGCACTTCCGGCTTTGGCGCGATGCTCACCAGCGGCGCGGCTGTGGCTGCTACGGCACTTGGAGCTCACAAAGTATCCCATGGCGGCCACGGAATGTACAGCCACCACGGCAAGTTCAAGCATGGCAAGTTCGGCAAGCACAAGAAGATGGGAGGCAAGTTTGGCAAGAGCAAGAAAATGTTCGGGCGCAAGTGGAAGTGAACTGACAACATTGCAGGTTTTTGGCAGCAACTTAGGGATTGGAACTTATCATGATGGATTAGTTCACTGCAAGTGTTACATTTGCAACTTTCTTTTGTCGCTTCGAAAATGAAATCAATAGAAGTTTGTTCTGTCAGAACAAACCAACATTTCTGTTTCGCCTGCCAGTGTGTGATGTACAATCTCTTCCACGACTTGTGTACTACCCCACAGGGCTATACTACTTCAACTTAAATACAAAATTAACAAGAAGAAACAACACTTATGTGATCAATGTGACAAGTGAATTACAAAATTTAACTAGTCAAAGTAACCAAGCAAAGCCAGTGTACTTCAAATGATCAGTGATCATGCCAATCAAGTTTCAGCGTCCTCCTCTTGTTATACTTCACCTTCTGAAGGCATGCCAAGAAAAATCCATGAAATCAGTCATCGTCTTTCTTCGGCTTCCTGTATGTTTCCTCGATATGCTTTGCTACAAACACATATGTATTGAATAGCTTCTTGATATTTGGAACATTGTAATTCTGAGCTACATAGACTCCACAGCCCATTCCCACCAGGAATGAGAAGCTGCTCCTGAAAAACCCCATTGCAATGGTATCTGACAACAACCAGAAAATGATTTGGTAAATCCAAAACAGAAGATACTGACTGATGAACAAAGTAATTTGGTCTTTTACTTACACCTACAATGCACAAGGAGCATGAGGAATCAAAACTCAAAGTAACAGTGGTCATGATACATATATCTTCATATTGCTTATCTATCTAATAGGCATAACAATATTCTGCTTAGTCTGCATACCTCAGCCTGTTCATAGGAAGCACCAAAATTTGGTGGTTATGAAAGAGTTTGGAAATCAAAAACACCCTTAAAGTGCAAGTTCTTTGCTTGGCTGGTCCTAAACGGGAAATGCCTAACAGCTGAGAATTTGCAGAGAAGAGATTGGCCTCATGATCCAATATGCAGACTCTGCATGGCTGACAATGAATCAATCAAACACCTATTCGAAGATTGCCTCTATACCCTACAGATCTGCTTGTTGGTCTCTCAATGGTAGGGCAGGTTGACACTACACAATTTTTGGCAACAGAAAAATGACAGTAATGTGGAAGAATGCGGCACCAAAACCAGGATAACATAGTGCAGGAACATCGTAAAAAGCTAGACAGCCTCATCATACTCATCCACTGGAGCATGTGGCGTGAAAGGAATAGAAGAATATTTTAGAACCCAGGCTTGCAGGCAAATAGATTAAGGATGACTGGAAGACATGGATCCTGGCTTTCAAGGCGCAAACAGATAGCGAGTCGTAAGCACAATCATTAGAAGAACAGGTGCTGGGAGAGAGGGATACTGAAGAGCAAGATTAGAAGGGGCGACAAGTTATTTGAGAGCGAGATAAGTTGATCGGTGTATTTGCGATATAATCTCCTAGCCAGTAGTTTACTGTAGTTTGTAGTGTCTTGTAGCTGGTGGTAGTGCCCTGTAGCTTCAGGATGCTGTAGTAGTTGCGCTTTTTAGTTAGTGTTTTTAGCATAGCATTTGTACGTTCTATTCCCTTCTTACTAATAGAATATGCAGTGTCCTACTGCATGTTCAAAAAAAAATAGGCATAACAAAAATCTTATTGTTGTGATGGGAGGACATAAAATGATTTACGGAGGAACCAAGTCTACAAGCATTGTGGAATGAGGCTTCATGTCCTAAGGATCAAAAAAGAATCAGCTGTCAAATAATTCTATGTATGCCTTCCTCATAATGGGGAAACCAACGGGCCATGGCAAATTGTGAAGGTCTGGCATGTTTTACCAGACTGGATGAATCGGACAGCAAAGCCACTAGAATTGCCATAGCCATGCCCTTTCACGAAATTGGGCCTCTTGCACTAGAGGCTGGTAGATGTAATATCTTTAAGCAAATTACACAACCCAACAACAAACCTAGAAAATATGTAAAAGTACAGTTTCTTTGAGAAATTCTAACATCCAAAGTTTTCAGCAGGGCTTAGGCAACAACTGTATTATTGTAATATATAGTAAGAAAGCCAGTGTAAACTAAACATCTAATGAGCTATGCATGCCATTTTGTCATGTCATCTTGTTTTCAGGACTCAGGACATTGTTATAGCATTCTGCTAACTGTGATTGTCCAAACATCTTTCCTACTTTAAAGCATGTCAATTTGGAGATTTTGATTAAATTTACGAAAAAAGAGGCCACCAATGACCAATTTTTCGGCTTCTGATAGCTAGTAAAATTGGGGTTCCAATTTTTTAAACACAACCAGACACATGAGTAAAATAAAAGAACTGAACACTAAATGCCAGCCAAGTCAAAATAGTTGTCCTAGTACTCGCTGTTTTGCCACTGGTGAGTACTTCAAGTATATTTACTGCCATGGGGTTTGAAACTTCAGTTGTTGTATGAGAGTAACAATAGGATCATATTAATTAACCTAACCAGGTTGTTTGCCGCAGAATAGAATAGAATTGGGTGGGCGGTGCGGCGATCTAGATCAAGCTGTAGAGGAGGGGAAAAAGAGGAGGAGACGCGCTTACCAGAGGGACGTAGGGACGGAGGAGAAAGGCACACAGTGTCGGTCGTCGGGAGTAGCTAGGGCGAGAAGAGCTCCGGTCACGAGGAGAAAGGCGCACACCCGTACGCGTCGGTCGTCGAGGGCGAGGCGACGCCTATTGGTTTCGTCCGGTCTGTGGGCCTAAAGCTTAGCGGCCCCGGCGGAGGGCAGGAGATGAATAAGCCCTTAGTGCCGTCCGTCGGGTCGTGGGTTCGACTCCGTGCCTGTCTTTCCTGTATCTAAGTGGCCAGCTGGTGCAACTGCAAGTCGACGAATCGTACACTCAGACATTAAATTTCATGTGCTTTCCACTTATAAGATCCGTTGTAGTCTAGCTGGTTAGGATACTCGGCTCTCACCCGAGAGACCCGGGTTCGAGTCCCGGCAACGGAAGCCTTTTTTTATAATACATATACGTTTGTTAGTACTATTTCACATTTCTTTTTGAAGAGAGAATTATTATGTAAAGCAGTTATCTTAAGATGTAAAAGTTTTGACAAGCTGTGATCCCGATTAGCCGACAGTGAGATTTAAATCCTAGTCATAGCCACGAAAGTTGGTGTTTTACCAGTTAGACTACCACTGGTAGAACACAGTCCACAAGCACAGCAATTAGGCATACACAGTTTGCATCGATAGTACGGAGAGTTATAAACCCTAAGACATAGTTATTCGAGACATCGAGGGTTTTCCAGTTAGCCCCATGAAGACAGGACAATAATTTATGCAAAAGGAACAAGGAAGCGGGGCGTTGGTGTTTATGGTTCTGCCGGGCATGAACGGCTTTTCCCAGCTCTGCCATCCGGTGCATGATGGATTCAGCTAGTTAGGTATGCTTCGAAAGGATGCTCTCCACAACACCACGAGCTATGGGATGGTAGAACTCATGAGCCTCGGCGAAGATCCTCTGGGCCAGCATCTTCTCCTCATCAGAACACCGGGCCAGCGAGCTGTAGAGCGGGCGAAGGTACTTCATCCTACCCACCTGCTTCAAACACTTCTCAACTTCCTCAAAGTAATTCTTGCACCCTGTGGAGATTGCTAGCTGGAGAAACGCAACTTTCACCTCGTAGTCACGGCTTTCTGATAGCCGATACCGTGCATCCAGAGAAGCCACCTGTATGCATGAAACGAATGGGCTTTGAGTAGTTGAAATAACAAGCTAAATACTCTGAAGATTGAGAGAACCTGTGAAGTCTGAAACAGCAGAAGGTTTGTCTCGCTTGACTTGAATAGTTGAATCAACTATAAGGCATCCAAAGCAGTACCCATCCGCTACAGTACCCCCAAATAGGATTGGGTGATTTTGCAGAGTTCAGAGTTTTAGTGAACCCAAATAAGATTTGAATAGATGTGATTATGTGAACCTTGAAATACTGGTATTGGATGATTTTGCAGAGTTGGCCTAACTGCGGGGGCATCATGGCACCAGTGTTAGCTGATGGCACAACAAAGGTGATAAAGTTGAGAAACTCCATTGATTTTTTCATAATTAAAGAGCAGTATGCACTGTGGAGTACTGGAGTGCAAACTCCAAATCCATTGCTTGAACCTGCTGCTTAACTACCGAATAATTGGATGTAATTTTACTAGTTAACCCTAATAGATCTTAATAATTGAAAGTCATCCATTCATCACATGTTCTGTATGGTTGTAAATAGGCATCTGTAAACTGTTGCTCCACATAACTGATATTTGAGATAGACCCTAATCGACAATGTCAAAAAATCTGTCCACTTCATTTCAAATCAAACCAACAAACAGAATTAGGTTCCAATTCCATTCCCGAGTGAACCAAACTAACTTAGGACTATATGCTTCTGGTCCTCGTTTGAATCTAAATCCAATTCCAATTCGAACGTGACTGATAAACCAAAAGCCATCTAGATTGGTTGGCTCTGGAACAACTTTTCAATGGGTGTGAATGTTCTATTGAGGAGAAATTTACCACAGGTACCGACATCAGTCTGACAACAGATAGGTTTCCCATGGTTTCAAAGTTACTAAGAACTACTCTGATAGTTCATGTAATATATGATGAACAGATAAACTCAGAAACCCATTATTTAGGATAATAAATTTCTGGTGCACTGGCTGCACCACAAATAATAAATTGATATGTGTTCCCTACTTGAGATATTAACCAGTCAACTACACAATGGATGTTCTTTTGGAGTGGTGTTCTGCTTAATGATATACAAATCAGTAGAGACAGACACTAACCCATCGCCATAGAAACAATGAAGTAAAGAGCACTTTTACAGAAACATTTCATGGGTACAGCAGAACCATGCATTTAGATTGAATGGAACAGGCAAGTGCAACAATATGCTATGCTCGAAATTTGATGCAATAAACCGTTATAAGCAGGCAGGGTGACTTCAACTTTGCACAAAGAACTAGTAGCTAGGCATGTTTCAGTTTAGAAATAATGAAAGTGAGAGTGTGAGATTATCGACAAAAATTCAAACCTGTGAGGCTTCAACATTTGTGGGCAAATTTTCCAAGTAAAGCTCCCATTCTTGTCCATTCCAGTCTGCCACTTCATCTTCATTTGGAAGCTTTCCAAGCTTGAACTCCATAGCTAAGGAGCAGATCTTCTTGTAGACAGCTGAATCTGGTTCCATGGCATCTGGGGGGATACCAGTCCCCTCAACCCACAGGTGAAGGTCAATCTGGTTTTCTATCCCAGGTACATTGGCCTTCAGGAATTCAAGAAAGGTCTCCGTATCTATTGATTGGAACTTAAAGGTGGCAATATACTTCTTCAGGAACTCATCAAACGCAGGCCGGCCAATCTAACACAACCAAAAGCAAAGGACAGTAAGCATTCATCAATACTCACAGAATCCTATATTGCCTTCAACTAAAAAATATTAAAAAATTCTGTAATCAAATACTTGTTTCACCCACCTGACGTTCGATGCGCCAAAGAAATTGGAACCCTTTCTCATATGGCACTTCAGAGTACACATCATCAGGGTCAATTCCTGCCATCTTCGGCTTCAGCTTGGTGAACTCCATGTTATCCTTAAACCTCTCCATCATTCTGTTCAACCCCCTCCATCCGATTCCCATGTTTAGTGCCGCACGGTCTTTCCCTTGCACGACCTCAACAATCCTCCTCTCAGCATATGTTGTGAATCCCTGTAAAGTGTACACAGAGATACTAAAACTTACAACATGGTAAAACACACGAGTATATGACAATAACCTACTTGCACTTGTTAGGCATAAGTCAAGCGGCTCCAATGTACTATGTCTTGCACCCAATCTATACAGTTTCTATGGTATCTTATTGTCTATTCCCTCAATGGCAGTGCAAAGAACATAGGTACATTATTACATATGCAACTTCAAGCCTCAAGGCCCAAGCGATCAATATTGCTAGAAATAACTAGTCACCGAAATCCCAACCCGTTCACCCATTTCATCAAACACCTAACTTGCAAAGCACATGAATCACAAGAACCAAACTGGAGCAACGTATCACCTCATTGAGCCAGAAATCCTCGTTGGTCTTGTTAGTGATAAGATTCCCCGTCCAGCTATGCGCGAGCTCATGCGCCACCACCTGCGCCCCGGCGGCATCCCCCTTGATCACCGTCGGCGTTAGGAACACCATCCTGGGGTTCTCCATGCCCCCGTAGGGGAAGCTGGGCGGCAGCACCAGAAGATCAAACCTCTCCCAGTCGTACGGCCCGAACAGCTCCTCCCCGACCCTCACCATCTCCTCCACCCCGGCGAACTCCCTCGCTGCCTCGTCCAAAACCTTGTCCCCTCCCTCCGCATACACCCGCGTCCTCGGGCCAAGGTCCCTGAACCCGATCCCGCCGGCCGCGAACGCGAAGAGGTAGGGCGGGACGGGCTGCGCCATGTCGAACTCCTCAACAACGCGGCCGGGGGCGCACCAGATGGAGTCGTCGCAGGCGCCGCGGTGGTCGGAGGGGAGAGGGTCGCGGCGCGCGACGTGGCGCGCGGCGGCGACGGCGGAGAGGTTGGTAGGGAGGTTGAGGAGGAGGGAGAAGGTGAGGCGGGCGGCTGGGGTGTCGTGGCAGGGGAAGATTGAGCGGGCGTGGATGGACTGGCACTGGGAGAAAACGAAGGGGAGGGAGGAGGCGGTCTGCGGAGGAGAGAGCCACTGCAGCGCGGAGGAGTCCGGGGAGGTGGAAAAGGTGAGGAGGACGGAGGAGGCATCGGCGGGGAGGGAGAGGGTAAGAGCGGAGCCGAGGACGGCGTCGGGAGGGGAGAGGGAGAAAGGAATAAGGGAAGGGGGGTCGGAGGTGGTGGAGACGGAGTGGACGGTGAGGCCGCGGGTGTCGAGGAGGAGGTCTCCGGAGTGGGGCGCGGAGAGCGTGAGGAGGGCGGAGGCGTGGATGGTGGAGGTGGGGAAGTCGAGGTAGAAGGCGAGCGCGGCGTGGGTGGTCACCGGGTGGGCGCCGTCCGTGTACGAGTGGGGGTCGACCGGCACCATGGCGGCGGCGTCGGGGAAGGGTGGTATGGCCGTAAGGGCTTGATCAGGGGTTTGGGTTATGGGACTCTCACACGGAAAAGGTTTTCCGCATATTTTGGAAAGAAATTGATGTCATTCGGCTAAATCTGCTAATGTGAACAAAATTGATGTCATTCGGCTAAATCTGCTAATGTGAACAAAATCTTGCTATAATTTTAATCACAATCCCACTATCGGCCAAATCTCGTCAAACTTGGCAAGATCGTTTTTGCTGCAAACCAAACGTTACACTATACGCCCACTTGTTGGTAACTAAACACAAAAAAAAACATGGACCCAATAAACAAAACATTGCACAACACTCAGTATAAAACATAAATCCACCAAAACTTTTAACAACATCCAGAGCATCAAAAGACTACTGATTTTTTAGAGACTCAGCTTCTGTGTGCTTCTGCTTCCTCCAGCCGGCTTGAGCCTCAGTTCAACATGCTTCTGTCTGCCTCAATTTGGATGTCTAGCCATGATCACACTAGAAGATAGGTATTAGCCAGCAATCATTCAAAATTAACGGGCTCTTTCCTAAAAGAATTGAGATTACTTTTGATCATCACATTAAAATATAGTTATTAGCCAGCAATCATTCAAAACTAATAGCCTTTTTCATTAAAAAATTTCATTAAAAAATCGATGATATTTTTTGATCCACACAGTTCATAAAAATGCTGTTGTCCAAAAATATTTCAAACTTTTCTACCCACTTTGTCCATTTTAGATCTTTTATTCATAGTGGTCCCTTGAATAGATTTGTTGAGAACTAAATCCTATTAGTCATGTAAGTTAGAGTAGAAGGGGGTAAGTGACTAATGCATTGTGTACTATATATATACCCAAAAGCAATGGAATAGTGAAATCCTTTTTTGTTCTATTTTTCAATTTGGTATCAGAGCCACTGACCTAAACACCTCCCTTCCCTTAGTCCGCCGCCGCCGCCGCCGCTTGTCCGAACCCCACATCCGGGCACCACCGACCACACCAGGAGCCAAGCGCACCTAGGGTCACACAGTGGCTCCCTCCGCTCCGTGCGGGCCCAGTGCCCACGCGGCTCAAGCCGATCCAATGCTCTGAGGTGATACCAGAGAAGGAGATGGAAGGGGAGTAACCCTACTGTCGGGCGAACTGGAGCGGAAGACGGCCAAGGCCGAGGGGAAGCGTGCCCGCCGCGAGGCCCACAAGCTCGGCGACGAGGACGACATCGACGCCATCCGGCGGTGCGGCCTCTCCTCCTCCTCGCCCCGCTGCCGTGACAGCCCTAAGCTTCCACCGGCGCCTCCACGAGCAGATTTGCCTTGAGAGTTGGGAAAGAAGTAGAAGGGACTTAAGTAGAGGTGGAGAACGCGCATTCTGTCTGAATGCGTCTTTATGGCTGTTGATGTGCACTGCTGCAGTGTTGTTTTGTGCTTGCTGGGGCTGGGGACAAAGAGTTGAGTGCTCTTGTTGAGTCAATACAGTGGAAGAGGAAGGTGTTAGATCATGGAGAAGGAGGGAATGCAGAAGTTGTTCTCGAAGCTCGATCCGGATGGCATGAAAGTGCTTGTGAGCATGATTAGGCAAGAGGATTCCTCATCCTCTTCTCTGGCACCCTTGCAGCCACCGAAAGTGGAGCTCATGCCGGTGGATCTGAAACTTGATGGCCCAGACACTTACTTGAGTTGGTCTCGGCGGGTCACAGGAGCCTTGGCAGCGAGAGGGCTTGAGGGCTACTTGACAGGGAAGTTGGAGGAGCCAAGTGATACTTTGTCTAGTGCGTGGAAAACATAGAGGTGTGCACACATGGCAGTATACATATGGCTACTCAACTCCATGATTCCGTCAATCGCAGCCATAGTGGATGGGATTCAGCGGGTGAGCGATATATGGGAGAAGCTACAGAGGACCTATGCTGGGGAGGAGAACACGATCAGAATGTTTCAGATCATGAAGGAGGTCAATGCGATCTCTCAGGGAGACTGATCTGTTCAGGACTACGCTACTAAGCTGCAGCGTCTTTGGAGTAACCTTGATCACTTTTGTCCTTTGGCTTCATGCCAAGGCCCCTAGTGTGAGCGGGGGAAGTTCTTCACACAGATGAGGACTATGCAATTTCTGGAGCACCTCAACCCTGCCTTCGATCAGAGGAGAGCCGTTCTTCTTGCCACAAAGGTGATTCCTTCGCTCGATGAGGCAATTGCAGCGATGATGCAGGAGGAGAGTAAAATGAAGCTATTGTCTGAGGCTACTGGACTCCCAGAGATACGATCTACTTTGGCAGCATCGAACCTGAACCCTCCAGGGAATCACAATGAGGCTCGTCCATGCTTCCACTATGGTGAGATTGGCCACTTAATCAAGAACTGCCCGAAGCTTCAGAGGGAGAGAGAGGCTAGTGGACGAGGACAGCCTAGTGGCCGTGGACGAGGTTGTGGTGGCCGCCGAGGAGGCAGGGGAGGCAGAGCTGACTCTTCAGGAGATTATAGAGCCAATCTGTCAGTGGTCGAGGAGTCTCACTCCACCCATTCAAGGGAGGTGACCCCTGAGGTGTGGGGGCTCCTAGAGATGTGGAGGAGGATGAAGCTAATCAGTGATGATGAAAAGCGGACCTCTCATCTTCTACATCCAGGGTAACATTGCCACTTATGCCCTCTTGGGCACAAGTATTCATGCACATGCACTTGCATCCACACCCACCACAAAAACCTCAGATTGGATAGTAGATTCTGGTGCATCCCGACATGTCACGGGAGCTCACCATGAGTTTTGCACGTACACTCATTTACAGATGCTAGAGAGCATTCAAACTGCTGATGGCACTGCCCAGCCTACAGTGGGTAAGGGCACAGTTAAGGGCACTCCATCTGTGACTCTTATAAATGTGTTGCGTGCTCCTTCCTTTCCTGTGAGTTTATTGTCTGTTAGTGTAGCCATCATTCAACTAAACTGCATTGTTTGCTTTGATATTCCTAAGGTGTTCTTTCTGGAGAAGAGGACAGGCAGAAGACTTGGGACTGGCACATGGAGTGATGGGCTGTGGCACCTGGACAGGGAGAGGTTGGACAAAACTTTTGGATCCTTGGTGGACCATGTGGAGGCAGGATATCTAGCCAAGAGTGTGGAGGATGAGCTCATGTTATATCATCAGCGTATGGGGCACTCTTCATTCAGTGTGTTGAGTCAGTTGTATCCCCCTATGTATGAGAAAACTGATAAACTGAAACTTATGTGTAATGCATGTGAACTTGGCAAGCTTACCAGCTCATATGTGAGCTCAGGTTTTAGGAGTGCTAGGACTTTTGACTTGATACATTCTGATGTATGGGAGCCTTGCTCCACAACTTTTTTTGATGGTTATAGATGATTTGTTATTTTCATTGACTGTCATGCTTGTGTTACCTGGTTGTATTTGATGAAGAGCAAGAGTGATGTGTTTGCTTGCTTCAAGGATTTTCACAAGATTGTTCATGTTGGATCTAGGTAGATTTAGTATCTAGGTTTTGATGATTAATGATGTTTTGGATAAATCCATGATAATTAAAGTTAATCTGAAGATGTCAGACTTGATGATCAAATGACAAATTAGATAAATCCTGATTTGGCACAATTAAGTTGAGTTGATTATCGGTAAACCCTGAATTGGATGTTTCCTCGGTTGCGGATTTGATATTGATGCATATGTAGAGGGGGAGCTCGGTGGATGTATCAAGCTTGTGCTAATTGATTGATCGAGATGTTATATGATAAATCTTGAAGTTGATGACTCCAGTTGTGGATTTGATATCGATACACATGTTGAGGAGGAGGTCATCACTTTGATCATCTAGGTTGATTGATATCTTGTCATGAGGAGTATATATCGTGTGCGTATGTGTTTATCATCTACGATCTATATGATTGTATTCTATCTCATACTCATTTGCTACTCGTTGAATATGGTTGCATCATTTCACTGGAAAGAGAAACTGTCGAGCTAACTCCTATGTGGAGTAGTTTCTCTGGTGGTGATTAATGACGACCTATATTTGAGACTAATATTGTGTATTGAGTATACGTATTGTAGTCTCAGTTTGATTGCAGGATAAAAGTGAGCAAGGACGTGAGGAGGATGAAGACGATATGAGACATCCCGAGCAAGGTCGAGCTTAGCAAGGACGAGCTTTGCGAAGACAAGCGTCAAGCGGTCGAGCTTCGCGTGGTCAAGCTTAGCGGGATCGAGCTTTGCAATGACGAGCGTCGAGCAATCGAGCTTCACGAGGTCAAACTCCACCTAAGGTAAAATCCAAGATTAAGGATTGTTTTCTTAGGATTTTACCGGTCTCGGTGTTTGGAGACAGACCGGGTTGATAGGTTTCTTTTTACTAGTTTGATCGTACTATTAAGAGGGGTCGGAAACTAGTAGCTTGAATCTATCTAGTGCGGAAACTCAGATGCATTCATATTATCTTGCACTAGTGTCTTGTATTGCTAGTGAGTCTAAGTGTAGTTCATGTGCATTAGAGTAAATGTTTTGAAAACTGCACTTAGTCTTGATCGCCAGCTATTTAAATTGGTTTATTTATCTAGAGCTGGTCGTGGTTGTATTTGCATATTCTGATCGTATCAGTGTTGATACGTGGTCGTGGTCGTGTCGCTTGTTTGGCGGCTTTCTGTTTAGGGTTTGGGCGTGGTCGTAGGAGTTCGGACTGATCGTACCAGTCTTCGGCTTGCTTGCGTAAGCTCGACCAAACCCTATCGACCACCTGTTTTCGATCGGATGTCAGACCTATGTGGTCGCGGTCGTTGCTAAGTGACAGCAATCAAATCAGCGAGAAACGGCAAATCCGTATGTGCAAATACTCTAAATTGCATTTGAGATGATTTTTGGATTGGACATTTTGACAGCAGGAAAGTTTCTGAGTTTTCTAGAAGTTTCTAGACATTTCTAGGTCTTGCTCCTGTTGACAAAATTTTAGAACTCTGAGTTATATTTCCAACAAGTCAAAAATCACCTCAATCGGATCTCTGGATCAAAAGTTATGCTTGTTTTACTGTCAGTGTGCAGTGGCCGGACAATGTCCTGGGCATGACCGGACATTGTCCGGCCTGTACAAATTTTTCAGCCTTTTGCTGAGTGTAAACAGAGACATATCCATCCGTCCGGGGCTATCTGTTTGAAGTGGCCGGACATTGTCCGTCCGACCTGTACAAATTTTTTAAGCCCAGAAATGAAACAGAGACAAATGCATCTGTCCGGGGCATTAGTCCGTCATGGGCGGACTTTGTCTGAAATAGCCAGACATTGTCCGGACTTTACAGAAAAATCGCCCAACGGTAACTGACACATTGCAACGGCTGTTTTCGTTGAATTGGGCAGACACTGTCTGAAGTGGCCGGACAATGTCCGGCCTGTACAACTTTTGGCCTGGTTTTTTGCAAACGGCTAGTTTTTCGTTGAGGCTATATATACTTTGTGTTTGGCCTCATTTTTGAGTGCTCAAAGAGTTCATTCTTCAGCTGAAAACCTAGCCAATTGAGTTGCATATGTGTTATTGCATTTAGAGGCTAGAATTGAGGCCAAATCTTGAATAGATTTGAGAGAGAGCTTGAGGGAGATTGTGTGAGTGTTTAGTGCACTTCATCTCCATTAGATTGCTAGTGCTAGAGTGTTAAGCATCTCATTTGCATTCTTGAGCTTCTAGCACTCAATTTGTTCAAGCGAGCGTGTCCGACTTGTTACTCTTGGCGATCACCTTCGCCTAGACGGTGCCGGAGGAGAGTCGCGATCTCTCCAATTGAAGTTTGTCAAAGAGGCCGGCAAAAGATTGTGAAAGGTGTGGTGCTCGCCTATCCGGTGTGGAGAAGGAGCAACCCTAGTGAGATATCCTTCGTGGATATAGAAGCGAGGCTCCGAGCAAGCGCTTCAACGAGTATGGGAGATCGGGTGAGTCTCTGAGACCTCGGTAAAAATATTGTGTCAATTGCGTAATTCTTATTCGTTTTATATTCATCTTGACACAATTGCTTATATCACTATTGTTGCATGTATTGTTAAATATTTCATATGGTTGAATGCAATTAGTTGATTAAATTGTTTTAAGCCTCATTGTATAATCTAGTTCAATCGATTATCTTGTTGAAATTACTTAGTGGGGGAGAAAATTTAAAAGCCTCCTAATCACCCCCCTCTAGTTGTCATCCTCGATCTTACAGTTCAGACCAAATATGGGGCCTCTGTAAAGGTCTTGTGGTCTGACAATGGTACAGAATACACCAATAAGGCTCTGCAGGAGTATTTGTCAGCCCATGGGATACTCCATCAAACTACCTGCCCATACACCCCAGCTCAAAATGGTGTGGTTGAAAGGAAGAATAGACACCTGCTAGAGGTAGCTCGGTGCATGATGATCTCCATGAATGCCCCAAAATGTTTGTGGGGGCAAGTTGTTTTGACTGCTGCGTACCTAATCAACAGAATGCCCACAAAGGTACTGGGGTGGAAGACCCCATATGAGATGTTGAATGGGGAGATCTAGTATATTGTTCCCTTGAGGGTCTTTGGCTGTGTGTGCTTTGTAAAGGACAACAGACCGCATGTGGGAAAACTAGACCCTCGGGCTGTGAAGTGTATCTTTGTGGGGTACTCTCCTACTCAGAAGGGGTATGTTTATTGGAGCCCAGTAAAGCGGAAGCTGTTTGTGAGTATAGATGTCACTTTTTGGGAGCAGCTGCCGTACTACTCATCAGTTGTGTCACCATTTGATGACTCCCCTACCATAGAGGATGTTAGGCGAGAGGGGGAGACAAAGGGTAAGGGTGAGATCCAGGAGCAAGTGGTTGAGCAGGTTGTTGTGGGATCTATTCCTTGCCCTGTGGAGTAGCAAAGTGAGCCTGAGCTGGAGGATGAGTCGGAGAGTGAGAATGGAAATAAGACCCAATGGGAGTTGAGGGTCTACACTAGGAGGCCACAGAATGGGGGTTCCCCACTTGTGCCTGATGAGAGCCTGATGCCTGATGAGAGCCTGGTGCCGAGTCAAAGTCCCTTGTCTCTGCCTGCCTCAACTCCTGAAGCACCTTTTCCCATGGATCTTTCTGATTCTGGTGATATAATCTACCCTTCTCCTCCTCATGCTACTTTGAGGTGGACTTCTCGCAGTAATGCGGGGAAGCCACCTTCTCGTTATCATGATCTTACTCATATTGTTTCATACTCTAACATAGCCCCTGCATATGGAGCTTTCATTGCATCGTTGGACACAACTTCTATACCCAAGTGTTGGCAGGTAGCCAAGGAGGATCCTAAGTGGAAGGCTGCGATGCCGGACGAACTTGAGGCACTTGACAAAAATGGCACATGGGAGCTTGTGCCACTACCAGCAGGGAAGAAAGCAGTTGGATGTAAGTGGGTTTGTTTTGTGAAACAGACACCAGAAGGGAAGATTGATCGCTACAAGGCACGATTGATGGCAAAAGGGTATAGTAAGACCTATGGCATCGACTATGATGAGACCTTTGTGCTTGTCGCAAAGATGAGCTCTATCAGAACCCTTGTCTCGCTCGCTGTAAATGGTGGATGGCAGCTACACCAACTAGATGTGAAGAATGCATTTCTTCATGGGGATTTGCAGGAGAAGGTGTACATGGAGATACCTCTAGGATTCAACACAAGCCAGAAGGCAGGCAAGTTATGCAGGTTGAGGAAGTCACTGTATGGACTGAAGCAATCTCCTCGGGCTTGGTTTGATCGCTTCAAGAGGGCTATCATAGGCATGGGGTATCAACAAGCGAATGCTGATCACACAGTGTTTTTCCAACATAAGAGCACTCGCATCACCATACTAGCTGTTTATGTGGATGATATGATCATTACAGGAGATAATGAAAAGGAGATAGTTGAGCTGAACAAAAAATTGACAAAAGAGTTTGATGTCAAGAATCTAGGACAATTGAGGTACTTCTTGGGAATTGAGGTGGTCCGTGGAGCGAAGGACATTGTTCTATCTCAAAGGAAGTATGTATTGGACTTACTCTCAGAGACAGGTATGTTGGGATGTAGGCCTGCTGTCACTCCCATTGATTAGAGGCACAAGTTGAGTGCAGACACTAGAGAACAAGTGGATAGGAAAAGATATCAAAGGCCAATGGGCCACCTGATATATCTATGCCATACCCACCTTGACATTACCTTTGTAGTGAGTATGAGTATGAGTATGGTGAGTCGATACATGCATGATCCAAGGAAAGATCACATGGATACTGTCTATCACATATTGCGATATCTGAAGGGCGCACCAGGGAAAGGATTGTTCTTCAAGAACAATGGCCACCTTCGTGTCAAGGCCTATAGTGATGCTGATTGGGCAGGTTGTGAGGATGATAGGCATTCTACTTCTGACTACTGTGTATTTGTGGGGGGCAACTTAGTCTCCTGGAGGAGCAAGAAGCCGTCCGTGGTAGCACAATCTACAGCTAAGGCTGAGTACAGGGCTATGGCACAGGGAGAGACAGAGTTATTGTGGCTAAGGACCCTTTTGACAGAGTTGAAGGTAGATCAAAGCATACCTTTGAAACTTCTATGTGATAATCAGTAGACACTCAGCATAGCCAATAACCCTGTTCAACATGATAGAACCAAACACATTGAGATTGACCACTTCTTCATCAAGGAGAAGCTGGAAAGTGAGCAGCTTAAGCTTGAACATATTCAGTCCGAAGATCAAATAGCCGATTGTCTCACTAAAGGTCTTAATTCTTAGAGTTTGTTAAAGTTTTGTAACAAGATGAGGATAATAGATATCTATCACACATCTTGAGGGGGAGTGTTGAGAACTAAATCCTATTATTTATGTAAGTTAGAGTAGAACGGGGTAAGTGACTATATATATACCCAAAAACAATGGAATTGTGAAATCCTTTTTGGTTCTATTTTTCAATTAGATTTGTTTATTTTGAAGACCAAACATAGAGTATGGCAATCCAGACTCTTCATAGCTTCTCACAGGTAACAAATAAATGGTACATGTCCTCCTGTTCTGAACAAGTTAGGATTGATTTACTTGCCCTTAGATTAAAAAAAGAACAAATTAATTAAGGAATTAAGCAGAAAGGAGGCCATAATTGGTTTAGCATTTGACATGATATAACCAAGGAAAAATTTAAACCAAGAATGACATGTCACTTCATTATATCAAACTAATCATTGTAGTAACTATAGGAAAAGCATAGGCACCATTGATGTAACACTGTAACACTCGAAGAAAATTTTCAGTTCTACCAAGATACAAGATAGAAGGCATTTTTTACCATTAGGAGAGAGCATCAGAAGCCAATCTCCAGAGTTGTTCATGACAATGCAGCCACTCACCTTTTATTTTGCTGATCCAGTAAGCCTCCATCTACCTTGAATCCTTTCCCTTCTTACATCCAGCAATGACAATGACGACGAGCAATCGACGAGGTTCATGGCTGCAAGGCAGGACAGCCAGTCAATCTCGTATGGATGGAACCGTATCTTCATGAAATGCTCCTTGCTGATCATTCTCATCAACCTGTCACAGAGACTGAACAGAAAGAGGCCTTCTTCCCCTACAACCCGCAGCAACACTGTGCTACTTTTCCCTCGGAATGCCTCCAACCTGAGCTTTGTCTTCATCTTGACAATCGGCAGCGGCAACGACTTTCTCATGTCAATTGTTTCCAAAAGAACCCAACTGGCAGTGTCCCTGCTCTCAATGTTGTGCTTCCACATAGACATCTGGAGACCCTTCAAAGCTAGCAACAAAAGCCTACCATCAACTGAATTAGACAGCAAGGGCTCCCCGTAACTACCAACGCCCTTGCACCTTGCTTCAAGTGGGAGCTCCAGAAATGAAATATGTGCTGTATCAACATGCAGCACAGCAACATGAGTGAGCATCCAGTATTTCAGTTTGCGGCAAAGCAAATAGACGATGCCACTGGAACCAGCCGCTGGGATGATGCTTGGAGGAGCCTTCCATTCGCTGGTCTTCGAACAGTATGTAAGGTAGATCAGCCGCTTCCTGTCAAACCAAATGGCAAGCAGTTGGAGGACCGGGGTGTGCACCTGTTGAGGTTGTAGTTGGAGACTAGCAATATGTACTGGTTGGGGGATAGGTATGGAAGCGGAGGGAGGGAAGAGATTTCACTAGCGAGAGGATTGCAGGAATATAGCTCGACTGGTTGGGCAGGACCATCGGCGCATTGCGGGCGGCAAACGATCAGGAAGTTGTCTTGGGAAGCGACAGGCTCATAGAAGTTGAGGTTGGCACCAATGTCCGGCATGAAGGTGGCAAGGGATGGTGGGTTGGGGGGCCTCGCGGTTAGCTCTGGTGAAAACTACTTGTGATAGCTTGGATGTGGGGATGAAACTTGGGGCCAAGCAGCGGCCTTTATCCTTGTGATGCTGCCAAAGGTGTGGGGGAGCCTCAATTCTGTTTTGGTAGAAGACACCCAGGAGGAGGGAGGGGGCAAAGCGATGGTCATGGTAACACTGCCTAAGGCGCTCAAGAAATGCAGGGTCTTTGATGACATTGTACCAGAACTTGCAGGTAGAGGCAAGGTGGACAAGGCTGGCTGGGTCGGAGATGTGTGTGGGGATCTTGTAGAGGATGTCCTTTGGAAGACACAGAATGGTGTCAGCCTCCATTGCCCTTTCCTGCAGACTAGTGCAATGCACACTGTATCTTTACCTTATGACCTGCAGAATTGTTCTGAATGATTTCAAACTATACATCAGAAAGAACCAGTAAAAAAAAATGCAGTGGAACAGAGCAAAAGAATGCCAAAACTTTGCCACTGAATTGCTACTGAGCTGGAAGGCTGAAACATCATACAAATTTCTAATTCATGAACCATTCATATCAACAAAGAGATTCAAATATTAACACAAAACATTTGCCAAACTTGGTTCACATCATCAATTAAATTTACCTCATCTCAATTATAAGAATGGAGATACTATATTGTTCATGCCCTAAATTTTTTTATTGCTGAACTGTTTGTCTCAATACATGTCATACATGAGGTGCCAAAACATTGCTAAGCAAGGCTAATCTAATTTGTTCATTATAAAATAACCCAAAAAATAATTATTGATATATTTCATTACTATACAAATTTTAGAACAAGGTTAGGTTAGCTTGGCATTGCTATGCTATACTACTTTGCACTGTGATAAATGAAACACAACCATGAAAATGCTGCTAAGCAATCTATTTGATGAAAGTAGATATGCCAATGCACCAAACAACCAGATATAAAAAGAAGTTCATTAAACAGATTCATTTAACAAGCATTGCCACTCCCGAACAAAGCCAAACTAGTGGCATCGCTTGCATTAGCAAAGACACAATAACAGAAGCAAAAGCTGAAAGGAGCCAAATTAACGGATCAAACTTCAGTGATAAATAACTTTACTCATTTATATTACTACGAAGACAAAAAGTACTCGTTTGTCACCAGATAACCCATCTTCTCTTGAGATTGTAACAGCTATGTTTGTACTGAAGGAAAATATGCACCATACTAACCTATACTTCTAAGTTTCAGAAAAGTTCTATTTATACTTCAAAATCGTGCAAGTTAACACATGTACTTCTAACAAGTAACAAACAAGTATTTAACACCCGGATCCAGAACATTTGGACATTAATGAGCATGATTTCAACAATTAAAAGTATATTTGTGAATCCACCAAACCTCAAGTGCAGTATAAGTCATGTGCAATTTCCTGCTCAAAATGCTCCATTGAGATTAAGTTTTTAGTGATGCCCATGAAAGCAAGATTGTTCAAAACCATCTTAATTATGATTGTTCATAATGCATAATAGCTACTATGTTTAGGATTTCACGTAAAACTATACAATGTAATTGGAAAGGGGTACCTCAGGGATGTGGTTATTCAACTTGATTCAATTGAAAGTATAGTAGAGAAATTGAACGAAAAAGCATCTTCCTTTCCTAAAATTACAAATATGTTCTGCAAAAGAACACCTGAAAACCTAAGAACACGACCCAAATTGTTTTCTAATCACATCACAATAGCAAATTTTAGATAGCATGCACAACGCACATACAATTGTACTTTTGTATCCAACTCTTCAGGTGTAACTCAACTTAATCAAAGCCACACTTGAAAAAAGTACAGCTTTCTTTGTTAAAGCCACAATATCTCACTATGCCTAAATGTATGACTCAAAACCCTAAGGATAAGTACACAGTCCAAATTGTTTGCTGAGCACTGCAGCATTTGGATTTTTAAATTCCAATCCCGCTGCAGGCGCACCCAATTTCTAAGCAAAATCCAAAAAATAAACAACTTGATATCGAAAGTCGAAACACGGGCCGATTCAAGTAGTTAGAAATCCGCAAAAAGTAGCCTTTTGAAGAAAGTTGTAAAAGAAGACAAGTTCTTCCCCGCAACAATTTTTAGCTCATCGTTATAAATTGTATTCAAAACGAACTCTTATAAACCCTGAGTAGTATGAGAAGTGTGCATTGGAGACCTGAAATGGGTGTGATCAGAAGAGGATAGAAGGTGGAAGTCGCCGTCGGAATCGGATCGCCTCAGGTGCGGCAGATAGCCGGCGGCGAAATGGAGGGCAAGTGCCGTCTGAGGCAGCCGTTTTTAGGATGTTCTTCCTTTTTTTATCCCCTTGAGAAAATGACTGTATAAATAAACTAGCCGAAAATCCTTATTTCAATATAATTTAAAATTTTTCTCAATCTAAGTTACAGAAAATATATTGAGATAAAATAATTAAATCATCCTCTTTCATAAGTATATTGAAAATTAGAGAGAAAATGTTAGTGTCAACAATTAATTATAAACAACAGAGAGACTAAAGAAATAAATAGTGATAGAATTGGAAAGATAATAACAAATTTACATACACATCTTATATGTTACAATAAAAAAAATATATGACTTATATTGTATAATAAAAAGTGTAATACAGAAAATAGAAAATAGTTTTGGATATAATTTTTTTTAATTTTTATTATTATAGAGATATAGTTAGTTTTAAGTACAATTTATACCATTATTCAAATTATAGTTTAGATTTTTTTCACATAAATTTATACTATTTTTCAGATTATATTTCATTCATAGTGTGATCCGGGAGGATTTCAGGTCGAGTTCGCAACGGATTTGCGACCATGTCCTGATCGCATACAGATTCACGACCAAGTCCTGATCGCATACGGCTTTGCAACCTTAACCGTGTTCGGAAAGGTTTCGAGACCATGGATTGGTTTGCGACCATGAAAAGGAATTTGTTCTCTGTTCGGAATTGTAATCCGATCCGAATATATATAAGTAAGCTTATCTGTTTTGGATTAGTTAGTTAGTTATATGAGTCTAATACGTTTAGGTTACTAAGTCTGATACGTACTCATACGATTGGACTATAAATACCTTGTAATAGGTCTAGTTTAGATCATCGAAGAGTAATAGAACTTATTTGAGTTTTAGACACTTATAGTTCCTTCGACGTAGGCAAGTGTGCCTAACGTTCGACGTGTAAAAGTCCTCTTTGAAATAAAGAGTTGTGCAATTACTTTGAGCTGTGTTTTCGATCAACCTTTGGGTTTCGGTATTTTCGAGTAAGATCTCGTTATTCCGCATATTAGAATCTGGGCGAGCCTAGTGCGAAAACCAAGGCTAGGTCTCAAATAGATCAAGTTGGTATCAGAGCAATTTTCCTATCCTGTGGATGGTGAAGACTCGCCAGGGTTACAAAACCTCCGGTGAAAATTTAGGCGATCAATCGACGGTTCTAATAGCCGCGTCTTCGACAATGTCTGACGATACCTCCGTTCAAGCTAACCTAGCCGAACAAGTGGCTAAGCTCTCCACCGACATGGTGAAAGGGATCTAAGATATCGACTAGAGGGGGTGAATAGGCAATTTTAACAAATTATCAATAAAACAAACAATTTAGTAAATGAGAGCAAATAAATAACACAAGATGAACAATGAACAATTTCAACACAAGGATATATCCCGTGGTCTCGGTGATTTGCCAATCACCCCTAATCCACGTTGAGGCAAACTCAAATCTCTAACCGCTCCTCTATCTAGTCAACCTTCTCTCGAGAAGTGACTTAGATCTTGAGCCGGATTAGTGTGATGAGTTATCCAAACCTCGATTTCACTAAGGATGCACTTTACCGCTCCGGCAAGGCATACTCAACCCTTTCACAAGACGTTTTGAGGCTTCTTCACAATCTTCCTTGAAGAGCTCTCCAAAACCTTTCTCCTAGCCGTCTAGGAGCCAGCAAACTCCAAGAGTAACAAGCCGGTGATGATCACTTAGCCTTCTTCTAGTGCCACAAGATTGATTTAATGATCTAAATGCAATGCACTAAAAGATCTCAAATGCACACTCTCACAAATTCGAGAATTTGAACCCTAGAGTGTATAAAACTAGCTTAAACTCTCAAGGATGATGACAATACTCAAAGTTATGCCAAAAGATGTGAACAGGGCTGTGCATGGGAGTATATATATCCCCCACAATAAATATGGCCGTTACATGCCGTTGGGAGAAAAAGATCACTTGGCTGTCAGACCGCAATTATATGCCCGGTTAGACCGCCGCAATTGTAATGGCATTAAACATGTGCAATAAATGCTCAATTGCCCTTGTCAGGCACACACACGGTCAGACTGGAGACAATTTCGGTCAGACCGTGAAACTGTCCAGAGACGACACAGTTTCTGGACACGTTATACAGTCAGACCGATAAATACGGACAGACCGGCCATACGGTCAGACCGTAGTTCAAAAGCACGGTCAGACCGATTTCTCGGTCAGACCGATATAATCAAACGGTCAGACCGTCATAGCTCAAAAACACCAGAAGGATAAATCAAGAAGTTCCAGGAGACTGACCTAGGACTTAACTACGGACAAACCGACCTTTTTAAGGAATAAATTATACTTAGACATAACGTCGGTCAGTCCGAGATCCTATTCGGTCAGTCCGTGTGTTCGGTCAGACCGGTCTAACAAACGGTCAGACCGATTGAGACAGTGCTGAACAGAGATGAGCTGAAATAAGCATTTTCAAAGTATATGACCTTCTAGTATGCAATGCAAGTTGATTTTATGATTTGTGGCACATAGATGAAGTATTACGTGATACACCACATGCTCTTCTTAATAGTACGGCAACTATCCTAAAATCCGGTCAAAATTCTTCTCTAATCAGCTTGGACCGGTAAAAATGGAAAAGACCCTATTTCGTACCTTTGCCTTTTGATCAATGCCCTTTCTTCATAATGAGGCTCTTTCTTTGCCTTTCATTAACCTGTCTTTTAAGTTTCTTCTTGACATAACTAGGCAGGTAACATTAGTATAGCATTTGTAGTTGTCATTAATTACTAAAACACTCTTTAAGGGCCTAGAAGCTACACATGAAACCGTGCTTGCTTGGATTAAGCAGCAGGCCATGATTGTACCTCCTGAAGTAGGGAAGGTTATGGGTGAGAAGACTGGTGAAGACTTGCGCAGGGCAGATGAAGATGAAGACGAAGGTGACCACAAGACTGACGACCTCGCCAACATCTTCTTAGCTGTCGGATCTTTTAAGGTTGACGCTAAGATTGATATACCCATATATGATGGGGTGATCGATGTTAAGAAACTGGATTCTTGGATCGACCAGCTTGAGACCTACTTTGACCTGAAAGGGTTCAGTAGCGCTCAAAAGGTTAAATTTGCACCTTTGAAGATGAAGGACCACGCGAAGATATGGTGGAAGGCCCTTATCGCCAGTGGTGAAGCTGACGACCTTGCGTGGGGTCAATTCAAACGACTTTTGGGATAAGAATTTTATCCGATGGGTTACCTTGAGAAGAGATGGGAGGGTTGGCACAGATTGTACCAACGGCACGATCAGACCGTCCAAGACTATACAACAGAGTTTCGGCGACAAGCAATGGTCATCGGCATCTTACTGTCCGATCCTCAGGTATTTCGGAAGTACACATCTAGACTTCAGAAATCGATCAGTACTGAGCTAAGTCTGTTCAGAGTTCAAGACATCTCGACCGCGTGCACGACTGCTTTGGCGATTGAGAAGAAGAATAAGACCCACAATGACAAGAACTTGAGGGAGATTTCAACCACGACGAGCTCCGAAGAGGGTACACACGATACGGGTAACACTTGTGAGCATTGTCATGTTGCTGGGCACACAAAAGAGAAGTGTTATAAACTTCATCCTAAACTGCGAGCAGAAAGAAAAAGAAGGGATGAACCAAGCACACGAACAACTATGATTACTTCTATTCCGCTAGCAGAGGAAATTATCCAGTTGGATTCGGTTGAAAAGGCGGACACGACCTTGTCTCTAATGACAATGCCGAAGGAGAAAGGTTCGGGTTCATCAATTGACCACAACCCGACAGAGGAATTGTTCACTGTTAACGTACAGGTGAAGCACGAGGTGGTCGCAGCCATCTTCGACCCCGGAAGCCAAAAGAATTTGGTCTCCTCCGGACTGGTTTGACGACTTGGTTTGCAGACGACTCATCATCCTCGACCATATCCTCTAGGATGGTTCACTTCCGATGTAAATCAGCAAATCAAGAGTCAGTGTACTCTAAAGTTTGCAATATCTGCTCGTTACATCGACGAGGTTCAATGCGATGTCATCCCCATCGATATTTGCCAAGTGATTTTTGCAAGTCCGTTCTTGTACGATCGTGACGCCCATTACCACAGAAGAGCTCAAGAATATGACCTCACAAAGGATGAGACGAAATTTATCATCAGCAAAAATGACCACGTCGACACCAAGAACTTGATGATAGCAAATCAGGCGAAACGGATTGTCAATGCATGCTCAAAGTGTGTGCTGAGCGTGATGCGTCCACTTAGCCAAGAGGATCGTGCTGCATCAAGTATGGAAAGTGGTAGTTGTTTAGCAAGCTTGCCGGAAGAAAAAAAGCGCTATTCGCAGAGGTATATAGTCGATCACCACAACGACTAGTTGAAAACGACATGCAACTTGTCTATACGGCGCCACTATTCAAACTTTGCAATCCTAGCTTTGGGATCGGTGATGGTATCAACCTCGACAAGGAGAAGGCTATTCGCGAGTGGCCAAGGCCACAATCCATGACGGACGTGCCAAGCTCCATGAGCGCCTATCCATACATTCGATCCGACGATTGTAACATTGCTCATCGTGTGTTCGTTCCAAAACTCCCAGTCGTTCTCTATATCTTCACAGTTGGTCACCAACGGGAGTTGGCTCTTTCTCAACAGGGGAGTCATGATCCGGGAGGATTTCAGGTCGAGTTCGCAACGAATTTGCGACCCTGTCCTGATCGCATACGGATTCGCGACCAAATCCTGATTGCATACGGCTTTGCAACTTTAACCGTGTTCGGAAAGATTTCGAAACCATGGATTGGTTCGCGACCATGAAAAGGAATTTGTTCTCTATTCGGAATTGTAATCCGATCCGAATATATATAACTAAACTTATCTGTTTTGGATTAGTTAGTTAGTTATATGAGTCTAATACGTTTAGGTTACTAAGTCTGATACGTACTCATACGATTGGACTATAAATACCTTGTAATAGATCTAGTTTAGATCATCGAAGAGTAATAGAACTTATTTGAGTTTTAGACACTTATAGTTCATTCGACGTAGGCAAGTGTGACTAACGTTCGACGTGTAAAAGTCCTCTTTGAAATAAAGAGTTGTGCAATTACTTTGAGCTGTGTTTTTGATCAACCTTTGGGTTTCGGTATTTCCGAGTAAGATCCCGTTATTCCGCATATTAGAATCTGGACGAGTCTAGTGCGAAAACCAAGGCTAGGTCTCAAACGGATCATAGTGTATGCCTTTTAGTTACATGTTCGATCAACACAGCGAGAGCCATTTGTTTCGGTTGAAAAAAAAGTAGAGATTTGATCATTTTGGTGTCTCTATTTTACAAAAAAAAACTAATTTTAGACATTTTATTTTATCAGTCTCCTACTTTTTAAACTGTCTTAAAATGATATTTTTTGAGTGTAAATCTGCATTAAAATGAATTGTAAAAACACTACAAATCAGAGAATCAAATTGACTCAAAATGGTACATACTAAATATATATAGTGATTGTATTAAGTAATGTTGAGAAAAATATTAGAAACAATTGTAAAGGCAAAAATTAGTAACAAAAATGATCATTTTAAATTGATTTTCAAAAGTTAAAAGATAAATTTGATCTTTTAAAAATAGGGGGGCAAACACCCCCACCCACCCTCCCACCCACACTATATAGCCTACTAATCCCAGCAAGTTCCATCAAGGCATGAGTCGGATTCCAGCAGGCCATTAACGCGCTGATACAGGCCCGTTAATATGTTGATCTCGGACCAACCATGGCCCATTAAGGCGATGATGTCGGCCTACTAACATGCTGCCGTCAGCTCAATGAAGGCCTTATAACGGCCCATTAAATAATGATGGCGGCCCAGTGGCTACCCAGTAACGGGCATTAGTATTCTGTGTCGGCC
Source organism: Pharus latifolius (assembly GCA_019359835.1). NCBI lineage: Eukaryota > Viridiplantae > Streptophyta > Magnoliopsida > Poales > Poaceae > Pharus > Pharus latifolius. The sequence goes on along the minus strand of CM033321.1, from coordinate 92,327,335 downwards.
TAATACGCGATGACATTGTCCAATGACGGCCTATTAGCGTGCCAACTAAGCACATGACCAACTCATTAACGCGCTGAAGTCGGCCTAATAACGACCCGTTAGCGCTGACATCGGCTCAATATGCCAATAACGACCCAATAACACGCTGACATCACCCAAATAGTGGCCGGTTAATGGCCCATTAACATGATGTGTCGTCCCCATGACAGCCCATTGGCGTGCTAACATCAGCACATTGACGGCTCATTAACTTTGATTTATATATTATTTCAAGTTAGCCGCTTTGGTGATGCTGACTCGGCCCAATAATGGCCCATTAACTAGCAGACGTCGGCCCAATGACGATTAACGCGTTTGACATTGACCCAAGGACGACACATTAACGGGCTGACATTGGTCCAATAGGGACCAATAAATGTCCTATAAACATGTGATGTCGGCCTAATAACAACCCATTAGCGTGCTGACGTCGGCCCAATAGTGGCCATTTATTAACCGAGTAGGCCCAACAAAGAGAGGCCTATTAACGGACTTGTAGCATGCTTTGTGGACCTACTGACGATCCAGTAATGTGTTCACGTCGGCCCCTTGGAGGCCCAATAGTATGCTGATCTCGGTTTAGTGGCCTCATAAGGCTCACTTCTGCCGAGAACACGCAATCGTGAACGCCCATTAACATTTTAATAGTACCGAACCCGATCGTGGTCACCGCGTACTTGTTTAACATGGAAGATTTGTGTCCCCAGGAGAAGCACCCAAACTAAACATCACGCAACTCTTAGACTTTGTTGGGCCGAATTGGGACTAGAGAACTAACTATGCAATTTGTTAAGTGTATTTTGGAACCTGATATGTCATATTTTGTATGAGTAATTTTCACCATTTATCCCTCTCTTATCTGAAATATTACATACAACCCTCTCTTTTTTTCAATTTTGATAATCAACTCTCTCATTTATTATAATCATTTCAAATAACTCTCTTCTATCATCTTCCACAATAAAAAATATTGTGCTAGCATCCCACTAGCACATTAAATTTATTTAATAGTGTGGAATATAGCAAGGAAGGAAACCACTCTTTTTGACTTAGTTTTTAAAAAGGTTTTTCTTTTTATTCACTTGCAGTATGGAAACAAACTTATATTGAAAATAAAATATTTTTTATATTTGTAGCAATTAAATAAAATATTTTAAAATTTTCTCACATGGAGAAAAATATATATCTCCTTTTTCCATTAATTGAAGCCCATTTGATTCATCCCCCTAAGATAATACTCATTTGAGAAAATTTTGTCTATACCATTGAAAAAAGTATGATATTTTGTCTGTCATTACAAAATTGGGTATTTCATATTTACCACTTAAAAGTGTACTAGTCTTTTGTATTTATTATTATTGTTAAGTCAACTTTTAGTCAATTGAGCAAATGATATTTTTATCTCTATTAGATAACATTTGTACCCCTATCAACAAAGCAAACATATCTCTACCTCTACCTCTACCTCTTAATACCATATAGAAGAATATAAAAAATATCATGTTTCACATAAGCAATACTCTTACATCAAAAATATATTTCGTCCGCACCACTGAAACATGAGATTTTTCTACTTAACAATGATAAACATGTCATTTGCTATATTGACTAGTGGTTTATCTAACGACAATAGTAAATACAAAAGATTAATGCACCTTTTAGTGGTAAGTCGGAAATATTCAATTTTGCAATGGCAAATACAAAATATTGCACTTTTTCAGTGGTACAAACAAAATTTTCTTATTCATTTAGATTTAAGTACACTTAACAACTTTCATGAGAAACATTATCGCTAGATGTATATATATGCATATTACTTTTCAAATGAAGTTTATTGTGGGAGATGGTGGTGGGGAGCCATCCGAAATGAATACAATAAAAGGAGTTGATTGACAAAATTGAAAAAAGAGAATTGTACGAATCATTTGAGATAAAAGAGAAACTAATGGTGAAAATTACTTTATTTTGTGCTATTAAACCTTACAACAAAATTGTTATTTATTTGGGTGATGTCAATTTGGAAGTGCTTTTCAAAATGTAAACTGTACAACTTTAAAGCAAATTAATAACATAATTTTATAACTATCTACTATTTTACTACTATATATGTTGTTTTTAAGATTTGTGTAGTTTTTTCGTCTGGAAAGTGTTGAAGTACTATTTTGTTTCTTTATCTACACTTTATATGATATATGAGTTTTGAATCTTGAAAAATTCTTTTTTTTATAGATGTAAAATTCAAATGTTTATAACTATTGATTGGAAAGATCTAATGGCACATGTTTTCAATTGATCATGGCCCCCAAAAAGCACCCTATCTTAAATATATCACTTACACGATTTATTGTTCAATCACTTACCCTATTGTTTTGCTCTCCAGGACTCTCACTTGAACAAGATGATAGCGTAGACATGAAATTTACTAAAATTTTGTACAAGTTTGCTTCAATATACATGTGCAGTTAATTATGTATGAATTTTATACAATGAGGTCCAAAAAGTTTTTGAGTGTTCATGATCAACAAAATTATTTTTGAAAACATATACTATGTATCAGTCGAACATAATGATATTTCATTTATATATGTATATTTTTTGTGCCGACATGGAATCCATGTTTACAAAGTCTATCAAGAAACTTGAGTTCACTAATTATATTAGCCCCATGTAAACCTTATTTCACTGAGGAAGTCCAACAAATAACCTCATGTATCTCATTCGCAGCGTTTACTTGTCATGAATGTGTAGTTCGAGGGTTTTCTTGATAATCATATGTGTTTGCTGTAAGACGAAAGACTATTCAATGTCTTATTTAGGGAAGTTGTGCGTTTTATTTCGGAAAGTGGCATATTAGTAATTTAGCATATTTATATTATCTTGATAAAATTAGGCCGAGTGTGACAAAATCACTAGTTCAATAAATACAGAGCGGCAATTATCAACAACAGGAGATTACGATATTGCTAAAGAAAAATCTCATTAAGAAAGAATCTTATTGGAGGACAACTTCCAATATGTGGTGTGTACCATGGAGTGATAAAATATCCACAAGAGAACCATAAGTACGAAGGGACAAGCTTACACTTACTAAGTTACTAGTGGGTAGGACATAATGTGCGAGGAACAGATGGCGAAAACCAATGCTACCCTATAGAATATTAGCGATTAATTGACAATGGTTATATCCATAGAGTGGCGCTTCACATCGTAAAAAAATTCTTACAAAATATTTACAAGTACTGAAAAATACGAGTTTAATAAAATATTATTGATTATGAGATTATACAACTAATTTGTCATATCAAATCTCACATTATTCTCAATCATAATATACTGTAGAACTGAGTTTATTGGGCCATAAATAATCATGGTGTGCGACTTTATTCCAACCCAAATAACATTTATCAAAATTTCTTACACAAAACGCATGACTATATATAGTCTCCATACCATCTGATGATGGTAAGTTGCTTTGATCAGACGGTCTCCATACCATCCTTGTAAAATTCGATTCTACAACACCCAGTCTCCACTGCCGGCATGGCAGTCTGTCCTTGGCACGTCAAAGAAACTCACCTAAAATACACAATATAATTGTAGTAATACCATCAAAAGTATTATACTCCACCATGGCTGTAGTATACGGGCTGACTAGCTGAATATTAAGGTATGAGCCTCCCCAACTGTGGATTATGTGGATTGTTTATAAATTTTCTAAGATTTAATATGTGGCATTGTTATTGTTTAGTCTAATATCAAAGTATCACACTCCATTATCTTTGATTTAGTACTGTGTCATAAAAAATGTAGTAGTTGTCAAATAATGAACTTCCCCACCAATTTCCTAGCAACCTTCTTTCTCCCTCTCCCGAAACTCTAGAAACAACTTCCCGCCTTCCTTCTCTTCCTCCCTTAGACGATCTCCCCAGTGTAGGGGGAGGGGCTCCTTTTCTTCTTCTCCCTCTTCCTTTCTTCCTCCTCATTGTGGAGAGTCTTTATAATGTTTGTTGTTATTGGTTTCTTCTGCAGTCACTCAACTTCGATCTTAGAAGTAGATCGACGACCAACGGTCAGATCTTCTCGATGAGGAGTTGTAGTTAAATAATCCTTCTTTCTTCTGTGTCTTGTAGTTGGGATTTGAATCTGGTATTTTTCTTTTTGAGATCAGTTTTTGGATAGATTGTATTTTGATTAAATCTAATCCTTTGACATCTTCAAAACTAGATTTATCATTTTGACTTATCTTGCTCTCAAACTTCTTTATAAGAGTTACTCATGAAGATGAAGCCGTCACAAACTACACAAACTATTTTTTGCTTAGCGGCTCAAAATATTGATGCTAAAATCTACATGATGCGATTAAACCTCTACGATATTTGTTTGTTGATGAAAACCAGTGTTCTTCTTATATACTCAAAAAAGTGCATTTGGACCTAGTGTTTATCTTCCATTTCTAAGAGAGTATTGTTATTATATTTTATATTATAATCTCTCTAAATGATGTTTTTGTATTCATTTGAGACAATTAATGAATGAATGATTTAGCCATTCGGGCCTTCTTCTCCTTCGAAAAAGACGTAGTTCCGTGGTGACTGTTCCGTAAAACATCCGTACGTATGATAACAATTGCTCGTTACATTTTTCATTGAATAGGCCTATCTACCTACAGCACTAAACTAAATGATGTTTGCATATCCTTTCGGAATGCATGAATAAGCTGGTCCCATGGCAAGAATCTCGCAAATATATGGATTTGAACAGATGAAACAACACTAACTTTATTTTTTAAAAAACTACTTTTTCCATTACAAAATATATGATATTTTAGCAATACCAATACGCCTTTGCTTCAATGAAACTGAAGTTCTCAACTAACATGGAACAAATATAAGACTGACTTGCGAAGTCTCCACTAATTCCAAATTTTTGTGTAATTCGTACCTCTGTGCACAATTTAAGGTAAACCAACAGTCTATGTTGTGACTGAACCACGTAGTTTGCGATTGCAAACAGTTTATCCATCAAGGTTAACCAATGCAAGACAAAACTTCCATTCTCAAAAGCATAAAAGTTAGCAAAGAACCTTACGTGGTCCAATGCGTAGCAACTCTGCTCACGGACAAAATAGTCTGTCAAAAATGAAACTTGTTGGCTTCACCAAACATGAATAAGAAAAAAAAAAGAAAAAGTAAACTTGTTGGTGTCATACAAAGTTTATCCCCCACATGCTGGCCAGATTATGACTACTACTCCCCACAACATATGGTATTGTAAACATTGTTAAATTTGCAAGATGCCAAAGGAGAGGACAGGAGGCACTGTTGGGGAAAGGCAAGCAGCATCTAGCAACTGGACCACATCTGTAGTTACTAAGCTTCAATGTAACAGCAGAACACAAAAAATTGGTAGCATTTCTCACTGGCATCTACCAGTCTGATCCACCCCTCCCATGTTACTAATTCATAGGAACAAACAAGCAAGCAAGCAAACATAGGAAAGAAGGTAGCCAAATCCAAGAAAAGCAATAAAGAAATGGTCAAATGGGCAATTGAGAGGGTCCTTGGACTTGCAGTTGGACAACCACCCAATTCAGAAAAAGACAGGTGAGGATAAAGCAGAGGTCCTCTCTCTATATCTATCAATCTATCCATCCTCCTATCACCACTCCCCAAACAGACATCAAAAGCCAAAAGAAAGCACACAAATCACCAAAAGGCCTATTAGCCACCAGTTCACCATCCCCCTCCACCTTGGGAGTGGCAACCATACAAGGTACAGGGCCACTTGTATTGGACAAAGGCAAAGGGGGTAAGGACGAGAAGGGGAAAAAGTGAAAGTGACATGGGACGACAGCCAACAGGGGGGGGGGGGGCAGAAACCAGGGCAAGGTACACTGTGCATCAACATTGAAGGCAGGCAAAGTTACAGCACAGGGACAGAAAAGGAATAGCACAGGCCCTTTGTTAGACTAGCTCCACTAGTATACCCTACCCTTAGCTTTCACTTCACTGTTCAGGCTAACTATTATTAGGGATAAAGCTAAGACAAACTAGCTTTAATTTATTTCCGGTACCTGGTCATAGTGTTCATGGATTCATGAATCTGCCCTCAAAACATGGATAAATAGAAATTCATAAGCATGACAATTCTGATCATAACAAAGTGGAGAGATAATACGGGTGTCTCTGTCTCTCTCTGATTAAATAACAACGGTTACCAACAAGTTGTGAATGCTGCATTAGTCGCCGTCCCAAGATGGATTGGAAGAGGTCATGCGGTTGGAGGGAAGTAGAACTGGTGATCGGCGAAAGGAGGACGTCGAGAGGGTGGCAGGAGGGGGGCGTTTGCGGCGGTGGTGGTAGAGAATCCTGATGATGCTGCAGTATGGAGTAATGGCAAAGGGGTAGAGCCCTGCATTTGCCATCCCCAAGTGGGGAATGACTGGGGACCCAACTCAGGCCTTTTCTCCATTGGTCTTTCCTGCAATTGCCACAGCACAAGAGTAAGTCTTGACCACAATAATGATTTACTTGCACGGTATCCAACGACACATATCTTGCTACATTCACAGGAATGGAGTGAAGAACCACCGGTTGTTCATTAATAAAGAGCTTCAGCAAGGGCAGCTTAGTAAACATGTAAGGTTTCAGCAATCTAGACTTGATATGTACAGATTCATAAAGAGGAGAAGCAAATTATGCGCCATTAAGCAGCTAATAAGGTGTGCAAGATTGATCTTTCAAAGTCGTGCAAGCATTCATGTATATCTAGACCACCTTCAGGACTAAAGGTGCAGAAGGTGATCAGAGAGTACTAAGATGCGTCCGAATTTATGTCACGGAACTGTAAAAATGGACACTGGAGTTTATGGAAAGTTGCAAGCTGACAGAATCTGATTGAAGTATCAATCAGTCCACAGGGAAAACAGTATCTACAACTTGTACACATATCAAAAGTACAAAAAGATACACATGTCTTCGAGATACAAAGGAAAAAGTTATGTTTAAAAATTAAAAACACCTCAGTGGAGATCAAAAGCTAAATATCTGCAAAAACAAGCACAATTCCTCTTTGATACAAAATCAAAGCTAGAAATACAATGCACCAATAAATATTTCGGACAGGCTCATGCAAACTTCACCAAAATTCAGCGTTTGCATAAAAAAAAATTTCAACTAACCACTCCAAATTCAGTGACAACTTTCAATTGTGAGAATAATACCGGTAATTAGGGGATATTAGAGATAGTACCTGGAGGTTCGGGAAGAAGCCAGGACAAGGAGATGAATACAGTCGTTGATGCTGAGGTGGAACTGCTGTGCTTTGGGGATGCATAGGCCACTGGGAAGACGAACTTATTGGCTACAGCAGCATGAAAAGGTGCAAAATCCAGTAAGTTCAATGTAGGACTAGAATTATTAATATGTTCGCCTTACATTATGCACATAGATATTGATCATCTAGCTGCTTTCATCTTAAGATGGTGGCATTTTGGTACTTTTTATTTCTCGTTTCAACATGAAGGGGAGAATTAGAGAAAAATATAATTTTTTTTAACTGTTATGTGATGTTTTAGTCTATTTACCTGAGAGACCATGGTGCTTGAAGCTTCAGGGGAATCACAGGTTAACTGGAAGCCAGTTAGGACACCATCCCTTTTTGAGTCGTGCACATTAGGTTGTGAAATCCTCAAATCCAAATCAATAATATCATCATCAACGACTGCTGAGAAAATAATGATCACAATAAGATGGTCAGATACGTTTCTGTTGATATGAAAATATCACATGGGACTGTTCAAGCTACCCTCATTTTCGGTGTCAGGTATGGCATCACCATTGTAGGAACTAGACTCAAAATTAGTAACAGCTTCCCTCCCATTGAAGCGAATGGCTGCTCTGTCATATGCTCTACCATAATTCAAGACATGAAAATGAGGAGAATTGAGAAAATTTATGAATCACGTGGCATTTCAAAATGACAAATGTAAATTACTGATAACACCTTGCAGCTTCAACTTCGCTGTCAAACAGCCCAAGATATATGTACCTGCATGTAAATATCACATTTCAGCTGATGTTTACACAGTGTCAATGACATTCTGACACAGGCTCTTAGGACAGAATGCTGACCCATAACTAAAATGTGCAAGGACCGCACTGTTTTGCAATTTGTAACTCCTAATGGTCACTCTAAAAAGATCTGAATAATCTTGTTAGGTGCAGTAACAAAACAATCAAGTACAGGGAACTGAAGCTTTTTACGGATCACATAAGATGTGATAGAAACTGGCATGGATTAATTTTACAGCATAGCAATCCAATTCACATTGGTTGTTTCCTACAACCAGTTATAAATGCTTAACATCTATGGTGTCACCCTGAAAATTCCAATACCAAGTGACAAGCTTGCACAGTTCATTTCCACAGTTTTCATTCATAAGCCGAATAGAAAAGGCTAAAGCTAAGCTTACACTTAGTGAAGACATAAACTGTTACAGCCAGGGACATGGCAAGTTTAAGTGGCTCCTTACTTCTTGCCGAGAAGCTGCCCCATCCGTGCCTCCCACCGGCCGCACTTGTGCAACGTCACCCCACGGTACTTAGAGCTTCCCCTCGCGAACCCCGTGCTCTGGCGGCGGAGTATGTGCACAAACTCCTCCTTAGTCCAATTCCTCATCTAAAAACACATCCACCAATGACCAATCCATCACAAACCATCACAGCAACCTGTAACACATTTGATCGAAACTACCTGCTTGAAATCCTCCTCGTAGTCGCTCAAATTGAAGTTGATATCCGCATCGAGCCCCCGGAACTTGATGGCCGCCCGGTCGTACGCCCTACAACAATGCCAGCTAAACCATTTATTACACCGCATCGATCCAACTCCAACTATCATGAATTTAAACCAAGTCTGACCTCGCAGCCGCGTGCGCCGTATCGAAACCACCTGAATGAACAGCATTAGCACGAAATAACCAAACTAAACACCCACAGATTAATAGTTAGCAGCAAAACGGATTAGAACCTATGGAACTCACCCAAGTACACTTGCTTCCCGCAATCCCTGCACAAATTAGACAACAACAGCAAGAGATTAAGTCTAACAAGCAACATAAACACGGATTAGAAGCTAACGAGCAAAGCGAGATCACACGCTAACCAGATGTGCGACTCCCACCGCCCGGTCCTCCTATAGAAGGTGACGCCCCTGTACTGCGAGCTTCGCGACCTCGGGCCCCGCCGGCTCTTCTTCGCGACCACCACCCTGTGGCCCACGACGACCTCCTCCAAGCTGCGCGGCTGCCACGACGGCGTCGGCTCCGCCGCCGCCGCCGCAGCGGCCGGAGGCGGAAGTAGCTGTCGTGTCACGGCCCCAGAGACAGCCGGGAGCGGCTCGCCGGGGCAGTCCTCCTCGTCGGGGCTCCCGACCAAGCCTCGCCGGAAGGCCCCGGCGTCCAGCACGGAGGAGCTCGACGTCCCTGAGTCCGCCGGCGACGCCACATTGAGATCCAGCACCATCTCCGATCCGCAACCCACCACAAACAAAACCAACCTGTCGCCTCTCCAACAGAACTACGCAGCTCTCCTCTGTCCTCTCTTTCCGCTCGAGCTCGTGAGGTGGTCGGAAAGCTCCTACGACATCGGAGCAAGGTGGTTATCATAGCTCGCAAGGCATAGGTGGGACGAGGAGGAGGAGGTGGAGGTGGCCATCGCCAAGGAGAAGGACGAGGAGGGAGGAGAAGAGGGAGGGAGAGGAAAGAGAGATGGGACGTAGAGGAGGCCCAAGGGTATCAAAGGTAAAACTATTTTTGTGCAAGTGGACTTCGCTACGGCCACACCAAGCTCGGAGCTGCCGTACGGGCCCGCGCCTGTGCCGGTGGGGACGCCGCGGCTAACGTGTCGTCCTCTCTTGGGCCGTAGGAGAATGACGTGGTTTTCTTTATGCGAGCGTTTTAGAGTTTAAACTTGGGTTTTTGTATGCGTTTAAGGTTTGGTTTCTATGTAGTTTTTGGTAATTAGGACGGTTACGGGTTGTAATAAAGGGCATAAATGATTGGACTGCGACATCAAGTGGAAAATTTTAGAATATTTTTCTTTTGGGTTTCTCTAGATAAAAAGAAAAGCCAGAGATTTCTATGGAGTATTTTAATTTCTTTTAATGAAGGATTTGATAGTATTGTATTTATAGGTATGATGCAAATGGCATCATGAACAAATTTGGTAAGTGAAAACGAACCCTTCTGTTGACTATGAGCATTGTTAACATTTTGATAATTTTTCACGATGTAGCATAACTCTGATGTTTCTGAACATAAATCCTTGAGAAAATGGAATGGACATGACACGTGGAAAGTAGTTTTTGCATTGCAAAAGTTGCATTACTTTCACTATTATTGTTTGAAAAGAGTGTTATACAAGACTAGGATGTCAAGAGATATTTTCTTAATAAAATGTGTCAAAACTTAACAATAAATTCTCTCGTTCATTAAATAACTTCAATTCAGAAAAAAAAAAAAACAAGTTGCTTCAAGTTCCAAATACTTCATATCATCACTATTACAATAAATTTATATTTAAATGGTTAAAAAATATTCAAAATCAACAATCATTAACATATTCCGAACACCCTTATATTGTTGCTGCCAACTGTCTTACAAACGGGAAAAAAGAGAGACAAGAGAGGAGAAAGAGAGAAGAGAGAAGGATAAAATAGATTTAAAAATAATTTTACTAATATATGGACTTATATGTCAGTGATTGTTGTTTTTGAATTTTTGTTAATATTTAAAATTAACATAATACTGATGGGAGGATGTGTTTGAAATTAGAAATAATTTATATAAAAATTACAATAAAAAAAGATTCATACAAGGTTTTGGAGAATATCACTAACTTATAAGAGATTTTTAAAATTTCCCTAAATATTCATACTTCAAATGAAGCCAATGCATTATACATGACAACCAATAAATGGTGTGCAGTGTGCACCAGCCAATTCCCCTGTTTTTTCTGAGGCCAGTGCAATAATGGCAAACACCATCAACGCTTATTAAACAAACAAAGTAAGGACTGAGGACCGTACGTTCATCTCCAGCGTATATTATAAAAAAAAGTGCAGTTAATTAATTCAGAAGGCTATTTTTCGCAGAATTGAGAAAGGACTGGATCCCCTGTAATTTAATCTAAATCTAATTTGGGCTGTTAGTCCGGTTTTAATTTAGATTTATTAGATTATAAATTTAAGATTGAAATTAAACACTCAGTTTATATAAAGACTAATTTAAGAAATTTACCTTTAATGCTTTTTAACTACATGTTTCAATTAAAATTGATTGAGGAGAGTATGTCGGATCGGATTTATAAGTTGAAACTCGAATAAATTAGTTATTATAGAAATTTTAATTTTATCAAACACATTCTTAGTAAATTTTGCATAGTATCGCCTATATGTTTTGGATTTGACACTTGGGATTTAATTATTTTATTTATTTATTTATTTTCACATAGTATTTAAAATGAGGGATTTGAATGGAAATCTATCATGAAAATTCAGGAGGTAATCCAATGACTTGTTTGATTGCTCTATGTGTATCATATTATGTTTCTCTTATGTTGAGTTATTCAAAATACTCATCCTGATTATGGAGGATTACAACTCCTAAAAAATAAACACATAAATATAAATAAAAGAAAATATAGAAGTCACACTCACACGTGCATTTAGACAGTTATAGCATATACTCATACAAACAGAGACAATAGGTTTGATTCTCAATCAAATATTATGTTGGGAGTAAAGATAGTCCACAAAATAAAATAGAGTATGTTATTAGCATAGTATATACCATAGAAATTAAGAAGATAGTTTTCTAAAAATACAAGTCGGATGGGGCAAGCTTAGCGGTCAAAGAGCCGGTGGACTCCCCCACATGGAGGTTACCCACTTACCTCGTCGCACTGTCCGGGCGCGCACGAGGCAGTATGGTGCATTGGTGCTACTAGTCTACCACTATAATATTGGCCATTTGCTATGGACGTGGCTGTGTGTAGCCGCAGCCATTTCCGTTGACCACCACTCCCATGGAGTGTACTACTTACAGCATGCATGCACAGATGCACTACGACCAGAAAAACCACGGAAATTAGTTGCAGTAATCGCGATGCAAAAATGTGATCTAATCTAAACAAGAACGCATATTTGCTACTGTGGCATATTAGCAGCATATTTTTGAAAAGTCTTTCGATAAGAACAACGTTGAAATCAGAACTTTTTCCAATATCCCTTTGCTATGACAAGTGTTTGGAGTTGGGTCCTTTGGATCACGATCGAAGTTTTTTCACTTTATTCTAAATATTTTATGCTTAAGAGTTTAATATGCAGAACCTAATTTATAAAAAATGAACTGTCCAAATCAACAAGAAAAAAAATTAAGATATGTGAAACTTACAATGACATTCTAAAAATCTCTCGCCCACCACGATAGTAAATATTCAACAACCGATGAGACGACTTCAAAAAATCTGAATGGTATGTCTTTTACCCTATGTTTCTTACAGACGACAGAGGATTCATTTCGGATCTGAAACCTTGAGCTCTACGACACATACACATGCATTGGTTGGTACGAACAAGAGTTTAAAGAGCCAGATAGCTCAGTCCCAATGGGTCTGTATCCTGACCAATTCAAGTGTTAGATTTGGGTCGTTAGTTAGGTCAGAACAATTATTCACCGGAAAGACTAAAAGGGATCCACCCAACCATAGACGCACCTATCTTGTTCACTGTGCCACATTTGTGCGCCAAAACATCATTCTTTTCTAGAAATAATGCTTGGAGCAAATTGTGGGAACACTCAGACGAAAAAAGTACAGCCAAGAATACGTGTATTTGGGGTGCATCCATCAAGGAAATGCGAGAAATGGGGCCGAGACAAGGACCATTCATAAATACGCCCAGTACTGCAAACTTGGCTTCAATCAAGACAGGTTGATGGGAATGTGAAACGAATGCGACTTAATTATGATTATGATATCCTGCAATGTTTTCATATGCATTTGTATTTGCCAGGGAAAAAAGGATTTTATTTGCGGCCCTAAATGCACTAGTCTTTTTAACATACATTCACTTGTTGAGGACCCAATACTTAGACAAATAACGGACCAACGACGTGAGAGCAGATGGTGAGAACCAGTTGGACTAGGAGCTTTTGGCTGCTCTAAATACACTGGACTGTTTAATATTGTTTCACTTGCATACTATAATAAGAGTAAGGCGGATCCAATAAATTAAAGATGAATAGTGATATTAATGTGTGATGTGATAACAGTTTTGTTTATGTGTGAATCTGACTAATGTGGTAGTCTATTGGTCAATCATGATGAGATGGTTGTGATCACTTTTTCACTCTCGCTTAGTACAGTACATAAATTTTTCTATTTAAGAGGTTTGTTTGGATTAAAGAATTTACAAAAAAATTGGACTTTTAATTTTGTCTATAATTTGTTTTAATAAATCCCCCAATCCAAAGGGTCCATAGATTCATTTTGGAATTTTGGGAAGACGATTTTGGCGAAGCAATTGATAAATTAACTATGGAGAACTTCATACAAGTAACAACCAGCTTTTTGGAGCACATCCAGTTCGATCTTGTCCTTGCCAACCAATAGGCATATGAAATGGATTTTGTAACTACGTAATTTGTTGATATATTTTAATGATAATTTGGGGTTTAGGGTTTAAGATTTAGGGGTTAGGGTTTATGGTTTAGGGTTAGGGTTAGGATTTAGGGTGAGGTGGAGATATATTTAGTGAGAGATATATTATTGAAAATGGATAAAGTACATGAGTATGCGAGAAACATTGAAGGAAATTAAGCATGGAATCATCAAGATGGAAAACTTGATGTGAAAACTCGAGCAGGCTGTTGTCACAGAAAGTTGCAAGGTCGAGCAGGCTGCATGATTCGTTTTGACCATTCAAACCATGAGATCGCCGAGAACCTAATTAACTGCAGTTATATATATCAAAACGACCGAGCACAATTTAATCCAGAAAATAATGCATTTACTAAATTTTCAATGTAACACACTGAAAAAATAAAAAGCATTACTACATGTTCGCTATGGGTTCGGATGACCCCTCTTATGCCCATGCCTATCTCTTTGAAAAGGCGATGGTGAGTACGGATCAGGTGGCACATGTGACCGTTTTCCAGCTGCGGTAGAAGGACCATGCCACTCAGTACCTGCATGACTCTGAGATGGCTATGTCGGTGGAGGGGGATCTTCGAACTCGCTCGGCTTTAACTCATCTGGTTGGTAGTACTGATGCACATGAGGGTCGTGCATCCCTAGCATGCTCGAGACTCAGTCCTCTCGCTGTTGTGCTACCCAATCGGCCTCGCCCCTTGTAGAGTGCAGTACTCAGGATCGCCGTGTTGATACATCTGGTCGTGGGCGGGCTCCCCCCAGCTCTGCTGCGTAGATCCCCAACGAACTGAGTGTCATTGTCCCTGGGCCGCCTGCTCAATATAAGCCTGGTCCCAATCTTCATTAGCCGCAAGCCGCTTTGCCAATGCCCTACTCGCATCCTCCTCGTCTTGACAAATGTCGTCCTCATCGTCGGAGTCATTTGAATTGGGAGTGCGATGTCTCGATGAGCCCCCAATATGCAGATCTCTGCGTCGAGCAGTGTGCATTGACGAGGAACGACGAAGCCGAGACGGGCCAGCGGACGTACCCGGTACATCACCTCCCCAGGTCGACGATGTGCTGCGATGCCTACACTGTGCCGATGAAGTGCTCTATCGAGCACCACTCAGGCTAGGACGAGCTGACATCGGGCTAGGTGGCCGGGCCCCTCTCTGGTGTGGAACTGATCCATCTGTCCTTCGGCCACAAGTTAGGTCAGAGACGAGTCACCGTGCTCCTATGCGGATGGAACGTAGGGTACCACGCAGCTCCGTCTTGAACTGTCGTCCTCCCCGAGAAAGGCCGAACAACAAGGAGTGCGCCTGCCTCTCGATGGCCACCGCTATGTCAGCCTACACATGCGAAACTCATATGAGAACTCTGGAAAAATAGATAAGATAAGAGATCAACATAAGTATCCAGCCAAGACGAACATACCAAGCGATGAATCCGGTCTGGGAACTGAACATCAAGGCCTGATCGAAGAGCTCCAAGATTTGTCTCCTTTAATTTCGCGCAGCATCCAGTATGGCTCATTATCTCCCTCCCGTACGATGAGCCCTTCAATTAGAGCCATTTCATCGCGAGGCCGCTTCCCGAACATATTCAGGATCCATAAATTCAACTCCAGAAATGAGGTGTTATGTACGTTCAGTTCGCCCGTCACATACTGGCAACGACTCATATCAACCCCGCTTTGCCCCTTGCGAACTAAGCCATCGCCATAAAATATGCAAATTTTTTCCGGAGTCTCCATTCCCTACACACATTCATCTCACACGTAAATAATATGACATCGTTATGTCTGACAACCCTATGGACCAATTTCTAAATATATACACATATACATTTACAAAACCTAATTCTTAAACATAGAGCATGCATGTGCACAATTAAAAATAACCTAATTTTATATTTTCTAAAAACATACACATATGCACATAGTTTCTAAAAACATACACATATATATTTGAAAAAACTAATTTCTAAATATAGAGTATGCATGCATGCATGTAATTGAAAATAACCTAGTTTCATAATTTCTAAATACATACACATATACATTTACAAAATCTAATTTTTAAACATAGAGTATGCATGTGCACAATTAAAAATAATCTAATTTCATATTTTCTAAAAATATACACACATGCACATAGTTTCTAAAAACATACATATATATATTTTAAAAACCTAATTTATAAACATAGTTGCACATAATTAAAAATAACATAATTTCATAATTTCTAAAAACATACACATTATACATTTAAAAAACCTAATTTATAAATATAGTTGCACATAATTAAAAATAACCTAATTTCATAATTTCTACAAATATACACATATACATTTAAAAAACATAATTTATAAAAAACATAAATTTCCAAACATACACATATACACACATACATTTAAAAAAACCTAATTTCCAAACATACATACACATGCACATATTTCCTAAACATATATCCTAAAAAGATAATACCTACATTTACCCATAAACTTCAGTGGTTTTATACACATAAACATAAATTCTAATTATATCATTAGAAACATACTTAACAGAATCTTAAATGCATTTCAAAAAAAATTACCTCCTTTCGAAGAACTCGGAATCCTCTACAAGTTTCTTTTCTACACCGAATCAATTTACTGGACAGATTTTGCTAGATCTAAACTTGAAGATTGAGAGGAAAATGAGAGAGAGGTGTGTGTGCTATCTGTTCTGGCGAGATTGAGCAAAATAATTGAGGGAGGAGAGGACTAGAGAGATATGGGGACTAGCAACTTGTCGACTGCCCAGAACTTGACAAGTAAAACAATATTAAACAATCCAGTCGTACTTGAGCAGTCAAAGGCTTCTAACCCACCTGGTTCCCACCCCTGCTCCCACATCGTTGGCCCAGGTTTGAATCCCCAGTCCCGTAATTTAAATCTTTTTTCCCTGTTTGTCGAGTGCTGGGCCCTCGACAAGGCCAAGCGCTCCTAGCCCAATTGGCTCCCACCCCTAGGTTCAAATCCCCACTCCCGTAAATAAAACCCTTTTTCCCAGGTTGACGTGATGATCTAGTTAAATCTTCCAACTGTGGATCATTTTTGTAATTAATTTTTTAATCTGAATTATTTATAAAAATACTCGATGCCATTATAGCCATAATGAAGTGTTTTTTTTTCCTTTTGTTATTTTTAGGACGAGCGAAGAAGAAATGAACTTGCAGAAGGTTGGCACGCCGTTTTTATGTTGGATCGTGCGGATCATGCAGAAGGTTAGGTGAGGTGTAACTTTTTTTCCTTTTGATATATGTAGTTGTGTAGGTGTATATCTCAAGAAAACTATTTTAATTACATAGCTCATTTTTTTAAGAAAAACTTTACTATAATTTGAGTATCTTGTGTAAGCTTTTGGTTGGCTAGCGACTATTAACAGCAGCTATCTTGTCTCTCCAATAATTCACATTGATGTGCAATGCTGTCTTAAGTCCTGGCATTGTTTATATTTAACATTTATTTTTACACACATTAACACATCAAATACATTTAAATATAGCATCTATAAGGATTTGTAATTTATCACAATCCACATATCAACATTTCCAAAAAAAAAAAAGAAAATAAAAATTAGGGTTTGTTTGGAAAGACAATTTTTGGCTCATCCATAGGGGATTTTACAGGCCAGAGTAGGGTTTATAGTCGAATTAATATAAAATTCGGACAGTGTCTCCTTCCCAGAAAATTTTTCAGCTTATGGAAAATTCGAAACAGGGTAAGACATACTCCAATCAGAAAAGAAAAAAGTAGGTCTTAGTGTGGGCCGGCAGAGATATAGATTTGCAGGTACAGGCGTGGAGCAATTAAAATAAAGGTTATTCGGGCCAGCCCAGTAGTCCAATCTTATCAGAACCGTCCATCGAGCGCCACAGCGAAATCACACGGTCAGCGCGAATCATAACGCAATCCACCCTGCGCCGCAAACCCTAATCCCTTGAGCCCAGTGGGATATAAACCCCTCGCACTCTCCTCGCTTCCAACCCCTCCGCGCCGCCGCCACAGCCCGCCGCCTTTCGCCGCCGTCGGCCTCCGAATTCTCCCTCGCAGCTAGTGCTCGCCTCTGCCCTTCCAAAATGGGGTAAGACAAACTTATAGAATCTTCAGTATGAATGCCTATAGGTCCTCTGTCATTCCGTGCAATTTTGCAGTTTCTTTAGATCTGTTCGATTGTTTGTATGTGATGGAGCTTGTGCTGTGGAATATCTAGGCTAGTTATTGATCTACAACTTTATTTAACTTCGCCCAGAAACAAGAACTTTTGTAGTATGGTGTAAAAATTGTTAAAGTTACTGCTTTTGGATCTAGACGTAGTGCCAAATGAGCCTTTGCATGATGCAGTTATCAAATTCGAAGTGGATTGTGATTTGTTAACATTAGGAGCTTGATTTATTACTAGGGTGTGTCATGGGCTATCATC
Organism: Pharus latifolius; assembly: GCA_019359835.1. Lineage (NCBI taxonomy): Eukaryota > Viridiplantae > Streptophyta > Magnoliopsida > Poales > Poaceae > Pharus > Pharus latifolius. The sequence goes on along the minus strand of CM033321.1, from coordinate 92,309,131 downwards.
TTATTAGCTTCATGATTTGTGCATGTAACTGGCTATGTGAATGATGCACATTTACTCAAATAACAATATTTACAACCAAGAAGTAATTTAAGAATTAGTTCAAAAATCATTGAATTTTTCTATAACGTAAAAGGGTGGTCCCTTTTGTTGTACACACGCCGGTAATGGACTTTATGTTACTTTTGAAATATACTTCTTAATTTGAGGTCTAGATTATAGTCAAATGGCCAACAGCGTAGTACTTGATGTTTAGTATTTCTCGTATTGATGGTATTGATATCGGTGTGCCTAATTTTTTCTTTGTTCACTTGTAAAAAAAACACACTGCTCTAGTTCTCCATATTTGTACTATTTGACCATGAGAAACCACTAGAGCATAGCTTTAGCATAATCGGGTATTACACTGTCCTTTATCTGTGAATGAAACAGGCGCCTTGCACGTCTTATGGACTGTATCTTCTTTTGTATGCTTTATGTGGAGGATTCATGCATTAGTTTAGTTACTATTGTAGTCTGTTGGAGTTCATTTACGAAAAGTATAGTTGCAGATTAGTATGCATGGGATTAGTCTGTTACTTACAAATGTTGAGAACTTGAAGTTGCATGTGATCAAGAGGTGTACCAACAAGGCAAAACCCCCTCCAGCCAACTTCTTGATTATGTTGTATTGGTGCATGTCTTTTGCATGATTGCATCCCCATGGGAGTTGGTGCAATTTTTTTTTTCAAGCCATGTCTATGAGCCAAACCAAAGCTGGCTCAAGTTTGGATCAAAGCTGAGCTTGTTGTCCTGTGTTGATGTCTGAACTGAGCCAAGCTTGGCCCTTGAAACAATTCAACCCGAGGTTGACCGAGCTTGCTTGGATTGTTCAACCTTGTAGGATATCGGCTGCATTTTACATAGTAATGTGGATTAGAGGGAGCATATTATCAGTTCTGTTGGGTGTCACTCTGTGTGTGTGTGCGCGCGCGCGCTTGTGCTTGCTGGCTTGCTATGTGTTCACATACTGTATGAATGCTGAAATGCCATTGCAGTAAGACACGCGGTATGGGAGCTGGGCGCAAGCTCAAGACCCACAGAAGGAACCAGAGGTGGGCTGACAAGGCCTATAAGAAAAGTCATCTTGGGAATGAGTGGAAGAAACCCTTTGCTGGTTCTTCTCACGCAAAGGGGATTGTCCTTGAAAAGATGTGAGTTCAATCAAAGAACAATTGCTCATTTCTTCTGAAGTGCATCACTTGACATGCACAGGTTTAATTGCAGTGGCATTGAAGCTAAGCAGCCAAACTCTGCTATCCGTAAATGTGCTCGTGTGCAGCTGGTCAAGAATGGGAAGAAGATTGCTGCTTTTGTGCCAAATGATGGTTGCTTGAACTTCATTGAGGAGAATGTAATTTTCACTCGCACCTCTCAGCACTTCATAGTTACCCTTCTCTCTTTGTTCACTACTGACATCGCATTTGATGCTGGATATTTAGGATGAGGTGCTCATTGCCGGATTTGGTCGTAAGGGGCATGCCGTGGGAGATATTCCAGGTGTCCGGTTCAAGGTTGTGAAGGTCTCTGGTGTGTCTCTTCTTGCGCTCTTCAAGGAGAAGAAGGAGAAGCCCAGATCTTAAACTATCTTCGTCTATTGCAAGCTGTTGGTTGACGGCTAATAGCTTTTGCTTGTTCTAGCAATGTATTTTTTGGTCTATGCGCACCTAGGAGCCGTCTCTCTGAACTTCTGTTGAGATGAGCCTATGAGCTGTTTGATCTTAGTTTTGTTGAGGAAACATGGGCAAGTTTTGAGTTATATAAAACCGCTTGTATGGGATTCTTTCTCTTAATATATAACATTATTGATATTAATATAGCTGTATTATGTTACTGAATCTCAGTTGTGTCAATATCATAAAGGTTTGTCTACGTGTATCATTACAACAGCAACCTTTTTAAGGCCGTTGGGAACACAGGAATATTTTGATGAAATTTCACATCATCTCTCAGTAGATGTATCTTTTCCTCTAAAAATATATTGAAATTCCTGTGTTCTAAACAGGATCTTACCAAAGAAGTTTGTGGCCATGGCCAATTTCATATCCAGGCTGAACCGAAGCATCCACAACATGGTTATTTATTGTTACCTTACCATCAGGATTCAGGAGAGTAGTAAAGCTTGAGTTTATTATACCATAGTGCCAAGGCAACAGCACATCTCTAAATAAGGATGAAGCAATGAAAGTCATCTATCTGATCCAGGAGATGTATCCTCTGCTCTTGAGGCTCTCCACGGCATCCTCGATGATCTTTTCCATGGGACTGAACTTCATCCCCAATGCAATCAGCTTTTTTGATGGAGCTTCTGCTCTCACCAGACCAGGTTGGGTATCCTTGGGAAACCTGTAAACAGAGCAACGGCAAAGGTGCAAATGATGTATACTTGCATTGTAATTTCATGTGTTTTACGTTGACAAGCTGCATACTTTGGCACTTTGTAGTTGGGATAGAGCTCTGCGACTTTAGCCGCGAAATCACTCCAGTGAACAATGGGATCGACACACAAGTGCCTCCCAGATGCTGATGGGTTCTCATATAGCAGAATATGGGCCAAAGCTACGTCTTCCACATGGACTGGACCCATGAAAAAATCCGCATACTCCTCTGTGCAACCTGCATGTGCAGAAAAGGCATGATCTTTCTTGCATGGTGAGGACATGATGAGCAAAAAGTTGTTCCTAACAGTAAAGCAGACTTAAAAAATTTCATCATCGCAATGTCAATGATTTGAGGTCGTCATGTTAAACATATGAGGTCAATAAATCATAACTAATCCATGTAACAGAAGTAGCACAGGTAGATGTACAAGATGCCTTTGTTCATGTAAGATATAAAGCAGAAATGAAAAATTATTCACGTTTGCTACCCCTTCTAATATTTCCTACCCTAAGATTTTGTCTAGTGCGATTAGCTTCTCAGCTAAACTGATAAGCAAAACAAGATGACATAAAACTGAAGTACCGCTAATTGTAATTGAAAGCTAAACTCAAATGCTGATTGACAGACTTCAATCAGAATGAACTCATAGCTAAAAAGCACATCACAAGGATACATAAGACCTAGAATATACTGCTTTTGGTACTCATGACTATTCACAGATCTGATGCTATGGCCTAAAGCCTAAATGGAGCAGCAATAAACCAATAACTGGAACAAATTATGAATTATGCATACCTTCAAGAAGGCGAACAAGCATGGACATACTAGCATTGATGGTTGGCGGTATTATCGGGCCCATCACTGTTCCTGGGTTAATCACAACCACATCTAGTCTATTCTCCTCAGCAAACTTCCATGTTGCCTTCTCTGCCAACGTTTTCGAAGCCGGGTACCATACCTAAGCAACCACAAAGATGCTAAAAATGTAATGTTACTCATCAAATTGAACCCCTATTCTGAGTTGTCCGGTAGAATCAAATGTAGAAAACTAGATCATTCTACCATGCAATTATAATGAGCAGCTCTTGAATCCACCAAAAGATATTGGATTTCACCTCATCAAAGTACATAATAATATTTCTCAAGAGAAAGTACATAATATATCAAACGCTCACTGAGAAGCTAATCTCCAAGAACACAAATCATCATTAACACAGTACTTAAAAAAAAGATTGCTCAAGAGCTTTACCCCGTTCTTCTCGCAGTAGTCGAGGTCGGTCCAGCAGCTCTCGTCGCGGACCTCGCCGGCGGGCCACCCGGGGCTGGGTATGATGGCCGAGATGGACGACGTCACCACCACCCGCCGCACGCCGCCCGCGTCCCACGCTGCCCGCAGCACGTTCAGCGTCCCCTCCACCGCGGGCACCATCAGCTGCCTCTGCAACCACAAATCAGGAGAAACCCCTGTAAGCCCAGGGGGACGGGAGTTGCGAGGCAACGGCAGGTGAGTACCTGGGGGTCGAGGACGCGGTCAACGATGCAGGGGGACGCGAGGTGGAATACGCCGGAGCAGCCGCGCGCTGCAGCGAGGAGGGCGGCGCCGTCGAGGAGGTCGCCCGGGAAGAGTCGGAGGCAGCCCTCGCTGACGCCGGAGGCGAGAGCGAGGAGGTGGTCCGTCTCCGCCTTGTCATCTGCGCGACAGATTGGCACAAGATTGATGACCATATTGCTCTTGGTGTTTCTTGCAGCAATGGTGATTCTTGACTTGGCTGGATACAGAAGTAACAAAGAGAGGAGGGGAGTGACCGGGGTTTAGGACGGTGGCGTGGACGGAGTAGCCGCGGGCGAGGAGGAGGCGGACGAGCCATGAGCCAATGAAGCCGCTGGCTCCGGTCACCAGCACCGTCTCTCCCTTGGTTTCTCCCCCTCCGCTCGCCATGGCAAGCCAATTCTTTTCTTGTTTGAGTGGAGTGAGTGGTTGTTTACTCGGTGTGTGTAACTCGAACGCCGTTAGTGTCTGGCGAAATTTTTGTACCGATAACCTAGAGTTAAAAAAAAATTTAAAAATAACGTGTAATAAAGAATAATTATAAAAATGACCTAAGTCGCTATACGGGATGACGATTTTTGATATTTGACTTTCAGTCGCTACCTTCAGTCGCCATCCTGGTTGGTGACTGAAGGACCAGGTTTAAAGATTTGGTTTTTTTTTAAAAATAGTATTCACAATTGTGTTTCTTTTAAAAATAATATTGAAAATTATATTTTTTTAAAAAAAACATTCAAAATTGTGTTTTTTTTAAAATAACATTCAAATTTGTGTTTTTTAAAAAATTAACATTCAAATTTGTGTTTTGTTTAAAATTAACATTCAAATTTGTGTTATTTTTAAAATTAGCATTCAAATTTGTGTTTTTTTAAAAATAACATTCAAATTTGTGTTTTTTTTAAAATTAACATTCAAATTGTGTTCTTTTTTAAAAATAACATTCAAATTTGTGTTTTTTTTAAAAATTAACATTCAAATTTGTGTTTTATTTAAAATTAACATTCAAATTTGTGTTATTTTGAAAATTAGCATTCAAATTAGTGTTTTTTTTAAAATAACATTCAAATTTGTGTTTTTTTTAAAATTAACATTCAAATTTGTGTTTTTTTTAAAATTAACGTTACATAGTCGACTGGCTGACAAACTAAGGAGGAAAAGACCCGTGGTTGGCCGCGTTGATTGATCGGTATATTTCGTGGTTGGTTCAATCTGTCAGGTATGATGTTCCCAAAAACCAAAATGAACATAAAAAAGGTAGTGAAAATATGAGAATACTAATATAATCGAAAACAATACAACCATGCCACACGATGAGAAGTCCACGTGAGGTGCAACACCTGTACGGTACGAGCGAGCCGGGGGCACACCGAGATAAATGGGTGCGGTGACGGCCGTACCTGAAGGGCCGGCTGTGTCGGGATGACGAGCGGCTGAGTACGACGGCGTATGACTGGGTCGGGCCCGTGGACGTGGAGGTGCAACAAAAGTCGACGAAGTGGCGGCACTCTCAAGGGTCAGCTGCGAGGCGAGTCGGTCAACGTAGGCGATGGCCTTCTCGTACTCGTCGGGCGTGATAAGCAAACCCGCTTGCCTCCGCTGGACTAGTGGCCGTGTCACGGAACTGATCGCACGGATGCCGTCAACCTGCAAGACGGTAAGACAATAGGTGGCAGAAATAAAAATAACAAGTAGGTCATGGGCTGGCGGCATGTACCTGGCGGTGTACCCGAGATGCGTGATGTCGGTCGTATGTCTGATGCACGCTCGGAGCAGGCACGTCTGCAGGCGCCAGAGGTAGCGGGGCAATGCGAGCTGCGGTGCGAGGGAGGTACCATCGGAGGTAGTTGCCGTATGTCGTGGAATCGTATGTCCTCTCCTCACGCACGACATCTATCGCTGCTGTCTGCTCCCAGCAACGAGTGTAAGGAGACTGTCGGTCCTCCCAACTGACAACCTTCTTGCCCTGCGACTCTGTCTGCAAAAAAAACAAAGGTGTTCAATTATTTCACAGAGGCAAAACACTATGCGCGGAGATAATCGAGAACTTATTTGTGCTGGTCATGCGACAAACGATGCGGGGCGTCTAGAGGAGGGATCGTCTGGAACAAGCCAAACTGGCGCATCACCCTCCATGGAGCATACACCTCCAACATATGGCTGAAGACAAGAATACAGCGAGTGAGCCATAACTCCCGGTCCTCCGTACACACCATAGAGATCGCGCCGCCGGCTGTGCTCTCGATATAGCTTGTCGTCCAAACCCTCCATATAACACGCGATGGATGCAACAACTCCAACTCGCCGCTGTACGCACTATAGCATGCATGCACCTGAACTGTGGCCCACTGCAGCTCATGTTGCAACCAACGATCCCCCATGGTAGGGCGATCGATCTCATCCTCCGCATCCCTAGGCGGGTGCCCCTCCGGAAGTGCAACGGGCGTGTCGGTGATGAGCGGTCGTCCGACAGGTATGTGCTCATACTACCACAGCAAAAGAAGTAGAGGAGATCCGCCGCTCGGGCACGCCGAACGCAGGCGTCGCACAGAGAACCGCTGATCCTCAACTGATGAGCGGGATTTGATCGATCGGCGTGTCCGCGAGCATCTACGCCAGTGGAACAAGCTAACGATCTACTGTGTCACCGTGAGTACCTGTAGAAAAGCAAAAAAATAGGAATTAAATTCAACAAGAGAATAGAAATAGCTGTGCCTATATCATGTTTAAGCATACCAGTGAACATGAAGCCCCCGAACAAGTGCAGCAAATACGCCTCGAAGTGTCGGCTCACAGTCCACTCATCTGCATCTGCTGGGCACGTCCTGAAGTGAACAAGCCAAGTCGCAGGAACTCCGACGTCGTGGTGGAAGGGCTCCTGGCCCAGAGGTAGTGGATGAAACCTCTCGGTGAGCATGCCGTCCCATCCGGCAGGAGTGGGTGGTGGTACCCAGGCCTGCTCGCGAATCGGGAGTCCGAACAACATCGCCACATCCTCCAGGGTAATGGTCATCTCCCCCCACCGGAAGTGAAATGTGTGCGTCTCGGGTCTCCACCTGTCCACCAGAGCAGAGACCAGTGATCGATCGTGCCTGAAAGTCTCCAGTCTGGTGATCGTCTTGCAAAAAGGAAGCAGGCCCGCCGCCCTCAGCCGTGCGATGTATCTCCCGTCGAGAGGCCAAGATGTGCCGGACGATCGCAGGCGGAATGGCTGAAGCTCCTCTCCGGATCGCACCGCTCGAGACCGATGACGATTGTCGTAGTAGTGATCGAGTAACTCAAGAAACTGTGGACGAGGGTGAGCCATGCCTGCAAACAAGAACATTAGGTTAGTACATCATCAAATACACAAGAGGAACGAATAAGTGTTGCACAACATTACTGAGTCATGTTCGATTAGGTCTGAATGCATCAGGACATGTCCTCCTCGTGTGGCCAGGCTGTCGGCAAACGGCACACTTTCGTAGCTCATCGCGTTCTGCGTTATCCATGTCATTGCCAATTCGCATTTTCCGCCGTCGTCCAGGGTCTTTCCGCTCCAAGTGCGGTGGTGGAACATATCGGATCTCGCCTGCCCTACACGACCGCTCTCTGTAGTGCTGCTTAGTCTCCCAAATCTTAAAGTCTGCAGTCCATGTCTCGGCAAGGTACCGTGAACCATAGTAAACTGACAGGTACATCTCGCTCGACTTGTTGTCGTGCACACACGCGGCCATCACATGAGAGCACGGTTTATGCAATAGAGTTGGCTTGTTACAAGTGCACTTGACACCGTCTTCAAATGTCACTCCTTGCCTCTTGATTTGTCGCATGTATCCACCCCCCACGTTCTTACTGCGCAGATAAACGACCCAACTTTGACTTCTACTGTTAGGAATGCACTCGACTGAGTGTTTCTGAGCAGCTGTGGCTTTCATTTCTAAGTACCTTTGTACTTTATGAGGAAATTTTGGTGGTGTGACTCGAAGCAATGCTCTTGCAGCTGTACCTCTCTCGTAGAAGTATTTGGCCGTGCGATGCCATGTAAATTCCACAATTTCAGTGAGCGGCAGACCTCGCACCCCCCTCAACACAAAATTGTATACCTCCGCCATGTTAGTTGTCATTACGCCATATCTGGCACCTCCCTCATCGTGCAATAGAGACCACTTCTCAGGAGCTTTGTCACTAATCCATTCACTAAATTTCTTTGGCCTTGACCTTCGGGTGCGTCGTCTCGCCACATCTGTAGTCTTCACGACATTTTCTTCATCTTCTGGATGTTGTGAACTGTTTGCCTCTGACCTTTGAGATTTACCTACATCTGAAGTTTCTTGTTCTAACTCGTCCCAAAGTTGTTGGAACTTGTGGCTTTGGTTCTGATCGCACAACCGCTTGAACTTCTTCATAAGCCGTGCGCTTTTGTAGTGTGTGAAGAAGTTCGCCGCAAGGTGTCGTTTACACCACCGACTGATCAAGTCATTCCAGCTGTATTGCGGGTTCTCAGTGGACAACATGAACTCAATGGCACTTAACAGACCCTTGTGTCTATCATGGATTACACATACATTCCGTCTGTCCTTCACGACGGTTTGTTTTAGGTTTGCAAGGAACCATACCCAGCTGTCTGTACTCTCTCCTTCCACTAAGGCGTACGCCATGGGAAGTAGCTGGTTGTTTGCATCTGCAGCAAGTGCTGTCATCAGAGTTCCCTTGTACTTCCCAGTTAGAAATGTGCCATCCACGCAAAGTATTGGCCGCATGTACTTGAACACAGAGATTACTTGACCAAATGACCAGAATATACGCTCCATGTACTCAGCTCCAGGAACTATCTCACCATTTCTACCGACAACTGGGCTATGGACCATATCCATCACAGTGCCAGGGTTGGTGTCAACGATTTGTTCGATCAATCTGGGCACATAGTTATATGAATCATAGAAAGACCCAAATAACATCTCAAGACCAAGTTGTTTGGCTCTCCATGCCTTCCCATATTGAATGATGTACCCAAATGTGTCATTGATTTGGCTAACAATTTGTTTTGGTGGCATATCAAGATTTGCATGAAGGTTCGACAAAATTACACGTGCCACAAATGCGGACGACATATTCCTATGACTCTGTGATACTTCTGTCACTGAACAGTCATGTTCGGTGATCCTGGAAACAATGAAGTGTTCATTGTCCCTGTACCGAGCAATACGAATATAAAATCGACATCCTTCCACCTTGCACTTCACCACGTACAGTCGTGGATTTGTTCTGTCAACCTTGAAAGACCGACGTAGTGTCACAGACCACATCGCCACGGCTTGCTTAGCCTCCTCCTTGCTTCGAAAATGTTGTCCCAATGTTAATCTGTGCTCACTCCCTATCCACTCCGAACTGCGATCGTCGTGGATTCGCGCAGGCTCAAAACCACTAGGATCTAGCCATTGTTGTGGAGGTCCCATTCCACGATAGTCTTCTTCACTAGAGGAATCCGCATAGTCTGCGTCCACCTCCGACCCTTCGCTGCCTGAAACTTCCAGACCCTCGTCGGCATAAGCCTCATCCCCAGGCCACAAATACCCGCCCATGAATTCTGCGTTGGGGATATCCGCAGAATTATGGGTCATGGTTGGATCAATGTTCGTATGTTGTCCTCCAATTAATGGTTCGGGTACAAGTTCTGCTGCCGGTTCTGGTACATTGTCTACTTTTTTCACATACAGTATGCAGTCATCTGGCCCATGATTGGGATTTATCACCCTCCTGACAAGAGAGCCCCATGATCTATCGCCTCTAAGTTTACACAATTTCCAACAAGATTTCAAACCAATAGGCACCAGTGCTTCTACGACAATTTTGTGTAAACATGGGTCAATATTTAGGATGTCCATGACTCGGATCTTAAGGTCTTCAAAATTAAGAACATTAAGATCATTCAATTCCATGACTATACGGTGACAGCCACTTAGGTCATCTCCAGATGGTCCATTTCTAATGATTTATTCCCCGTGGAAAACATAAACTGCTCTTGTTTCCGACATTGTCTACAACATAAGTATTGCAAACATCAGCTATCATATCTCCAATATATTTTGCACATTACTCTATACTCATCCTTAAGACATGTGCGACTTATTTTTTAACATCTCAACTAATCGAAGTACACTGCATTAACGACATCGCATCACATCTAATCTACAATTCCTATATTATCATCTCACATATCAATAATTTAATTATTTACTACTCTTAATTAATACACATCTCACATCTCATTTATAAACATATGAAATTTACATAATATTACACAACAAATCAAAATTATATATACATTATATTCATAAATGCCCAACATATTTAAATACGGCACAAATCAAATATGTATTTCTGCACATTTTCTACGAATAAACCGTATGTCCTAAATTATCGATTCACTATTTATTAATCTAATTTATTCGCTTAATATATAACATTTCCACATAACATATCTATATTTACAACACATCTACATAACAGATCTACACATTTCTAAAACAGATCTACAAATTTCTAAAACAGATCTACAAATACAACACATCTACATAACAGATCTACACATTTCTAAAACAGATCTACAAATTCCTAAAACAGATCTACAAATCCCTAAAACAAATCTATAAATTCCTAAAACAGATCTGTATTCTACACTAATTATCACTAAAAATTTTTGATTGTATCTTTCTTTCCTCCTCCTTCTTCTTCTCCTCCCCCTCCTCTTCTCCTTTTCTTTTCCTCTTCTTTTTTTCCCCTCTCCTCTCTTCTCCCTCTCTGCCGCGACCCGTGAGTTCTGTTTTTTTTTTTCGCTTTTCCAACTTCAGTCGCCACGGCCCCCACTATATAGCCCCCATTAGTCGCCATCTCAGCTGGTGACTGATGAGCATCTCTCAGTCGCCATCCCATATGGCGACTGATATCCCCTCTGTTTGCTTTTTGCTGTAAGTCGCCACGCGGGATGGCGACTTAAGCCATTTTTGCAATTATTTTTTATTACACGTTATTTTTAAATTTTTTTTAACTCTAGGTTATCCGTACAAAAATTTCGTGTCTGGCTATATCGGAATAATTCTGGATTTTTATTGATGTGCTGGTAACTTTTTTTTTATAAAAGTTGGTCAACTTTTTTTAGCTATATGAAAAGAAAAAAAGGCAAGTTATGTCAAGATGATCAACAAATTTTTGGCACGGCAATATTTGGTCACAAAAAGTGGGACAGAATTGTGGAACAAACCAAACATAAAACTTCCTTAAAAAGATTTTACAAGATTTGTACCCTTTTAGAGTAATTATTGATTTTAGAAAATCCTACTTAGTTCATCATTTAATTTAATAAATCACAAAAGAGATTAAAACCTTAGAAAATTATAAACTGGCTGTTATTTACGCTTGAGTCGACAAGACTAAAAGTAATGTAAGACTAAATCTAACATGGATGTTTTCCCTAGCGTGCGAGAGCAACACATGCACTAGTTTGGCTTTGTACAAGCACATGAATTGCAAAGACTCAACTATGTGCACCCTTTTTTTATGGGCTCCACGAGCCATGCATCAGCTCAAATGACTCCATTAGAGCAGGACTCAGTGGTTTATGAGGTCCACGACATTGCGTCTCATGTCACTTGTATCCATGGGTATGCATTAGACTTACATATGAGGTCGGTTAATGGCGGGCCCAGTAGTAATGGTTGTTAATTGTGGTGCATGTGGGTGGGCGAGGAGAAAAGAGTGAGTCTCACAAACCGCGTGCGCAAGAGTGGGTGCGCTCACCATGTGTCTCATGTGCACCTACATGCAACCAAACTGAGATGTTGACAGGAGAGTCCAATGTTGTTTCAATCCACCTAACAGCTTTTGTTTTAATTTTTCTTTTGAAATGTAGCTGTTGAAATATCACAATGCACATGTAATTTGCACACAGAAGATGATAGGTGGGTCCAAACTTGGTTTGGTTCACCTATCAGCCTCTCTAATTAGTTTCTCTGAAAAATAGTTATTAAATTTTTTTAATGGGTGCCACATGTTAGTGGGTCAAAAAATAGTTATTATAGGATATAACAGTGGAGCTTTTTTTTATTGTTTCAGGGTGATAAGTGCATGATACATACATATACATTTTTTGATTCTTTCAGGGTGATATTTTCCTAAGTTAGAGGTTGTTTTCGACTCTGAAACTCATTCGACTTATTATTTTATGTGCTTTTATTTAAGAAATGAACAATCTGTTTTTGTGAGTTTGTTCAACATGTTTCAGAAAATGAACATACCAAATTTATAGCAATTTCGATAAAAATACGATTAGGAATGAAACAAGAAGAATTTGAAAAACCATAATGTGACCAGGAATTGGTCATGCCGAGGGGAGCACGCCCTCAGCATGCTCGAGCTCCTGGCTAAGCACTAGGTGTGCCCATGTTTGTGCTTAGCTTGACCAGCCCCTGATAGCTTGCTGATTTTGAGTTGTTTTAAGACCCGTTTTCTCTTGGATTTTCACAGGAGTTGTAATCATATTAATTTAGGACTTTTGGACTATAAAAAGAGAGAATTTTGACTTATTTATCATCCAGGAAAGTTAGATTTATCCCTCTTCCCTAGTTTAACTTAGTTTTTGGTTTAGTTTTGTTGTAAGCCGATCTGGACGGTTGTTTCTTTGTGATTAATTCAATTCAATACATTTTTGGTATTTTCTTGTTATTTACTTATTTTTATGGATTTGAGTGAGTGGTTTTCTTTTTAGGGTTAGAGATGATCTAATCTGAAGGGCACGATTTTGACTCTAATTTGTTCGAAAGACTGCTAATTTAATTACCTGAATTCTTATATTCTAAACCTTATATTCGTGTTTCATCCATAGTATCATTCGAATTCTATGAGATAATCGATAGTCGTATGTTAAGAAAATACGCGACCACTACACCCTAATGGTAATCTAGGGTTGGGAAGGTGTTTTCATACTTAGTTGAGTTAGAGCAACAAGTATGATCCCCTATAACTGTTGAATGGATTTCGAGTCATTAACTTTAATTTTTCTCATTGAGAATCTTGGTAAATAATTCGTCGATTACTGCCTTGCTGAAAATCATGCTTGTCGGTAATGAAAACCCTGAAACACTAGAATTTTTTATTGATTTCTTTATACCAATTTCAGTAGTTTTAGTAATTTTAGGTATAGCGCTCAAAAACAAACACCCACACAATTTAGTTTAGTAATTTCGATCTAAAATTGAATTTGAGCTTGTTCCCTGTGGATTCAACTCTCAAATCCTCAATGAACAACTGTTCACTTGCGGTTATTATTAAATGCACTATTTTTGGTGTATCACCGGGTCAAAAAAATTATAAAATTCAAAAAAATTGTTAAAAAATACTAAAAATGTCACACTCATCTCTATATAAATAAGAGTCACCTTAGCTCATTTCAACTCACCAATCTCACAACATTCCTACACCAATCTTTACTAGAATTTTTCGAAAAAGTCCATATGGATACTAGTCCCGGTTTCATAAACTAGTTTACAGGTTTTAATTTAGTCGAAGAAAACCCATAAACACCTGATACTTAAATTCGGCCAAATTTTTCATAAGCATCATATCTTGTAAGTTATCCTTCATATCCACAGGCCCCTCCCAAGACTTTTGGATATGACATGTCTGTTGGATCTAGGTAGATCTAAGTATCTAGATTTTGATGATTAATGACGATTTGGATAAATCCATGATGATCAAATTTAATCTAGAGAATGTTAGTTTTGTTGATCAAATGACAACTTAGATAAATCCTGATTTAGTATAAGTGAATTGAATTAATTATTGGTAAACTCTGAGTTGGATGTTTTCTCGGTTGCGGGTTTGATATTGATGCATATGTAGAGGATGAGCTCGGTGGTTGCATCAAGCTTGTGCAAATTGTTTAATCGAGATGTGATATGTTAAATCCTGAGGTTGATGACTCCAGTTGTGGATTTGATATCGATACATATGTTGAGGGAGAGCTCATCACTTTGGTCATTTGATTTGATTGATCTCATGTCATGTGTAGTATAGATCGTGTGCGTATGTCTTTATCATCTACGATCTATATGAGTGTATTTCATCTTATACTCATTTGCTTGTTGTTGAATATAGTTTTGTCATTTCACTGGAAAGAGAAACTGTTGAGTTAACTCCTGTGTGGAGCAGTTTCTCTAGTGGTGATTAATGACCATTTATATATGAGAGTAATGGTGTGCATTGAGTGTACGTGTTGTAGTCTTAGTTTGATTGCAGGATAAACGTGAGCAAGGACGTGAGGAGGATGAAGACGATATGAGACATCCCGAGCAAGGTCGAGCTTAGCAAGGACGAGCTTTGCGAAGACAGGCGTCAAGCGGTCGAGCTTCGCGTGGTCAAGTTTAGCGGGATCGAGCTTTGCAATGACGAACTTTGCGAAGACAGGCGTCGAGATGTCGAGCTTCGCGTGGTCAAGCTTAGCGAGATCGAGCTTTGCAATGACGAGCGTTGAGCGATTGAGCTTCACGAGGTCCAACTCCACCTAAGGTAAAATCCAAGGTTAAGGATTGTTTTCTTAGGGTTTTACCGGTCTCGGTGTTTGGAGACAGACCGGATTGATATGATTCTTTTTACTAGTTTGACCGTACTATTAAGAGGCGTTGGAAACTAATAGCTTGAATCTATCTAGTGCGGAAGCTCAGATGCATTCATATCATCTTGCACTAGCATTTCATCGTCTCTTGCATTGTTAGAGAGTCTAAGTGTAGTTTGTGGTGCATTAGAGAAAATATTTTGAAAACTGCACTTAGTCATGATTTTCAGCTGTTTAAATTGGTTTATTTATCTAGAGCTGGTCGTGATTGTATTTGCATATTCTTATCGTATCAGTGTTGATACGTGGTCGTGGTCGTCTCGCTTGTTTGGCAGCTTTCTGTTTAGGGTTTGGGCGTGGTCGTAGGAGTTCGGACTGGTCGTACCAGTCTTCGGCTCGCTTGCGTACGCTCGACCAAACCCTATCGACCACCTGTTTTCGATAGGATGTCAGACCTGTGTGGTCGTGGTCGTTGCTGAGTGACAGCAATCACATCCGCGAGAAAACGGCAAATCCGTATGTGCAAATACCCTAAATTGCATTTGAGATGATTTTTGGATTGGATATTTTGACAGTAGGAAATTTTCTGAGTTTTCTAGAAGATTCTATATCTTTCTAGGTCTTGCTCCTGTTGACAAAATTGTAGAGCTCTAAGTTATCTTTCCAACAAACCAAAAATCACCTCAATCGGATCTCTAGATAAAAAATTATACTTATTTTACTGTCAGTGTGCAGTGGCCGGACATTGTCCTGGCATGGGCGGACAATGTCCGCCCTGTACAAATTTTTTCAGCCTTTTGAGAAATGAAACAGAGACAAATGCATCCGTCCGGGGCTATCTGTCCGGGTAGGCCAGCCATTGTCTGATATGGCCAGACAATGTCCGGCCTGTACAATCTGTTTGAGCCGAGAGTTAACAGAGACATATTCTTTTGTCCGGGGTTTTTATCCGGACAAATAGTATCCGTCCGGCCTTCACAAATTTCGTTGAAACGATAACTGACACTTCGTGCTTTGTGAGTAACGGTCACTATTGGGTTGTACTGACCGGACATTGTCCGAAATCGCCGGACAATGTCCGGCCTGTACAATTTTGGCCCGGTTTCTTGCAAACGGCTAGTTTTTCTTTGAGGCTATAAATATTTCGTGTTTGGCTTCATTTTTGGGCGCTCAAATAGTTCATTCTTCAGCTGAAAACCTAGCCAATTGAGTTGCATATATGTTATTGCATTTAGAGGCTAGAATTGAGCCCAAATCTTGAGTGATTTGAGAGAGAGAGCAATTGTGTGAAGCTAATAGTGCTTAGTGCACTTCAATCACCATTTGCATGCTAGTGTTAGAGTGTTAAGCATCTCATTTGCATTCTTGAGCTTCTAGTACTCGATTTGTTCAAGTGAGCGTGTCCGGCTTGTTACTCTTGGCGATCGCCTTCGCCTAGACGGTGTCGGAGGAGAGTCGCGATCTCTCAAATTGAAGTTTGTCGGAGAGGCCGGTAAAAGATTGTGAAAGGTGTAGTGCTCGCCTATCCGGTGTGGAGAAGGAGCAACCCTAGTGAGATATCCTTCGTGGATATAGAAGCGAGGCTCCGAGTGAGCGCTCCAACGAGGAGTAGGGGAGACCGAGCGAGTCTCCGAAACCTCGGTAAAAATATCATGTAAATTACGTATTTTATACTTGCTTTACTTTCATCTTGACACAATTGCTAAATTTATCATTTTACTTGTTATATTGAATAGTTCATTTAGTTGAATGCAATTAGTTGTTTAAATTGCCTTTAAGTCTTATTGTATAATTTAGCACAAACAATTATCGTGATTAAAATTGCTTAGGGGGGAAGAAAATTTAAAAGCATCATAATCACCCCCCTCTAGTCGGCATCCTCAATCTTACAATGTCTTCTCTAGTGTTATTGGCTCCAACAACGACATCAATGTGTTAAACTAGTCACCGTTATTTATAGATGTTTTGAAGGGCCGAGTTTATCGGGTTGAGTACTTCATAAATGGAAGACCATAAAATATGAGGTACTATCTAACTAATAGTATATATTCAGAATGGTTTGTTTTTGTTAAGATGATACCCTTGCCTCTTAAGATAAAGTTCAAGTTGTTTGCACAACATCAAAAGGAGGCATGGAGAGACATGGAGTGAGTCTTTGGTGTCCTACAATCTTGATTTGCCATTCTATATGATCACGCCCACCTTTGGCAACACTCAACCCTTGCGAAATTATGCACACATGTGTTGTATTACACAATATGATAATTGAGAATGAACAAGACTATGATGACTCCATCTATGATTTCAACAACGATTAAGAGGCATTTACCATAACATCGCCTCTTGTCCACAATATTGCTCTAATTGTTTTCATTGATGTCAATGCAAGAAACACCGAGGTTCATGCTCAACCAGCACATGTGTAACTCAAGAGAGATTTGATTGAGCACATTTGCTATCGTTTTGGAGACAATCATACTAATGAGTAGTTGCATTTCTAAATTTCTTAACTAGTATGTTTGTTTTATGCTTGAATATCCAAATGTAGTAGCCATTTTATTACTATGTTATCTCCAATTTAATACATTGAATAATGTGCTTCAATGTCTGTATTTAATAAAAAAAATTTATTCTCCTTAAATTCAAAATTTAATTTGCAAATCTTTATTTTCTTTTGTTGTATTAGAGTTATCTAAAATTAATTTCCTCAATAATTTTTTTAACTATTATCAATAATATTTTACAACAAAAGTCATGCATCAATAATTTATGTGTGGGATTTAACAATAAAGTCACCCAAGAGTCAAGTCATTAGAGTGTTTGACTCTTGGGGTTCCTTTATACACATGGGTCCAACTTAAAAAGCCTCTCCAAACACCAAGTGTATTAGGCTGTAACAGGTAGGCACTAGTCGGCGCATGCTCACCACGATCCTGGCGTGATCAGATGGCGTAGGCGAATGAGAGAGCAATAGGTGTCTGTCAATTGCATGTCAAGTGAAGCCGTGCCCGTTGGAGCATGGATCAACATGGTGCAACGCAGTTTGCGGGCCCCAAATGATTCTCACTCACGTGCACTGTCCCTTGCGAAAATAATCCGCTAACATGTGGGGCTAGGAAAAATTGAGATCTACTTGTCATTTTGATGGGTGTTGTCACGTGGATGATGTGCAAGGTGAGGCACGTGGGTCCTACAAACCCCATGAATGGCGTGAGTGCACTTGTCTTGTTCATGCGCCCACTGCCAGCACATACCCTGCAATCAATGACAAGTGGGTCCCTCACTGCATGGCCCCATATGTCAATGACACAGAGGAAAAACTAGCAATTGGTTTTTATTGAAAAAAATTGTTTTTTTCAAGGTGGGTGTTACCCCACCGTAGTTGACAAGTAGGTCTAGTATTTTGTTGGTCTTGTCAATCTCTCTCTTTCTCTCTTTTTTAAAGTAGTCATTGAAGAATTTTTTCAATGGGCCCAAATGTCAGTGGCACAAAAAATAGTTGTTAACAATCTAATCGTTGGATAATTTTTGTTTTATGTCCAAAAAATTCATAAAAAATAGCAAAAAAATCTAAAAAATTATGACAAATTTGTATTTCCCTCCTCTATAAATATATATATGATGATCTTGGCTCTTTTGCGTTCACAATTTTAGCAGCAAACCCTTGTCAAGTTCTTCCTAATTTTTTTTTAAAAATCTCACATGGGTCCAAATCTACCCGTTGATTTCCTAAATTGCCTGAGTTCTTTTCATCCTCTTGGTGAAAACTCTGAAATTTTCAACAATGAAATGCAACCAAAATTTTCTCATGCCACCATACTACCAAATTATCCTCCTTATCTACCACAAGCCCCTCCATTTCACAAGCTCGTTGCTATGGGCAAAATTTTTATTTTGTCAGTATGCCAGCGAATTATTTACAGTTCTCACCACCACAACCTTAACAAAAAAGTTCATAATCTATGTCGGTGCCCGATTACAAAATTTGACATTTTATTCCAAGCGAGGTGCCAACGCAGGTTGTTGTTAACGATGATGACAACAATATTGCTGTAGATGCAGGAGGACGAGCAAAGCATTTGCCATGGTAGGTGGATAATGACATGAGGTTGATAATTATTTCATTTCTTAGTTAATTTTTTAGTATCACTTAAGTTTAAATTTATGCAACTAAATATTTAAAACTTTTAATTCAATTCTATTTTACAAACATACAAATTAGTGCTTGGTTGAATAATTTGCTTTGATCCAATTGATAGAAATAATAGGAAATGCGGCATATATTAAGTGAATGTCACAACAAGCATTGTTGACAGGATCATTGAGCGAATATCACAACATACAATGAGACAAACCCGAGAAATTAAAGAAGAAAGACCAAATATTGCAAGGATCATTGGTAAAGGACCAATAAGAAAGTAGTTCAATTTAATGGTGTTTGGCTTAAGTTGAAGAATTGTATGATAGTGGTAATTTTGACGACCAACTTATGACATAGACTCGTGAAATGTACAAGACGGAGATGAGTCATCTGTTTATCATGCATCACTGGTGAACAATAGTTCGTGATCAACCAAAGTGGACCAGAACATACGTCACGAATACTAATAAAGAAACAGGTTGTCCGAATCGGGTGCCTACACTTTGTTATCCAACATCGATGATATGCCTGTAGAAGAGACACGATTGAAAGGATGAAATGCTGCAAATGAGAAGTGTGAAAGGAAAAACAATTTTTGAGATTCTTAGATGGCTATCAAAGAGACCTTAAGATCTTTATGCATGCTCATATTGAGCGGAATGAAAAAGGGAAGGATGCAATTCGTGTCTCTAACTCTTTGTACAGTATATCAAAAAGAATGATAAAGGACTTGATTGAGTACATTCGACAACATTTTGAAGATAACCATAGCAACAAGTAAGCATCTTGTTACATTTCTAAATTTTTAAGTATGTTTCAATATTCGAATATAGTAGACTTGTTTGCAATGTTAATTTTATTTTAGTATGTTCAATGTTATATTCCAATGTTTGAATTGAATAATATAAATTGGTTTCCTCAAGTTCAATTTTTAATTTACAACTCATTTATTATTATGTTTTATTGAAATTATCTAAAATTAAATTACTTAATATTTTTCACCTAATATTAATAGTAAAAGAAAACAAATATTACTAATCAATAAAATCTTTAGTGAGTTCATCTCATAGAGTCATGCTAGAGCTAAGCACTCGACTCCACTGTTGCAGTGACTTTATAAATGTGAGTCTTCCAAATCAAACCTCTCTAAGAGTCAAATCAATAGATTAGTGGGTTTTGTTTGACTCTTGTCAATATATTTAGTTTTTAGGAATGTATGCGATTAACTTATTTGATAAGAAATGAGATGGATGGGACAAGCATCAGCATGTGTGGCTGTCCCAAATGGCACATGCCTGGACAAGTCTACAAGTATTGCTCGTACAAGCACGACTAGGACACGAAGTTGTGAACCAAACAACTTTAAGGCATATGTCAAGTAAGATATTTTTCCAATAAATATACTGACCAAACAATCTCTTCTAAGACATTTCTCTTGTGGAAGAGTAAAACCTTTTGATCCACCAAAAACTGACATCATTGACTTATTAGTATCGATTGTTTTTATGGATCTATCACCGTGTATCTTGGTCAGACAAAGATTATCCCCAAGAGAGAGCTTAGACAATCTATGCCTGAACTATGATCAGTACAATACATTTGTCATTGTAGCACCAGTTTAAAAACAATAAACTTACAATAGTATCTTTTTTAGAAAATAAAAAAATAAATAATAATACATACATACATTCTATTACATACTGAAAAGGTAAAATAAAAAGAAAAGTAAGAATACAACATATTTTGCTATACAAAATAGAGTAACGATACTGGAAAAATAAAATAGAGTGAAAATAAGAAAAATATTTTATTCTGCTGTTCAATCATATCTCCAATATTATTATTACTCATCTGTTTGGTATCATTGACTCACATATACATCACCATATACCTCAATCGGAGTGTTTGTCCATTTTTTTTGCTAGTTTCAGTAAAATAAAATCATTTTAGTTTTTAGAAAACTTCAATGTAAAACATATCAAGATAAGTAAAAAAAAAAAGATAATAGAAGACCACAAAACTCAAATAACTCAAAATAGATGCAATGAGATTGTTTTAAAAAGATAGTGTGATAATAATATATGCATAATTTGTCTTATATTTTTTAGTTTCAACAACTAAATTTGACAATTTGATTTTGACAATATTTAAATTTAACTATTATTTCTTTACTTCTACCAATAACGAATATATTGACAGACCAATTGCTGTACCATGAGAACATTAAGCATATGTTTTAGTCCTGCTTGTGATTAGCCTATGGCCTTCCACACATCAAGAAGTCACCACCTCATCCCTGATGTGGAGTAAAGAAGTCAATTTGTTCTTGTTTAACCTATACGAGGAATTAAAAATTCAAATAATATATTATACATATATAATTAATAACAGAAAATTCTTATTCTTTACTAGAAATAGGCGTTTGTTTTATAGCACCCTAAAAAGAATTTAAAATTTAGTTATAAAATATTAATGTCTTAATAACATTAGAAGCTTAAATTTCTATATATCAGTCTCACAATTATTAATCTATTGACAATATCCCATTTTGTAATTGTTCTCAACTAATTTTTTTAATTAAAATATTGTTCATAGAATTGTTGTTCGATCAATATTTTTTTAGTTGTTATAATTGACAAATTAACAACATTATTTAACTATAAATATATTTTAACCTCAATCTAAAGTCCAGAGTATTACATCAACTCTAGCTCTCAAAGGAATATTCCCCAAAGATGTGTGGAATACTGTACCTCACAATGTAGCCCTAAGAGAAATATTTGCGTGAGCCCATTCTGCATAAATACTGTACCTCACAATAGTGTGAGTCAAATATCCAAACACTAGAATAGAAAGATGCAGCAGGAGCTCATGCATGAACAAATTGGTATATGCAACCAAATACTACCTCCGAAATTCCATTCAAAACAGGATATACAGCATCAGCCACGCACACAATGAACTTCCTCATCATATCTAGGTACAAAAACACCTGCAATTAATCCGTGCCCTGATCATGCACGCATGCATTAGCAGGGGAGGGCAAAAAGCAGGCAGACATTTGCCGACCAAGTCTACAACTCGGTCTTCACATTTTGAGCAATAGGACGGTATCCTTTCGACGAGAACGACCCTAGAAAAAAATTCCACAGCTTGGAACTGAAAGAAGGCTCCTCACTGACCACTGGCTTTATCTTGCATAGCCCATCAAAGTCATGCTTCAGGTGGGGCTCAACTATCTTTTCCTGTATGCGCAATCAACGCCAATAAAATGTTCATCAAAGATCTCAAAAGAAATGCCATTTGTCTCATCATTTCATGAATATGGCAGTTGAACACTAAAATTTGTCTTATATTTTACCTTAAACTCCTCAAATGGACAGAAATGTTTGCTGCCACAGCCCTGCATGCATTATTAGCCCACAAGAAAATTACATGGTGACTGCAGTTATTTGGGACTATAATAAAAATTCTGAAAAGTTAGGGGATGAGTACGGGACTAGAGGCTAGTCTACGCACATGCAAGTGAGGAATAAAGCAACTAGAAGAAACAAGTTACAAAAATTAGGAAGTTAACTAATCTTACTGGCATTGATACCGGGACTTCATTGTGTAGAACTTGCACAAAATAAGAGTTGTTTTGACCCCCAAACATTGTGCCGCCATCAGGAATTTTGCCCCCGCACTCGTATAAAACCATCATATTGTTACCAGCAAAAGGCGCTACAACACTGCCCTTCCAATTTCTTGTCTGTGGTGGCATAGGAGGTAGTTCCAAAGGTTCCTCCCGTTGTATTTTCTCAAAATCTAGGTAGAAAATATAAGGTATGTCAAATGGGCAATTAGTCATTAATATATAATTCAAAGAGAGATTTGCATGCATCAATGGTGTTAAGTAAAGAACACCTACCTGGTCCATCAAGAAAAAGGCCAAGAAGACAGGTGAAAGGTACAACAGTTTCTGCATGCGCAAATCGAAGCCTGGCTTTTTCATATGTACCACCAGGGCGGTCCTCTACAATTTAAAGAATTAAAATTTCAAAATAAAGTTTACACTCTTAATGTTATTTGTTATCTATCCTTGGTACCAATTATACTACATCAAGCACTGCTCAAGAGCATAACCTGTTCAGGCTACATGTGCAGTAAACTCTTTATGCAATGAACAAATGGCACTCTTAGCAACACCTAGTGGTGAAATAAGGCATACACTTATCCTACTGATAAGCAGGAAGCAGATATTCTAATAAGTAACAACCAACTAATCTTCCTAAACTCAAAAGTTAGGAAGCATTTCACCTTGTTTAGCCATGATTGCTTCCTCCATTGATCGGACAACATCTTGGAGCAATGGCAGTCCCATCCGATAGTTTATTGACTCACCATAACCTTTGAGCACAAAACCCTCCAAATCATCTGTCCACTCTAGAAGATAAACCTGAACATACACTTTTTAAACATAAATAAAGAAGGCCTTGACAATCTTTTAAAAATTAGACAAGTATTTAAAAAGTTTATTTTACCGATCATATAAGAAGTATGGCAATGAAGAATAGTTATATAAACAATCTTAGCAAATATACTTAACAGAAGGTATTGTACTATCGTGCTAACATAAATGGCAGAGAACATGAGACAAGAACTGATTCTGCAAAGGTGCCTGTTGGAGTCTGGCATACTTCTGTTTAAACATACTTTTTATGGAGCAAAGTGAAGTCCCAAATGAACAAAGAGCACTCGTTCCAACAGGCTCTGACACAATTGAACAATACAGTTCAATTGAGAAGATGGATATTGTCTGAACCATCTGATCACCAAAGTATGACAAGTTTAGCTAAGCCACTTCTGTTGTCTCCTAACTTGGGAGGCTTCATTTTCTGGATGGCTTGAGCTGAATGAACCGTTATGGAGGTACTAACAGGGGAACAACATTTCTTGAAGAACCATATACTTCCCAAAAGCTTAGCAGGACACATTGTGTCTTATGAAAAATGCAAAGATGATATTATTTGCAGTGACATATCTTTTTTGAAAGCATTTGCAGTGACATCTGAAAGGTCAAAGCCTTATATTTAGGTGGCAGTTCACTCATCAAGCAGAAAAACAGATACATTTTTTTTCAAAAAAAAAAAAAAAAAAAAAAAGAAGATAATTTGAAACATGCTATAAGGTATAATACATTGTCTTGATAAATGATGCCAACAAGGGCGGGGACTGTCATACAAAATTTATATATGATGAACTAGTTTGGCATTGAGGAATAATGGTAGAATTGCTTGAGAAAAAAGCTGAAACTGAGAAGCAACTTACCTCATATTCATTAAAAAGACCACAAGCTTGATTGGTTATATTCAACAATGATGCTTCCTGCATAGAGAGCCATCAACCAAGTAAGGGTCCAAAAGTACATCATACTCAACTCTAGAGCAGTTGGACAAGTAGTTACCTGTTTGCAAAGAAACCAGAGGGAAGAAACATCCTGCAAAGTAAAATTGAGTTTGTAACGGTTGACTAGTGCAGATGTGATATGTTCTAGAATTGGTTCCTTTTGCATCTCGACATCTGGTTCCTTCCTTTTCCTGTACTCCTGATCATGTTATTGCAGTTTAATCCTTGGTGAAATATGAGTCGATAATGGGGTTACAGTTTTACTATCGCAGGAAATATAGCAGTTTATTTCCAATGAAAAAAGAGAAAGGGAAAAGAACAAAAATAAAACACCATGTTAATAATATATCGATGGTACCTTGTACGTTTCACAGCTATCAAAGAACCGCAGACAAATATCACTTGCCCGACTCTCACTTAGAACAGAAAAAGCGCGATGTTTCCCTGGTCCAAGCTTTCCTTTCCCGGAAAATAGTCCCAAACCAAATGCAATTGCACTAGCTGATGCTCGAGGAACCTGCATTCCAAAAATATCGCAATAGTTAACCCCAGCCTGCATTCACATCTTCCACCAAATTAAGACATTTCAACAAAGTAGACTACTGCTGGCTGGTAATTAATTTTTTTTAAAAAAGTCACTGAGGCAGATTCACCTATTTTGCTATGGCAATCAGATAAACCTAATATCAATATAGTATTTCCAGAGTAAATTCCCCTATCAAAAATTATGATGAAGAGAACCACACAACAGTAAATAAAAAGGGAGAAAAGGGGAAGGAATATAAAAAAAAGGAACATGAATGACCTTTTTAAGACAGGCATTTACTTATCCATTGACCAACAATAATGTGGCTCAAAACAGAGAAAAATGCATAACTGCATGTGGGAATTCTGTTTTCCACTTTCGCTTGTTTAAAGTGGTGAAGCCAGATAACGTCAGCAGATTTTGAAACATATTTAAAAACAAAAAAGAGGATATAGATGGAAAGGAGGATTATAAGTAGCACAGCCAGAGCACTGAAAAAAAGAAGTGTCTTGTAAAGCCGAACAGAAGTGAATATCAATGTTACCATCCATGGTGATGTGTAGATAATGCATTGAGCATCATGCAGCACCATATAAAAGCTGAACATACATCATAAAGCTGAAGCTGTATCGAAGCTAACCTGAGTTGCTCTTATTGAATATACATCAGGGTGATATTCCTCATCAAATAGGTCTGGAAATCTTCCCTTCACTCTGGTAGCAAAGTCAAACAACTCTTCCTCTCCTTCACTAGTTAGCTCACCGCCATTCACCCTACCATTCCAATGTGACTCCCACCCCTTAATCCAGAATGGAATTTTCTGCAGAGAATCACTTCCAGGCCCTTGTTTTGCTTCATGAATAAGAGCATCCAACCGGACTGCCAGTCTATCCAACTCTTTGATTCTCTTTATGGTTGGTGAACGGGTCCCATGTCTTGCCTTTAAAACAAAATTATCAAATGAACTTGGTTCTATTCTACTCAGACATGCCTTTGAAAAAAATAGTAGTAACCCAAATAAGGAAAGACTGAACAAAGCTCAGCAAACTCTGCAACATAGTGTTGTATTCGAGCTTAATTTTAACCATTAATCATTGCTCCATGGCTAAAAAATTTAGCAAACTCAAAAAAAGAGTTAGCAATGCCATATTATATTTGTTGGACAGAAGTGAAGGACTTTTCAGTTGCTAATAGCATGGTTTAAAACAATGAAGTGAGAAAGGAAAGCAATTGATCCACCATTAATCAATTTTAAATTGTATGGCCTAGTTTGTGAACACTATGAGGTGGGAAAAAATAATTGTGCAAAAGCGGTGTGATGAAGTAGCTAGGAGAATGCTGTATATTCAGATTAAGTGTACGATGAAACAGATTGTATACTATAGTTGATTTTAATCTTATGAGGATTAGGTACTACACTGGTACAGCACAATTCTACATGGTCGTGGTGGACAAAATATGTTTTATCCATTTGTCAAACAACCAACAGATATGAAGCGATTTGTGAAACGTACTTATGATAGGAACCACATTACCAAACGTCCAACTCTAACTACAGTCCCTGATGAATAACTTGGTAACATAATCCTAATTACACAATATTACTCTGGCTTCGTATGTGCCCAACATGAGCACTATTAGTCACACTAATCTCTTTTCACACAATGCAAATTGGCATTATTTCACATAACCATTCCTGAAATAGGTTGCTCATGTACATGGTTTGGTCTGCAGTCCTTTGAAGTTACAGGTGCTTTACCACGCCTCCAACATAAACACCACTTATGATGTCAACACAAGAAATAAATATACCACACTTCCAACATAACACCATATCTGAGATACATAAATGAAATACATGACAAACAAATTTAGAGCGAGGCAAAGATCATAACCAAAACAAAATTATACCACACCTAAGAACTTGGATGCGCAAAGATTTCGACCTATTATTAAACTAACACCAATATTACTAAAACACGGAACAAAACCTCATCGGAGTCCGACAGGTACCAAATTACTAGTTAGTAATGCTGCCCAATCAAGCGAGCAAACATCCATTTGACATTTCAGGTAACAAATTTAACACCTAAGGACACCAAACGCGCAACACCCGCAAATATTTATGACACAGACCTCACCTCACAATTCACAAGCGTACCTAGTGGAAGAACACGTCAGAACAAATACAAATCGCACGAAAACCTACACTAGAACAGCTGAACAGTGTAGCAGAACGGCACCAAACTAGGAGAAGAAAACTTACCACGAGATTCAAGTGGGTCACGCGGCATTCATCCGAGATAGACGGAGCAAGGACTACACCAATAGACTCCCTGGCCACATCGTACCTACAAAACAGCCAAGCTAATAACCCAAAATTTTGTGCAATCCCTAGCTCCAATCCCCCAAATAGCACTGATTCCACCACCTCGCACGCGAAACCACATCGAATCCCAAAGCCACCCCGAATCCAGCAGCAAACGAGTCGAGATCAGTGAAAAACAGTGGTACCTGGTGACAGTGGAGAGGTGGCGGCGGACGTCGAACCCGCCGGTCTCGGCCGACGCTGCGAGTCGAGAAGCCGCAAGAAGCGCGACGAGGAGGAGGAGAGGAGACGTGTAAGGAGACATGGTGGTTGTTTTGGCTGTGGGGGGAGGAGTGGATGCTTGCGACGGCGACCGAGCGGGTTCGTTTATGTAGGGCGGTGGAGCCTTGTAGGGGATGGGGCCACGGGGACACATAGTTGCTCCCATCCGGTGAGTTGATGGCGTGGGGCCGACCCGCTGGACGGCTGTGATCGAGTGGATCCGTGTATGGTGGTTTTTTAAATTTGGCACTGGGCTTTGGTAGCTGCCACGTGACGACCAGATGTGTTGCATTTCGTAACGTTCTAACTGAATTCGTGCATGAGAAGTTTGTCCCCCTCTTCGTATGAACGTGTCGCTATGTATGAGAAGTTCACGTAACTTTAACTTTAACCGTTAATATTTATAAAAATTTATATTGATTATATAAAAATAGTATATTATATTTGTAAAAAAAGTTTTTATAATATTATATTTTACTAACATGGGAATTAGTGGCGAGTTAATCATCCAAGACCGTAAAAGGTCCAACATATCTTGTTTTTGTGTAATAGAGAAGACTAAAAAATTTGGATGGAGAGTGTAATCTTAGCATCCAGTTTTTTAAAATCATACATGGTAGTGTTTTTATTTGGCGTTTGGCCGTTTGCTTCAGCCCGAATTTCTATATGGGTACTGAATTAAATATTTGAGCTCATTTTTGACCCCCATGGAACACTTCTAATTTAATATTAGTCCGTTATTCTTTATGTTTGAAAATCCTTCTAAATGGGGTCCTAAGGTCCATATACATACAGCATACACCATTTTAGGTGTATCCCTTAATGCCGCTGAAGCCTCGCAAAGATCAAAAACTAAAATAGATCCTAGAGTTCTCTCAAGGCAATTTTAACCCTCTCCCCCTTGCATAAGGGGCCCACACTTGATGCGATGGTGCTCGTCGTGTGAGACTTCAAAAAAGAGAATATTTTAATTTGCAGACATTGCAGGGGCCGCGCGAACGCGTACCCCCTCTACCACAAATAATGACGTCCACTCTCCCACTTGGGGAGATGGTAGACCAGCGCACCCACCAAGTGCAATGTGGGCCACTGATCTAGGCCATGAGCCTTATTGATCGCCCATCGACCCCGTCCAGGTAAGTATGGTTCAAGGGTGCCCCTGGCTCCTACTTTATACACTCCGCCCACAGGGCAGTGTACGACTCGTCCCGATGTGGGACTAAACGGATTCTCCGCTGCGTCTTTAAGCACTTCATGGGCTGCTGAAATCAAATCGATATAACCTGGGCCTGTGTACAACTCGTCTCGGGCCTTCAGGGAAGAGCTGTATTCTGGGCCGATAGATGTGTTAAAACAACATCCTTCCCTTTCCTTGCAGAACTAGCCTCCATACCAAACCTGACTACCAACATTATACAAACTAGTTAATATATAAAAAAATATTAAATAATTATGATACCACCTTAGGGAGGACTACTATCAATAAATTTATAGAATAAATATATTATTGATACACAGATTCATTAATTATTTTTGTTTTGAATCTTCTCACAGCTCACGTCTATGACAGAAAAAAACAAGACTACCAACAA
This sequence comes from Pharus latifolius, assembly GCA_019359835.1. NCBI lineage: Eukaryota > Viridiplantae > Streptophyta > Magnoliopsida > Poales > Poaceae > Pharus > Pharus latifolius. Next base: position 92,280,339 of record CM033321.1, on the reverse strand, counting down.
ACATTACACTGAATTTAACCGCAACAGCTTGAACCAAACAGATCCCTGTATCTTGGACCATGAAAGAGCAAGCTAGCTGTCGTGCAGGCAACACAGACAAACACAACGTCACGCACAAGAAAAAATGTACTAGAGAATAATTTTGAAGTTGCAGTATTCAGCTATCATATGTACAAATGGAAGAGCTAAAAGTTTTGCATGAGTGAGTGCATTTGCAAGTCATCACTAATTCAACATCCCCTGAGAAAGAACACTGAAGTGCAGCCAAAAGAAATGATGGATCATCAAGGTGGCACATGGAGAAGTTTGGAAAGATCTACTTCAAACTTTACTCTTACATTCCAGAACAGATTAAGCAGAAGATAGAACAACAGGATTTCCAACACTTCCATGGCATGCATATCTCTAACCAGCTCAATTTGGTGAACCCAGCAACTGTCCTTTTACATTGACGAATCCCACAAGGAAAACTGAAATAAATACTGAGCGAGAGTCAAACTACCGCAAGTCAGCATTTATCTGTGCACATTGGTGTGCTGGCCCTCATATTGCACATAGGGGGCAGCTGGGGTCATGTAATGAGGATTGCCATCAGTGTGCATGTGAGCCTGTAAAGAGGGAAAAAACACAGATCACAAGCATATACTAGTAGACCATTTGGTACCTTAAATCTAGGAAGAGAAATTAAATTAAAAATAGTCGTTCAAAAATTTAGTCAGTGGAGTTATAAAGATCTTTCCTCTTCACTCTAATTACACCCAACAGAAAAGGACCCATGCTCCAGGATGAAAGTAGCCTGCATGCCTATCCACTTATATCATAGACCATTGCATTATCAACTATTAGGAAAGGGTCGAAGGGCGGGACCTATTACTGGACAGAATACAATGCATTACAAATCAAGCAGGTTATTCTATTCCTCTCTTTACAGAGAAAAGAACTTCAGAAATACTTAATAACACAGCAGAACAATTGCAAAATTCTCTATCGAGCAGATGCAAGTGTAAACAACCAAGTGATATCCACAATCAGGAGTGGAAACAACACCTTAATGTACCTGGAAGATATACAGCACTATTTTAAGAAAGAAAGGTCAATAAACAAACTTCAGATATATTATCAAAGAAACAAGGAGTCAAGGGAAAGATGAGGCTGAATACAACAGATCATACATCTGAGGAAACAGGACAAATAGAAGCGGGCAAAACTAACCATGGGGGGGTAACTTGTAAAGTAAATTGCAAATTTGCAAAGTGAAAAAGTATCCAACACCCCCCACCCCACCCCCACAGAAGCACATATGCAAAAACCCAGAACAAAAAGAGAGAAATAACAAGCTATTTGGGGGATTGAAAAGAGAAGTCAATCCTTGAATCCAACTAGTGTGGTTCAAGATAGATCTATACAGCTTTTACATGCATAAAGATATATATAGAAATATTGTAGTCAATATAAAAAACCAAAGATAGAATGATGACAAAGCAGCTCATAAAACCTGATTAGTGCTATAAGCATCAGAATAGGAATGTCCACCATATGCTACCTCAGAATTCCCATAAGTTGCAGCATATCCTGAAACATAAACATAAAAAACTTGACATAAAAAGTGTGCCAATGCCACAAGAAATCAAAGAAGATAGTTTGAACTGAGAACTACTTTGTATAAGCTCATCATGGCTGAATTCCTAAGCCTCTCATTTAATTGAACTGAGAACTACTTTGTATAAGCTCATCATGGCTGAATTCCTAAGCCTCTCCTTCTCAACTAGTCAACCTTTATTTGACAAAGTGTTTTCATATTTTCAGTTCAGTTTGGTCCTTGATGATGGCAAAAAGTAGTTTAGTTCATTAAACAATGGATTTGATTGCACAAGCTTTGACTCAATAAATAAACAACTGCGATTTAAAAATGTAAGGCCATCACTACTATGATCAGTTTCTACTGGAAAAGAAAAGGACAGTAGGTTCATAAGAGGTTCAATATAATACCAGGGTGAGCTGCAGTTGCCGCTGCTGTGGTGGCAGTGACCCGTTTTTCAGCATTTACAAGCTCTGCTCGAAGCTTCTCTATCTCACCAGCCACAGAGATCATATTTTTCTCCATTACTTTACTTTGTTCAAGGTTATCTGCATGTGCCTTCTTCTCAAATTCAACTGCAGCCCTGTCAAACATGTAAGAAAGACCATAAGAGGAGACAATACAAAACAGACATGCAACACCAACACACCACCGCCCCCCCCCCACAATCTCTCTCTCATGGGCAAACAGTAAGAGCCATTGGAATTCCCATAAGCCTCATGAATGACTATATTGCCAGTACAGTGGCTCACGACATAAAATGCTTTGATAACCTTACCTGGTTATTGTTATACCAGAACATTCTTATCTCAGGTGGGTGTGCTTCGATATGATATATAGTACCCTATGTGATATTCTTCACATTTTCAACCTTCTAGTAGTGTCAATTACCAATCATATATTCATTTGCTTGTATCTACTTTGAGCATTATCTGTAGTTGGCTTCACCTAACTATGCATGAGCTTTATATTCGTATTTTGTACAGTTCCACCAAACTGAATTTTAGGCTTAACTAAATAAGAGATATGCTAGATGAAGACTTAACATACGTAGTTTGGACATCGATTAGAACCCCCCTTAGCACTCCTTTCAAAATAATACATAACAAGTAGGAGCATAGGACAGCTAGCTTACATAGCTTAGGGAGAAGGACTGCAGTCAGCAACTAAAGCTATCAATAATTAATTAAAAATTATCCCTGCATTTCAAAATCTACACATCTAAAATGGCCAGATCCCCACCAAATTAAGAACAAATAAGCATTCCCCTACAAATCAATTACACCTACAATTGGCCCTTTTGTGCTGACAATAATTTTTGGCAGATACAAACTCAACTAGCCAAAAACCGCTTTTTGAAAAAAATAACTAACTTTGCCACAAGGAGCAGAAATCGACTTAAAATGTCTGCATACAGGGAATCTAACACCTTCTTTTTAGCAATTAGATAACCAGCCTAGTTGATGTACTAATCATCTTAAGGCTACAAAAGCACTAAAAGTACAAAAGTGTGAATATATAAGCTCTAAGTGTCAGTCCTTCTGAATACTAGAGCACTTGGCATTGATCACTGAGAATCAAACAAGTAATTCACTTACTAGCAATGTAAAAGTTTGTGCTTTTATCATCCTGCACATCTAATAGATTGCTCCAATACATTCACAAAATTCACATATTTTTCACTAAAACACATATTTAGAACTAACAATAAAACTGAGAGGAGGCGTGATCATGCGAACCCAGACTAATACCTGCCCTTCTGGATCTCGCGACGCATGGCATCGATCTGGGCACGGACGCTGTCGGCCTTACCAGCCTCCGCCTGCACGCGCGCGAGCTCAGCACGGAGGCCCTGGACGCGGTCCGCGAGGTCGGCGCGCGCGGCGGCGAGCACGCGCAAGTCAGCGTTGACCTGCTCGAGCTCCGTGCGCGCTGCCACAGCGGCGCGTGCCTCGGCCTCGAGGTGAGCGGCCTTGTCGGTGGTGGCGCGGACCTCAGCCTCGCGTTCTGCGCGAGCCTTCGTAGCAGCTATGGAGACGGCTCGGAGCTCGTGCTGCGCGGAGATGAGCTGCTGCATGAGCGCGACGTGGGTGGCGGCGAAGCGCTGGTTGTCGACGAGGAGATCCTGGATGTCGCGGTCGCGCGAGGCGAGGCGGTCCTCAAGGGCGGCTATAGAGGCGGCCGCGGCGGCGGGGTGTGGGGGGAGGGGTTGGCGTGGGTGGGGGACGAGGAGGACGTGCGGGGGTTCGTCGCGGCCGGCGCCGTGGGTTGGCGGCGGGGCGCGGCCGAGGAGGGGAGGGGAGGGGTCATGGAGGTGTATGACGTGGGGGCCGCGACGAGTGGCCATGCGAGTGGCCGGAGGCAGCGGTGGTGATGTCGCCTGGTTTCTAGGGTTTGTTCGGTTTGCTTGCTTCGAGGAGGAAGATGTGGAGAAGGGGACGGAGGGAGGACGAAGGAAGGGTGGAAGCATCAACGATGGGGTGCCACGCGAGTTGGAGACAGGTCCGGCCACGGAGACTGGAATATTGAGCCTGGGCCGTGTGATGCATTTGTTGTTGAGGTTTATTGGGCCGTGTCCTGCATTTGCTATTGGGCTTTGTTGGGCCGTGTGTTCGGCTTGTTGTTGGTTGGGCTTGTTGGGCCTTGGGTTCGGCTTGTTGTGCGTCAATTCTGCGTGTAGATTTCCAATCAAATGGGCATTAGAAGCCGTGTCATTAGTGCCGCTTATACAGCGTGACAAGGGATGCATTTCCCATTTGTCAATATTGGGGGAAACGTGGAGTTTCAGAGTTGACTTTAGTCTATGTCAGTTCAAACGGCATGATCAGGCTAGTTAGTCCTCTGCAGTTACAATTTCTCATGTTGATTTTGAATCAAAGTCTTGGTCTTGGTTTGAATTTTTAGTTGTCGCATCAAAGCACCTTCCCTTCAGCCCTGCAGTGGCTACTATGAGCGTCTCACCTTGAAAAAAAAATATAATAATTATCAGGATGATTAGTTCTCGAGAATTCTTATCCATACTCAAATCAATATGTCAATTCCATATTAAAGAATTGTCTAAAATAGAAGATATTTCCGTCCCACCTCTTCTATTTTAACAATTATATATGTGTGAAAAATAATCTAAAATTTCTTCTCCATGATACGCTAAAAATCTACCATTCATACTCTCTCCAAATCATCAAATTTTAAGTTAAATGGTTAGTTCTTAAAAATGTACCATAGCTTGTTCCCTCTCTGGTCCCCCTAGTGTCATCTTTTGAATTCAGATAATTATAATTGTATTTGAATCATCCACATTACTTCTATTGCTATATGATCAGATTGGAATTTACAACTGGTACTGAACTTGCAAAATAATCCAAATAGATGTCAGAGACAACGATTTTTTTACCTACTGAAAGAAGCGTGGCAGGAAAACAAAATAACAAACAGTCAACTAAAATTGCATAGGAGCAAGATAATATCACCGTCACACACTCCTCTCCAGACAAATCTTGCTTGCAAGTGATAGCAGGTCAGCTTCTCTTTTACCCTCCCAACCTAACTGCCAAATTTAGGTTTCTTTGTTTCAAAGAAGATTAGGTCAGTGCATTTTTCTAAAGGAGGAGAAAAGTGGAAAATATGGCTTAAATTTCACAAATTAGAACATGGGTTTTTAAAGTTAGTCCTTTTTCAATTTCATATGTTCTGTTATTAATTTTCAAGAATACAATACAACTGTTTGAGGGTTTTTTTTTCTCAAAATTTGTACTTACATTCTCAAAAGTTAGCTATTCAATGTTTGTGTTGAAATTGTGCATATGAGCTACAATTTACATATGGCAAACTAGAAATTTCTATAGATCGAAAAGAGATGCAAATCTTTAAAAAACCAAAAAAATGAGTCTTCTAGTATAATTTCTTTTTCGATTTCCCCACTAAATTAAATGAACAGTCTACGTGGCTTAAAAAGACAGTAATGTACTGTTTAAACTGAACTGTTGAGAGTAGGATTTCAATTATAACAACATATAACTACTCAATTACATTAAAATGACATACACATAACATGATTAATGATTTCAAAATATGTCGGCGTTGGGCTTTCCTATGCAAGCAATATTGGAGCCCGAAGGTCGCTTGAACGAATAACTTCTTGACATCACCTTTCCATCAAACTTGAATGCCACGGTCTAGGAGCACTAGATGTGAACCCAGGCTTATACACTATTAATGTCATGCATTAATTCTACTAGTCAGTACCCGCCAGTTGAAGGCAATATATATTAAAGTGGTTATATCATATTTTTATACCGAGCCGATTAGGTTTGTATTGAATAATAATGAATATAACTGGTGTTTTTTAAAACTTAGATTAAATTTGGTTGTTTAATTTTGTGAAATAGTCAGGTTTGCGTGAAATATTAGATATATAAAGTTTCAATCTTTTTTTATGCAATGGTAGAAATTTTTTATATTATCTTTGTAATCACTATGATGAACTGGTTGAAAGAGAAACATTGGTCGAATGTAAACATTTGGTAGAAAGGGAAATGTTGGTTGTGGTTCAATACTTCTTGAATAGTACCATTCAGGTATTCGCGGTCGTATTTTATTTAGATTTGAATAGAAATACGATTAATGGTCGAAGAAGTCAAGTGTGGTTTAAAGCGCGGAGTCGATCATGTTTAAAAGCCAATTTATTTGACCAATTCTCTGTTTGGATCACACCTAACTAAATAGTTTTCTCTGTTCAATTTTTGAATGTGGTCAAATAGAAGAAATAGTTTTGTATAAATGATTGAAATTTGTATATAAAATGTGGTGTCAAATAATTTGAGTAATATCGGGCACAATATAGATTTTGATAAACAGGGTAATTTCTAGTAGAGTAAAAGCATGACCAGATGTGGGATGGTACTATCAATTTTGTATTGAATCGTGATGAACAGTGTAGGCATTTTTAAGGAGAGCAAATTGACGATCAGATTTGGGATGGTATGATCATTTTGAAATGGTAATCACTATGATACTTGGTTGAGGCGTGAATATTTTATTGAATAACGCGATTAGGTTCGGGATGGAGGGACACGATCAAGTTTGCTGTTGACTAATTTAGAATGGTACGACCATGAGCAAGGATTGTTTGGAATTTGACTGTGTTCGAATAGTGGTTTAGTGGGCGAGTTGTTCACCACGGTGAACGGTTGGGAAATCAAAGTGGTCGATGCGATGGTAAGCTGTATTTGGTCGAATATTTTGTGATTAGAAGCAAACCCAGGTGGGATTGGCCGAATTAATGGTTATGACTGGTCGTAGCCGGTGCTTGGTGGAAGTAGAAGCTTGTTGTTGGGTATGATCGTAGTTTATATACACATACACACATACGCATACATAATACATACATACTTAAAGCGGTGGGTAAATAGGAAACCTCAGTTAAAGTGGTGACATTAATTGAGGATATGCCTGTCGTTTTAGTTGTACAGTGTGACTCCTCTATTTTGTTTTTTTATCGATTTGTGCTTGTTTTGATATTTTTTTTTGTTTGATAGTTGAAATACATAGAACACAAGTGGGAAATAATTCTGTAGAAATGATTGAAATATGTACATAAAATATCGTGTAAAATAATTTGAGTAAAATTGGCTACCACATAAATTTGTTAGCAGGACATTTTATGTGTAAATTTTGATAATTTATAAAATTTTATTTCACAATTGTATTTTATGTGTTTGAGGGATGAGGCGTACAAATTTTCAGTTAATTTGAAATTTATTCGACTTTTATTTGACCACATCTAAAAATTACACAGAGAGTTATCTAGTGGTAAATATTAGGGCTATAGGGATGTGGTCGAAGAAGAAGCGTTGGTCGAATAGGAAAATTTGTTCAGAAGTATAATGTGGTCGAAAGGTTGAATTCGAGCATGTTTAGGATTGAATTAATTCGACCAATTGTCTTTGTCGACCAGCTTAATGTTCTTCTCATTTTGACCAGTATATAGTTTTGTCTGTTCAATTTTTAAATGTGGTCAAATAGGTGTATGGTTAAATAAGGGGGAAATGAATTCCAAATTGAGTAAAATTTTGTGTGTTAATTATTTAATTTAACAGATTGTGTTTTAAGTATTAGATTAAATTTGGTTGTTTAATTTTGTGAAATGTTCTGGTTTGCATGAAGAAAATTAGCTCTTTCTCTTCGTCGTTCTTTTTTATATTACTATTTAATGTGTACAATTACAAAGACAATATAAAAAAGTTGTACCACTACATAAAAAACACTATAGTGAACTGGTCGAAAGAAAAACATTGGTCGAATGTGAACGTCTGGTAGAAAGGGAAATAGTGGTCGTGGTTCAATGCTTCTTGAACAGTACCATTGAAATATTCACGATCATATGTTATTTAGATTTGAACAGAAACATGATTAATGGTCGAAGGAGTCAAGTGTGGTTCAAATCGTAGAGTAGACCATGTTTAAAAGCCAATTTATTCGATCAATTCTCTGTTTGGACCATACCTAACCAAATAGTTTTCTCTGTTGAATTTTTGAATGTGGTCAAATAGGAGTGGAATGAATCCCAAATTGGCTATAATTTTGTATGGTTGATTGTTGAAACATATAGTACATAATTGGGAAATAATTTTGTATAAATGATTAAAATTTGTATATAAAATGTGGTGTCAAAAATTTGAGCAATATCGGACACAATATAAATTTTTTGGCAAGATATTTTATGCGTGAACTTTGATGATTCACAAAAATTTATTTGACAATTGTGTTTTATGTGTTTAAGGAATGAGGCATACAAATTTTGAGTCAATTTGGAACTGATTTGACTTTTATTTGATTACATTTAAGAATTGCACAAAGAAAATTATGTACTGGCGAATATTGAAGTTACAACCATCTGGTGAAAAGTGAAGTATTGATCGAATGTGAAGGTCTGGTCGGAAAGGAAATGGTGGTCGTAGTTTAATGTTTTTTGAACATTACCATTTAGGTGGTCGTGGTCGTACTTTAGTCGAGTTTAAACAGAAACAACATAGGTTGTCGAACGAAACAAGTGTGATCGAAAGGTTGGACTGGACCATACTTACAATTCATTTTATTTGAGCAATTTTCTCTTTGGACCATATTGTTGTAATTTTAATATTTATTAACACATAAATACATTCAGACAATCAACTTATCAAATAAAAATAATGATTTGACCAATAAAACACATAACTATTTAATGATAAAACAGATAAGAATGGAATAGATTTATATATAATTATTCAGTTTGAAAAATCGCAAGCTTTATTTATAATCATTCAAAGTAAATTTCATTGATTGCTAAAACATATAGAACATATTTGGGAAATAGTTTTGTATAAATGAATAAAATTTGTATATAAAATGTGGTGTCAAATAATTTGAGCAATATCAGATACAATATTAATTTTTTGGCAAGATATTTTATGCATGAACTTTGATTATTTGCAAAAATTTATATGACAATCATGTTTTATGTGTTTGAGGGATGAGGCATACAAAATTTGAATCAATTTGGAATTGATTTGACTTTTATTTGATTACATTTAAGAATCGCACAAAGAAAGTTATGTATTGGTGAATATTGAAGTTACAACCATCTGGTGAAAAGTGAAGCATTGGTCGAATGTGAAGGTCTGGTCGGAAAGGAAATGGTGGTCATAGTTGAATGCTTTTCGAACATTACCATTTAGGTGGTCGTGGTTGTACTTTACTCGAGTTTGAACAGAAACAGCATGGGTGGTCGAAGGAGGCAAGTGTGGTCGAAACGTTGGACTGGACCATACTTAAGATTCATTTTATTTGAGCAATTTTCTCTTTGGACCATATTATTGTAATCTTAATTTTGATTAACACATAAATACCTTCAGATAATCAACTTATCAAATAAAAATAATGATTTGACTAATGAAACACATAACTATTTAATTATAAAACAAATAATAATGGAATAGATTTATATATAGTTATTCAGTTTGAAAAATCGCAAGCTCTATTCATGATCATTCAAAGTAAATTTTATGGAGTCAAAAAAAAATATAATGAAACTTACTTCGTGTTAAAAAATATCAACATTTATTCTGTTGTATAAAATTTATTTATAATTACATTTTGTCGATACCAATTTTTATGTCTATATGATTTAACTAATTATACCTCCTATTTAACCAGCATTACAAACTTGAGCTTTTATTCCAAACATCATTATCTTATTTTTCTATTATTTCAACCAATGAGTACTGATTTTTGGTTTGATCATTGAAATATCAAGCACCTATAACATGTTATATTATCAATGAATTTATCCATTCCGATGTTGAATAAAGCACGATAAACAATCAGCAAAACACATTTCAATTGGAATCTAAAACCTCTCATCGATCACATTTTATTACATGACCTGCTGCAAAAGTTGCAATAAAAAAGGAAGTCTTTTTAAATAAATTCAATCCACCAAATCAATTGGAGTACTAATCCAAAGTTACACTAAAATCAAAAATTCATTCGCACTAAAACTGATCGACCAAAATAACACGACCAGAAATTACATGAAAGCAACCCATGTAAAAAGATATGATTATGCCCAAGAACAACTTTGTATTTCGACTAATTCTTCACAAAAAAATTTGTTGAGTTTTTTTTACAGGTATAATTATTATATTTTTGTATTAATTCAATCGCACATGGCTTTTCGTCCTTCAAAGAAATTGTAATAGTCAACTACTTTTCATGGAAACTAAATTGACCATAAACACAATTCTAATGTGATCGTAAAGACAAGTGACCGAAAAAAAAAACCCATTTTCAATCGATGATTATACATTGAAAATCATTGATCATAAATCGCACTATTACAACTAAAATGACAAGTAGGACCATACACAAGAACAGACTCGTTTTTAATCAAGTCTCATATATGAGTAATATCAAAATTACAGCAAACTGAAAAGTATGTAAAATGAACAGTAATTTGGTTATTATTTAAACGCTTTTGAACCGCAGTTCATCAATGATAAAAACCTCCACAGATAATTTACACATACAAACACTATTATAATGACAACTATGTTTAATAACAGACCAGTAACACATGCAAAAGATAAACATAAGATAAAACACGAACAATAAAAAAACGAAAACAAGATGTTCGTGCAAGATAGAAAACAATCATTGTTTACATCAAAAAGCAAATACAAACATTACAATACAGAGAAGATACTGGTAGAAAAATATTATTAAGACAAAATAGATTAACTGTTTTAAGCAAAAACAAATATATGAAATCGGTGAGAACCGATTGAAGCCAACATTGTAACCAAAAAATTTAGTGACGATAAACAGGAAAATACATATATTAGGTTGATGCGATTATAAAAGAAAACATCAATTGGGATCAGGGATCAGTGTGTTTCCTGTATACAAAGAATGTAGTTAAAATAAAAATCTGAAGGTAACGATTTGTAAGAAAACATATATTTGTACAATAAAATCTACAAATGTACTCACTTCATATCACCATTTTTATGTTCGATAGTGGGCAAAAGCGCTCTTTTTGTTGCAGATGTAGTAGTAGTTTCAGAGTCAGTACTACAAAATAATTAATTAATAAAAAATAAACAAAATATGTATTTTTGCATGTATCTAAATATGATGAAAACGATATATTACCGAGATCGTTTTTTTGAAGAAGATAGTTGTACTGAATCTGTCGGAAGTACATCATGTTCTGTAGTAGTGAGCTAGTTTACGATAAAAGAAATGAATAAGTATACAATTTATGCCCTAATGCTGCTCAAACAAAAAAATATATAAACAAACTTACCGGTTGGGACGCTTTAATAGCGCTTGGTGATGTTGTTGCTGTTTCTTCAGTCTGCTTTGAAACAACAAAGCTGTCTTTCTCTCTTTTATGATAAGATGATTCAACTTTTAGCTAGCATTGAAAGGACTTTCATGTGAAGATGATAACAAAGTTGATACAGTATGAAGTTCCAAATAAGATTCTTCAGTTGTTGCTTGAACGATACACCTATCCAAGATGCTATTGACTTGCAATGAAATGGTCGTGCTATTGTAACTTTTTTCTGTGACACTAACATTCCATGTAAATTTTTGATTGATCAGCCTTGTTATGTCATGTGAAATTGAATGTTTACCTGGGTTCGAATTCAATAAAGTTAACGCGGATTTCCCAATTAGTTGCTGCGCAACTGTTCCGAATAGCACAAACTCAGCAACTCCGGTGTGATCACCACCATAACAGCTAATTTGTACCTATAAATGTAACGAAGTTAAAAACGGAAAAATATACAATAGTAATGCACTAATTAAAATGACATTAAAGATTGTACCTTGGTTGGGCATGTGCGGGGGCAATGTCACACGAATAACATCTGTATTGATCACCAAAAGGTTTAGCGGTTTTTTTACACTCCACACATGCTGTGTACCACCAAGAATAACTTGTTATAATATTTGTGATGGTTACATTACAGATATATTTTGATCTCTGCATTATTGAAAACTCATAAATTTTCGATTTTATTACACGAATTACATAATTATATAAATCTATGGATGGAAAATATCACCTCAGCCTCATGTGGATTAAGATCCATGAGTTGTGCGACTGTCATAGTGTTTGTAGATACAATTTCCTTGCCACTATTTTGACCTTCTGTGTTTGTTACTAACCATTCAATAGGTTTAAATTGACCTGCTAAGCTATCAAAAAGTAACAGGTAACATAATAAGTTAACAATTTATGTAACGTATTAACGTAATCAATAAATGATTTAATATTAAGATAATAATCAATTGTTATGCATTGTAAGGTACCTGTCTCGAAAATCATTGATTTCAGGGACATCTATATTTATATATCATTTACAGGCTGGATCACCAGAAATAATTTCTTGGTCTATAAAGTAAAAGAATAATATGTTAACAAAATATATGAACGAAATTGTACATACAAAACAATAAAATTTAAATTTGTGAAAATGAAGTACCTTTGAAATGTTTGATGTGTACCAACAAAAATGACAATAACTGGTTTAGTTGCACCCATAGTATGAATAGTTTTTGCATCAAATTCAAGAGCGCGTGATCCCCATAATGTAACAGTTTTTATATTATTGTTGTATTTAAATATGAATAACAATATTATATTTCTTATAGATGCATGGGTTAAGCAACAAAATAAATCAAACCTGATATCGCGAATATAAATGTCTCTTTTTTGTGTGTCTGTTGAACGGCCTCTAATATTGATAGAAACTAATCTTGATACTGTTGTGATAAGACCGATAACATCTATTGACAAAATAAAAAATTAATCAATGATAAAGCATCAAATTGCAAATATTTATATATTTTTTTTAAGGAAATATGCGGTTAATAAAACATTTTGTATCAACTGTTGAATTGTATAAAAATATATTGAACCTGTGAAGAATTCTTGATTTCCACTACGCTGCTTTAGATTGTTGAATCCCACAAGAGTGTAGACATATGAAGGAAACATTGTAGGGTTGTTTAGACTTTCTTCAATTTTGGTCCAATTTGTGAATTGAAGCATATATTTTTTGGCAACAGCTTTGTAAGTATTTTTGGCAGGCATGACTCTGAAATAACAGAAATAGTAGATTGTTCCCTCAGGTAGTAATGCTTTCAATTTAGGGGCATGATCTCTGAAAATTCGACCACTAATTGAATTGCCCTAGAAATTTAATAATAGTCAAAAAAGGCAATAAAAAAAATGTTATTCAAGTATAATTGTTGTAATAATAATAATATTGAATATATAGAACTGTTTATAATTAGGTATTTGCAATTGTCAAAAGAGAAAAACAAAGTTTAAGTGCTATAAAAATAAGATATCTGATTTAATCGAAACATAGTTTGATTAGTATATGTTGGAAATTAGATGAATAAACAATGATAATTATAATGGTTTGACAAAAACAAATGATATGACAAAAAATGATGTTTTTGATTAATAAATAAAAAAAGGGTGTCATTGAACTAAAAATAAAAATGAGCAATAGTTGTTGTATATTAAATCATTTACTATTGATAAATATGATTATCAAATCAAAATTACTAAAGTGTTTTATTAGAACAAAAGTACTACGAATATAAACAAACATGTGAATTCAATTAGAAGCAAACATATAAAAAGAAAAAAAACAGTCATCAAGATTCCACAAAAAGCAAAGAATATTAGTAATATAAAACCAAAAATATAAATCAGAGAAAATAATAAAAAGAAACAGTAAGTGCAAAATATCATTTTAGAAAATGATAAAAAAAAGAAAATCAATGATCATATAACAGCAGCCAAATAATTGCGAACAAAATAAATAGTAAACACATAGAAAATTAGAATAGAAATATAAAAATAAAATATAGTTACGGGAAGAATATGTCATGTATTAATGATATAATATGAACCAGTAATCATAAAAACAAGTGACAAACAAATAAAACAAAACTGCTAACATGTTCATCAATAAGAACAACCTCTACATGTATGAGCTTTTGATCATTTGAAGGATCAAAAAAATCTCACATTCTACTAAGTCGAGCACGGATACGCCATTGTCATTTTTCAGGTGCCAACTCAGAGATAAAAGAGTAATCCATTTGCTAATAACAAAATAAAACAACAAACATTAAATAGATTAACTTTTTTCTTTTTCAAAATAGGCAAAACGGTGTATAAGGAAATGAAAAATCGTAAATTTAAATTTTCTGTTCTCAAATAAATAAACTATTAAAAAAGTATGATAAATTAAAAGAAAACAATACGTAAAATGTTTAGTACAGCAAAAAAAATAACAGACATATTTCATGAACAATTACATAGGCTAATAAAATAAAGATTCTAAATGAACTAAATAGATTATAAAATCTAGTTATGTTATTTTATTTATATTGTTTCTACTTTGCAGTAATTATCAATTGTGGAAATAATAAAAACACAAAATAATCTTACATGGGAAATTCAACGAAGATCTAACGAGATTGCCGATCACAAAAACCTACAAAATAACAGAATTAAAAATAATTACATTCAATGTATGAACTTGTATATAATACAATTATTCTTTCTTTTCTTTTTGGAAAGTAAAGGATGATTTCAATTGAAAAAATACAAATAGGGAAAAAATTGGATTGTATCATAGGTACAATATAATATATGGTTGAGTTAATGTGAAAAAACAATATTTTGATTAATATGTTAATAAAACCAAATCCTAATACTAATATAAAACAATCATTCAATTAAAACAATCAAAAATATATCAAACACTCTACCAAAGAATGCGTAGCGTTTAAAACTTCACGGTACACAATATTACGGATTTTATTGTCACATGTTCCATCATCATTTTCTATAATAATTTTTAGACCTTTGCGTGATGTTACTCTGGAAACAACAACATATAATTGACCATGTGCAAAAACAGGTTTTTTTAGATAGAGACCAACTTTGCTTAAAGTTTGTTCTTGGCTTTTGTTTATTGTCATTCCATAACACACACGCATTGGAAATTGTCTTCGTTGAAGTATGAAAGGCCATTTTGAACTGGTCATGTTAAGAACTATTCGTGGTATATGTACTATAGCACCAATATTTGTACCAGTTATTATCACAGCCTCTAATATCCTTTCAGCTAAATTTTTCAAAATAAGACGCGTACCATTACAAAGACATAAAGATTGATTTGGATTACATAATAGCATAATAGGCATTCCTTTTTTCAATAACAGTCTATGATGTAGAAAATTATTACCATTTATAGAATTAAAGAACTCTAGTGGATATAATATATCAATATCTAATGAGGTATCTGCTGATTTACATATAGAATCACAACTAAAGTATTTTTTTCCATCCGATGGGATCCTACTTATAATTGCGGTATTTATATCATCTACAACTTCATTATTGGGACAAATAATAGCATGTGTGGCAAGATAAGATGGACACATATAAGATGCCTGGAAATTATCATAAACAAAATCAACTATAGTAGCAAGTTTGTTATTTTCTGTCATCAAAAGTAAATCATTTGGTATCTGAATCCAGGTTGGTTCTGATTCACCTTCTCTTTGTTCGGTTGGTAATTTACCATTTCCTAGATCTAATATCCATTCACTAAAAAGCCTGAGGTATTCTTGACATACATCGTTAAGATTAGGGTTATGCAACCGCATATTGATTCGCAATTTTAACAAAGTGATATGTTGCCATAATTTAGAACTTGTTATTGAAGCATCAATAATACTGGATTTGGAACCTCCCTCAATGACAGGAAGTATCTGACGGAAATCACCACCGAGACCCACAAGTTTTCCTCCAAAAGGAGTAATTAATGCATGTGGTTGATCAACAGATATGATATCACGTAACGATCTATCCAACGCCTCAAAGCAACGTCTATTAGTCATGGGAGCTTCATCCCATAGTATCAATGAAGTTTTCTTAATCAATTCACCAAGTAATGTACCTCGTTTGATGTTACATATGCTAGATTCGTCAATGTCAATTGATATTTTAAAACGAGAATGAGCAGTTCTCCCATTTGGTAAAAGAAAAGAGGCAACACCTGATGATGCAACAGCCAAAACGATTTTCCCGTGGGATCTAATTTCGGTAATAATTGCGTTCCATAAAAAAGTTTTGCCAGTACCTCCATGGCCCGACACAAAAAAAATACCCGGTGAATTAGACCATACACAGCACATAATGGTATCAAATATGTTTTTTTGGTCGTTATTTAACATGCTAATCAATCTTTGTGCTTCAGATGAGAGGGAGGAAAAATCGTATGTAAGCTCATCCATTATCAATCGATTATCTATACATTCAATAGAACAATTGCTAGGAGATGGTAGATTAAACTCACAAATTGAAGATCCATTATTTGAAAAAAGTTGAGCCAATTCTTCTAATAGCAACGATTTTAAAAGCGAATCAGGCACACAGTATTGTGGATTATTAATTGCGCATTTAAATCGATATTCAATATCGTCAGCAAGAGTATGCCAATATTTTTCAAATAAAGCACGAATATCAGAAACATGGCAAAACATAACAAGTGTTACAAATAGATGTCTAAGTTGCGAAGTCGATGCACAGACAACAGCTTCATCTAACACAGTATACCATTCATTGTCATCACCAAAAAGATCTCGAGCCTGACATGCTTCTCTAATACTATTATAAACAACACCGTTAACAGTTTTAATATCGTCATAACTACACGCACCTCGAACAATCATAAGTAGCATACGTAAAAAATATATCTCTCCTGATGATGGATTCACATAGTACATCCGACCGATTCTATTCCCTCGTTTTCTTTTTGTCCAGCATCTACCATTTTCATTCCAACACCATTTAGTAGGAAAATCACAATATGTAAGGAGACGAGCAGATTCATTTTGTTGATTGATTTTAAATCACTCTGTAAGCATAGTCTTTTGCGCAGCGGCACTTTCGGTAATAGCATGGAGGTCACATAATGGATCATAACGAACATAATTCATATTTGGTAAATGGACAGTTAGACGTTCGACTGTCGGCATCCTAGCATGTATATCAAATTCAAACAATCGCCATATCGACTCATGGGCCGACAGATATCTACAATCGATGTACTCTTGTATTTCATCATACTGTTTTTCTTTAAAATCTGATTTAATATCACCGTTAACAGGGACAACTTGAAAAGCAACTTTTGCTCTATCTTGTCCTTTAGTAATATATTTAAATAAATATTTGATTAATCTAGTTTTATTACACCATTCAACATTTATGTGCGCCTGATATTTTTTGAGCAAAAGTAAATTGTGAGTCACAACCCATCTATTATCAAGATGGCATCCATTTTTTATTATAAATCGGTTATCATCACGATGCCTATACAATGTAAATCCAATATCATTCATAATAGTTTCATCTTGAAATTGTCTTGGATAATGCTTTGAACACTTCGAATTTTTCATACAAGGACATCTTGAGTTTAATGATCCATATGGGCCATGCATCATGAATTCGTCTACCAAAGCAGAACCTAATGGGTCGGTCTCAACATGAGGTATCTCAGCAGAAATAAAACCATCAATTGTTAAATATGAGGGATCCCTACATTTTCCGTCTAACCATATAAGCATATGATCATGTGGAAGACCACGTTTTTGGAACTCAACTGTGTGCAATACTGTATATTATATTACAAAATTAGAACAAATGCTAAATGATAATAACAATGAAATATTCCTTAAATGACATAAAAATGAAGCATAGAGGTATCACCTGCTAGTATAGAACCGAAAATCTCGCCATGTTTAATATCATTAAGGAGTTCATTTAATTTCATGTTGAAAAGTCGGCAAACAATATCTGGACGGTCACACGCCTTCTGGCCAGATTCAAATCATAATGCATCGGCTATTTCTAACCATTTTGGATTACATGTGAATGTAACGAAGAGATTAGGCGGGCCATACAAACGACATATAGCCATAGCATCTTGGTAATTTTGAGTCATGTATCTACGACCCCCAGTAAAGCTAATAGGAAGAATCGTTTTTCTACCGACAGAACTACCTTTGACATGACCTTAATCAATTGCATCATGCACACCTTGAACACTTTCAGAGCGAAAATCATCTTGGTGGACTGAAATATAGCGTAAACGATTACCCTCGACAGTCGAGAATGCATCAACAGCTGATTGCAACGATAATCAACCACAACAAAGATAAGGGTTAGGCTGGTTACGTCTATAATGAAAACGATAACAATAATACTCAAGCATAGTAACATGTTTTCTAGCATTTTCAGGCAATTCGTGATGATTCACATATTTGATACCGATTTGAAACCCACGTTCACCATACGGAAATAAAATAGGGTACTGCAAAGCCATGTAAACAGGATGTAGATTTGAAATCTGTTTTAATGGCCCGGCATTATCTTGAACAATAATATCATATTCAAATGTGTCTTTAGAAATATCGCCAACAATAATACCAGCAAGTTCATCATTGGTAGGCAAATTGTATTGAACACCATCCGTATTGATAGACCCAACCATCCGTAAAGCTATCTTCAAATCACCATTTTCACGTAAGTGTTGACCCGCCATCCTAAAACACTTAGCTAATAAATTACACTGATCAAACATAGCCATCAAAGATTGAACGATAGAGGGATCAGGATGACAATCACGATCATTATCTGTTTCAAAAATAGTAATACAATTTTCTAATTCATGTTGTGGATCATGAATATAAAGTGGAGCAAATTTAAGATTTGTACCATGAAAAGGAATAAGATTGCCTATTCGATGGTGAACCAAACCGTTAATCCCGAAAACATAGGGGGCATTTCCAATGTTTAAAGATCTATCTATATCCGCACCTAAAGATGTAAAACAAAACATCGAATTATATGCTCGTATTTTCCGCATAAAATCTTTTGATCGAAGATCACCATTGAAACGCAAAAGAGAATCTAAAAAAGGTGGAGGTGTTTTATAAATAGGTAAATCAACTTTTCCTCGACGACAACACAGGTTATATTGTATTTTACGTTTTGAAAGAACACATTCACTCTTGACCCTTTCTTGGTACCAAAAAATAGCATAGCATGAATTGCAAGTATAGTCTGGACCACCATAGTAAGACCGGTTAGAATAGGACTCTAAAAAAAACAACACAATCAGATAACGAATAAACAAATAGAATAATAACTATAAAATATAAATAGTCGTGTATATCACACCTTTTATAAAATCTATAAAATCCTTTGATAATGGCAACACACAGGAACGAACAGAAGCACGCAGAGGCAGACCTATTACAGAACAAAAAACCGTAAATAAAAATAGATTTTCAAACATAGTAGACCACCATACCATAGATCATTTAAGGTATACAAATACCTGATTGCTTATGATTATGATGATACATGAAGAACTTTCTCTTTTTTCGATTTCTTTTGGCCTCTTCAGCAATAATACAGGCACAAAAATGGCTTCCTAAACGTAATCATAAAACGTATGTCTATAACAATTTACTATAAAAACAACCAATAGAATCATTATAAATCTAACGAAAAGCAAAAATCTTTACCCTGTTTATTGCCTACGGACGACATTCTGTGCTGTTCACCAATATAATGCACAATAGGAATATCTGGCAACGAAAAATAAGGAAAATAGAAAAGATAAAACCTATAAGGTAATCGACATTAATAAAAATTAAAAACAATAACAAATAACAATATCGTTTACATGATCAAAAAAACTAATTACGCAACATATAATAGTGAAATAATTATAACATACATCAACAAAAAATATAAAAGAAACATAAATACTATTTTGTTTGAGATAAAATGGTACCTTGATAGGTTGATCCAAAGGCTGCTGAAATTCGTAATGACTGCCTCAGATAAACACAACGGCAAAGATGTCGTTAAATCCTATAAAAAAACACAAAGATCACCGATATTTATTTAACAATCAACGAAAACAAAAATGAACACAACACGACAATAAAGAAACCAAGGCAACACCAAAATGAAAACGATTTCGATAACTCAAACAACAAACAATCAAAAATACAATGGCAAAATATTTGAATTTGCAAGTGCAAAGAAAATTTCTAAGCAGTTTCATTCAATAGAGAAACCGAATCAACCTCAGAATAAAAAAACGAAGAATAATACGTTAAACAAAGAAAACAAACATTACATCATACACAAGAAAACAGACAAAACAAGTGAACGACAATGATCAATAAAATAACACGAATAACTAACATGAACATGAATGTAAGACAAAAAATCAAAACCACATGCATCAAAGTCAACCATGAGAAAAAGAAATGCAACATAAAAATGCAAAAAAGGGGAAAAATAAAACAAACTTATTAAAATACCAATTCCCTGTGCAAACTCAAACTGTACAGCCAAACGAATTTTTTAAGAAGCTAGCATAAAGAGATCTCAACTTCTCCGTATAAAGAGCTCCAATTTAACAGAATAGCCACTTGAACTGCATCTTATTTTACTGACCTTAACTTTCATCTAGTTGCTTTTAGCTTAAGCCAAAGGTCAAGTTCTGTCAATCAAAATATTACAGGCTAAAAATCAATCATAGGAAGATTTATATATATACACACACACACACACAGACACATACACATACATGATACATTACATACTTAAAGTGATGGGTAAACAGCAAACTTCAATTAAAGTGTCTGTATTAACTCAAAATATTCTTCTCGTCCTAGTTGTACAGTGCGAGCTTTCTATTTTTTTTATCGACGTAAAAAATTGAGATATACAAGTTTCAATCTAATTTCACACTCTTGACTAAAGGTGTGTTTCGTTCAATTTACTCTTGTTTTAACCTGTAAGATAGATCAATGATAAGTTCAATGCTTTAGTTTATTAGATAAGTCGAAATTAAACCAAGAATTTCTGCTTTAAGTAGGCTTCTCAAGGGGACCTCAACCTATATTTGTAAACGTTAGTTATCTCACTTTGAAATGTCTACATGCGAGAATACAAGGAAAATATTAATTCGGATAAAAATTTAGTAGGAAACATTCTGCTCCAAACAATGTAAATAGGATTTACCCTTTCAATCCAAAAAAAAAATGTTATTTTGAACAGTCTCTAACAAATATTTTTGATGATTATTTTTGTTATAATATATTAATAAAAAATTATAATATTATACATGATAAAAATATTTCTTATGGCAAATATACTTGTATAATATTTTATACTGAACTCAGACATTTATAAATATATTAATTGGTGAACAACAAAAATACGTCGACCAGCAGACCAGCCAAACACGCACAGAGCGACGAGCAAGGAGCTTTCATTAGATGTTGTAAAAAAAACACAAAGGTCAGTAATATATATATATATAATTGTTCAGTGTAATAAAAGCAAATTTATTTAACAATCGACGAAAACTAAAACGAACACAACGCGACAATAAAGACAAAGATCAGATGTTGTAATTAAAACTATTTTGAATCATTTTTTTTTACGACTGAACATTGAAACAAAAAATAACCATTTATTCGACCACGTAAAAACCCAAAACAAAATAAAACAGGGCAGCCATTTATTGGACCACGGGCAATACGGCACCCAAAAGTAATTAAGCTAATGAGTTTCTGGCGCGAACAACAAACATATGTCGACCACTAGACCAATCGACCACGCACAGCGCGACGACCAGTAGGCGCCAACCATAAGCACAGAAAAATAAGCGGTCAATTGACCACACACAGAATAACAGGCACAAGGTGGCGACAACAACCACAGGGAAAAAAAACAATACAAGAACAACAACAAGGTTCAATCAAAATGAGCTAACAGTAACAGAGAAGCAAACAAAATATTTGAATGGGTACGCAAAATACTAAATAAAAAATGAATTCGGCAAAGCAGACCCAATGAAGACACCGAAAGCACAGTACAACAAAACACACGAAAAAATAGTAACGAAACATGCGAAAAAAAAACAAAGCGAAACCAAAAATCAAAAAGAACAAAACAAAACGGAAACAAAAAAGAAGAACTGACCTGGTCGAAGACCACGGACAAGCCGTCTATAACTGGGTCGGCAAACATGAAGAAGCAAACCGCCGTGAAATGGGAAAACAGCAAACTGCCAAGAAAGAGGACAACACAGACGCAAGCAAAGAACACAAGCAAAAAGAAAGACGGAGGCAACAAAAGGCAGAAAGCAAAGCAAAGTAAAAAAACCCAAAAGAAATGGTACAAAGCAAGAAGTCAGCAAAGGCACACACGCAAGCAAGCACCTCGGGAGGAAGGCACCAACAGTGAACATTAAGCAACAAAAATGAGAACAACACAGGTACAAGGAAACACAAACAATGAAAGAAGGGAGTTGGCCCACATCAAAGAGAGAGAAGCAAACGGAGCAACCGAGGAAAGAAAGTAAAAAAAAAAAAAACACAACCAAAGTGCATTGGTAAGGACCAACGAGCTGCCCAACAATTGTTCGCGCATCCGTAGCTGGTCCCCCGTGGATGGTCCCCGTGGAAACGGACGAAATCGGACGACTAGAAAACGAAACAATCAGAAACCGTCAACAGAAAATCCGACGACCACGCAACAAGCCAGCGACGTGGCGGACGACCGGAAACGAAACAATCGGAAACCATCAACAGGAAATCCGACGACCACACAACAAGCCAGCTACGTGGCGCAATGAGAAGACGGCATTTTCAGTAGGCTTTAATATTTTCTTTATTAGAGACTTAGATAAATCAAGCATATTTTTACATACACTTCAATCAGATGGCACTCTAGATTATTATATACACCTTTCATAGAAAACATTCTATCAAATTTCTGTCCTAATTGACCCTGTTATTGTTGGACTTGGAGGATTCTGGAGGTAGATTCACCCTTATCTGTTACCACTCCAAAACATCAACTGATGAGTGACGACTAATCTAACGTTTTCTTGTCTTTACTGCATGATACCAGCACCAGCGATTTCATACTTATTCTACTAAGTACAAAAAATACTCACCACTAAGACAACAGCTCTTCCATTCCTATCCTAAGCTAAGCACACAATAGATCAAAATCAACGTTATACTCTTTCAGCACAAGTAATATACAAGAAAACTACATTTTACAGGACTACTAATCTTCTGAAAGCAGCTAAGTGGGTTAGCACAAGCAACTTCAAAAAGGAGAAAAAAACATTATAACAACTACACATGTCTCATTTTTATTGAAATCGAATTCACAATTATAACAATATACATATAGGTCTCATCAAATCAAAAATTAATATTTTAGAACAACTTCAAGAAAAAAACATAAAGCATATATATTAATCTTGACTATCAAATCTCAGATGAGACTGTTCAAATTACCTGTGATCTCAGATCTCAGTATAGATGACAATGGATCCCCATCTTGAGTGGGAGCCACCAGTACGCCCCTCTCCACCTCCCCACCCTACCCAACCCACTGACCACACCATTTCAAACCAACTCTACCAAAAAAAGGCCCTAAAGCAAGCAAAGCTTGTTCTCCACCCAAACTGAAGAAACTGATCTTCAACATTGTGACTCAATTGACACCCCCACCCCCTTCACAAAGAAGAGAAAGAAAGGGGAAGAGAGAAACTCGAACAAAGATACATGTGTGAACTTTGACAAGAAGAAGAAAAGAGGACAGATTGAGAGGATCCTAGATGAAAATGAAGCCTGGGCATGGCGTGTCCGGGCACAGGAGGAGCCCCTTCCTCACCTCCTACGCGCTCACCCTAGCCTTCATCACCTTCGTCTCCATTCTTTACTTCAAGGACTTCTCCAGCACCCTCCACCGGCCTTTCCTCCACCGCCCGCCGCCGCATCGACAGCACGGCAGGCGGCCCATTCTCCCAGTACACCACCACCGCCACCACAGCAACGTAAGCAAGCCTCAAATTAATATGTGCTGTGAATGTGTGTTGAAGTTGGTGTTGGTTTTTTATTAGAGAAGGACGGTGAGGCGCCGGCGGCCGGGTTGGCGTTCGCTGTGGGGAAGGCGGCGGAGGGGTGCGACGTGGGGAAGGGGGATTGGGTGTACGACGAGGCGACGCGGCCGTTCTACGAGGAGGAGGATTGCCCGTACATACAGCCGCAGCTGACTTGCCAGTCGCACGGCCGGCCGGACAAGGCCTACCAGCACTGGCGGTGGCAGCCCCGCGGCTGTGACGGCCTTCCCAGGTATGGTCACCACTGCTCTTTCCGCTCTTGCTGATCAGTAGTGATTTGGTTCTTGGCGAGTGATTCGTGCAGGGAGATAACATTTTTTTCTTCTTTTTTTTTTTGTGTTTTCTCTCTAGTTTTTTATGCCGAACTATTAACTTTGTTTTTACAATAATAGTTTTTTCGAGCAAGTTTTTTCAGT
The DNA here is from genome assembly GCA_019359835.1 of Pharus latifolius. NCBI lineage: Eukaryota > Viridiplantae > Streptophyta > Magnoliopsida > Poales > Poaceae > Pharus > Pharus latifolius. The sequence goes on along the minus strand of CM033321.1, from coordinate 92,255,749 downwards.
GGATCTAGCAAGTGAGTAGTGACGAATAAAACTAGTGACTTCTCAATAACAATAGAGCAACAGCTGAGTGATTTTGCCGCTAAGTTCTGATGGTATTTTTGAGATGAGAAATAATATCTGTACAGATTATGATTACTAGTATATAGAAATGTAGTTACTTTCTAAATCTTAGTCCCCTGTGACAACATCATAACTATGTAGTATTATTTTTTGAACCAATTATATTAAGATATTAACATAACCAACTAGTTTATACAATATTCGGATTTGACACGTCTAGCACCATTCATCTGTCCTATATGCCTGGTATTTGGAGAATCTGGGAAGGAGGGTAGATTTAGTCCGATGGCCAAATCTCATTCGTTTACTCCTAACTTTTAGGATCATTAAATATTTTCTTTAATTATAAATTTCTAATCTTCTCTCTAATACTGGTTTTAAAAACAAAACAACGGGCTCAATGTAATTCTGCCCCTGTTCGTACCCTCCACGTACTTGTGGTTGTCGACGGACCGTCCGATCTGAAGACGAGGGAGATTTTTTTAGTCTCTCCGAACTTGTCGCGAGGCCTTCAGAACTTGTGAACTGTCTCAGTGTTCCGACCGACCGAACGGCCGGCAGTCGGTCGCAAGCCACAAGCGCGTGCCAAACGGCGGAGACAGCGAATCCAGTGGGCTACTTGTGAGCGGGCCAGATAACCGTGATGGGCGGTGGTAGGGTGACACGAGTCCAAAAAGGTCCAAACCAAGATGACTTACGTGTGAAGCCAGGAGGAAGACGGCGACGGGATCTATTAATTGCGTGCAGTTAGGCAGCCCTTTCTAGTGGAATTGAATTTGTCCTCCGTCTTAGAGTCCAAAGGTCGCTGTGCATGACAATAACAATTTTAATTGTTATTGATATGGATGACAAATAAGGATCGCCATCCATCTCGCAAGAATTTTAGAGTTTTTCAACTGTCTTGATCTAAATTGCTGCTTTTTTTTTTATTAAAACCAAAATAATGGGAAGACGTGTGCATTTTCAATGTAACATAGGTGATCCATATCTTGAAAAATACAAACGGACATACATAAAGGAAACAGGAAACATGGCAAGTCGTGCTCTTTTCTCCCAAGTTTGTTTCTTGGTGGGTGAGGGAGCATTTATTCGCCATAGTTTTAGTTCAAGCAGTACTCCATGTCGGTGCATGCCGTCGTCGCTGTTCATATGTGCAAAATATTTGAGATTTGGTGTGTGGGAGGCGACCATGGTCCATGGTTCATGAATGCATCTCGAATGAGGGCTCCAGTTGTTGCTTTCTGGCTTGGTCGTGCTCCCGGCCAAGCAAAGATCCAGGCGGCACGTGGGAGCACGGTGTTTCAGAGGGAAAAAAAAAAACACAAGTGTGGTGGGAGACAGCATAGCATCTGGTTTTGCTATGGCCCCTCCATTTTGCACGGGCTTCTTTTTTTTAGTTCCTTTTCTGTGGACCTAGTGATGCGTGGCTGCTTTATTTTGGTCCCGTCCAAGCCTATTTTTCAGGTTGTTTCTGATACAAGGATTTTAAAGGGGAGCGTTGCTATGTGTACATATGAATTTTATCCAACAAGCAGGCTCGGCTTATGAGGTGGAATTTATGTGTTCTTTATGTCTTAGTGTTAACAATTTTACAAAAATTTCAATTGTATGCACTGTTGTTCTCTGAGGAAATGTGGAAAGCAGTGAATTCAATGGTTGGTAATGTAACTAATGTTGGATGGGTAAATTAATGTAGGATTTTAGGTACTCTCATCTAGACTTGTAGCATTACATGGTAATGCCATATATTTGTTAAGCGAGGTGTGTAGTTGCTATATCATTCATGGATCATCAAAGGTACTCCATCTATTTCACCTTATCAAATGTGATGCATTGCAGCTTCAATGCGACTCTAATGCTGGAGATGCTACGGGGCAAGCGCATGCTGTTTGTTGGGGACTCTCTGAACCGAGGGCAATATGTATCCTTGGTGTGTCTCTTGCATCGGATCATCCCTGAGAAGTCAAAATCCATGGAAACTTTCAACTCACTCACAGTTTTCAGAGCAAAGGTTGTATTGACATTGTCTGACTGATAATACCATACTGCGTATACTCAACATGCACTGAACCTGTTTTGTGTTCCAGGAATCCATTCTTAACACTGCAATGCACTGAACCTGTTTATTGTTGAATTTTTCCTAGGACTATAATGCCACCATTGAGTTCTACTGGGCTCCCTTTCTGGCTGAATCAAACTCTGATGATGCTGTTGTCCACCGTATCACGGATCGAATTGTTAGGGGAGCATCCATTGAAAAACATGCTAGATTTTGGAAGGGAGCTGACATTTTGGTGTTCAATACCTACCTTTGGTGGATGACTGGACAAAAAATGAAGATTCTGTAAGTATCTTTAAAATGATGATAGAACAGATGCATGAAATGAAACAATTTCCATGAGCAAAATTTACTATTCTAGAATAATACAGTCTAAAACTACAGCTCCTCTCAAGATTGTATCATAAGATTACTCATCAATACCTTAGTATGAATTAAATTTCGAAGATGGTTTCTAACCATTTGGTAATTCCAGGCAAAATTCTTTTGAAGATAAAAACAAGGACATAGTAGAGATGGAAACGGAGGAAGCCTATGAGGTGGTGCTGACTGCGGTGGTGAAATGGGTGGAGAAAAACATGAACCCCAAAAATTCAAGGGTGTTCTTTGTCACCATGTCGCCTACTCATACTAGGTAAGCTCTTAAATGCAGAATTATTCACATTTCAACTGCATAAATAATCTCTTATCTGGTCATCTGTGGTAACAACTCTTTGAATTATGATATGAAGGCTGAGATGTGTTTCTGATTTTTGTTACAGGAGCAAAGATTGGGGCGATGAGTCGGATGGAAATTGCTACAACCAAACGTCTCCGATCAAAGACCTTTCTTACTGGGGACCAAGCACTAACAAGGGCCTGATGAGGGTCATAGGAGAAGTGTTCAGCACGTCTAGTGTCCCTGTTGGGATTGTGAACATCACCCAGCTCTCTGAGTACCGAAAAGATGCGCACACGCAGATATACAAGAAGCAGTGGAACCCGCTAACACCGGAGCAGCTCGCCAACCCTAAGAGCTACGCAGATTGCACGCATTGGTGCCTCCCAGGGCTCCAGGATACATGGAATGAGCTGCTCTACTCAAAGCTCTTCTTTCCATGACTAAAGATTTGAAGTTTGATGTTGCTGCTTCCTCTGAATGGACAACAGTTGCTCAAGATCACATCAAGATGGAAACAAAATATCATCTGGAAAGCTTGAGCTGCTGAAGAACGGCTAGTCTTAACATCATATGCAGGTCTGAGATGCTCCAGAACATATAGTTTAAGAGAGTTCAGAAGCCATTTGATCACGCCCGCCATATTTAAACATGATTCTTATTTTGGAATATGGATGTGAAATTCCTCGAGGTGATCCATGCTCGCAGTTAGTTATTTGAAAGCTTCTCTTGTTCTTGAGTTTTTCATATAAAGGTTCTATTTTGATCGATTGGTTACTGCCGGTTTTCGTATCCTAGGCAACTTTTTTTTGGTTGCAAGAGGTTTTTTTGAATCAAAGGCATATTAGTATGAAAGATTGCATCAGTGATCTATGACTTGCCAATTCACAGTGTACACAATGTGGGTGCTCCAAATTTGGTCGGAAAAACTTGTGATTTATGATGGTACATCCAAACTTGACCCAGATCCAAACGTTGGCCAATTTGTCTTATGCACTAATTTATCAGCACATCAAGTTAGGTCACAAAGCCAAGCATAACCTACATATCAGATTCTGCAACAGTCCAGGAGATACTGCTTGTCTCCTCCGTGCTGGCCGTCACTAAAGGGCAGGGATGACAACAGGATGGATTTAGAGTGGGATATAGTTCGCACCCTCGCCCCGCCCTCTAACCCGTGCCCCGCTTCTACCCTGCCGGGGGCCCCAATACCCGGGCCATCGGCGAGGCCTCGAGGCAGTGAGGGCGGCGGCGACAAGGGCAGCAAGGGGGCGAGGCTGTGAGGGCGGCGATGACGAGAGTGGATTGGTGGAAAAGGAGAATAGATCTAGGGTTTGTGCGGGTTGTGGAGTTGCGGGCAATGGGTAGGTGTGTAGCGGGTATGCGGGTTTGTATTTTTCGGGTCTGTGGGTTGTTTGGTTCGAGAATTAATTTCGCTTACTCGCTCTAAAATTACCAACATATTAGATTTCCCCGTCCCCGCCCGGACGGGTTTTAAATTCTTCTCATACCCGTCCTTGCGGGGGACGAGTATTATCCGCCCCATTACCATCCTTACTCAAGGGGTTGTGCCACTTGGAGATAAAGCACAATACAAACACAGAAACTAAGAACTTGAAAGAGTATTTGAATGGTATACAACCTATTGGATTCTTAGGAGAAAATAAGGGGATGTTTTTCTTTTATCAGATCTAGGGTCTAGATGGTTGATTTATGGATCGGACGATTGAGATTCCTTGTAGCCCTTTATGTGTAGTCACCGCAAAATTGTTAAGAGGATCTTTCTCGATGCTGTGGGACAAAACATTGTTTTTGCACTGTTATGGGCCATCTGATCATGTAATCGTGGGTTTAGAGCCTGATAAAAACAAAACAAGATTTGATGGTCTATATCTGTGTACAGTTGTTGCCCAACTGCAGTCTGCAGTGGATTTGAGCCCCCCCTTGAACAATTGGCTAGTTTAGTTACATGCTGTTCCTACCGTGTACCAAATCCATGCAAGGAATGAAGTAAACGGCCTTTCCTTTTACATTAACAGCCACTGTACTATACTAGTATGCACCCATCACTCATTTAAGACGAACATTAACAGCCTTTGGATTGCACTATAAGCGTCCGACATCCTTTTTTTTTACTGTTTTTGTTCCCATCGTTTCAAACCTACCAACTTGATGCTGCCGAGAGAGAAAGAAAAAGTGGTTGTTAAGTTGCTTCATAATTGTCCAAAGTGCATAGAAGCATATAAGCCCCAACTCCCCAGTCATCTCAGTGTAGAAATTGGTCTGCCTGAGATGTTGACATTTCATTATTCACCCAAGATATTATTGAGCTAACACTGAGCAGATAGTTTATTTTTAAAAAAAAATTGTGTCATCTATATTATTCATTAAAAATCTAGATTCATATACATTCTTCTCCTCTCTCCACCACGCTTCCTCTTCCTTACTCCACCTCTTTACCGCTCCCATTGTGACTATCAACATTGAGTATGACGTGGATACCACTTGCCTACTGCCACTACCATTTCCACTACTTCTGCCATCTTGTGTTCCGTTGCTAGAAAGGTCTGTGGATCCCAGCCATTCACCACAGTGCCTCCAATCTTATCCATCCAATGTGCATTGAGTGGCTGAGCACGTTTAGGTGGACCCATCTTGTCAAAACAAGTACAAATTTTAGGTCATTCCCTGCTAGTGGCGACCCTGTAACAAACACCAAGTAGGCTATGCTGGTAGTGCACCAAATGCTTTTTATTCTTCCTAATAACAAATTAGTCGTATAAAGACTTATATTATAGCACGGACTATCCAGTTAATCACATGCATCAATGGCCGCTAATGTGGCACGTCTCAATGGGAGAGGTGATGAAGGCATTTTGCACAAAGATCTACAGTTATTCAATGATTGAGTACATGATTCTCATGTGTCGATCATTTTGTTCTCATTTTAAGTTTCTTTTGAGGGTGAACTTAGAAAACCGCAAGATAACCGCCTATTAAGAAGTACTGCCGTTTAGTTTTTTTTTTTTTTAAGAAGCAAAGAGATCACCGTATCAAATCTTTTGTAAAATCCATAATAATCCATCAAACATGTAATTGGTAAAAATAGAACTCTAATATTTAATTAAACAACCTATGTGCCAACCATGTAATCGGTTGGTTAGTTAGTGCCCCCCTATAATTAATTTCTCTAGTTTTCATTTTTTTAGGAATATGAATTGTGAACAACCACTCATTTTTCCCATAACTGTGCAAGGCAACAACCAGTAGCTGATGAGAAAAAAAGGATGTTGGTAATTGAGTGGTTCATCAGCTCCTCCTACAATGGCAAAGGATGGAATCACCCCAGAAACTTTTATCTGCTAGATGGAAATTTAATTAAATTGCCTTCACCAGCCATCGTTAAAGATTCTTCAATTTGGCCTCACCAAACTAAAGTTATGAAAGGACTTCTTTTTCTGAGCCGTCCTCTTATGTAGGGTCTCTCGTTTGCTTGTATCAGAAACCTCACCAAACCAAACACTACCTGCTGTTCATGGTTCACCTGCTACATACTTTTGAGATTTTATATATCTATATATATATATATATATATATAAACTTAGCTTAGAAGACAAAAGAAGATTTAGCATTTTTTAGTGCAATTAGTAATGTCTTACTTTTGATGTTGTTTTCGGCAAAGTGATTTGTACACGTTGTTTCTTAATTTGTAGTTGTGTCAGTTAGGTATTCAAATTTGAAATTTAACTAGATATGTCCCTAAATTTATCTTTGATAGTCAATTTGATTCCTAAATTATACATTTTAGCCCAGCATGTTTTTAGTTATTGAATTTTTATCTTTTTTTTATGCTAAGTTATAGGTATTTAATTAAAATTATACCACATCATCAGCAACATGACAATGTGCTATATCATAAAAAAAGAACTAGTATTACATTCCATATACGATAAATATTATGTTATGAAAATTTAGTTGGCATATCACATTAACTTAGAAATGATGTGTCAAAATATTTTATTATTTATGTTAATTTAACTGACAAATAGATGAAAGTGAAGCAGATCAGAAAGTTTAGGTATCTATATAACTCACCAACTCAACTCTAATTTAAGAGCCGGTGGTACAGTTTACTCTTTTTAGTACACCATGGTGACAAAAATGAATAACTTTAGCATGTCCATGGTTTCAAAGACGTTCATATGATTAATGGACAGAATTTAGGCACACCAAACCAAAGGGCGTCAGATATATACGGCTCACACCTAAAAGGGTCCCTTGTAATAGAAGCACTATTGCTTTCTACATTTAACTTAACAAACTTTCTTTGGTCAATCTCTACCTCCACCTGCGCGTATAACGGTCTACATTCGGGCAAATTTCGGTAATCTATAGTGAATTGTTAGCGGTTCATAGTTGGCAATGGTAGAGCAGTCAAAATTTAATATGACTGTTTATGCTGGTTTAAATTACTTAAACGGGTTGTGTCATTCGTCCGACACAATTAACAAGTTGTGTCTCGATTGAACCGAACAACTTATGATAAATAAAACAATTAGCCACATGTTAAATTCAACCATATATGGTCTAAAAGAAATAGGACTTACTAAATTTAATACAACACATTGATATGGCACAATTTATCTAGATTTGGATTTACAATAAATATAGTTAGGTTTAGATCGTTGGATATTTGATCGGACGTCTACGTTCGTAGTTGTCCTCCTGCTGCACGGATCCCACCTGAAGGTCCTGACAAAAAAAAAGCAAATACCCAAACTTTAGCAATTCTTGTGTGATTAAAAGAAAAGCATAATTAAGTCCCCTACCCAACTCGATGCTCAAGAAAGTCTTGACTTGCAATAAAACACACACAACCGTACTGAGTCCAAACCTACCAAACAAAATTATATCAAGTAATTTATACCATAAATCTAAATCTCACATTTTGTTTATGTTTTATCTAGATTCTTAAATTTTTTATTTCTCTAATTAAATCCTAGGTTTACCCAAATAATTTTAATTGGATCTCAATAATTAATTAATTACTAGTTTATATCCTCGTAGCATATGAGGTGTCATAATATATTGATAGTGTATGTCTTTTGTTGATATTGACGACTATATTGATAGTTTACCAGTTTTTCTTTGGATATGCTCTCCGGCTAATCATCTAAACAAAAAACCACAGTTGCTTTGTTTAGGTTTTTGCAAATGTTTGAGCCTTGGACTTTGAGTTTTTGATTTGTTGATTAGTGCAGCGGGTGCATCTATATTGGAGTTCTTAAATATATTTTTTAATGTCATATGTAAATCCACATCAACATATGATAATACCGTGTGGATATAAATTAATAATTAATTAATAGTTGAAACCCAATTAAAATTGTTCAGAATGATATGGTATTTAATAGGAGAAATTGGAAATTTGAGAAGTTAGTTAAAAATATGACAAAAGGTGGGACTTATTGTACAAATTACACTGCTCTGCCATCCCTTATATTATTGCCCACGGAGAGCGGTTAAAGTTACAGTTAAAGCTTAGCTCGCTCTGTCTGTCTGTTCATTAGGATATCTGTGAGTTCAGTCTCTCACGGCCATATGAACCACTTGGTATTCTTGTAAGCTAAACTAAACAACCAACTTAGCGCCATGAAGCGGCTCGCCACCTTGGCTCTCCTCCTCGCCGTCTCGCTCCTCCACGGCGGCCACATCCTCGGCGTCGCCGGCCAGGTACGTACACGGAAACTACGGCACTAGCTAGATAGTAACATGCATGGGAGTGCATGTATACACGTTCAGAGCCTAAGCACCTTGTTTCAATGAAGGCGCCGTTCGCGGTGGGGAAGGCGGTGGAGGGATGCGACGTGGGGAGTGGAGAGTGGGTGTACGACGAGGCGGCGCGGCCGTTCTACGAGGAGGAGGAGTGCCCGTACATACAGCCACAGCTGACTTGCCAGTCGCACGGCCGGCCTGGCAAGGCCTACCAGCACTGGCGGTGGCAGCCCCGCGGCTGCGACGGCCTTCCCAGGTATAGTCACCACCGCCATTTCCGCTTTGTGGACGAACACCAAATGTTCTTATGTTTAGAACTGTGATCTAATATGAATTATATGAATGCTGGTGATTTAATTGAGAAACGTGGTGATAGATATGGTTTAATTTTGGTGATAGTGATGTGTTGGGTTGATAAACTGGACGAAATTGAGGAGCATTTGGAGGGATTCCGATCATGTTAAAAGCTGAAAAAGCATAAAAAGCACGCTTGCGAGAGCAGGTCAATCACAAAATAATTGTTGCTTGAAGGAATGTGTGTGAGATTGTGAGACATTAAAAATTTCTCACAAGTGGTTTGAAAGACGGACGATCCAAATCCGGCTCGGAGTTGGTAACCTGCTTTCTTTTCTTTTCAAAGGGGAATATGGGAAGTTACTTTTAGAGATGACTCGGAGTAACAAGTAGCAACAAACTTAAGGGAACATTTCGACTGCAGAGCTTTCTAAGTTGTAACTTCTAGGACACCAATAATGTATGTGTGTCAAACCTTTTTATCAAAAGGATTGGAGGGTAGGTGAGGCATGTTCTGAATCTGAGGACTAAAGCAAAACGGGACGTCCAATATATATATATATATATATATATAATTTTTTGAGAGAAAGATGGATAAATTTTGAACACTCCAAAAGAAACCTTTTTTTTTATTGAGTGGGAGTCCAACAGCACTAATGGAGATATATTTTTTTTTCAAAGTTTCAAACCACTAATCGGTGCTTAACTAGATATGTTTTTTGGTCATTGTATTTGTGAGTTTTGGGTTTCTTAAGATTTTTATAATTGAACATATGATTTCATGCTATCTACACGAAGAAGGCATTCATCATTTTACCTCTCTAATATTTAGACTGAAAAAACTTTATGTTGGTTTGGACTTGATGGCGTTCAATAAATGCCTTTATTAACACCACAACTGTCTTATTCCAAAAATATCCCTAGTTCTTGCAATATTGCAACTAAAATAATTTTGTCTATCTATACTCTATTACAAGTCCCTTTCTTTTCTTGTCAACTCTTTCCCTTATATATCAATTGTTCTAGGATTAGGATTAGATCGCTGCAATGTACTGATAATAATAAGACCAATATCATACGTTGTAGACAAAAGGAGAGTACGGTGTAATGTCGGGGGCATTTTGGAGTTAATAGCATTGCTCTTAACACCATCCGTACAAAGCTAACAAAGAGGGGCTGTTTGACTATTTTAGTGCAAATATTGGGTGGAATGTAAATAAGTCATTGGCCTGGGGTGGTTTGAAATGAAATAAACCCGAACAAATTGGAAGTCTCTATGACTCTTTGTTAAAATGCACAACATTATTTTGCTAAGAGCACAATTTAAAACTTCAAATCATACTAATCCAATTGTTCGAAAATTAATTAAGGACCAGAGCATTTTGAAATCGTTGTGAATATTTCAAATAAGCTGTTGTGAGATTACAAAATTCCGATTTCTATCGCACCGTAAGAACATTTGCGCATATTAAGGGCCAACATAACTCTGAAGACTGATAGAAATGTTGGAAAAAGATGTGGTTGTCTTTACAATCATTTAGGGTCCGTTTGGTTGCTTGGACGAATCATCCATCATGGGATGAAAAAGGATGGGATGAGTGGTGTGTCACAAAATGGACCAAGATAGATGTTTGGTTGGTGTGGAATGAAATGGTCCAGAATTTTGTTTGGTTGGAGGAATAAGTTGGTTCTGGATGAGATGGAATGGTATTTGATTGTGTAGTTAAAGTGCTGTGATAACCTCAGAAATGAGATAGTGCAACATATTGAGGAATGAGATAGTGATGGACGAAACAATACCTCCAAAATTGAGGAATGGGATGGTGCAGTATATTGAGAGAATATTCCCTGTTTTGGGATGAGTCATGATGCATGAGATGATGTAAAATGGAACCAATCAAACACCAAACCTCTTTTTATGATGTATGGGACGATCTATCACTTGCAACCAAACACACCCTTAACTTCTTGCTTGGGAGCTATCAGTAAGTAGTTGTTGATCTGTCTTTTAGGTAGTGTCTAGTTCTTTTGATTGATGTCTTGTTGATTCGTAATCTACTGAGGTGTTCTCATACTTTTCAAACTTATTTTGGATAAGTACTATTTCTTTTGTATCTTAAATGGATATTTATGAGGAAACAAAGATATGCTCATTTTATTTCAACAAAAAAGTTAGCAATCACACTGATCCAACTGCTATAAACGGCAGGAAGATTTATTAACATATGCAATTTCATCGTATAAAACTTAACTGAATAACTCTTCCAATCGCGAGTTCATTGTGGAGCTCATTTAGGTAAGATTCATTTTTCAAAATTTTGATTTAAAAAAAAACGACAAATTTGTATGTGAAGTGGACACTAGAAAAAGTACAAAACGTGCCCCTTGTCTTAAGGTGTTAGATTTGATTGGTGTGGAGGTCATACATCAGATAGTGCACTCCAGTTCTTGGTTGCATTTAGCAAAGAAAACTGCAAGAGCACGGAGATTTGATTTTTTTTAATAAAAAAAATGGAAGATTAGGCCATGCTATAAGTACGGAAAATTATTTGATGGAAATTATTTATAGCCTTCTATTTTTAACCAGAGATCTATGAACAATAATTGCAATCACATAAACATGTTCTGCAGTTTGATTCTGATTTCTGTTTATGCGCATTAACAGTTCATGAGAAGTTCAGAACCACGTTTGTTCATTGATTTGTTCATGAATTTTTCAAAGACATCTATCTGTCTCATCACATTGGTACATTAATTGATTTGTTGCAGCTTCAATGCAACTCTAATGCTGGAGATGCTACGGGGCAAGCGCATGCTATTCGTCGGAGATTCTCTCAACCGCGGGCAATACGTCTCCTTGCTTTGCCTCCTCCACCGTGTCATCCCCGACGGCTCCAAATCCATCGAAACCTTCGACTCTCTCACCGTTTTCAAAGCCAAGGTATTATTCCATTTCTACTCTCTGTAAACTTCTTGTGGCTTCTTGCATGATGAAACGTGCTTAATGTACGCTTTGATCATTCTAGGACTACGACGCCACCATCGAATTCTACTGGGCTCCATTGCTCGCCGAATCAAACTCCGACGACGCCGTCGTGCACCGCATCACCGACCGGATCATCCGTGGAGCTCCTATGGACAAACACTCCAAGTTCTGGAAGGGAGCAGACATTCTTGTGTTCAACTCCTACCTCTGGTGGATGACCGGAGAGAAAATCCAAATCCTGTAAGCATACAAGAATTGCATCTTACTTACTACATACAGTTCCACACAATTTCTGAATAAAACTTCTGAACCACCTATGCGATCTCAGGCGAGGCTCTGACGAAGACAGAAGCAAGGACATCGTGGAGATGGAAGCAGAGGACGCGTACAGGCTTGTGCTCCACCAAGTGGTGAAGTGGGCGGAGAACAACGTAGACGCCAAGAAAACAAGGGTGTTCTTTGTGACCATGTCACCTACTCACACCAAGTGAGCTCTTCACAATGCAACAACGTCAGACACATGTCTGAACTTAGGATCCATATGTAATGCTATATTGATTTGCTTACCAGGAGCAAAGACTGGGGCGACGAGACCGACGGCGGCAACTGCTACAACCAGACGACTCCGATCACAGACCCGTCGTACTGGAGCTCGAGCACGAACAAGGCCATGATGCAGGTGACCGGAGAGGTGCTAAGCACGTCCATGGTGCCTTTCGAGATAGTGAACATCACGCAGTTGTCGGAGTACCGGAGAGACGCCCACACGCAGATATACAAGACGCAGTGGACGCAGCCGACGCCGGAGCAGCTCGCCGACCCATCGAGCTACGCCGACTGCACTCACTGGTGCCTCCCGGGGGTGCCGGATACATGGAACGAGCTGCTCTACTGGAAGCTTTTCTTTCCCTGACGAGGTGATACAGACATTCAGATTTGAGGTGAATCTAACATTCGTACAGTGTCCAGTCCACACGTTGTAAATGGATGCAAGATTGGAAGTGTCGTGCTTGTTCATTGGAAAAGACAGTAGGACACCTGGGGTTTCTGTAATTTTTTTGTGGATAAGTATCACCATGCCGTGATGTATAAGTATTATATATATGGTTCTTTTTGTTCAATAAGAATTTGAAATTGCCAAAGGCGCTCCTGAGTTCACTCAAATAGACTTGCGGAAAAATCTTCCCCAACCAGGCCCTCCTGACTTGACGAATGATGGCCCACATAATACATGGGCCCACTTGTCTGGTGCAAAGAAAGGCCCATCCGATCATGTGGTTAGGCTGGGCTGGGCAATCGACTGTTCTATCCAAGGCCCAATCAAAAAAAAAAAAAACTGCACCCACCTGTCTCAAATCTACCCTTTCTATTTAGATTTTGTAAAGGAGAAATTATCTACATAGTACTATTGTTAAAGTGCTATGTCATTGAGTTATTCACTGGAATTTTACTAAACTCAATTTTTACAGTATTATGAAGTTAAATCACCCTTGGTAAAGACTTTGTAAAAAAAATCATATGTGAAAAATTAATTCCCTGAGTCTATATCCCAGCTCATCCTCCATCGGCTACCATTCCACCACATAGGAATGACAGGATAAGACAATGCCGTCCATCAGGACATGATGCGCTGTCTTTCTTGGGCCCAACCTTGTCTTTTCATGCTTCTTACATCTACACATTCTCATCAAGAATGGGACCCGTTCAATCCAGCAATACTTCTGGTATAATCAATACAATATGATCATAACTAAGAGCAGTTCTTCCAGATAATTGTGATCTATCTATGATCTAACTGAGTTCGTGTGAGGGTCCTGTACTACTTCCTATGCTTCTGTGCATTAGGGTGCCCATTATTTTTCTCCCTTCAAATGCAGGCTATATTTTGGTTCCAATTGAGAAATAAAAGTTCTTTTGTTAATTAATTTGCTTTTTAATCATGCAAACTTTATATTTCTGAGCCATCATGGTAGAAGTCTACCATCTGCCTGACATGTTGACATGCCTCTTACAATGTTCCATCAACCAACATCTCCACTGCCGGAAGTTCGATAGGAAGAATGAAATGAAGCAAGAAAGAAATGTTTTGTTACCATCTTTTGTGTTCATCAAGTTTTTCTGTCTTAATCTTAGGAGGGAAGGAAGAAATCAGTGCTTGGGTGTTAGGTTTCAGCTCTCCTGTCAAACTAGATTTGCTTCTTTCTTATGCTTCCTATTGTGTTACTCTCAGAACTAGTTTCTTGGATAATTTTACAAGGCTTCAGACTCTGCACAGTTCAGATTTCAGTAGTGACATATCAGTAGAATGGATGGAGTTCTTCTATCCATTCTGATTCCTATTCCAAGAACCATGCACCCGATAGATACTTGTGCAGACAAGTCAGAGGTGATGAACTGTTCTAATTTTCCTTGCTTTTCTGAGGTTTATAGATGAAAAGGAAATCTCGTTTTTATCGGTACTTTCATGCGAAAATCACAAACAGTAGCGATCTTATCTAACGGAACAAATTTTATTTTCATTAACAGATGATGACAATTACATTTCTCAAACATGATGAAAAAGACCACAACTTTTGGTGTATGTATGTGCCTTGAATGATCCTCTAATTAACTAGTAGGATGTGACTTTGCACATATGAAATGAAATAATATATGCCGTAAACCAAACTTAAAATGGTGAATAAACAGCTCTGATCTATATATATATATATATATATATATATATATGTTGGGCCATGTATGGGAATCTCACCAAAGAAAATGCTGGTAATTGGTTATCTGCTCCATACTTTTCCAAATATTTTATATGCCTTTGCTTAGAAGCCATGGGAAGTTGTGACTTTATAAGTGCAATGGTAATTACCAACTTGTCTGCAAAAAGTTTGCTTCTCATTGGTCAAAATCGCTTCCTAATTAAACCCCTTTAATTTGTATCTCCAATTAATGTGCATGCACATATCTTTAATTAACACGATGGTTTCCAAATTAACAGATTAATATATACGACTAATTCCTAGACAGTGTTTAGGTGCACCAAAACGGGGGTCAAGTAGCAAGTAGCATTGTAGCAACAACTCTCACCTAAAAGGATTCTTTTACTATAAGCGATAATACTGCAAAGTGCAAACACTAGCTTCACCAACTTTGCTCCATGCTATCACTATGACCATGCATATATGCAGCCAACTGATCAATTCTTCTTCCATTGCTTCTTCTCCAACCATCTCATCATCTGATCAAACACCATAGGCCGGCGGCATTTCATCGACGTCGCGATGACCGGAAGCACACCGCCGAAGAGCTGCCGGAGCTCTTCTAGCCCTCAAGGAGGCGACCTTGAGGACGCATGGAAGAAGAGCTATGCTAACTCTCATGCAAGAGTATGGAGCGTCACACTTAGCCTCAGGAGCCACTTCAACTCCTTTGTGCTGGTGGTGTTTGTGCTATTTGTCGTCCTCGCCGTGTCGGTCACGAGCAACAACGGCGAGCCACCTGCGTCCGTGAGCGGCGGCGAGGCGGAGGGTTTAACGGAGAAGTGTGACCTGTTCAGCGGCCGTTGGATTTACGATGATAAAATGTACCCTCTCTACAAAGAGGGTGCATGCAAATTTATGTCTGATCAATCTGCATGTGAGAAGTTTGGAAGGACGGATTTGAGGTACCAGCATTGGAGGTGGCAGCCGCATGGGTGCAACATTCCTAGGTACGTATGTTATAAATTCACAAAATACAGTAAAAAAAAAAGCAACGAAATGTATAAAATTTGTCAAATCTTGGGGATGAATTATGAGTAAAATGTTGCACGTATTTGAGTTTGGTAAGAGTGTAGACCAGCAGGAGTCGGGTTGTTGAACTACACGTGAGGACCAAAAAACATCACTATTTCCTAACTACTTGGTATGAGGTGGTCAACGTTAGAGATTAATTAATTTGGAGTCAAAGGCAAGAGGTCTTCAGAAATGTCACCAATCCAAGATTTGGTTGAGCTCAGACACGGAAAACATCGAGTTTTATTTATTTACTGAATAGTTCATTTAGCACAATTAATTTATTCATATTTTAATATTTTTTCACATATATACTAAACGTGAATTTAATTTATGTCAAAATTTAATCTATCATTGAGACTCTCTAGACCTCATTACTAAACTCTTCAATTATTTTTCACACAGTATCAATTATGTTTCGAATTCAAGACTTCTTTTTTTGATATATATTATATTGAGTTTTAAAGTGAACTAATCGGTTCATAAAAATCTGATAAGATGATAAAGGTTTTGAGTATACAACAAAATTATAGACTTCATACAGAAAAGATTGATCTATACCCTTAGTAATTACTCACAACCAATATTATCCTTGGTCCTTGAATACATTAATAAAGAACATAAGACGTTATTTTGCAAGCAAGTTGAACATTTTGGCGTGTGCGACTGCATGACGAAATAGATTCGTGTCGAACAAATTAAACTATATAGGTTTGACGGCGGGAAGATGCTCGAGGAGCTGCGCGGCAAGCGGCTGGCCTTTGTGGGTGACTCGCTGAACCGAAACCAGTGGGCCTCCATGGTTTGCCTCATCGACACCGCCACTCCAGGGCTCGACAAGACCATGCACTCCAACGGCTCGCTCTTGTCCTTCAAGATCCACGTACGTATACACATATCACTAGCATACACGCATCCACCTCTCCTATAATAACATATTCAGATTCTCAGAATCCAACTTTTTTTTAAAGTAAACAACACAAACATTGTAATATTATCCTACTTCTTTTAACTTTTTACTGAGTCTCAAATTATATATATAAGAATTTCAATTAAGTTTGAAACCATAAATCCGTTTCTCGTTCTCCCGCCCAACAACTATAGAAAATGACAGGTACAAGAAGTTGAAAAATGTTGTTGCCAAAGCAATTGCCGCCAAATCAAAAGCTGAGAAAATTAATAACTATAGCACTGATATTAGGGCACGCTCAAGTCAAACAAGTGCTATCACATGCAAATAGGATACTCCGTACAAGGGAAGTAAAACATAACATTTATGCATGAAACAAAAAATACATATAGCAAAAGACAACTGACACATATACTTAAATCAAGAATCAAGTAAATTTAAAGAACTTCACACACCGTCACACAAACAACACATATAATTCAAATCAAAGCAACATATGCAACTAGCACAACAATATATATATATATATATATATATATATATATATATATATATATATATATATATATATATATATATATATATATATATATATATATATATATATATATATATATATATATATATATGGGCCTCAATATTAATATGATATATTTATTATCACCTTAAATATGATAGTTTAGCTTTTTATTTTTTTATTGGGCTTAATAAAAAGTCTTTTCTTGGTACCAAGTTCTAATCCACTGGGCTAAATATATACTTTTATTATCACCTTAATTTTGTCAAAAGAACTGTTGCCTTCAACCCAATGAAGCTATCTCCCAATGAAGCTATCTGTTAAGAGTGTATAGTTGTTGATATGCTTTAAAACCTAAACTATCATATTTAATCCATTCAATTTTTTGTATGAGTTTGCTTGTTCTTCTTTTGAGCATCGGCCAATCCAGTAGTTGTCTTTCCCCTCTTTGTTGCTGTTGTTATGGGCACTCATCTAAGTAGTTACAACTAGTAGTTGGTAGTCTTTCAGGCTCTGGTATAGCTTTAGAGGAATCCTATATTTAAAAATGTGCTTTTAGATCTCTCATATAATTGATTGTTAGATAGTTCTAAGTTACAGACTTATATTAACCATCCATTCCAAAATGTTTTGTAATGACTTTGGTTTTACTTGGCTTGCAAACCTTGTAGAAGCTCACATTGACGGACATTAAACAAGACCAATTGTAACAAACTAGTGTCATGAATAGTGAAAGAACAACTAACTAACTTTAAGTATACATGAATCATATACCTAAGTCACAACTACGTCACTAATTTGTGATGATTGTGTTGTTACACAACTTGTTTTTGTAGGAAATCGAATAAGTTACACTAGTAGAATTTTAAAAATTTTATTTGAAGGCTGCAAGTAATAGATCATAGATTAGATTGTTACCAATAACGGAAGTAGATTTGGTGAAGCGATCGAATGTTCACAACAACCGTTTGCGGATTGTCCTGATCAGCAGATGTAGATGACAACGACCGCTCACGGATCGTTCTAATCAGCGCAGCAATTGCAGCAGCACCTCTACCGGTATCCACACGTACCGGGATGGAACGTCGTACGATGGTGTGCTAGCACCAACGCGTACGACAAGGGTTTAGGGGCTATCAAAAGAGATGGCAGTTATGACTTTTGCGTTTATACTCAAAGCCCATCATACATCTCTATATATATGGCCATGCAGAAGAAATCCTAATAGATTAGGTTTCCTGATGTGATACGAATCTTATCTGAACTGCCCATGCAGAAGAAATCCTAATATACTAGGTTTCTTGATGAGATTCAAATCTTGTCCGAACTGCTCATGCAGAAGAAATCCTAACAGATTAGATTTCCTGATGTGATTCAAATCTTATTCGAATTCTTATCTGATACGTATATTCCATAACAGACCTAATCCGGATCTAATACGAAAACCCATAACAAACCCAATCCGAATGTATAAGGAGTCTAATATTAAGTTTCCGAATCTGATTCGGAAACCTATACCAAACCCAATCCGAATGCATAAGGAGTCTAATATTAAGTTTCCGAATCTGATACGGAAACCCATACCAAACTCAATCCAAATGCATAAGGAGTCTAAACCCAATCCAAAATAAACTTAGTCTGAATTGCATTGTTCCAACCCGTTAAGTGTGTGACCCTGTAGGTTCATGTATATTTGGTCACGATCCGGGAATACTTACCCGAATTGTAAGTCGGTACTGGCCCCTAACAGGACATAACGACTATCTAAATACACACAAAGATCATAATCAGCAAACCTATATAATGTCTTCATGTTGATCCTCTTGCCATACGATACCAGATTAAACCCAAGGTAGGAAATGTGCCACCTTTGCACAGTTCAATCCTTTCTCGATCTCATAGTGAATTGATCTTCCCGTAGTTGACATTCAACCACAAACGACATTGCCATGCACTTCTCAATTCATCTATATCGAGAGGCCTAGAGATATCTCTCTCATTATATGAGATATGCAAATTCCATCTTAACCATTCATATTCCTCCGCATGGCTCATAGCATACCCGAATATTACCTTTATTACTACTTAGTTAAAAGTAGTGTTTGGTAGTATCAAAATATACTACTACACATATAGGAAACTATAATGGTCTCAGGTCTAAGGATCAATTATAAACATTATTTGAGACCAACTATTGACACTTAAATAACAAATCCAAACAGTGTCTCAAAATGGGTCTATCCAACATTATATTCTCAAATATATGTCCACATTATTGATTTGATATCTTATATTCATGGTCCGTGAAACATAACCATCAATCAATAAATGCGTTAATCCATTAATCAATAATATCCTATTTAAAAATAATGGATCAGGGACTATATTAGAATAATATAATTAAATAAATTTAGAGTCTCACGAACAAGTCACATACTTGTTTATCAAATTAAGATGATAAGTTATTCAAAAATAACATATTATTCAAATATTCGTAAATATAACAAAGATAAATACAACTCTGTGATTTTCTCTAAGACATATCACTCACAACCTCCCACTTGGACTAGAGTCAATCATAAATGTATCTAATACCTATTGATCTAGTATGCACCTCATGCTTTGGTTGCGGGAGAGGCTTTGTCAACGGATCAGCAACATTCAAATCCGTGGACACTTCGCAAATCTTCACATCACCTCTATTCACGATTTCTCGGATGAGGTGATAACGCCCAAGTATATGTTTGGATTTCTGATGAGACCTTGGTTCCTTAGCTTGCGCAATGGCTCCACTATTATCACAATAGAGATCTATTGGGCTTGAAATGCTAGAAACCACATCAAGTTCAGAGATGAACTTTTTAATCCAAACAGCTTCTTTGGCAGCTTCAGAAGCAGCAATGTACTCTGCTTCTGTTGTAGAATCAGCAACAGTTTCTTGCTTAGAACTCTTCCAGCTTACAGCTCCATCATTAAGACAAAACACAAAATCAGATTGCAATTTGAAATCATCTTTGTCGGTTTGGAAGCTAGCATCGGTGTAACCACTAACAACGAGCTCTTCCTCACCTCCATAAACCAGGAACACATCCTTAGTCCTTCTCAAGTATTTAAGGATATTTTTTACAGCAATCCAGTGACTCACCTGGATCTAATTGGTATCTGCTCGTAGCACTTAGAGCATAGGAGACATCTGGGCGTATACAAAGCATGGCATACATAATAGACCCAACACCAGAAGTATATGGAATCTTATTCATTCGGTCCCGTTCATCACATGTCGAAGGACATTGACTCTTGCTAAGACTAATGCCATGTGACATAGGCAGAAAACCTTTCTTGGAATCCTGCATGTCGAATCTATTCAATACTTTGTCAACATATGTACTTTAGCTTAATCCAATTAGCCTTTTAGGTCTATCTCGGTAGATTTTAATACCCAAATATATGTTGCCTCACCTAAGTTTTTAATAGAAAAGCTACTTTTCAATGATGACTTCACAGACTCAAGCATAGGAATATCATTTCCGATCAAAAGTATGTCATCCACATATAAGACCAGCAAAACAAGTGCGCTCCCATTTGCCTTTTTGTAAACACAAGGTTCTTCTTCATTTTTTTATGAAGCCAAACTGTTTAACTACTTCATCAAAACGAGACTTGCTTCGAGCCATAAATGAATTTATGAAGTTTACATACTTTCCCAGTATTTTCTGGCTCGACAAAACCTTTAAGCTGTGCCATATACACATCCTCACTTAGGTTTCCATTTAGGAAAGCCGTTTTGACATCCATCTGCCATATTTCATAATCAAAATAGGCAGCAATAGTTAGGATGATCCTGATTGACTTTAACATAGCAATGGGCGAAAAGGTTTCATCATAATCAACATCTTGAATTTGTTTGAAACCTTTCACAACTAATCGTGTCTTATGGATATAAACATGACCATCCATGTCAATCTTTTTCTTATAAACCCATTTGCACTCAATAGTTTTTACACCATCAGGTAGATCAACCAAGTTCCTCACTCGATTGTCATGCATGGATTCAATTTCGGATCTCATGGCTCCAAGCCATTTCTCAAAGTCAGGACTCATCATCGCTTTTTTGTAAGTCTTGGGCTCATCATTGTCTATCAATAATACTTCACGCTATTCCATTTTAAGGAACATGTACCTTCCAGGTGCGTGACGTACCCTTTCAGACCTACGTGTAACCGGTGCTTGTCCTGCATTTTCTACATTATTTTGCAGGTCTTGCTGAGCTTCAATGAGTGCTGAAACAATTTCCAGTGGTTCCCAAATTTCTTCAAGTTGCACTATGCTCCCACTTACTCCTTTTGAGAGAAACTTTTTCTCCAAAAAGACACCATTTCGGGCAACAAACACTTTGTTTTCTTCTCGATTATAGAAGTAAAATCCTTTTGTTTCCTTAGGATATCCCACAAAGAACCATTTATCTGATTTGGGTTTGAGCTTATCAGTCATTAAACGTTTTACATAAGCCTCACAACCCCAAATCTTAAGAAAAGACAACCCGGGACGCTTTTCATTCCATATCTCATATGGTGTCTTTTCTACGGCTTTTGATGAAGCCCTATTTAATATGAACGCAGCTGTTTCTAGAGCATATCCCCAGAAGGATAATGGAAGATCAGTTTGGCTCATCATTGACCGAGCCATGTCCAACAAGGTCATGTTCCGTCGTTCTGACACACCATTCTATTGAGGTGTTCCCGGCGGGGTCAATTGTGGAACGATTCCGTGTTGTTTTAGATGATCACCAAATTCTTGGCTCAAATACTCCCCTCCACGATCAGATCGTAGGGTTTTGATTGTCTTGCCAAGTTGATTCTATACTTCATTCTGAAATTCCTTGAATTTATCAAACGTTTCAGATTTATGCCTCATTAAGTAGACATATCCATATCTACTAAAGTCATCGGTGAAAGTTATGAAGTACTGAAAACCACCTCTAACTGTTGAATTTAATGATCCACATACATCAGTATGAACAAGAGCCAATAAGTTACTTGCCCTTTCACTTTCACCTGTGAAAGGTGCCTTTGTCATTTTGCCAAGTAAACAAGATTCACACACATCAAATGATTGAAAATCAAATGAGTCTAGAAGACCATCTTTTGGGAGTTCCACGATGCGTTTCTCATTTATATGGCCTAAATGACAATGCCAGATAAACGTGGGATTCAAATTATTGGGCCTAAGTCTCTTAGTACATATGTTATAGACAGATAATTCAAGATTTAGTTGATAAAGTCCATTTTCCAATAAGGCATTGCCATAAAACATATCATTTAAATAAAAGGAAACGATTGTTCTTTTTTCTAAATTCATAACCCAGCATGTCCAAACACGACACGGATACAATGTTTTTGCTTATGGCAGGAACATAATAACAGTTATTAAGTTCTAAAACTAATCCTGAAGGTAAAGCTAATATAAAAGTTCCAACAGCTAATGCTGCAACTCTTGCTCCATTGCCAACATGAAGTTGAACCTCGCCCTTAGCCAAATTTCTACTCCTTTTAAGCTCCTGCATCGAAGTGCAGATATGAGCAGCCAATCCGGTATCAAATACCCAAGAGTCGAAAGGAGAAGTAGCTAAATGAACTTCTATAACATATATACCTGAAGGAGTCTCACTTTCCTTCTTTTTCTTTAAATATTCCAGGTATTTCTTGCAATTCCTCTTCCAATGGTCAGATTCCTTGCAATAGAAACATTCAGTAGTAGGGGTGGCACCTGGCTTGGACTTTTTTTTGGAATTAGGCTTAGCGCTAAAGGATCTTTCTAGAGTTTTGCCCTTTCCCTTAGCCTTGCCCTTATACTCAATAAAAGGCATGAGAGAACCTCCAATAGAAAAATATTGGAAAGGAAGCCCTTCTTCTTAAAGCTTTTTCCCTTTTGAACCATTATTACATTATTTGGAATTTTCTTAATGTTTTGTTCCGCTGTTTTAAGCATCCCATGCAATTCGGTCAATTATTTCTCCATATTATTCATGTTATAGTTTATGACAAACTGGTCATAGCTCGTAGGGAGCGATTGGAGAATCATATCAGTAGCCAACTCTTGACTAAGGGGAAAATCGAGCTTTTTCAAATTCTTAATGTAACCAATCATCTTGATCACATGAGGACTGACCGAGCTCCCTTCTGCCAACTTGCAATCATGCAATTTTTGGTGGTTTCATATCTTTCTACCCTGGCCTGCTCCTCGAATAAGTTTCGAAGAGACACAGCCATGTCATAAGCTGTCATGTTCTCATATTGCTTCTGAAACTCAGAGTTCATGGTGACTAGCATTAGACATCTGGCATCAAGTGCGTCATCGGTATGCTTTTTGTAAGGATCCTTTTGAGAACGTAGAGCACTAGCAGTTGGTTCATCAGGTATAGGAGTCTCTAGAACATAGTCATTTTTCTCTTGTTTGAGAACAATTCTCAAGTTTCTATACCAATCAATAAAATTTGTTCCATGGAGCTTTTCTTTATTAAGGACAGATCGCAAACTGAAATTGTTTAAGGAGCTACCACTATCCATAGTCTACAATAGTAAAGAAATGCAAAATTTTAGCATTATATTTATGAAAAATCTTTTATTAAACAATTCAATAAAAGATGTACCAACTATATATATTTTAGAACAAAAATCTCTCAACAAATATATATAGTAGGCCAAGATCCATATTTCACTAGTTTTAGTGAGCTTGGGCATCACTGCTAGAAACCTAGTTATTTAGGTAAGCAACTCCTTACTAATTATATCATATATAACTCTTGTTTGCTGGGTGTCATCCCAACACCATGCCCCAAAGCCCAAAACCATTTTGATGGCCTTGTTAAGTTAAACCAATTCTATGTTTATGGGTGTCCAACACACATCCTGCCTTATTAAGATAATTGATGGTGCCCTGATTTGTCAGACCCACCAAGCAACGATCAAAATCTTGACAGGTGCAGCAATTAGAAGGGTATAATAAACACTTAATTTTTATGAGGGGTCAAAACATGGCAAAACATCCATATGCACGAAAGTAACCATCAGCTAGATGATCTAACAAGTGCAATTTCGACTATATTTAACTTCCGTTGGCAGTAACCTTGGCCAAGAAAGACCGTAACTGTTTTCGCTCACACCATGAAGGAAAGCGTTCCGTCAAACGGGGCTTATTAAGAAAAACTTTATGATGTGTTCTTTCCTTAGACACCAAAGTTGACAGTTTCTGGTTGTCAAGTATAATCTTTATGTTTCATGAGGGGTTAAAAGATGTCACAACATCTATATGCATGAAAATAACCATCAGTTAGATAATATCACATGCATAACTACGACTATATTTAACTTCCGTTGGCAGTAACCTTGGCCAGGAAAGACCGCGACTGTTTTCGCTCACACTATGAAGGAAAGCGTTCCGCCAAGCGGGACTTATTAAGAAAAACCTTATAATGTGTTCCTTCCTTAGACACCAAAGTCGACAGCTTCTGGTTGTTAAGTATAATCTTTTTTTTAATTAATCACATTAATCAAATTTTCGAACCAATCTGATTGGTTTAAATCATCTTAAGTCATTCATATTAACTCCAATATGAATATCTAGAATAAGCAGCTAATATCATATATAGATCCAATATATACACATATGATTTAGAAGATCCAATCTACTATTGTCATATAAACCCTAACATCACCTCCCTCTGGCCTATGATAGGATCATTAGACATTAGTTCATATTAAAGTCGGCTAAAAAAAATAGTTCATCACAACACTTGGATATCAAAACAATCATGTATAACGAAACTTATACGGTAACAGATTGAATAAACTAGTAGATCTAATCTACTATAACTTCATATATCACATATATATTATCAATCCATATCTAATACTATACAGGATGACTCTGATACTACTGTAGGAAACCGAATAAGCTACACTAGCAGAATTTCAAAAATTTTACTCGAAGGCTGCAAATAATAGATCATAGATTAGATTGTTACCAATAGCGGAAGCAGATGTAGATGACAACGACCGCTCACGGATCGTTCTAATCAACGCAGCAATTGCAGCAGCGCCTCTACCGGTATCCACACGTACCGGGATGGAACGTCGTACGATGGTGTACTAGCATCAACCCATACGACAAGGGTTTAGGGGCTATCAAAAGAGATGGCAGTTATGGCTTTTGTGTTGATTCTCAAAACCCATCATATATCTCTATATATAGGGTCATGCAGAAGAAATCTTAATAGATTAAGTTTCCTGATGTGATATGAATTTTATCCAAACTGCCCATGTAGAAGAAATCCTAACAGATTAAGTTTCTTGATGAGATTCAAATCTTATCCGAACTGCTCATGCAGAAGAAATCTTAACATATTAGATTTTCTGATGTGATTCAAATTTTATTCGAATTCGTATCTGATACGTATATTCCATAACAGTTTTGTGGCTGCAAGTTAGAAATAAGTTACAAGTTAGAAATAACACCTTACAAACAGGTGGTATTGACCTAGTATTGTGGCTGCAAGTCCTCCTATTGTGACTTTTTTTTCCACAACTAATGCAGGAAACAATAATGCCATGCTTTGAGATCTTTTTCCCCTCAGCTATCTCTTCTGCATTCCTTCTTCTTGCTTTCTTAGGGCTCCAAACTTTCTTTAAGTAAACAGATAGCTGAATTGTTATAAACCCAATTTGAAGCCACATTCTTATGTCCCTTATGAGCTTCATAACGTATCCATATGATTTACTTAGATTGTCTATTGAGTAGCAATTATGAATTAGATCCTCTGCTTTTCTATTTTCATTGTTGATAGTTGCAATAGAGTGCACACATGGTATTCTAGTTAATTGTCATCTTCTACAACTACAAATTTGGGCCTCAATATTCATGATAAACTGGTCTTCCTGTGTTCAAACTTGGTATAAGCCTATACCAACTGGGGTGATCCAATGTGTCTTTTCAAACTCCATTATTTTGTTCAGTTTTCTAATTATCTTTTTATAGTACCTATTATGAAAATCAAGAAAAAACAATGTTAAGAAACCTTTTGACATTAACAAAGATAAAAAAAAATCATTTCGACATTACCTATTATTTTGCTTGAGTTTGGACACCTCTTCATTTTTTTTACCCAATCTCCTCATAGTTTGCAATATGATGGACTCAAGCATAGTCAGCATGAACTTGCTCCTAACATCCAATATGAACTTATTAAAGCACTATGATATGTTATTAACAACACATCGCATTTAGGGAATTCTCTAAAGAAAGCTCTACTCCATTGCTTCGGATCCACTATTTTAAACCAATCCCATGCCTCTTCACCTGCTGCCTTCGACTCCATCATGCTCGCATTTGAACTTTTCAAGGAATGATAATCTAGTGCACTTCCATAGCAACCTCTTGAGGCCTTCTCCCTTATACATATCTTGGAAATTTTAGTATAAGTATCTAATGCAAAATCTGTGCTCAGCTCGACTAAACTGGTCCTCAACTGCAGCAACAAGCCCCTGTATCACACAAGAAATAACAACAAAATGAGTGAATTCCAAATAATCAAGTCTAGACAATAGATAGGTGTAAACAAAATAGCACACCTTTTGCCTATCACTCATGGTTGTCCAAACAGATGGGTTCTGAATGTTTAGCTCTTTCTTCAGTGCATCAAAGAACCAAGTGATCAGATATAGCACAATCAACCATGGCATCATCATATGCATCATCTCTAGTTACCAGTTCTTTTGAGTAGTGCCCCACCTTTCCTGTTTTCACCATGAAGTCCTATGTAACTTCAATATCAACAAAATTTTTATTCAAGTTGTCATCATCCACAACTTCATAATTAGAGTCTTAAAAATCGGAGTCTTCATCTTCATCATTGCTTGACTTAGGGAACCATTTCTTATTTTTCTTTAAAGTATCTTTACCTATGCCTTTACATGTTACCTTTTATTGTTCTTTGGTGGTACCTTTAATTTGAAGCAATTTTATTGCTTCTTTCTCCTTGTCATCATCAACCACTCTACTGTCATCCTCGTTGAACCCAAAATCAGTATACTCATCCATATAAATCTATAACACATCATGTCAAGGAAAAAATATAGCATTACACTCATATCATTGTCAGTTGACAATTTTCTCAATCCATTGCCCAACCTCTTTCCAGGAATAAACCAATACAACTTGACATTTAGGCCCTTAGTGTATCCTAACTCCTCTAGGAAGTCCTTGACAACAGGTATGGACATTTTATCAACATCAGAATAGTCACAATAGTCCTCGACAACAAGTATGGATATACTTCTCCTTTGTTCCATCCAATAGGCCTCCATGGCATATCCGTAGTGTAAAGAGCTCACTATCTGGATCTATTTTTGTTAATGATCAAAACAACTTTAATTAGCAATACTCCATGTTATAATAGTAGAGAGAAAAATGATAACCATAGCATGCTCTGTTCCACATTATACTTTGTAACAAGAAACTAGATTAGGCAATATTAAGGGAGTGTTTGATTTGAAACCAGGAAAGGCTACACTCAAATTTGTGGTCTTTTGTGGCCTTAGACATAAAGCTCCCCATTATGATCAAAGAGATGTTTGGTTTGTGATCTCACCCCCACAAGGGGTTGATTAAAATTGATGAACTAAGTCACATCTAGGGATGTCAATTGGGTATTGTGGGCATGGGTGGAGGTAGAATTTAACTGTCACTTGCCGGGTATTTTCGCCTACCACTTGCCATGAGCAAACAAATTTATCCATACCCATTACGTGGCTGATAATTACTACCCATCAGCTACCTAAATACCCAACTAAATAGTGGAAGAAAATAATTGAAAATATTTGAGATTCATATAATGACAATAGAAAGTAAATTATGTTATTTATTTTCATTAGTAAGATTAATTTTGATTGGTTAGAATTAATTTTATATAGCTTATCTTATAACCATATGTTTTTAGAACATATATAAATGTTTTATTTATGAAGTATCCAATGGATAAATTGGCACGGGTGATGGTGGAATATAAACCCATGCGCATTATCCATATTAGGTTCATTTTTTACTATAAATATATCTACGAGTGTAAAAATTAAAACATAGTTGTCTCTATTCTGGTAATTACCCACAAATAAACAAGTAAATGTGTAAAATTTCCATCCCTAATCACACCGATGTGTGCAAAATAAAAAATGACATGCTTGGTAAAAAGCATCGGAAGCACCCAACAGATGGAAAATCACAAATATTGTTATATCATATAGAGATGGAATAGGCCTTTTGGTTAGGTAAAACAACAACAAAGTACAATTTGATTCTCTCTCCATGCTAACAAGCTAAACCTTCACAAATCCTAGTCCATCTTAACCGAACACGGCAAAAGACAAAGTATTCTCTCGAGTATACGAGAACTCACTGTAAGTTGGGGTTGGTGTTCAATGCTCTCTTCTTTTGCACAATATTCCTATCAATACCCTTGATTTATCTATCTTGCATAGTTTTCTTCAATGCAAATTTGGATTTGGCATATCTCCCTTGGTAGGCTTATGGAGGAAATTGGGAAGGTGGCAAGAAGGCGAAGAGTTTTGAGAAGGCTTCAGAGGAGATGCAGTGTTTGTTTGTTTTTTGAAAGTAGTTATTTAGGTTTTTTTCCCCGATGGATAGTTGTCGTGCACCTTCTAGACTTGCCTCGTCACAACCAATAAGTGCCAACTCATCAATCTATCAGATCAGTTAAGTGAAATTTATGGTTTGGAACTTAATTGTAATTTTTATCTACAGTCTCAAGATTAAAAAAAAAGTAGAATAATATTACAATTTTTGTGTCGTAAGAGGGACCACCGATGAAGAATCGAAGTTAATCGTGTCATGTTGAGTTATTTACCAATATATTTGTTGTGTTGTGTTTGTCTCGCTAGCTGTCATTTGACCCATTTAATAATCGTCATATTCATTTCGGCTTAATCCCAGATAAGATTATTGAAAAGCTTAGCTGCATCCGGTCCAATTCGGCGAAGCCCAAGCTTGGCCTAATGTACCAAATGCTCTCGAGCCAAACAAATCCTAAGCATGTGCATCTTACAATGTTACACTATATAATGAAATCGGGCTAGGCATAGTCCTAATCGGCCACCGAAAATCCTAAACTCCAAGCCCACCTGACCCTAAAACCATGCTTGGTCAAGGCCAAATATGGGCTTGGCACAACATGGCACATTGATAGCTCTAAGTAGTAGAGGTTGCATACTTGCATGCAGGAGTACAACACGTCAGTGGATTTCTATTGGTCCCCATTGCTAGTAGAGTCAAACTCGGACCACCCGGTGCACCACAGGATACTGGACAGGACCGTGCGAGCCGGGTCTATCAACAAGCACGCCAAGCACTGGACCCATGCTGATATATTGGTCTTCAACTCGTTTCTCTGGTGGCGAAGGCCCCTCATGAAGGTCTTGTAAGTCACCTACAAACTGTAAAACGACAAATATTTGCAAATGAAATTCGTTTTTTCACTAGAATGACAAGTATTTTGGACAAGTAGTAGTGTTGTATTGTTCATGCGATATGACAGGTTGAAGTGTGTTGATCCGACTATTGATTGATTTATGCAGGTGGGGGTCGTTTGAAGGGGAGGATGGGGTATACAAGATGGTGGAGAGTCTCCGCGCGTACGAGCTGGCGATCAAGACGTGGTCCGATTGGCTCGAATTCCAGGTAGATCGTCGCCGGACAAGACTATTCTTCATGAGCATGTCATCAACTCATCTCCGGTGAGAAAATTTTAGACACCTCTCTCTCTCTCTCTCTCTCTCTCTCTCTCTCTCTCTCTCTTTTATTATTTGACTAGAATATATAGGTGCATGTTCTCTAAAGAGCACTTTTATTCATATGAACCAACTTTCTTTTTCTTAATGATATGGGCTGAAAACACAAGTAAAATTGAATGGAGACATTTTACAATTATATAAAAAAATTAAGAAATTTATATTTGTGTGTTAATCTCTAAATTCTCAAGTTTTCAGATAGAGTAAATATGTAAACATATAAAACTCAATTTAAAAAGTAGTTTTGAAATCAAAACATGCTTGTCTCATTTTTCAAAACGACAAAAAGTAGTGATCCATGCTCATTTAAAAAGAAAACTACATAAATATCAAAACAAATAATGTGCTGCTAAGGAGATGGTTTGCACCAAATCCACTTACCTGTTCAATCTTTTCCCTAGAGGAGCATAGAAGCACTCTTCAAAAACTCTTTTACGGTGATCAGAGGAACCGGCAATATATATGACTAGATGGCCCCAGAGTGAACCAAGTCTGTAATTTATATTGAAATTAGTAGTTGCATGATAGGTCATGCTAAGATTTTCCATGATCAATATGTATGTGAATTTGAGGTAGTCGATCGATCCATATCTCTCAAAATTAAGGACTAGTAGTGATACATACATACAAGCATACGTACATGACATACGTGTGGGAGCAGGGCTGAGGAGTGGGGCGTGGACAGCGGGCACAAGTGCTACAACGAGACGGAGCCGATCACGATCCAAGGGTACAGGAGCAACGACTCGGATCCGGCGTTCATGGACGCGGTCCAGCGACAGCTGCGGAGCCTGGAGACCAGGGGCGTGACCGTCCAGATGCTAGACATCACGCAGATGTCCGAGTACCGAAAGGACGCGCACCCGTCCGTGCACCGGAGGCAGTGGGACCCACTGACAGAGGAACAGGTCCATAACCCCAGCTCGTACGCCGACTGCATACACTGGTGCCTCCCCGGCGTCCCCGACATCTGGAACCAGCTCTTGTATGCCCACATCGTCTCCTGAAGAGGAGAATAGAAAAAAAGAAGAAGATTAATTAGCTTAATTAAAGGCACTTTTAAGTTTTAATTTGCCTTTGTTATGAGGTGATCATGAACCAAAGGGTTCCTTTTCCTTTTTTTCTGTTATTTTGTTTATTTCTTTCGCTTGCCCTCTTGGGATTTTGTGTTTTGCGACCCTATCCTTGTGAGCAAGTAGTAAAATCAGAGTTGCAAGTGTTGAATGTTCAGTTCTAAGTTTATTGAAATATAGCTTTAATTTAGTCTCAATTCTAAAAAAGTTATTAACCAGATTATATTATTTCACCGAGCAGCTCTGATTGTAATAAAGTCGTGGCGAAGAGACATGTATTAGAGGGTAACTCACATGTAACTTGCACTTGAAACAAGCGTTTTTATTGAGATGTGCACGCACGCAAGGGGGACGCGCGCAACTTGATGCATGCATGGCTCCTCGGAATCAGGAAAGCTGACAAATTTGGCTGCTCCATGAAGCATCAAACTTGTCATCACCGGAGCTCAAGGTTACTAACTTTATCTTACACACACACACTGGCTCTAATAACAAGGACCGAAGGGCCCAGACGAAGCCTATTTAAGTAGCTCTAATATATATACGTGCATCAAATATGTTGAGATACGAGTAAATTATATATATTAGTTATTATGTTATTTGATTTAAAAAGATGAAAATAAAAAAACTGTATTAATTATAATTTTGATTTCTGTGAAAAAAAAGAAGAGAATGAGATCTCGTATTACAAAATGGAGGACTATTTTTTCTCAACAATTTAAATTTTTTGGATAAATTAATTAATTTAGAAAACTCAATAAAAATATAATCAAAACTAACTGCCGCTCTGATAGATCCACATCCATGCACTCCAGACTAAATTTAAGGCGGGTTTGAACTCATAACTACCGCAATATATATTTACACGTACAGAAGGGAAATAAATATTACTAGCATGAGCGCGCAGCAGCTTTACTCCTCCGATGTAACATCACAATATTATCCGCTATGCTATGTTTACGATTAATACAGTAGGTATGTTAATTAATTTTAAATTTGATTAGTAACTATGGGATATTTTACAAGGATAGACCATATTTTATTTTGGAAATATAAAAAAATGACATTCTTTTATGTAAATGTCTTCTTTTGAATGATTTATTTGGTCAAATTTAACCTAGTCTTTGTAATAAATTGATTTATTGGGATTTTATCTTATAAGTCCACTAAATTCTCTTCCACTAATTACAAATATTAGGATCTTTAGTTCAAAAAAGAGTTAATCTGACAAAAAAGTTTTGATATAAGTTGAATATTCAACCCAAAGTTTAATTTATAAGCCTATAAATTTAAATAAAAAACTCACAAAACACCTTGTGATAAGTTGAGAGTAAGAGAATAGTTAAAAAGGAAAGGAAGCAATCACAGTGTGATTACAACTTTACAAGGCTACCCATCTAGCTCGTGACTCGTAGAAGCTGCTCATATGGTAGTGGTACCCACCTACGTACCTTTAGGCTGGCTGGCTGCCCCTGCTGCTGCTGTTGTACATGCACGAAAAATTACAAAGGGTAAGTAGTACTTCTTCAGGTTATTTTTTATTTGTCATTATATATATTAAAAATTTTAAATTTTCATCACTAATATACAAAAAAATATAATTTCACTATATAAAAATACCATCAATAGATTTATCGTTTTCATATGGTTGTTTTTTATTTTTTTACTTGTATATAGTTAGAGAAATTAATAGTCAAAATTGTATTCTAGAGATTGTGCAAATTCTAAAATGATAAGTCAAAAAGAAGATAAAAAATAATAAATAATGTTGGTGCAAGTTGCAGTTTTGAAAGAGAAGAGATGTTACTGTTTATATGGATTTTAAATTTAAATTTAGATTTACATTTAAATTGAAATTAAGGTGGGTCGGTCCATCCGTCCGTGCAGTCCAGGAGTCAGGTGGGTGTGAGGGGGTGGCAGCACATGCATTAGTTAGCATGGTGGCCCAGCGTCTCCCAAAGTTCGGACAAATAACCCAGGTTAAAGGGTTTTTGCTGCTGCCCCCTCAGAGAATGCCTCTCTCCTCCGCCATTGGATCCTCTGTGACTCGTCATGTAATTCCATCCCCTTCTCCTTCTCTATCTTCATGCGCACACAATTGAGTTCACAGTCAATCAAATAAAGTCAATCTCATGCATATTTAACTAGAAGAACCTCAAATATTTTAAATATACTTAACTCCTGTTTCATACATATGTATATATATTTGAGATGAGTGAAGTGAGAGTAAGATATTACAATACGGGGTGTGTCTTAACCCTCGTTGAGCCAGATATATAAGCTTCTAAACACTAGCTACTCTTAGCCAATTAAAGATGTTAGATGGAATCAAGAAGGAAGAGTCAGGTCAGGTCAACGGAGGGAGGTCAGAGAGAGAATCCCTCGGGGTCGGCGGGGAGGCGTACGGAGGTGTCAGTGTGGGAGAGGACGACGGGGAGCGCAGGGGAGCCGAGGGCGTCGTCTTCAACATGGGCACAAGTTCCCAGGGTTCAGAGGCCCAAAAAGCCCATCAGCTCAGCTCACTCCTTTTCTCAGAATCCGAATAAAAAAGCAAGCCCACCCATCCTCTGCCACTCTGCACAACACACACCCACTCAAATCATATACACCACGTCTACCGCAGAAATAATAATAATTGTAGTCCCGCTATTTGAGTTATTTTTTATTATTTGTGAAATTTTGAGAATTTGATTTTACGATCTTGTTGTTTATTATGATTTATTTAGTTGTGCCAGCTTAAAGGTATATAATGTAAAATTTGAAAATTAAAAGTAGTACTGAGGAAGTATATAATTTTTAAAAGTTTACTTGAGAGCTTATTCCACAACATTAAACCTCTCCTAAGCTAGAATGCCTCCAAGAAACTTAACTGAGTGAAAGAAATTTTATTTTACTTATAAGATTGAGCTCCATTAACTTCACTCTGGGTAAAAGAGAGTCATAGTTATGAAGTGGTTCATAGGCTGGGTGTTGAGAAGAGTAAGGTGTCAAGTGACTGGTAGCAGGGCTGAGGTAGTCAGAGTTGAGGGGCATAAATTATTGATTTATGGATGGATTCAGGAATGAGCTTTTAGTTGCCAGAGAAATTCTCCTCCATGGGGACTAGTGGTAGTAGTAGACTACTCTCTCTCTCTCTGCACCATCACCAGCTCATCCATCCATGCTCTCTCTCTCTCTCTCAATCAACACTTTTTTCCTGCTTGCAGCGCAGGCTTTTTTGTTATTGCTTTCACAGCTACTGCTGCTGGGATGTGTGTGTGTGAGAGAGTACCACGCAGGGCCATCCCCTTAGATTAAATGCCACATGGGTGTAATTTATGTTCAATCTGGTCCATCCACTAAAGTCACTTACTTGGTTTCAATTCATCACTCCCGTTTGTCAGTAAATATATGTCTTTCTGTATCGCTGAGTGCGTAAGATCTTCTCCAACAATAATATTTAAAATCAGATCTCTATATTCATATATACATATCTATCTAAAAAGATTTCATACCTATATTTCTACTCTCTCCAACAGAATTTACAAACACCAAAATCATACAGGTAGAGGAGAGAGAATACTTAAATTTACCAATTCTCTACAGTAATATCTAAAATAGAAATCGAGATTAGTATTCTGTTGGAGTAAAAAGGGGATTACTGATACCTAAATTGTAGGCTATCAATTTTTTTAAATTTCATGTTAGACATGGTCTAAATTTGTGTTTTTTTAGAAAGCCTTTTCAAATTATCCCATACAGAGTATCTCTCTCTTAATGGGTCTAATGGATTATGATAATGGCTGTTATTATAGACTTATATGGCAAGAAAATAAGATAGTAATTGAGGTGAAACATGCATGCAGTGGAGCATGTAATTAGCTAAAAACGGTAATTGAGGTGAGGATATCCACAGTACCTTGAACAAGTTAGGTGGTGAGAAAAAGATGCCAAATTAAGATGCACTTTAATTTTCCACGGAAAGGTAGAGATCATGATCTGACATTTGCCATGAGGAGGTGCCCCTCGTCAGATCAGATGTGATGCATCCACATCCATCCCCTATGCATCTCACTCTGTGTGCAACCCTGTGTACATGCGTGCATGCACACACTCTATCCATATATCAAAGAAAAAGATTGTCAAATCCACCTGAATTCTGAGTTTTTCTGAGTTTATTCGCACAATTTCGATTCGTAAATATGATTTTTAATTTTTAAATACTTCAAAGTACATACATGAAGCTAGACAGATCCGTTATAGGAAAAAATTTGGCTGATTTAATTAACTTGATTGAACTAGGATAAAATCAAGTCAACTACGGGAATAGTAAAAGAACAATACATGTGGATAAATGTCCTTGGAAGAGATGTACTGTAGCAGTTGCTTATCTTTTTTATGACTGTCCTGCAAACATTCACTGGATTGTTCGTGGATGCTACATTCATGAACATGATTATGGCATCTCTATGTGTCGATTTAAATGCTTTGTCCAAATATTTATGTCTTTCTTTCTTCCAATCACTTTTTTTCAAAAAAAAATCCATAATAAATGAACTACGAACCTGCAAGTTAATTCATCCGTTTCATTTTATTTTTAGCCTCTTCTTCTTTCTTCTGGGGAGCAAAAAAGAGAGTTTATGGCCTAGATTTCTTACTTTGATTGCTTCCAAAACTAATGTGCCTTATATATATACACTCATTGAAAAAGAAAAATCATGACATCTTGGGTACGTCCAGCCCACACCAATACTTAAATTTTTATTCTTGTTTCACCTAGAAGGATTAACTCCATTAGTATGTCTAACTCTCTCACATTTTTATATAGTGTTATCTCAACATAAAATATTAATATGAGACTAACTTCATGTATAATTAAGTCTCTTGGGTCAAATTAGACCAGAGTGTTATATTCACTTCCCCAAGGACTCAACACCCTCGTCGGTCATACCGGTCTCTCAGATAATTTGTACGTCTGATCAGTGCTAACGGCACAGCATGCGTCACAATTAGACCATGCGACCAAGAATGGTCTCCTCGTGTGATCAGCGCTCGTGACACAGCACATGACACAATCTCAGGCCAAGAGTTGGCTTGTAACACCCTGAGTACGTCCATGAGTATAGTATCCCTGTCATACAGGAAACAAGTCAGGATTGCATCCTTGAGTTTAGTAGTATGCCATACAACATGAAGCACAAGAATATTGACATGTTTAGTAGCCATCTTCATGATTCCATATTTTGTTATTTTATTTATGTGTTAAGACTTATTGTTTGACTATTTAGTATACTACAAGCATGCGAAGGCTATATAGATTTTTGCGCATCCCTCACTATTTGTTGCTTGTTTGTGTGCAGGTTCTCTGCATTGATTGTCATCCTTGCATTCTCATATTCATTGATGGACTAGAGAACCTGATATTTATAATTTCACATTTTACTTTAGTCCAAATAAAAGACTTGAAACTCACATTAGGCTTCATAATTTAGTTGTTTATTCATGGTTTAGTTGTTTGTTCAGTTCTTAAGTAAGATTGTGCCTCTCCGTGTTTTGGTGGTTGTCTAGTTGTAAACTCTTACCAGCGCTATATCCCAATTATCAGTTTTCATCTTGCAACAATTTGAATTATTTTGTTCCGAGATTAGACTCTTTGTCAAGTTCTTTGTTTGTTATTTTGCTTAAATCTAAGTTTGATAAATTAGTGAAGGTTAGGTTGTGATATGTCATAATAACATCTGGTTGCACCTGAGAGATCAAGATATTACATTTCTACTCCATTTCATAAAAAGAAACTTACAATTCCAATATACATTATTTAATGAACTTTTTACAAATATTTTCTCCAAATATTTTTTCTCAGTCCTCTCGTCAATATTCTTTCCACGCTTCAACTTTATTTAATATGAGTACTAAAAATCTACCAAGTACAATTTTTTCTTTCATTTCTTATCATCTGAATTCATATATATACACAATAAGTAAGTTGAAACGAAGGAAGCAGCAGAAGTGAATGATAGAATAATCATTGAGCACGCTAGTGTTTGTCTTATTGGTATTTGATTATATATAAATTGGTCAAGTCATCCTCAGTTCAACCAAAAGCTACATCTATGATATATGTGATCAAAGCCAGGCCAATTGTCTAATCATAAGATTTCACTGTTACTTTCGACAGAATTGATGTTTTTTCATTTGCATTTGAAAAGTTAAACATTCTTTGTCCCACAATGATATTATTTTATCAGAATCAAGATACCCTACATAATCATATTAAAAAGAAGCACATAAAAATGAAAGATACAGAAATCGCAATCCCAAGAGTTGATTATATTACCCTGTCTAAGAATCTTTTATAGGGGTTTAGATCTGGGAATTTTTAGATTTGTACTGAACCAATTTGATTTGGACTAGGTTAAAATCAGACTGGATAAGTTTAAATGAATTAAGTGAGTTGAGATTTTTTTTTTACTACTAAGGGTTATTAATTTATCCTGAGTTAATTCTTTCAGTCTTTTTCAAGCGTGCCTTTCACCCTAGAGGAATATGCAATTTTTGTTGGGAGATTTACATTTGAGGTCCTTGCACTTTTATAAATTATTCATCTAGGTCCATGTATTTCAAATTCGCTTCTTAGGTCTCTGCTATAAAAAATTGTTTATCCAAAACACATTTTGGAAAATTATTGATTCAAGTCCCTATATTAATTCTAAAAGCATCGCCTAGATCTCTGTACTTGAATATACGAACAATTTTCTGAAGTGCAGGGACCTAGATCACGCTATTGAAAATATAAAGATCTGAATAAATACTTTTTTCAAAGTACGAAGACTTGTGTATTATTTTTGCCCTTTTTGGTAGTGTAGTGTACACTTGCCGATAATTGCAAATATCCACTGGCATGAGTAGATGATACATATATATACATAGTTACATACAAATATATTCACCTTGGTGATATGTTGTCATAGGGATTACATTGATGGGAATGATTTACATGTCAGATTTCTGCTAGCTAGGCAACTGTACTCGATTTTCTTTTATGGTCAATATCCTTGTCTTTTGCATTTGTCATCTTGTTATTCATATGGGAAAAATGGTACTACATCATGGATAGAGAGAGAGAGAGAGAAATATGATCAAATGTGGGTGCATGTGGTACCAAGTGGTGACACTACACTTTATTAGGGCAGGAGCCATGTAGTTGAAGCATGGCCATGGCCATCTCTCTTCAATTAAAAGCAACAGAGAAAGAAGAAGAAGACCCCCCTCCCCCTCCCCCTCCCCCTCTCCATCCCCCCATACATACCTCAAGAAATGTGTTAGTTGTCTCATATCACACACACACCCCCTCCCCCCACCCCCCCACCCCACTTGACCACTATAAATAGACACCCTTGGGGTTTAATACATCCTCACTTCTTACACTTAACTGAAAAATGTGTGTTCTAGCTTACTTCTCCTATCTATGGCTTCTTGCACCATAGCAAGTAGTTCTTGATCACCTTGTTTCTTCTTTTCTTGCTCTCCACTTGTCATCAAACAGAAATATGCAATTAGTTGGAAGAAGATCTAGAAAGAGTTGAAGAGGGCAGGTATGGAACAATCCTTGAAGCTCAGGAGGGATAGCGCCTAGGAT
The DNA here is from genome assembly GCA_019359835.1 of Pharus latifolius. Taxonomy (NCBI): domain Eukaryota; kingdom Viridiplantae; phylum Streptophyta; class Magnoliopsida; order Poales; family Poaceae; genus Pharus; species Pharus latifolius. Next base: position 92,217,175 of record CM033321.1, on the reverse strand, counting down.
ATCAATTAGATTGGAACCTGAAAAAGAGATGTGTAAATCTCTTTGAAAGTTCTGTCTATTCGTCTGAAGCGCTATCTATCCTGAGCTCCATGGTTTGTTCTTACCAAGTTACCATACATGCATGTGTCTCCATATATCTTTCTTTTGTTGCTACAAGATGAGAGGTATTGTATATTTGTCTCTCTCATGGACATGTTCTATCTTATCATGGATAGTTACTCGTGATTTCTGTAGTACTTTACTGAACATATCGATCTGTGCATGCGATGAGATAGATGTAGATGGCTGCTTCAAACCGTGTATATACATGCATGTGTTTTCCTTTCTTTTATTAGGACTTTAACTTGCTACCGTACAAAGATGAGTTATTGCCGACCTAACTCAAGTTATGGCCGTCTCTGAGATCCTACTACTTGCACGAATTAATTAAAGGAGCTATATTCCATACAACTTTTTTATTACAAATTAATAACCAAATTACTAACGACTGAAACATAAGATACATTTGCCTCTGAAAATAAATTTGTTACTCTCTCTGTCTGTCTGCCTGTTTATTATATTATATCGTGTATAATGCATGTATACGGTTGCATGGTTTAATTTATGCTTGTATACAATGTGGTTGAGTTCTTGTAGGATATATGGCTACAGGATATGAGCACTTAACACAGTAGCAGGCGTTTCTACAGCGAGCTAGCTAGTGCTTACCAAATTTGGTGGTAACTGGTAAAATTAACTTAGCCTTAAAAGTACGAAAACAGGCGAGCTCCTGTAGAACTAATCTTGTTCTGGTAACCATTTTTTCTCTTCTATTTGTGTCTGATCTTCTACAGGAGAAGAGCCAGTGGCGCGTATATTCTGCCAGACATGAAGATTTCTCTGAGGCCAGATCATGCATTGTTAGCATGAAACAACTTCTGTGAGTGTCCCTTTCATGTGTGAGATCCAACTGAGTATTATCGATCGTGACAAAACATTTCTTGACCGGGACCTCAGAAGTTTTTTTGCCCTTTTCACATCTGGGCCTCCAGTCACTGTTCATTCGCTTTCACCTGTCAACTTTGGGAAAAAGACTCAGTGTAACCTGATCACATTTTTCACTGTACTATGCCTTCTATCAATATGCTGTACAGGAACATTTACTTTTCTTTTTTGTTGTTGTTGTTTTAATTCTTCGTTTCTTGTTGTACTATACCATGGGGGTTGTAATCTTGTAGACAGGATGCTGGATGACCAATAGAGAGGAAAGCACATTTGACTAAAATTATCACTCTCTTCGAGAAATTTCCATATTAGCGTATAAGCAAAGCAAAAAAATAATTATTTTGCTGTGATTAATTTCGTGGTTCCAAACTCCGTGCACGTCACGAAGATATGCTAATAAATCTGCTCCTCGAAAGAAGATATTAACTGTAACCTTCGGATACTAGGACTTAATTAATCAAAATTACGGAACAAGCTAGCTACTGGTAATACAGTTCTTGTTCCACTGCAGCCGCCGGTACAAAACTGCTGTGTACCGAGAAAGTTTCTGAGCACAAATACGTGTTATGCTTTGAATTGAAAATTTTTATAAAAGAGAATTGGTAGGAACGGTCTTCCAATCCAACCATCATAATCCTAGAAGATCTCAATCTCAAATATGTAAGGACGCTTTTGTCACAAGTTCACAAATCGCAACCGAGGTTACCGCTTATTATTAGTTCTTCGCGCATGCGAGAAGCACTTACAATTTTTTTTTTAAGGAAACTGTCCTTAAACCACACCCCCCAACCCACCAACTCCACACACATACCTTCATACAACAGGCACCCAATACTTTAACTAAAAATACATATAAAAAAAATCAGTAATCGAAAAATGAATTTCTTTCGTATGGACACACGCTCTAATCATCTGACTACACATATAAACCGATCATGCTATTAGCCATGCCACAACTTATAATCGTGTTTTATGTAGAACCAGTCAAAATCTAACATAATTGTGTGGTTAGTCTCTATATAATTTAAAATTTATCATCATTTTCTATATTGATGTTCTCCTTCAATACTATAATAAAGATAATCATTTTTTTTATACAATTTTTTACATGAATTTCTATTATAATACAGGTAGAATTAGTTTTGAATATGATTGTTTGAATGATGAATCTATACCATTACAAATATAATAAATGTAATAGATCATTTTTCTTTTCCGATTAATACAAAAATTTCTTGCATTTTTTCTTTTTCTAATATTAATTTAATAATTTTGAGTATTTTTTTATGTGAGACCATGATTAATATAGTACTTTTAATATCACTAAAAATTTTTTATATAATAGATACAGCTGAACGTCATAAAATTTTTTGAAGCTATTAAGTCAAAATAGGCCTATGAAGCCAATTTGTTTTCATGCGTACAACCTTTTTGTTCAAAACCTGTACGAACTTTGATTTAGAGTACAAAACTTGATCGGAGCATGCACGTAAAGAGTAGATGAGTGTAAATAAGCGAAGGTGAGTACATTACATTACAGGTGAGGACAAGATTGATTGTGGAGAATTATCAAGAGTCCAAATCACTTTTCTTTACGAGTTTTTACAAATTTGTAAGCATGTGAGGCATTTCGGTTGTTTTCTACTCTCCAGCGATGGCGTCGAGCCAGTCCAGTTATTCTGTAAACCATTAGTATCATCTTTGGATTATCTCAAAAAAAAAAAAAAGTAACACTTCCTTGGAAGCAGAATACGATATTCTGTCGTGTGTTAGCTAATTCAGTTTTCAAGTTCCGTCCATTGAAAGGCGACCCTCTTCATTATTGGTTATGAAGCCAATCCTGCCTTGTGAGTTCTACCCGATGCGATCCGGCAGCTTAGTCCACAGGCTTCAATATGGAAAGTTCACTTCTTTGGCCGAATCACCTTTCAAAGAAGCATGAGCAATTCTCTAGCCAAAAGTCTTGCTAACCAATGACAATTGTAGTTTCAGACACTACTTGAACTAAATCAAAAACCTGGAACAATAGCAAAATTAGCTATACTTGTCAAGTTATAATTCAATTAGTCCAATTCTATGTGCTTCATACGTACAACTTCTGAAAAACCCACACAAAGCAAAACGGAGCTCGGTGTTATACTTCTACAGTAAAACAGGAAGTTTTAGGATTTCTTTGTATGCTAGAATCTACTATTACTAAAAGGAAGAACAGTAAAATGAACCACAGAGGCACTGACCTTAAATGCTGCCAACATTGACCACAACATTAATCCAATTTTCCTAGCAGGTAAACCTCATACCCAAACTGGATTACAACCTCAAACTGCTGTTGATTCCTAGAGTAGCTTCGTGATCATAGGCAAACCTGGGTGGTGGAACTGAACCTTCCATAGCCTGCATGCAGAAAAGCACATATGAATAACCGAAGAGTTTCCACAATCCAGTGGTGATTCAAGAGGTTTAGCAATCACATCTACTTATCCTCAAGGCTAGACCCCAAGGCAAGCATCAGCAACTTAGAAGCGTCCTGCATTTGTGTCTCGTAAACAATTCCTAATTATGTCAGTTAATTCTCGAGTGAGGGTTGGAGCTTAATAAATGCAAGCCAGGAGAGCAAGGATGAGGACTGCCAGATTGAAGAGGTTGCTGAAATCTTCACATATCAGCAAAAGTGGTAACCTCAGGCATGGATTATTATTAGGCTCATATCTGACAATTGTCACAATTCAACAGATGATATGACATAAATGATCTACACAATCTGCGATGCCATGTTCTGCACAGTAGCTATCAACTTTGCATTAATGGGAGTTCTAGAGTGATAGTGGAGAACAAGTTCAGCACCAACACAAAGAGAAAGCCAGACAATATCTTTGGTACCTAATATTGAAGCTCTAAAATTGGTAATGTTCCATTAAGTTTAATCAATCAACCGCCAGTGCATCCTAGTTATAGCAATCATCATGTGGTCTCATAATAGCAGATTTTACATTACTCTACATTATGCAGTTCAGAACCAGCATGGAACTCCTTAACGCCTAAAGGTATCAATGAGTCCCACTAAGCCAATCTATCCCTAACAGTATAAGTGAAGAACTAACATCTGTGCTGGCAGAAATGTGCATCACACCTTCACAGTTCCAGCAATACATTGATTGAATATCTCCAACATCACAGTCACAGATGTACCTGACTGCCAACCAAAGGATTGATTTCTATTAAAACAGTCAAGAGGCTCAGCTCAGTGGCAAGTAATCATGAAAAGATCCAGAAACCAAGCTGTCATCCTTATAGTTGGGACTAGCAGTGTAAAGTTACCCCATACAGATCTGGAAAAGAAAATAAATGGTAGGGTTAATGTGTTCACTAATAGCCTAATAGTACCAAGGAAGAAATGGCTACCTGCCTCTAACTTGCACCTTTAGTATGGTCCTTTTCTTTTTGTTCCATTATCATCTTTGTATTGATCATCTGCATTGTAGATCCACAAGCTGTTCGTGTTCTTAACCAAAGTTAACCAGTATAAAAGGGACTCTATCAGGAAATAAGAGCTTGAAGACTTATAGTTCTGGGCTTGGTCTATTTTTTTTTTTTCTCTCAAAAACAAAAAGGATGTCCTACTTAACACAATTATTTGCTTCAACTGTGTTTTCAAGACACAACTGTGTGTTTCTTCCATGAGGCCAGTTACCAAGAGAACATTCTACGTAGCAATTTCAGTTAGCATGAACACCAACGTGGCAGGCCTATACAATATAAAAATTTGCTAAGTAGACAGTAATAGAGTAAAAATTTCAGCCTTTGGAGAAACCAAACAAATCACCACTTAATCTAGGTCAGAATGAGTACTTTACCAATGATGAACCTTCAGAACAAGCTGCTACTGTTCTCAGAGACCTCCCCAAGTAAATAGTTCGATACCCATGAAATTACTTGGATAGTGTTGTCATTAGATGTATAAGGTATCTGACCAAAGGTAAGGTGAACACCCATATATTTTTTGTAGTGCTTCATTCATGCCTGGAAGCTACCAGTCACAAAAGCATCATCACACCCTAAGGTCCAATCCGTTCCTTGATCACACATCATTCCACACTGGAAGCAACTTCTTTCTGGCACCAAGGTCTAGTTACTCCACTAAGTAATGCATTGTATGGACATTCATCTTGTGTCAAAACACTCGAAGGCATTTCACCAGACACTTTTATGGCCTTATCCAAAGAACCCACCCCAGATAACCCTGTAATCAGTAAATTGTCAGAAACATTATCAGGAACAATGCCTGAGCTCACCATCTCATCAAAAAGCTTGGAGGCGTCTTCATTGTTACCACATTTACAATAGCCATACATGAGAGCAGTGTAAGTAATATTGTTTGGTGCTATAGACTTGGAACGCATCTCCTCAAAGTATTTCATAGCTTCATCCATTTGACCTATTTTACAGTAACCATGGATCATAATAGTGTAGCCAATTACATCCAGTTCAATGTTGTTTTCCTTGGCTTGTGCGAACATGGCCTTGGCCTCTTCAACAAGACCAGTATCAAACATCCAGTGCATAAGAATGGAGTAAGTTACAGCAGTTGGTTGAATGCCCTTAGACTTCATAGTGTCAACGACATCAATTGCCCCAGAAATGTTACCGTTCCTACCATAACAGCTAACAAGTGAATTATAGATGACTGCATTTGGTTCTAAGCCACAATTGATCAATACACTCAAATATTCATTTGCTTTTTGAATATCCTTTGCTTCACAATAACCATTTATTATAATGCCAAACGTCACCACATCTGGTTGCACATCCTCACTCTTCATCTGATCCAATAGATGAATGGCCTCTTCCATTTTACCCAAATTGCACAGAACATGTAGGAAAGCATTAAATGTGAAAATGTCAGGCTTAAACCCTCTTCTGATCATGTCGTCACGGAGCTTAATTGCTTCATCAATTTTCCGGTCTTTGCAGAAACCCTCAATCAATATATTATATGTGACCCTATCCGATTCAACTCCATTGTTCACCATGGCCCTCAGTATCCTTATAGCTTCCTTCATATTATTTGCTACACAAAGCCCACGAATCAAAGCATTTGAAGTCGCAACATTGACACCTAAACCTTTCTCTAGCATCTTGAACCAAATTTCAACTGCCTCTTGATACTTCTGACCCTTGCAAAGCTCCTTCATACAAGTTGTCATCAGAGCATCATTTGGTCTTATACCTCTTGTAACCATTTCCACTGTAAACTTTACCACAGAGTCCAATCGTCCAGTCTTTGTAACAAGGCATGCAACCACTGCATTAAATGAAGCACGATAGATCATCATCCCATTCGACAGCATCTCTTCCAACAGCTGCTCAGCATGCTCCATCTCACCTTCCCCACACAGCGCCTTCACAATCAAGTGATACGTCACAGCTGTTGGCTGCATCTCCCTTGACAACATCTCATTGAATAACTGGAGTGCCTCTAAGCATTGCTCTTTCCTACAATGCCAACCAATAAGCTCATTGTAAATAACCTCATTGGGAGTGATCCCTATTACTTCCATCTCCCGCAACAATGGACCGACCTCCCCAAACCGCTCTGCTTTCACCAGTCCATTGATCAAGATCCCAAGCGTGACCACCGTTGGAACAACTCTGCTCTCTTCCATCTTCCCCTTCAACCGGAGAGCCTCCTCCACCCTCCCACTCTTGCACAGGCCATCCATCAGCATATTGCAAGTCACCACTGTCGGCTGGAGCCCAGCACGCTCCATCTCCGCGAATAGCTCGACAGCAGCGTCCACCTCACTGGCCCTGCAGCACGCCTTGATCACCGCCATGTACGAGTACGCGTCCAGAGCGACGTCCTTACTGTTGCGCATTTCGTCAAACACGTTGCGGGCAGCTTCAACCAGGCCGGCGCGCCCAAGGGTGGCAATGAGAGCATTGCAGGTCTTGACAGAGGGCAAGGCGCCGCGAGAAGAGAGGACGCGGAAGGCGTCGACGGTGCGGCGGACCGAGCAATGGGAGGAGTTGAGGCAGGTGAAGATGAGGAGGTCGGAGGACGAGGTGGAGGCGACGTCGGCGATGGCGGCGGCGGTGGTGGGGAGGGGGTGGACGCGGAGGAGCAAGGAGATGAGGCGGCGCGCTAAGGGGAGGGAGGAGGGGTCGAGGAGTAGCGAGGGGAGGAGGAGAGCGGAGACGCGTGGGGAGAGAGCACGGTGGGGGGAGGGGGAGAGGAGATGGTTCAAGAGGCGTAGAGCGGAAACCGGAGGGAGAGGGGAGGGGAGGGAGGAGAGGGAAGATGCGAGCCCGCGGCGGCCGAGGCGGCGGAGGAGGGCGCCAAGCTCTCGTGCGGAGTCGGCCGACGGGACAGCGGAGAGGATGCGGAGGAGCTCGTCTCCGGATGATTCGTCGGAGGGGGAGGGGGAGGAAGAGGAGAGGAGGCGGCGGAGGCGGAGGCGGAGGCGGAGGCGGGGTGGTGGTTTCATGGCGGAGTGAGATGTGGGAGGTGGGGGCAAGAGGTGGGAGTTTAAGAGGGGGAGGGATTGGAGGGTGGAGATTTGGTCTGGGAAGAGATGGAGGGTAGAGATTAGATCGTCGGGTGCGAGCTCGGGAGTGGTGATGCGTGGAGGGCGAGGGCGCCGGAAATGGTGTGGGAGGGACGTTGGGTTGTTGGGCTTGGGTTGGGCTGCAAGAATGTTTTAGTATAACAGTTAATATCCATTTTTTTATGAAATGTTAATACTTATTATCATTTGTTGTTGTACACCAAGGACGTATGTTTGACTTCTATCTATATGAGTTGGTTTTATAAATTTTCAAAGTAAAAACATGTCTAAAGTTGGTCGAGAGATGTAGAACCCAGTGAATCGTGTCAAAACTCTAAGATTGTTGGCGTTATAAAAAATTGGGCATGGAGCCTAATCGAATGCATTATAAGTTGGTGTTAATGCTCTTCTTTTTGCAAGAAAAAACTGTAATTATGATATTTGGACGAGCAAGATTAAAATTTTCTCTAGCTTTTAACTCCGACAGAAGTTAATGCACTTTTGTGCTTATTTATAATCAAATTTTTACCGTATTCGGTAGAAATTTGATGTTTCATTTTCTTCGAAAAACCAGACCCTTGTTAGTGCTCCCGGCGAACGGCCACCACCATGACACGGCTCAAATGCAAAACCAACCACTCAATAACAATATTTTAAATAGCTCGTTATTGTTCGGCAATAATATTTTTGAACATAAAACACTACACGATTGAATATAATTTTGCAAACACAATTATGGCCGCTATATAGACCACTAAACCTGCTATTTTCGTAACTGCAATAACTATATAATTATACACTATGCTACATGAATCAATTTTTTAAAAAATTTCAAAACATTGCTTACATTTTCTTTGTGATCTTCTTCCTCATCATATTTGTTATATTGATATTTAATTAATTTGGCTCATACAAATATTAAATATAAATTAAACTCTAAACATCTTGTCAAATTTCTATAATGATGTAAATAATTTCTCTCTTATACTTTACATGACTCATCTATAGAATCGCAACACATACCAATAAGTTTAATATACTTTGTATATCTTACATGATTACATTTATGGTTATTTTTAAATGAAGAGTTCAAAAATAATATTTTAGATCTCAACATATAATTGATCACTTTCTTACAATACTTAGCATAAATAATTTGACTCAAAGACATAATAACACCAGATAAATATACATATATTACTTAATAATATTCTTTACTATAATGTTTTAGTTTCTAATTAACTAGAGAAATACATGTTAGTTTTATATTAACACATACTTTAAATAATAAAAAATAATATTTTATAGTAAGCTGTGATAATTTTTTTCTATCTGTTATTGTGACGGACGGTGAACGGGGATTTAAAACCTTGCTCAACAGCATGGCAATGAGACTGCATATATCCATCCACTTGATCTCACCCTTGCCTCGACGGTCTCGTGAATCGGGTGCGTCATGCATGATCAGGAAATGTGAATGCCGGTGCAATGCATAGTCCGTCCTGTCAAAAAAGGAATCAGGGAGTAAACCAGCTCGCTCCACTATAATAACAAGAACGGGATCCCCAAGTGTAATGTCACTAATGTTTCAGGCTAATGTTACCAACCTTAATTGCATTTTTTTGGTCTTTAACTGATTCCACTGTGGCCTGCAGCCTTAGCCGGCGCGGCCGGCAAAAACTAAAGTGACGCCTCCTATTTATGGTTAGCACGTCCTCCGTTTCGCCATGGTCGTTCACAAGGTCACAACAAAAACACCCAACAATCCAACCAAACATAGGAATTGTACCATCAGATCCCCGATGTCGACCGAGGCCACCGCCGACGCCGATGGCAACAATCGACCAGATGATTCTGAACGGGAAGCCGCCGGCATCGGCGCATCGGGCAGCTTGTCGAGGTCGATGATGGAGCGGTGGAAGATGGACAACGCGCCAGCGAGGGCGCGGCTGCTTCTGCGAGCGCTGGCTTGGCTCTTCTCCCTCCTCTCCCTCATTGTCATGGTCTCCAACAAGCACGGCAACGGTCAGGACTTCGATGGCTTCCCAGAATACAAGTAACTAAACAACTCTTAATTATCTGCACTAATTAATGCACCTTTTGTTATGTGCTATGTTGTTTCAAGGGAAAAAAAGAGTTATTTTGCTTATGAGTTACGGCCATGTTGTGTTTTTTGCAGCTACTGTTTAGGCATATCGGTCATCGCGTTTCTGTACACCATGGCTCAGGTTCTGCGTGAAGTCCACAGGCTGAGTTATGGACGAGACGTGATCGTGGCCAGGAACGCTTCGGCTATCATCGACTTCGCAGGAGATCAGGTACATCAAATGGGCCATGCAATTTGCAACACTCTAATAGAGATGAGAGTAATGGAAGTAATGGGTGTCATATACTTGCACACATTGTTCTAGGTCATTGCCTACCTGTTGATATCGGCGCTGTCTGCGGCGGCGCCGGTGACCGACTACATGCGTCAGGTGGCCGACAACCTGTTCACGGACTCTGCGGGGGCGTCCATCAGCATGGCCTTCTTCGCGTTTCTTGCCATGGGCCTCTCTGCTGTGATCTCCGGGTATAAACTCTCCTTAGAAGCTCTTGTTTAGCACGGTTCTTCCGTCTATGTCGCAGGTTGCGTGCAAATTGTCTCCACCGACTGTTTTTTGTTGATGGATTAATTTGGATACGTGTGATTGGATAAAAGGAACTCTCCTGTTAATTCAAGCCTCTTGCATTGCAAAGATGCCTGCCTCCATAGATATAATCTGTTAAAAGAAGGGTTTTAATTTACATGTAGCAGAAGAATATGGCCTCCTTAGACATGACTACCGTCAGCAGCCTTTGCTGCTGGACGGTAAGTATAGATACAATGCGGTAAAAAGAATACAGGGAAGAATACAGGGAAGAATACGAAAAGATTAAAAAATACATTACTATACACACAACTAACTTTGTAATCCAAAAGATTATCTGGCTGTGCAGGATGTTCAGGATCGTCTTGATGAGTTGGCACCTTTCTGCCATGAGAAATACCAAGAGAGCAAAAGTGCTGGCGTCTATGTGTCACTCCAGTTATCCCCATCTTCGTCATCACTTCCCACCGCCTGCTCCATATGATATGAATAAGAGATAAGTATTCAAAGGATATTAACATCAGGATGCAAATTAATTGGAGAATGCCAACCTGGCGTATGGCGTTAGCTTTCTCTATAATTGCAGCAACTTTCAAGTTTCTAGTAGGTGCTCTGATGGTTGTCGGCTTTGCAGCACTCACTGGTTTCAGGCTGAAGGTCTGATGGAGAACAAACAAGTTAGAGAGAGAGAGAGAGAGAGAGAGAGAGAGAGAGTCTCTAATTTGCCAATTGCTAACCTTGCTTCTTATCTGCTCCAGCAATAAGTTTCTCCCATTGGGCTTTGGCTTATCAATAGGGGGAGCAAGTTCTGAAACCTTCCGCATCTGTAAAACAATAAATAACAGTAGGGCAAACACATAAAACATATGTACAATCCATAAGAGAAATCAATGATGAAAGTCGAAAACTACCGTGCTTCTATCATGAGCGGCAACAGCATCAACTAGTGGATTCCTTGGGATGTTTCGTATAGAATATGGTTTCCTGGTTGACCAAAGATCTGCGACTGATGATCCATATCGGTTATCTTCCATTGATATGGCATAATTAGGATGAAGCATCTGAGGACCCACAGTCCATCCCATCACTGGCAGCTGCTCAACATGCGTATAGCTATCTTCATGGAGTCCACTAACATAGTTACTTTGATCAGCAGACCATACCACAAAAGGACTTGGCTGTTGTATCTTTTCTCTCTCCGAATTGAGGTCTTCTTGCAAACACTGGGACACCTTTGATTCTGCATTAGGCAACAATGAACCTTCAGAATTTCCACCCTGGGAACTCTCCACATTTTGTTTCTGTAATATTGGACTTTGCTGGCTATTGCCGTCTTCCAACGATGCACCTGCTGTACAAAGATTTGTTGTGTGTGAAGGTGCTTCACTTGTGATAGACTGATCATTCAGATGCTTCTCATCATCTGATGCAGCTAAAGCACACTCTTTATGCTCTGAAGTCTCTGAGATTTGTTCACCATATTGAGGAAGCTGCTGGGCATTACAATTTTGAGAAACATTTCCTGGTGGTAAAGTGTTCATTGCGTATGAGGCAGCTTCACCTGTGGCATCATGATCATCCAGCACTTTCTCATCCTCCGATGCAGGGCGCTGCTGGCTTATACCATGTTCATATATAGGAAATGGTGGTGAAGGGTTTGCTAGATGCAATGCTGTTTCTTCAGTGATCCGCGGATCATTCAGATGTTTCTCATCCTCAGTTGCAGCTAAAGACACATTATCAGGATGTTTAATGTACTCAGAAACATCTGAAAATGGTTGGTCATGTTCAGCCCTTGCAACATCAACTATTGCTGGAACTGTAGATAATCTTGGGGTTTCTACCTTTTGATCATTATTTTCTACTGTTGGGCTACGATACCTCTCCTTGATCTCCTCAGAGGAAAGTGGATCTATTGATTCAACCACCCGGTTAAGTGAACCCTGCCTGTTATCCAAATCTGCACTTGATGTCTGCAAAAAGGGATTTAATGTCCTTACATTCTCAGGCATATGCCCTCTTGTATTTAGAAGTCCTAGGCGAGGCCTTCCCAGCCTCCACTGAAGAGGAGGGAGAGGAGGTGGTTTTTCAGGATCTTCAAATGAAACATTCAGAAGTGGTTCAATGGGTGGTGGAGCAGAAGATAACTGATACGCTTCTTCAGAGCAAGGTACGACTGAAGTAGAAGTCATTGTTGATGCCTCAGCTGGTACGTCTGCACTTGAAGAACATAGTACAGTTTGGGAATCAAATTCAGGTGAGCGGCATGATCCCTTCCCCGATTCCACTGGAACAACATTGCACCAGGGGGGCTCATCTATTTCACCATCCTTCTTGTCATTCAAGGAACATGGAGCCATTCGAGAATCCATTTCAGGTGATACATGAGTTTCCTGCTCTAGCTCCACTGAAAGAACATTGGTTGAAGAAGGGACATCTAGTTCGTCAATTTCACCATTATTCGAGGAACATGGAGCAGTTTGAGAATCGAGTTCACCTGAGACATGAGCTTCTGGCTCCTGTTCCACTAGAACAGCATTGCTCAAAGGAGGGATGTCTAGTTCACCTATCTTCTCACTAATCGAAGAACATGGGACAATTTGAGAATCAAGTTCACCTGCCAATCGAGCTTCTGACTCCTGAGCTAGAACAGCATTGCCCAAAGGAAGGGCATAGAACTCATCTATGTTCTCATTAACAGAAGAACACGAAACAATTTGAGAGTCAAGTTCACCTGAGACATGAACTTCTGACTCTTGGACAGTGTTGCTTGAAGGAGAGGCATCTATTCCATCTATGTTCTCATTAACTGAAGAACATGGAACAATTTGAGGAACAAGTTCACCTGGGGCATGAATTTCTGGCTTCTGTTCCACTAGAACAGCCTTGCTCAAAGGAGGGACATCTTTTTCATCTGTCTCATTGATTGAAGAAAATGAAACAATTTGAGGTTCAAGTTCACTTGAGGCACGAGCTTCTGGTTCCTGTGCCACTAGAACAGCATTGCTGAAAGGAAGAGCATTCAGTTCATCTATCTTTTCATTAATCAAAGAATGTGGAACAGTTTTAGAATCATGTTCATCCAAAGCACAAGCTTCCTCCTGATCTTTCACTGGAACAGCGTTGCTTGAACGAGAGATATATGTTTCACCAATCTTATTATTATCCAACAAACATAGACCACTGTGAGAATCAAACCTAGGAAAGACATGATTTTCCTGCTCTAATTCCACTGGAACTGCAGGAACCTCTAGTTCAAGAATTTTGTTATCATTCAAAGACTCACATCTTAAATCAGAATCTAGTTTAGATGTCTCATTATTAAGGTCCTCTTCAGCAGAAAGAGGTATCAATGCCTCGGCTGGTATATCTGGAACTGATGAAACGGGAGCAAATTGAGATTCCGACTTGGAACATACACAAGATTCCTGCTCTACACCCACTGGCAGCACACAGACAGAATGCGTCAAATCCAATTCACTGAATGCACAATCATTTGAAATATCATTAGAATTTGAATCTGAGGCTGGATTATCATCAAGACCTTTGGTGACAGCTGTCAAATCTATCTCATGATACTCGTGACAAAAGGATCTGAAATCCTCTTCAGTCATAACTTCTGATGGTAAGGCTGCTTCATCAGGTGGAGTTGCAGGCTCCCAAAGGGAATCATGAGCTGGAGATAAATTCTCCATATCATCTCGTGGGAGTAAAACTTCGGAAAGAAAATCCTGTTCTTCTTCAGATGAACATGGTTGATAGCTCATACTAGGGAGCGGATTAGCTTGAGTGTGGCTCACCAGGTACCCAAGATCCATGAATGGGTTTGTACCAAAAGAATCTTGAGCAGCCAATTCCCTGACAAATTCTTGATCCACATCTGCTGGCTGTTCCTCCACCATGTTGCTTTTCAGGCTTACTGCATCATCTTTATCCAAATCAACCTGACACAAAACTTCAGCACTAATCCTGGACTCTTCCAGTAATTCCTCTAGACAGTCAGACACTAGTGGAATATGCATTGATGAGGGGTATTGAATATCATCACTATCATCTATACTGTTATTACTTCCAATTTCTAATTCAATATGTTGGGGAAGATTGTCCATCTGCAGTATACTTTCCTCAGAGGCATGTTCCCTTGATTCATCTCCTGGTCTAAGATTACTGCAGGTATCTTCCACTGTGTCTACCTCATCCCTGCAAGCAGAACTGCCTTGCAATTGTATATCACGCTCAGAGTTTTCCTCCATAGAATTTGTAGGCACAACCTCTATTAACTCATTATGTTTGGCACCATTTATAAGGTCCTCTTCTGAAGGAATCATGTAAGATGCAAACCTGAAAGTACTTGATTCTTCTGTGGCTTCAGAATCCACCAGAACTTTATCATGCTCCACAAATTTCTCCACTTCCACAGGTGAGTCAAGGTGCTCCACACAAAAACTGCTAGTGACAGGGAGCGCAGAAGTACTACAAAGTACTGGGGCACCATTCAACAGTGTTTCTGAATCATCTCTCAACACATTATTAGAGGACACTAGAGTTTCACCTATGTGAACCTCTGTACCATCTTGAGGAGGTGATACAGCTTCTGTCGGTTCTCGAAGCTCGTGAGCACCAGAGTAGTTCCCTGGCATGATAGAAGCATCCATAGGATCATCTTTAGATGACTCAAGACTAGTTGAAGCAGCCCCTGTATCTAGCGAAACTATTTTCTGATCCTCTGCAACATGACTATCGATAGGAGTTACCAAATCATTATCTGGTAATGAGCTCAATTCTTCAATATTTTCACTATCATGTGATTCATATACTCGATTAAGCATTTTTGAGGAGATTGGTTCAACTCCTGAATCAAGCTCTGCAGAAATAATGTGTCATGAGTACCAATCCAATATCAAAAGATGGCCAACTAAACAAAGCATTTATATACTACAAAGTGTTGCAGGAAATAACAATAAGCAACATCATAAGTACAACTAACCATCCAAATGCTTGACGATGCCATCAGGATCCTCCAAACAAGTAGAAGTTGTATTGACAGTTATGCTTTCAGCAAGTACATCATTTTTCATCTCCAAGACACTTATCTGCATGTGTTCTGAAAGTTTGACAGGTGAAGTGCTTGCTTCAGAAGACATGTCTTCGTCGTCTTGTTTCTTGAAATCCAGCAACTCCTCTTGATTTGGTATGGTAGGCTGGAGCAATAAATCATCAGAAGCACCATCTGGCAAAAGGTTTTGGCCGTGCTCCTCTGAGTCATATGTCTTCTCAGTATAATTATTGTTATCGATAGGAAAACCTGCTATGTCAAGACAAAAAAATATATACATATTGGTAAAAGAACAATGAGAAGAACTAAATATGATCAGGTTGGATCCATCCTAACAAATTTGAAGAAAGTTTCTGAAAAGATTTATTGATTTAAGTAAAAAAAATTACCATCCAAGTCAGTTGATGCCTGGCACGAATGTATCTCAGAACCAGGGGCAACAACAACATGGGAATTATTGCAAGAAACAGAGGCTTCATCTGGGTCAGAGTATTGTTCATGACCATCAAGATTACCATGGGTTTCTAAGTCACCATTTTCATCAGACAGTATGCTGGACGATGAGCTGACATCCATAAGGTCAACATCACGGAAAGGCTCTTCATTGGCCCAATCATTGCCATCAGATGGCTGTCCACAAGGCACTGAACCAGATGTTGGATCTTTTGTAGTTGACACTGCAGCAGCAGAATCACTTATTGAAAATGAGCCTGCATAGGTTGTTTGTCCACTGTTGTTTGAATTACTCAACCCTGGTGGCAAGTTTATGGCTGAATCTAGTTCTAAAAACTGTACTTGCAACATATTGTTGCCTTCCATATTGTGAGAGTCCAATTTGTGTGTTTCCATTTTGGCACTCAGATCCCTTTTAGTTTTAGGATCTACTTCAGCCTCTGATTCCATGCCGTTAAGAGCATCAACAAAGTTGTCCTGATCATTACCAGCATCATCAGGTCTGCGGTCATCAGTACTTCCAGCAGGAACTGCAGCTAATAGGAGCTTCTGATCCGATGATGACTCCAACGCAAAGTTATTTTTCTCATCCAACAGATCTGGAGATTCTGGACCTTCCTGCAAATTTTCTGAGTTGGCGAGCACTTCATTTTGTACCACAAGAGATCTTTCATAGGCCCCTTCCACTTCAGCATGCGCATGCCGTGTTGCCAAATGTTGCCCATCATCTGTCTCCTGACAATCTGATCCATTAATGGGTACAGCGCCAGCCTCCACAATATCAGAATCATTTATAGGCACAACCTTAGTCAATTCCAGTTTAGCAGAAGAAAGACCAAAAGCACCAAAATTGTCCAAGTCTCCTAACAACCATGCTGTTTCACTTGAGTCAGTTAACCTGAATTTTGCAGGACATTGCCTTGCAGAATAGTCGGACAAGATTTTTTGTTGTGATGAAATTACTTCTTGCAGATGCTCCCTGCAGAGTTTGCTAAAACTTTTACAATCAGAATCTTGTGGACGCCTGGATTTCAATTTGGTAGTCCTTGGTGGAACTTTTCTAGAACCTCGTTCTTTTGATGCAGTCTGAGACCTGAAGGTTTTGAAAAAGGAAAAAAAACAATATTCATTACCACATGACAGATCCAATCCTCATAAAACTTGCATATCATGCTACATTTTTCCTATGTCTATTGGTGGCTTTGGGTGAATCTTCAGGTCATGAATAGAAACTCTCTTAAATAGGTGCACATGACCAATCCAATGTCACTGAACTTACTCAGAGTTGGCAACAAGAAATGATTCAAGTGTTTCCCCTTTCCTCCAACGCATAGCCTTCTTCTGAAAGAAAAGATATAAGTGAGCTCCTGACTTCGGGGAAATTGTTCTATTTAACAAAATGATCTTAGAGGACCACAAAGATCTAGTTATATTTAAATCCAAAAAAAAAAAGAGCTCTAGGGATGCATTCAGGGGAAAGAACAGTCTCCAATTTCAGAAGTTAAAGGTAAGTTGACATGACAACTCATTACCAACAATTGGCAGATCAACCAAGCAACTTTCTCAACAAACTTTCCAATTTCTACCAGAGTCCTAATTATTTTAAGGGGCTGTATAGGGAGCAGGTACCTGTTTTTCCTTAAAAAACTTGCACCATCTATGCTACATATCTAAACCTAAATTCAATCTTCACCCTCCATCTCTCATCTTCTTCTTCCTCCTTCTCCTCTCTCTCTCTCTCACTGCAGCCACCGCATCTCTTACTCCCCACACTTCACTCCCTCTCCCCTGTCAACCACCCGCGGCCAACGGTGCCACCGCAACCTTGCCGCACCGCCTCCATCGCTGCCTCCTTCCCCACGGCCGTCATCTCCCACTGCCTCCACCAGCCGTCAAGCCGTCGCCATTGGAGAAGCTAAAGAAGAGACTAAATGAACTCCAGAGGACTAAATCTAATAAGAGGAGTTTAATCCAGTCGAAAGAGTATATACAAAATAAGGAAAAATATGTACCTACCCATTAGCAAACTCTCATTTTAATCACTAAGCATGCCTTTTTTGAGAGGTACAAATTGGAAATTTTTGGTAATCTAATTCCATTGCACCTTCTAGCCAACATATTCACTATCACCGCATTACCTAACAAGAAAACAACTATCTCAACTGTTCAATTAGAAGAGTAACATCACAAGACAAACCTACTGCCATAAACAGATCATAAGGCCATTATTTGTCTCTGAACGTGTGCACATCTGCACGCACATGTGTGTGTATGTGCGCGTTAGTGATATAACTTCAACTAGAATAGTCTGTTAAATTATGTAAGACCACGAGGAAAAAAATAACAAGTATTTATTGGAGACAGTGGGGCAAAGTGTCCCTTGATAAAAGAGAAAATTAATTTGTGAGAATAAGATCTGACCATTTACCTTGATTTTACGGGGCTTCTTTTCTCTTACAGCATCTGTTTCTATCATGTTGGCGACATGCTCCATTTTGAAAAAAGAGGGATCTGAATACCTTTTTAAGCAGGCCCCAGCACCAGCAACATCAAACCTGAAAGATAATTAGATATTATTACATAGTCACTTTATCTCCTAGAATGCAATTTGTAGCTAACATTTTCATACTTATCCAATGTGAACAAACGTGGTGGGCCGTGGCATTCTTCATATGAATCCAAAATAAAACGGGGCATATCTCCTTGAGTGATCATATTCTGATTTAGTTGAAGATTTGCATGCCACTCAACACCTGCAAAAGAATGTACCAAGAACCGTTAGGTAAGAACCATGCCAAAAAAATTAAATAAGTAGTTCATGTCAGCTCCAATAATATTTTGCCATTTTGGACTAACCATCATCATATGGGTAACATGAATGATTAGTGTGGGCTATAATTGACTTCTCCACTGCTGGAAATTCTGCCTCTAGCTGCTTCAACCGAAGCGTTAAACCATGCCCTCTAGAAGAAGTGGCCATCACATCTTCATGCAAATCATGAAAAATTTCTGCTGCAAACCTGTCGTGACAAGAGGGAAAACACACAACTTTCTTAGCACAAAAGAAAATAATAACATATCCACTGACCCTATTTTGGTCTATGAGATGGTCCTTAAAACCAATATAAAGACATACATATGAAAGCATTACTAATGAGCAATATACACATCTATATTGTAAACCATTTCGCTCATACATCATCCTACACAGTTTTCAAGTTAACAAAAAGGGGAAGCATGCTGAAAGTCAGCAAAAATGTTCACACAGCTATTAATATGCACATATTCCAACTGAGAACACAAGAGAAAATTTCCAACTACTGAGTCCAATGTTACAGAAATATGGAACTTGACTTAAAATAAGTTGAAAAGACTATCATATATGAAAACTATTGGCAACGTGAAGATCACTTTTGAAGGCTGTTTCAACATAAAAATACTCTTACATTCCTCCTAAATAATCAAATTGATGATATTTGTTACTTCAAATGAGCAAAATAACATGGGCCAATATTCATAAATAAAACCTCAGTAAAGGAATAATAATATACCTAACAAGTTAACACAAAATGCCAATTAACACATCACCCATGTAGCCTAAATAGAGCAATAATCTCAATACAGACTGCTTAAGTACTACATACAAGTCTCAGCTAAGCAATAATAATTGGAAAAAGAAAACAGCAACTGGCCACATCAGCTCGCTTAGATGTCCATAAATGCCCCAAAATTAACTTTCATTCGACAATCCACCTACAAACCACAATGTTAGTTCTCCAAAGTTCAACTTTTACAATGACAATTAATTCCTTGTGCAAATACTGCAGGCTCTCCCATATTGCCACCAGCATTTCACTTCTATTCCAAGATTAACAATGCAGTGCCCTCTGCCGCTTTTCTAAATAAAATCCCCTATTGTGATGCAGCTTCTCCGCAAAATAAACCAAGCGGGCCCAAACACTATTCTCAAACCCCAACAATTAGCTAGACAAAAGTAAGGTGGCAACTTTCCACATCAACTCATGCATATTACCCAAAAAGACACCAAAATTTGACTGCCATTCAAAAATCCAAATGCAATGCACTCTCTGATTGCCTTACTCCTGTTAAAATCAGCTGTCAAATATACCAAGGAAGACCAAACATTCTCCTGAATCCCCAAATTATGCAATAAAAGACATCAGATAACGCAAATTTCCATAAAGTGCATCGACTACCCCTAAAAGGTGACAAATTTAACTCCCATCCCACAATTCACATGGAAACCAAAATGCCAATCCCTAAAATCCTCACTTGAATTGCCTAAACACTAAACATGCCCAAATTGCAAAAAAAATCTCAAATACACCCCACAAACCCCTAATAAGCATCGAACTATTGCCAAAGGAAGCAAACTCCACCACCAACGCATGCCTACTTGCAGCACTAATCACTTGCCAAAATCGAGCAAATGAGCCCAACAACTCCCCCAAAACACTCAAAATTTAAACCCAGACTCCCAACTCAGCCAAATTTTACAAAGACAAACACTAAGCGCATCAACTACTCACATCTAGACAGCCTCCAAAACAACAAAAACTAACGCACATCGAACAGCCCCCACATCGCAACCACTCGCAATCGCAACAAAAAAAGAAAATACAGTACCGCCACTACTACGCTACACAGAAAGGCCACTCACAAAACCTAATTTTGAGTATACAAAAATCTAAGGAAAATCCAGTAACTATCACTGACTCAGCGAGATCTCCGAGCTGGCGAAGCACGCCAACGAGGCCGGCCATGGCGACGCCCTCGAGGAGCGCCTCCGGGTCATTTTCCCCCGTCGCGTACACCTCCGGATCCGATAGCCCGTACTCGTTCCGTATCTGGTACCGTATCATCTCCTCCGTACACCACCACTTAGCCTCCCTCCCCTACCACTCGCTCATAGGCTCTAGGCTTCCGCCATTGGAGGCACTGCTTCCGAGAGCTCTTTCGTGGGTAGATTTTTTGTGTGCTTTAGCGCGTGAATATTCAGTAAGGAGGTGCGAAGTGAGGAAGACGAAGTGTGTGAGTAACGAGATTTATACGGCTACGCGTCAAATAACATAAACACATTCTTAACGCATCACGAACCTGACCCGTAGGTCCCTCCGTTTCCTGAGCCCGTGAGATATTCCGGTCTATTTCCACATCAGTTCGAGTAAATTCTACCTTCTGACAGCTGGGCCTAGGTTGCCGTTTTCACCATGCCGGGACCACTGGTAAGTGTAGTAGTGTATGGTGGGCTGCTAATGCTGGAAATATTTAATGAGGTAGTTTTGGGTTTTGACGGTGGGGGCCCCACACAGTTGAATTGTGCTGAGCTGGCACTGGGTTTTTATTATTAGTATGGCCTTAAGACGAGACGTAAACGCTTATTTATCTCACCCGATAAGCCAGCTTCTATAGTGCGTTTGGTGAGGCCCAAGAATTTATGACCAAGTGAAAGCGCATCGGATGCGTATGCTGTACATGTGTGAGCCCATTAATAGCCACAGAATTATCCAGTACTTTCTTTGTGATGTGTTATTATCGACTTGATTTCGGATTCTATGGTTATTTTACCAGACACTTGTAAATGAAAACTCACAGTTCAGTTAGGTCGACCTTAAGTTTACAAACACGAAAAATCCTCTCTTCTTAGTTTCAATTATTTGAATTTTTGGTTTAAAAAATTACTTAAATTGTGTTTGGAAGTGTGATGTATCTTAAAAAATAATTTTACAAATCACTTTGCCTAATCTTCCTATTTGAGAGATTTTTAGTTGTGTTTGTTATAAAGCAACAATAAAAAATAGCCGTCCTGTGAAAACAGAGTCTAACATGTTTTTTCAATCATGATGAAACTAACAATAAAAACAATAATTTCCAATCTTTGACTTATTAGCTTGCCAACAAAATTATAGTGGAACTAACAACAATATTTGTTTTATGAAACAGCTAGATTTTTATTTATAGTAGTTTTTCGTAAGTAATTTTTTAAAATACTTTGTTATAGACTTATTGTCACACCACTGTAATTCCGAACACAATTTTAAACTTATAGAACTAGTTTTGAAATAATTTGAGTACTCAACCTCAACTTTAGCATATCAACCTATGAACTAAAGTTGAAATCTAACCACACACTTCCTTAATACATTTAGTTTGGGATATTGCTCAAATACAGCATTTCTCTACCCTTTATTGAGGGTAGAATATAATACATATTCAATACATTATAAACTCCCACTTTTGTCCATACCATATTTTATTTCTCTCTTTTTTCTGCTTTACTATGTTTGATTTATCATATATTTTCTCCCATCTAAAATATTTGTCGTTCTTTCTGTACACGATGTACATCGTATTAGACTTTCCTTTATTCCAATATTTTCCATTGACATCTAGAGTCCCCTGTATTTTAATTTTTATTAAAATGTGTCTGAAAAAATTCCTATTATAATGCTTATGTTTACAGTTTCATTTTATCTTCTGCTATATGAGTGGCAGCCATGCATGTCCACCTCATGAGTGATGTGTTTCTCTGCCATGATCTATACTTTCTACCTGGAGGTTTGCTCTTATCTACATCTGCTGCTAATATTTGCTAATTAATTTGTCTCTTGTCTACTCCAATACTTTGACCTTTTATCAAAGTAATGTTATTGAAAAGAAGGGGACAAAAAGAGCATAGCTCATAGATATTGTACTCTTTCAATTAAGTTTTTGGCTTAACAAATCAACATCAAAGGACACCTAAACGCTTAAAAGCTTTACTGTCCTTGATTTCCTAAATTAATTGACTGTTGTTTGGCAATGGCATAGATGTGGCGGTTACACTCCTCCACTCCATATAAGACACGATTTTTAAACATTTTTTCTCTTATAAAAAATATGTATTAACTCGACAAATTCGTAATATGAACCATTCAATCAGCATAGGATTATCCACCTTTCAATCTAAGAGTAATTAACACTACTAGATGATTTTTTCTGGATACTTATCGAGCGGCTCAAGTCAAGACTTCATAGTTTGCTATTTTAAGAGTGAGTTATTGCATGGCACGCCCGCTTTGGCAGTAAAACTGAATTTTTCATCAGTTTTGCTGAAAGCTAAGAACAAATCTTGTCGCTGATATATACAGAGAATTCGTGATCTTTTTTGGACATGAACAAAAACGTCAAGAAAAAGAGACACAAGTGCAGTTTGTGATGTTTTTGGAGTGGAGTGTGCGAATAATTGCCAGACGAATGATCTGGCACTTGGACAGTAGCGGCTTGTCACTGGCCACCTTTGTGCCTTACACAGGCCATTGGTTTGTTCTGCCTCCTTCCATTCTCACTGGCTACTACACCACACTGCTCTGCTCGGCTGCTCCACCGCAGCATTTGGGAAGAAGCAATCAGGGCCATACACGATCCATCACCATCCATCTAAACCAAATAATTCTCGCATGCAGAGGAGCGCAACTTGCCTTTACCTGAACAGTGTACCTGTATGTGCAGATCTCCGCACTCGTTGGCATATCAGCGGAGGCATGCATCAGTCAAGTGAGAGGAGAGGAGAATAGGCGGGTATGAGAGCAGTCCAAAGGACATGGAGGGCCACCAGCTTGTGGGCCCCACTTGCAGTTGCATACAGAATGTGATGGAGCACATGTGCGATATGTGTTTGTTTTTTCTTCCACGACACTGTGCGCTTGTGACTGGTTGTATAAAGGACCGACTTGTCTGGGTGCTGTTTAGGCGGAATAGTGGCATAAAATTTCAGCCATTTTCAGTTTATGTGCCACCAAAATGACTTTTTAGGCAATCTCCAGTCTCTCTCCTTGACTTTCTGATAAAAATAACTTTTTAAAGAAGCTAAATTATCTCAAATTGATATACAACAACTCGTTAATATGTATTGTACAGCATAAAGAAATAGGTCCATCTATACATCTGCTATAGAAAAGATGTGATTTAACTCAATAATATCGTGTCATGTCATAATAAGATCGAAGAGCTGAAGGCTGTCTTGTCTTACAGACAATTCAATAGGCTCAATCTGTGTTATATGTGGTCCACTTAAATTCCTAATAAGATTCTGACCGACACCAGAAAGAGCAACTAATCTTTTCAGTGTTTCATTGCCAAACACAAAGACATGGCGAAAAGAAAGCTGAGAGTTTTTTTTTAATTATTATTTTCCAATTTTTTAGGAGTGTGAGAGGAGATCACATGGGAATAAAAAAAGTCAAAGAAAGGAGGAACATAGAAAAGTAGTAAGGCTATCTGTAATGTTTGGTATGTTTACTCCAAACTAAACACTTTCTCAAATATTTTTATTTGTAATGTAATTTTTCATCTAAAAAGTGTTTATGTGTCTTAAATCCGCTAATAAAAAGAATTATCTCACTTGTTTTTATAATAAAAATATTTTTTTTATTACAAACAATTGGTGCTTATAAAGGTAATGATGTTTGAGGAAAGAAAAAACTTCATTTGATAGGATATTTTATCTCTCTTTAAACACCACCGGAGAAACTCTTATTGCAGATAGTCGAAGGCCCTGTTTGGGATTTGAACTTGGGCTCATCCCAATTTTAAGCCCAAATTTCTCCAAACATCTGGCTTCTACAACAACTTATGACATAAATTCAACCCACCCATATACAACAAAGTCCAAATCGTCCATCAACTGCTTCTCAAGACAATCAAACAAACTATTCAAAAAAACTCAACTCTCTCAAACATAACCTAAATAAGCTGACCTGCTAACTAAATCTGATTGTTTAGTTGACATGGCAATAAGATATCTACACTACTACACAGAGAGCGAGTTATAGTTAAGTAACCACATCTTTGTTATTCTAAAAAATAACCCTAGTTAATTATCTCATCTCTCTCCATATCTATCCCTTTTTTAAATAGTTTATTCAATAACAAGCAACCCTATTAATTCAAACCAACAATTATCTCATGTTTAAATAACATCTAATAGATAAAATCAAAATATCTTGCACACCCTTATCCCCTATAGTTTTTGCATTATTTGCATTATGCGCCATCAAACAAGTATTAGCCGCAACAAAAATTATCCCCCAACACCAACCATAACAAACAATATCCAGCCAAGCATCACTAACAATTATCCCGAACAACTAGCAAACAATAACGGTGGCAAGATGTTTATCTACAAATTTTTACTTGATGCATGTTTGTGTTCGGAGTAACCTTTGCAGGTTGGTGTGTAGGGGTGTAATCGGAGTGGATTCGACTCGGATAATGGTCCTACCAAATCAAAATCCTATAATCTTTAATTGAATTGGAATACATATTTGGACATACTCAGATTCAAATACGAATTGGATAATTATTGAATACGAATTCGAGTCAGATTTTTACTCCATTTGGATCAACTTTGAATGTTATATGGATTATACTGCTATTTTAAGTTTTTAACATAATTTTATTTCTACAATATTGTTTGATTGGGTTCAAGGGTAATATGATAAAAAAACACTTTCTCAAGTATATAATTATAATATAAAGTATGATTTAGAATTGCTACTATGGTAGAAATGCAAAATAAAATACTACCAAATTACTAAGCCGACACGGATATTATCCGACTCCCAAAACAATATCACATACCAGATTTGAATCCAAATCCGGGAAAATAATCGAATATTCGAAAAGACATCCGAATCAAATTTTTCAGATTCGAATTACATCAGGATCCGATTACACCCCTAGTGGTGTAAGACTCGCATCAATCAGGAGCAACCATCCACAACAAAAAGAAGAGATATTTTCAACTACAATTTGCTTGTTAGTGATAAGGCTTGTAATCAAATCTTATCTATTCAAATTCAAATCCAAGTATAGATGGCACTAATATATGGTATTAATCTAGTGAAATAGTATTTTACAAGAAATAATACCGTGTACAGAATAGCATAACAGAATAATAGATCGAACAAAAGATTTCATCCACAAAAGTCTATTTGGACTTAGCAAAATACATGGTCGATGGATTCTTCCATCGAATAAAACACAATACAACTGAAAATCAAGTCGTACTAATCACTAGTTGTCCCCTGCCGTGTGCGCTCGCGCCACCTCTTCTCGTCGGCGCTCCCGACTGTTGATCGAAGGATGCCGACTAGAGGGGGGTGAATAGGCGGTTTTAAAATTTTTTTTTAAATCAGGGTTTAACAACCTAAGATTGTAATAACAAATCTTCTAAGGGTATGAAAGACAATTCAATTCAGATTTTAGCATTTTCTATAATATTACTAGCAACAATTCAATCACTATGAAAATTAAGCAAATAGTAGAGGTAACCGAAGAGATCAAGTTTTTCCCGAGGTCTCGGAAATTTGCCGATTTCCACTAATCCTCGTTGAAGCGCTCTTCGCTTGAGCTTATGCTTCGATTCCACTAGGGGTATCCCTTCTCCATTCCGGATAGGCGAGCTCCAAGCCTTTACAACCACTCGCCGGGCCTCTCCGACACACCGTCGATGGAGAGATCGCCGGACCTCCCGGGTCGTCTAGGTGACGGCAATCACCAAGAGTAACAAGCCTAGCACCTTGCTTGATCAACCTCAAAGCTCGATGAACACAATGCAAATGCAAGAATGCTTGGAAGCAAATTCACTCAACTAGCACTCAAGAATTCTCAAGTTTTGACTTCAATTGCTAGAGAATGAATGTGAGAGAGCTTGCACACTGTTGCTCAGGGTTTATGAGATGTATTTCGTGTGTATAAGACATCTACAACAGTGATCTATTTATACTCTCAACAAAAACGGTCGAAATCAAGAAGATTGGGCGAAAGTTGTACTGGCCGGACATTGTCCGGTCACTTCGGACAATGTCCTGTCAGTACAAAAATTTTGACCGTTATTCACATGAAATGCGAGTGTCAGTAGCCGTTTGGATTAAATTGTGAAGGCCGGACAAATGTATTTGTCCGGACAAAATGTCCGGACAAATGCATTTGTCTCTGTTGACACCCCTGTTAAAAATGATTTGTACACGCCGGACAGATACATTTGTCCGGACAAAATGTCCGGACAGATGTATCTGTCTCTGTTGACACTTAACAAAAATCACTCCAGATTTTTGTATGGGTCGGACATATGGGATTTGTCCGGACAAAATGTCCGGACAAATAGATTTGTCTCTGTTAACACAGCCCTTACAGTAGCCCAGATTTTGTATTGGCCGGACATTGTCCGGTCACTTCGGACAAAACCTCCGGACAAATACATTTGTCTTAATTCAATATGCTGTTAACATTTGTACTGGCCGGACATTGTCCAGTCACTTCGGACAATGTCCGGCCTTCACCGGACAGTGTCCGGCCTTCACCGGACAGATGTACCGGACAAATGTATTTGTCTCTGTTGCGCTTGTTTGCAAAGTTCTGAAATTGTTTGTATTGGCCGGACATTGTCCGGTCACTTCAGACACTGTCCGGCCAGTACAAAACGAAAACAGACTTTTGAATTTTTTACTCAACTTTTGATTTAGGGCAAAAGCAAATGCAAATATGCTTCTAAAAACTTCAAGATTGATCAAGATACTTGTGCTAAGACCCCTCTTAATAGTACGACCATCTAACCTAGAAAATTTCAAAACGAGAAGACGCTAGGTTTAGGTATTTGTACTCTTGTCGAGATTTTCGTCGTTTTCGCTTTATGGAGTCTTGATAACCTTGCTTTGTCTTTCCTTGATGTTTTCTCCTTTGATTTACCTGTGTCTCACATACAGAGGTTAGTCGCAAATCTCACGGATGTCATTAATCACCAAAACCCTAATTAGGGCTCAAGATTCAACAATGACCTCCCCCTCAACTACTTGCTACTTCATCTTGTGCATGCCTATGTGCTACACACTGGTCGATATATCTTCAGGAATAGATATATTCGATCACGATCGATTTACTGGTCGATATATCAATTTAATGGTCGATATATCTTCAACATAATCAACCACGATCAATTTGCTAGTAGATTAATAAATTGTGATTGTTCATACAATAAATTGATTGTTTGCGACATCAACATGTGTATTGTTGGTGTAGTGAACATTATTTATATTTATCGTTTCTAGTACTATAAAAGTTGGTAAAAATTTGTTTATATTTAGACTAGAGATAGTTGCGGTCAAATTGTAATTCATAACACTGTCATTTTATTGGACATACTAAATAATATTCATTGTACCAACTATACATAAGTTGATGTTGTCAACTACCAATTTACTGTTCTAACAATAATAATTTACCAAACCGATCAGTAAATCTATAGACCGGACAATATTTTGAATACGTATTGTCGGAAGTATGTTTATATTTAGACCGTATATACTCGTTGTCGTGGTCAAATTGTAATTCATAACATTGTCATTATGATGCACATATTAAATAATGTTCACTGTAACAACAATACATATATTGATGATGGAAGCAAACTATTTACTATCCTAACAATAGCAATTTACTGTCCGAATAATGATAATTTATTGGTCTATCAATAAATCTATGTGCCGATAGATATTTCGACCAAATCAATATGTTATATCTAATAGGACATTAATAATAAAGTAAATCAATAACTGAAGGACATTAGATTTATGAATACAACATATAAACAGTGGTTTTCAAATTTTAGAACCATCAATATGATAGTAAATTTGCACGACAAGTACATCAAATTTATTGTATATGTTCTGTGTTACCAAAATTGACGTTGAGTCTACAGTAAATTCGTATTGTTAGCGTAGTAATTTTTATATTGTTGATTAAGTCGTTTGAATATACTAAAAAATAATAGTACTTTCTTATAGTAGTAAATGTGCGGCAAACAAATTAAAAAAACCTATCATCGCCACAATGTGATAAACAAAAACTTGCAAGTGTCACTACAAGATTAGCATTCACACATTGATAATTGTTAACTGAAATATTAAAATTTTGTATTTGTACATGAACTGCTAGAGTATTTATACATAAAAATGACATTCACTCAGATTTGTTTGCTCACTGCAACTAAACTCAAATTGAATCACAACTATGTTTCTATTAATTTACGAAGCTCAATATTGATTCGTCATAAATCTTGTGTGATATGTAGAAAACAACTTTCGTGGGTGACAAATCAAGCTGGTGGAAAACAACTGTCCATATTCCAATGTTTATATTTCTCTTTATTTTCATCATCGCCTTACAATTATTTCTCATAGCTATATTATTTTGATGATAATCATCCCCTATTGTCGAGCAATGATTTACCCTTTCGAATACCAAAACCAACATAGTATGAGTATCTATTGTAATGATCATACACTTCTTCTTCAGTTTGAAAAGTCATTTCTACAGCTGGTATAATATCCAAAGGATATCTGCTAGCTGTAAAACAATAGAACAATTACTGTCATAAAACTATCATTTTACTGGACATACTAAATAATAGAAAAATTAATAGATACAGAGGATTGTATATTATTAAGTCCCACAAAGTTTTATGATCAACTTCTACTTCGAACATTAGTACAGTAAATTTCAATTATTATAGTAAACTTTAGTATATTACTCGACAGCAAGGGATGATTTGATCTAAATACCTTCTAACCCTATACTAAATAATGTTCATTATACCAACCATACATATGTTGATGTTGAAAACAAATAATTACTGTACGAACAATCACAATTTACTATGTTATCAATAACAATTTACTGTCCTCCCAATAAATCTATGGGTCTGAAGATATTTCGATTATATATTCTTGAAGAGATATCAACCAGTGCTGATTGTGGTCCAATATAGTGAAAATATTTCAACAAGAGTAAGTAGTGATCAAATATACGGGGTTTGAAGGTATTTGGACCAAAGCAACACATGGTATCTAATAAGATAGTAAAGTGACTCTAATAAGACAGTAAATTTATCACTACGATTAGTAAATCTATGGGTCTGAAGATATTTCTATTATATATTCCTGAAGATGTATGGAACAATGCTGATCGTGGTCGAATATTTAAGATATATCGACCATAGTAAGTAGTAATCGAATATACGGGGTTTGAAGGTATTTGAACCAAAACAAGATGTAGTATTTAATAAAACAGTAAATTTATCAATACCACAATAAATCTATGGGTCTGAAGATATTTCAATTATATATTCCTGAAAATATATCGACTAGCGCTGATCATGGACAGTAAAGTGACATTAATAAAACAGTAAATCTATAGTATAAGAACAGTAAATTTATCAGTACGACATATAAATAGTGGTTATGAAATTTTGGAACTATTTGCATGATAGTAACCATTCTAATAGTAGTTTGCATGTTACGTTTGTGACAATAATTTGACATCGTTTGGAAAGAAATTTGTGGCAGTAATTTTGACATTGTTGCGATAGTACTTTCGGCAGTAATAAGATATTGTTCGAACAGTAATTTTGTATAAAGCAGTACCAACACAATAATTGGGAAGATATTAGACATACATATGTATGGTCATGAGATGGGGAATCTTTTTTTATTGATCATTCTGTTAAACATGGAGGTGTTAAATCATTTGACGGAGTAAGTTGATCACTCTGGATATTACAGGACCAAACAAAACTCTGCATGGTCCTTTTTGTTCTCTTAGGGGTGATGATGTATCCATAGTGCTGTAGTAAATCATTTTGTCATGATTTAAAATATAATGCATTGCAGTAAATTTCAATAAATATTACAATAAACTTTAGTACATTGGATAATAAATTACTTGATTATGTCAGTGCTGCTCACGATTTACTATTGATCACTTCGAAGATTACTGTTGAAATAGATGATGATCTCTTGAAGGTGATTTTCTATTGTTTGGATGGGTTTTGGTATCTGATAATAATGTGAGGTATGAAAGTGGTTTTTGTTTTTTTTACTGGTCAATATATGATTTCGATTCTTATTTTTTAGAGATAATGTGCAATTATAACAAACAACCTGTGGGTTCCTATTTTTTAGGGATACTAGTGCGGTTAGTTCAGTTTAACTAGAAGTTACTGTCGTATACGTTAGTTGCTACCGTCAGTAAAATTCAAATATCGATGCACGATCCAACGATACAGAAGGTAGATATAGAATAGTGTCTCTCTTTCTCTCTATCTCTCTCTCTCTCTCTCTCTCTCTCTCTCTCTCTCTATATATATATATATATATATATATATATATATATATAGTGCATCCTATTTTTTGATACTATAATACTTTGTTTGGACATAAAAAAATTTGTAATTTGTGTATCTCATCTCAAAATATTATATAAATAATCATAAAAAATACTATAAAATTAGAAATGGTGTATATTGGGATAACTAAGTAGTCTATAAAATTTAATTTTAAACTTGATGCATATTAAGAGAAACAAAAACAACAAATTTTTGTGAATAATAACTTTCATTTTTCTTTTATCCTTTTATTTTTGGATTTATTTTTCAGCAGAATTTATCCTTTTTAGTTTTACATGTGTAGATTGAATTTGAATTTAAAATTTTATAAGATGATAGATTGATTTTATGTAGCACTTTCAATGATTATTTACGTGGTGTTTTGAAGTAGAGAATATAAGAATATCAAAGATGAGAGATGCATTAGATATTTTATATGTGTGTGTGTGTATATATATATATATATATATATATATATATATTTAGAAGTGTGTCGCTGCAATGCTATCATATTCCGATTATTCAAGGGAAAGAACTGACCATTATCTATATATATATATATATATATATGTGTGTGTGTGTGTGTGTGTGTATTAGATGGGAAAAAGGTTGGGTTCAATTGTTCTACTTGTGCAAAGACTGTTATTGTATTGTAAGATGTGAATCGAGTGTTTTCTATCGTGCTTGCTTCTCAGATGTTGTTGTATCTCAGTTTAGTCTACATGTGGAAAAACCATGAATCTCCGACTTCATGATATTATTTTGATGGGTGCTTTTCTGAGGGAGTTCTTATGTTCTGTAGTGGGTCTATTTGATTTTTCCACATCAATTTTAGGAGCTGTCTCAGGTGCGTTTAAGAACCCAACGACCAATTTTGCTCTCCTGACACGCAAGTGCGAGAGCACAATTGTTTTTTCTTTTTCCATTCAGAGAAGGCTGGCGAAGCTCCCGTTATTGCCGCCGCCGACCTCCAGTCGTCATCAACCCAGCAAAGGACGTTGTTGCTACTGCCGACTCAACCACAATGCTAGCGAGGACTACTTGACGACGCTGTAGCCGAAGCTCACCGCCGCTCAATGACGCAGAGGAGGACAATGCGAAAGCTCGCCCCCGGCCTTCAAAGCCGGATGTTGATGCAGCCGATCGCCACCAGCAATCCGTCCGTTCCTCAGAAATAAATTGAATTAAAATATTTTAAAGATTTATTATTCACATCTAAAATTTATCATGATTTTTACACACTATATATTACCAAAATGTATTTCTGTATTACATTTTTTCTTTAAAATCAAAACACTAATCAAACATACTAGAAAAAACCATGATTCATCTGATCAATTCCATTCTCTCTGGTTCATATGTTATTTTCCTTTTTCATCTCAGTGAAAAAATTGACAGCATTAGGGTCTGTAGGAATGTAAAATGCTTACATTTAACCAATAACAAAGCACATATTAAGATTTTAAGTCGTCCCTAAATCAAAATTTATAGACTTAGCATCAAGACAACTAATTTACCAAAGATCAGAAACTGTAGTGACCTAGATCAAGTAATAATCAAATAGATGAGCATCCGGCTCCACGTGCAGGGCCACCTGCAAAGTGTGCAGGCCCCATCAAAGATTGCCACATGTCCTCTCCAAGAGACCATGTCACGTTTTCTTAAAAAAAAAAGAAAAAGATAACAAAGACATTAGTTAACTGAAGAAACTTCTGCACTCCGATTCCTGACTCTCTCATCTCATCCACTTGGTTTTCGCCTCGTCGATCGGGAGAAATAAAAAAGATTCTTAATAATTGATTGTTATCCCAAGATATAAAAAAATCTTAATAATAGATTGTTTAGTGTGAAGTTTAAACGATAGATTTAATAAAATAATTATTAACGGTGAGGAGGTTATAGTTTGAAGACTAAGATTGTTTGAGAAGATAATCTAATAGTTTTTGGAGAGAAAAAAAGAGTTATATGGTACATTGTGGTGAACAATAGAACTTATTATGATTGGGTAAAATATAAATTAATACTTTGGAAAGGAAACACCCTATGTTCTCCCTACATAATTCTGAAGAAGCAATATAAGATTACCAATCTATATATAATAATTGTGATTAATATGGTAAATATGTTGTTTGTATATAAATAATTAGTTAATGGTCAAAGAAGATAATGATCATATGTCTATGAGAGCACTTTAAGAACATAGGATCATATTCCACCTCAAAATATCGGATAACATTCTTTTATTACAAATTCTTCTAATGACATGTAAAAAAGAAATGGAGGGAGTATATATTTTTGTGAGTGTAGAAAACATACACCAGCTTACTAGTATATTATTGTAGAACTATCTATGAACAAGTACTTGTTTTTTTTTAAAAAAACTTACACTATCTAAACTACATCTAAATCTAAATCCAAATCCAACTCTCAACCTCTATCGCTCATCATCTTCTTCCTTCTCTCTCCTTCCTACCACCGCCTTCTTCCTCCCCGATCTCCTCCTCCCCCCCTCTCCCTGTCAACCAACATCATCTACGCCCAGTGACACCATCACCGCACCACTTCTCTTTCTCCTTCTCTGTCACTTTCTTCTCCCCACGACCATCACCTCCACCTGCACCCAGCGACACCATCGCTACCTCATTTTTGCTCACCGCCACTGGAGAAATTAATGAAAAAGTTAGGTGAATTTTAGAAAAGTTAGATCAAAAAGAGTGGTTTGATACAATAATAGAGAGAGGTATATATAAAATAAGAAAAAAAAATACTTGCTTATTAGTAAAACTCATTATTCTTCTTCTAAGAAAGCAAATAGAGAAAAGAAAATTTAAAAATGTGTATGAACTAATTCTAAAAATGCAAATTCTCTAAGATCAAATCTCAAAATAAGAAATATGAGATCATTTTTTCTTATTAAATTATATGAATATGTGGTTGAGATATATTTATGATTTATATCAGATTGTTCAAATTTTGACACAAACCAACAGGTAGAAAGTCAGTCATAGGCAGTTTTGAAGATCGGATTTATAATATTTTATTTTTCAAATTCTACATCTTTGCATAAAGTCAAACACTCAAACCAAGCTTTTGTTTAGTCAAAAATAAACAGAGAAACCGAGTCTCTTGTCGGGATCTCATTTCTTTCTTTCTGTGGGAAAGATACAAAGGACGCGTCGTTCTCTTCCTTGATCTGTTCCACTAATTAACCTGCATCACCGGGCACGGTGGAGATGGCCGCGCCGGCGCTCGCGGTGATCGACGCCCAGTTCTGCTCGCCGGACGCGACTACGCTGGCCGTGGCGAAGCCGTTCAGCATGTCGGGGAGTGACTTCACCGTCACGGACGCCAACGGCGCCGCCGTGCTGCACGCGGAGGGCGTCCTGCTCAGCCTCCGCCGGCGCTCCCTCCTCGTCGACGCCACCCGCAGTCCAGTCCTCACCATCCAAGATTCGGTCTCTCTCTCTCTCTCTCCCCATAATATATATGTAAATTTGTCATTGGCAGGAGACTTAACTGATCAAGAAATTAACTTGCTTGCTGTTCATGGAGCAGGCGTTACTTATGAACACAAGGTGGAAAGTGTTCAGGGGAGACAGCACAAACAGAAGAAACCTGCTGTTCAGCGTGGTGAAGTCGTCGGTGATCCAGCTGAGCACCAAGATCCAGGTGTTCTTGGCCAGCAACTCCGCCGAGCAGGTCTGCGACTTCAGGATCGGCGGCAGCTACCACGACGGCTGCTGCACCGTCTCCCTCGGCGACTCCAACACCGTGATCGCAAAGGCAAGAAAGCAATGTCCCAATTTTTTTGAATTGAATTTGAGTTCATGAGAGTTCAATCCTGATTGTGCCCTTGTCGATGCAGATCAACCGTCGATTCAATGTGGTGAGTGCACTGCTTGGAAGAAGCACGTATAGCGTCACCGTCGACGCAGGCATCGACTACGCATTCATCGTTGCACTTGTTGTGATCTTGGACGAGATGTATTACCAACGCTAAAATTTTTTTCCCCCTATGTTCTTTTGTTTTGATTAATTCTGACGCCAAATTTTACACAACATCTAGCTTTTATGCTATTGTTGTTGCCGTGTTGGTGAGTTTGTGTGACGGATTATACAGATGGTCCAAAGCCTGTTTGGTTTGTGTGTTTGTCAGAACTATCGGTTTCAAGTGACGCTGTAAAAAGAGGGACCTCGATTGAATTGTCTTATAAATGGTCTGTCTTCTTTCGAAATATCAGAATATGCGTGATAACTGATAAAGCCAGAATTTTCTGAATGATATATGAGATGAAGGCATGTTCCAAATGTGTATTTGCTTGCTAATATTCATTTGTTCAGTGTACTTGCTAACTTCAGCTTATAAAGTCTTTAAACCAGATTTAAACTTAACTTTATGGAATAAGATACGAAATAAGTTGAATATTACGTCTTAACTTCAATTGCGAAACGCCTCCTTTGCTAACTTTTGCAGACTAATACTGCCTGAATGAGCATATATTTCGAACAGCTCCATGCATCAGCCAGTGAGAAGAGACGGATGCAGATATGTCTAAACACAAGCACATGTTTCTAACGCGCTATAAGATACTGACCGGCACCAGAAAAGAGAAGCTAGCTAATCTTTTCGGTGTTTTATTGCCACACTCATGACGGCGAAATGAAAGCTAAGATTTTTATTCATTCACCAATAGTATCAAAATTATTTTTTTTTCTCTAAACCTACTGATAATAACTCTTAATTGATACAAAATCATAATTATATAATATATTTGTTATTTTTTCAGTCAATCATATTAAAATATGTCAACTAATTTATACAATTTTAATATTCAGATTCAGAATGTATAACAATCTCTGTCCAATCATTTTAGTAGTTGTTTCTGGGGTCACATGGGAACAAAAGATGGTCTACATCTACATGGGTCCTAAGAATTAATTAATGATAGATGATAGATAAAGAGAGATTATTTTCTTTAGAAAATGCTAATAAGGAAAACGAATAGTCCTAACGGTTTGGTCAACTTTCATTGAAACCTCTTTCAGATTGCAGTAATGTGGTGTGCTATACTACGAGTCTACAAGATACTACTAAGATAACAAGACAGCTATTAAAGTTGTTTGCCATTTGAATATTGTTATATTACGTCAAGTACTGGTCAATGGCCGCGTATCCCAGCGACATTTCGTCGAGTTTTAATTTTAATTTATGAGTTTGTAAGTTATATTTAAATAATTATTTTATTTTCAAATTTATTCTATCAAAAATAATTTTTTAATTAAAAATCCAAAAAATCAAAACCGTTGAAATAGGACCTAGTCTTATAAACTAAAATCTTAATAAATCAATTTATTAAAGAATATTAAAATCAATAAACACACTCTAAATATTAAATGGCGTTTTTCTGAGGATACCATAATGCTGAAGTACTGATCCTTAATCTAAAATCTAAAAACGTGCAGGATTGACTAGAGTCAAACGAAGCTCCGTTTATATATACAGCCCTCCTTTCTTGCAGTGGGTCAAAAGACGTATATACATGGCCTTCTTCTTCTTGATCTGTCTATTCCAGTAGCTCGCATGGCTGCATCACAGGGCACAGAGGAGATGGCTTCGCCGGCGCCGGCGATCGCGGTGGTCGACGTGCGGTTCTGCGCGGCGGAAGAGAAGATGCTGGTGGTGTCGAAGCCGTTCATTAGCTGGTCGGGGAACGACTTCACCGTGAAAGATGGCGAGGGCGCCACCGCGCTCCACGTGGAGGGCGCCATGTACATCTTCCAGAAGAGCTCCCTCCTCCTCGACTTGGCCGCCGTCCAGTCCTCACCATGCAATACTCGGTCTCATCTCTCTTCTCTATCATTAATTCTATATAGCGGGCTTTTCTTTCAACTCAGGAGAAATGAATTTTTTTACAAATAACTCAATAAAAAAAAAATAAATCCAAAACTAATCCAAAACTTTTAAAAATTTCAAAATTGAACTTTAGTCGCGAGTCAAATCGCGCGACTGATTTTCAGTTGCTAACTGGACTAGCGACTGAAGATGTAGCACAGCCCAATGCACCGCTAATTTAGGACCGTGCCACGTCCACTTTTAGTAGAGAGACTAACCTCTTAACTAATTAAGTTACAACCGATTTGTGTAACTCATTGTTGTGGCATGATTTTATACCTCTTTCAGTCGCTAGTCCGACTAATGAGTGAAAGCGAACGTGGCACGATTCTGGGCCAGCGGTGCATTGGGCCATGCTCCCAGCTAGCGATTGAAGATTAGTCTTGCGGCCTGGCTCGCGACTGAATACCAGTTTTGAAATTTTTAAAAGTTTTGAGTTAGTTTTTAATTTTCTTTTTTTTATTGGGTTATTCGTAAAAAAATTCTCTATCTAGTGCTAATCATCGATTACTTCCTTGTCAAGCTGTCATTTTAGCTTTTTTTTTTTTAGTACTCCCCCAGCTCCTTTTTGCTTATAGTTTGATATAGATATAAATCAAAATTTTAAACTTTTGACCACTATCAAAAAAAAAAAATCAAAATTCACCATATGAAAATAATATTAGTAAATTTATTCATCAAATTTATTTTCATATTATTATTATTATTATTATAGTTTTACTTATATATGGTTAGAAAAAATAATGACTAAAATAATAATTTTGAGATCATGAAAAGCCTAAAAAACATGTAAGAAAGAAAGGAGGTAATACAAAATTCTTCTTCCCAAAATAGCATAAAACATAGAAAAGAACAAATGGAGTAGATGTTAGTACGCTAACCACACCGATTAAACCACTAAATCATCATGAAGATTCTAAAAAATTGTATAAAATATCTTTTAGTTAATCTACTATCACATAAATTTCTAGTTCAAATTCTATAGATGTTATAAAGAAACAAAAAAAAAGAGAAATTTGTGAAAATCAGAGCTGAAATAGAAAAGAACAGTTAAAAACAAAAGCCGGTATTCAATTTTCATAGCAAAAGTAGACTTGAAATTTATATGATGTTGGATTGCTCGAAGTACCATCAACACAATTTTCTTTTGTGATTATTTGTGGATTAAATAGAATGATTAGTATGGTACCACCTAATTAGTGATTTACACCATATATATACTCTTTTATATATATGTAAATTTGGTGATGGTAGGCATGGGAGAACTGATCAAGTAATAATTGCAAATTTGCAATGGCCAACAGTAAAACCATAAGTTTT
This sequence comes from Pharus latifolius, assembly GCA_019359835.1. Lineage (NCBI taxonomy): Eukaryota > Viridiplantae > Streptophyta > Magnoliopsida > Poales > Poaceae > Pharus > Pharus latifolius. The sequence continues at coordinate 92,179,071 of CM033321.1, read as the reverse complement.
ATTAACCAGAAGGATCATGACATCATGTGGCAGGCATTCCTTATGAACACGAGGTGGGAAGTCTTCAGGGGAGACAGCACAAGCAGAAGAAATCTGCTCTTCAGCGTGGTGAAGTCGTCAGTGATTCAGATGAGAACTAAGATCCATGTGTTCTTGGCCAGCAACACCACCGAGGAGGTCTGCGACTTAAGCATCGGCGGCAGCTACCACGACGGCTACTGCACAGTGTTCCTCGGCCATTCGGACACCATCATTGCAAAAGCAAGCAAGCAATGTCTGAACTCTTGAAATGATCATGCATGCCAGTTCATACATCGAATTGAGTTCATCAGACTTTCACTTCATTTTGTCTCCTCGTCGCTGCAGATCAACCGTCAGTTCGACGCAGGCAGCGCATTGGTTGGAAGAAACAAGCATACTGTCATCGTCAACCCAGGCATCGACTACGCGTTCATCGTGGCACTCGCTGTGATCCTGGATGAGATGCATCATTAGCACAGTTGAATTCCCCATCATTTTCGTACCAGAACATGTAAACCCCTCTGCTTTATTTTCTTGTAATTCCAAATGTGACATCACTATCTAGCTTTTATGCTGCTGTTGTTGGTGAGTTTGTGAAGCCTGTTTGGTTTCCGTATTGTCAGAACCATCTGTTTCAAATGATGCTGTGAAACTGGGTCTTTGATCAAATTTTCTTCCAAATTGTCTGTCTTATTTTCGATATATATATACATCAGAATTGAGAATGCATATGATAAAGCAAAAAGATTGGACATGACTACCAAAAATTCTGGCTAATGAGATGAAGGCATATTTGAACTATTCATTGCTGAGAAACAATAAGACAAAATATCATTTACTCTGGATGTGTTTAATTGCTTGAATCAATTATCTACCATAGAGTGAAAAAAGATGAAATAAGTGGTTATGTCACAAGTTGGTTTGTATTTGGTTGATGTAGAATAGTATAGGATTTTGTTTGATCGGAGAAATGAGTTAATCCAGAATAAGATAGGTGGTAAAGAATTAAGATTAGTTATCACTAATTAACTTAATTAGTATGAAAATAATACTAATTACCACTAATCATCACAAACATAATATTAATTATCACAAACTTGATACTAATCACCATTAACTACAACTAATTATTATTCATTTAACATTAATTACCGCTAATCAACACTAACACAACATAACACTAATTACCACTAATCACCACAAACATAATGCTAATTACCACTAACACATACTAATTAACATTAATCAACACTAACATAACACTAATCACTCTAATTAACAAATATGAAACTAGTTGATCCGATACGAAAATAAAAGATGAATTGGTTCAGCATATTGAGAGAATATTTTTTTTTTTTGGGATCTTCTCATCCAAGATGAATGATGATGGAGACAACTGAAGGCCTAACATCTCTTTCATAATGTTTCAGATGTACAATCAAATACATCTTTGCGAACTTTCCCTAATAGTAACTGCTGAACAAGAAGAGAGAATGCCATCGTCTTGCTACTTTTGCAGACTAGTACTGCCTGAATGTGAGGTTTAAACGTCCAGGTCGAAGATTTGTCTCGTCCGTCAGCCACTTTGGTGCAGTTTTTGGTTTGATGCTGGAAACCCCGTGGAATACGAGCCTTGATTCACCACCAAATAATAGAACATCACCAGATTCAAGATCCACCCTTGACGCCTTATCTGCATCTCTCAAATCACCATACAAGAATTCTGCCGTGTCGCCCAATGAGAACGAGACAACAGGCAGTCCCTTGGAAATGTTGTTCCTTGATTCATCTTTGTCCTGATGAAGCCCTAACCTCCCACTATTGCTGTAGAAGTTAACAAGGCAGATATCTGGTGACATTGGAGGAAGTTCTTCTTCAACATTGGTAACTCTCACATTTTCTTTTAAGAATTCATGGGAAGCTTTTATGGTATCTTTAACTAACTTCCTGAATTCCTCTGGTATTTCTGGTGGTTGAGCTCCATCAAATGGACGAATATCACCATATGAGCGTGAATCTGGATCCCAGTTCTTACCAAGGCACATCATGCGCAGATTTAACTTTACACCATCTTTATAGCCGGGTGTATAAAATCCTCCTGTGCCAATACCAAGATGCTGGCAAGCTTTGATAATTTTCACCTGATATATGCAATAAAAGAAGTATCAGAAACTTGCTTTCATCAGTAAAAATGCAGTGGACTATCTGAACATCCTAAAGAGAATCAAGATCATGAAAACAGTTAAGCAAATGTATGTACATGACACAAAGGATTCTGAAAATGCAAGCATGGTGATAGTTATTTTAAGAAAATTTTAAAAAAAGTGAGAAGTGCTCAAGTTCACGTATTTCTTGCTAAGAATTAGTTGTGAAACAGTGGTGCTCATACATTAGCATGTTTTATTTGGTGTTCCCTTTCTTCTTTTCTCTCTGTTTTCTAATGCATGTGTTTTAAGTGTATGTGAGCGGCTCCACAAATTATGTACATGGCAACAAACAAGATAATAATGGGATAAAAACTTCAGAATCACAGGCATACAAGTTTTGCAAAAGCCATGAATTATTAGATGTCAAGTACTTCCAATGCTACTTGCAATTATATTGTTGATGCTGAGATAAAACTAGATTAATCAATTTGAGAGAACCAATAAAAGAGCTGAAAATTGTATGCAAACATATACATACCTGATCATTACGCTGTAAGAATTTTTTCAACAGAACCATCCCAGGTCTCAAATATTGCAATGGAGCTATATTCTTGGAAAGCTCCCTTTCCCGTTTTTCTTCCCTTTTGAGCTCAAGTAAAGAGCGATTTAACTTGATGGAGCATTTGCTAGAACTCATGCAGATATCAAATGGGGCAGCTGCTGAATCAGATTCCGAGCATTCAGAACCATGTGAACTGCTTCTGGAATCCATATATTTTGGCACTTGATCTGGTGTAACCATTTGTGGCGATTTGTTAATGCCAACTGAAGCTGACGATGAATTCAATCTCTCTTTTTGGTGTTCCAAAGACCCTTCAAGGGCAACCTAATATAGCGAAGATAGTTATGAGAAGTTAGAAAGATGTTGTTTGCTCGTAACATGAAACCATAGATTTATCAACAAGTCAAGCTAAAATGTGCATGCCATATGAAACATGTCCGATTTAAATATCACTTTGAACGTTCATGGTCAAATTATTACCCTAAGACTAGATATTAGTTGAAGCAAGCAATGAAATTAAGTTATGCACAAATATATAATTCCAAGCTATAGAACAAAGAAACACAAAGAGCAAGTGGTATAGTGATATATGCTGACATGTTTCAGTTCAAATTCAGGAAAAGAAAAAAATTAACTTCAGTTACACACATTTCCTAGACATGCACCAATTAGACTTGCCAATCTATGTGTTTTCTCAAAAGCTGAAAGAAAATAGTATGATTTCTGTTGCCCACCTCCTCTGCCCATGGGAGAGAAGAAGACAGTGAGGGTGTTGATGACATAAACAGCATAAATAAACTAAAATCAATATGATCCAAAATTTACCCTGCTAGCATTGCGCAGCTGCTTGTCGAAATCCCCAAAACTCAGGGACATGTAAAGTTGATCTACAACCCTTGCGCATACAAACACATCAAAAGATAGACAAGAAAATAACACCAAGAATCATGCTTCAGTCCTATTTCGGATTTGCCAAAGACACAACATATAATAAGTTCCTACGAAACCAAGAATCTAAAACGGTTAGCTAGTAGTACCGAGAGGATTCCCCACAACTCAATCGGCGAACTCAAACCATTGCAATTTGCAAGATCACATAATTCGCTACTTGTCACTCCATTATCCTTAACCATGGCAAGATCACATCTATCATAACAAGGCGCTCCATCTTAAAGACGAATTTTATCTAGGGATTAAAAAAATGAGAAGGCTAGGGCTTAACGGTTATACCGAACCGCGAGTCACGAAGATATGTGAAGATCTGTGAAGATATGTGAAGATCTGAACAGAAGAAAATAACACGCAGATAGATCTATTGAAAAGAAGAGATGGAGAGAAGAGTTGGAGATTTCCATGTACCTGGATCAAAGATTTCCAGGCGCTTGTGTTCTTGCTCTGATTTGCTCCGATTTGAGAGAGAAAACACCCCGTCACAGATCTCAGGCGGCACTGGCGCGACGCTACTCTCAGGCGGTCCTCCTCCCCGGTGTCGGCTAGATCTGCACGTTCAGTGCATACAAATCAAAAAATTGCCTAGATCTGAGAAACCCTAGATATGAGAACCCTAGATCTGCGAAACCCTAGATGGGGAGGGGATGATCTCACCGGAGAGGGGTTGACGGCGTCGTGCGGGGAGGGGTAGGCGACGGAGTCGAGGCGCTGCGAGGGGAGGAGTAGGCGGCGGCGAGAGAGATCGCGAGAGAGATCGTGGGTAGGCGCCGTCGCGAGAGGGAGCAGCCGCGAGAGAGAGAGTGGGAAAAAAAAAATTGCCTGACAGACAATTATTTTTTTCCCGGCCGATCCAGTGGGTTTGGGCCGAAATTTTTCCGTTCCCAGCCCGACCCAAACGCGATTTTTAGCTGGGCCGAATTTAATTCCGGGTGAGATTTTATTACCGCCGGTTGGACCGGATCCGGCCCAATCCGAGACTATCCAAACAGGCCCTTAATTTTTTTAAAATTTTTTATGACCATCAATATAGAGTTAAAAAATTTTTATGACCATCAATATATATATATATATATATATATATATATATAAAAGTAGGATGTCTTAGATACTTCCCACATATGCCACTCCAAATATGTGGATGAGAAGTTAACATAATAAAATTGCTGAATTATACCATAGCAAAAAGACACAAAACATGTAGGTAAAGGGAGGTAGCTATATGTAACTTGCATTTCAGCTTTCTTTGGTATCATCAGTACAAATGCTATTCTACACTGACATGATTTGTCTTGTATTACACATAACCTAGGCTAACTTTACAGCACCAAGGAAATCTTTCAGGACATCATGTCTTTCCATTCCCTGGCTTCTTTGAGGTGAAGAGATGGCGAACGACTGAAAGCTTGCTTGTTGCACGAGAAACGATCGAGGATATAGAGGAACTCCTACTGCTCAGTGAAGTTGGTGTTTCCTCCAATTCTGCATCTTCATTCGGTATGGCCATGAGGAAAGCATCCAGCATACGGATGATCTGGCTGAAGCTAGGTCGCATGGCTGGATCCTCAACCCAGCATGACCGAACAATGAACGCAAGTTCCTGGGGGGTGTCCTCAGGGAAAGGCGGACGCATTTGCTGTTGTTATAGCCAGGAGAAAATATAGCTCAAGTTAGTACAATGCAATTCAAAATAATGCTGAAAAAATTGGTTAACAACTAGCAATTTTCTGCCTGACAGTTCCAAATAAAACACAAGAGCACGAAAGCAAAGGTGGCTCTCCTGTATACCAGTTGAATGGTGCCAACAAGAATTCACAACATTAATATCTCAATATTTCATCACTTAAATAAATTTGAAATGATGACTACGTTGCAAAGCAAAAACTGAGCACTTAACATGGCAACATGGAAGAGTACCAAGAAATGAAATCCATATACATTCATATATTCTAACACCTTGTTCCCTGAAATAATACTATCTAATTTGGCTTGAAACATACAAAGTACTACTGGCTAGTTCAGCAGTGGTAATAGCTTTGTCCAGAAAAGCAAACATTGTTTAACTTACTTTTTGCCAGTATGAAAGAGAGTACTTTGAAAAAGTTAAATAGGAGAGCCACAATTTTTAAAGAGTTACAGTATTACCTTCATTACTAGACAGATTTCTAGGAAGTGGTGTCATTTTGCAGCAAATAACAGTTTCATACAACAGTCTTGCTTCATCCTTACCTTAAAAGCAGCAGCATAAGCAGCCTGCAGGTTCGACATGCCTTCAAACGGCATTCTGTTGGTCAACAACTCCCACAAGACAATGCCAAAGCTGTACACATCCACTTTGTTGGTGTAATGCTTTTTCTCACCGCGCTGCAGTGTGACAGTGCTGTACAACTGCAACATCGGATAAAGGACCATGAGTTAGGTTCCACAATCACACAGATCAGTATTACTGCATTAGTATTGTGTTCTCTTTCGACGTGAGGTTCTGAATCATGAGGCGAAGAAACAACCGGCAGATTTATACATGGGCATACAATACCAAGAGCAAGAGTAGACAGCCCCGTCCACTATTTGACTCAAATACTAGCGAGAGGTTTTTGTCCAAGTCCATAATATTAACTGGTTATTTACAAAAAAGTAGTGATGTACAACCTCTGGAGCCATCCATCGGTAAGTCCCAGTTTCAGCTGTCATCATTTCGGTCACAGTCTCTTCTCGTGCAAGTCCAAAATCAGTAAGCTTCACGTTCTTATGATTTGCAGTAAGCAACAAATTATCTGCATGCAAGAACTCTTTTATCAGGTAAAGCATAAAGAAACTTGAATAAACAGCTATAATAGAAAGCAGAAAGTACTCGAGCAACCCAGAAGGCAAAGGAGGTAAAAGATAAAAAGCAAGAGACAACAAAGGAAACAAGTAGAACCAATAGGAGCAGAATCATGAACAGGGTAAAGCTGATGCCATGGATGTGGACTCGGTCATATTCAAATTTACATCCCATTATCCTTACAATAATTAGGGGAAATGACAATTAGGAATCAGAAGTACAAGCATCTTTCTCTAAAAAAACTCCGAATGATTAACCTGCCAACATAGTTCTCTATCAAAAAACCTAACCTCCTAGTTTTGCATCAAAAAATATATTATGTCCCACACTGTTACGTCTTTCACAGAACCTATGATTGACCAGAAAACATCAGGTAAACATGCAATACAGATGAGTATGCAACAAAAGAAAGGCCACTTAATCTACATATTGGATAGGGAAAACAGAAGTGGAATATAAAAAAGCAAAATAGTCTGAAGAATTAGTACCAGGTTTCAGGTCTCTGTGTATTATTCCATTGGCATGTAAACATTCCATTGCATGAGCAATATCGAGTGCATAGCCAATTGCAGTATGGATATCTAGTTGGTTGGGGCGAATGCTGTTCAGGTAGTGTTTCAATGACATCCCTGGCAGTAGCTCACTGACAATCACCATTAATGGCTCCTTGCAAGCTCCAATGAACTTCAGAAGTGCAGAAATAGGTGTGAGAGAAAGGTCACGGAAAGCACTATCAATGATTTAGTTAACAATAGTTATGCTAGGTGTGAACTGAACTAGAAAGGTTTAATGCAAATTCAGATAACCACTGCGGGGTGTTATTCAGGCCAGGAAATACCTTTACAAGATTCCCATGCTTCACCCTGCACATCATATTTACTTCTCGATTGAAACGAGCTTCAAGTGTTGCTCTTTCTTCGGGAGTACTGCCATTGTTAAGAACCTTTATTGCTACAATTTCTTCACCATACCTATTTGAAAGCACACAACAAAGTCCAATTAATAACTGATTTTAAGTACATGTGAGTATTGCATGATTCATCACATTTTCATGTTCCCACTTCAGCCTTCATATAGACAAGATTAAGCAAACTATGAAACCAATATGATTATATAGCACCAACATGAAGAGTTAAACGACATATTATCAGTTTTCCTCATGGAGCGAGAACGTGAGCTCAATCTGCAACAGTAACAACTACACCAAAAGGAAAGATATGACTCTTTTTTAATATTGACAGTAGTATTCTACATTGAAGCACAAACAATTTGCAAGTAACCTCTTTGCATAGCCAAGTCATAAAACAAGTTGCAAAGATCTACAACACATTAGCACTTAGCTAAACAAAACGAGATGACCCCATGTCTTCCCAAATGTTTGACATCCTTGGGAGTTATACTGGCATCGATCATGTGGATCCTACCACATGATCGATGCATCAAGGTGGGGGTGAACCTCATGCGTCTGGGTCCGGGCTCTCTTGCTGACTAAACAACTCCAAGCATAACTCTACTACTAGAGCAGACACTTCAAATTTAGTGCAATTTATGAAGCACTGATGACACAGAGCACAAATATTAAGCAAAATTATATATAAAGCTTCTTTACTTACTTCCCCTTGTAGACTTTCCCATGAGCTCCTTCTCCAATCTTGGCTCCAACGAAGAGCGTTTTAGGATCAACAAGCAGGTTCCTGTCGATCCAATACGGCGACACCGCAGCATCCGAGCACCGTGCTGGCTCCGCCAAATCATCGGCTGCGACATTGCTCGGCTGCGGCAGCCTGAACTCCTCGCCGCCACCACTCTCGCCATCCCTACACCCGTCACTGCCGCAGCTCATCGTATCTGGCCGCACGCGGCGCGCCGCCGTGGAGGAAACGACGCTATCCGGATCAGCGAACTTGCAGGACATCCGAGGCATTAACACAAACGCTCCGCGCGCGCTCCCAAAGAACCAGAGAGCCAACTTACACGCATAAAGTGGGCATCTTTTCCCGAGGAAACGAAGCGATTTTCATTAAGAAACTGGAGCACGCCTACACTAAATTTGGGAGTACGTGCACCAAAAAAAGCTGCGATTTTTGCCTAAGAATCGCAAGATTTTACCAAAATTTCAGCTCAAGCGCACCCTACAGCGATTCCCTCTAGAAAAACGCGATTCTGATCTTAAAATGAAGAGAGAAAAAACCAACAAAAGCGAGGACAGAACAAGAAAAAAGGAGCGATTTTTATCAAGAAACAGAGCGAAAGGCGGCGATTTTGAGCTCAAAAAAGGTGAAATTTTTTAGGGAAAAAATCGGCGAGATCGCACCGTGGAGTGGGATGGGGAACCCTAGCCCTAGAGGCGGTCCAGCGTGGGGTTGGGGGGTCGTCGTCGTCGTCGTGCGGGGGAAGGAAGAGAAGGCATCGGTGTAAGCACAGCCGCAGTGGGCAGCTTTTTATAGACGAGACTAAAAGCATTAGGGAAAAGGGGAGTGGAAGTTAGTAGGTGTACTGCCCATGCCTCCCTATGCTTTGTACCCACACATACCCCCTCCCCTCCCCCTCTATGTAAAAATATCTCCATTTCTAATGTTCTATAGTTTTTAACCATGTAATTTTGAGATATGGTTGATTTGTTAAAAATAGATTTATCTTTTTATGATAGTAGATTTCATTTTAAAATAGCAAAATCAGTTGGGATGTTCCCTGGAAAATTATTGATTTTAATAGTTATAGTTATTCGTGTATGTTAATTTTAGTAAATAAAAACTTAACTTCGTAGCAATACAAGGAGAATAATATATTGGTAGCGGCGGGTATATGGATGTAGTGGAATTTGAGTGCTAGGGATGCGATTGGACCAAACATTTTTTGAGGCCCTATGTGAAAATAAAATAAGTCCTAAAATATAAACATGATATTATCAATGTACCTGAAGTTGTCTTTCCAGTGTCGGTGGAGGAGCATTTGTGGATGGTCGATAGTGGAAGGGAGAAGCAATGGCCTCGTCGGTGTGGAGATGGATGAAGGCCAACGATAGATTGGTGGAGAGTTTAGGCCATTTGCTTGAAAGATATGGCTCTTTGATGGCTCATTATATTGGGGATGAAAGTTTCGTGAGAAAGAAATAGAGGGGAAAGATAGCACGAAGAGATTGAGAATTGATGAGGGAGATTGCGAATTAATGAAGGTGTTTAAACGTAAGGATATGAGAAACTATGGGCTAGCTGTTTGTTTTGTTTGCTCGTTTTTAATGTGTTAACACATATTCGCAAAACAACCAAGTGCGATGAATCTAAAATTTGAAAAATGTGGGTTCTATGCGGAGGCTCATATTGTATTTACTTTAGGTTGGTCCTGTGAAAGAAGAATAGAAAAATATATGTAAATTATATATGAGCATGATTTAATTCTATAATAGAGATGATAAGACATAATATTGAATGGAATTAATTTTACAAATTACATAATAAAAAAATTCCAAATATTATAAAACTATAAGTTAATAACTAAACTTGACCTATGAATTAGTTATGGAGATCATCTAGTGATTTGGATTTATAGTGATGTTTGTTCAATTTTTGAGTCCATATATTTCTTGTCTTAGAATGAACATAGAGAACTTACAGAGAGATCATCAGATAATAGAAACATTTGTTTTCTTTTGGTTCTATGCACGAGCCCACGTACTTTGACGTTCATTAATTCTATAACCATATATAGAAAAGTGCTATCCACCTTAAAAACTTCTAATATTTTAGATCATTCAATAATTAAGCAGCATTTAGTTTCTTAACTGCACAGTAATGCTATTTTATGATGCAATATAGCCTAGAATTTGCTAAGAATTAATTTTACAATATATGCTTCTCAGAATTATCAACTAGGCATATCATCGAGTAATGACCAATTATACCATTTTTTACAACATGTTTTGCAAATATTTTTAAAGAATTTAAAAAGCATAGCCTGAAATTAAAATTAAACACAAAAAAAATAGAGTACAGATGGCCAGTTCTTAAATATCCAAATATGGGTAAACAACAACTGGGGGCACTTGTCTGGTGGACCACTAGCAAATTCCATGGGAAATAATAATATTATATATTGTTATTTCTGTTATATATAGTTGAGTGGGCGTATTTGACTGGGAAATGGGGGGGACGTGGGGGCCACACCCACTGCGAAAATGCTCCAGGTGGGACCCACACGATTCCACGTGGTTTTAGACCAATTGTTTTCTTTTCTCCCCTCGCAACCTTTCTTTCGGCACCTGCCCAAAAAATACCGTAGAAAAAAAAGGCACTACACTAGTCTACTACCCTTCACGCGGAAATGGTACACAGACTTTGACGAGGTTTATGGTGCTAGTCCACTGCGTTCACCGTGGGGAGCCCGCCCTAGAATAATCCACATTTGTGACCAATCGTCTCGAAAATATTCATTATAATTTTTTATTTTTGCCTTAATCTCCATCATCCCATCAAATAATAACTTAAATTTACTGTAATTAATCTAATCCGCTGCAAATCTCCATCCGTAGAAAGGATGCGTATACTAAACCTTTACTAATTCACCTATTTTCTGATTTTAAAGAATCAACATGATTTGAGAGTTGCTGACGATAGGCATCCATGGTGGAGTTGACCGATGATGGTGGCATGGGAGATGGCATAGGGCAAAGGTGGAGATTCGGGTGTTGACTAGCATGAGAGGAGGGATCAGGTACTGTTGTTGGGTAATCGTGTGATGATAAATCAAGTGATTGAATCATTTTGATAAAGAGGATCGGAAAAATATTTTTAGAGATTATTATTGCTCTGTTAGCGCAAGGATGCTTCCAAAGACTGCCCCAAACAGTGAGAGATCGCACGGAATTCTCCATGTTCTCATTCACAATTCTTCAACAGTAATAAGAGAAGCAAGACATATGCTGCTACTGAGGCTTAAAAGAATTGAATTGGACGTAGAACATCCCTTAAAATCATGAGACGTGTCGGTTGTTCCATGCAGCCACGTCGGTTAAGTCTTCTTGCATTAATTAATCAAAGGTTTTTTTTTTGTGTGTAAAGATGAGCAAATTAACGGGCTGTTTCTTCGGTCGTCAAGTCGCAGTCACCGGGATTTGCTATCACCGTAATCGCATCTATTCAAAGCACATTGCTTTGCTCGTGGACGATTCTAGTAACCACATGTTATTTAACTTATTAAGAAATCAAGTTATACATATGAAAACTCAATAAGCCTGTACACCTCTATTTATCAACTTTGTGGGCTTAAACATAGCAAAAGTAATACTCAGCAAGCATCTTACCATTCTTTTTTTTTTTAATGTTAATATGTTCCTTAATCTTCAAGACCATAGAAAAACCAGCTAGTTACCGATTCACTGGTCTTGACCAGGTCATCTTCATGTATAAAGACCACATCTGAATTCCACTCGAATTTTTGACGCTATTACTAATCAATGGGAAAATATATGATGCTATCCTGTCCTTAACAAGTTTGGTTAATGCCCCTCATTTGAAACATCAGTCCTATAAAAATTGGAAAAAATTTTAATAGCTGAGAGTCTCACACAAGGTTTCTCTTCTTTATTTTTGGATCAACATGATCTACACTGAATTGACGATAAATGAGTAAGTCCTCACATGAAACCCTCCCCAGCAAATTATTTTCCATCAAAGTCTGCGGGATGAGCGAGATGCAAGCCTTTTTTTTTTTAAGTGATGGGACAAAATCTGACTTCACATATCCCACGAAAAAAACACAAATAATTGTGCACCAAAAAATATGTGAAAGAATTGTCAAGGCATTCTTCACATTTGGTTCATATCCTTATAAATAAAATACTTACTATGGAATTTGTCTGAAAATCATTTTGTTTGTGTCCTAATCATGCTTATATAAATCATGTTTAAAGTTATGCCTTGACATGTCCGAAAATCTCAAGTATTTCAAGTTAATCCATAACTAATTAAACAAATCAATCTAATACAGTATCTAACCAGACAAAGATTCACATTATTCTAGACAAATTCTAGACATATCTCAAAAACAAGTATATTAACAATAATGCGAATCAAACTGTCTCTAGTTCCTTCCTCTTTTTTTTGTTTTCTTTAGAAACAACAATGACAATACAAACCTACCTTTTGGCAATTAATCGAGATCCATCATGATGTGTTGCAATCAGACAATGCTGAATGGTGTCTCTTTTGCACCCTATCCATCATTAGTGTGCTCCTTGTGCTTTTTCTATCACCACATGCCTTTTGACAAATAATATAATATTAATAATACAATACAAAAAAGTAACCAAATTAAAAAAAAGTCACTAATATGCTTGTGGTTTAAATTGTGTTCGGTAGGAGGTCACTGTCCTCTGTGTGTTATGCACTTGTTTCCTAGTTGCAACTGCGACATCACTCTTCCACTGTCCATAGTATATATAAGTATATATTTATTATCTGCCATTATTGTGGTTATCTAGTATGATTTCTTGACATGTCAGCATGACTTTGTTTAATGGTACTGAGGGTTTATTTGTGCTAAATTCTACATATTAGTATATGGTTTTCCGTTTCTATATGATGTTACTTCTAATCTGCAAAAAATATTGTTGTCTTTTGTACAGTTGCACTTATGTGTACATGGGGAAAAGAAGCGAGAATGTGTAGAGCACAGCTTGTCCATTTACGAGTGCTCGTTTTGTCAAATATTCCACGCATATTATGAAAACATGTGTCATGGTCTCGTGTAGAATGAGACTCAGATGAGTATGTAGTGGTTGTGGGTGTAACGGATGTATCCAGATGCATTGTAGAATATATTTTTCAGATAAATAAGAAAAAGGTGCACGATCTAAACGAATTAGTTCTGAATAAATTCACAAATCATACGGTAGAACCAAGACATTTTTTGGGAGAATAGACAATTCTAAACGTATGCACCTATTCTTTTTCCAATGAGCATTGCTACGCGCGCAGATTTGTTCTTTTGCATAATTATCATGAGCACTGATTAACAGATAGCCCCACATGCAGTAATACGGGGTGGAATTCAGAAATCAAAAGAAAAAGAAAACGATAACCAAAAAAATAGATTCGAAATTAGGATGAGGACTGTCAGAAAGCACCATGGACCTAATGATTTGGGCGTAGTGGGCCTGCTGGGATCCAAAAATGAAAACATGTAGGCCCATTTTACCAAACACCGGCTCAACAAGACGCAGGAAGGAGACACTTTTGAGTTCAGTGCTTTTAGAGACAGTACAATCGTATTTATACAATAGGATCTACGCGAGACATAATCCCCTGTAGATGTAAAAAAGACTTGCTAAGCCAACATCTTACATATAATTAGCTCATAATACAACAGGGCTACTCTGAATTCTATTCTAACTGGGAATCCAACCCTGCAAGGCTCAAATGCATAACTCCACATTATGCAAATTTAATCACTCGATCCTGCAGTCTGAAATAAACTGCTCACCTTCTATGGTTTGACGAAGCGGGCCAATTTTCCAAGCACAGTTCTCAGGTTGCGCATGCCAGCTCCTGTCTTAGAGCTCACCATCATCTACAAGGCGTAGCGTTGTAAAAGTCAGAAAATAGCATATGCCACTTAACCAAAGAGCAAAGAAACGAGAATGTCACGTTTGGAGGTTCAAACACTGCTAAAAACTTGCATTAATGCTAGGGCACATAATATAACACAACAAATGGGGCGTCCAAAAGATTCAAAGCTCACCACAGGGTTTACTGCTGACTTTTTGCTCCTCAGGCTCTGAGGTTGACAGTAACAAGTAGCATTAATTTTGTTCAGTGATTGACTCAAACTCAAAAGAAACGAAGGGCAGGCGATATGCATGCGGGGAGAGAGAGAGAGAAAGAGAACCTCTCGGATTTCCATAGCACGGCGAGCAACATCTATAGGAAAAACCAAATCAGTCTTGGTTAATACAATCTGGTATGGTGTCCGGGATCTACAATAGTGTATTTGGAATGTCAGTTGTAGAATTGAAAGTAGCACCAAGATACATGTGATCCAGAGCCTAAGAAAATGCTCTGAAAAATTTAAAAAAACATAAATAATGACAATCGAATGGGTTTCAGTGCAATAATGAACTTTGATCGAGAGTTATGCAAAATAGTCGGTGGTATCCAGAGCCTAAGAAAATGCTCTGAAAAATAAAAAGAAAAACATAAATAATGACAATCGAATGAGTTTCACTGCAATAATGAACTTTGATCGAGAGTTATGCAAAATAGTCGGTGGTACTGTGAAACAGAAACAGCAGTAGTAAAGCACTGACTAGTTGTTATGGATTAAGATGGTTAACATAAGATGGCATCTTTAAGTGGGGATCACGCATGGAATTTCTAGATGAAGGATTCATGATATAGAAGAGCACATCTCAGGTCTTAAGTTTAATTGTAGAACAAACAACTAACACAGATACAAGATGGCAAGCAAAGTAAATCTCAAAATGTCAAAATGCTCTAGCATGGTAGCATTATAGCATATCACTCCCTGTAGTCTCACATTAATACAACAAAGAAACTATACATGGTGACTAGAATCTGCTTAGACTACTAATTCTGGAATAGTGCCAAGAGTCCAGGACTCTGCAGACCAGTTCAGGTAAATGGCAAGAATTATAGCCAAACATTCCATTTAATTACTAATGTTAAAATGTTGGAAATAGAAAAAAACACAAGAAAGAAGGTTGAACTCTCTTGTGTAACAATGGATGAAATGACCAATGGAAGCAAACCTTTCCATTATATCTACAAGCTCATAGTCCAAAGGTTTCATTCCACGTTTAGTGTGCACAAGGAGGCAAACTCTTTGTAGACCAACCCTGGTTGAGACGTACTTCTTCACCTACAAATTTAACACCGCTCAAGTAAGAACTAAGAATAACAGTGACTACCATAGTACACAGCATTACAGCTTATGCTCCTTTGGAAGAGTTAGAAACAAGAGCAATTTCTGTAATACACTGACTTTATCTGAAATTTAAATGATGCCAATTTTATAGTAACTGATGTTGTTACAAGCTTGTAAAGCAACATCTTTGTTGTCCAAGACATGGTAAATATTATCGCCAGGTATACAGGTGGCATCTCCATGACTATGAAAAGAGAAGGTCCAGTTAAGAAAAATGCCAGCATGTTCAGTTCCACACGAGTAGATAGAAGAAGTGGTACCTGCAGGTACATGCAGTCCACCACGAAGAACTAGACTCAAGTTTTTTGAGGTGGCTGCCTGAGCCACAAAGATTGTTGATCTAAGTCAGTGAAGGTACATCACAATTTCTTAGCTTACAGTGTTTGCAGCCAATTCCTTGAATTTTTTTTATTTTTGAAATAGCAACAATAATTCCCAGAAAAAGTTTTCCATGGCAAAATCATGAGCAAAAAAGAAAACAACTCTTGCATTGTAAATGTAGAAAAGTTAGTACTTTCTGAGTTACTTATATTTATTTCGCACAGCATATAGTATTTTAGTTTCTTCTTAAATCATGGTGATCCAACAATACCAGGTGCATTATTATGCATTTTTCCTTCTGATCTTCAAAGTGACCAGAGGCTAATGACCAAAAGCTCATATAAATTGCATGGTGACATGATTATATTATTCAGATTTCACGATACTCACAAGCTCTTGCCATGACTCTCGAACTTCATCTTTTGCATAAGCAAAACCATATCCTGGCAAATCCACTAGACATAATTTCGATGCAAGCTGGAAGAAATTTATAGTCTGTAATTGAGAAACAATATGCAGATAAACGTTAGCTGTCTAGAAAGCCATATTAATTAGAAGAAAATACGCATGCTTCTGCATTCAACACACCTGAGTAAGTCCTGGCTTATCTGATGTTCGTACTATACCCCATTGTCTTGTAAGTGCATTAAGCAGTGAGGACTTCCCGACATTTGATACACCTAAAATTTCAGTAAATTAACAAGCTGAGTTATTATGACAGATTTGTACAGAATATAAACATAAAAGTTTGTCAAAGCATACAAAACTTGAATTGTCTCTTAAGTAATTTTTTGAGTGGATAAAAAGTGTCCAAACATCCATGATAAAGATTTGAGTTATGCAATACAGAAGATGATTGCAATAACAGCTAATCAGAGGTTACAAAATATCAATATTGCATTTTGTCATTCTTTGAATGAGATAATGTCTTGGAAATAAGCCAACAAAACACAATTTGCTTATGTAAAACCACTGTCCCAGCATCTGCAAAACGTATACTTCAATAGGGTCTAAACACAGGATGGTGAGTGGATACAATAACAATATATATGGAATCTAGTCACAGATAACTGAATTGTGCATCAATGTAATGTGTGTGACGGCATGAGCTACATTTCAAATTCAAAAATTCACCAGGCTTAGTTACCTGCAAATGCTACCTCTGGAGTTGTAGTAGGAGGAAATGATGATGAGACCTTTGCAGCAGCAAAAAATTCCAACTTATTTCTGAACACCTGTAGATAATGTCATAGAAGGAAGAACAACTTTAAGAGACTTGAAGATCACACGTTCAACAAGATAGGATACAGAAAAACCTCAAACTGTATGGCAACCAAGCGGGATCAATTTGTTCCAAAACAAAGGGTAACCAATTGAGACAACATCAGAAGACAATGTCTGGCATTGATTATAAAGTATCTTCCTTACATTCTCTTCTATTCGCTCACGTTCAGTGCTGGTTGAGAATGGGACATTATCCAGAGGAGCAGAAAGCTTGACATTGTAACCAGCATTTTTTATCTCATTTATACGTCTGCGACCAAGTAACTGCAAACAACAGTGAGACTTTGTCACATGTGCATGCATGGCAGGGGGAGAGAGGGGAGGGGTGGGGATGGTAGCAGTGTGTACATTATCTTCCACAAATGAAAGGATTGACGAACTCGGTTGTATAGCACGAAATTTAGAATTTATAGACATTTCAGTCTCTTCTGATGGATTCTTCTCCAGAATCTTTTCTGGAGCCTTCTCTGCATTGCAAACAAAAAATCCAAACATGGAAAAAGGAGAGATGAAAACATAACCACCAGATTAATGATTAGAAGACCAGGAGTTTAGGATTAGAAATAAAATAAGGAATTAGGTGCCAGGTGCATATATTCATTATTCAGATGTTCATTGTCAAATTTCATTTTATGGGGGAAAAATGTTAACAAGCATATAGCAATTTTTTTTAAGTCACTGGAGAAGAGGGTGTTTGCACTAAAATACTACCAGACCTTGTAGGAGGTTTCCTTGTACAGACAATCTTCTCTGAATTTCTTTAAATATTCTTTACTTCAAGAATTTTCATAAAGGGCTGTTCTTATATGTGTAGTTTTCGAACATAAAAAGGAATACAACAGTATATGAATATCCAGTAATGTATAAAGGATGCGCTACCGTTCCTTAACTGCCCGACATTACACCCACATAAACAAATCATGAAACACTTCAGTTCTGTTGCTAATTTACACTTAGAGATAGGAAGTATAATACTATTTCCTAAGCTATCTAAACCTTCATACATTGCCAGGTATCACATTTTTTGCCATGCCATTTCAACTTAGGAATCACTTAAGCCCCCACAAAGGCACTATCCAATAGGATTACCAACAGGTAACTTGAAGAATTTGCAATGAAGTTCTACATTATGGGATTACATTTTTTTTTTATAGATAAAAGGGCTAGCCCCTGTTTTTTTTAAGAAACATAGTTCAATAAACAGTCCAAAACATCAGTTTTCATCAGTCACCACATGACCACCCACAAACTATGCTCTTAGCTTCTTACTATATTCTATTGCAATCAGTGACCAGAATAGCAAAGCATCAGCATCACATGAAGAGTTTTTCGGTCTCCAGGTCAATTGTCACTTCCCAGATTCAAAACACATACGTCTGTGCACTTCTAGGCCAATTAGATTTTCAGTCTCTACAGAACAACAATAATCCACAAAGGATTACATATTTTTCGGGGACTTTCATATTTCACTTTATTTTGTTTCCTTTCTCATTTCCAATCCCTTGAATTCTTGAATATATCTTGGTTAAATATTGAAATAGGATGCAATAATCAGTGCGAAATGGTGCCTTGCCAACCTGGCTTTAATTTGATCACCTTTTTGGGCTTTAATTGACTAAAACCAAGCTATGGTTCAATCATTGCATCCGCAGATGTAACAGCTAGAAATAAGTTATGCACAACTGGAACCTGCTAAATCCTGGGGATACAAGATAATATATCAATCCAACCACATGGTGCCAAATATCACATGGTTTCAAGGGTTCTGCGCATGCATCAATAAACTGCAACAGAGTATGCTGTGTGCAAGTTAAATATAGTGTAGAAGTTAAACATAATCCTTTGAACCATTTTTTTTAAAATAGTAAGATAGTATGCGCACCATCCATGTGAGGAGCAAAATCATCAAGTCGTTTGTTTGACATGTCATAGCGATCTAGTTTCATCCGCTTTCTCTTCTTGGGAGTTGCCTCCTCAGAATCAGAAACTAAATCCTTCTTACTGATCCTGACTTTCTTTCCACTCTTGTCCAGCACTCGAGTACGGTGGACACGGGGCTGCTCTTCAGTAATTTGATCAGAGTTATCTGACTTCTTGCTTTCTCCAACATGCTCCTCCAAATCAGAGTTCGTGGAACAACCTTTTTGCTTGCTAACTTTTGCATATTGCTCAAACTTCTTCCCTCTGGAGACTTTCACATTCTTATTGAGCATTGATTGCCCCAGACGTAAATCATCATCATCTAAACTTGTAGGCTTCAACTTATCACCTTTTCTTGCAGACACCTTTCCATGGGCTAACTTCCCCTCCATGGGGGAAGGGCTCTTTCTGAAAACCTTTGCTTTAGAGGATGATGGATTTTTGTTATCATAATCCCGTGAATCGTCATCAGCCTCCCTTTTCCTCCTGGCATACCCCAATGCATTCTTCTTCCTATCCATCTGATGCACTACATTGCTCTGATTACTCCTCTGTCCCGCATTTTGTTGGCTCCCTTTGTTTTCTTCTCTCTTCTTCCTCTTGTTTGCATCAGCAAACCTAACTACTTTCTCTTTGAGATCATCTCTTCTATTGCTCTTATTTCCGTTGCTAAACCCACTGCTGCTCCAATCTCTTTTCACATTCAACCGACTCACGGCGCCCCCTTTCAACCGAACTCGAAGTGGCATCTTCCCTTTAGCCGATGCAATCACCTGCACAAAAGGACAATAAAGTTAGCTTTTGCATATAGCAAACTGGAGAACAAGAAAAAGATCAGCAACAAGACACACTGTGTTCGCACATTGCAAGAGCAGCAGAAGCACGCAACACAACACACTCGCAACTACTCAAGCAATGCGCTTGTGCCTGTATCACTTGCATTTCTAATTTGGATGTGAATTAATCATGCGATAAAAATCACAAAACCAATGGCTGCGCACGAAGTATATATAAATTAAGAAGCAGAAGTAAACTGTCGTCGATTGTGAGTGCATCTCGACTTAATAAATCTCCCTTCGCATGCAAGTAAGCATCTTTTTCTGTCATTTCTAGATAAAGACTTGCTGTTAGTGCAGATTTGCCTGATACTTAGTAGTACTTATTCCATAAGAATTTGCATTAATCCTAAGTCTTTCTATCAAATCTTGTGTGCCCAGTAGAAATGCAAGTGATACAGGCACAAATTTGCCAATTTATAAAAAAAGAATGCGTATTTCTTGTTGAATAGTAGAGAAATATGTAAAAATATAAGTAGTTGCCACAATAATCTTGATTTGTGCGCAGAGGAGCATGTTGGAGAAAGCAAGAAGTCAGATAACTCTGATCAAATTACTGAAGAGCAGCCCCGTGTCCACCGTACTCGAGTGCTGGACAAGAGTGGAAAGAAAATCAGGATCAGTAAGAAGGATTTAGTTTCTGATTCTGAGGAGGCAACTCCCAAGAAGAGAAAGCGGATGAAACTAGATCGCTATGACATGTCAAACAAACGACTTGATGATTTTGCTCCTCACATGGATGGTGCGCATACTATCTTACTATTTTAAAAAAAATGGTTCAAAGGATTATGTTTAACTTCTACACTATATTTAACTTGCACACAGCATACTCTGTTGCAGTTTATTGATGCATGCGCAGAACCCTTGAAACCATGTGATATTTGGCACCATGTGGTTGGATTGATATATTATCTTGTATCCCCAGGATTTAGCAGGTTCCAGTTGTGCATAACTTATTTCTAGCTGTTACATCTGCGGATGCAATGATTGAACCATAGCTTGGTTTTAGTCAATTAAAGCCCAAAAAGGTGATCAAATTAAAGCCAGGTTGGCAAGGCACCATTTCGCACTGATTATTGCATCCTATTTCAATATTTAACCAAGATATATTCAAGAATTCAAGGGATTGGAAATGAGAAAGGAAACAAAATAAAGTGAAATATGAAAGTCCCCGAAAAATATGTAATCCTTTGTGGATTATGGTTGTTCTGTAGAGACTGAAAATCTAATTGGCCTAGAAGTGCACAGACGTATGTGTTTTGAATCTGGGAAGTGACAATTGACCTGGAGACCGAAAAACTCTTCATGTGATGCTGATGCTTTGCTATTCTGGTCACTGATTGTAATAGAATATAGTAAGAAGCTAAGAGCATAGTTTGTGGGTGGTCATGTGGTGACTGATGAAAACTGATGTTTTGGACTGTTTATTGAACTATGTTTCTTAAAAAAAACAGGGGCTAGCCCTTTTATCTATAAAAAAAAAATGTAATCCCATAATGTAGAACTTCATTGCAAGTTCTTCAAGTTACCTGTTGGTAATCCTATTGGATAGTGCCTTTGTGGGGGCTTAAGTGATTCCTAAGTTGAAATGGCATGGCAAAAAATATAAAAAAATATTTTGCATCAATTGCTCCCAGCGAGCATTGAGGCGAGCCAAATAACTACTGAGAAGCATCAGAGAACCTGACATAGAACAGAATTCAAAGAAAGAGAAGAACAAATAGATGCAGATTAAAGTCCCTAGATTGGTAGCCAGATGAGAAAGAGAAGAACTAATCTGATACTGGCGGAGAAACCAGATACTTGTATACATATACATAAACATAAACATATCTATTATCTATATATCATATACAACTATCTGATACTTGTATCAGAGAATAACAAAATGAAAAAAAAAATTCATAGAAGGCATAGAAACATCATAGAAACATGAACTTTGCTGTTCTACTGACATTTTGATCTGGTATAACAATGACAGTATTAATCGCATGACCAATCTTATATCTTACCACAGACCAATCTTTCCCTATGCAATCTCGCATACTTGGATCAGCTTATCCATGAACTTAGCTGTTCTACTGGCCAAAAACTTGGTGATTATTTTATAGCTACAATTCATTTCCCTTTTGAAATCAGGATGGTGATCACATCATTCCCTTTTGAAAAATAACATGCAAAGATGATCTAATTAAAGAATAGAATCATCAGAGTGAAGAAATTGACCAGTTAACAAGTACTATTGCATCTTTAAACCAAACCCAGTAAAAAAATAATCATCCTCTAACTTGCAATAAACAATAACAACAGAGAGGCAGCAAAACAATAGCAGCAAAGAACCAAAACCTACATACTAGTAATTCAAGGTTGTTGTTCATATGTTTCATATAGATTAGCTTTCAGTTCAAATAGAACCAAGTGTTCCAATTTAAGTACTGCATGTGAAGCAAAAGACTTAACTATGACATACATTACTACTAATCAAACATCCCAACAGCAACTTTGCTGGTTCTTATAATGTGCTGAAAATAACAGATGATAACAGATGAACACTTGGACACAAGCAAATAGATCTGCTGAAAAGAAGAGATGGGGAGAAGAATTGAAGATTGATATGTACCTGGATGAAAGATTTCCAAGCGATTGTGTTCTTGCTCTGATCTGCTCCGATATGTGAAGATATGTGAAGATCTGTGAAGGTATGTGAAGGTATGTGAAGATCTGTGAAGATCTGTGAAGATCTGAACAGAAGAAAATAACACGCAGATAGATCTATTGAAAAGAAGAGATGGAGAGAAGAGTTGGAGATTTCCATGTACCTGGATCAAAGATTTCCAGGCGCTTGTGTTCTTGCTCTGATTTGCTCCGATTTGAGAGAGAAAACACCCCGTCACAGATCTCAGGCGGCACTGGCGCGGCGCTACTCTCAGGCGGTCCTCCTCCCCGGTGTCGGCTAGATCTGCACGTTCAGTGCATACAAATCAAAAAATTGCCTAGATCTGAGAAACCCTAGATACGAGAACCCTAGATCTGCGAAACCCTAGATGGGGAGGGGATGATCTCACCGGAGAGGGGTTGACGGCGTCGTGCGGGGAGGGGTAGGCGACGGAGTCGAGGCGCTGCGAGGGGAGGAGTAGGCGGCGGCGAGAGAGATCGTGGGGAGGCGCCGTCGCGAGAGGGAGCAGCCGCGAGAGAGAGAGTGGGAATCCAGTGGGTTTGGGCCGGAATTTTTCCGTTCCCAGCCCGACCCAAACGCGATTTTTAGCTGGGCCGAATTTAATTCCGGGTGGGATTTTTTTACCGCCGGATTGGGCCGGACCGGCCCAATCCGGGACTATCCAAACAGGCCCTAAGATTATAGATATAAAATCAAACTATCACTTTACAAAATTTCAAATCTAAATTCAATCTGCACAAGGAGAAACAAAAAAGATAAATTCATGTGAAAAATAAATCCGAAATAAAAGATAAAATTATTTTTGTTTCTTCTAATATACATCAAGTTTAAAGTTGAAACTTTGTGGATTGTTGGGATAACTCAATATACATCTTTTTTAATTTTTATAAAATTTTTCATGACTAATTTATATGATTTTTTGAGATGAGATATACGAAATGATAAAAAAGTAGAATGTGGACATACTCCTCTCTCTCTCTGTCTCTCTTTATTAAATATATATTTCCCTTTCACACATATTTCTATAAATATAAATGTCTAAGAAATCTCAAAATTTATTGTGCTCAGTCAACACATGATCAAAAAATAGACATAGAAAATTTTGTGAAATCAAATCCCAATAAAAATGTCAAGTGTAACTCACAAACATCCATAAGTATATGAACAGTGGATACTTGCATCATAATATTCAGGACGGCGCCGTAATATCAAACTTTATTATACTATTAATTGATTAACTTGTTGGGCATTTAGAAAACAGGAGGAGGAGGAGGGGGATAATAATAATAATAATAATAATAATAATAATAATAAGACGAGAATAGGGTGGAGTGTAAAGTAAAAATCTATAAGATTTTAAAATATAAGAATTGTTTTTGTTTGAATCACAGAAAATTTTGGACGAGGAGTGTGTGTAAGAGAGCACACCAACAAAACATAGGAAATTTTCCCTTACATTAGACCTGGTGTAAAATCTTTTTTCCAAAATTGTAGGATAAGAAGCCAATCCTTTGGAATGGATCGCCTCTTCTCCCTTGTTCCAAATACTTATATTAGAAAGAATTTCTTTGATTTAAAATCCTACAAAATTCTTTTCTTTTGATCCAAAGAAGCATGTATTTTTTTAGGACATCTAAAAACTAGTACTCTGAAGTAGTAAATTTGAAATTAAAAAGTGCTCCAATGAATTTTTTTTTTTAAAAGTGAACGGTATAATTTTTAAAATAGATTAAAGATTTAAATTGCATCTATCCATAAACTGCTCTCTGTTATTGTACAGCTGTAGCCACCGAACCATCCCTCCCACGCTCCCCGAGTTCCCACACTGCCATGGCGTCTCCTCCGGGCACGGGCAACTGCGCGGTCCCCTCGAGGCCGGCGCCGGCGCCTTTACCGGCTACGGTCCCCTTCCCCTCCCGCAGTCCGTTCTTCCGGGAGCCCCACCTGCCTGGCGACTCGGACGGCGACGACGCGGTGGAAGAGGACGAGGACGGCGTGGACGAGGAGGAGGAGGAGGCCGAGGAGGAGGCCGCTTTGGTGGGCAAAGCAGCCTGCAGCTCGCAGCAACTACGTGCCTCCCAAGGTGAAGGGTTTGTGAATTGTGCCATGCGTGGCTAAGCCCAAAATCTTTTTACTTTGTTGTTTTCTTGGAACAATTCCACTAGAATCAGCTTGACTTGCAGGTGAAATCTCAATTCAGATTAAGATAGCAACTAAACACGATCGGTATGTTCATTTCCTCGGCAAAGTAGGAGGTTTATGTTTCACTGGTGAACTGTAGTATCTTAGAGTAGTAGTTGGCAAGATAAAGATCTAATCTTTGTATTGCACGAGTAGTGAAAACAAAAGTTTACCATATTTGGATCAACCTTGCTAAGATTACTCTTATTGAAGTAGCGTTTTCGATCAAGCTTTGTGTCAAATTGTTAGGTTCTTGGGGTTTCCGAGTAATAAAGGTCCCCCTTTTAATTAGGATTGAGAAAAAAATCTTTTTTTTTGGCATGAAATTGATTATTGTTGCTTGTTGATTCATACACCAGGAATAGGGCAGGCGGTACTGAATGGCGAGAATGGAGGTAGGCAAAGCCCAGAGGAGCAGCGGTGGCAGGATATTTGTATATATAGCAGTGGAGCTGAGCAATATGGGCATGCTTTGTCAACAGGGGATGAACCTGGTACCATTCCCAGAGAGGCGAGGGGGGATAATGGATATGGAGTTATTGGTAGAAGAGAGGGAGGACCGGCCTCTAGTTATTGGGAGTTATTGAGAGCACACCTATCTGATCCACTGACGTGGGTATCCGACAGTGACCTTGTTATTCTCTTAAGAAGTTAGTTTTTCTGAGGGGAAATTTGATTATTTTGCCTTCCTGATACTATTTGTAGAGTAATGAAACAATGGAGTATATAATTGAGTCCAGTACATGCTACCAACTGTCGTTTTGTAGGCAAATGGTATTTTCATTCTAAATCATGACAATTCATAATGCTTACACTATGCTTGTGGGCTGTAGCCTGTTGCTTCATGACATGTTAATGCCTACATCTTCATGCTATGCTAGTTTCTTGTCTTAGGTCTTAATCGAGTTGTGTGAATGCCAAATAGCTAATGCAGTCCTTCATACATAGATCATTGTTTAATTGTCATGATAAAGTAATAATTTTTTTTTTGAAAAAAAGTGTTCCAATATCTCATTTCTTTCTATTTATTGTTAACCTGACTTTGTAGAGGTGTTCTCATGGACGATGCAATGATTCTATCATGCGGGCATTCTTATGGAAGTAGTGGAATGCAGCACATCTACAGAATGGTTTGTTGAAGGATCCTTTCTACTACATAGCTCTTCAAACTTTTGGCTCTGGTCTGTTAACATACAGTATGTTACTCTTTTTAGCCTGCTTGTTTTTAATCCTGTTAGTTGTGTTTGTTAAACTTATGTTGATTGCTACCTTAATTATGCTCAAATCTATGCTCATCTCAAT
This sequence comes from Pharus latifolius, assembly GCA_019359835.1. Classification (NCBI taxonomy): domain Eukaryota; kingdom Viridiplantae; phylum Streptophyta; class Magnoliopsida; order Poales; family Poaceae; genus Pharus; species Pharus latifolius. Next base: position 92,153,108 of record CM033321.1, on the reverse strand, counting down.
TATTTGGTATGGCTTTGAAGGATCTGGATTATATCCTTAACTGTTTGTGGCTGAAAGCATGACCTTCAATCTTTCTTTTCCAGAATAATAGCAAAGTAGTTTAAGAACTTATATTATATGATGGCTTCAATAATGTTCTTTTATTCAAGGATTGTCTTGCTCTATGACATACTGAATGCACTTTTGTCAGGGTGATTATGAAGGAAACTGATATCTTGGGCCATGAGAACTAAATTTGTTTTGTAGCCATTCATTCATTGGTAAATTTAATAATATATCTGGTGAATTTTAATGTGCAAGGCATAAAGTTTCTGAAATAATCTTGGAAAGCTAAACAGCATATTCTTACTTAAATAAGGTGGTGTGTAATTGCATGTGCATGTGAAAATGATCTAGAATAGTTTCTGTTCCTTGCCATGCAGAAAGCTTGTGGCAAATGTGGTCAGCCGATTTCTGAAGACTCCATTCGACCAAACTTGGGTATGGATTTAAATTGCTCCAGTATTAAGCACTAAATTTAATGGTCTGTTCTGTAATGTGACAAAGCTTATTCCTGTTGTGGTAAACTTGGTAAGTTGTGAGGCGACCATGCTAGGTTGCTACTACATAAGTAACTCAGAAATAGTATATAACATATCCGGCCATCTGCTGATTCAAATCTCAGATATTCTAAAGAACAACATAAATAGCTCATGCAAAATGATTGTCTCCCTTCAAAAGTGGTAAGTAGTATTTCAAGCAATCTGTTCAAATATCTATACGTGGTTCTTCAAATGCCAGCCCTCCATCTCCTTGGCTACCTTTCCTAAGGGCGCATATTGGGATATTCAAGTTGAAGGTATAAGCCCAACTTTCATAAGTGGTGCTTGTGGGATGGCTTATTTCTTTTATGAGACATCTCTTACACACAACATTTGAAGTCTTCCTCTAATTTGACCTAGCTATGCAGTCATGTTTTTAGCCCTTTGTTTTATGTCCATGCTCTATGCAACCACATTTTCTAAGAGTTTCATAGGCAACTTACTTCCTATTAATCATTTGTGCAATCTATCTTGTCCACTAGATTTTGGGAATGTCTCTTATTCTAATCGTATTATGTTTGAAAAGCTACTAATAATTCTAGTTAGATTGTATTAGGTATATGTTTTCTTTTTATAAGTTGGGGTTGAGATTGAAATCTATATAAACTCATAGGAGATGAGTTTAGAAAAGATCAACTAAACATAGCTTAGAGAGATCAATTCAGACTAGAAGTAAAAGGGGCATAAAGAAAACAAAAAGTTATGATTTTTTTTAAGAAGTTGGCTTTTTTAGAGGGCAAGAGTCGAAGAGTGCAAAAGATACGAAGGGTATTTGTAAGCGTCAATATCTTATACTCTTCTGAAATTGTGTTTAAAAGTTTGAAGTCTTTTTTGTCAGTCTTTTCTCTCTACGATTGTCCTTGTTTTTGTGTCATTATTGGGATTTTCTATATTATATCTTTTATTTTCGTTTTTGTTATTGTGCACGTTTGGTTGTATCTCACGAAGTTAGATTTGATTTATGGCTAGGGCCTCTGCTGTTCCTAACACTGGACATTTTAATTATGGTCTTTTGGTTTCAGAGGAAATTAATGCATCTAATTTTTATTGATTGTTTCAGTCCCTTTCACCTCATATTTCTTGCATGTTTTTAGCTCTTCGCCTTGCAGTTCAGGCATTTAAACGCGAAGAAGAGTCAGCCAAAGCATTGAAACGAAGAAGAGAGCGCCTTGAACAGGTATGAGTCCTTTACCAGCATATCAATCAGAGTTTCAGAATTTGACTTTAGTATTTGTTACACGATTGTTCTTAAATCTATTCCAATCTCGTTGTAAAGGACAAATGTGGCAATGATGATACATTTGCAACAGATCTTTCTAGAGGTAAAGGTGTTCAGTTCCCTTTCACAGTCTTCGACAGGGTTATAATCAAGGTATTCTGGCTATTTAGTCAACTAAGCATTCCCCCCTTTTTCTCTCTATATTTCTGTGAGAACTAGATTCTGAAATGGAATTTCTCAGGGCAATAAGAGGACCCCAGAACGGTTTGTGGGACGAGTAGCAGTTGTGACAGCACAATGCTTAAATGGATGGTTAGGATCAGTTTATCTATAATCCGGACCTGTAAACATAATGTTTATCTGCAAACATATCTGCTTTCATGTTCTATTTGACTGTTTCCTACGTAAAACAGGTATGTGGTGAAGACCGTCGATAATGCAGAAAGTGTGAAGTTACAATACCGTTCCTTGGCAAAGGTTTCAGATGCCGGCGAGTCTTCTGCTATGGTCTCAAACAATGCTCACAATGCAAACTGGTTGTAAGGTCATCGCATCATCATTAAGGGGTTTAATGTGGTTGATCCTTACTACAATAAGGCCATCTTACAGCGACATCGGAGAAACAACTGCTTTAAACTCATGGATCTTAATGTTCTGCTGAGGTTCTCTGATGGAGCTAAGATCCTAAATGCAGATAATTAGATCCTTTTTTGGGTTTCGGGGAGATATTATGTACTATCAGAAAGATCAATTGTTTTGAGTTCTGAATTTTATGTGTAGTACTAAAGAAATCAGTGTTACATCATGTGAAAACATCACTTGGAGTGGGACATTGCTGGTGTCAGCAATGATGGAATGGAGGTGGGTTGCGTTCTTTACAGATTAAATTGTGCAAGTCCACTTTTTTTAAAAAAAAATTTGGTAAACTGAAATTGAGATATTTCGCATGCACTTCGGATTTTGGCAATTGATCCGAACCTTGGATCTGAGAAATGAAGGTAGGTTGCGCAAAAATGTTAACAATATACCATACATAATAAATGTGTTTTTGTTGATTTTCAATTTTTCATATGTGACATGAATTCTCTTTAAGACTAAAGTTGCCTGGTACTAAGAAATAGTCCAATCAATAATGATTTGTTTTGGTAAAATAAGTAGGATTTATGTAATTTTAAAAAAAATTATAGGGGCAAGTTAACACGAAATAGCCAAATTGAAGGACTTATCTACAAAATTATAAGAACTTGCGGTTAATTTATCTTGAAAAGGGTACTATTTTGTATGCACAATGTTGGTCTCATCCTAGGCCGTACCACACAAGTAGCCAATGATGGCAACAAATAACATCTTTTTAGAAAAAAAATTGAACAAACAAACACAAACTCTATCGGGAGAGAGAACCATGGGACACCTTCCAAGAAAAGCCTATACGTACGTACACTCACCAGATACAGATAGCGCTCACCTCGGCCGTCAGATCCGTCTAAATTCGAGAAGATTCCATCTCCGTGCGGCTTCCGACAGTCGCAGAGCCGTATAAATTCCACCCCCGTGCCCAAATCTACCTCTCTTTTCTCTCTCTCTCTCTCTCTTTCTTCCCCACTCACCTCTCCGAGCCTGGGAGAGGCCACATCAAGGCGAGAAAAAAATAAATAAAATTTTGCGGGGCTAGGGTTTTGGTCTCGCCGCCATGGAGAGGGAGCTCCTGGAGACGTTCGAGGCGGCGAAGAAGGCGGCCGACGCGGCGGCAGAGTACGCCGGCGGCGACTCGTCGGAGGCCGACCGCTGCGTCGACGCGTTGCGGCGGCTGCGCGGCATCCGTGTCACCACCGACGTCCTCGTCGCCACGCAGGTGAGGGGCCGCCTGGACTTGGCCTTTTGGGTCCTGTTTTTTTGGGTACCGGAGAAATCTAGGGGCCCCTTTTGTTTCGTGTTGTTGCGGCTGGATGCGTGTGGAGGCGGCTATCTCACGGCGGGGAGTTGTGCGCGAAATGTGGCTTATTGGTCCGAGATTTGATTCGTGTAGCTTTTGATGGTTAGTTGTAGGAATTGTTTCAGGTTAAGAGATGCGATTAATTGGGCATTTTGATTGGACTTAGATCTTGCCGGGTGTATATATACATGTCTAGGCGCTCTATTGCTATTGGGGAAAAAAGATGATGGAGAGGCTTTGGCTGTAAGGATGTGGCACATAGTGCAATTGCAATGGGGGAAGTTGGAATTGTGGGCACATTGGTCCATATGGGATTGTACTGTTAGGATCGGTGTGATTTCAATGGAAGGTTTTCTTTCTCTGATCTCTCATCCTGGTCACCATTGTTGTCCATAAACTTTCTAATTTTGGATTGTTGACTACCATAGTTCATGTGCTAATGAAGAAAAGAGTGAAAAATGCAGCAATCTGGTGGTTGATTCATTGGTTGCGTGGGAACCTGGCTTGGCGGGAGAAGAGTGCGGAACATGTGATGATTTAAATGTCTAATATGATGGAGAGATTTTGTAATTTCAGGAGAGTGAAAATTATGTGTTGGCAGTGAGCTTGTGTTTGATTCAAGTGGTTGTGCGGTAATCAGATTTGGCAGGAGAAGTGTAACAAACACGTGAACTTACATGTCTAATGTGGATTGAAAGATGTTATGATTTTAGATCAGTGGAGTGAAAAAAATGGTGAGTTGACGGTGTGCTGGAACACGTGCCTATTTAATGTGCCTGTATAACTTCTGTAATTTCAGGGAAAGATGCAAGATTTGGAGGGCCATTGTTAGTTGATTTGACTTTTGAGAAGTCTTTGTTGACAAATGTGGATAGTAACCTACTTTATTTAAAATGAAGATATTTGTGCATAACTAAAAGAAGATGTGAGAGGATAAGATTGGCTATGTTCTTATCAGTACCTGCTTTCCATATTTCCTTGCATTTTGGGGTTGCTTTCTGCAGGCTTCTTATTATAAATAACTTGTATCTCTGATGCTTCATATCCACTTACAAATAATCTCCTACGTTCATGAGCAGCTTTCCTTCATTTGTGAGCCATTTAAAAGTTGGTATCTTTAGAAATTGGTTTTTTCTAAGCTTGTAAGGTAGCTGAGTATAAGATTGGCAAACTTCGATATCTTTTTTGGAATTTCCACCAGTCAATATAGACTAAAATTTTGAGCATGAGTTGTGAGTTGAGAGACACTTTTGATGTTTGATCGGTGAGATTTCTTTTGAGGTTCTGTGTGTTTAAAAATATGTTTTGCTGTGGACTTGAAGAACATGTGTGCATTTAGTTCTTTAATAAATTAGGTGTATCCATGTGTGCAGAAGCTTAATTCATATCTGAAATTTTAGTACTATTCTCTTGTTTCGTTCCTTTTTTGTATTTTCTGCTCAAATTAACTGGTTAGTATTTTTTCTTCCTTCCTTTCCTACTTTGCCTGCTGTTCTTTTCTTTGCACTTGGGAGCTTAGAGCTTACACACTATATTCTGTTTTGACAGGTTGGCAAACGTCTTCGTTACCTTTCTAAGCACCCTCACTCAGGTATACAGTCGATGGCTTCAGACCTATTGGTGTACTGGAAGAAGATTGTCATTGAAGAGACGGAAAAGAAGAATGGTACCTCAGAGAATGAAAAATCAGATAATGCTGCAGGAAGGGCTGAGAAGGCTCAGCCCATGAAGGTTGAAAAGATTTCTAGGTCAGCAAGTGTGAAGGTTGAGAAACGAGATATCGATGTTAGGATTCAGAAATCGGAGTATGTTAAAGTTGAGCCGATTGTGAAAAATGATTTGAAAGCTCAATCAATCAAGGTTGAGAAAGCAGAAAAGGAAGTTAGTAAAGTTCCTGATACAAAGAAGCCATCTTCTGTTCCAAATGGGCCTCCAAAACTGACGTCCCTTGTCAAATGCAACGATGCCACTCGAGATAAAATTCGGGAATTACTTGCTGAAGCCTTCTCCAGAATTTCTGGAGAGACTGGCAAGGATGATAGAGAGGAAGTGAGAAACATCTTGGATGAAGTAGATGCATGCGACCCATTCAGGGTTGCTGTGACGGTAGAGTCTGCATTGTTTGAGAAGCTGGGGCGTTCCACTGGGGCCCACAAGGCAAAATACAGATCAATAATGTTCAATTTGAGGGCTGATAACAACACTGATTTCCGGAGGAGAGTTCTCCTTGGGCAAGTGAGGCCTGAGAAGCTTGTTGACCTAACCCCTGAAGAAATGGCTAGTGATGCAAGGAAGCTCGAGAATAAGCAGATCAAAGAGAAGGCTTTGTTTGAATGTGAGCGTGGAGGACAGCCAAAGGCGACGACTGATCAGTTCAAGTGTGGCAGGTGTGGTCAGCGGAAGACAACTTACTATCAACTGCAGACTCGGAGTGCTGATGAGCCGATGACAACTTTTGTCACATGTGTGAACTGCAACAATCACTGGAAGTTCTGCTGAGTTCATGCCAACCTGCTAAATTACTGAAATGCTGTCTTGTTAGCCTTATGATTCAAATTTGACAGGCAGGTTGGTTTTAATTTTCCAAATCCTAGGAGTCTGTTTCTTCTTTTTTATTTCTCCATTCTCTTTCTGAACTTGATTTATTTAGATTGTACTAGTTAACAGAACAAATTATCTTATCTGTTGTACTTCTCAGTCTTGTTGTTGACTGGTTCAGTGGTTCATGTCATCATGTGTAAGGAGATTGTGCAAGGATGCAAGCTAGTGTTATGTGGTATTCAGAGTGTCATTCTGTCTTCTTCGGAAGGAGATGGGTCCAGTTATGATGATGACCTAGAGTGGTGCTCTGCTCTTGTTCATCTCAATGTATCCTGATTCCTGAAGGTTTATGAGGATTGTGGTGTTCAGGAGTTGTATTGAGATAGGATATCAGGGGATGTGTATTTCCCTAATAACAGACACATCTACCAGAGCGAAAAATAAATCGAAGTGCTGCACGTCTTGTGCATTGTGCACCAAGATTTCAATTCCATCTCGGTGATCCAAACTTTCGATGGGCCCAACGCTCCGAAACCGTCCGAATGTTGGAGTGGAGGAAATAAGGGCATTTGTGATATTTTCTGTCCAGCGCTGCCCCTTGGCACCAATTCTGGGATAGACGAATATGCCCGAATTCTGTTTATACTATATAAACTGCTAGGCACACAACTTGCAGCCCTTCTAAACTAGCTTACATTCTTTTCTTTTTAAATGGAATTTCATAAAATATTACAATTATATCATAATCCCTATGCCCAAACACACTGATTTAACTAGAGAAAATTATAAGCTATCTCGAAAGATATTATAATTGTATCTTTGATTATTTCTGAAAATAGTTAAAATCACAATTCACCTAAATAACCCCAAGACTATACCAACAAGCACAGATTTTCTTCCCTTCTAATTCCCTAAAATTCAAACTAATATATTTATAGATTCAAGCAACCCAGCTATAAACTTTTTTAAGAAATACGAGATTACTCGTAAATCAAGATTTGCTCTTAATTATCCAGATAGATAAGATAAGATGAGCACAGGGCTCGCATTTTTGAAGAATATCCGAAGTCTCTAATTTCCTGCGAAGTAGATTCCTCGTAGGATGCCCCCACCTGAAATCCCCAAACTACCCACGATAAGCCTTCCCCACCTCCCCTTTTTAGTCCCCCACCCCGTCCTCCCCATCCCCTTCGTCTTCCCGCTCCCTTCCACTTCTCCCCACGCGTGCAGCCTTCACAAAATATTCCCCAAACCCTAACCCTAAACCCTAGACCCCCTCCATCCCCTGCTCCCATGGCGGAGCTCGGAGGCTAAGCCTAGCCTATGTAAGTGTATCCATGGATTGAGTGACTGAGTTGGAAGGCATGGGTCCAAACCCTAGCCTGGAGGAGGTGGCGGTGGCGGTGGAGGCGGCGGCACCGTCGCGGGGTCGAGTGGTGAGGATTCTCGTCCGCGATGAGGACGCGACGGACTCGTCCTCGAGCGAGGACGAGGCGCCCTCGCCGGCGAGGGCGCGCGTGAAGCGTCGCGTGATAGAGGCTGGCGGGGCGGCGGCGCCCGCGCGCTTCCGCGGCGTGCGGCGGAGGCCGTGGGGCAAGTGGGCGGCGGAGATCCGTGACCCGAACCTCCGCCGTCGCGTGTGGCTCGGCACCTTTGACACTGCCGAGGAGGCTGCAGCCGCCTATGATGCCGCCAACGTTCGCCTCCGCGGCCCTGGTGCCGTCACCAACTTCCCCTCCGGCCGCTCCCCGCCGCCGCAACGGCCGCCGCCGACACCAGCAGAGCCTACCTCTCCACCGGTGAAGGAGGAGAGCGAGAGCTGTGACGTCAAGCCGCCCGCACCCCTGCCGATGTGGGCGATGATGGCTGGGAAGCGCAAGAAGCGGTCGGGCTGCGGCGCTCGTGTGCGTGCCTTGCATGCTGCATCCGTCTGCGTGGAAGAAGTGGGTAGGGCATGAAGCTCCAAGTATCTGTACTTACTACTATTGCAAGTGGTGTTACTATTAATTACCAGTAGAATCAGTTGTGGGAGTTATATTGTGTAGTTTTAGTGCAAACATATGTGGCTCGCATGTGGTATGATGTGATGATGGTCTAGTGTATATATGCTGCTGCTTTTAGATTTGGTAACATGCTGTACTATATATGATATGGCATGCTTGGATATGGAGTTGGTGAACTAGCTGTTATGTGAACTCAGATTGAAAAAAAATTTAAGAAAATACAAAAAAAATGTTGAGATGATCTCTGTGAATTATTGTGTATAGCATGTATGGGTAGGTATGTTTGAGTTATTCTTGTAGTATGGCAGAGTATCTTTCTATTTTGAGGTGTTGGTAGACTGAATATTTGCGACAGAACAAACCCATAAGGCCATAACAGTTTATGTTACTCTTATGTGTGATCTGTCTTTTGCGGAATGCTCCATTACTAGTGTCTTTTTCCGGAACAAGAAACGGTGGAAGATCCATTCCTGGCTTGCTGGTCTGACACAATGTATGGTGGCTGCCTGTTTGGTAAGTAGCAGATTTGATTCATGATCAAGTTAATCTATGACAACAATTTGTCTAGCGCGAATTTTACTGTTGAAGTACAACAATTTATATGATTGAAGTCAATGGCATCTTACTTGTATTGAGAATGTAGCCCTAAATTCATCAAAAAGATGAGATCTTTGAATATTAGTAATGTGCATGTGCTCTTCACCTTGGAACTGTTTTAATATTGATACTGTAAGTTCAGGTGATTCTTTCTGGAACTATATTTTTTTTCTTCCTTTTTGTGATATGAGGTGCTTTGAAATGTTTCATTAGTATCGATGCTTGTAACAAAATTGTTGTTTGGAACATCATGTTCTTGTTTTACTGATTAGATTGCTGTGAGGGTTGACTAGAATATTTTATGTGTGGCTGCGATAATCTTTGTAAGACTGTCAATATGCATGTGCACATTTGCAATGATTGTTTTGAATTAGAGTTGATGGCACCTTAGTTATACATGTTTGAGATCTGCGGTCCATATAGTGTTATTTTGATTTGCACAGAATATGTGTTCTGCTGCATAGATAAATAAGTATTTGTTATGTGATTGTGTCATTGTTGGGCCAAGGGACCGGGATTTGATCTGTGCATGCGGTATTGTGCTAGTTTTATCTTTATTATAGATCAATTTGACGAAACGGTTTGCTTTTATCCTGAAAGGACCTTTTATCTTTTTATCTTGATTCTGCAAATTCCCCTGCTCTGAGTAGTGCATACTCTGAAATTCCCTGGTAGTTTTGGCGCAGTGCAACTGAATTGAGGGGTGAACTCCATTTGATTTTTATCATCCTAGTTGTCTGACACTTTAGTATGCTTCTTGTCCTCAAGCATGGCTTCAATCTTAGTGTAAAAACTGCATCTAGTGAATAGCGATCAACCGCCACCGAACTGTTCAGGCAAAGAACTTGTTAAGTATTGCAAAACTCGAGTACCGAAGGTGGCTTTTTCCTACCATTCTCACGAGGCGGCAAACTTAGATGGATATCTTCTTGCTGAGCTCGACCCAACACAATAATACTATAATATGATAGATGCATGGATCAAACAAGTTGCGAAACCAACGGGCTTGCTTGAACTGGCTAGTTGAAGCTGCAGCTGTTTGTATGTTTGGAATCAGTTAGATGCAACATGGGAAGAAAAGCCTGGTGTACTGACAGACAACTCTGGCCATCACTTAAAAAGTCTTTAGAGCCTACGAGCACTCCGTTTAGCCTCTGGCCCTCCATGACAAGGTGACGTCGAAACTGTTATCACTGAGTCCCAAGGACGGTGCTGCTTTTATGTGTCCCAGCAAGCAAACAGCATCTAATGGGTTGGTGCTAAATGATCAGATACGCCCACTGAAAGGTGGGGCCCACACCCAGCCGAAGGGCCCACTTGCAGTGGACATTACGAACTGCATACTAATAATTCCAATGCTAGATGGAAGAACTGAATTTTTAGCCTTTTTATTGGCTTGAGCATATCATGAGAAGAAAAGGATCATGCTAAATTTGTCATGAAAAACTTCACCTGAATACCATGAGGTACAAGTTGATGATGCTTATACCTTTTATTCTTGCAACTCCATAATGTAAAAAGGATATAATACAGGGTTAACTAAACGACCTAGACGAAAAACAAAGCTCACATACTCAGGCTTCTCTAATTTGTCATGAAAACCACCTATCCACCATAGCACCACGAACTAGGGTTAACAGTCAATAATAAATAAAATGAATGTTCTACATCTTGCAACATGACTGGATCCACCAAGAGATCCATTACTGTTGTAGCAGTTCTTGGGGGGTTTCTCCTCTGTCCGAAGGATGGAGAAACCCCACATGATATACCAAAGACTCATCATCTAGTGAAGGCGCATTGTTCCTTTGGACAGCGAATCATGCGCAGAGGCATGGAGAAGGGGCATAAGGCCCCTGGATACTACCAGCAAGGATAGAAAGGTCGCTTCTCTACTGGTCCGTCTTCGCTCGTTTCATGGCGTTGTTGCCGAATGGAGAGACGCTTCCAGGATGAGGGCTGTCCTCTCTCAGGGTTGAGTTCAGCATAGCCAGCTCCCTGAGTTGTTGCCTTTTGTAGAAATCGTGTGACTCATCCTGAAGAGAAAACCAACATTGCTCCATGAATGACTCATATATTCATAGCATTCATAAAATATTAGGAATTTCCAGAGAAGCTCGAAAGAGCGTGCGTGCACACAAAAGTAAACTGAAAACCGATTTAGAGACATTCAGTCAAAGAATGATCATTACGATACAACGAAAGTAAATTAAGGTTGTTGCCTTGCATACAGTCAATTTGAAGTACATTCTCTGGTCTAATTATAAGCCCTGTATCAAGCAACTTCAACTTTTCCTCTAAAAAAGTAACTTATAGTTGTGCATGTATGAATGATTGTGTGGTGCGCATGCATATGTGAACATGTGAATGCACGCGGGCGGATGTGCATGTGTGTGTCTGTGTTGTTGGCAGCTAGTGTATGGAATTTTCCAACAAGGACAAGCACTAGGTAAACCCAAGTCAAGCTTTAGCCAGTTTATGAGTGACTCGTACCAATTCTAGGCAATTTTCGCATTAGTCCTTCATAATAAAACATTGTTTCTGTTTCATGATATTATTTAAAAAATTGCCATGCCTATGTTCTTGCTTGGTGCACAAAATTGTGGGTTCATTGAGTTGACTGTAGAGCTTATCATAAAAAGGGCATATAGGAGTAACTCACCACTGGTTTTAGCAGTTCTTCTATAATTTCTTGTGCATTCCTCAATCTTGTATCAATGATATTGGCTGGTAACTCTGCTTCAATTAAGATATGCAGTGGATCACTCAAATGCTCATAGCCAGGTTTTCCTCGTAGTTTTTCCTCCTTCAAGAAACATCAAAACAAAGATGTAAAACTCAAGGTTTTTGGGGACCAAAAAGTAGAAGAAACACAACATCAAGAAGTGAAAAGGGAGCACCAATGTAGCTCTAGCTTTAAGTTATTCAGGCCCAAGAGACAAAGGAATACTTTGATGTTTGTGAGATAACAAAATTGGCAGGTAAACAGAATATAGCAATAGTGTTTTCAATACAACACCAACAGCATAGCATAGCAGGTTTTTTTTATAGAGAAGCCACAACACTCAGCCTTCTTAATGATTGGAAATTACATTCAGACTAAACACATGGCATCTAGAGATATGGGAGAAACAAATAGAAAGTTGAAGACAACTGAACAACATATTTGCCCACAAAAATTACAAAGCACGTTTAATTTTAGTATCTTGATAAGTCAGCACGTCATAGCCTGAACATGATTATGGATGAGATTCCTTGAACAGTTAGATAATTCCAACAGACTTGGTGAACCCTTCCATCGCCATGCATCTAGCAGGAGTTTAACCAGTAAATTTCCAAACTTAAAACAACATTTGAATAACATAATATACTTTTAATGTCCAATGAAAAATAAGATTGCTATAACTACATATTTCCCATATAATCATAGGCATAAAAGATGCCAGAAGTTTGATTCTTTAGACATTAAAATTGAATCAGCATGCAATAATCAGAATGTTAAAGACAGAGGAAAACATTCAATCTGAACATGACGGATGTGCAAAACTACCATAACATATTTACTTGGAAGTTCTTTCACACTGTTTAGCGATGCAGAAAAATGACAAAGGATTTGCCCAAAACAAAAAGGGAAATGACAAGAAAAGAAGACACTCTTAACTTTATTCCTCTGTGCCAATATCAATTTACTCAATAAACTACCTCTCCCACTCCCTAAGGCAGAAAAAATACCAACTACTGCCAAGGGGGATGAAGCCTGCAATGGCTCATCACCTACAAAAGGATTAGTTAGTGCTGCACTTCTCAGGGTCCTGTATGTGAGAGGGTGGCCTTTGAGCAAACTAGTCGTTTGCTGTGTTGCTACTTGCCCAAACCAGTGAGCATCATTTGGTGAGGGGTTACAAATAACGTGACCCACAGGCAATATGAGAAGTGCCTAATCATGTTCAATTTTATATATACTGTTCAATGCTCAATTCAATTTTTGGTAACTTTGGCAACAAAATGCTAATCCACAAAAACTGGCAGGAACTTGATGCTTTAAACTGTTTTCTTTTGTGTTTTAAAAATTTTGATAAATTTATACAGGCATTTGAAGATTAGAAGTACTACAAAACTTAGTTGATGCTGCAGGCAGAGAAGTTGAATATCAGAGGAGGACAAGTGATGTTACCAGTCAAGCAGGAAACTTAAAGAAGCAACCATGAATGCCATTAATGTAAACATAGTACACAAGGTTCTTGAGACGATGAGCTTTAAAACCACACATTAAATTTAAGATGACAACCCAATTCAAGTGGAATGTAATCAAACATTACAAACTTTTGTTACCTTGCCTGGATCTTTGATGGAACCCTTTCCTCTAATGAAAACGCGACAGCCAGTGGATGCTTCTACCCGCTTTAGAGAATTACCCCTGGGTCCTAGAATGCGCCCGACAAAATTGAACTGGGGCAAGAAGTGAAATAATAATCAAACAAGAATCAAAACTTCAAGCAATCTTCTGTGTTAACGTCAAGACACACTACACAAGTTGGGAAAGGCATACATTGGGGTAAGCATCAACTGGAACCTCCAAACGTACAATCTTCTTTATGATATAAGAGCTAGGGCTTGGTGGTGCTCCTTGCCAGTCCATACTCGTTCCTTGAGGTAAACCTAATCTCTTTTGGATAGTAAAAAAAAGCACAGATGCTTTATTAGTATTATGACAAATTTACAACTTGAAACATGTGCATAACATGGATAACTATACATCTTGCATTATATCATCATATTAATGCACTGCGAACTCAGACATATTATTGTCACTTAATATACAGGGTTCATCTAGATTAGATAATATAACTCCCAAAGGAAAAACACATTTGTTTTGGAATATGAAAGTTCAAAACAGTGAGCCATCAAATTGTGAAGAAGTTTTGTTGAAGTGAGAAAACTTTATGATCCCTACCTCTTGGTGTAGCCCACTCCAAGGACCAAACCCATTGCCAGGGAGATTAGATCTGAGATTTGGTGAAGACATAGGACTAGGACTTCTATATCGATGCCTGTCAAAATCACCAAATCCATGGTTGTGGACCATGCTTGATACCCGCATAATTTCTGAGTAGCACATGGCACAAAGGTCAGAAGAGAATTTAGATTAAAAGAAATGGATAGCTTGCTGCTTAGAATCAGAACTATGTACATTGATAAGAAGTGCCCTTATTAGCCAAGTTCAATATATGAATAGATTATGAAAACATTGGAAGGAGAACAATAAATAATGACAGGCACACACACACACACACAGAGACACAGAATCAAGACCAGACATAGTTCATTTTCTTAAATCTGGCACAAGAAGTAGATAGTCCATTTGTTGGAGAACCGTTCAGGAATTTAGTGCCCCAAATCTTTTGTACAACAAAAGGAGCATAATCTAGAAGAGCTAACAATCATCTCTGTTAGGAATTGAGCAAACCAACAGGTCTCTATATGTAGACTAGACAGGTACACAAGAGTCCAAATCAAACACTTAAGTCCTAATCAAAGAAAATATGAGACTAATCCTAATGTATATCCTAATGATATATAACTAGATACATTAACAATCTCTCCGTAGGCAATGTTGGTCCCTACCTTGAATGCTACTATCTTGGAGAAAGCTTGAGTTTCTTGTTTGTATCGTGTGCAGGGGTGAAGCCACCTTAACCCAAGAAGGGGCAGCCACCCCCCTCTCCCTTGAACTTCTGCTATTTACTGTATAGCCCTTGAAATTTTAAGTTACTTATGGAAAATAACAAACATTTATCCCCCTCTGGTTCACAAAAATTAACACCCCATCCTTGGTTCTTAGCATTTGCCCCTCAATTTGAGGGCTAACTCTGACACTATTTGTGTGATCAACAATTAATACAATACTGATGACAAATCCACAAGTTCAACTATTTGTTTGATATATGCTTTGTCATAGACCTATCATATTTTGGCGCCCACAGAGCAGTTTCTTCTATTGGGTGCCTAAAAGAAAGATCATACAAGCATGGTGCAACTTATGGAAGTTTACAATCTAGGAACATCACTAAGAATCAAACAATTCTTGATGATCTTATGGAATAAAATATTGCATTCCTAAAGTTATATTGCTAATCCCACAATGAATAAAATCCTATGAAACAATGGTGTAAGCATATCTGATGCCCACAAAAAGAGAGAGGATTGCTTAAATAGCAAGATCCAACTAGTAACAATCAAACAAGAAATGTGAAATTTATTTTTTGTTTCAAAGTAAGGATCACATTCTTTTTGTGCATCAGCACTAAGAAAGGCGAATACGGCATCTCCCAAATAATCAACATTTCTATATTTAGCTTGAAAAAAAATACTTCATAAATAGGTCAGCAAAATTGTTTATATCGAACACAACTGGTCATGCACAAGGCTGCGTAAATGTTGACTCCCTCTTTCTGATGTGTGCATTGATATGCTCGATGGCGATTGAGATAAACATACATTGACATCCAGAGATAACCTTTACCACTTGTACAGCCCAGAAGCTCCATCACTCCAACTGAGTGAGATCAACTCTAAAATAAGCATCTTGTTCTCACCAAGAGAATAGCTAGACAAATCGCTAAGCTAACAAGATTTCATAAAATCTTCATTGTTTGGAAGCAAATCTAATGGCAATCCTCCATGATGTGTCAGCTAAAACGATTGCTCTAGACCATTGCTAAGTGCTAACACAACATATTGTTACCAAAAAAATGATCATCAAGGACGCCAAATGACAGCATTATCGCGCAGAAGCCCGATCATCTGATCTCGCTGATTGATGAAACATCACAAGACAAATCTAAAAGACAACATTACCCAAACATCATCATCATCACACAAACCAAAGATCATACACCTAAGCAGCATCAACCAATGCCATCGAAAGCAAGCAACCATCCAAGCATTGGAGCCATGCAGCCCCCAATTCCAGATTGCAAGGGAACTCCTTTCTCAGAAGCGAATGAAATCTCACCAAGCTGCAAGAAACAATAAGGAGGAGATCAAAAGATCTCACCTTGGCTCAACAGCTTGCTGCATATGGGCAGCACCTGCATGAAAGGCCCCAGCTTCTGATGCTCTGCAAGCAGCTCAGCCAAGTACTGGCTGCAACAAGAAACCAAAAAACTTTACCATCACAACATCATCAAACATACACCAAACAAAAGGGAACAAATAAAAAAAGAGCAATCTTGGCATCAAGAATTGCTTCAAACCAAGCCAAGAAAGAACACACAAATCTCTATTGCTGCTCTACCTATCAACATCTGGGTTGCTTCTAATCTGGGGGGAGAGGTTTCTTGCAGGGGAGAAGCACTGGCTGTAGAGCCCCGACATGGCGGCTGCTCTGGAGAGGGGTTGTACCAAAGAGGAAAGAGGTGATGGGCGAGAGAGGCCAAAGAGAGAAATAAAGGCAAGAAGAGGAACAGAGATGGTGAGTAGTGAGGTGTAGGGGGTTAGGAAGAGGTAAAAAGGCTTGCTGCTTTAGGATGCAGCCTGAGGAGGTGGTGGTGTGTGTGTGAGAGAGAGAGAGAACCCTTACACAATTGGTAGCCTTGCTTATAAAAATTTTCATCCCAAGAAAATACATAAAAAAAAGACAATGAAAATAGATTCCATCAAGTTTTCTTAAGTCACATCAAATTTTCTAGATCAGATAAGATAAATACTATAATTATGTGAAATACATAAAAATTATTTTCTACGAAATCGATATGTGACAAAGTTGTTGTCAGTAGGTTAGACTAGACATCTAGTTTTCTCAATCTAACATTGATAAAGTAAAAATAGGAGTAATAATTAAAAATATTTTTACTATTTGTTCTTTGTTCTTATGTTACATTGGTTTTATATTTTTTTGGATGATAAAGTGTATAATTAGTATTTTTGCAAGTACTATCAATTTCAATATATCTTAGAATTAAACAAAATTTGTTGCCCACCATGCAGAAAAAACCTTCTATACTATAAAAGTTTTATGGATAGAGCAAACGCAACAAAATAGTAGAGTGTATTTATTCAACCTTACGCAATGAACAATTATGTGTTTTATAAATGAATCTTCTATATAAATAGTAGCATATTGACTATGTTGTAATATAGACGGAGAACTGTCTTTTTGGGCATGACATTACAAAATCCTTTATTGCACTTGTATGATTGTACACACATATATCTTAAAGTTAAGATAATAATTGTTTGTATACTAAGAGTAGAATTTGTAATATATGTAGTTTTAGACTGCTTAATTTTTTTTTTATTTTGTCTCTTTCTTATAGTTACAACAATGTGAATTATACAAAAAAAAAAGTGTTTTACAATGCCATCTTCCATATTTTATCTAATTCCTATCATCTGCAGTGTCCATATTTTTTGATTATTTCTTTGTGCAAAAGTGTCCCCAACTCATATGAGACTCGTGAAAATTGGGATATTGATTAGATGATGGTCCTTAAATTTTATGTTGCTCTCTAGATTTGTCTCAAAATATGCATCATACAAGAAACCAAATTTTGAAGCTTGCACAGTATATGTCGACTTACAAGTTCAATCCAAGTAATTATTTAAAAAATAAATTTGACAAAGTTTAAATAAGAAAATCAAGGTCAAGCAATTTCAAATCAAGTAAACTTAACCTCGTCTTGCAATACAAGAATACAAACCAACCAACTACATAATTGAACAAATAAAATCAAAGGGACAAGTGGTAAATGTTAATATATGCACGCAGCTTGGAAATATGGGTGATAAATAGCATATCTTCATGGTGCAAATGGAGTATACTAAAATTAAAAAAAATCTCGGACTACATTATTTGTTTCTTTTTCCATTTGCACGTATTGTAATGTATGATTTTTCAAATTGTCACAACCTCAACCATGTGGGAATAATTTCTCCTATAATATCGGCAAGATTTTAAAAGTGAAGATGATTTTCCATTTCAAGTATAGAAATGGACAAATATTTCAAGAGCAAGAAAAAACATTTCTTTTTAATTTCTAAAAGATTGAAACTTGAAAGGAGTTGTGCTTAATCAATACTCTCGTGTTGTTGGGTCCCAGTAATTGTCATAATTAACCTAGCAATTTTTCAGAGAAGCAACTCCATTTGCTACTCTTTCCAAACTGTCTATTTTGTCGTGACAGACAATTGCAAATTTCTCTTTTTTCCTTTAATTTTGTTGAGTTAACTTTGCATGCAATATATAGGTGTTTCTATATAATTCAATTTTTGGTTGTCAAGCATTTAGTGGTATGGACCCATATGACAATGACTGTATATAGACTTTAGAATTGTATTTGTTCAAACAAGCAATTGCAAGCTTTCTTATTACTATTTGAACCATATACAGTGGGCCCACAAAATTTTTCAATATTGTAATTTTTCACAAAACATGTCGGTAGCTAATATGCAAAATATGGTCGTCACTATCAATACATAGGTAGGATATCTCATCAATAGTATATAGAAGTGTTTTCAAAATTAGCACCGAAAACCAATTTCAATTGTGCGGTGGATATTGGTTTTCAACCAGCATACATATTTTGCGTATGAACACACCCCTCCTCCCTCCTTCGGAACAAAGTATAAATCCACACGCATTATATAAGTCTCATGCCATGAAAGATAGAGTTCACACTATTAATAATAATATTTGTTGAATAATATGCATGTATACAAATTAATGACATCAATGGTGCATTGTACAATTGCATAATATTGCATATTGCTTATTGTTTAGATTAGCAAAATGATAATTAGTTCCGTACTAACCGTGGCACATTTCAACCGCGACCTAAAAAGATACATTGAACAATAATCCATTAGCAATATTTGGCTTTACGAACCTACCATTCTACAGCTTCTACCTACCTTTTCCTACTCACGGATGAACCAAACAAAGATACAAAAGCACCATATAAATGTTTTCTTTAATTTTTGCCATGATACATAATAGGGAAGTTGTAGCTCATACCTATGAAAAGTTGCGAAGTTTTGCATCTACCAGTTAAAACTTCTGTTTTTTTATTTGTCACTGCAAAGTCAAAATTTTTCCTATGTAAAAATGGAGAAACAAAAAGTTTTCTCTAATATTCAGTAGTAACCATAAAATGTCAAAAATTTATTGATAAGTTGTGTTATGCACTAAATTTCAGTGGTGTAAAACAAACTTTTTGTATATATAAAAAGAAAGCAAATTTTTTATTATCACTATAAAATTTTAATATTTTGTATTTGACATTGATATGTTGTTGACACGTGGGTTCAATCTCAACTTATCAACATCACAAATCAAGGTTTCAAAATTTTTATAATGACATCAAAAATTCTCTTTTATAAAACAAAAATTCGAAAATCTTCCCTATAAAAATGTAGTGCAAGGCTACGGAGCATGGACCCACAGTTACGAAGGGACAACAGCAAGTGCCCCTCGGAAAGGAAAAAATACACCGCGGGGGGGGAGGGGGGGTTCTACTCTCAATCAGCTCTGATAGGTTACCTCTTTTCCCAGTGAGAGGCTGTGGGGGTGTGCTCTGATCTGGTTATCATATCTCTCTCTCTCTCTCTCTCTCTCTCTCTCTCTCTCTCTCTCTCTCTCTCTCTCTCTCTCTCTCTCTCTCTCTCTCTCTCTCTCTCTCTCTCTCTCTCTCTCTCTCTCTCTCTCATTAACTAATATATTTCTTTATTTTCTGCACTTTCACTTTTTTTTAATAATGATTGTACTCTCTCTTGTCCCTGTGCCCTTTTGTTTTATGCATTGTTTTTAAGTCCCCAATTTGGAAGCAGAAGAAAAAGAAATGTGCAGATTTACCACTTTAGTGTACTGTACCATCTCCTACCACTGTACCTACGTGATTGCTATTAGTGAGCCAGTAAGTCAGTAATTTTTTTTTTGAGATTACTAGATCACTAAAGTTCATGAGAGAGAAAGGAGAGAATTAGTCACTGCGGTTCCACATGTGAGAGCATGTAGTTTTCAATTTTTTTAAAAAGTATTTTTGTGTGAAATTAACGTAAATTTAACGGATGAGGAAAGTGCCTAAATTAAGTTGTAACTTGTACCCCTAGTTTGTGAGGTTTCTATGTAACTTCCCCTAAATATTACTACTTTTCCAGACGAAACTAAGCTGTATGTTCTCATCCAGTTATCAACTTTTCTGTTTTCTCTTTTCAGTATTTTTTCTTTTTTTGCTTTACTCACCAGTCATCACATGTGTCCTCTTTCATGCACTAATTTTATGCCACAATTTAGGGTCAAAGGGAGTACTAACATTAGAAAGAACAAATTTACCTTCAGGTTAGTATACTGACTTAATTGGCAAGTAAAATCAGTTGTTAAACAACTAAACTGCAACTTATTATATAATGAACCAGTAATTATGCAAAAATTCCAACAATCCGCTTGTGCCAAATCCCAGTTTGGTCTTACTTCAGTTTATACGGTTTAGAAAAGCTAGAATAAACATGTTCTAAAGTTCCGTTTGACTTAATTTAACTTAAATTTACAAACTAATATATATATTTATAAGTCTAATAAACCGATAAAAGGGAATTACATTTATTTGAGACAAAAAGAGTTTCCGTCTAAAAGATAAAATCAAAATTTAAGATCTTATTTAACCTAATTTTAATTTATTTGAACAATTAAAACATGAATAAACTGACCCAAACATCCCGAGCCAAAAAGGAAACGAAATGCAGATTGTAAGAACAGTTTGTTAATACACTCACATGTCACATCTTATTGATGCCTAGGATTCTCCATACGTACTGATAGGGTATAAATTTTATGTACATTCACTCAGTACACACATTTGTTGGTCACAATTTTTTGCTACCTTGGAGAAAAGATATTTACCACCTACCTACTTACTTTTAGTAAAGTTAAGAATACAGTTTCCCATGCAGTACTAGCATGAGGGGTAAATGAGTTTGTCCGATTTATATCTATTACAATTATTTATTTATATGTAGATTATCTGATCATTAATATTTTAATCAATCACAATGTAAAAATAAGAGTGACAGATCCATTACGTCTACCCGCTACAGTTGCAGATTTTTAATGATAATTGTAATATATTCTGGTGCGGCTTTGTCATGAGCATGTGCCGTGTTCGTAGCATATATTTTTTTCTATTTTCTACAGGAGTAAAACATATGAACTAATGTATATATCGAAGTTAATCACCAAATTATTAGATGAGTTCTAACAATGTGGCCAAAGAAAGAACTGTACGATGAGACAAAAAGAATAGCAAATTAAACAAATATGACGGTAGACTGGGGGCTGGACAGGCCAGACTATGCCTGTGTAAACAGGTACAGGTATACATCAGGACTTCTTTGAGTATATCAACAGTAGAACTAGTGATCCATCAACACGACACAAAGATTAACAATTGTCATTATAATAGTAGAGCAATTGAGTAAGAGGAATATATCATGTAAGAATTTTTCTTAAAATAAAGAATGTAAATTTATAATCTGAATTATCCGATTGGTGCAAATAGGATTATTATTATTTCAATTACGAGTTTATTGTTAATATTTTATAATATAGATTTAACAAATATGATGCATCCTATACTAATCATACGACTCAGACTATGAATTCTTATTTTTTCATTCGAAAGATAGTTCTGCTTGATGCACTTACTCATCAATCAGTGGCTAATATTTGCTTACATGGCAATATATGTGAACATGCATGAGAAATACTGGACCAGTGACCAACAATCTGACAAAGGAACCAAACAAACCACAAAATATTGCAGGAGCCAACCAAATATGGCACATAAACATACACGAAAAGATTGCATAGGATTCCATCTTGGTTGGAGATGTTAACACTACAGAGAGAGAGAGAGAGAGAGAGAGAGGAGGCAGTGCACGTTGGAGAAGGCAGAGGATGTGTGGTGCGGCTCAACGTGCTGCCCCTCGTGGAGGCAGTGCGTGCAGGCCTCCTTAGCGTGTATAATCGAGTTTATGTTTTTTTAATAAACCGTTCATTAGGATTTTATCTAACAAATTTGATAGACTTTCTCCCACCCCTGATTCAAAAAGACATAAATTAAATATTTGATTTCAATTTCAACTTATTAAATATATAAATTTAAACTAAAATTCAACCAAACACTATCATGCGTGTATATGTTTGCTCCGATACATGCACACGTGCGGCGCAGCATGTATACAGTATACTAGCTCAAAGGCACGACCCACCTGCCATCCTGTTTCACTGGTCTCTCGTGCACATGACATTTTTATTACCACCATCCATATCTCTCTCGTTTTCCCATAGTGAAACGACAAAGATATCTACCATGTACCTTCTCTGTCTTTGTTGTCCTTTTGGCCATCAAAGCATGCATCCAACTCCAAGCCCCATTCTATTTCTGGGAGAGGTCAGACTTATAGTAACTTATACAAATTAATTCAAAAGATGGTACATGTAATCTTTTTATTTCAGAAAGTGAGGTGCATTTTCACTACAGAATTTATACTAAATCTTCTTTGTCTTGACAGAATATTGTTGTAAATCTACTTATATTTCATTATAGTAGCACCTCCTTGTAATTTTTTTTTTTTGCGTCAAATCCATTTGTAGTTTTAAAGAATTTCACGTGTTAAAAGTTAAAACTTAAAACTATGTAGGTAGTGGATCTTGTGGTACAGAAAAAAAAAGGTGGGTCTCGTGGTTTAAAAAAAAGAAATGGGTCTTGTGATTAGTTGCTAACTTTCTAGTATGTAATTACTAATCAGAGATTAGGTGTCGAAATAAATAGATAAATGAAAGGTATGTCAGAAGTGGGATTTGAACCCACGCCCTCGTTCAGAACTTGAGTCTGGCGCCTTAGACCACTCGGCCATCCTGACTTTGATGTTAACATTTTGTCCACATACTAATATATATTATATTTGCGTAGTTCGTCGCACCAACTCCAAAACCAGAATCTCTTGAAGAAACATCGAAATAGGAGTAAATCTTTGATAATCATATGATAAATCGGTGTTAAAACACTTACAGTGAAATCTCACATGTTCAACTCTGACCACGAAGGCATAAATATAAGAGTTAAGAGAGCTTTGCTCTAATTGTCTAGCTCAAATTTCATAAAACTCATTAGAGTTAAGAGTGCTTTGCTCTAACCAGGCCTAAGGCCTTTTCTTAGCAGCATTTGCAAAGCATGTACATTCGTACGCCCAATAAATTAGTAGATATCCACTCTACTTTGCTATTAATTAACATCCTATTGATGTTGGTAAGCCTGTATTATAGGGCGAAACTGCATAGAACTTGTATGCATAAACAACAGAAGATTGACCAGGAACAGTAAAGTTTTGATCATTTCTTACCTGTTTTGTCATCTCAATATCTGGTAACCAAGAAAATAACAGTGAACAACAAAGAAGTATGTACCACATTGCAACACCAAGAAATCTTCCCCCAACACAATGCAATACTTTTTGCAATTACAAAAGGAAATTTGACAGTTTGAAATTTCCCCGCGTGATCTATATCTGGTTACAAAGAAATACACATTACACGGAAAAAACAGATATTCAAAAAGCAATTTCCAAACAACAGAAACGCACATCCAGTGCAGTACCGACAAGAGAAATGCGACTAGCGAAGATCCTGCACATGAAAAGATATAAATCAGAAGAAACTCACAGAACACCTATACTCAGCTGCAAGCCTCCAACTAGAAAGCTCTGACAGTACGAAGTTAAGGGTATTCAAATGTATGAAAGAATGTAAGAAGCAGCAAAAGTTCTGTTCCTTTTGCGCTTGCCGTCATCTCACCGCACCAGCGACGCTCTTATCTAGCTAGATGTGTTACATGTGTATGAACTACAGTTTCATAACAATGCACATAAAAACCTATATGCCAATTCGTCCAACACCAATACACAATGTTGATCAATCAATTCCTTGCAGTATAAAAATAAATAAATAAAATAACTTCTATCTTGTTCAAATGCCTTTTCTTGGTCAATATGTTAGAATGGTTTTTATTTTCTTGGAAAAAGGAGGTAGATACATGTGGCCTAAAGGGACTTCACAAATTAGATAAGTAGATATTAGTGGCTTAAAAGGACTTCAGACATTATATGACAAGGAATTCACTTCACCTAAACAAGCTCAATGTAAGCCATAGGTGCATTGTCTCCCCGCCTTGGAAACGTTGGGATGATCCTTGTGTAGCCGCCCTCTCTTTCCCCATATCTGTCTGTGACCTCGGCAAACAATGCATGGACTATATGCTTCTCATAAATAAATGACAGAGCTTGTCTCCTCTTGTGAAGAGATCCATCCTTTGCCAGGGTGATCATCTTATCAACATACTTCCTCATTGCTTTTGCCCTTGCTTTGGTAGTCTTTATCCTTCCATGCTTCAGCAGCTGTGTGGTAAGTCCTCGCAGAAGTGCTTTCCGCTGATCTGGAGGCCTGTTAAGTTTAGGAACACGTTTCCCATGTCTCATTGCCACTATCCTGCCGCCAGCATCAACACCAAGCAATCGTTGCTCAAAGCTTGAACTCTCTACAGAATGGTTGACAAAGTCAACGAATGAGTTCACTGCATAAAATACATTGGAAGTTTCAGAAGTAATGGTATCCCAGTTAGAAGTTAATGCAATTTTCTCAAGAAATTTCAATGCGAAGGATAATACAGTGACATATTTTGGCATGTTTGAAAACTCTCTTGGAATGCAAGTTAGGTAAATCAGAGAAGACTGCAATAGCTTCATATGCTTAGGTACCAAACAAACAGCAGAACAAACGAGAAAAGACTGCAATAAGTACTAAGCCAAGAAGCAGCATATAAAGTATAAGCCAGTGGGAGGACAGAAAGTAAAGATTTGCATCGAACAACATTAGAAATCAAGTAGCATTGACATGACAACATGATCTCCCGATAACTTCCAAGAATTAAACTCCACAATGTAACCAATACTCCAATAAATGCTAATAAACAAACATTTTTATGGTGTGCAACCAATACAGAGAGCTCAAAGAACATTGCATGCTCTTAGATTGTATTATCCATGTTGAGATTTACAAAATTGAGGGGACGAAAAATACTGCATAATAGTAAAATTGTTATATCATGGACCAAACACTATTTTTACAATCTTGAATGTGCCCTGTAATTTAGCGGATGAGGCATATAACCTCAAACCAATGTCTATAAGCACGATAATTAGGGCGCTCATTTCTATAAGCAAACATCATATTTATGCTAAGTGCACCACATTTTCTTCATGAGGAAACCGAAGCATAATGTACACTAGAAATAAATCAACAATGCAGGATTTGATTACGGTGCATGCCATCATTGCTCATTTGATACAGCGGACGTTACAATATATAACTATACACCCTTATCGCATTTGAATTGTATGCTCACATCTTGCGAATTACTCCCTTACCGATTGTGTCTCTTATTATTACTGCATCCCCCACTACTAGACTAGACTAAAAAATCTCATACTGATTCATCAAATTAGGCGGGAACAGGATGCCGTTACCGGCGCCGAGGGAAAGGAGTGGGGAGACTGGAGCGAGGCCGGAGAAGGAACCAACGCAGCCGACCGACGCCACCGTGGCGGTTGCCGCAGAAGAGAAGGACGACCGGAGCCGAGCCGGAGAAGCGGACGCCGGCGAGAGGCGGAGGGAGGGGAGGGCGGCTCGGATGGATGCCATGACCCATGGCGAGGCGGAGATCGCCGGCGAGGGGGAGGAGAAGGCCGGCATTGGAAGCTGTGGGGGGGGGGGGGGGTGTGGGGGACGAGAGCGAGAGAAAGAGGAGTGGCTAAGCGGCCTGGGGAAAGTGGAGAGTGCTTTTGGTTTGAACCGGATAATGTTTTCTGGTCACAACGTGTTGGGCCATAAATGTGGAGTGCTTATTGGGCCCAATACGCTTGCTAAGCGCCTGTGTCTGCATTTTCACATATTCCATTGTGTCATAACGACTCAAATTAGATATTTTAAATATCTTAAAAATTTAAAATCACATAAAAATATTATATTTTTAAGGACATAAATAAGATACTCACAATTTCTATATACAAAAATATTTCTAAGAAGAAATACGACAACGTACAAAAATTGGCGATCTAAGATAAAAAAAAGAGAAAACCTAAAGAAAAATGATAACTTAAAATAAAAAAACACAAAAAAACCTAAATTAGTGCAACAATCTAAAATAAAAAAAATACGACAACCTAAAAAAATACCACACCTTGTAATCTATTAGATCAAACTGTGATTATATGATCAAAATTTATTGGTTGATAATAAAAATTGAAGTAAAGTTGATTAAAAAGTGTTTTTTAGCCCTTTTATTTTTTTAATCAAAAGATCAATCATAACTATTATTGTTTGATGTAACTAGTGAAAATACATACAATATTTATACAATAACTTTTTTAATTTAGAGGAGCTAGTTCCACCAAAGTCATCTCCTTGATAAGCCAACTTATCACAATATGAGCTTATAAACTCACTAAAACATTTAAACCAACTCATGTTTATAGGATGCCTCTAATTTTGGGGCTTAAAATTATGAACTGGGATCTTAGCTAGGTCACTAATTTGACACTAGTTTCAACTTATAAATCCACTAAAAACTGAAACTTGCTTAAACATGTTCTAATTTCGTGAGTGAGTTTCTTCCACGTTAGATGAAAGATTTTGGTTAACTGTCAATGTGTCTACATATTACCCATAAACTATAAGGTTGTTAAACTGCTTTTACTACTAAATCTTTTGAATAGTCGTACCACAACTAGTATCACTGAATACATAATTTGTGGAATAAAGATTTATGAAATCTCACTAGACTCAAGAGTAGTTGGACAAACAAAACCTACAAAGATCTAGTTGAAACAAAGTTAATTATTCATTGAAATCCCATAAAAGTGAGAATAGAATAATTTTTTCACTTAAATAACTCGGAGACCCACCTGTCAGTGTAAGGACATTAACATGCTTAAGAAGTTTGATGCGCTCTAACCCAATTTTCTTTATTGTTTTTTTTTTCTTTTTTGAGAGCAACTCTAACCCAATTTCCTAACACTTCTCAGTGCACTCCACCATCCTACCACATTCGGGTTGGTACAAGACAGCGACCTGAAGACCCGTGCACTGATCCCACCATCCCCTCTATACACCTATCCCACAAACACCCCACCAGCCACACCCTCAGCCAGGGCCCCACCTCCCAGAGACCGGACCACCCCCATGCACCCGTTCCATCCAACAACTGGGGGTTGGTGGACTCAGATCTCCTATAAACCCACTCACACCCCCTCAGGACCACCACCCGCAAACCTCCACGCCTTAATACACAAACATAGAGGAGACTTGGAGAGGGGCCGAAACTTCCAGAAGCTTCGAGAAGAGGAGATGAAGGTGATCGAGAAGCTTCGGGAGGCGGGGGCGGATGGCCGGACGGTGTTCTCGTTCGAGTACTTCCCGCCGAAGACGGAGGAGGGGGTGGAGAACCTCTTCGAGCGCATGGACCGCATGGTGGCGCACGGCCCCACCTTCTGCGACATCACCTGGGGCGCCGGAGGCTCCACCGCCGACCTCACCCTCGAAATCGCCAACCGCATGCAGAACATGGTAAGTGCGTTGCTTGTAACTCTCCTCTCTCGCGCGCGAGCGATCTGATCTGCTCTGATCTGTTTTGCCACTTGGTTCGGCGTGGCGAGTTGTGTTGGTAGATGCGGCGAAATGTGTTCGATTTGATGCTATGGGTGATGGGTTTAGTTTTGTTTGTTTTGGTTGGGTCACTTGCGTGAGAAGGGAATGGTTTTGGCGCTGGTTGGCTATGGTTTATCTCGATTTGATGGGAGGGGATTGTGTGATCTGTGTAGAGATGTGGGGTAATTTGTTCGGTTTGATGCTGTGTTGGTGTTTAGATTTGGTTATTTTGAACCGATTGCTGTTCATTTTATTCAATTCCGCGAGAATTTGGTGAAGACGTGAAGTGTGTTCAATTTTATGCTTTGATGAGTATAGATTGTTTATTTTGGTTGGAAATGAGGGAATGCGTTTGATAGAATGTATCAAATGCCGATTTAGAGTATTGCGGGTGCGGAATGGTGGTTTTTGATCGGTTTGGACTCATGATTCCTGGATTCTGGTTTAGTTGGTCGGGATGATGTTTGTTATTAATGCTAACCATTGTAAAGAGATAATGGAGTTGTCGGAAAGTGGTGATTGCTATTTTCTGTGGGGGCATTACTTCATGTTTATTGCTCAATGATGTGCCGTGTGTCTATTTCGTCATGTATGATCCGTTTAGTATCTAATGTGAGGCCTAATTTGAACTCCTATTCTGTGAATAACAGAGTTTGCTGTAAAGTAGTGCTTTTGTTGTGTCTAATGAATAATTGAATGCGTAATTTGAGCTCTTTTATTGTGGAACGGCAGGGGTTTGGAAAGAAGCAGTTGGATGGGTTTGTGCTGCATAGAGTTCGCCCGTTCTGATATTTGACTTTGAGTTCTTGTTACATGTAATGTTTGGGGTGTCAAGTGGTGGACTGAGAAAGTCAGATTTTGATGGACTTTGGTTTTTATGGTATTAAATCATTTGTATGGTTTCTAGTGCCTTCTTCAATGTTAGGCCTGGCATGGCTGGAATTGGATGGATGTTATGGCTTTGACAGGAATTCTCAGTTGAGGTTTGTCCTTGCTGATCTATCGCTCCACTAAAGGTTTTCAATGTTGTGCCAATTTGGGGGTGCTAGGTTGCACGTCTGAATATTTGTATGAAGCATGTGATATTGATAGGATTGTTCATCAAGGTTTCATTATTGTGCTTTTTCTGATTCTTGGATCCATCAGATGCTTGCTTGCCATGTGTTCACTGTTGGGGTATCTGTGGTCTAGGGACCTGGGCAAGGTGCAGATTTTAAGGTTTCTGAGTATATCACTGTAAACTAAGCATGGGTCGGCTCCTTGGAAATAACAATTTGTGTGTGCCATTTTGAGGGTCTCGTTTTTAATATTAGTTTTTAGCATAGCAGTTCAATCTAGATGTCAGTTTGTGGTCCAAGTGTAATAATTTAGAAAGTTGATTTCTCAGGCTTTGTTTGTAATGTTATAGTTTCTTGTACATATGCTGCCACAAGTATAGTCAATGTTTATAATATTTGTATATTGACACTAATTTGCAGGTGTGTGTGGAAACAATGATGCACCTGACATGCACTAACATGCCAATCGAGAAGATTGACCATGCTTTGGATACCATCAAGTCCAATGGGATTCAAAATGTTTTGGCTCTTAGAGGAGATCCTCCGCATGGTCAGGACAAATTTGTTCAAGTTGCTGGTGGGTTCGCTTGCGCGCTTGATCTGGTAAGTTCGTCTTGCTTCACTGAAAATATTTCAGTGAAGGCAATGAAAATTGCTAAGTACATTGGATAGATATGGACATTATGACAAGTTGATCTCGCTGCTGATTATATTTATGAAACTAGTTAGACTCGTTTTAAACTTGCCTATACTTACAGGTGCAGCATATTAGATCCAGGCACAGCGATTACTTTGGCATAACTGTTGCTGGTTATCCAGGTCAGCTAAACTTTGCTTGTCAATACAGTGAAGGCTTTCAACTTCATAATTTAGATTCTATTTCTAAAATATTGTTTCAAACATCAGAGGCCCACCCTGACATGATACAAGGTGAGGGAGGTGCTACATTGGAAGCATACAGCAAAGATCTTGCTTATTTGAAGAGAAAGGTGTCATTCACTTGCTTGATATTGATTTCTCGTTTTATAATGAAAACATGATGTGCTTCTATTGAGCTATAACCTAAGCATGGCCTTGGATAAAAAGTTTTCTCTAGCTTCTAATGCTGTAAATTTGTGAAGCAAGCATTATATTTTTTTTTTGTATTTTTGTTGAGCATGATATTGTTCATTATCAGCTAATCCATTATGCTTTCTCAATCTATCATTTTTCTCAACAGGTTGATGCTGGTGCCGACATCATCATTACACAACTTTTCTATGACACTGATATCTTCCTCAAGTTTGTAAATGACTGTCGTCAGATTGGTATAACTTGTCCAATTGTTCCTGGCATAATGCCAATAAATAACTACAAAGGTTTCGTGCGGATGACTGGATTCTGCAAAACTAAGGTATGGCCTTCCTCATAGCTCCAGCATTAGTACTTGCATGCGGATAATTCAATATGGCATAGGATTATGCATATTCTAAAATTTATGCTTTGTGGAAGTTCATTATTTTTTCCATTTAATGAATTTGAATATGTGCTCCTCACGAGAAGTAGGCATTGCTTTGAATGTCTAACAGATACCAGCTGAGATTACTGCCGCACTGGATCCTATTAAAGACAATGAGGAGGCTGTCAAAGCATATGGAATCCACCTTGGAACTGAGATGTGCAAGAAAATTTTAGCCAGTGGGATCAAGACTTTGCACCTTTATACACTAAACATGGAGAAGTCTGCTTTAGCAATATTGATGGTAGCTTCCATGTCCTGCCCGACTTAGTTTTTTTATTTACTATTTTGCTAATAACTAAATTTTCTCCAGAATCTTGGATTAATTGAGGAGTCTAAGGTTTCAAGATCATTACCTTGGAGGCCTCCAACAAATGTTTTCCGTGTTAAAGAGGATGTCCGTCCCATATTCTGGTATGTTGTTTTGTAGGAATCGTGTTGGAAATTGATTCAAGTCTTAGTGCTATACACACTGATCCAATGAAATGTGGATAACTGAGCAGGGCTAACCGGCCAAAGAGCTATATTTCGAGGACCCTAGGATGGGATCAATACCCACATGGGCGGTGGGGTGATTCCCGAAACCCATCATATGGAGCACTTACTGACTACCAGGTAGTTTGAGTACCTTTTTGGTCGAATCTGGTAACTACAGTGGTTATTACTGTGTGTTTTACTTTCTGCACAGCCTCAGTGTATAATGTTTTCATGGTACTTTTGAGTTGGTACATGACACATTGTATTAACAACAAAATGAGTCCAGCTCTCAAAGAATTTGAGCTAAAAAGAAAAAAAGCTCATCTAGGAACCAGTCCAAGATATACTCATTGGTTCTGCAGAAAATTCTATTATTATTTTCTGTTTTGGTGTTTGATATGCTTTTGCTTTCTGTGTCAGCTTCGATATTCTGCAAGTGGTTTAATTAGGAGATGATGTTTTGTCTTCTCTTCTCTTCTCCTTTTACATTAGGATATTGGTGTTTTCTCTCAGTTTGGGTGTGATAGGAAAAATCAAATGATAGTCTAGTTCTCCAACTACCTCGTTATCTCTTTTTTGGTATATTTCTGTTAAGGACATAATTGTGATCTTCAATAGTTTAGGTGATCACCAATATTCCCAACCCAGCTAGCTAGGTGGGGGTGCCTGGAAACTTTACTTATGCTATGGCTTCCCCACTAGCTGTAAAGCAGTTACCAAATAGCGGCTGGCCCACTCGCACCTATTCTAATTTTCAGGAATCAATCCTTGAAACCAAATGATCATAATATTTTGCTCATCTGGTAGAGATTTAAGCACCCAACTTTGCCTGGCCAGTGTAGCAATACGTGAGGAAAATTGTTCATATTTGAGGAAAGCTAGTGAAGTAACCAAATTGACCCTAGATGGCTAGAATATCCTTTGTGATTCAAATTCTACTGTCTTGAAGAAGTATAAGCTTTACATAATCTTAAGTGGATAGTTCTGATGTAGTCATGTAAATAAATCGTTCTGCAGATTACTGCACAAATAGAAAGATAGAAATCTTGGAGTCTTTCAGCAAGCCCTCTGTATTTGTTTTGCTGAATCTTATGATCTATTTTGTGCTTAGTTGAGGCTAAAAGTCCATGCAGAAGTCACAAAAAATATCTTCTTTTTTTTTTTTTTTTTTTTTTTTTTACTGTACTATAGTCTATAGTAGGCCTCTTCTAAAAAAACAACACTGTCATCTGCCGTTGCTGTTCTGAATTAAATAAATATTAATGTCCTAAGATTGATGCTCCTCGAGTGGTTTAGGATTGTGTGACAAACATCAGCTATTGGGCATCGGCTATTCTTTGCTTCAAGAGTAAACTTTTGTAATCACTACTTGTCATAATCTTGTACCTGTATCTGATTGTCCGACCATACTTTTTCACAGTTCACACGACCACGTGGTCGTGGTAAAAAGCTCCAAGAGGAATGGGTTGTTCCATTGAAATCTGTAGAAGAAATTAATGAGGTAGCTGTTGATACTTGAACTCTATTATGTATTATTCCTATGATGTATCATCACTGCATGGTATAAGAAAATCAGGTCATTGGTTTCTGCTAACTCTCCTCCCTGACCTCACTGACAGCGGTTCATGAACTTCTGTCAAGGAAAACTTACAAGCAGCCCATGGTCTGAGTTAGATGGTCTTCAACCAGAGACAAAGATAATAGATGAACAGCTGGTGAAGATCAACTTCAAGGGTTTCCTTACCATCAACAGCCAACCTGCTGTCAATGGAGAGAGATCTGATTCTCCTAGTGTTGGTATGTTAAATCTATGTTGCTTTGTACTAAGTTATATACTTGCTCTTCCTTCTGCTAGTGTTGTATAGTGTGCATTTGCAACTTGCCGATTGGTGCCTTCTGTTCTGCAGGATGGGGTGGCCCTGGAGGCTATGTTTATCAGAAGGCCTATGTTGAATTCTTCTGTGCAAAAGAAAAGTTGGATCAACTAATTGAGAAGTGCAAAGCATTTCCTTCTCTTACATACATTGCCGTGAACAAGGAGGGAGAATCGTTCTCGAACATGGCTGCAAATGCCGTGAATGCTGTCACATGGGGCGTTTTCCCTGGTAAGGAGATTGTCCAGCCTACTGTGGTTGATTCGGCAAGCTTTATGGTTTGGAAAGACGAGGCATTTGAGATATGGACAAGGGGATGGGGCTGCCTGTTTCCTGAGGGCGATTCATCTAGGCAATTACTAGAGAAGGTACTTCAATACAAACCCTGGTGCTTGAACTTGAAACATTTCTTCATTCAAATATGCTTGTTCAAGAAACCTTCCCAGGCTTTCGCTTGTGTTCCAACTCAACAGCGTGATTTTTGTTATTCATACTCTCAATCCTCCCAATTTCTGGTAAAACTGCACGGTAGAAAACACCTTGCAGCATTTTACGATTAAATTTCAGTGCTCACTCAAGCACATTTCGTTTCTGATGTTATATGCATCAACTCAATGTTTACAACTAGTAGTGTCTCTGAATTCCGAAGTGCATTTTCTAATAGATTTCCTTGCTTTTCACCTTCAGATTCAGAAGACCTACTACCTGGTGAGTCTCGTGGACAATGATTACATCCACGGGGATCTCTTCGCTGCTTTCAAGGAGATCTAAGACCTGCAGTCTGCATCTCTTGCCCGGCGAAATTGCCACCTTCATGAGTATTCTTGTCTCCAAGCTTGTTAGGGGTGTTGATCTTTTGATTGATGACAAGAGGGTAGGTTTACTCATTTGATACTCCACGAGTCCTCTTTGTTTGATTTTACAAGAGTTGTTTCGGTGCATCCAAACCATCGAATATCAATAATAATTGAGCAATATGCTCTCGCCTTTTTTTCTTTTTTCCAAGCTTGTTAGTTCTTAACTGCGATTTTTGCTCTGTGGAAGGATTGTAAGCAAAAATGTACTCAAATACAGCATTCCACTCGGAACAACATTCCGCTTACCCCTTGGATTTGATATCCTAGTACAGTTTGGAAAATTTCCAAGGTTCATCTGAGAAGGGACAAGCTAAAAGCTTGGCATCCTTTCCTGCGATCTTAGAAGCTGCCACCAAACGAAAACCAACTAAACTAACACTCGATATCACTGTCTGGTCAGGTCTCCATGAATATCACTGAAATCTTACTACCAATGAGTGATGCAGTGATCATCATATATACATGCACGCGAACAGATTAAAAAAAAAACGATGTAGAAAAACAAAATTCCATTGGTTCTCCAGGGCTATATATCTCACATCAGTAAAAACAAAAGAATCCCACGATCCCCTAAACACAGGTAACGCTCGGCACCATATACAACACAACTTACCTCCTCGCTTTCGCTTTTGTTCCACTCCCCTACTGTATTTACATCTCGCTCCCCTTCTACATTCAGAAGGGAGCAAAGCCGGGGTGGTTCGCCTTCACCCTCGGCGACGCGAACACCGACGAGTAGAAGTCGTCCCCCTGCATGTCGAGGCCGGAGTACATGCTCTGTATGTCATCGTAGCTCAGGTCCATGAACAGATCCTCCTTGTCTCCCTCCTCGGCAACCTCCTTCTTGGGCACCAGCTCCGCCTGGAACGCCGGGAACAAGTCCAGCTCCGGGAACGGATCGTTGTCAATCTCCGACTCCGGCGTGCGCGTCTCGCCCCACGAGTGCTCGGCGGCGATCGTCTCCGTTCTCACTTCCTTCTCCTGCCGAATCTTCTCCCACTCGTTCTTCTTGTTGTACAACCGGCACAGCACCCAGTCATCCAACTGCAAGAATCCCAGACAAACATCTCATTTCAATAACCACTTCTCATTCCGAAGTTAAATCTTCCAATGATAAGGGCTAAAATTGCTCGGTGCTTACCCTGAGGGTGCCCTTCTTGCCGGCGCCGCGGCCGGCGCCGGCGAGGCGGTACTCGTGCATGATCCAGTCGGTCTTGATGCCGCGCGGCGCCTTGCCGGAGTAGAACACGAGTGCCTTCTTGATCCCCACCATCCGCCCCTTCGGCGGCACCGGCTTGTCCGCCCCCGTCGCCTTCCAGTACCCGTTCCCCGCCGCCCTGTTCGGCCGCGACCCATTCGGGTACTTCCTGTCTCTCGGCGTAAAGAAGTACCACTCCCTCGTCCCAAACAGCGCCATCTCTGCATCAATCCAAAACGACACCATCTAAATCAGAGACCAAAACATAACAAAATTACTACCAGTATCACCGAATTGGTGCGAATTAACTGACCTGGGAGGTCCCATGGGTCAAACTTGTAGAGGTCGACCTCGGCGATGATGGATACCGGGATGCGCTGCCCGGCTGTCTTCCGGCAGAGATAGTGCTCCACCAGCTCCTCGTCCGTCGGGTGGAAACGGAACCCCGGCGGCAAGTTCAGCTCCGCCTCCGCATCCCTCTGCCTCCTCGCCATGATCCCCATTACCAAACCACCTCTCCTCCTCTTGGTTTCTTGGGGTGTGATTATTTTTTTTTTCCTCTCTAATGGTTGTTTGCTTCGCGTTCGTCTGAAACAACGGTGGTCGATGGGAGAGGCAGATAAATAGAGGGAAGGCGTGGGGTGGTCTCTGGAAGCTTCCTTCGGATTGAAACGAGTCAAAGTGATGTGGGTGCAGTTTAAGTCGGCGGCTAAGAGGCGTCAAAGAGGGTGGGAGTTTTTTGGGGCACGTGTGTGTGGGTGTGATGTGCGGGTGGGGGGTTCGGTGCACCCGGCGGTGGCCAGCTCACCGTGACGGGTTGGGTGGATGGGGATGGCGCGGTTCTGCGTGGTGACGTCAGTGCCGACGTCACACTAACCGAGTGGGCCTGGATGATGCTGCGGCCTCGTGAGCCAAGTGTTGGGTTGGTTCACTTCTCCCTACTCTCGCGGCCGCTTCCTCCACCTGTTACTCCTACATGATACTTCTCATTCTCATTGTTATTTTTATTTCTATTTTCGACTAGTCTATTGTTTGTATAATATGCTCTGATAAGTGTACAGTACCTCTTAAAAATATTTTGAAATAAATTATTTGACAAACAGACAGCAGTAGATGGAATAGGGCTGTCAGTACTAGCCTAGTCATTAGCACATAGTGTGTGGGTGTGCCCCCCACGGAGTATTTCTTATTTTTATTATAAGAAAGTGTATTTGGCTGAGTTTGGATTCTTCTAATTTTTTTGACAGGGTTTTCAAGCAGCGGATTTAGATGGTATTTTTAATTAAAAACTTTTTTGTGTTAAGAAAAATAAATTCATAACCATGAGAGTATTTTTTTATTTTGAAGATTGCATATTTATATTTATATTTCTTATCTGGATGACTTATCATCCGTACTCTTATCTTTCACAATCAATATAATATCACACTCATGAGGAACACAATGATCATACTAGTACTTATCATTCTAGTTTCAAGACAAGGCTAATTCAAACTGTACATCAGAATAGTTGGTTTCAAATAAAAATTGTGTAAGAAATTTTTTATATGTAACAAGAAAATTTACGAAATTGTTGAAACTTGTATAGATTCCTCGCAATGCATCTCACCATAAATATTTGATATTTTTCATTTAAAATACAATATTTTAAAAAAAATTTACATATAAAAAATTTTCAACACAATTTCTATTTATAGCACATCCCTCTCAATGCAATCATAGTACCACAGGTATGCATCTAGGAGATTCTTCGGCAATCCTATCCAATGAAATCAATGAAATCAGGCAATCACTCGAGTTTATACTGTTGCTTTTGGGGTGCATACGTGGAAAGCAAGCAGAAAGACACGTGCCAAAAAGCTCCTCTCATCTGCAGCGCCAAGACCACACCACAAATCGTGGACTAAATGATACAAGTCCTATTCGGCACGTGGTGCAAGCGGCTGGGAGTGGACGCGCGTCAAGCTGGGATGGCCCCGGCGACTCGAAAGGTGGTGGTGATTGGCTCGAGGCGCCGCACAACTCAGTCGCCAAGCACGTGGCTTTCTACGTAGCAGGAAGGGAAGGTGACATGTTGAGCTCCAAGGAGATGGTTGGAGTCTCTGGAATCGGAGACGTGCTCTGCCTGCCGCTATCTATCGTCTTTGTGTATTAAACTTTACAAAAAGGAGACTAGTAATGATGGCCATCGCCGGCATCGCTATGGTGTGTTTATCACGTATTTATGTGTTCGTTTCGACGACGTCCACCGTCTTGTACGAAAGCCAATGATTTCCGCGCTAAATCGTTCTTAGAGAGGTTGTTGGCTATTATTATAAATACGCAATTCTTTTATACATGAACAAAGTAAATTGTGCTAGTGGCCTTTTGCTCAAATAACTGTTTTTTACTCTCCTCGCGAGATTACTGCTTCCCTTTTAATGTATTTTCACTCGAGTTTTCGTGATCTACACTGTTGTTTTACACATGATGAAAACTCAAAGATAACCTGAATCTCTTCTACCTACAATTTTTATTACCGCGATTTCTTAGTAAGTCTAAATTAATATTTACAAAATTATTTGTAAACATATTAACTAACCGTAAACCCTTCAAGCGAAAAAGGTCTAATCCATGCTAGTGATCACTTTCACCCAGCACAACAGTTAACCCTTCAAATTAAGGGCAAGTCATCCACTTGAAAAAATCCACCTGAAATATCATTAACCCTACTATTTCAAACCCTAAGGCCAATTTTTACTACTAGTAATACCAAATTACAAAACGCACAAAACTGAATTTTTTTCCCCTTCGTGGCGTATATTAACAGCACAACAAACTGAACTTGATCTTAACTTCACCAATTATCACCAGACAGGCGAGCAGCTAAAGAATAAGCAACATCACCCCCCAAAAAATAAAGTTATTTTCTAACGTCATGCACAAATAACAACGTTAAAAACCGTAGTGGAGTAACTAGGAACATTGATCAAACCAAGCATTAAATCCTCCAGACATAACGCAGGTAAAGTTTTCCATGTAGCTTAGACAACATAACTGGCAGTGCAAAACTTTCTTCCAAATGACACGGGCTAAACATAAAACTAGATTTCGGATTGATCAACCACGAAAACAGCGAAAGCTTCTAGCGCTTCCCGCCGCCGCCACCTAGCTTGGGGCCCTTCCCAGGTTTCACCACACTACCCTTTGAAGCAGCCTTCTGGGATTTCGTCGTCTCTGCCTTCTTAGCTTTCTTCTCATCCTTGGTCTTCTTAATACGCTCCTTGATCTCACTGTTATCAAAGGAAGATTTCATGAGTAAACCCTGACAAACATATCACACAAAAACATAGCACCATGTGAATATTGCTGAGACATATGGTATACAACAATAAAAAATGAATTATCAAAGACAATGTAAAATGTAACTCCTTGTCAAAGTACTTGACCTAACTATTATCTCTTATACTATACTAAACAGCTAGAACTTTAGAATGCCTAAATAATATTCGCAGGAGAGTTGACTCATGCAGACATGCAGGTCATAAATTATACTACCAAATGTAACCAATATCACCACTGTACTGCAGGGACAACACAAAGAAGTTATAATAGAACTGATTCATCCGTGTAAAACACAGACAATAGCCAAAACCATAGCATAGGGGTTGTTTGATTACCTGCATCAAACCTAGCCTGACTCACCAATGCAGAATCTTTAAAAGATGAGACTCTTTGGTTGGCTTGGTTGCATCAAAGGCCTAGATTGGGGATGCAAAAGTGTTGGTTTGGGATTAACTCACAAGGAGCTCAAATTGAGTTTTCCACTATGGCAGGCCCACTTAATGATATTATTAGAAGAGTAATTAACATATATTAAGGATTTTTTAAGATGGATTAAGTTGGATTAAAGATTATTAACGTAGATTTAGATGAAAAAAACAAATTAATAATTCTGGATAATATTGTATCAACTGATATATCCAAAGTTGCATCACACATGTAGTCAATCAGACAAATCTCATCTCAATCTGCATTAACTCATACAGCCAACTAAACCCCCCTAGTTGCATCTCCTCATCATGTCCTGACTAAACAAGCTCGTCCCACTCAACAAAGTTGGATAAATGCGGGCAACCAAAGAGCACCATAGTAAATCACATCACAAAGAAATATTACCGGAGAGCAGCTTCTCTGGCAGCATCACGAACCTCAGGCTTCTCAGCTCTCTTCTTCTGGATGACTTCAAGGCTAGCACCAACGATAGACCTGGAGTGCGGCTTCCTCGTGGTACGACGCCTCTTCTTGGCAGCCTCAGCATGAATGTCCTGCAGCAATACAAAAATCAAATATTAAGCACACATCTTACATATATCATACATCTCAGCATTTCATGCAGATGCTTCACAAAAACGAGATACAACAGAAATCAATACTAGTGTAAACTTGAAAGTTAAAACATAGGTTCAAACAAATTGCATTCAGCAAAATTGGTCAACAAAACAAAGATGATCTCTTGCCACATAGTAATGGGTTTGAAAGTAACTTGCATATTAGTGACAAACATAATTGTCCTGTACACATAACGGGAGGCAAAAGAATCATTTAGGTCAGTGTCCCCTTATCAGATATGTAGCTTATCTTGACTGCCACTAAACACTAGTAAGTGACACCATTGATCAACAAAAATAGTCAAAACAGAACAAATACTTGATAAAATGCCACAAAGCTAAGTACACCAACTATCAAATGACTAATCATTTAAACAACCAGCTAATGTTAAACTTCTTAAACTGCCCAGTGTTGCTCACCAAGTAACAGATCACACAGCACTCCCATACTACTAGATAAATCATACTAGCATATGCATGTAGAGAGGAGCCTACTTGGGCATACCTTCTTGTGCTGCTTCCTGTACATGGCCGTCCATGTAAGCTTGGCAGGCTTGAGACGGTTGTGGAAGTAGCGCTTGCACTTGGAGTTGGCAAAAAGGAAGACCTGGTGTTTTTATACATGGAATGTCCAAGACAACATTGTTAAAGTTGCATTGTCTCGTTCTAAGCATCAGAAACAACCAGCATTCAAAGAAGATTACTTGAGAGTCTGCACGGATGAATCTAATACCCTTTCCTGGATATATCTTGGCACCGCTGAAACGGCAGAGCTCTGTCCTGCATAACATAATTTCCCAACAGTAAGAAACTCAGTCTATGTACGATAGCTCTACACAACAAAAGAATCATCCAAGGAAAATGTTGAGATCTGTGTTACATACTTGAGAACCATCTTCTCCGCCTCAGCAAATCTTCAAGGCCCCTCTACTAAAAATTACACAAACAAATGTCTGAGTCCATTATAGAAAAAAAAATGTAGCACTCCCCAAGTATACAGCTTAGAAGTTAAATTCCCATAAATTCCTCGGCATTACAAGGGTCACATCTTACATTAACCCGCAAGGACAAATTTTTAGTGCTATTAATCAATGCACAAAGCAGAACACTAATCTGCCTGAACAAGAGATTTACGCGCACATCATCTCACAAACTTCTCCTCCCATCGCGCCACAAGCTTGCTAAATTAGTTCCCAAATCTTAAACAAGTTACCATGTCACACACTTTTAAACTGTGCACCAAGATAAAATGATTGCGTTATTGCTCAAAGAATTATGGACCAAAAAGGTAATCTCAAGCCATCACAAATCTCTAGCCAACATAACCGCATATCCTAGTCCTACAGAGATGATTCATATGGTTAAGCATAGGAGCCTACAATATAACGCGAGAATCCAAACTGCGCATGAACAAATCAAGAGAGATCTGATGCGACGGAAACCTAGAACTATAGCATTCAAGATTACCAGAGAACCAAAAGAAAAACCTAGCTACGAGATATGAATAAGAAATTACACACTAAATCCACGAATCCAACACTGTCTGGAGATCACAAGAATAGAAGTAATCGAAATAATCCGAAGGAAAATTTGGAGGAAAGGCCACACCTTGGATCAACCGTAGGGTAGCGCGTGCGCTGCTCTTCTCCGCCGCCTTTAAAAACTAGGGATTTGGGGCACCACTCCCTGGCTAACTCATATGGTATTAGGAGAGGATCAGAGCCGTCTAATTCGGTAGGCCCTTTTGCGGACGGCTGGATTTATGTATGTGATTTTGGGCCGGGCCTGCGAGCCCGAGAGGTTTCGTGCCATGTGTCCAGTAAAAAAATGTACCTCAAGATAGTTTTTTCAATTCTAACAAGGAGTAAAAACAATCCCTGCATATAGATCACTTAAATCCTAATTAACATGCAAAACTTAACGTGTTGTTTGTCTTTTTTTTAGTTACGGCAAATGCGTCCATGCTCTCAAAAATTGTGTTTTAAAACAAATTACGAGTGATATGCAACTATCAACTACTTCGATACTAATTATATTGTTTTAAAATTCGTGCAATTTAATTTTTAACAAATATAGAAACACTACATTTTTTTTTACATAGAACTTTGCCAAACTTGAACAACTAGTGTGTGTTGTTAGTGTGTTGGTACATGCAACCAAGCTTAACTACTGGAGGATGAGACTTGCACATATGTGTAAACATAGAGCTAAGTTTCCCTACCTTTCAATCAAGAACATAAATTTTCTAACAACCATCATTTCATCAAAACAAGAGAACCCAATATTGAGAATTGTTCGAGATGTAATCTCATTTTTATTCAAAATAGCAAACGAACATAGCAAACAATTACACATATTGTTAGGTAGCGTGCACTACGCATATCGTTACCATCGGAGCAATAAAAGGCGGTGAGGAATATATATATCACACATGGATAACCTAGACAGCGTTCTCCATCATGGCTCTGAATTCTTGGAAGCTGATTTTGCCATCACCATCGGTGTCAAAGGCGGCGAGCATCCTCTTGCAGTCCTCATACCTCACCCCCTCCTCCAGCCCCAGCCCACTCATCACGCTGCACAGCTCCGCCGCGCATATGAACCCGTCCTCGCCGCTGTCGAAGACGTAGAAGGCCTCCTCCAGCTCCCCTTCGCTCGCCGTCTTGCTCTCCAACAGCTCATCCACAACTCCCATTGCTTCACACTCTATGCACCTCACAAACTCTTCTTCTTGGCTCCTCCATCCGACGAGCCCAAGTCTCTCCACGACGGCGTCGACGTTGGCGTTCGTCAATGCATCCTCTCTACTGTCACATTGCTCGCACCACCATGGACCGGTGCCGTCGACGTCGACGTCGCAGTCGACGACGCTGTCGTCATGGG
This sequence comes from Pharus latifolius, assembly GCA_019359835.1. NCBI lineage: Eukaryota > Viridiplantae > Streptophyta > Magnoliopsida > Poales > Poaceae > Pharus > Pharus latifolius. Next base: position 92,111,262 of record CM033321.1, on the reverse strand, counting down.
CAAGAATTCTTGAGATGGTGTGGGAGATAGAGCAAATCTCTCTGCTCACCAAGATGATGTTTCTGATCAGGAGAGATGACAACGACACGATGAGGCTGCTGTAATCCATTGTCATTAGCCACATGATGATTAATCTTGTGATGCAAACACAAATTTGTGAGCTGATGGAATGGGTTTGATCAAATCCATATGTTGTTGCATTCACATGCATCTTGGTAGTGCTATATATAGAGAGAGAGATATGTACGTAGAAGTTTGCAATGGAGACATTTGACAATTATACAACGATGGGATTTTACAGAAACTTTCATACGTAAGGTAATGCAACGTTCAGTTGATTCGTTCCAAATATTTTTCTCTGAATTGATTGATTCGTAGTTGACTTTGGCGAGTCTTCTTTCCTTCCAGCAAAAAGCCTGTGAAATCAGTGGAGTTTCTTGGCAATTCGGTTGGAACGATGAGGATAACAAAACATTTGGCATTGATTGAGCCGTTCACATTGGGCAAAATTGGGAAAAATATTATAACAACTAGTTCTATGAAACTGCAAGCCTACTTCTATATCATTCAATTATGTGATCCATGATTGAAATTTAAATAAAAACTATCTAATATGAATCACAATTAAATTTCATCTGTATCACATAATTTATATCTCGAGATATAGATAAATTATATAACTACCTAATACGAATCTCAAATTATTTGATACTGAATTATAACTACATTCGAATCATATATTCATATAATCTTTGGCACAGTAAATAGTCTTATGTTTCTTACGAGTGACCAAATCAATTCAGTAGAAGAGGCATGGATTAACGATTCTCTGACGTAGCTCGTTTCATTTAGTATTTTCTATAAAAAAAAACTGCACGAATATATACTGATGTTAAATAAGATTATTATAGTTTTTTGTTCTTATATCTTATGTGTTGTATTAGATGTTAAAATAAGATATATTTAAAAATAGATGGAGTATTTTTTGGATTAGGGTCAGGAAAGCGTAGAGACTGGGCAATCAAAAGTATCCATTTTCCAGTGAAATTGTCACCTAAATAGGACGCAAAATGGGATATTTTCGAAATTTGGACTTCTTGGATGTGAAGTCTTCTCCGAATTCTCGTTCCTTATCCACTTGGAAACTCTCCAGAAAGTTCACTCTTTAATAGTCTCCCCATGGGAGGTCAGTCGCGTTATTACACTTGCCAACGAATTACAATCCAATTAGAAACACGTCTGAGAACTCTGATGAATATCAGAAGAGTTCAAATTTCAAATGTGTTCATTTTCTGATTAATTTATGAAAGTGTTCGTACCAACTTTTCTTATCCTCTTGGATGGTTCAAATTGATTTGCATGTTTGTCTACAAGAATATCCAGGGTGTTGCAAACAAATTTACATGCAGTCAAGTGTCAAATATTGCGTCTGTAAGAATGGATGTTTGTTGATACCAAGCAAACAATTCGCCAGTGTCATTCAAGTTATTAATAGCAGAGACAACTACAAGAAGGTGTCCACCATTTGTAAACCTTATTTTGAGACCTTCTTTTAATCAACTTTCTAGAGCTAATGCACCATCTAAAGTCATCATCATCGAATTAGGGATAAATGCACTGTAGGATTTGGATCCTCTTTCATATAGAAAATGGTAGATGATATCTTTCTTTTTTTTCCTTTTTCGTTTTTTAAGAATGTCAACCAAGTAGAATTTAAATTATTTATATTGATATAAAAAAATTAAAATAATTAATCATCTTAAAAAAAACTTCTTATCTAACTTGATATAGACTATTAATTTATGATTTAATAGTCCAAATAAAAATAAAGGTATCTGTATTTTTTTTCTCAAAGACGTGTATGTATAAAAGGGTGTATATCATGCAAAGATATCAATTCCATTCCGATTTGGCTATTGAAATGGATCATTCTAGAATTTGTGAAAGAAATACCCTATTTAAAAAAATAAATTACAAATCTAACTTAGATTACAAAAAAATTATAAAAATAATCCAATTTAATAATACAGTTAATTATTGAGATGACTTGTAGATCTTATCATACAAACAAAGTACGATAAAAACTTTTCAAGACAGTAGAGAGCCGCCGAACTTTGGGAGTGCGGCAGTCGAGTTTTAAATTTTTTTGATCAACTCAAAATCCAAATTTTGTATATGAAAAATTTCGACATTTCTAACATCGATATCTTTTAATCTATAATCAACCCAATCGACCCCACGCGCCCCTATGCCTCCTCCCCACACGGCCCCAAGCTGGCCTTGTCCCTGCACACCACTCTGGCCATAAGTCCCGCGTGGTCCCGTGCCCGCTCGCCTACGCCCTGCGCGGTCCTGCGCCAGCGCCCCGCGACCCGAGCCACCCCCGAGTCCTAGTGCGCGTCCAATGTACACCCCGGCCAAGTCTAGTGTGTGCCCTAGCTGCGTCCAGCCGACCGTGTTTGTTTTCACGCGCATCCAGCGTGTCTCGCGGCCGTGCAATCTGTGTTCGGCCACGCTGGTGCCCCTGCCCTCGTTGTCCTGCTCGTCTTTCGCGAGTTTCTTGCTGTCCGCTTCGCTTCCGACTTTGTCGCCGTCCCCATTGAGTTTTGTTCTCCTAAACCGATCCCCGGCCACAGCTGTGCCCGTGCCTCATCGGAGCTTCTTTTTCCTTGTATAATTGTTTATCATTGTATGCATATCACTTCTGGCTGCTCCAATGGCCTTGCATTCACCCTTCTACGACTTATTTGCGTTGCATGTCACCTCCGACGACCAAAACCCGCATGCATGTTAAATTCGCCCATTTCCCTTCATGGATAAACCACCTTAAGACACTCAAAGTCTTCTTTTGTCCTATCCAATTTCTGAACAGCAAGCATCCCCGGCATAGTTACCTTCTTTTGCACATGCATTCATGTAACTTAACCTCGTATGCACCACTCTTTCATCATGCATGCACATTTACGCATGTAATATAAAGTAATTTGTTGGTTGCTCGAATTTATATTTGATTGTTTGTACGAGTAGGAGATCTTTGAAGATCTTACTCTCAATCAAACTTACGAGGAGCATCATGTCGATCCTAGCTAGTATTTTTTTAAGTTATTTAAGTAATTTATATTTTGAATTATATTCAATATTATATTGTTAGAATAAATATGTTGTATGGAATGTCATGTCTAGTTAGTGTGCTAACTTGCTTAAACCATCCTTGACTTAAATATTGTTTATGTCATGTCACTCTAAGCTTATAAACCTTGTACATCATGTAATTATAAATTTTATTACTATGTCACCTTACTGAAATTTATTTAAAATGACTTGAGAGTTAAGGTATTTCATGTAAAAGTATAAAAAGTGGTTTAAAACGTATCTAACATTTCTAATATTTTGGAACCCACTAACGTCGCCACTGTTCATTTTTCTGCACTTTGCTTGAGCCACGTTGCTTTCTTTGTTTTGGCCGTCCGATTGTTTTTGTTGCCCGCTTTGATCGCGCCGCGTTGCCCAGCCTGCCTCGCGTTCCTGCTTCGGCCATGTCTCAATTTTTTCTGGTCCGTCCGATGTTCATGTTCCACGGTTGGGGTTGATCCTGGTGTCGCGGTAGGTGGGGTGCACGGCACTTCCCTTTGATTGGTCTGCGTCGCCCTATCTGTTGCTGCCGTTTGATGTTTTGCTTCGGCGGCGTCGATTTGTTTCTGCATGTTGGTAGGTGAGTTCTCTATCCGCCCTCGAATTGCGTGTTGTTTGCGTTGTGTTTTTCTCCACCATGCTTTGCTTTTGTTAGCTGTTTGTGTTTTGGCTTTCTATGTTTCCTTTTGGCTTCGCCCGTTGATCCGTTGGTGGCTGCTGCTGTTTCGCTGTTCTTGCGGTGAGTTCTTTCTTCGCTGCTTGCCGCCCCACTGTGTTTTCTTGCTCTTCTTATCGCGCCTTTTTCGTTCCTCTGAATCTGTGTTCCTCGTCTCGCTTTGTGTTTTGTGTGTTTATTTTTTTCCAGCTTTCAGCGTCACGCCGTGCTGCTTCTTTGCTCCTAGTGCGATCCATGTTTCTTCCTGTTGCTTTTGTTTGCGCATCTCTATCTGTTTCTATTCGTTTTGCTGTTTGTCTCTGTTTGTTTCTTGCTGTTGTTGTTGCTTTCGTATATAGATTTACAAATGATGCACACTTTTACTTTACCATCCTGTTGAGATTACCATAAGACAAAAAAGATTAAAGTATTTGTATGGATAGATTTACAAATGATACACACTTTTATTTTACCATCCTGCTGAGATTAAGAAAAGACAAAAAAGATTAAAGTTTTATCATCACTGCTGCATAAGGATGGGAACACATCAGAATTCTTAAGTTGTTAGCTCAGTTGATACTGCCTTGCGTGTTGTGTGCCGTTTTTGTTTCGACCAGATTGCTATGTGTGTGCCTTGTGTTGCCTTTGCCCACGACCGAGTCACACTCTCTGTCGATCACATTTTCTGGTCGACCACCACCATGTATGGCCTTTGCCTTGCTCGTCTGTTGTTTTTCGACCAGTTCCGCCCCTCGCATCGCTTGGTCGCGGTATTTGCGGCCACTTTTCCCCGTGTGTTCTTCCCTTGCTCGTCTGCTGTTGTCGACCAGGCTGTCGACCACCTTTTCTGGTCAACCACCACCATGTATGGCCTTTGCCTTGCTCGTCTGTTGTTTTTCGACCAGTTCCGCCCCTCGCATCCCTTGGTCGCGGTATTTGCGGACCACTTTTCCCCGTGTGTTGTTGCGTTGCTCGTCTGCTGTTGTCGACCAACCTGTCGACCGACCTCGACCAGTCGTTGCCTTCGGTTCGACTGCGATTGCCTCCCAGCTCATATCGACCGATTTTGCATGGGGTGGATTCTCATTACGCTAATTAGGGGCAGATGGGCAGCTACCTCCTTTCCTAAAATAGCGGCCTCAAAAATTGCACGACATGCACGAAATTGGGCCACACGATGCGGACGGTATGATGCATTAGTGCATCTGAATTTTTGGAATTTTTGTGCGACCAGCTGAGTATATACTATCTTGCGATCAATAACTCTTAATTAATTGCGGCCGCACAGTGTCAACAGTACAATGCATTAGTCCATCTGAATTTTCGCACGGGCACCTGAGCATATACTACCTTGCAATCAATAGCTTTTAATTAATTGCCAATTAAGTTTTGGTTTTCCTTTAATATAATCCCTCTGGCTGCAATATTTGTGGGGATTTATATACCTCTCATCAAATGTTTTCGACTTTGGCCGGATCTAAGTATTTATTCAAAATATATATTGATCTGGTGTGTTGAGAGCAGGTGATTTGTTTTCGTCCACCAGTGCGCAGCTTTCAACCAAGCCGCAGTTTTCGACCAGCCCGGCTATGTCCTAGGACGGTTGCTGCTTGGGCACTGCTCGTTGTGACGACCTATTGTGGATTGTGATGCTGCCGTTATGAATCTGGTGCGAAATACATCGGGTCGGGTCACTCTGGGTGATGTAGACTGTATAGATTCGCCAAGGTTCTGCAAAAGTTAGAATTCAGCTTTTGGTTTGGCCGAATTCTGTTAATCACATCATGCCGGTGATCATTAACTCATATTAAGAATTTTTATGATGACCTGACATAATTTATAGATGATTAGGGTAGATTGGGAGCATTAATAGTAGAAATAAATTAACAACTTTTGATAATATTTTCCCTCTTATGTGTTCTCATTTCAACAACTCAGGTGAAGATCTAGCTGCAAAAAATTGGTTATTGTACTTTTTTTTTGCGTCTTGATCATCGATCGTGGATGTAGATGCTCGCTGATTTCTTTTTGTAATAGGTGACTGCGATATATCGGATAAGGCTGTATTTTTATACTAAAAAATATATATTACTACTGCTCACTAAACTATTTAGTTTAGAACTAATGCCTCGTAAGATTTTTGCGTGGGGATAAAGATGCCAAGATTCCTATTAAATCCTTGTCGTTTTCAGGGATGATAATTTTGTGAGGATCATCTTATATAGCAGTTTACATTGTTTTTTTACCTGTCATTTAATGTATGTGTATGTGCTAGTAAAATTTCCCAGATATAACCACGTATGTAAATAAGTATTAACATATATTATATAAGAGTTATATTTTAGCCTATTTGTTATCAAATTTACTTTACTATAATAATAGTTTTAGGAATTTTTGTTGGTATATAAATATAGAAATCAGTGATGACAATTACATTTTGGGGACTGTATAAAATTTAAAAGAGCAAATAAGACAAATAAAGAGAATAGTTCTTTATCATGGGATCAATGCAGATCACATTGTTGTAAAAGTAGAGGAGGGTTGTAATGTAAGAAAGGTGTTGGGTATATAGATATTTTTTCCCATTTCAGAGGGTTTTTTCCTTCTTTTTATGTGGAGTATTATTTTGGTGAGTTTACGACCGCCTAATTACTGCTATCTGCAGTGTGTAGGTGCATGCAATAATGGGGCCTTGATAGAATACAATCGTGAAATCATGTTGGATGTGCACTCTATCACCACAGCCACAAATAAATCATAGCATCAACATGTCACCTCTAGCAACTCTGCAATTCACTGAACAGATGCTCTACTCGCTGCACTCCCTCCTCCACATGTCCTCAACATGTTTGACAAAACTTACCAATAGAGGTTATTTAAGAAATGTCCTCAAATGAAACATTTGTATCACCTCCCAACTCCACAATTATCTTTACCAAATACCACATCTGCTACTCTAACAATATCACTGTCTACCCAAATTTCAATTAATACTTGGCTCACATTTTACCTACAAATATTTTCAGAAAAAACAGAAAATACTAAACCCAAAATTTATCAAATTCTTCTTTTTTTTGTCTGCCAGACTCATTATCTTTGGAAAATACCCATTTTGACCTGTGATAATTTTTGCTGTTGATGCACTGGCCATTTCTGGTCATCCAACCGAAACACACCCTCCGAATCGTGGTCCGACAACCACACGTTCACATATTATACTCCATATAGACCAACTACCATCAATTGAAATCCACTCCATCTCCGCAGCAAATCACAATCACTGCAGAGCCACCACAACTTCTTCCATCACAATCAACACGGTTCCATCACAATCAATTTAACCAATTATTAGCAAACCCTACGCTATCTCAACTAACTGACCACGACCAAATTTTCTAAAGACACATCCGATTTTGCTTCCCACGACCATAAACACAAATATCTACCTACATCACCTTCCCCCAAGACCACTTCTCCACAACTCTTGACTGACCGATCACCTCATCCAATTTTGCTTCGCGCAAGCAAAGCAACAATCGAGTCCATGCATCACCTCGCAAACCTGTCAAAACACCACCATTCAGCTGTCGCCCCAAATTAGATGTCCTCGGACTCCACAAAAAAAAAATATTTCCCACACATAGCAACACCAGCGCTGGCCACCAGCTTAACCAGCTATGACCCTCAATAACTGCACTACCTTACATCAAACCATTTCATTAAATTAACAAAACAAGATGCGTTTCGCATAAAAAAAAAACAATATCCTATAATAACAAATTTAAAATAGGATTCACCTCAGTGCAGACCTCAATACAAAACAAACCACTTTAGATTCATTTTACAATACTTGATTGCTCATCTTATCCAGTCCAAAACTCCGGCTTCTCACTGAGCAACACAAAACTTTAACAAATTCTGCACACACCAGATACGACCAACCATCTACCATATACAAAAAAATATAAAACAGCATCAGATAGATCTGAAAAAATACAGCACAAAATTTGAGCTGCATTATAATCAATCAACACAGGTAATTTTATCAAAAAAAACTGCAACAATACTAAACATAGAACAGAATAAAACTGCTGATTTCCAAAAAAAAATCGACATCCAGCTAAAAAATTCTCAGCAACAACCAACAACTACTAATCGCATCCACAACCAAACAAATCATTCACTTTTATTCTGCTCATAGCACCTATACACAGAAAAAAATACCGCTGAGCTTCAACCTAACAAAAACTGGTCTTCTCACCACACGGTGGCCTCACTCAAATCAACCCGATAACCTCAATGATCAAACTGTTGATTCAATACCCGCAGTAAAGCGCGCGTATCCTGGCTAGTTAAGGATGATTATGATGAGGGTGAGAAAGATGGATTGATACAGTGATGCACGTTAGGTTTGAGGAATGATCTTCACCTAGGACAAGGTCTGGTATGGTAATGGGACAAGTCTGAATTAGTAGTTCGTAGTGTATTTGATTTTTTTTCCCTATATTGTTGAAGTAAGTAGTATTTAAATTAAGCTGTAATCTTATTATTTGGTGACCTAGTAATGAGAAGAGATAATGGGGTGAGGGACAATCCCACCACAACAATATGAGGATTTACATAATCGGCTATTAGGTAGGATAATGATCGTTATAATGCTTGGAAAAACTCTTGTTTCTTTAACTTAGTCGCATGTGTATTTGTTGTGTGATATGGTTTGACCAAAATAAGTCATGGCTGACAGTAATAAGTTGATGGATCTTGTAAGTAAATTGATATACCTCGATTGAGTTAAAAATGTATTCGAATACTCCGTGTTCCTAAGTTTTTAGAGCCCGCATGCATTGAGTTCTACTCATGTTGATGCAACACAAGCTATAATTGAGATTTTGGTAAAGGAATTTGATGATAATTTGGTTAATTGTTTGTTGGATAATCCTCATTCAAACTCTTTTTTACTTAATAACTAAGTTTTTATATAACATGCTTTTAAATTAGGGTTCCAAGTTGCTTTTTCATCTATAAGTGTATGTTTATGGAAATTTAAATTATAGTCAAAACTTACATTCTGCTTGATCAAATATCTGATTATGAATATAGGTATTGTTGTGGTGTACTAAGTACTTAGTAATCACTCTTGCTTAACAAATATCGTCCAATTGAAGAAGAGTTCAGTTGATGAGACTTCTTTGGATATGATGCTGCTTAAGATGAAGATTTTGACAATGATATGGAGCTTTGGGACCACATACCACAATTAGATTCAACTGTGGAGGGTTCAGCTTTTGTTGTCTAATTTTGTTAAACTCATTAAGACTTTCAACAGCTTGTGATGCAATATGATCATCAGTCCGTTGTTGTACTCCATTAAAACTCTTGCTTATTATTAATGTATCTGTGAGATGGTAAGTTTTATTCTATATTTTGTGTGTGCAATTACATCCTAGATAGCTAAAAAGAACACAGGATTCACCCAAGGACGACCCCACATATGCATCCTTAATTTCACTCATAATCTTACTTCCCATACATAAACAGGATCCCACTTTGATCAATAAACATATTACTATTTAACCAATAACTTATTGGCTCTTTCACTTCATACTTCAAACTACATATAAGCCAAAGAGTATGACATTGACGAGGCCGAGGCTATTATCTAGCCAAGAAGAATATTCACTGAGTGCAACACTATCCCAGTGCACAATGTAATCCGGCTTTTAATAGTACTTTGTACTTAACACGATACAACTAGAAGCAAAGCTGCCGTCGAGTCGTCGAGGAAGCTCTCGGGCCACGATGCCACCGAGCCGTCGAGCCGCCAACCTACGCCGTCCAGGAAGCTCCCAGGCCACGCTGCCGCTGAGCTACACCTGGAAGATGCATCGTAAGATGAGGCCTCTAGCCTTGGGTTGTCGAGGAAGATTACCAGCTAGGACAAGCAGCCGTTGGTCGAGGAAGAGGTCACATCTCTCACCGCCGTTGGTCCACTATCAAGTTGAATTTGGTTGACGAGATACAATCACCTATTTATTTGGTTGACTATACACGATTTTAAATTTGGACGAGTAGATGCAAAAAATGGTTGTGAGTCTGACCCGCTAGATATGCTCTCGCCTACCATTTCTCCACAGCGTGATCGTCTAATTGCATAACTAAAAAATGATTGATATGTATTAATGATTTTTAGCATGAATTAAAGTTGATTAAGAACTATTAAACTACAATAAAGATTATAAAAATGAAATATGACATAATAATATTTTTTAACATGTGTGATTAAAAAATAATTAGTGTATATTAATGATTTTTAGTTGGATTAATGTGTATTAAGAATAGTTAATGTAGAATAATAGTTATTAAACTGAAATAAAGTTTTAACTAATTTTGATAGTATTTTTTTTATCTTATATATTTTTCTATTTATATGAAATAACATCTCATCTCAATTTACATTATCTCGTACACTAACTAAACACCTTGTATCTCTATAGTTTGTTCAACTCAACTTATTTCACACATACGAGTCACGAGTCAGATTTAATATCATTTAAATAACTAAACACACCAGACGACTAGGGTTTTTTGAAATACCTTTGGGTCAGCCGCCCCGCCAACATCAAATGGGCATTTGTTTCAGTTTGTATTTCGGCGGGTACCGTATTTTGGCCTGGTACCTGAATGCCCAGTTCCGCCCGGAATACCCAGAATGGACCGGAATGGCCGAGACAGAACGCAGCCTTCTCTGCTCCGTTTTGCTGAGAGGAACGGAACGAAATTTATAACTATGGCATCAGGTCATGTATGATCTCTTAAAATATAAAAAGGCTAACTGACCATCCGAGTGACATGGGAATAAATCATGTTTATTGAAACTCTGGTCAAAGTGCTTTATTTTTATATGAGACGGACAAAAAGAAACAGCAGGTGCTAAAGAATGCAGTATTGTGAAGGATACAACCATACAAAGATGTAATCTGTGATCAAAGCATCATCAACAACAACAAAAAGTAATCCCCTTCGCAGCCTTCGGAGTCATATGCATGATTAGGTCATCAGAGTATAAACTAATCAGAACTTCTAAAGGGGAAAAAAAATCTGTTTTAGTTGCTTTAGTTGGTGCTTCTCTTTAGCCTCTACCAACTTTTCTTGGAACATGAGGCACGGCACCTGTTTCATTGTCCAGAAACAATAATAGACACAGGAAATGCAACTACTTGACTAGTTTGTATAAGAGTGATTAAAAATAAAAAAAACAAGGTCTTATAGATTTCAGCTAACATCATAATCCCAAATTCCCATACCTAATACATTCAACATAGTCTGAAAATCACTACTGAGAGAAAATATCTGGTAATATAATTAACAGTGAAGAGCATAGATTATTAGCAGAACATTCCCCAAGAATTTAGAAAATGATAGTTTCTAATGAGATGACACTCACTTTAATCAAAACCCCGATAATTGTCTTTGAAAAGGCAGGTTACTGGTACACACTATAAGCTTTGTTCAACCACTGAACTCTACCAAACATCATTACTGATGTATAGCAAAGATCATTTGGAAATTACAGTTGACTGCACGGAGAAAAAAATATTAGTAGGATTTATCAAAGATGATACATCAGTTCGCCAGGTAAGAGGTTATCCCAAACAAACAAATACAGTAAATGAAGCTTCTTCTGATATTATTTTTTAGTGCAAAAACAAACATATGAGCTGCTTTTGCACATTGCGAGCTCAACAAGAATCAACAACTGAAAAAATTCAGGCACATAATACCAAATATGGGTATCCTGGAGTTGCAAGATTCAACAACTGCAACCTTCCATATAAACAGGTAAACCACATTTTCATTTTGGATCAGTAGCTCCTAAATCCAGTGGACTACAGGCCTTTGAGGACTGATGAACAGATGAAGCCCCTCCTCTAAATTTTGTATGGTATGCAGCCCTCAATCCAAAAAAAATACTCACAGGGATAACACTGTGCCAAAATGTCACTGTTCACAATTGCCATACAATCACCGCTGGGGCAAAGACTTGAACTGCCAACCATGATTGTCTTGTTCAAGTAAAAATTTTCCAGAGATGGTAAAAATGCTGAAGGCTAACTTTTATTTCCCATAAGTAAACATCAAACGGGTTACAAGCCATATATGTTTTAGAAAAGTAAAGAGAAGTGCTTGTCTTGCAGAGTCAATATAAAGATATGTACAGATACCATGATATAAAGAAGTCAGCCTCTCACAAACACATCCAGGCCTCCTTCAACATATTGCAAGCTCAAGCCCAACACTGGCTGCAATATAGATGAGGCATATCGAACACATTAACAAAAGAATCATCCTACCATTATTCATATCAAGAGGATCATAGTAATATGATTACCTTCAGCTCTCAGAAGAGTGCGGATCACTTTCAGAAGGTGAGGATGATGAGGATGTGTTTGGGAACAGTGTGCTTGAAGCAGAGAATATAGGACTGCCAGGATGGTTGCCGCCGCTACGATTAGTACTTCCTGTATGACCACTAGTTGTAGCACCACTATCTCCATCACTGTTCACTGTCCCGATGCCATTAGCCAATCCACATGAATTCTTTGACTCATCAATAGGCAACTGAAATCGACAAATTGGACAAGAACTGTGAAGCTTCAGCCATGGAAGGATGCAATGGGAGTGGAACTTATGCTCACAGGGCATCTCCTTTGCTTCGATCCCCATTTCAAAATCCTCAAGACAGACTGAACAACTCAACACTTCCTGGATGTTCACAGTTGGCAATGCTGCTACTGCCTCCTTTTTCGCAGGTGGTGTGCCACAACCATTCAGGTCACTCTCTACCAAACGCTGCAAGAGGAGATCTAAGCTAGGACCAAGAAAGTAGTCCCCCAGTGACACGCCAGAACTTGTGTTGCTTGAGTCATCTTGGCTATCATCAGGGCCAAATGTTCCTTGGAGAATAATGGCCTCATTGTTGGAGTTGATCAGTATTAAGCTTTCCATCCTTTCTCTCCCTCGATCTCTCTCCCTTTCCCTTTCCCTCTCCCTGTCCCTGTCGATGTCATCCAAGTCCCTTGTATCATCATGCACGCTCTGGAGCAACCGAACAACGGCCGAGTTCCTCCTCCTCCGCCTTCTAGTCAAGTCTCCACCTTCATGGTCCAAATCATCATCATCATCATCCCTAAGCTCCCTACGGAGCCTTGACCGCCGTGATGAGCCCCCCATCATACCAAGCAGCAGTGGTGCCCACAGGGAGAGGGATCGATCAGTCCTCAGGCTCGGCTCCGGCTCAAAGCCTGTAGACGCCATGTCTTCGACAAACCCATCCCGACAGTTAGGGCACTTCATATCTGGCTCCACAGGATCAATCACTTCCTCACAGCTATAGCACCAATATCTATTCCCCTGAACTCCATCCATCTTGTAACTCTCTTACGACTTCCTTTTTTCTCCTCTCCGGTAAAACTCCCAGATATAGTTCAACCCTGCAAATTTATACCACAAACCATCAAAAGATCTACTCAATCAAGAAGATGTGTTCCTTCAACAAGACAATAAAGTTATTCTTGGCACCCTCAAAAAAAAAACTTTTTCTATGAGCATCTCTACGTATCCTCATCCTCAAAACCCAATAGTACACCAGATCTATCAAAGAAAGGTGAACCAGTTCATAGTGTAACCCATACTAATCAAGCACGAAAAGCACAATATTTCTTGGAAACTTTCTACATGAGCATCTCAAGGAAAGTGGAGATGCCTTCATTCATGAGCAAGAAACTGAGTCAATACTCACACATCACGAAAAGGGCTAAAACAAAACTAATCCTATATCTCCAAGACTACTCTAACATTAGAGACCCTGACCAAACACAAATCAAGAACTGCAGCAAACCAAATCTGAGCACACAGGAATTCAAGATCCATAATCCCATGTATCTTACAAGATCAACATAAGCTAATGATAAAATTCAAGAAGTAGAAGAGAAGATTGGTAACCATTTTTTTTCTTGAATCTTTTTGGAGTCTTCTCAGGTAGGATTCAAGTCAAGAAGCCTCGGTGCTTCCACCATCAAAGTGCAGTGGCAAGGAACGATGGAACAGAAGATAAGAGCTGCAAAAGAGAAACTACCCGGAAAGTCATCGATTCCTAGTTTGTATTATTTATGTCGTCCTGTACTATTTACATATTGGACCCTGCACTAATATTATTTACAAATAAAACCCAAGGACGAGTTAAATTTATATTTTTACTGGCGCCAAAATAAATTTTGATTATTAATTTCTATGACATTTTCAGTAAAAATTTAAAAACACTAATAAATTAGACGTGAAATTGATGACAAGTTTATTAATTTTATTTTAATATGATGAATTTTAATCTTTTTCTTATGTTAGTGATCAAAATTTTAAAAATTTAATTTACATATATATCAAACTTTTTTGAGAATGCATATATATCAAACTATAAGTAAAAAAAAGAATGGATTACACATTTAAGGTGAATATTGATAGAAAAATCAAGAAGAACAGATAATATTGGAATATTGGATAATATTTTTCTTCACAAAAAATGACATTCTTTTTATAAATATGGATTTTGGTTATGCCAAAGTCCATAACAAACCCTGAACCCTGCTTTTATGTATTTTATAACTTGAGGCTCTTTGTACTATAACTACACTTTTTCACTGGAACCCTAAAGTTTATATAATTTTGTTCATCTCAAGTACCGTACTGTTTTATTTCATCCGTCCCCTGACATTGTAAGCGACCAGTCGACCTTTCTAAATTACAGGAGGCGACTTCACATTACAAAAAAGGAAATTCTTTTGAGTGACCACTTTGCAAAAATAATATATTTTTTTGTGAGAGAGTGTATAGAAATTTTTTTAAAAAATAAGAGAGTATGAATTTATGATCGAAATATAAAAATAAGTCATATTTGTCAAATATACATTACAATACACTATCCTAAGAAAAACTAGTATTATCAGTGTTCTTATAATAATAATTTTTCAGTGTTAATGAATGATTTATATTGTAAGTTCATATTCTTTTATTTTTTAAAAAAATCTCACATGTACATTTCATTTCTTCTAAATATTAAAACTATTTCGAGGTGGCGAAGACGCGGTGCCGAGGGAGCCCGTCGCAGCCACGGGAATCGGCGGCGGCCGGCGGAGGGCGGCGGTGCCGAAGAGAGTTCGCCTATTACCACCGCCCTGCTATCACTTCTGAGAAGCGAGCACCGGTTTTTCTAAAAGGAGGTGCGATAGGATAAATAAACCTTATAAGTTTGAGTTACGATAAATAAATATATTTGGTGCCATGCAGGCCCATGATGCGTGGAACGCTAGTAATTTATTATTCATTTTGAAATATTTGAGCTGCCGTCGAAGCAGAGCTTTGCATTTTCCAGCTCGACATCTGGTGGTTCTCTAAGGCTGTCTCCAACTCATCGGCACTTCGCGAGGCGCTTCAACAGAATATTCTTCAGTATATTCTGTGCGGCTGTGCCATATATGCGAAGCACCATCTGAAACACCCCCTACTCCAACCCATTGGCGCTTCGCGAGGTGCTTCGTATAGACCCATGAAAATTAAATTTAGGTGTTTTTAGTAAGACACTAATAATTTTTAATTTAAAAATCAAATATATGCAATATTTGGTCTCTATTTGAAGATAATTTAAAGATCTACAACTTTCTCAATATAATCAATATCTAATTTGAACTACATTAATGCATAAATCAAGAAAGAAAATTGTATACAATTGATTGCACGAAAAACGAGACAAAAAACAGCTGAGCCCGCATGCAGACCCTGGCTTTTGACGCCTCTACATGCGTCTCCTCTCTCCTCTTTCCGGGAAAAAATTATTTGTTTAATGGTGAGGCCCATGTGCAGTGCGTGGAGGCGTCAGAGATGGAGACCGCCTAATAGAGTCTCAAGAAAATGTCAATTATTCAATAGGACAGCTCAAAGCAATCTCTAAAACAACAAATTATTGCTCGAGTAAACCAATATTTTTTCTTTATTTATTCTAAAGACGTATGGATCGAGTTTTAAGTATTGAAATTTCAATAAGTTGTCTATATAAACTTTGGTTTAGAAATCCAATAAATTTTTTTATCGAATTCAATTTATTTTGAGTTTTAATTAAAAAATTAAATATATAAAATAAGTTGTGATATAAATTAATTGTTTGCCTCAATGTAACATTATAAATTTATTAATTTAAACTGAAATTCTGCGAAAATAACCAATGACACAAAAAAAAACTCGCATATATAGATAAATCACTCCTCCGTCTTGCTGAGATGTCATTCAGCCATGTTCGGCTCCCGCCACGTGTTGACTTCTCGTTCATAAACAGGAAAGAGTTTTTTTTCCTGCAAACACTTTCTTCTTTTGCCTGTTAATCTTAAAGGAAAAAAACACTATTTTATATTTGATCTGCTAGAGAAATTGTGTTATTACTGAAAAAAATTCTACTATATCTGCAAAAATAGCGCACCTCCAAATTTATATTTGATCTGTACTCATGTACCTTGATTTAGATACTCCAGCTGGATTACATAAAATTTGTGAAGAAAATTACTTAATATTTATAATATTCTTTAAAAAAAACTATAAAACAAACGTTCCTATCTATTCTTCTTTTCTTCCTCATCCACTGCCTCTATCCTCTACTACTAACTGCCTAGTTCGATTTCGTAATAGCAATGGCAGTGGGAATTGACCTCCCACTAATTCTTATCCTGGTCTCTAATTTTTGTTTCCCGTGGTATTGAAAAGTTGAATCTTCTTAACTCTTTTACCAAATTTTCTTCAAACTAATATGAGAGCTATCACGTACTTAATATAAAAACTTCATGGATTTATAGTGGATGTCATGACCTCGAATTCTCATTAACTTTATAACTTTTATGACATGAATTTTATAATCTTCAAATTATATATCTTTATAACTCTTAATATCTCTTAGAATTCTGATTTGTTTGAAGACAATATATGCAATGAAAATTACATAAGTTGATTTTGATATATAAGAGCAATTTATGTAATCGACTGGGTCCCACAGGCCACCAACTTTGTCATCATATCAACGATCTGCTCTAAGCCGTGACTAACTTCAGTTGTGCGTGATAATCTTCACTTTTTGTTTAACCCACACGCAACTTGCTGAAGAATATTTACCGCTTTTTTTCCCTATGGAAACACTTGAAAGGTCGTAATTTGGATCGTTAATACTTAATCCTCTAAATTCTACCTCTGTGCCGTCAGACCGAATGATACCAAGGTATTGTATCGTGCATTTCGAGAGTTTGATTGTGAGCATATGAATCCTCTTGTGTTATTTCACAGCAAATTTTTTGAAAGAGACCAGGGTTTGGGTCACCATCGCTATATATAATAGTGGTCATACAAAGTTATTTTTTAAAAAAAAGAAACATAAGAAAATACAAAAAAGACCAAAAAAAAATATATTGAACTAGAATCCCTAGAAAATCAACAAATTTCTAGTCTCCAAACGGTCCTATAACCAATAAAAAGGTGATTATGAACCATATATCACAATAACATATTTAGGTTATCTCTAATATAAACTCCCCTTCGAGAGGAACTCCAGGAGAATATTTCTCATCACGTCAGCAAAGAGTCTTGTCGAAAAATCTCTTAGTGCCCAATTAAAGACTCTTAAAAAGACTTTTTGTATGACCCACAAGCGAATAGTCTATCCAAACATCTCTCTCTTCAATACAAGACTCTTCCGAGACTCTTCGGTGAGTCCCACTGCCTAAAAACATAAAATCAATTAGATTAAAAAAAAATTTCTCAATGACATGTAGACCCAACGAGCAACTACCCCACCAGTTAGTGACTGTGGCCAAGTGAATTGAATTAAACGCGTTAGTTGAGTTGAAATAAACACGCGACAGTGGTGGGACCACCGTTGTTGCCTTATTTTCAACAGATTTTCCATTCGTCATCGCTAATTTCAGGGACCTATTTCTTTATGACCCATCTGTCATTGACATATGTTTCGGTGTGTGAGTACGAGTTAAATTTGAAAGATGGAGTGTTGCAATAATGATGGGACCCACCGTACACATGACCGTGCGTGACAACTAGTTTTAGTCAATGACATGTGAGTCCTGTGATAAAATAAACCCCCCTATCAATCAATGTTTTTGATTGTGAAGTGTTGATTTAGTCGAAATTTTGTGGGCCCCACAAAACATGTACACACACGCCCTCGACCAATTCCAATGCAACCACTTCGATCGCCGCACGCTTAGTGGGACTCATCATTTTGACCTCGCCCCAAGACCGCTTGCTCAAGCGGCTCTCCTCGTGCTCGTGCGTCACTTGTGCCTCTTGACTAGCCGCTTCCACCTTAGTCTCTTTCTTAACTTTGAGAAGGAACACATCATTACCAAACTGTGCATCTACACCATAAACAAATCATACTTTAATTTGCACTGTAGACAGTTTAAAGCAAAGATTATATGTGCTTCTTTTTTTTACCTTTCTTTAAGTAAAGAGTACCAGCTAGTACAACTACTATGCAATCCTGGTGTCGTTCTTCGTCCTTTGCTGTCGGCAACTTTTGTTTTATGTTTTGTTCTTTGCCACTTTGTTGATCAAAGCTAAGTTACATTAGCTAGATAAATACATCCATGCGCACAATAATATGTTCTCAATCTAAAAAATTGGAGATCCAACTACAAGGAGACAAGCGCTATCACTGCCAATTTAATGCATTGAACATGGAATTTACAACTTTCCTGTACTAATCCAGGAATATGTAATGCAACTGTCCAGTCAGCTCAGATATGATATAATAATATGAACAATGACTAAAATGAAAAAGGAAATGCTAGCTCATGGCTAAAGTACAACCAATTGATCTGAAAACTACTTGCAGTTTCCTTCAATATCTAAGAGAAACAAGCAATACACAACACTCTAAAGTGAACCAAAATGAACAGATCACATTTTTTTTTTTTTAAAAGGGGATATCATTCCTGGTTTCATTGAGGAAACCAGATGTTCTTACAAAGTTCAGAACCACAAAAGGAAAACGTATATTAGACTTAATAATCAAATATATTTCAATTCACTGCCAATTCCACTCTATGACAAGTAGCCCTGTGGTTTGGATATCTAACCAAGAACTAAATATTAGATTCTTACTCATGTTGAAGCCACCATGTCCCCTTGTGCTTTATGTTCTTGCAGCACCAACTTTGTCAGTGCAGAATAAATATATTACTCATTCTTACCCCTCTCGCTTCAATTTCTACAATTGAAGCAAGTAACAAACTTTTCATCCTTGAATAAGGACGGGAAATATTAATAGCTAAGGTGAACAAATGTAGAGGTGTAGCTGAAACTGTAAGATAATTACATGCTATGTTATCTTAAAAGTATTACTAGACTATCTTAGAAAGGAAGTCTGATTTGTGAGAAAATAGGAGAAAATGTTGATGAGAAATGGAGTTCTGTCTAGCTGCATTAGCTCTGGGGCTTAAGAAACTGTTTCTTACATCATAATTTGCTTCATAATAAGCAGGACTGTTGGATGAAGTCCCTAACCTATACAGCTGGATCCATATGAATGAGGAGAAAAGCCTCACCAAGAATCCAATAACTTGCATTGAGAATGCGGTCTGAGTGAGAAAACAAACGGCAAACCATACTTGCCATTTGGAGTAAATTTCCTGTAGAAACAGGTATAAGCATTTTAACAATGAGCTATGCACATGAAAATTATAGAATATTTTCACGAACTCATCAAAAAAGAAAGGGTGCTAAAAAGAAAGCATGTGTGTGTGCAATGTCTGTGTCCATGTGCGTGTGTGTATGTGCAGAATATTCATCCCATCTAATAACAATATATCAGTTGAAATATAAGCAGGATAATTATGAGAGAAAAATGGCATCATTGAATTATCAATTATTATAGGGTCGTTAAAATACAGCACAAGTTAGAGATAAAAGGTGGCTGTATAGGGAAAAAATGGTGTACATGCAATGCTCAAACAAGGAAACACGAGGCCAGTCATTTA
The DNA here is from genome assembly GCA_019359835.1 of Pharus latifolius. Lineage (NCBI taxonomy): Eukaryota > Viridiplantae > Streptophyta > Magnoliopsida > Poales > Poaceae > Pharus > Pharus latifolius. Next base: position 92,091,393 of record CM033321.1, on the reverse strand, counting down.
CTAGTCTAAAAAAATCACAACGAGCAAATAAGCTTTATATTGCACCATATCATTCATGCAACAAAACAGAAAGTGAATGATGTTTTATCACTTCCAATTATCTGAATTTTCCAAGCAAAGTGATGTGTGCATTCACATGACAAGAAACAAGAACATTCCTGCAAATTTAAAGACTGCACTTTTACCAGCCATACCATTTGGCATGCGAGAAGAGTATAAAACCATGCAACATCAAGGACAATGGCGAAGAATAGAAGAACAGCATATGTCCGGCCAAGCCTCTGGCTGCTACTCTCGATCGCAACAAACGCAAAGAGCCCTATCACTAGGTTGTTCACAAGAACACCGTTGAACAATGCCCCAAGCGATCCAATCAGTGCGCAGCCAATCTAAAATTTCAAGAACAAATTAATTACACATACATCACTTAAACCTCAAGCACGATCGATTTGCATCAAGAAAACACTCGCTTCCGACATTAGAATACAATTCCACGCTAGAATCTTGGGCCTTGTTTGGATACTAGGATTTTTCAATACTATAGTAAGATCCTAGAGTGCTCAGACGCGGTTCCAGTATCTGGAAACACTTCTTTTGCAACCACGGATCAAGAACAACCAAGATGTTAGCCAAACTTACTTGGAGGAAGATGAGGGCGAGAGCGAGGGACTGGAGGGCGTCGTAGTCGAGCAGGAAGGAGCGAATCCACGAAGCAAGCGGCGCCAGGCGCCAGGGCATACCGATTCCGACGAGCTCCGCCTCCGATTCGACCGATTACCGGCGAGTGCGAACATAAACTCAGGGTCCGGGAGAATTCGAAGGGGTTATAGGGAAAAATTTTAGGGCGGGATTTGGGATGGTCGAGAGCTGGGGAGGGAAAGACCGAAAGAGCAAAAGGATCCCGCTTTCTTCGGTTGAATCACTGGTTTTTTTTTTCCAGATTTGGGAACACTTGTGGGCATGGCTTGGCCTGTGTGATTTGTATGTAAAGATCCTCAAACTGGAATTTTTTTTCCAAATAACCCTTAAAATTTTTTTTTTAAAACTAAGCCCTAGCTTTTAAATTTTGCAAAAACGGCTCTCTGTCGCGAACCCAGCCACGCGACTGATCTTAAGTCGCTATCCCGGATAGCGACTTAAGACGTGGCATGGCACAATGCCCCGCTGGCCCCGTGCCGTGCCACGCTAGGTTTCAGTCGCTAGCCGGGCTAGCGACTGAAAGCCTCCCCATTTTCAATTGGCAAAGTTTTGGCTGGTGGTGGTCGCGCTCGAAGGACTTTGTGATGATTTCATTTGGGAATTAGGACTTGTTTGTAAATTTTGACATTGGGAGGGCTGATTTGAGATCTAATTTCACACACAAGTGTAACTTTATTTCAAGAGCGTATTCAGCAGAAGTTTCAATGAAATTTGGCAAGATTTGATGATTTTGGGATAATTCGAAAACAGGGTATGTCGACGATTCGGACTCGGAGTCCTCAGCCGAACTTATGCAAAATTCGTATTAGCGAGACCTTTCAAGATGACCCTCCGGGAAGGTATGTAGAAAAATGGAGAACAGGAGCACAGAGAGGTTTATACAGGTTCGGGCCCTCGATGGTGGGAGTAATAGCCCTATGTCCTGTTGGGATTTCACTATGTGTGGTAAAGGTTTACAAACTAGCGGGAAAAAACCTTCACAGGCGAAGGTTTTTCCTATGCAAGTGTACAAAAAGAAGCCTCAGGAGGCTTGTAAATATTATCTAATCTGGGCCGTAGACTTGGCTGTTTGAGCGGTTGAGATGTATTGTATCCCACTTGTATTAGAGATGTTGATCTCCTCTCGATAGATGGTTCGATCCCTCTGTTTGATGCACCTTGTCACCCTTTTATACTGGTTGAAAGGGTGTCAAGTCGTAACTGCATTAGACAGTTGCTTAGATGGTTGGATGCGGTTTTTAGAGAACCGCTCTTAACCTCCACGCAGGTTAAACACGTGTTATTCATGGATAACTGCACGTATTAACCTCCTGACGGGTGATCTTCCACGTGGAGGAATCTTCGGGATACTTGGAATATTCTCGCCATAGGGGCAGCCGGACAGATGAACTCCAAGTACCCTGGTCGAGAATGTTCTGATCGCGGGATGTTGGCTGACCGCGCAACATCTCGGACATTCTGTTCGCGTATAGCACACGAAGTCCTGACCGCGCGAAGTCTGCGGTCTGATCGCGCAAAGCCTGCGACCTGATCGCGCAAAGCTTGCGACCTCGGGCTGATGCTTCTCAGAATGACTTGAGTCCGCACTGCTAGGCACGTGTCTGGCTCGAATCTGCCTTGAACCAACAGTGCATTTATTTGAACTGACCCGGGTGTCAATCCTCGTCAGCTAGCCCCCAAATTCGAAGGAAACGAAGGGACGTATTTATTTCGAATTTAAAGTCATGCATCGGATTTTTAACCCGACTCTTCAAATCCCCCGCTTAGTGGCGCACTAAGTGGGTCGATTGGTTCCCCGAGACGGGCTCTGGGTATTACGTGACAAGCAATGATGGCATTGTTGAAATGTTTTTTAACCCGAGGTAAAATTGTAAATGCTTTTAAAAACCCGAGGTGATTTAGAATGTGAACCGTCACCTTGATGGTTATAAATACCGGGTCTTTTGTTTTGCAAAACTTCACAACTTTCTTCTCACGGTTAAGTCCTTTCTGAAGTCACCTTCATTCTTCTCTTCATACACCTCCTGATGGCAGATCACAGCATCATCGAGATTGAAAGTGATGAAGAGGAAGTTTGCAAGCAAGAGCCTCAAATGCCTGAAGATCCATCTCCTTCAAGGAAGAAACCCAAGGTTGACGAAGGATCTTCCATCAGAGCAAAGGTAGAAGATGAGCAATCATCTTTTCTTCCTTCAGCTTTCTTCTCTAGCACTCCTTGCTTTTGTTTGGGTGATCGATGTTTTGGTCAGCAAGCGGTGACTATTCGACCAGAAAATCCTCAACTTGTGTTGGGGAAGCCATCTTCTGGTGCGGAGGTTACACTTCCACCATTTGGTGATCATCCGGTTTTATCGGATGATCTACTTCCCAGGATGGCTACATCAACGTGTCATGAGCAGGGACAGGTAATAATCCTCCTCCCCTTTTGCTGATAGTCATAGTTAGCACCACTAACTTTTGCAAATGTAGGAGATTGGAGGCCCCAATGATCAACCTTCTGCTGCTCCGTCTCTTCCTCCCGGACAGAATCTTCTGGAGGAGAAGAATGCCCTGAAGAAGAAGACCGAAGAGATGTCTTCGGTGATTCTGCATCTGGCAGAATGTTTTGAAAGATCCCGTGAAGAGGCGCACCAGTTCCGTCGAGAGAGGGACCACGCTCAGCAACAGCGAGAACTCTCCGATTTAATTAGGAACAGTAGTGTATCTCTTAGTAGGGATGATGTAGATAGGCTTAGATTAGTTGCTAGTTCCCTGGGGGTTGTCAGTGTAGATCCTACTGACAACAACATGTCCCTGAGAGAACTCTGCAAACTTCTTTCGGATCAGGTCGACGCTTTGGTCGCCGGTATCCCTTTTATATGTAAAGAATGCAAGAAATAAGATTTTCTTTTTTATATGAATAATCTTTACATCTTCTATGCGAATATATGGCCGTAAATAATGTCTTCGCGACCACTCATACACAGGAAAATTTCCGTTTCTGCGATCAGAATCATACTTTTATAAAAGTACCGCGACCAGCTCTGATACCACGATCAGACTTAAAGCTGCAGTTAAAACTGAAACATACTGCGACCAGAATTGAGGCTCGATCAGACCGTCACTTCGATTAGAATCGGAGCTTAATCAAAAGCATGGTCTCGATCATACCACAACCCAGTCAAAATACATCCATACGTCCAAAAATTGGGTCATAGGATTTTTTCCATAAAAATGTCCAAGGCATATAAAGGAAAAACGCTCTCTGAAAAGCACTGGAAACTTTTCAGTCCCTTTGCAGTTTCAGTTTCTAAAACAAAGAAATCTTTTTGTTTCAGATCCGATGCCTGAACACTTTATCAGGTCCGCCAGAGACAGTATCTATTATGGGAAATGAATGAATAAAATACTTGATGGAACGTTTGAATGGAATGTTACTCACATTAATGCATCTCCTTGGGTCTATAAAAGGAGCAGGTGTCTTCCTGAAGAAGCCACTCAGCCAAAAACCCTCAACATTTCCGCCGCACAAAACCCTCATTCTTCTTAGCCTTCGTCTTCCCCAAAAGTCGCCAACTTTTCCTTCAACTCTCCACCAAAAAATGGCATCCTGGAGCCGATCCATCCATCATTCCGAGGAGAGTTTAATGTCATTGGAGAAGGAGGAGATCCTTCCTCCGCGGTTGCTAATCAACTGGCGGCCCGCGGAGAAGGATCAAGAAACCCCGACCGTCCGAGAGGGCGAGTTGGTGGTTTTCGAAGAGTATTTGCGCTGCGGGTTCCGATTCCCTGAGAGTCGGTTCTTGAAGGACGTCCTCGAGCATTACGGGTTGGAGCTAATCAACCTCCACCCCAACGCAGTGTTGATACTGGCGGTATTTCAACACCTGTGCGAGGCGTTCGTCGGAGCGTATCCCAGCGTGGATCTCTTCCGGCGATTTTACTTTTCGGCGTGGTCAAAGACCGCCAACGCCGCCGGATGCATTTACTTCCGACTAAGGGATAAGAAGGAGTATCCCTTCCCACCCCTGCGAGATTCGGTGCACGGGTGGCACCAGAAATGGTTTTACTGCACCCCGCCAACCGAGAGCGGGCTGTGGTTTGAAAACTCGCGGCCGGAGAAGCCGAGCGAGTTGGACACTCTCCCGACGATGAACGCGGAGTTCATGAAGCACGCCGAGGTAATCCTTCACTTAGTCGCACAAGGGTTGACAGCACGGGAGGTCATCCGAGACTTTGTGAAGAACCGGGTGAGCCCCCTGTGTGAAAGGGCTCATCCAGCTTGGGAGATCAAGTCCATGGCGGACAGCACCCTGGACTATAATGAATGTATTCATTTCTGGCACTGAAATCCTTTTGCCATTTCTGAAATGCATCGATTTAACTCTTGTCTGGGAACAGTCCTGCCCTCAGCTGAGATTGAGAGACGGACTAACTACCTTCTCAGGGCGTACAATGCTGAGGTAGAGGGCCCCAGAGGATCGCCTCACCCCCAAAGCTTGATCCACGCAGGCGACGACCTTAAACAGGAGCGCCGAAAGGTACATTTCCCACTTGGCCTCTGTTTTGTAGGTCTCATGTATGTCCCGCACTAATTCCATTGGAATGAGAACAGCTTCTAGGGAGGTTTGCCGAGGCGACGTTTCCCAGCGAGAACGTTGGTTCCCTGGGGAAGCCAACGACGAAATACGTGAAGGTCTCCTCGAGACCTAGGACGAGGAATCCTGCCCCCAAGAAAGCAAGGCTAAATCTTGGGGAATGGTCTTCACGAAGCGTTCCTCCTACCGCCAGAAAAACTGCGGTAAGATATCATGTCCCTCCAATCTTTCCAGGTGCGAACTGGAATTACTTCTTCGTCGTACAGGGAGAGGGGAGCGAGGAGGAGGAAGACGATGAAGTCCCTCTAGTTCACCGGAGGAGGAAGATTGCGGGCTCTCCATCCGGTGATGCTCCAACTCATTCCGCCGAAACAACTGCCGTTGCAGAGGCGGTTGTAGCAGACCCTGCGGCCACCGAAAGCCTCGTGCCCGCAGATAACACCCCAGCCCCTGAAGCCCCCGAGGGTTCAGGGCCAGTTGCCTCCACTTCCCTGGTCGAAGGGATGACCGTGATAAGATTCTCTCACAGTCTCGTTTTCTTCAATTCCTCCTGTGCATTTGATTAATTGATGTTTATACAGGAAGAAGAACTTCCCCCCGTGACTCCTGTGAGTCGCAGGGAGGAAAATCCTCCACTCCCGCGGACAGAAGTGGAGGTGACTGTACAAGATCCTGTGGCGGCTGCACATGAGGTGCCGGCCCCAGAAGTCCAGGAGCCATCGAGGCCTTCGGAGGCGACCCCGTTAACGGGGCCGATTGCCCAGGTAAAGATTCTTCTCGTTAGTCTTTATCTTTCCTAGAAAAATGCTCACCGAAGAACATACCCAGGGGGGAGATGCCTTATTCTCCAAGAGGAAGATTAGGACGGACGGCAATTGTCCCCTTTCTCGAGGAGAGCCTCCCCTGAAATCTCAAAAGCTAATGGGATTTCAAATAAGGTAAGAACATTTATCCTGATTGTATATAGATGATGGTCACAAACTGTGATTGTTTGATTCTTCTTTCCTTTGTCAGGCGAAAAGAAACAACATCCAGCCCTTCAACCACTTCGGGGAGGGTTGAAGTCGCTGCTGGTGCAGGAGCCTCCAGTGAGGAGCGCTCCGTCCTCTTGGTCCAGGAAGTCGTTCGGGCCGCGAGAGGAGAAACAGGCGCGACGACCCAGTCGCAACCAATGGCGACTGGGGGCAGTGCCCAGCAGGCACTCCAATCAACTACCCCTGCTGTAGGTGCCTTCGGACCTTCAACGAGTCTTCCCGTTAGTCCGGAAGATGCCTCCTTACAGGAGTTTATGAAGGTAAGATGAACCTCTCTCTGGGTGCCTGAATTGTACATAGGACACCTTTAACTCTCTTTTTTGCATCGCAGGGACTATCCCGGATGATGGCCCAATCGCGTGCTACAGTGGCAAGCATGGAGGCCATACAAAAAGAACGAGACAGCTTGCGCAGGTAAGGACCATTACTCTTCAACTTCTAAAGATACAAATTGGTTATGACCACTCATTCTGTTTTACTACAGAAAGGTGGCATTGCTGGACAAAGAAGTGGCCACAGTCAAGCTTCATTCGATCTCAGTGGTTAGGAACCAAGAGATTGAAAACAACAAACTGCGGTCACAACTTGCTGGTAAGTCGATTCCTGATTAGGAAGACTTGTCTTCATAACATGCGAGTAATATTTTCTCTTGTTGCAGCGCAAGCGGGTCAAATAAAGCAACTCAGTCAGGACAATGAACTCCTCCGGGACTCTATCCGAACCTCCGAAAAGGCGATCAGAAAGCTGAGCCATTCAGTCTTCGAAAAACTGAAGACAGTGGCTCATCTTCTAAAGGTTGATGTGGTCGAAACCACAAGAGACAATCTCAGCCAAGATGACTGGTCTGCGCTAGTCATGGCCCAAGCGGAGTCACTTCTCGAGTATCTCCCTGAGGATACACAGCGACGAGAAGAAGCGATCAGAACCAGAGTTCGGTCAGCCGCTTCCGCCATCCTCAGCTGGGTTCGTCTTCACCATGGCCCAGATGCAGATCTGAATCCATTGGTAGGACCGGTTGAGGTTGAGAGTGAAGAACAGGTAGAGGCCGTCATGGAGGAGATTAGGCCCCTTGTAGATAAGCTCCTGATTGAGCTTGGGATCGACTAATCCCTATACCTGTACAGAAACAGTTGTATACAATGCAATGTATGTGGAAATTCATTTTTGAAAATGAATATATTTTTGTTTTATGTCGTTTCATATTATAAACATATCCCCCTAGCCCCCGCCTGTGATTGTAGATACTGAAGACTTAGTATTACAAACGCAGGAGAAAAGTGAATATAACGACCAGGGGTGTGTGATCGAATCAACAATTATGATCATTATAACGCCTAGCCTTGTTTGCAAACCAGCAACCACTCAGATAACCAAGGACTTGCCAAAAAGCCCCGTGTGCGTTGAGAAACGGCTTATTTAGGAGTGACTTGTCTGAAAGTGGTCATGAGATCGGCTAGCGAATCCGACTAAGACATTGTAATGACCTAACCACGGGCGATCAGCCCCCGAGCCGAATTCGCAGCGGATGGGCATAAAGGAAAATATTTATCGTATGAAAGCAAAACATTTTTTATAAAAGAAAAAATGCTAATTGAACAGGAAAAGGGGTTGAGTACTTACACGTAGAACTTGCGAAGTTGATCGATGTTCCAAGTATTGGACAAAATTCGACCATCCTCCATAGCTAACCGCGCCGATCCTGGTCGCGGCACCGAGACAACAGTGTAAGGGCCTTCCCACTTCGGGGAGAATTTGTTGCGATTAGACTGATCTTGGATTTTTCGTAAGACCAGGTCGCCCACGTGAAGACTACGTGGTCGCACCCTTTTACTGTGATACTTGGGCAAAGCTTGCAAGTATGCCGCGGACTTGATCAAAGCGCGATCACGCCTTTCTTCCAGGAGGATGAGATCTTGTGATCGCTGTTCGGACTGATTAACCTGTTCGAATTGTTCTGTCCGAACAGACCCAATACTGGCTTCCATAGGCAACACAGCCTCGGCCCCATAGACCAGATGGAAGGGCGTCTCACCGGTGGCTCGACTAGAGATAGTTCGTAGTACCCATAGAACGGTATAAAGCTCGTCTGCCCAAGCCCCCTAGCGAGTCTTAAGGCGATCAAAAACACGCTTTTTGATGCCTTGTAGTATTTGCCTATTGGCTCGTTCTTCAGCACCATTGCTCTGCGGATGTGCCACAGAAGCAAAGCACACCTTAGTTCCGATCTGATCGCAGTAGTCTAGGAAGAGACCACTAGCGAACTGAGAACCATTGTCGGTGATAAGACGGTTTAGAACACCAAATCGAGCAACAATGTTCTTATGAAAGAACTTTTGTGCTGCTGATGCGGTAATATTTCGTACTGGTTCAGCCTCGATCCACTTTGTAAACGTGTCAATGGCTACGAACAGAAACTTGTACCCATTGACCGCTTGTGGCATAGAACCAACAATATCCATTCCCCAGACCGCGAAAGGCCATACGAGGGGAATGGTTTGTAACGCATAGGCAGGTTGATGAACCTGTCTTGCGTGGAACTGACACTGAGAACACGTTTTGACCATGTGCTTGGCATCATCGAGTGTCGAAGGCCAGTAGAATCCTTGTCGAAAAGCTTTTCCGACCAATGTCCGATATGGCGCGTGCGCACTGCATACACCGTCATGTATTTCTTTCAAGAGGGATTTTCCTTCCTCTTGAGATATGCAACGCATGAATACTCCTTGAGTACCCTTTCTATACAGAACCCCATCTATGAGCTTGTACAGACGCGCTTTTCGAATTAACCGATTGCTTTCGGTTTCGTCCTCGGGTAGGGTCCCATGTTCAAGATAGACTCTCAATGGATGAGTCCAATCCTGTTCCTGACCGAGGTTGGTAACGGAGGCTATTACCGGATCATCCTCGACCGAAGTCATGATCGAAGGACGGTCCAAGTGTTCAATGAACACTCCTGCCGGAGCGGATGTGCGTGAGGACCCAATTTTGGATAATTGGTCTGCGAGAATGTTGTCCTTTCGCGGGATGTATTGGACTTCGAAATGACTGAAGTGTTTTTCCAATCTCCTCACTTCCCCCAGGTAATGAGCCATTGTCTCATCGGATGTGTTGTACTCCTTGTTTACCTGGTTTACGACTAGCTGTGAGTCTCCCCTCACCACTAACCGACGGACTCCGAGGAATTTTTGCTGCCCGGAGCCCTGCAATAAGACCTTCATACTCTGCCGCGTTGTTGGTCGCAACAAAGTGTAGTTGGATGACATACTTAAGCTGTTCGCCCTAAGGCGTAACTAAGACCACTCCAGCCCGCGAGTGTTGAAAACTACGGGAGCCATCAAAGTACATTGTCCAGTGATCGGGGCACTCCAATTCCTCAGGCACCTGCACGGGTGGCTCAGGGTTGGTCCATTGGACCACAAAGTCGGCCAGAACCTGAGACTTAACCGCCGTGCGGGGCGTGAAATGAATTTCGAAAGCACCGAGTTCAACCGCCCATTTAGCGATTCGACCAGATTTCTTTGGATTTCGGACAATATCCCCCAAAGGAAAGGAGGAGGGTACCGTGATCTTGTGAGTTTGGAAGTAGTGTCGTAGCTTACAGGAAGCCATCAGTAGCGCGTAAAGTATCTTCTGGATCTCAGGGTAACGCTCCTTAGGACCATGAAGTACTTCGCTCACATAGTAGACAAGTCTGTGTATTCCTTCCCTATCCGTGATCAAGACAGCGCTGACCGCATGCGGTGTGGCCGCCAGATAAAGAAGCAATGGTTATCCTTTGTTGGGAGACACCAATACTGGCGGACTGGATAGATATATTTTTACCTCCTGAAACGCTTTTTCGGCCTTATCCGACAATGTAAAATTGTGATGTTTCTGCAATACTTTGAAGAAAGGCAATCCCCTTTCGCCTAGTCGCGATATGAAGCGACTTAAGGCCGCCATGCGACCAGCCAAGCGTTGAACATCCTTCATGGTCGAGGTCGATCTCATTTGTTCAATGGCTCTGATTTTCTCAGGACTAACTTCAATGCCTCTGGAACACACAAGGAAACCCCGAAAGAACATTTCTCCGAGTTTAATTTTATTCCAAAGTGATTCAGATTACAAAAGATTTCAGCGAGATCGTCCAAATGAGACAATCTCTTGGTACTTTTTACAACCAAGTCGTCTAAATGAGACAATCTGCCTTGAACCAACAGTGCATTTATTTAAACTGACCCGGGTGTCAATCCTCGTCAGGGTACTTTAGGGTAATTAGGGTAATTAGAATTTCGAAAAATGGTGAGACTTAAAACTAAGGCATCGGATGAGATTTTGAAAATCTTACAGAAGGGAAACTTGGTCAGAATAGTGAATGGGAGATACTCCTTGAATTAGATCGAAGTTTGGAGATGAGATGTGGGTTTTAGCCTTTTTAGGTTCCGTGGAAAATCTGAAAAAGGTATAAGCCGCGATAATTCTAGGTTGATTTGCGAAAAGGAGTAAGACGACAAAGTTTTGGCATCGGGACCGTACAAGTACATACTAATTTCGCATTTATACCGTGTTTTTGATACCTAGTTTTGTCTCGTTGGTTCGACGCATTTGTACGAAACTAGACGTCTCGGCGCAAAAGATGGTAGGTGCAAAAGTCGAAAAGACTAATCATACGAAAACGAGCATCAGATGAATAGGTAAAGGCTGAAAAGTAGAAACGCAGATTCATACAAAAGTAGAACAGTAGAAAACAGAAAACCCCAAAAAGTTGGAAACCTAACAAAAATGTACGAAAACTAAACAGTCTGAGAAAAGCCAAACATCAGACTAGTGCCCCCTCCTGCCCCTCAGTGGGGGGGCTGATACTCTGATGGTGTGTACCGAGAAGGGGGCTGACGATCCCTGACGCGCCGCCTCCTCACTGGTGGTGTGTGCGCAGTTGGCGAAGACTGGGAAGGCTATGTCAGCTGCGTAGGCGGCGGAGCATTGGGAAGGAAGCTAGGAAGCAGATGTGTCAGCTGTGTAGGATGCTGCTGTGCCTGGTCGAGAGGCTGGTGCCATGGAGGAGTATCGAGCTCTTCATCCGAAGAGCTATCGGCAGGCACGAAACCCGTGTGCAGTGGTGGAGGGCGTGACGACGACGGACGGTTCGCTGGTGGGACATGCGACGAAGGACCTGGCGCCGACGGTGATGGTGGAGGAATCACGGTCAAGTGAGGTGGCAGCAGCACTGTGAAACCGACTAGAATCTGATCGACCTGCCGCTCGACCTCTGAACAATATGCGTACACATCGTCGCTGGGCATGGTAGGTCCGAAGCGGGACCTAACCATCATGTCCCGTGCACCAGTAGAGATGCCGCCGAGGATGTCTAGCTGTGCACACGAATTAATACAATTATAGAACGACAATCCATGTGAAACTAAGGTTTCAAAGAACTAAGGAACTCACAGAAGAGTGGATTCGCCCAGTTAGGCGTCGGTTGTAGCGGTCATCGATGGTGGCGGGAGGGATGGGCTCATCAGGTGCGGCGGGTGGATCGCCCGCCAATCGGTAGATCGTGCGAGATCGGTACCAGGACAGATAGGAAAAATGGATGTCGTGCCTGTACGGCCTGTGCTCCTCGACCGTGCGTGTGTGGGCCCAATCCATCCACTCCTGCATATAAGGCTGCTGTCGACGAACGAAATCGTCCCTCACTCGACCCTTCCTGGATTGCCTGCGGACAAAGCAATTAGTTCGTGATGGAAATTATGTATAAAATAACATGTGAATGTAATACATATTTGACGTACTCATGGATATGGTGCGGGATCTGTCGAGGAGGAGGCACGGGGACAAGCTGGCGCAGGCCGAACTGGCGCATAACTCGCTCAGGCGAGTAACCCTGAATCATGTGCGAGAAGACGAGCAGAACCTGGGTGCGCCAGTACACAGCATCCTGCGTACAAAGAGAAGAAAGGCCGACTGGAGCAACGGATTGGAGGTTTGCGGTGGTCCACGGATCCCAGATGACGCTGTCGTCGAGAAGCAGATCGAAGTCCATGGCGTACGAAGGATAACAGAGGTGCGCCTGATCTGTGGCCCACCTCAAACTCAGTCTAGCCCACCTCCATCCCATCACGGGGCCGTCTCTCCCATCCCCGACTAACGCGAACTGATCCCGCGGAACCAGCGGTCGACCGATGGGGAAATGCTTGTACGACCACATCTGCAAGAGGATGGCGCACCCAGCGAAAAGAGAGCTGACCTGGTCTCTGCTCGTGGCGTCGCACAACCCCCTGTAGGTGTGGCAGAGCACGGCGGATCCAAAACTGAACCTAGGCACGTGGCCCAGGACCGAGTCGGCAATACTCCTGGCGAGCTGAACGTACTGCCGCTCGCAGATGTCTCCGTGGGTGCCAGGGAAGAGCAACCAACCAAACAGGTACAGCAAGTACGCCTCAAGGTGGCGCCTGAAGACCTCCTCTGGAGCGGCCAAGGGGAGCGCACCATCGCGCACTGCGCGAAGGTAACTCTGGGGAACTCCCACGTCCTGCGCAAACCCCCCCTGCTGGCCCTACTCTCTCGAAGCGCTGTAGGCAATCTAGGCGCCATGCAGCTCTCTCGATGGCTACTGGGACATATATCTCCCCGCGGATAGGCTGGCCAAGCAGCATGCTGACGTCCTGCAGCGTGATAGTGAGCTCGCCAAAACTGAAGTGGAACGTGTGCGTCTCAGGCCTCCACCGATCCACAAGCGCAGTAATGAGGGCTCGGTCGAAAGGGAATCGCCTCGCCCGATCCACCATGCGAGCGAAAGGCAACAGTCCGGCCTCGAGCAAATAAGGCGCGAACCGCTCATCTAGAGGCCACATCTCACGCGGTGTCCTCTTACGCAGAGCTGGGAGAACGATGCCCTGTAGAAGGCGTCGAGCACTGTGACGCTCCTGATAATGCTGTGCAATCAGCTCAGGAAGCTGATGGTCGTACGCCATACCTGCAGTTGTCACATATTGGTTGAGAAGTTGAAACACTGAGTACATAAACAAACATTCAGTAAATAAAAAAACATTCAGTAGTGCTTACGAAAATTCACGAGAAGGCATTAGGGAAATTAAGTACAACTGAAATTAAGTACAACTGATATAGGGAAATTTAGTACAACTCACGACAAAACATTCAGTAGTTAAAATATTACAACATTTAGTTTTGCGACGAAGACGATGCGCCTGTCACCTGCGGGCATCGATCTCTTCTGTGACCAGGCTGCCTGCAAGCGCTGCATCTACATACGTCATCTTCACACTCCGCTATTTATCTTCCTGGATCGACGTCGGCCGACATGGCCTACGAGGAGCCTCTTGTCTGAGATCCACGTGAGGGCATTTTCCGGGGATAGTTGTCGATAGCTTCCCCCGCCGCAAACCCATTCAAGACACCATCCCAGGTCTTCCACAGGTACTGCAGAGTATAATAGGTTGAGATGTACTGCGCCGAATCGATCCCAGGAACAGAGCAGGCAGCGATGACATGCGAGCAAGGAATGTGTAGCAGTTGAGGCTTGTTGCATGTGCATTGGGCATCTGCATTTGAAATTCGACATTCGTGGACCCGACCAGCCCGCAGTGTGCCACGGACATGTCTGTGCCTTAGCCGAACCTCGTACTTCCAGTGCAAGCGACTCAGTACTGTGACATCATGTGTCAACGATTTTCTTGTCCGAAATTCGACGTAATCATTGATCTTTTTGGGCCAGTGTGCTAAGGGGTCATGCAAAAGGCTTAATGCCGCCAAACCCCTGCTGTCGTAGTACGCTACTGTGCGATAGAATGTCATTTCAACTATTGCAATGAGTGGTAAGCATCGCACACCTTTGAGGATGAAATTGTACACCTTGGCCAGATTTGTCGTCATGATTCCGTACCGAGCCCCACCTGTGTTGTGAAGCAACGCCCACTTCTCCATTGGTTTGGGCTGAATCCACTCACTGAAACTGAGACGATCCCGGCGGCTTCCCGCGCCGCGATCTTCTGCAACCCCTGCTTCTCGCAATTCCGCCAACGTACTTTCCTCCAGTGACTTCCAGATTTGTGAAAACTTTGACTGTTGGTTCTGTTTGGCAAGCCGTTTGAACACGAGCATCAGACGCTTGCCCTTGAAACGACTGTGAAAATTCGCGCCAAGATGCCGTGAGCACCAACGACTCTGCAAATCATCCCAACTCAGCGATGATCCTCTCCCGATCGCATGTACTCGATCGCACTCAGCATTCCTCCATTTCGATCATGAATCAAGCACACGCGCTCCCGGTCTTTCACAACCTCATTCTTCAAAGTGCCCAAGAACCACAGCCAACTGCTATAGTTCTCCCCCTCGACCACGGCATATGCTATGGGGAGAAGCTGGTCATTGGCATCAACAGCCACGGCAGTCAGCAGAGTTCTCTGGTATTTTCCAGTCAAAATGTTCCGTCAATGCAAAGCACGGGTCTCATGTACCTGAACGATGCAATGCACTGTTGGAATGCCCAGAAAAATCTCCGTAGTACCATGCACCCAGGAATCACAGCACCCTTGGAGCCGATTGCCGGCGTATCAACAATTGCGGTGACTGTGCCTAGATTTGCTTCGCATATGCGCCGCAACAGCCTCGGTACTAAGTTGTATGCCTCAACATATGTACCAAAAAGCTCCTCCAGCGTCTTCTGTTTAGCCCTCCATGCCTTCGCGTACTTGATATTATAACCGTACTTCTCCGCGACTTGTGCAATTATCACTTTCGGTGTTATTGCCGTATTTTCCTTCACTACTGACAGTATCAGACTGGCAACAAAACTAGAAGTGATATTTCTATGATGCTGCACCATGCCCTCAACCAGACATCCGTGGTCTTCAACTCTGGTCACCCGAAAGAACGGGCCATCTTGTGGCCGCCAGACTCGTACGTAACATGGACAATTCTGGACTAAGCACCTCATAGTCTACAGGCTCGGATTTGATTTGACCACCTGGAATGTCCTATTTAGTGAGACAGCCCAGGTAGTTATGGCTTTCTTTGCATCCTTTTTATTCCGAAATAACTGTCCAAACTGGACGGTTGATTCATTATAAGACCATCGCGAACCCAGCTCATCACGAACCACAGCGTTATTCAAGGATGATGGATCAGATCACTCACTTATAGGATTCTGCTGTTCCGTGGGCTCAACAGGAGATCCATACATTTCTGACGGATCAGTATACTCCTCCTCATTAAAATTCTCCTCCAATTCTGGTAATTCTTCAGCTGCATCTACTTGATGGCCACCAAATTGAGTTGTATCTCCTACAGTTTGCAAAGGTACACTGCCAGTTGCACTGGCATTGGTACTGCCACCTGCACCAGTATCGGCATCGCCACCGCCATCGTGACCTCCGGTACAGATATTAGTGTTTTCTCTTTCAACTGAATGGCTGCCCTCCGAACTATATACTAACATTTCAACGTACAGTATGATGGTTCCGACAGCATAGCCTGGATTTGTCACAAATCGTCCAAACGAACCCCATGATTTGTCACCTTTCAGTCTATTCAGCACCCATTTGTTTCCATCCGGAACCATGCCTTCGACCCTAAGATTATCCGTCGCAACATTGAGTTGTAACAGGTCGACTAACCACATTTTCAAATCATTGAAAGACATTGACTGTGGTTGTCTCATTTGACTGTAAACATACATACAACCACCAAGATCATCACCATTTGATCCATTACGAATTACACCAGCTCCGTAATAAACGCAAACCGTACTGGGTTGCTCCATAGCTGTATCAGAGTGTATAATTAGAGAACCAACATTGCTCATAGTACTAGAAAAAACATGATTTTTCAAATAACAGAAATTTTCCCCTCCCCCTCTAAACCCATGCGGGAAAGGCCAACACGGTGAGGGCGACAGCGGTGATGACTACAACAATGAGGCCGCGATTCCTAACCCTAACCCTAACTCTAACCCTAACTGATTGACAACCCTACCCCTAAACCTAACAAAAAACCAACCCTTCTCTTCTCTTCTCTTCTCCTCTCCTCCTCTTCCTTCTCTTCTCTTCTCTTCTTTCTCTCTGCTAATTTCTGAATTTTCGGAAAAATGAAATGGCCGTACTGTGTGAAAGCGACGCATGGTGTTTAAATATCGTTTCAGTCGCTATTGGGCTACACGATTTTTCCCTACAACCCTAAAAAAAAATAACCCCTCTCCCTCTAAACCCATGCGGGAAAGGCCAAGACGGTGAGGGCGACAGCGGTGATGACTAACCCTAACCCTAACCCTAGCTAAAAGAAGCGACAGTGGTGATAACTAACCCTAACCCTAACCCTAGTTAAAAGAAGTGACAGCGGTGATGACTAACCCTAAGCCTAACCCTACCCTAACCTAATAAAAACAATCATTTTAATATCACTACTACAGAAATGCTTTTCACTATCGGTTAAAAATCCACTCTAATATCAGTTCTCTTACCGATAGTGGTCGGCACGATAGTAGAGGAGCAGAACACTTCTATCGGTTCAAAAACCGTTAGTAAAACACCTACATTCCCAACGTTCACTAATCGCTATCGACTATTTCTTCTATCGGCTCAAATTTAAACCGATAGTATTATAGACATTTTTTCTATCGGCTCGTATATAAACCGATAGTATTGTTTAGACTTTTTCTATCGGCTAGGATCTAAACCGATAGTAATGTTAATGTTTTTTTCTATCGGGTATTATCTAAACCGATAGTATTGTCTGGACACAGTTAGTACGGGAAACTTTATTCTATCGGTTATATAACCGATAGAGTTCTGTAGACATGTTTAGTACTGAAAACTTTATATTATCGGTTTCTGCATATGAACCGATAGTAATGTAATATTTATTCTATTGGTTGTAGTATATAACCGATAGTAATTTGTAGACACGTTTATTACTGAAAATTTTATTCTATCGGTTGTTGCATATGAACCGATAGTAATGTAATATTTATTCTATCGGTTTTAGTATATAACTGATAGTAATATTAGTTTTTCCTATCGGTTATGTACTGGCACGGTTAGTACTGGAATCATGCACATATACATACAGCTATACAGAGGTACATTGGATCATTCACAAATACACCAATATTTACAAATATTCAGCAATATTCACATATTGATCAATTTGTTCACTAATACACTAATTCAGCAATATTCACATATTCACATATTGTTCACAAAATGGACAGATTGAATTTATGCACATATTGATCGAGTTTATTCACAAATACATCAATGAATCTATTCACATATTGAGTTTATTCACAAATACAGCAATCAACACATTCAATATATATTCACAAATACAGCAATCAACACAAGTCAGTTACTATCGATCGTTGATAGCCACTTCTTCCATGACATATTGAGCCCAAATTGTTCGCAGCTCCTTCAATTGAGGCAACTCATATTGCTCTTTCAACATGGCGCTCTGCATATATGCGTGTATGAAGTTAGGATCGTACGTCATATCCAATTAAAGTTCGACTTTGAGTCAGGAAAAATGGTTACCTTAGGGAATTGGGCAAAGTTTCTCCTGGTCAGGTCATACATGAATCTCATGACATAGAAGCCACATTCCCACGATTGTGGCTGCTGATGGCACTGGAAAAATTGCATATGCAAAGACATAAACCCACATTAACTCGAAAGAACTAATTAAGCTTAAATTAAAACTCATCATGAGTACTTCCATCCGTATTAATTACCTCATATTCTTTCCAAGAAATTGTTGTGCCCTTCGACGCGTCATGCCTCCCTCCAGCACTAGCATAATTTTTGAAAGCCCTGTATTTAATTTAGCATTGCCGATTAATATGTTATCATTAATTAGCTAGTCAGAGAAAAATTTAAGACAACTATGTTACTTACGCGTCTATGTGCCATGTGAGGGTGAAAACATGCGCCACCTTGTCGCTCATCGAATCGAGGTAATAGACCTCATTCATCCATGGGCAAATGACGGCGAGGACCCAGTGGCCCCTACATTGCATATATAAGCGAACCGTTTCATACATATGTTAGGCGTAACATACAAGAATGAGTTAAATTAGTAGGAAATGCACTAACCTTTGGTGGTACGGCGCAAGGATGAACTCTCGGTCCTGCTGCGCTAGTAGTGCCCTTGATATGTATTCCTCCGCATGTGCTTGGTCGTGCCCTAGCATCGTGAGGCTTATTTTATCTGGGTCGAGGAAACCCACCTTGTCACATGCCCTCATCGACGCCAGCCTATACATGCACCTGGATGCAAAGTAGACATTAGTAAGTAGTGCATACAAAAAGTGATTAGATTTATGAAATGAACTGTGATAACTTCAGACAACAGCAAACTCACAGGACTCCAGTCCGTATGATGGACATATCAAGCTCCCGCCAGTTGAGGAGGTCGAACAAATCCTCGTGGGCCACCGATATGCTCCCGGGCTCACAGTGAAAATGGGCTGGCCTGAAGTGAACCAAGAAGTTGATGTGGCGCCTAGACCGGGTCAGGCATCACTCGTGGAGACTTCTGGTTATTTGATCCATATTGCGCAGAAGGTACTCCGACACGAGTGGGGACCCGTTGTTGAACGTACCCGGCTGGCTTTGTTTGGCCTTGCCCTTGCCTTTGGGCGGGGAGCGAGTGTATACCTTCGAAGATTGGGGTGTGGTGCCGTCGGCCTCATTTGATGGCAAAGGGTTTGAGGCCGTCGGAGGAGGCATGGGGGCCGAAGGAGTTCGCTCATGCGTTGTGGCGGGGGTGGTGTCCTCAGGAAGTGAGCTGGTATCCATCGTCCACTTTAAGTACAAACGCTTAAATTAGATTTTGCAAATTGAGTATATTAACTGAGTTGTAAGCTAGAATGGCTAGAGTTTACCTCCTGTAGTCTAACACCCTTCTTGGGCCACTGTATGTACGAGCCCAATGCCTCGCCAATTGTCCGCATTTCGTCCGTTGGGACGGGCAACGGAAAAGAGCTGTAGCCCGGGAGGGCCATGTCCACCTGTACCTTTGCGAATCCAGGCTCCAGAGGTACGCAGTGGATCCGGACATCCTCCCAAGACTGGTCTACGACCCCGTTTGCAACCGCAACAGGTTTGTCGCCTATGTTGATCAATAGACTACAGCTCTCCGGGTTCTGCAATTTGCAACAATTATAACAGGTTAGCGAAACAATTCTAACGTAACGGGAGTGGCATCAGCCGAACTGCATATATAGCTCAAGGGTTGCAATACCTCGATCAGGTCCACCGGATCCACGTGAACCTTCGAGCCAACACTACTTGGCCTGGCAGCGTCGACCTCGGCAGCTGGATCTAAACCCTTGGACTGCACAACTCGGCTGAGGCGTTCATACTTCTCGTTCATTTGAGCGAACATGTCCGCGAATTGTGCAGTCACATCTGCCCGTATCTTCTGAGATAGCTCCACTTCCCTTTCCTTCCAGCTGCCAGCCTTCTTCGCCTTTTGCCCGGGCTCCGAGAAGCCTTCCTTCCATGGCACCACAGCCCCCACGGTTCGCGTCCGCCCTGGATGCTCCTTGTTCCCTAGAGCCCGGGTAAGGATGTCGTTCTCCCTATGGGGACTGAACAATCCCTCGGTCGCCTTCTTCGAGCAAGAGATCTGTTACATTGAAAGCTCTCCATTGTGAGGAAGAAATATATACAAACTTGTGCGCACACTAGTGATCATAGTTAGCCAACTTACGAGTCGCTGCACGACCTCGACGTCCCTGGGGTTTGGGAACGCCACAGTCCCCGTGGCCGACACGGACCCTCTGGCCAGCCACCAGCGCTTGCATCGCTGATCGGGGATCTCGGAGAGTGGTAGGTCAGGGGAGTCGACGAAATGCGACGCCTCGTCTTCAGCCTTCTTCCACTGCTCCTCCTTCCCTGCATAGCCGCGAGAGCCGAGCCGGTGTGGGTGGTCGTTCCTCCTCTGGATTGCCCTGTTCTTCTCGCTGAGGGCCTTCGTACCAGAAACAAGAAAATTAATGCACCATTGCTTACTGCATACAATGGTGTAACCAAGTAAAGGAACCATTCATACCTTTAACTCAGGAGTCCCCTTCTGTTGGGCGAATTGCTCCCATACCTCCTCCGTTATGAAGGGGTACTTCTCGCATGGAGATTCGCCTTTAGCGAGGAAGGTACTGACGAGGACGCTCTTGAAGGTTTTCCACGTGTTGTTCATGTCCTTCAAGCAAGCTATCTTGGGACCATCGTCCGGGATGTTCCACTTGGCCTGTTTCAAATGGTGCATATAAGTAGGACTTACCTAATCTCTAGGATAAACCAAGGGAATGTGATTACTCAAGAGTTCAGTGATTTTGATTAATTTTACCTTCACTTCCGCCCACAGCCTATCCCTCTCGTCGGCCTTGACGTCCTTCCAGCTCTGGACGGTGATATTCACCCTTTCCTTCGCCAACAAGCCAACATAGGCAGCATAGTGCCCGGCGTTCTTCCCGATCGGTCTCCCGAACTGGTTGAACTCACAGGAAAGATCCGCGCGTTTGGCCAAATGATCCAACATCGTCGAGCCTCGCGCCTTCCTCTTGCGCTGGGACGAGGCAGCACCATCTACGTTCGCCCTCGCCGAATCATTACTATCAGCCGAGAAAGATGCCGACATGGCTTTACCTAAAATACCATGAACAAACCATCAATTGATATGAAGAAAGGTACATGACAAAGTTCATAACTAAAATTGTTGTGCTAATCTCTCTGCATGAAAATAAAGTCTGTTAAAATTTAAATGAACCTAAATTTGAGATGAACATTAGAAAATGGGAAGTAATTCACAAAAAATTCAGATGAGCAGTGCAAACTAACACATACTCTATTTCCTATCGGTTTTGAAAGCAAAACCGATAGTACTATGATTTGTATTCAGGAAAATTTAAAAAATTAGCAGTGCAAACTATGTTAATCTCTCTGCAGGAAAATAAAGTCTGTTAAAATTTAAATGAACCTAAATTTGAGATGAACATTAGAAAATGGGAAGTAATTCACAGAAAATTCAGATGAGCAGCGCAAACTAACACATACTCTATTTCCTATTGGTTTTGAAAGGAAAACCGATAGTACTAAGGTTTGTATTCAGGAAAATTTAAAAGATTAGCAGTGCAAACTATGCTAATCTCTCTGCTGGAAAATAAAGTCTGTTAAAATTTAAATGAACCTAAATTTGAGATGAACATTAGAAAATGGGAAGTAATTCACAGAAAATTCAAATTAGCAGTGCAAACTATGATGGCACTACTATTTCCTATCGGTTTGCCAAGTCAAACTGATAGTAATCAAGTTTGAATTCAGTAAAATTTCCAAAATTGCTCAGCAGGAACATAAAGTAATTGCTCAGCAGGAACATAAAGTATGTTAAAATGTACATGAACCAAAATTTCAGATGAAAATTAGAAAATAAGAAATAATTAACAGAAAATTCAGTTTAAAGTATTTACTATCGGTTCTGAATAAGAAACCGATAGTGAACTACACTGTATGACAAATTGCTAGTGATTTTCATCAATTCTGTTATTCTCATAGCTATCAAGTTTGTAGTTCATGAATTTTACTCTAGATTTATATTTGTAATCCATTGAACGGGATATGAACCATTGCATACAAAATTAAGCAATACACGCGAGCGATTTGGTCAAGAACACTTACAGTCGATCGTGGAGTGGCCGGAGGCGGTGGCGCAATGCAATGCCGGAGGCGGTGGAGAACCAATGGCGCAGAGGAGCGAAGAAGCGAACGTCGGCGAATCTAGGGTTTTCCGCGCGAGTATTTGGAAATTGGAATGTGATCAGTTGCACTAGAGGGAAAATCGTGCAAGGTTATATCTAATAAATGAATATTTACTATCGGTTCATCACCACAAAACCGATAGTAAAAACATGTAAGTTAGGGTTTTCAGTATGTGAACTTTTCACTATCGGTTTTATTATACCAAACCGATAATAAACTAAGAAACAGTGCTCATAACACAGTGTAAATCACTATCGGTTGTAAACACTAAACCGATAGTAAACTAAGAACAGGGGCTCATAACACAGTGTAAATCACTATCGGTTATGAACTATAAACCGATAGTATAGTTTAATTTCATATCGGTTTCACAGTTATAACCGATAGTAAAATACAATGTTATTGACCCTAAAGGATTTCCCTTAGAAGAATTACAGAGAATCTCAGTACATCATTTTGCATTGTATTTTACTATCGGTTTTATGACAAGAAACCGATAGTATATGTTAATTTCATATCGGTTTGGAGGTTGAAACCGATAGTATAATACTGTTAAATTGATGTAAAGGTATTTCCTGAGAACAATTACAGATGGGTCTCAGTACATCATTTTGCACTTGTAAAGACACCTGAAACCCCATGCAAATGACTTCCAATAATTTTAAAATAAATTAACAGTAAAGACCAATCATGGAATGAAAATTTGCAGTTTGCATATATATTTGTGAAAAGAATCAATTATTGCTCAAATCAAGTATATACTCCAATTGAAATGAAAATTTGCAGAAATGATTCTCAATGCATCACGTATGTTTTCCCAAAGAATTTTTGAAAAATGATTTGAAGAATTCTTCGATTAAAGATCCAAGTAATATACGTCACTTACATATTGCAAATTAGTCAAGAATGGTTGTCCACCCATAATCCTTCTTCGTGGTCGTCTCGCAGGTAACTTGTTTCATCAATATCTTCAGTAGGGACAGATTGAAGGATTCCATCTAAAAATGGAGGTAGTTCGTCGAACTAATCGTACTCTTCTTCATTCACAACGTCTTCGACCCCAACAATACGTCTCTTACTGTGAAGGACAACGTGCATGTTTCGCCGAGAAGATCTCTCTTCCGGGAAATTGGCCCCATTTTCGTGGTGCGGGCGTGCCAGTATACATAAGTATACAAATAAAGGAGTAGAGAATGCACAATCTTAGGAAACACTGTACTTTATTAATTCTGAAAAGAATTACAAGTTACAAGTCCCTTTGGGATTTACAATTTCTCAATGCGCCAAAGGAAAGTACATATTTGCTTGAGGAGATTGCATGGTTCATGGTTCCTCAGGTCTTTTGAAAAGCTCCTGGTTAATTACATCTGCAGAACAAGTCCACAGAAAACCTCTGATTAAGCTGTGTTGATAGTCGTCGTCTTCAAGCTTCAAAATTACTTTGCCCTTGAATGAATAAATGCAATGAGTATGCCCATGCATGCAAGTATGCAAATCCATAGCCTCGTCAGTCTATGGTGTTATCACAAGATGTGGCCTTCGCCTCGTCGGTGCCCGGCCAGGGAGTTGTTCGGCCTCGTCGGTCGCGAACAAATGGATGCCTTCGCCTCATCAGTACCCGGCATGAATGGTGTCCGGCTTCGTCAGTCAAGGACAAAAAGCATGTTGCCTTTGCTTCATCAGTACCCAACAACATGTAAATTATGGATGGATGACTTGTGATAACATCTTTGACTTCCTTAGCTTTAGGAAAAGTACGTTGCATGATAGATAGCCCATTGGAATATCCATCAAGAACTTAGTAAAATTTCAACTTGATTACACAATTAGTCATTAGCCCTCATTCGACTATTTGGATGAGAGTTTTTCTGACTTATAATAGGTTTAAAACTTGAAGGAATAGTTTCTGGACAAATCATCGATTGCTCATCAAAATTTGAGATCGATCAAACCGTCGGATTAGAAACCATCTTCATTGCTTGTATGTCAAGCTGAAATCCAGGAAAACAGAGTTACTTGCAATGGTTTTGGTGATATTTTGAACATCTGATCAAAGTAAAACTTGGAGGAATAATTTCAGTATGAAACTACTATTCTCCATAAAAAATTTGGGATCGATCGGACTTCTGGATGAGAAGTTATCATCGATCTTCTCCCATTAGGGTAAGCTGAAACGACTTCTGGACAGAGTTTCTCTTCTGGTCAAATTCGACCTTAGAGATCTCTGATGGACATGAAATTTGGTGGAGAAGTTTCTCATAGAATATTCTATACACCATAAAAATTTGGGGTCGATCGGACTTCTGGATAAGAAGTTATCATCGATCTTCTCTCATGAGGGCAAGCTGAAACGACTTCTGGATAGAGTTTCTCTTCTGGCCAAATTCTATCTTAGAGATCTCTGATGGACATGAAATTTGGTGGAGAAGTTTCTCATAGAGTCTTCTATTCACCATAAAAATTTGGGGTCGATCGAACTTCTGGATGAGAAGTTACCATCGATCTTCTCCCATGAGGGCAAGCTGAAACGACTTCTGGACAGAACCTCTCTTCTAGTCAAATTCGACCTTAGAGATCTCTGATGGACATGAAATTTGGTGGAGAAGTTTCTCATAGAGTATTCTATTCACCACAAAAATTTGGGGTCGATCGGACTTCTGTATGAGAAGTTACCATCGATCTTCTCCCATGAGGCCGCATCAGGATCAACGGGACCTGATGTCGTGTGATCAGATCGAAAGTAAGCACTTTCAGATCTTTGATCGGTCGCATCAGGTGGGGCTTGATCTCTGATCAAAAATATGCATGCAGGTTTTTGGACCGGATCAACGGGACCTGATGTCGTGTGATCAGATCGAAAGTAAACACTTTCAGATCTTTGATCGGTCGCATCAGGTGGGGCTTGATCTCTGATCAAAATATGCATGCAGGTTTTTGGACTGGATCAACGGGACCTGATGTCGTGTGATCAGATCGAAAGTAAACACTTTCAGATCTTTGATCGGTCGCATCAGGTGGGACTTGATCTCTGATCAAAATATGCATGCTGGTTTTTGGACCGGATCAACGGGACCTGATGTCGTGTGATTAGACCGAAAGTAAACACTTTCAGATCTTTGATCGGTCGCATCAGGTGGGACTTGATCTCTGATCAAAATATGCATGCAGGTTTTTGGACCGGATCAACGGGACCTGATGTCGTGTGATCAGATCGAAAGTAAACACTTTCAGATCTTTGATCGGTCGCATCAGGTGGGGCTTGATCTCTGATCAAAATATGAGTATGCAGGTTTTTTTGGACCGGATCAACGGGACCTGATGTCGTGTGATCAGATCGAAAGTATGCACTTTCAGATCTTTGATCGGTCGCATCAGGTGGGGCTTGATCTCTGATCAAAATATGAGTATGCACGTTTTTGGACCGGATCAACGGGACCTGATGTCGTGTGATCAGACCGAAAGTAAACACTTTCAGATCTTTGATCGGTCGCATCAAGCGGGGCTTGATCTCTGATCAAAACATGAGTATGCAAGTTTTTGGACCGGATCAACGGGACCTGATGTCGTGTGATCAGACCGAAAGTAAACACTTTCAGATCTTTGATCGGTCGCATCAGGTGGGGCTTGATCTCTGATCAAAACATGAGTATGCAAGTTTTTGAACCGGATCAACGGGACCTGATGTCGTGTGATCAGATCGAAAATATGCACTTTCAGATCTTTGATCGGTCGCATCAGGTGGGACTTGATCTCTGATCAAAATATGAGTATGCAGGTTTTTTGGACCGGATCAACGGGACCTGATGTCGTGTGATCAGATCGAAAGTATGCACTTTCAGATCTTTGATCGGTCGCATCAGGTGGGACTTGATCTCTGATCAAAATATGCATGCAAGTTTTTGGACCGGATCAACGGGACCTGATGTCGTGTGATCAGATCGAAAGTATGCACTTTTAGATCTTTGATCGGTCGCATCAGGTGGGACTTGATCTCTGATCAAAATATGAGTATGCAGGTTTTTTGGACCGGATCAACGGGACCTGATGTCGTGTGATCAGATCGAAAGTATGCACTTTCAGATCTTTGATCGGTCGCATCAGGTGGGACTTGATCTCTGATCAAAATATGCATGCAGGTTTTTGGACCGGATCAACGGGACCTGATGTCGTGTGATCAGATCGAAAGTAAGCACTTTCAGATCTTTGATCGGTCGCATCAGGTGGGACTTGATCTCTGATCAAAAATATGCATGCAGGTTTTTGGACCGGATCAACGGGACCTGATGTCGTGTAATCAGATCGAAAGTATGCACTTTCAGATCTTTGATCGGTCGCATCAGGTGGGGCTTGATCTCTGATCAAAATATGAGTATGCAGGTTTTTTGGACCGGATCAACGGGACCTGATGTCGTGTGATCAGATCGAAAGTATGCACTTTCAGATATTTGATCGGTCGCATCAGGTGGGACTTGATCTCTGATCAAAATATGCATGCAGGTTTTTGGACCGGATCAACGGGACCTGATGTCGTGTGATCAGATCGAAAGTATGTACTTTCAGATCTTTGATCGGTCGCATCAGGTGGGACTTGATCTCTGATCAAAATATGCATGATGCATGTTTATACAGATAAATAAAACTCACCCATGGCCCCTGCAGCTCTGGCGCCTATCTGTCTTTTTTCTCACGTGCCCGTCTTGCGCCTCTACCTCTGTCTTGCCTCTCCCTTGCCTGTGAAAAAAGGTTAGCACCCCCTCTCTATTTATAGAGGCTCCAGGTTGGTTACAACCATCCAACAACCTCAGATTTTTAGGGGATTTGAATTCGAGTAGGAGATATACTTTGTTATTTAAATAAAGAAAAGGATAAAGGGAGGGATTATCTCCTTTTTAAAATTTGAATAAGAGATATATTTTGTTACAACAGGATAAAGAGAGAGATTATCTCTTTATTTTTTAATTTGAAGAGATATATTTTTGTTATTAGAGATAAATCCAACTCAAACTCGGTCTGCATGTTGGTTTGACTAACGTTGACCACGTTTGACCAGCGTTGACCAGGTTTGACCAAGCGTTGACCAGCATTGACCAGGTTTGACCAATCCAGTTTTGACTTTTTTTTGACCAGTAGAATTTTGTCCTGGTTTTTATCATCATTTTTTTAAGCCCAAGCATATATATTTTATTTTAACCCATTTGGTCATATGAGATTTTTTTAATGAATTTTTATTACAAAAATTCATCAAACAGTGCAACTTTGGGTTGGCCGGGTCAACGATGTAGAACACCTGTGTGGCTTGTTCAGCAAGTATAAATGGATCATCTTTGTGTGCGACTCTACTGAGATCGACGAGAGTTAACCCATAATTGTCGACTTTAACACCTCGAGGGATTTCGACCCATTGGCATCGAAACAGAGAAATCTTAAGTAATACATAATCGAGCTCCCATATTTCCTCAATAACACCGTAATATGAGTCGAGTGCCCTTACTGCCCTGGCATCCTCCGAAATAGCAAGTAGTGTCACTCCACTACATTGCATAGTACTCTTCTCGTCCTGAGTTCTTGTGTAAAATGAATAGCCGTTGATGTCATACCCCTGCCAAGTCCCTACAGTAAATCTAGACCCTCTGGCCAACCATGTAACATCTTCATCTACGTCGCCCTCAGAAGCTTGCAGGACTCTATTTTTGATCCACCCAGCAAACTTCCTATTATGTTCTCTGGTGACCCAAATCTCTGGCTTCGAGGGATTCTGTTTCCGTAACATTTCCTTGTGCTCGTGTATGTATGGCTCCACCCCCGTCATGTGCTGTAAGACCCAAAAATGGGCTTTTGCATACAGATCACTAGAGGGGACGACTGCTTTAAATCCAATTGTTCCAATGCCCTGAAGCCTGCCCTCATGCCGGGACGTAGGAACGCCAATTGGGTCAACCCCGGCCATATAGTTGGTGCAAAATTCGATCACCTCCTCGGCGGCATAACCTTCAATGATACTGCCCTCAGGCCGATGTCGATTCCTTACATATCCCTTCAAGATACCCATAAATCTCTCAAATGGACACATGTAGCGCAGGAATACGGGTCCACAAAACTTAATTTCTCTGACAAGGTGAACAATTAGATGGACCATAACATCAACAAAGGATGGAGGGAAATACATCTCCAGCTGACAAAGAGTGGTAGTCACATCGTGTTGCAAATCGTCCAGTCCATCCATATCAACTACCTGCAAGGACACACTTGCAGCAACTATTCAGATCCAAAAAATCTGACAAGTTCCACGAATGGAGCTAATTAACTTGCTAGGAGTACACGCTTACGTACCTTGCCAGATATTGTGTTGAAGAAATAACATAGCTTTGTAATTGTCTCTCTGACTTTGACTGGAAGAATGCCTCTGATAGCAATGGGAAGCATTTGTGACATCAGTACATGACAATCATGAGACTTCATACCAACCAGTTTCAAGTCTTTCATGGACACAAATTTTTTCAAGTTCGCAGAATACCCGCATGGAACTTTGACACCATGTAGGCACTGACAGAGTTCTGTTTTTTCTCTTTTTGACAAAGTATAGCAGGCCGGGGGGAGGTATGTCCGCTTTCCCTTCTCCAACGGTGCAAGCTCAGTCCTTATGCCCATGTCGAGCATGTCACGGCAAACGTTGATGCCATCTTTCGCCTTTCCTGGAATGTTCAACAACAAACCAATCAAACTGTCACAAATATTTTTCTCTACGTGCATGACATCAATGCAATGTCGAACTTGTAAGTGCTCCCAATATGGCAGATCCCAAAGAATCGATCTCTTCTTCCAAACATTTTTTCCTGGAGGTTTAGAACATTTACCGAACTCAACTTTGATGTCCTTCACGCGCAAGTAAAGCTCCTTACCAGTCACAAACACTAGGGCTGATCCTTTCTCAGGCTTCCCATTGAATGACTTCTTCTTCTTACGGTAGGCGTGATGCATCGGAAGGAATCTGCGGTGACCCATGTACACTGTTTTTCTGCAGTTCGATAACCACATGCTTTCAGTTTCATCTAGGCAAATAGGACAAGCCTTGCCTCCTTTCGTACTATACCCCGACAAATTTCCATAGGCCGGGAAATCATTTATGGTGCAAAATATCATGGCCCGCAATATGAAATTCTCTCGCTTATGTGCATCCCACACCCGCACCCCTTCGCTCCACAATTTATGTAAGTCCTCGACTAACGGTGATAGAAACACGTCAATATCATTCCCGAGTTGTCTGCGTCCTGAAATTAGTAACGACATCATGATGTACTTGCGCTTCATACATAACCAAGGAGGACGATTGTAGATGCATAAAAGAACCGGCCAAGTGCTATGTCGACTGCTCATATTTCCGTGTGGATTCATACCATCCGTACTCAGCCCAAACCTTATATTCCTCACTTCGCCGCCAAACTCACCGAATGTTCTGTTAATGTTTCTCCATTGAATGGAATCAGCTGGATGTCTTAGTTTTCCGTCTTGTTTCCGACCTTCAACATGCCAACGCAAGTACTTCGCATCTTTCGGATTTGCAAACAGCCGTTTCAATCTGGGAATCACAGGCAAATACCACACAGTTTTGGCCGGAGGCCCTTTCTTTACCTCATCACATCCATTGTGATAAATTATGTCCCCATGTTTATACCGCGATGCACCGCATCTTGGACAAACATGCAAATCCTCGTACTCGTTACGGTACAGAACACAATCATTTGGGCATGCATGTATTCTTTCGATTTCCATTCCCAACGGACACAATAGTTTTTTGGCCTGGTAAACCGATCTTGGCAACTCATTTCCCTCTGGAAGCATGTCCGCTAACAGATCCAATAGCGCCGTGAAACTCTTATCGCTCCAACCGTTGCTTGCCTTCAAGTTATATAATCTCAACACAGAAGACAACTTTGTAAATGTTTCACATCCGGGGAACAAAGGCTTCTCAGAATCAACAATTAATTTCTGAAATTTAGCTAAATCGTTTTCGCTGTAGTCTTCTTCTACATCACGTAACATTTCATCTAAATTGTCGTCATCTACATGGACTTCCGAATGAACATTATCAATGTTTTGATCATGATCATCATTACTGCAATCCACTTCCGGGTGCTGCTGAGTGGTAGCGGTAGTGCTCGTTTCCTCAAGATCTTCACCATGCCATATCCAACGGGTATAGCGTGCGTTAAAACCACGACGAATCAAATGACTCCTAATCTGATCAGAGTTGCCGAACTTTTTTAAGTTCATACAATCTATACAAGGACAATGCATATCTTTCTCTCCCTTCTTCGCCTTTTCTTGCTCAACAAATTTAATAAATCCATTCACACCCTCCAAATACTCAACAGTAGTATGTTTTATTCCATACATCCAATATTCTCGGTCCATCTACAATTATTTCACAAAATTGACAAATTCAAATAAATAATTAATGACTCAGGGCATGCATATATGCATGAAACATAATTAGCTAGGCCATATGTATGTACATGAGCTGCTTAATTACATTAAATGGATTTGTATATATGAAACTCTAATTATCTTGATGCATGCATTAATTGGAAGAGCCAGCTAGCTAGCTACTTAAATTCAGCAAGCTATAGCTAGCTAGCCAACCCAGCCTTCTAGCTAGTTTGGAGATACATATATCTAGTTTAATGAATTGCAAGTAGAGAGAGAGAGGGAGAGTGTGAAAGAGTGATCGAGAGAGACAGAGAGAGGTGATGAGAAGATGACAATACCGAGGGGGATGAAAATATGATCAACCTCTCAGCTAGCTTCTCCAGATCACTCTAGCTTGGAGTCGTGCGGGGCTGAAATGATTCCAACATGCAGAGCGCAGAGCAGGGGTCGACCTAATTAAGTTTTCCAATTTTACTATCGGTTCAAAAAGACAAACCGATAGTAAAATAAGGTCCCCACTGTCATAACCATTAGTGTATATGAAGTCATTTTACTATCGGTTTGTTTTATATAACCAATAGTACTATTTCATATATTATATCGGTTAGTACAGTAATAATCGATAGTAAAAAGTCAGTAATTTCACTATCAGTTACCCGAGAAAAACCGATAGTACTATTCAATATATTATATCGGTTAATACAGTACGAACCGATAGTATAAAGTGAGTAATTTTACTATTTGTTAAGAACGAAAAACCGATAGTACTATTTTTATATATTATATCGGTTGGTACAGTAATAACCGATAGTATAAAGTGCGCAATTTTACTATTAGTTAAAAATGGAAAACCGATAGTACTATTTAATATATTATATCGGTTTGTACAGTAATAACCGATAGTATAAAGTGCGCAATTTTACTATCAGTTAAAAATGGAAAACCGATAGTACTATTTAATATATTATATCGGTTTGTACAGTAATGACCGATAGTAAAAAGTATTTGCATTTCACTAACGTTGGACTAGTGTGTAACCGATAGTAAAATGATGGTTTTCCGCTTCTGTCGTCCTATTCTATCGGATTTTTCCTAGATTGCTTATAACCGTTAGAAAATAAGGGTCAGTGGAATGCACTTCTGTAGTAGTGTATACATAATCACAAATGTTTACATCTACATATTAACAAATATTTTAATCTACGTGCATACTAATAAAATTCAAATTTGAAAAACATCACATTTTTTAGTGGTTCTTCAAATTTTTTAATCTGCGAACATACACTAACCCTAATCTGTGAACATACACTAACCCTAACCCTAATCTGCGAACATACACTAACCCTAACCCTAAATTTTTTTTCATCACATTCACGCATTTACCATCCGTATAAAAATATATTCTAAATCATATCTAAATACTACGAGTTAACGATCTAATTAATTTAAATATACGAGTTAAAAAAATATACCTCAGCGAACAAATTTGAAGAATCTCCCAAAAAAGTTTTTCTGCTCCTCGTTCTTCTCTTCCTTCTCTCTCTAAATAGATTTCAGTAATTTCTGAAAAAATTTGAAAAAATGAAGTGGGCTGTACTATGAGAGGGACGGCTGGGGGCTAAAAGGCAGGTTTCAGTCGCTAGCCGGGCTAGCGACTGAAACCTGGTGTGGCACGGCACGGGGCTAGCGGGGCATTGTGCCGTGCCACGTCTTCAGTCCCTATCCGGGATAGCGACTAAAGATCAGTCGCACGGCTGAATTGACGACAGAGAGCCATTTTTGCAAAATTTAAAAGTTAGGGGTTAGTTTTCAAATTTTTTTTAAGGGTTATTTGGAAAAAAATTTCCTCAAACTGCGCTTATAGAATTTTTTTTGCCTAATAACTCCGTAGAATTATATTCCTTTTATATAAATTTTATGAATATATAATTGTAAAAAGTAAAAAAGATGTGTTATATAATTATAAAATGTAGGATTAGAATTTTATGTTAATTACTAATGCGGTACAAAGTTTTGCAGAGATATTTATTATAAAATGTAAGGATTCTTCAAGTTTCGCGGAGGTATCGACACACAAAGTCTAGGGTTTTGATTTTCAGTACAAAGGCTAGGGTTTTGATTTTCAGAACACAATGTCTCCGTTCAAAAGATGAAAGGTGCAAAACTTGAAAAGTAGAAAATACTAATCGTATAAAAGCTAAATAGCTAAAAAGCTAAAAAGTAGAAATGCAGAGTCGTGCAATGGTAGAACAGTAAAAAAGTGCGACAGATGCATTGCAGAAAAGTTGGAAAGCTGACAAAAATGTACAAAAACCTAAATAGTATGATGAAACCCTACATCAAACTACTGCCCCCCCTCCCCCTCTGTGGCCGGCCCTGATACTCTGATGGTATGTAGCGAGAAGGGGGCTGACAATCCCTCACGCGTCGCCTGTTCGCCGGTGGTGTCTGCCCAGACGGCGGAGCCTGGGAAGGCTGCGTCAGTTGCGTAGGCGGTGGGGCATCGGCAAGAAAGTTAGGCTGCGTAGGATGCTGATGTGTCTGGTCAAGAGGCTGGTGCCACACAGGAGTATTGAGCTCTTCATCCGAAGAGCTGTCGGCAGGCACGAAACGCGTCTGCGGAGGTGGAGTGCGCAACGACGACGGATGATCCGCTGGTGGCACATGCGACGAAGGACCCGGCGCCGACGATGATGGTGGGGAAATCACGGTCAAGTGAGGTGGCAGCAGCACTCTGAAATTGATCAGAATCTAATCGACCTGCCGCTCGACCTATGCACAATAAGCGTACACATCGTTGCTGGCCATGGTGGGTGCGAGGCGGGACCTGAGCATCATGTCCCGTGCACCGGCAGAGATGGCACCGAGGGTGTCTAGCTGCACACACGAATTTATGCAATTATAGAATGATAATTCATGTGAAAGTAAGGTTGCAGAGAGCTAAGAAACTTACAGAAGAGTGGATTCGCCCTGGAAAATGTAGGTTGAAGCGCTCGTCGATGGTGGTAGGAGGGACGGACTCATCAGGCGCGGCTGGTGGACTGTCTGCCAATAGGTAGATCGTGCGAGGTCGCTACCAGGATAGTTACGAAAAATGGATGTCGTGGCTGTACGGCCTGTGCTCCTCGACCGTGCGTGTGTGGGCCCAATCCATCCACTCCTGCACATAGGGCCGCTGCCGACGAACAAAATCGTCCCTTACTCGACCCTTCCTCAATTTCCTACGGACAAAATAATCAGTTAGTGACAGAAATCATTTATAAAATCACATGTGAATGTAATGCATATTTGACGTACTCATGGATATGATGCGGGATCTGTCGAGGAGGCGGCACCGGGACAAGCTAGCGTAGGCCAAACTAGCGCATAACTCGCTCAGGCGTGTACCCCTCAACCATGTGCGAGAAAACGAGGAGAACCTGGGTGCGCCAATAAACAGCATCCTGCATACAAAGAGAAGAAAGGCCAACCGGTGCGATGGACTACATGTTTGAGGTGGTCCACGGACCACGGATCCCAGATGACGCTGTCGTCAAGGAGCAAATCGAAACTCGTGGCGTACAAAAGATAGCAAAGGTGCGCCTGATCTATGGACCACCTCAAACTCAGTCTAGCCCACCTCCATCCCATCACAGGGCCAACGCGAACTGATCCCACGGTACCAGCGGTCGGCCGACGGCTAAATGCTCGTACGACCACATCTGCAAGAGTATGGCGCACCCAGCAAAAAGAGAGCTCACCTGGTCTCTGCTCGTGGCGTCACACAACCCCCTGTAGGTGTGGCAGAGCATGGCGGATCCGGAACTGAACCGTGGCACGTGCCCTAAGTCCGAGTCGGTAATACTCCTGGCGAGCTGAACGCACTGGCGCTCGCAGATGTCTCCGTGGGTGTTAAGGAAGAGCAACCACCCAAACAGGTACAGCAAGTACACCTCAAGGTGGCGCCTGAAGACCTCCTCTGAAGCGGTCAAGGGGAGCGCACCATAGTGCACTGCGCGCAGGTAACTATGGGGAACTCCTGCATTCTGCGCAAACCCCCCCCCCCCCCCCGCTAGCCCTACTCCCTCGAAGCGTTGTAGGAAATCTAGGTGCCATGCAACTTTGTCGGTGGCCGCGGGGACAAATATCTTCCCACTGATAGGCAGCCCAAGCAGCATGCTGACGTCCTACAGCACGATGGTGAGCTCGTCGAAACTGAAGTCGAACTTGTGCGTCTCGGGCTTCCATCGGTCCACAAGCGCGGTAACCAGGGCCCGGTCGAAGGGGAATCGCCTCGCCTGATTTACCATGCGGGCGAACGGCAACAGTCCGGCCTCGAGAAAATAAGGCGTGAACCGCTCATCCAGAGGACACATCTCACGCGGTGTCCTTATGCGCAGAGCTGGGAGAACGGTGCCCTGTAGAAGGCGTCAAGCACGGTGACGCTCCTGATGGTGCTGTGCAATCAGCTCGGGAAGTTGATGGTCGTCTGCCATACCTGCAGTTGTCACATATTGGTCGACAAGTTGAAACTTTACAATTAATTAACAAACATTACAGTTTTATTTAGGAAAATTCAGTACAACTCATATAGGGAAATTGCATTGGTTCAGTTTCTCGAAGAAGTTGATGCGCCTGCCACTTGCGGGCATCGATTTCTTGTGTGACCAGGCCGCCTACAAGTGCTGCATCTACGTAGGTCATCTTCATGCTCCGCTGCACCCATATCGTTCTGTATCCTTCTGGATCGACGTCGGCCGACATGGCCTACAAGGAGTCTCTTGTCTGGGATCCACGTGATGGCATCTTCCGGCGACAGCTCTCGATAGTTTCCCCTCGCCGCAAACCCATGTAAGACACCATCCAGATTTTTCACAAGTACTGCAGAGTATAATAAGTTGAGATATACTGTGCCGGATCAATTCCAGGAACGGAGCAAACAGCGATGACATGCGAGCAAGGAATGTGCAACAGTTGAGGCTTGTTGCATGTACATTGGGCATCTGCATTTGTAATTCGACATTCGTGGACCCGACCTGCTCGCAATGTGCCACGGACATGTTTGTGCCTTAGCCGAACCTCGTAATTTTCATTCAAACAACTTAGCACTAAGACATCATGTGTCAAAGACTTTATCATTCGAAATTCGAGGTAATCATTGATCTTTTTGGGCCAATGTACTAAAGGGTCATGCACAAGTGTTGATGCTGTCAAACTCCTGCTGTCGTAGTATGCTACTGTGTGATAGAATGTCATCTCAACTATTGCAGTGAGTGTTAAGCATCGCACACCTTTCAAGACAAAGTTGTACACTTCGGCCATATTTGTCGTCATGATTCCGTACCGAGTATCGCCTGTGTCGTATAGCAATGACCACTTCTCAACTGGTTTGGGCTGAATCCATTGACTGAAACTGAGACGACTCCGGCGGTTTCCCCCGCCTGTAACGCCGCCATCTTCTGGAACACCTGGCTCTTGCAATTCCATCAACGTACCTTCCTCCAGTGACTTCCATATATTTGAGAACTTTGACTCTTGGTTCTGGTTGGCAAGCCGTTTGAACACTTGCATCAGACACCTGCTCTTGAAACAAGTGTGAAAATTCGCGTCAAGATGCCGAGAGCACCAACGACTCTGCAAGTCATCCCAACTCAGCGATGGATCCACTCCCGCAAGAGCCTTGGTACGAAGTTGTATGCCTCAACATATGTCCTAAAAAGCTCCTCCAGCATCCTCTATTTAACCCTCCATGCCTTCTCGTACTTGATCTTATAATCATACTTCGCCGCGACATGTGCAATTATCACTTTTGGTGTCATTGTCGTATTTTCCTTTACTATAGACAGTATTAGGCTGGCGACAAAACTGGCAGTGACATTTCTATGCTGCTGCATCATGCCCTCAACCAAACATCTATGGTCTTCGACTTTGGTCACCTGAAATAAAGGCCCATCTTGTGGCCGTGTAACACGTACGCACCATGAATAGTTCTCGACTAAGCACCTCACAGTCCACAGGCTCGGATTTGATTTACCCACCCAGAATGGCTTATTCAGTGAAACAGCCCACGCAGTTATGACTTTCTTTGCATCTTTCTTAGTCCGAAACAACTACCCAAGCTGAATGGTTGATTCATTATAGGACCATCGCGAATTCAGCTCATCAGGAACCACAACAGAAATCAAAGATGATGGATCAGTCCATTCATTTATAGGATTCTGCTATTCCGTGGGTTCATTAGGAGATTCATACATATCTGACGAATCAGTGTACTCCTTCTCGTTAAAATTCTCTTCCAATTCGGGCAGTTGTTCAGCTGCATCTACTTGATGGTCGCCAAACTGAGTTGTATCTCTTGTTGTTTGCATAGGTACATTGACAGTTGCACTAGCATTGGTACTGCTACCGGCACCGGTATCTGCACCGGCACCGCCACCGTGTCCTCCGGTACTGAAATTATTGCTGCTCTTTGCTCTTCCTACGGAGTGACTGCCCTCCGAACTATATACGCTTAAGATTTTAACGTACAGTATGATGATCCCGCCACCATAGCCTGGATTTGTCACAAATCGTCCAAACGAATCCCACGATTTGTCACCTTTTAGTCTCTTCAGCACCCATTTGTTTCCCTCTGGAAGCATGCCTTCAACCCTAAGAGTATCCATCGCAGGATTGAGTTGTAACAGGTTGACTAACCACATCTCCAAATCATTGAAAGACATTGACTGTGATTGTGTCATTTGACCATAAACATGCAGACAACCACCAAGATCATCACCGTTTGCTCCATTATGGATTATACCAACTCCGTAATAAACGAAGACCGTACTGGGTTGCTTCATAGCCTAATCAATTTGTCATTCTATGTTAGGTTAAAACAAGATAGTGCGACGATGCGCAATAACTGTAGAGGAATCACTCCAATTTCTACTTATCTCAAAATTGATTCTTTTTATTTTACTATTAAACCATGGACCGGTATTTCTTATGTATTGTCTTTATTTCATTAATCATTAGTCAACGAAAACAAAATAATATTCGATTCTTCTGTCCTACGGAGTAGCGGAAATTTAAATTTTCACTAATGATTAATGAAGCTAGAAAAGTATATTTCAAAACCTAAAACCCTGAGAACCTAATATAAGGTTTGTAGTGTGGACAATAATCTAGGGTCTCTGTGGTTTGTTCTGTGCCTAGTTTGTAATTTTATATGCGCCTTTCATTGTATGAACTATACACTTGCCGAAACCCTAACCGTAACCCCGAGTCATCCAAACCGTAACCCTAATCCTAAGTCACCAAAAAGAAAACGCTAAGTCTAAGTGGCCCCGACCCTAACCATAACACTGACTCCTCCTAACCCTAACACTAACCCTAACCATACTGTTATTCTAGGATTACGATTTCAGCTGGTGGAGGCGGGGGCTGATGGAGGTGGCTACTAGTGTTAGTGTTAAGGTTTCAATGCCAATAGTATGGTTGTACTACGATATTAAGACTATGAGATGTGTCAAAACTAATTTATATCTTGTATTGTAGTAGAGTATATAATTAGAGGAACAACATTGCTCAAAGTACTACAAAAAACATGGTTTTTGAAACAAAAGAAATTTTCGAAAATTGCATTTTAGTCGTTATTGGGCTACATGATTTTTGCCTAGGAAAAAAATGAAGCGAACAATTAAATTTATAAACCCTACAACCCTAAAAAAATAGCCGCTCTCGCTCTAAACCCGTGCGGGCAAGACCAAGACGGCGAGGGCGACGGTGGTGATGACTAGGGCAGCGAGGCCGCGAAGGCCCTAACATAATCTAAAACAAACCTTTACACCTGCATACTAGCAAAGATTTTAATCTACGTAACTAATAAACATTTTAATGCCCAACGTTTACCCTAACCCTAACCCTAACCCTCAAATAATAGCCTAGGACTAAAGTGAAGCGACAAAATTAAATTTTTAAACCCTACAACCCTAAAATAATAGCCGCCCTCGCTCTAAACCCGTGCGGGTAAGGCCAAGACGGCGAGGGCGACGGCGGTGACGACGAGGGCAACGAGGCTACGAGGGCCCTAACATAATATAAAACAAACTATTAAATCTACATACTATCAATCATTTTAATATACGTACTAACAAACATTTATATCTACATACTAACAAATATTTTAATCTAAATACTATCTACGAGTTAACAAAAATGTCCTAAGTAAACAAATTTGAAGAACCTCCGAAAACTGAAACTTGAACAAACTGCCAGCAGTTTTTTCCTCTTATTTCCTCTTTCTTCTCTTCTTCTCTCTCTAAACAATTTTTCTTTTTTTTCTGAAAATATGAAGATGCTCGTACTGTGAAAGTGACGTCCAGAGTTTAAATAGGGCTTTCAGTCACTAGCTAGGCTAGCGACTGAAAGCCGACGTGGCACGACACCTGGGCCATGGGGACATTGGGACGGCCACGTTTTTAGTCGCTAGCTGGGCTAGTGACTGAAGATCAGTCGCGCGGCCCAATTCGCGACTGAAGGTTATTTTTACAAAATTTAAAAGCTGTGAATTAGTTTTTGAATTTATTTTTTAATTGGGTTATTAGGGAAAAAATTCATTATATATGAGATGATAATTTCATGTTTATTTAATGACTACAAGTGCACTCCCTGTGGTAAAAATATAAGGTATAAGGCCCTTAAAAGTGTAATGGTCTAAAACAAATTATTTTTGATTGTTGCTCCACAAAGTATTTGTAACAAAATATTGTTTTGGGATCACCACTAGACTGGCTCTATATAATTTAAAGACAGTGTTTGGTTTGATCAATTTTCTAAGTATTATGATTTTATGAGCAAGGGGGTGTTACACCATGCTCCTATTGCATCGGCTTTCGCAATAAAGCGTCCAAATAAGTCTCCACTATCAATATGATGGATCTATATTCTCTACATTAAACCAAAAAAAAAAGACACTTGCCAATCTTTTTCAATGAATTGTTATATTAGAAAATTAAAATCAAGATGAAAAAAATTACAATTTCTCTGAAATAATTGATATTCTCAATTTATTCTTCATATATTAATATAAATATTGGAATGTTTGATTGAATAGTTGACATTTTAAAAAAAGTTCCCTCTCTTTTGTTGTGTAAGATGAGAAGATCTCAATCCTCATATATATGATATGTGAAGTGCCTCATTGACATGACCAGTAGCTGTGTTTCTCAATATTCTTCTAATTTATCCTCTTTGTACACGAGGTCTACTCACGTTTATTTTGACCCCGCCTTTCGGGAAACCCATCCCAGCTTCGCTATCAGCAACGTAGAAACCGGCTTACGCGCCTATGGCCTCCCGTCGACGAGCTTATTTGGCTCCCACCATTTCGTCCACGCAGACAACACTGACCAACCAACGTTGCCGGTTGGCTGATCATATATAGATCAGCTTCACGGTTTCAGCTAGCATGCCATGTCTTGATCTGCTACTTATTTGTACGAGAATCTCTTTAAGTTCTTGCATGAAAGTGCGGACTGGATTTCGACCAAACAAACTCTCTTCAGAAGTTCATATATTCTTGTTCGATTTCATCGCTTATTAGTTGGACATTTGATAATTTGCTAGTTTCACTCATCATTAAGGTAGCAGTGAAAGTCTAATTTGTGCTCAACATCCAACTTCAATTTTAATTGACAGTATTCGCTTTCACTCACAGATGGATCATGATGAACGGTCTAGATTACACATGCACCAATACACGGCCCATAATAACTTAACTGAGTTTGGTTTTCCTACCGGATACCTCTGAATCGGAATTTTTTTATGAATAATCCAAGAAAAAAAATAATTTCAAAAATAACTCAATATTTTAAAAATTTTCAAAAATAACCTTCAATCGCAAGCCCGCAGACGCGACTAATCTTCAGTCGCTATCTGGGTTCGCGACTGAATGTGTGGCATAGCCTACGGGTTAGCGCAGGTGCACGTGGTTTTCAGGCACAAGCCCAAAGTAGCCTAACTGGTACAAGAGTAGCCTAACTAGTACATTTATATACGAAATCAAACATAGCCTAATTGGTTGAGGCGCAAGACTCACGTGCCCGAGACTCGGGTTTGAATCCCGTCTCCAACAATATCAAATGTATTTATTTGTGACTATTCTTTCTTAAAGTACTAGTATATGCAATACTATCAAATAACACAAGTCTAAATGGTAACAACTTGAGCCCCTCGCGCACGTGACCCTAGTTCGAATCCCACCTCCAACAATATTGAATATATTTGTGGAGTTTTTGTCGCGAATCGGGCTCGCGGTTGAAATTTGTCGCAAA
Organism: Pharus latifolius; assembly: GCA_019359835.1. Classification (NCBI taxonomy): domain Eukaryota; kingdom Viridiplantae; phylum Streptophyta; class Magnoliopsida; order Poales; family Poaceae; genus Pharus; species Pharus latifolius. The sequence goes on along the minus strand of CM033321.1, from coordinate 92,050,609 downwards.
CCCGGATAGCAATTGAAGGTTAATCATGTCCGTGGACTCGCGACTGAAATTCATTTTTGAAATTTTTTAAAATTTTGAGTTATTTTTAATATTATTTTTTTCTTAGGTTATTCATAAGATAAATTCTCTGAATCGGGCAAGACATAATAAGGACAGCCATACTGAAACCACCATGTTGTGCTTATAATGGAGGTACTGTAAGAGAAAATATCAACCTCCATAAATTACAACACTAGTGCTGCAGCTGCACGTCGTACAGTCCCCACACGGCAAACTTGTCCCGGAAAAGATCATTTCTGAATCCAGCTATCTCTCACCTGAAGCATCAAGTATCCCTTGGTGATTTCCATCGGTGAGGCCATAAAAGAGGTATCGGTGGAGGGGGACACTGCACATGCCCATTGCCAGAGCAAAAAAGGACCTTTAACGCCACCTTATTTTGCAGCTCTATATACATATACCACCTGCATTTACCACCCTCTACAAGCACTCTGCAATGGCGAGGTCCTCCGGCCTAGAGCTTCTGTTCGTGCTCCTCCTGTTCTGCTCTGTCATGCTCGCCACCGCCGCGCCGTTGCCGCCAACCAAGGCGCTCTCTCTCACCATTGCGCCATTCTTGAAGTTTCTTGTGCTTTTACGGTAACTGTACCAAGCTTATATGGTTTCTTGTTGTGACTTGCAGGCGCCGCACAAGCATTCTGGTCTATCTGAAGCTTGTAATATAGTATCGCATCCTCTTATAATTCAGATGCCTAATTATAGTCTATTTTGCTTGGCATTTTGGGTGAGCAGAGTGTCCGGGAGCGTGCCAGTACAGGTGCTCCAAGACGCAGTACAAGAAGGCGTGCCTCTTCTTCTGCCAAAAGTGCTGCGCCAAGTGCAGCTGCGTGCCGCCGGGTACCTACGCGCACAAGGAGGCGTGCCCATGCTACAACAACTGGAAGACCAAAGAAGGAGGCCCCAAGTGCCCGTAGTTCTTCTCACGCACTGGCTGTGTGCTGATCATTCATTCACCATATTGTTTCGGTGATTCAGCTGATCATTTCGCGTTTGTTCCTGGACTCTGCTATGGAATATAGCGGCTGAGATTTCTGTCATTGTTTGAAATTTTCCACTGTCTCACTGCATTCTTTTGGGAGTACATTGTTGTTTCAATCAATGTATCTGATGTGAACGAACAGCGTTTGCGTATGAATGGGAGGAAAGTTAAAATTTAAATAATCTATTCATACTTTAATATTGACAAAAAATATCAATAAAAATTCCTTTTAGTAGATAATATTGCTGAAAATGATATGTGACATGATATCCTATTTGTAACATGAAAAGGTTGTATTGATAAAATTAAAAATTAGAAAAAATTATCCAACTAATCCCTTTTTTAAAAAACATATCCAAACATCTTACCCACAAATACTCTAATAACACCCTTTTCGATCACAGAAATTAGAATTCAATTCAAGAGTTCAAAATATTTGACTGCACACAAAGAATTTAATCAACAATTCAACACATAATTTCATAAAATTCAATTATAACTATAATTGAGTTTGACCAATTCTTAGCCTTTCTCTCATAAAGATATTTTAAAATTTAAATTCTAAATTTGAATTTGGATTTGATTTCTAAATAAAAAATTTAAGAAATCTTATATTCAAATTCAAATCTTAAATTTTTTAAATTTTAAATTCAAATCTCAAATTTGAATTCTGAATTTGAAAATTGAGTTTGACATTTCAAATTCAAAATTCAAACTTTGAAATTTCACATTTCAAAACTCAAAATTCAAATTCAAAATCCATAATTCAAAATTCAATTTCATATTTCAAATTCACATTGGATTAAAATTTCAAAAATCAAAATTATAATTTCAAAATTCAAATTTGAAATTCCAAATTTCAAATCAAAGTTAATTTGAAATTTAAGGGTGGAATTTACATAATGTACAATGAAATTGAACCAATTCCATTCAATTCTAACTAGAGATCAACCAAACAATATTTGAAATTCAATCAGTTCCTTTCAATTCTAATTTCATAGAAACTAGAATTAAAATTGAATTCTATGTTTCAATTCTAATCTTGTCATACAAGTCAGGCCTAACTTATTTTGGATGGCTACATCTAGTCTCTAAATCAACTCAAGAAATACAACTCTAATTGTTTAATTGCCTGTACGCATAAAGGAGGGAGCCACTCTTGTGGGATGCAAAATTCTATCCTAACCCACATTACAAAAAGCATATGTTCGGAGTGTATTTTACAAGTCAAGTTGGCCTAATTACATAATTAGAGAGTAATTAAAGACTATTATTACACAATATTGATTATTATAGTAGAATACTACATATTAGTAGTTTTGTTAATTTTTTTTACTCTACATATTTTCTATTTATATCATTCATGAAAATCAATCAAATAACATTATATCTTAATTCATATTATTAATACAATCAATCAAATAACAACATATTACATCTCCATATAGATTATTTTATTCAGCTTGTCCCCGTCGCACGAAGAAGAATCAAGTCCACGAGGCATGCAAACACATGCCTTCAGTGTGCACGGCCATCGGGGTATCAATGCAAGACAGCTAAGCGAGCAGCTCTGCCGTTCGATCGAATCACATCCACGATCTATCCACTCCATATTTCTATCCCCGTGCTCTGCGTCCCCTTGTCCGTTCCATTTCCCTCTCGCTGCCCCCCATCCAAAACCAAAACCCTCACAAAACCCTCAGCTCCACCGCCTCCTCCTCCAATGTCGCCTTAGCGCCGCCACCTCCTACACCTCCTCCCATGGCCCTCTCCTCCGCCCTCCGCCTGCCCCTCCCCCGCCTCATCGTTGGCCCCTCCGCCTCCTTCCTCGCCGCGGCATCCCGCCGCCGCGCTGCGGCAGTCTCCTCTTCCTGCCTCCACCTCTTCTCCTCGTCATCGACCTCGTCCCGTACCCGCTCCGTGCGGCCTCTGCGCGCGCACGGCCGTGACCGCGACTATGGGCTCGCGGCCGCCGGTAGCGGCGGTGGTGGTGAGGGGGGTGGAAGTGGAGTGGCGGTTAAGGAGAGGATAGTGCCCGTGGAGCTCCACAAGGAGGCGACGGAGGCCTATATGGCGTACGCCATGTCGGTGCTGCTCGGCCGCGCGCTTCCCGACGTCCGCGACGGGCTCAAGCCCGTGCACCGCAGGATCCTGTGAGCTCTCGCCGGCTTTCCTCCTTGTTTCCCATTCCGTCAGCTTGTGGTTTGGGGTGTTTGGTTAGTAGTTGTGCTAGAAGACTGGGTGATGTAGTTTGGGGATTTGGGGCTAAGTTTGTGAAAAATTTGGTTGCAGTGGGTTTAATTCGTGCCCTCGGGGTTTCATTGTCTTTGGTTGGAACTTAATTTATCTTTTTTTTTAAGTTTAATTGGACCAGTTGGTTGTGTTTCAATTTGTTTAGTTGCTTGCTCATGCCTCGCTAAGATTGCTTGCGCAGGATTTTAGGCTATATTGTCTAAGTTGATTTCGGTTTAGAGCCTGTTCCTCAATTATGCCTGCTTAGCAGTTTTATTGAGTTTATATGGATTGAATTTTAATTGAACTTATCTCATCTCATTTGGGTGATTTTCTTGAAATTTGCTGCAGCTATGCTATGCATGGGATGGGCCTTTCATCTCGTAAGCCATTCAGGAAATGTGCTAGAGTTGTTGGTGAGGTACGCACTATGGAACTTCTCATATTCATTGCTTGCCATAGGAGATTGTGATGCTTATAATATGATTTTGCTTGGCACTTGTTGCTGGTCTGGTCCCTTTTCCTGCCGAGCTACATCTGCTTCTGTATGGTACAAATAATATACTCATGTTTATGGCTTCTATAAGCATTGGTTGGATTTTTGGGTACTTGTGGATAGAGTATTTGAAAAGTTCTATTTAATGATAATCTTCTTGGCAAAGTACTTGCCAAAACAGCATTATTTCCAAAAATTCAGTTTTATGGTGTGCTTGGAAGGAATTAAAACTTTATATGTATTTATAACGAACAATCTCCACAGCTAGTACAATATCATGTGACCTAATGAATATAGTTGTTCATTGAATTGCAACTTCTCTGTGAACAAGTTATGTATGTCTTTTGTGGGATCCTATTACATCGCCAATAAACCAGGAGACCGACAGAAAAGGCTTTTTGGAGCGTGTGCATTTATCCTAACAATCAGATTTTCAATTTATCTCATAGCATAATTTATGATTAATTTATTTAGTTCCACAACCAACATGAATACCCTTATAAGAAAGTAAAATTTAGCACTCCAGTCCATATTTTTGGTATTTTCTCTTAGTTTTTATTCTCAGTATACACAAAGAAAGTGTTGAAACTTTAAAAACTAAATATTTGTGTGTGTGCTGGTTCTTTCTTCTTTTGCTTTGGTGTGCATGACATGCACACCGGGCGCGCCACTGTTGTTTTTTATTATATTGTTTTTCTATGATCTTAATTGGATCAAAACTATTGTATGTCTGTCTTCTAGAGAGAATATCATGGCATCTGTGGTTAGATTATTTTTGCCGTTGCCCCTTTCGAATAAAATGGCAGCATTGGTCAGTGTAACTTTTAATAATTTTGCATATGTTTATGGGTATCTATCTGTACATAGGTAAGAGATATAGAAGATCGTTTAGCAGTGGCTGTTGCATAGCATTTTTCTGTCCGTTTGGTTGATCACTATGAACATTCCTAATTTTTGCAGGTACTTGGTAAGTTCCATCCTCATGGAGATTCAGCCGTTTACGAAACTTTGGTCCGAATGGCTCAGGTAACAATGTGGATGCTAAGAAGATAGTGTATCCTTTTGTGGTTACAATAGCATCATTATAGTTATATTGGTGGTCTTTTGCCAATTGTAGCTTTTAAGAATGGCAGGCTTAATGAAATTCAAGCACTACACCGGACATATATGTCTGCCAAATAAGCAGATTCTGATTGATCCTTATGTAAACATGAATACTTTGAGTATATGGCAATTTAGCCACTCATAATTCGGAAACAACTTAGCACAGATTAGTGTGGGAGCAATTAGGACAACTTTCTAAAGTAGATTATCTCTTCAACCACTTTGTTCCTGCTTTATCCCTGTCAACTGATGAAAAAAGAAAAATACCATTGTAGTTTGTACCTATTACACAGATACTTGAATATTTCTAGTATACATGCACTGCCAGATCACCTCTATCTTGTTAATCATCATGCATTTAGAAATTAGTATGCCATGTCTCAACTTTCAGTAAGGTTTGCTGGGACTCCACTCCAGATGATTGTGGCAAGTCCCATTTTCAGCTTTCTCCATTTCATCTAGCAGACTAGCAGTTGGTTGAAGACTCAAAGTTGCATATTAAGATTTCTTTTTGGGCTTATTAAGAACCTTCTTTTTGCTGCAATTTTGCAGGACTTCTCAATGAGGTATCCACTTGTTCAAGGACATGGAAACTTTGGATCAATAGATGCTGATCCTCCTGCTGCGATGCGATACACAGAGTGCCGCTTGGATGTAGGTTTTGGTTAATTTGAATTTTGTTATGTGACCTATCATTAAAATGTTTGCCTCTACTTGGTTCCGCTTTCTAGAAATATTGGACACAGGCTGGCTTTCTGGAGTCAGTCTCTAATTGTTTTCTCTAGGCTAGAACAATTCTTGGTTAGACACCAGCTTGGTTGTTTCCTGATTTAGTCAACAAAAAAACTGATGAATTATCTTGTTATTTTGCAGTCACTAACAGAAGCCATGTTTCTGACTGATTTGGAGCTGAATACAGTATGTATTTTTGTGCTTCACTTCTTTTTTTGGTGTTAAAAGGAAAAAGGGGGAAGGGGTGTTGCTGGTCTTGGAGTGTTTGTTTTCTTTCTATCCTTTTCATGTGCCTGATTGTTATTGGACAGGTTGACTTCGTACCAAACTTTGATAATTCACAGAAGGAACCATCTCTTTTGCCAGCTCGTGTTCCATCTCTGTTGCTGAATGGCTCTTCTGGAATTGCAGTATGAGTTTTGTTATATTAAGACCAGACATTTTATTTATGCTGGAAAATGTAATGTTGTAGAGTTGATTCTTTCTAGTTTGTTATTGTTTCAGGTTGGAATGGCGACAAATATTCCTCCTCATAATCTGGGTGAACTTGTTGATGTACTTTCTGTTATAATTCAAAATCCTGAAGCTACAGTAAGCAAACCTATCCTCGTTTGTCTACTTTTGGTTCTTTCTTTGGTAATGATGTCATAGTTCATAATGTGAACGTGTCAATCTAGAACTATAGGCACTTCTCAAAGGGTGGTATTGTCTAAACTCTAAGCAGTCAACTGATAGAGGCCTCTGCAGTCTACACTAGTCAGTACTCATTATAGATTAAAAATGTGCCCAAAACGTTGCTAATGTTTGATGGCTTTGCAAATTATTCAAATTTTGATTTTGGTGTGCACTCACTGCTTTATGAAAGGGGCATGACAAGGCTTGTTTCTGTTAAATGGAATTTTGATGTAATAATTTCTGTTAGTGTGAACAATTATGCATTTTACCTCACTGAAGATTTACACATTCAACTCAATTGTTTCGATGCCTGCATATTTTAGAATGTCGAATAACTAATTACATTGGCATAGCTATGGTAGAACAAATTCTTGAATGGATTCATAGGAGTGAGAGTTCGGCTGCTTAATGGATTTTTTTGCTCACTTGGATTTCTATTATTCTTTTCTGCCTCTGTGTTTATTAGATGTATTTGAAATTTGATTGCATATTCTTGCTCAATTCCTCTCCTATGCAAGCTCCAAGAACTACTAGAATGCATGCCTGGTCCTGACTTCCCTACAGGAGGGATAATCATGGGAAATCAGGGGTAATGATCCTTTTATCTCTGGTCTTGCTTAATCTATACTATTTCTATATTAACTCTCTGTGTTGCATTTTTGTCCTGCTCAAAAGTATTTTGTCAGCCTATAAAACTGGGCGTGGTCGGGTTATTGTGAGAGGCAAAACTGAGATCGAAACAACTGATGAGAAAAACAAGCGCACTGCTATTATAATTAAAGAGGTTCTGTTGCACATTACTGTTTTTAGAAAAATGTTTCCAAGATGTCTTTTGTACTTTGCTGTTTAATAAGATCCAAATTATCTGATTTCTTTACTTTTATGCAGGTTCCGTACCAAACAAACAAATCCACTCTTGTAGAAAGGATAGCTGAGCTTGTTGAAGAAAAGGTGATTTCATTATGGGACTGCATTGGTTGCATTTCTTTTCTTATCTTATGCTACTGTGCTACTCTTCTGAGCATTTTTGCAAAAGAATATGCATGGTTTGCTGTGGCTTGTTGTATTAGCTGTAAACCATACGACATCCATTTACTTGTCAAAGCAAGTGCAGCCATTCTAAGAATGCTGTTTCTGTCATGTTGGATCCACAGTATACCTTAGTAGCCTGGTCAGCTATCTTAAGTTCTCTCTCTTGAGTTTTTCTTTTTTATCCTTTCTTTGGGTTATTCTAGTGATAAGCTTAAGTTAGGCCAAACAGGCCCTTAATGTTAATCCTTTTTTAATTTTTTTTTAACTGAACATGCATCTTTATGTTAATATTTCTTAAGCACAGGTATTAGAAGGCATCAGTGACATCCGGGATGAAAGTGACCGCACTGGAATGCGTGTTGTAATTGAGGTTTGCACTATCAACTTTGATTCTATCTACTCAGGATACCTGATGTGTTTATCTTCTTTAGGTCGAGACTGAATTAACCAGATGAACCGGGTATTTATGCCCCTCCTTAATGTGGAATCCACTAATTTTTCTTGTACATTGTTTCAGCTGAAAAGAGGTGCAGATCCTGCCATAGTCCTAAACAGCCTGTACCGTCACACAGCTCTGCAATCCAGTTTTAGCTGCAACATGGTGGCGTAAGTATGCTCTAACAAAATTATATCACTTACTCAGAGTCAGAAGTGGTTTTATTTTTGTCGCTGAAAATATAAATTGTGGTACACTTGGTCTGTTCACTTGCAATCAAGCTTCTATTGTGTACTTGCCCAAATACTGTCCTTTGCCTGCTTTTGTTTGCTTCTTTGCCCAAATATTGTGGTGATTTGTTGTTTGTTTATTTGCACAACTTGAATTTGGGATGATAATCTCTATTCATTTTTAAAAATATTTGTTACAAATCTGTTCTGGGAAGTTTTTTCTGCATACCTATGTCATTTAGTTACTAAATTATCGTCTCTTGCAAGAGACAAAAGAACATTTAATTTATGCTTGTCTGGTTAATTGCAATACATTGCAATTGATGTTCTCCATGAATTGTAGTGCCAACTAATTGTTCATTTTTCTATTTTCCTTTTTTTATTTGTGGAGCTCGAATGGAGTCACCATTCTTATGTTGAAAACTTGAAATAGCAGAGAAAAGGGAGCTTCTGTAACTTCACAAGCTAAGTTAGCAATTTAGCTTCTAAATTTTAGTAACATTCAAAAAGATAACACCTGACGAGAAAAATTGACTTGTAGACTAACTATATGTAAAGCTAGAAAATTTTAAATTATTTTGTTTTTGCTTTATCTAAAACTCTTAGAAGCACAATATTTCATGAATAGAAGAATGCTACTTTGAATCTTAAAATTATCATTATCAACATGTATCTCCAGCAATTTTTTCAGAAGTCATATCTGATAGAAAAGGGAAAAGACTTTGCACAAACTTTAGTCAGTAATGAGCAACAATGTAAAATATGGAAACCTCTTTTAATACAAAATGCATCTGTCAATCATGAGAGATATTATTGTTGTAAAATAACTGCTAGTTTTGACTTATAGGAATGTGTGGTTCCTATGGTTTGCTGTTCAACGTAAACTTGCACTCTTTCTAAAGGTCAGGAGCTAAATAACCCTTCCATAGCTAAGCAATAATTTAGATCTTAGGTAAGGTTTGTTTAAGCTCTTTATGCCTTTTTGTTTATAATGCCAATCTTTTTATTCTGATACTTTAGGAACGTTATTGCTGCATTTGCAATTTGAGACTGCGAGTATGTTTACGTATGCTCAATTTTTTACATCAGCTTCTCCACTTTTTCAGTATTCTTGATGGCCGGCCAAAATTGATGGGACTGAAGGAAATTCTTCAGGTGCTTTTAAATTCATCCGATCTGTTCCTTTCCAATTCCATGTTCAGCAGCATTTCTACTTGTTTCTTAATATTGCACTAAAGCATCGATGTTGCTTCTGTCACAACTTGTACTATTAAAGAAGGGACCTGCTTGTCAAACATTTATTAAATAAATGAAGAAGCAAAGTACTGTAAATTAACCTAATTTTGTACAATATTGCAAAAATGATTGGGGCTTAGCACCTATACTTTGGTGCTTGGAATTAGACCTTCACAGCTCACTCCAGTGATTTCACTCTTAGCTTTCTGGATTTCGCCTCGGAATAAAATGGTAGGCAGTAATAAGTGGTTAATGCTACTTGCTTTGGAGTTAGTTGTAGGGGGCACCATGTGTATGTTATAGGGGTGTAGCACATGGTGCTTCAGTTTTTTTCATTCCCTGCTGAATGTACTTTGGTCTTTGAACTGACAGCTATAGAGTGAGATTAAGATCTTGAAAGTGTTTGGGACTTCAAATTATGAATGCCAACTTGAGAAAAGAAAACTACTGATCGCTACAAGATGGTAAGGTAGGGATTAGATTACCGAGAAGTCCATTGTGTGTTTGGAACTGTCAGCTTGGGCTGCCGGTTCTGAAAATAAATGATAATCACTGCACTTGTCATCGATTCAGGTCCATTTCTATCTTGTGTCTTAATGTTTGCATCAACGTCTCCCTGTTAGGGATGGTGGTGGAAATTGAATATGACTCCAAACATGATGGTTTACTTACATTATGCTCTCTGTAAATTCTTTTGTGAGTGCATCTAGGTGTTTTTACATTCCATGCTTTCTTTTTATTACTAGCATAAAATTCACACCAGTTTATGGACCATTGACTTAATAGCCTATTCAACTTTTTTTTTTGTCTTAGGCTTTCCTTGACTTCAGATGTTCTGTTATTGAAAGGCGTGCAAGGTTTAAGCTTTCGCAAGCACTAGAAAGAAAACATATTGTAGAGGTAAGTTGGTTCTTTTGGATAGGTTACTTTGGACAGTGAAATGTCATTGGCTAATTTATTTCTCTGCAGGGAATTGTTGTAGGTCTCGACAACTTGGATTCTGTAATTCAGATAATAAGAGAAACCTCTAATCATACTGTGGCAACAGAAGCTTTGGTGAAGGGTAATGTCTTGCAGTTCTTCTTTTGGCAGAAATTTGTCTGATTTAATAGAACTGTACATCTTTCCAAGCGGCGAATCTATAAATTCATTCATTTCTGTAATTCTCACTTTCTTATTTTCTGAGCTTCTGTTAATAGGAAATGTTGTTAACACATTAGTTCTACCACAGTTCTACGGTTCCAGTTTTACCACAGTTCTACGGTTCCTCCTAAAGCAAGCCTGTAAGTGCTTTGCTTCTGGCTAGCTTTAACTTCCGAGCGGCTCCAATGAAGCCTAATTGCTCAAAAGAAGCTATCAGTTGCTTTGTTAGTCTGACTTTTCCGGAAGATCCCATGGCAAAAACTAGGAACCAAACTTCAACTTTTCTGCATTCTGCACAGTCCAAGTCTGTGTAGCACTATCCTAGATATGCAAATTTGCAGGGAAGTACACCGAGCAGTACATGATCCTTGTTGATTCTCCGGAATTCTGGCCACCTACAATGAATTTCAATTTTGAATAAATATTTTGTTGACAATCTGACTGTAGATGTTCCTGGGAGAGGAATTTCATGTATCTACTTCAGGCTCCAACTTGGGATTTCATCATTTTTCCTTCATTTCAAACCTTACTTCACAGTTTTCAGACAGAAGAACTGCTCTCATGAACCTCCTTTTTCTGTGTAGCTTCGGGGTTTTCACCATTTGGCATCTACCTGAAAAAACATCAGTGTCTACATGCAGATAAGATGATGATGCAATGAGCACTAGTGTCCATATTGTTTCTTTGCACTAGTTGTGGCTCTCATTAAGTGATGCTTATATGCTAAAGCCTGGTCCAAGTATAATCCAAACTCTACATTCAAAGCTGATATCTAGCCCTGGCCCAGTTTAGTTTAAGCCCAAATCTCAAGTTTTAGTTTATTAATATGAATCAATGGATAAGCCCAACGTGCTGGTTAATGCTGACCTCTTTGTTTTCCATTGCATTGAAGTTTAATAATATCGGTAGCTGTACATGTATTTAACACATTACTATCTATGGCTAGTTGCAGAGTAGTAAATGCCAAAGAAAAGCTAGTTTCTTTCAGAAATATAACACAGCATGAGTGCATGCTGATAGGTGCATAATAGAAATTAAGATAGATGCAGTTTTCCCCCTGAATTCTATGTTTTCCTGCAGAATATGGTCTATCTGAGAAGCAAGCAGAAGCTCTTCTGGACATCACACTTAGGAAACTTACCTCCCTTGAGGTATCTATGTCTGGATTTCATTACCTTTGCTTAATTTATCAAACTTATTTCCTATTTTCCTACTTTTTGAAGCTGAACAGGCCTTGATTTTTGCAGCGGAAAAAATTTGTTGAAGAAGCTAAATCTTTGTCAGAGGAGATTTCGAAGTTGAATGAGCTCTTGTCAAGCAAGAAGCTCATCTTCCAGGTTTGACATTTTAGCCTCTTTTACGATGATTTTGAGATCTTTCTGTATGCATGCATCTCTTCTGTTAGTTCTTATTTCTTTTGGCACCTATTTAAACTACCATCTATGTTGTACTGTGCTATTTTCTGAACTGTACGAACTAGGCACTTATGAATTGGAAAATTGTTTTATGGGGAATCCGAAATTTCTTTAATGGTTCATGCTGCATATTTGAATAAAGTGTGGTCTCAGTTATGTTGCAAGTTGGCTAGTAAAGAATATTGATATTAACATTGCCAAAACATAAACACCTGGTCATGAAACACTGGCTGGCCTGCCATAATGTCATACAACTGCCTGTGGTCACTGGTCATGAACATACTCCAGAATTTCTATAAGTGGTTTGCCATGTTCATTCCATGAAAGTCACTGCTCTGTTTTAAACTTGGATCTTTCTTCTTTGTTTTTATTTTACTATCTCTTCCATAAAGAAATTTTGATAATTCTATTATATTTAACCATATTAAGCGAGATTCATCTGGGCATTTGGTGCTTCCTTGGATTATAATATTTGCGCCTGTGAATATCTAGCGTCTTTGTCTTTGCATGAGGGACATGTAATTAAGTATCTTGTTTCATTGATTCACCACCTTTTGGGAACTGAGTATTTGTATGACTAGACAAAATATTACCTTGATCTGAGATGTCAGGCTTAACTAATGGAGATGAGATGTAATATCCCTTCAATTCAGCTATTTAGTGATGATTATTTACTAATTTATTATGCTGTGTGATCCATGTTTTGGATCTTCGTGGCTTTGTATCGTTTTATAGATTTTAGTGAAAGCAAGTGATGAAGCACCCACAAGGATGCCTGGTTTAGTTTTGTCTGATTGGGTTTGATGTTTGCCCACATTCAAGCTACTGTATGGTCAATAATGTCTTGATTTCTTGTCACTTAATGTGTTTTAACTTCTAATATCTTGTGATTTCTCTGCTGTTAATCAACTGCTGTGTGTTCATCCTTTGGGTTTGCTACCTGGGTGGCCTTTCTAAAAATCTTATTATTGCACTATCTGTTATCCAGTCTTCCATTGATTGTTTCAGCTTATTGAACAAGAAGCAGCTGAGTTGAAGAATAAATTTGGTACACCACGACGTTCTTTCCTGGAGGATTCAGTAAGCAGTGAAGTTGAGGATATTGATATTATTCCTAATGAGGAAATTCTTTTGGTAAAAAATACATTCTGTATGCTTGTGTCTTTATTTGATACAAATTTATTCTGACTTATATTTTGACTATTGCTCCCATCATCTAACAAAAAAACATCTGGCACCTGAAGATTCTTAGCGCGAAAGGCTATGTTAAGCGGATAAACCCTAACAACTTCAATCTACAACACCGGGGCACAATTGGAAAATCTGTTGGGAAGATGCGACTGAATGACAGCATGTCTGATTTCATCGTCTGCCAGACGCACGACCATGTTCTTTATTTCAGGTACATGAGCTAGGAATTACATATTCTTTTTTATTAAATCTGCTAGCATATTAGAAGTTCGATGTGATTAAGTATTCCATGATGAGATTTGACCCCCTTTTTTTGTCCTTGTTGACCATGCTTTCTGAGAATTGCTAGGGCAACACAATCTTGGTTCCATCGTATTGTTTAGAACTTTATGATATAATGTGAGCACTGTGTAACAAACCATTCTTGTGTAATCCTATTGACACTTTAAATGCTGAAAGAACTGATTCTTCCATGAAAAAATAATTTGTAGATGAAGCCTACATCTATCCGATGATCTCTTAAATTTGCTTAGGTTTGAGCAATATTTATGCTGAGGTTTATGGATGATTTAAGATGATCCTAGCCTACTTTTGCATCATTCTTACACTGTTACACAAACATTATTTTGCAGTGGTTTTTGAAAAAGATATATATGTATCTATTTGAACTCTGATGATATATTAAACTTGCTTTTGGTTTGATATTTTGGAAATTGGTTCATTGTGGGGTTTGGAAATCTGCAAGTTGTTGGTCGCAACTGGGTCCGCTGCACAGGACTGGTATTTGGTAAACTGGTTTGCCTGTTTAGGGATTACGTTTTATCACTGTTTTATGAACGATTTAAGATGATTCTAACGAACTTTTGCATCATTCTTGTACATAAGAATTATTCACAATAATCTTTGAAAAAGATAAAAAGACTCTGAACTCAGTGGAAACTATTACCATACTGATTATGTCCCTGCGATATGTTTGTTACATTTTTACCAATTTATATGGATAGGACACAGTTACAATAACTTTTTTTTGTTTCTATTCTTCTTTTATGGTCTCATGTAAGTAACTAGAGTGATCGCTGCTGCAGTGACAAAGGAATAGTATACTCAGCACGTGCTTATAAGATACCTGAGTGCACAAGAATTGCTGCTGGGACTCCATTGGTGCAGGTATAGTAATAAATGTCAATTTGTCATAGAAATGCAAGTTAGCAAATGACATCCTGACCTATGTTTTGATTTTGCCCTTTCAGCTGCTCTCGTTATCTGATGGGGAGAGAATAACCTCCATCATTCCTGTGAGTCAATTTGAGGCAGTTCAATACCTAGTGATGCTGACCATTAATGGTTATATCAAGAAAGTTCCTTTGAATGCTTTCTCAGCTATCAGGATAACTGGGATCATTTCAATACAGCTGGTATACTGTCTCATGGGTTTGCTCCTCTTCTAGATCTGACACTTTTGGGTTATTGTGATATATTCTTTTCTTTTGAACATATTAGGTTCCTGGTGATGAACTTAAGTGGGTTCGTCGTTGTGGAGATAATGACCTTGTTATGTTAGCTTCGCAAAATGGGATGGTTATAGTCAACTCATGTGACAAGGTAAACTACAATTATGCATCCGTGCTATGTGTTGATCAATATGGTATATAACTACTGCTAGCAGGATCTGTAGAGACTGCTGTAAGTGGAGAATACATTTTCTTTTCTTGTCTGGTCCCCAGTTCCTCAAAGTTATGTTTGAGAACAAAATCTTAGAATCTTTTGATTTATCAAACCACACTGTTTGCAGATTGTATGTGGGAAGTTTGAACACGCCAATATTTTGATACATCTAATTGCAAATTGTATGCAGACAATATCATTTCTACTAATTTTGTAGGCAGGAGACTGTTACTTCTCGCCCAGTGTGTTATCTTTTGTACTTGAGACATATTTGCCTGCTAGCACAAGTGTGTCATAGTATGTGCCTCATGGTTTATAGAGATTTTTTTATTCAATGTTTGCTTGCTTTGTGTTTGCACAGCTTCGTGCCCTTGGAAGAAAAACAAGGGGTGTTGTAGCAATGAGGCTAAAGGAAGGGGATAAAATGGCATCGATGGATATAATTCCAGCAACAATGCATAGCATGCCTGAAAGATATATCAGCAGGTAGTTCCATCCGAAGTTCAGGAAACCTGTGGTAACTGGCTGGTTACCACTGGTGATTTGCTGTACTAGCCCAGCTTGGGTTTTCTAAAACTGACCAGTTTGGTGGAACAGTGAGAAAATTTGAATGCATTTGATGATATATAGCTTAACTACAAAGTTAATCATTCAAACCTTGTGTGCATGCCTTAGCACTTAACCCAGAAACCAGGCAGTTAACACCCAAAACTTGTTTACTGGCCAATTACTGTCTTAGTATCTATCTCCAATTCGAAATTTGCCCCAATATTTGAAAAATCATTCTGTTTGTTACCAATTTCTCAAGCACTGTGGTCCCATCTATCTTTTGAATAGTTCTTGTATGAGTACTGACCAAGTTATCATTGAACAATGAATGCTTGCTCCAGTGTCAGAGATTTGAGCCCTCCATGGCTTCTTTTCATATCTGAAAATGGTCGCGGGAAGCGAGTGCCGTTAAATGCATTCCGGCTATCAAATTTCAACAGAGTGGGCTTGCAAGGCTACAAGGTATATAATCAAATTTCTGTGCTCAATCATGTTTTTTCTTGCCATTTTGTATTATGTTATGACATTCAACATACCCATCAGTATTTTTGGTTTGGAGCACTTCAATTTGAGTTTTTGAAAAGGGAAAATTGGCTATATACCACTGCAATGTGCACCTAGGAATCTGTAGCTTATGTAAACCATGAAGATTCCACAATTTTTTTTGGGTTACGTCAGGCTATTTGAAATCAAGCTTGACTGTTTGCTATTTGGCTTGCAGCTACCACCAGAGTGTTGCTTAGCTGCTGTGTTTGTTGTTGGGTTTTCACTAACAGGTACTTTTTACACTCTTTTTTGCTGCCACATATATGCAAGCTATGTTTGTATTTTGTATCAGAAATTTTGCAAATGTCTATTAACTCAATTGCAGACGGTGAAAGTGATGAACAAGTGGTATTAGTTAGCCAGAGTGGCACTGTAAACAGAATCAAGGTCAAAGATATATCCATCCAGTCTCGTGCCGCACGGTAATTGATCTCTGTTCGTACACGTCATGTCTGTTATGGTACCTGTAAGTTTTTGCTACTGTTGTGATTCTTACACTTACTCATCTAGAACGTGGTTCTACCTTCTCCAGTATAACCAAGTAATTTGGATATCTGCTTTATGTTGAATTATTGTTCACTCTGCAACATGCTGTTTTTCTATATTCTCATGAACACCTGCACAGGACAAGAATTTACTTTGGTTTGGCGTTTGAAAAATCAAAACAAACCTGATTCTTATTTTATAATGTGATGCTTAAAGTGGTTACCCGTTCTCTTTTTATTTGATTGTTATACAATCTAGCAATCCTTTATATTCACCACCTGCTATCAATTTTTTTTCCTGAGTATTCTCACCAATTTTGGCATTCCAGGGGAGTCATATTGATGAGGCTGGAGCATGCTGGGAAGATCCAGTCAGCTTCACTGATATCCGCAGCTGCAGATCAGGTCTTGGAGGATTGATTGATTTAATCTTTGCTTGTTTGTGTGCACGCCAGTCGTGCATTGGGGGAAGAATCATTTGTGGCTTAGTGGCTTGCTGTGGCCCCTATCTCAGGAATTATGCAGGATTTCATGCCAAAGCGTACCTGATAGCTAGTTCAACTGGGAGGACACTCACTGGGGGAAGAATCATTTGTGGCTCAGTGGCTTTCTGTGGCCCATATCTCAGGAACTATGCAAGATTTCAAGCCAAAGCGTACCTGATAGCTAATTCAACTGGGAGGACTCTGGTTGCGTCTGACCCGTGTAGAGATCTAGGGTTTGTTGAGCGCCCAAAGCTTGTTAACTGGAGTTAAACTAATGAATTATTTTTTACCATGCGACAGTGGTGTAAATCCGGCATGCTCAGTTGCTGTAAGGAACGTTTGAATATTAGTCATATCAGTAATATTAAGCTTCTGCTAGCTGCAGATCAATTTGCCGAAGTGATAATTTTATAATCCATCCAATTGGTGCCTAAAGATTAATTATTTGCCAGGTGATTTTAGTCGTCCCCGGAGAGATTCAGAACCAGTAAAACCATTGGGAGTATTATTATATCAACTCACGAGCTGTAAAACACTTCAAAAAACTGGCACGTTAACTAACTAAAGAATAACGTAAGGTCTAGAGATGACGTTAAGGTCACGGAAGTAGTTATGTGACAAATAACAAGATAACACCAAGGATCTCGAGCACATATTTTCATACGATTGGAGAAACGTGCACCCAAAAATTATCCACGCTGTATACAATTGTCGAATTTATCTGATGACAATGTATAATTAACCGTTTACGATAAGTTCATGCTAAGGAACACCCTTTTTTTACCTGTTATGTCCAGAAATATTTAAAAGGCTTACAAGTACAGTAAACAATTCAACTGTGAAAGCATGCATAACCAAAGCTCAAAAAATTGAGCTCGGAGAATACACCAAACAGATACAAATAGCAACCCATCCCTAAGCACCCAGTGATTCATCCATTGCTCCTAGCTGATCCGAGTCCTTAGAATCTTTCAAGCCTACAAAGGACGAGAAGAGATGAGATGACAAAACACCGACCATAGTTTTGCATAGATTATTGTGCATTATCTCCACAAAGGGCATTTTGTGGAAAATAATAGGGCGAAAAACTTTCGCAGGGAATAGAATAAGGAATTGACATCATCGTATGCATACCTTGCTAGCAATGTTGCCGGACAGCCAGTCCAGTCCTTCATACAAACCCTCACCAGATGTGGCACAGGTGCTCTGTATGTACCTGTCAGCAAGATGACAATAAAGCACAGTAAGGGCTTATTTAGTTGAATATCACAGGTTCCCACACATTGGTTTAGACATGTGCCACCTGTGATACTCCCGCATTTTACAGTAAATTAGAATTGTTTTGTCTAAAACTACACTTAAGATAAAGTGTGGCACTCAATATGATGACTACACCTTTGACAAACAAAAAATTGTGACAAGGATATTAAAAGTTGTCTAACAAAGTTTAATATGTCTACCAATGATAGTAAATCAAACAATAAAGCCTAACTATGTGTAAAGTGTGGCAACTCATGATCACAAACCAAACAGACCTTTGAACTTCATTTTGTACTAGCAAGTGGTAGCAGACGATATATGTAATAAGGGCAAAGGGCATAAATAGCTATATACTTGAAACCAGCTGGGACTACCTTTACTTGAAGAAATGAAGTCATAGTTTATAGGGATGACTCCCAGAAGATATCTCAATTAAAATATATTAGTCTGGGGAAAATGATGTTAAGTGGGTTTAATAGGGATGGCCTGCATATGTATTCAATTACACAAAAATGACAAGATCTAGTAGCGTGTTCATAGTTACCAGTGACGCTGGCGCAAAGAGTGCAATCCAAGCTTATCAGTGATCTCAGCAGCATTCATAGCATTTGGAAGATCTTGCTTGTTAGCAAAGACAAGTAAGACAGCATCACGCAACTCATCCTGCAACCAATTCCATGTGAGAGAATAGATTTTAATAGAAATTCACAAACTTCACAAATGGGCACACTTCACGCTGAAATTTCCATAAAACATCTCATGAGATCTTTTGCGATGATACTCTCTTAGATGTCAAAGTAGTGACTTGATTTGTCCATAAATTGCTTAAATTATGTGAATGGCATGATAAGGTCACCTAGAAGAACACACCTCATTGAGCATCCTGTGGAGCTCATCTCTGGCTTCAACAACACGGTCCCTGTCATTGCTATCCACAACAAAGATAAGACCCTGTGTGTTTTGGAAGTAATGCCTCCATAGTGGTCTGATCTGTTTTCACAAAGACAACGAAAATTAAGCTCGTTGTCGAAGAAAGATAGCATCAAACTAGAATTATAGAAATAAAAAGCTTAAAAGTTGCAGCAAGTGGGTTCCCCCAACTTTTCACAGATGTCCGCTATTTTTTCAGAACAAATAAGGAAATTAGATGTCAAACAATATAGACCATACAATATTAGAAGTCATTAGCAGCTACATAAAGAAAAGCACTATAAAAGTTGACTGAACGGTTCATAAATGTGGAATACAAAAGTTGCAGAACATATACTCTTCATACCTTGTCCTGACCCCCAACATCCCAGACAGTGAAGCTGATGTTCTTGTACTCCACGGTTTCAACATTGAAACCTGTATTTCAAAAATAAAAATTAATTTCTCCAATGCAAAAGGGATAGCGATCATACTGTAGGTCAAGCATGCTCATTGTGCACTGAGACATTATTAACTTATTGTACTTGCAAAACAACAGTTTGTCTTCAAGTACAGTTCCTAAAGGTGCGCCATAATTTCAAGTAGTGTATTCACCATTTAAGTCAGATGGTACAAATTGTGAGAAAGGAATGTGATAACATAACTTGGCCAGCTCATTTATGCCGGCACATGAAAGCAGAATGGAGATTGTGTCAAGGTACCAATGCAAAGAGCACTATTAAGGCTGCGTTTGGGAATGTTGTGATTTTGTCCTGTACTGTGGGATGTAGCAATTATTGAAGATATTCACCAAATCTAGTATGATATTATTATTTTAGCAGTTATTAAATAATCACTGCCAAAAATGGTATCTAAAACAGAGTTTGGGGAACGCATACACTCCCAAACACAGCCTAAGTAACCTAGCAAGTGATTGCAGCAGAAAAGAAACAAAGGCAGAGGCTGCCTGTGGTACTGTGGTCATAATTTATAAGGAGATTGTAGGAGGCAATGATGTACCCAAGGGTGAGAACATGGATACAGTAGAATTTAAGTAGGACATGTAAGAACAGTTCAGAGATTACCACTTTGCACTATCTCCTATTTGCTCAATTAATGAATTAATATTGAAAGAGAAATAAAAAGGTAAAATGATAACAGAAAATGCCTCCCTTGTATATCTCCACTTAATCTGATTGGGCATCACTGATGTTGAAGTCGTTATTACTTGTTAGTAATTTGAACCACATAAAAATCAAGGACTGCTTGGACAACCGATCTCTATCTTAATAATTAGGATGGATAAAAATAGCTTTGTTTACTACACAGGTCGTAACACCAAAATCTGGTCCTTCTGATGCAACTAAATTCACATTGTAATCTCATGGGGCAATGTTGCTAATTAAAAAAAACTTACTTCCGACAATGCGCACTAGGACACTCAGATACTTCAGTCCTAATACGCAAATGCATACATCTCTTAAGATATAACATAACCGATATTTTGATACAAAGCAATAAATAGGCAAACTACAGATATGTCACTTACCTACCTTCAGAAATACATTTAAAACCCAATCATTTCAATAAACATGATGCAATGATACGTTATCATGCGGAACACAAAAGACATAATCCGTAAATGTTATATCAGTTTTTCTCAAGTCTCACCAATGGTGGGGATGGTGGTGACGATCTCGCCGAGCTTGAGCTTGTACAGGATGGTGGTCTTTCCGGCGGCATCGAGGCCCACCATCAGAATCCGCATCTCCTTCTTCGCGAACAGCCGGCTGAACAGCTTCGTGAAGGTGAGCCCCATCTCTCCCCTTCTCTCTCGCCTGCAACACAATTGCACCTTATTTTTCCATTTGCTTAGATCTATAACAATAGCATCAGATCCAACTCTAAATCGAACAGCTGCGAAACCCTAATTATTGATCCGTACTAATAACGCGCGAATCTAAGGGTCGAATGCGAGATCTGTAGGTAGATCTAAGAAATGGAGAGGAAATCCGTAGAGATCTAAGAAACCGCACACAGATTGATCGAAAAAATCGCATAAAAAATTTTTGAATACTCATACAAACCATAACATACACTGATCTACTGTCGCCAACAAACCGAACAGAACTCCTATAAAAATTCGATTCGGAAAAGGTACAAAACATTAGATTTAAAAGCAGATACAGATCCAAATCGGGGTAAAAAAAAAGAGAGGTGAAGGAGAACAGATCAGAAGAAAGAGGTAGATAGTAGCGCGAGATCCGATTGGGCGAGGTGGAACTCACCTGATCCGATCAAAAAATTTGCGCAGAGAGCTCGGGGACTTGCTCAGAGCCGGAGGAGGAGGCCTCGGTGCGTTTGTGCTGGGAAAGAGAGAGGTGGTGCGCGGTTTTTATAGCAGAGGTGCGTCTCTCTTCGCGTCAACTAAACGCGTTTCAATTCGTGCTCCACTTTTTTTTTTTAACCACCGATCATAAAACACATTTTTTTTTGCATCAAATTGCCTTTGATTCGTTGCTAATCACTTCATAACTCTGTTATTTTTGTGACAAAATCTGTCGTTTGTTGTATACACAAATTGACCGTTAGACCAAATTCATATAAACAGTGTAGATCATTGACTTAAGTGGAGTTTGTTTAGCACTCTTTCTCCATCCTGTGATATAGGATCCCGAATAAGTTTGCCATATGAAATAAATTGTATTTTACCCTGGTCTCTTGCCAATATCCCCAAGGAAATTTGTTTACGGGATAGATGATTAAGCAGGTTTCTTCTCTTAATTTTGTCTTTTTTTTTAATACCATACTCGTTTAGAATTTAGAATTTCTTTCTCACATTAAAAAATCATCATGTTTTGTATTACTAGAGTACTTTCTTCAATATGTTGGATCAACATATTTTGTACTAATCTGATAATAAAAGTGTTAGTTGATGCATCAAATTAGATATGTGTCGATCATGACTAGCACGAGATTTATAATATATTTCTTTTGTTGTCAAGTAGACTTCTTTGATTTTCTTTTTCTAACTATTATGCTCAATGATTATATATTCTTAGTTGTTCTTATTCTAGCTTATTTTTATATGCAAACTAGATGATTGATTTAGACTTTTAAGATTAAGAAGTAGTCTACGTAAGTTCGTACTTGATTGCTACAATTTATGGGGCTATTTTGTTTTTTTAAAAAATTATTAATACTATGTACAATGATATATGCACACTAAAATTTGCTTACATAGCTCTTATAAAGTTTAAATGAAGTGCCTACCAAAGTTAGTGGGTGCATTAAAAGAATTTATTTGAATGAGTATATCTATTTTTTAGTGTTTGTTGAGAATAAGAAGCTTGAATTCTCCAATGCAGATCATGGAGCCCATGAGACAGACATCGCTCATCGATGACCTCCACCAGTCCTCCACTACCATCACCGGAACTATCTAACCATCATCACACCACAACATGGCGTCCTACCATCCCTCTCCTAATCTTTCAAGCACACCTCCCAGCCTTCTTCCACCCTCCCCCCCCTCCTACGCACAACCACCACCGCAACACCCGCCAGTTGCTGCAGCGACTCATATTCAAGTGGACCCTTACCTTCAAAACATGGATGCCCAGCTCTGCTCCATGCTTGACACCATCTTCCCAGCTACGCAGCCACCGCAACAGCTCATGCATGACAACATGCAAGGACCATTGCCATCGTCCTACTTCCCCGCAAGGTCAACGATGACGGCGACCACTCCACAACCAATGTTGCCCGCTGCCATCGCAAGCACAGCACATGATGTTGTTCCACAAATAGTGTTGCCCATAGCTATCGCAAGCGCGCCCCAAGCAGCCAAGCCCGCTCGTCGGCCACGTGGCCGGCCTCGTCGTGACGCCGCATCCAATACCACCACCACTGTCACACATATGATGTCTGACCATAGGAAGCAACAGCTGGAGCTGACTTTGAACAAGAGTAATATAGAAGAAAGGGACGCGAGAGGCAACGGCGAAGAGGAGGTGAAGTATGCGAGCACGGCGGCACTCGGGGTGCGGTTCGTGCCGAAGCCGGAGGAGATGATATGGTACCTAGACAAGAAGTACCAGGGCCACAAGCTACCTGTGGATTTCATCAAAGAGGTCAATGCCTACCAAGACCCGACGAAAATAATAGGTTTGTTTTCGTATCAGAATGGTGATTTTCTTGTTCATATCATGTCAAAACATGTTATTGCATAGACATGTTTAACTCATGATCCCAATTAGTAACACTTAAATTTTGTTGTGCCACGTATACGTGGCTAGTTTTAGGCCAATTTTATTAGTCTTCTGGTCAAATTTGGGGCACACGTCCATAATTTGGTCAAGCCACTGTAGCATGACTGTCATATCAACTAAAACCGTCCTAAGTAGCCATTTTTTTTATTCTTTAATTTGGTTGGTCTAGCTAGGGAGCGTGGCCTCCATTTCACTAATATATTTCCGAAAGGAAAAGAAACATAATATCACGCTGGTTGGAACATAAAAATTTTAGAAAAAATTCATAAGAAAAAATCAACTAATAACAATTAATGAATATTTCTTTTAAGATTCTTAACCGAGTTTCCTTCAAAAAAAAATTTAGAATTTTTATATTCTAAATAAACTCTTAATTATATGCATATTCAATATTTTTTTCTCTAAAATTCTTGCTGATTTTCTATATTCCAAACAAGTTCTGAACATGTTTAGTATAAGTGTATAACTCGTACCACTAATCTTCTATTTTACATTTATACTTGACTATTCAATCTTCCTTCTAAAAAAACACTGTTTTTGCAGACGACTGTGGAGAATGCGTGGATGGCTTCTGGTACGTGTTCTCGCCGAGAAACCGGAGGTACCTGCATGGAGGCCGCCCGGCGCGGTCCGCCGGCGACAACGCCTACTGGAAGTCCAACACAAAAGTGGACGACGTCGAAGTTGACGGCCACGTCGTAGGGACCATGAGCGAACTTACTTACGAGTCCAGCCGCCACCCGGGCAGAGAGAAGACGGGCTGGAAGATGAAGGAGTTCGTGATCGGCCAGAAACAGAAGAAAGCTAATCCTGCTCCAGGGGATGCATCCATGCTGGTAAACGCACACTTGCTTCACCTCACCTCACAGAATATTTTTTTTAAAATAATACATTAAAAAACACAATTATAGAAATACCATATATTATAAAAAGTTTACAAATTTAACATTCGACCGTCGTACAACTTGACAATTGAGACATTGTTTGGTTTTAGTCGCAAAAATATATGACAACGGGGCCTTTTGTGTCGTTGAGCTAAAAAAATAGTTTCAGTTACCAATTGAAACCTTCGTCATCAGAATGTATGGCGATTGAAATTGAGAAATATCTTAGTCGCCAGGATGTATAGTAATTGGATGTTAGAGCTATAAAAATTTTATAATATCTGTTATTTCTATAATTAATTTTTAATGTATCATTTAAAAAAAAAAGTTCCACCTCACATTGCATTATTGATTTGACTGTGACTTACTTATCCTCACTCTATCTGTGTTTGCTCCTGTTTCCACGGAGTAAATCATTGAGAAATAAACATAGAAAATACAGAAAAGAAAAACGTACAAACCTCTCAACCATTGTATTATTGTAATATAGCATTCTTTCTATCTATAACTAATATAATAATATTGTTATACAAAATTGCATTGTGTACTTAAAGTATTGCAGTTGTGCATTCAAATCTCTGGACTTACTCAATTTGGTATTTAAATTTATCTCTATAGTCAATTTGATCTTTAATTCTGTATCTTTAATCCCTTCAACATTCTATTAGTCAAGAGTCTCAATCAGATATAAATTTTGTACTGTAGCCCCACACATTTTTTTAGTATTGAATTTTTTTATCACCACTTTTATACTAAAAGAAACATCATCATCAGTTTATATTATTAATAAACTGACATGGCATGTTATGTGGTATAATATTGTGTTATGACCGAGAATATTCAGGCACTCAATAGATTAAATTTCAAATTTAGAAACATAGATATAATACCTGCTCAAGTTTAAGGAATCCAAGTATAGTCTACCTATATTTATGTTTGATTTATTACTATGCCATATCACCCAAGCAATCACAAGGTTGGACTTACAAGAGACTTTGTTCTGATATATTCTTTTAATGTAGCTGGATGAGTGGGTCATCTGCCAAATACACTTCAAAGATCGTCCTAAGAATGAAACTACTAATAAATCAAAAGCTGATGAACAACAACATGAGGGTGCCAGCAAAACAGATCAGAATGGAAACATCACAGAGAACGGGTGTCTGAATGCGGATTTATCGGATCAAATTGATGCACAAAATATTGGTGGAAACTGAGAATTGTGAGATGTATCAGCTTGTACTTTTGATCCATACAATGGTTTTCTTTTTCTTTTTTTTTTGGCAAGCATGTGACATGTATAATTTTCTATCAGTGAGGAACCGGTAGATCTAATTCATTTGTACCTGTAGTAAAATACATTGCTTATGTTGAACTTACAACGCTAATATGCTGTTTTCACTAGCAGTTGTATATACTGATCTGAATTCTGAAGTGCTTTTATACGTGTTTTTCTCCCATGAAAGACACTAATTATGTTGCCTTGCAGTTTGTTGATTTAATAGCTGGTGATAAATTGGATCTGATGTATGTTTAGCACTCCCATAATTTCTAAAGGAAATGTCTGGTGCTGGAGGGTGGCTGTTATTGGTCGTAAATAGTTTCATGTGGATTGTATGGGCTCGTGTCACACTGATCAGTGGGCCCGCAATCTTGCGGCCCACGAGTTCTCTTCTGATGGGCCCGGCCCGGCCCATCAGTTCACCCATCCAAATTCCAAAACTCTAAACTAGAAATCCAACTAGTTGGATCGAATCGAAAGAGGGAGAAGAGAAGAGAAGCCGAGGAGGAGGAGATGAAGGTGCGGGCGTCGGTGAAGAGGCTGTGCGGGTTCTGCCGGGTGATTAAGCGGCGGGGCACGGTGTTCATCGTCTGCACCGCCAACCCCAAGCACAAACAGCGCCAGGGCTTCTCCACCCTCGCCTCCGCCTCCCAATTCCTCCCTCTCACTTCCTCCTCCTCCTCCTCCTCCGCCGCCGCCGCCGCCGAGTACGGGCTTTCCTTTCCTTTGCTCTCACACTTGTCTCTTTTTACCATCGTCAGAGTGGTTTCGATTAATCCGCTCATTTTGCATCCTGAGTTATAGGGAGAAAGAATTTTCTTTGTCCCCGTAGAGAAGCAATACTTTCTTTATTCTTGTCGGATTAGTTGTAATTCATTGGCCAAATTAAGGTCCTAAACTTGGGAGAATAGATAGATTCCTGAATCCTGCTCTAGATCCATGGTAGTTTTAGCATGCTGGTTAGTGTTTTCTAGTAAACTAATGTGATGTGAGAGGTTCTATTTGTTTGATACTTCGATGCTTCTTGGCTTCAATTTGCACTAAGATGTATGCTTAGAGATACTGATGTTGGACATTGAGGTGAATAACTCTGAAACGTTTCTTCATTAGGCAAAGATCTTTATTTTAACTACTTCAATGATCCACCTTCTACAGTTATCTTTTAGAGTATTGCCTACAAAGAGAAGCTTAGTCGTGCAATTAAATAAAATCCTTTTATCTAATGATTGTGGTGTTCCTGCATTGGAACATTCGGCACAAACTTGCTCGTATAAATTGGCCCTCAGCTATTTACATTCTTGATGGCCTTAACTATATACCAATTCGCATTGAATCACTTATGTATAAGTGTCAAACTATATCATCCATGATCACAAGATTGATTGTATGAATTGCCCCATTGGTCTTCGGGATACCTAAATTTGCTTGGGGATATTAGGTACCTTAAGTGTCTTGGTTTTATATTTATATCACATTGTCGAGTGACGTCTGCAAGTTTTAAGAAAGGATAAAAGAAAATGAGATTCCAATCAAGTTTTGGCGTAGTTAAATTGTGCATATGTACCCCTAGGGGAAAGTGATTTACTAAACCTGTTGAGCTTATATCTTTAATTATTGATTAACTTCTCGTGCAATAGGATATCAAGTTGCGAAAATTTGACATTTGTAGTTTTTACCTTTGCTGTGTGTAGGACCTCCAAGATAGCTAAGCAAGAGATGTCAACAAAATTCAACTGGCCGCTGGGTCTAGCTGCCCTGCTTAAAAATGGTGATAAATAATGCACAAGGAAGACCCTTATATTCCTGGCTTCTTTTCTTTATCAGACATGAGAAAAACTACTTGCTATTTTGATGTGGGTGAAATTTGCAATTGAAGAGCACATCCGTAGTGAAATGTCAAGCTATAATCTTGTACGGGTGTTTTGTAATTGAACAGGCCTTAGTAGTCGAATAATTAATATCAGCATATATTATTATCATATCTCTGTGTTCTTCAGTAATTCTCATACCAACTGAGATGCTTGATTGGTACTCTGAATTTGCCTGTTGAAGCTGCATGTGCTGGTATTTATTGTTAGGAGTTGCAGCAAGCAAAAGAATTGCAGAGGGAGTAATGTTCATAAATTAGTTAGGAGTAGAGGTAGAGATTACTAGCTTATCAAACATAAAGCTGTTTTGAAGAATGGCACATATATCGGCTATTAGCAATGCATTGAAAATCTATGCTTTTCATAAGCAACAGCTCAGGACGCCCTGCAGTTGCGTATCAATAGCATTGTTTTCCTAATTTCCACTTCTCGTGGCTTTTCTGGAGCAGAGTTGTTCATGGAAGTGACATCATACAGTGAGTCGACCGAAGACCACAGCCATAAAATTTCATGCAAATGAACATGTACAGTAGCAACACAAATTTCATTACAACTATCAAGTATTCCTGAATCCTGATCATATTCATACAACTATGCACCAAACACACAATTAACTCAACAACAAGGAAAACATAACATGCAGACAATCAACAATTGCAATTGAACAGTAATAGCACGACAGCTGCCATAACATATCACATTGGTTCTTCTTCCCCAATTCAGCTAAACGTGGTTGTTGAGAAGTGGCATACCACTTGTATCAAAAAAGAAACCAAATCAGGTCAGCAAAATCATCTCTTGCACTTGATGTTAACATCGATCCTTAGTGCAAAACTGGCAACTACCAGTGAAACATCAATCAAACTCTCAATAACCTTACCACATTATACATATCACCAGCAGAACCTTAAACCTTACCACAACACAAAAATAAAGCTAATACCTTAGTAAAAAAAAAACCAAAAAACCGAAGGGTTCGCATCTGTCAACAATCAACAAAAATATGCATCAGATGAATAATAGGTACATAATGAACCCCCCAAAGATCAACAATCAGAACTAGAACCTGCAAGTAAAAATTTAAGAAATGCAACTCAACAAGGAAACCAAGTGCAAGCTCACATCCAAATTGAGCTGTCATAAGCACAACTATCAAATTGAGCACAAAAATCAACAATATAGCACATAATTAGTTCCCTGCAAAGAGCATAAGCTTGACAGCACATACTGTGGTGGAACCAGGAATTGACACCGAGGGGGCTAATATTTAATATACCAAAGCTAGTACATCAGCACCTATTCTGATTGTAGTGGATGTTATATCAAATTCAAACTAAGATAAAGTTGTTGCAGCACAGACAAAGCTAGTACATTTACTACTAGTCATTCATACACTAGTAACATCCAAATTCAATGAAGACAAAATTTATATTCAGGCATAGAGACAAAGCTGCTCTTCTATTGTTGGGTATCAAATGTTCAATGCAAAGCAGCACAAGTAAAGAACAAGAGTACAAGATCCACATTACCACACAATTAACATTTCTTGCCTAATCTCAGTGAGACATGGCATTATTTGCAATTAATACCCAATCAGATTCCTCATTCTTCTATGAATGACACACAACAAAAATCTATTACGAAATTTGTGTCAGGATCTAAACTTTGCAACTAAAGAATCACCTCCGCAGAAATTTCTACAGTTACAAGAAACAACAATTAAAATAAATTGGGAAGAATCAGAAGCAATAAACAAGAATCATTAGAACCAACCAAAAACACCTCCCAAGAACTAAATTCTTCATGCAAAAAAAGGGGTGGGGGTGGATAGGGGCCAGAGCAAGAAAACAACCTCAGGAGCAGATCAATAGGGCCAAAAGGGCAAATTTCTCCAGTGGTTTAGAACAGCCATCAAGTCCACAGCTGGAGTCGTGGACGGGTTAGGCTTGAGATGCAGGGGCGGCAACTGGGGTAACTTGTCCAGGGAGGGCTAAAACCCAGGTAGCCCTGGACCTGGTTCTGCCCCTGAGCACATACTAGGTGGCACAAATCCTCATCTGGTTTCCAAATGCAGCTACATATCCATCGAATTGAGCAACAAAACAGAGTAATCCTACCAGACATCACCCATTAGAATTTAGTCGAAGCACATACCAATATTTCGTCGAATTAAACAGTAGAACGTAGACATCACCAATTAGAACTTGGTCTAAGTGTATAGCACTACTTGATTCGTTTTTTCCGATGGACACACAATGCAAACGCAAAGCACACCCTAAATATCAAGGTGCACAAATTACATGATCAAGAAGTCGTACCCAAGAACCGACCAACTGAGTCGAGGAAGGAGAGAAGGTGTTGCCTAGTCGGAAGAATTGGAGGCAGGGGTCTTGGAGCCGAGGCCGTACTTCTCTTGGAGGCGTGTGATCTCGTCCTCCTTCTTCTTGATGTCGGACTTCTTGGACATCTTGGCGGGCTGGTAGTAGAGGACGATGAGGTAGCGGTTGGCGACGTTGAAGCCGGAGAGGTGGTCGACGGCGTTCTTGGCATCGTAGATGTCCTCGTAGACGACGAAGGCTGTGCCGCGCGTGTCCTTGGAGTTGCCGAGCCGGATTTGCCGGATCGCCCCGTATTTGCCGAAGATGTCGTACATCTCCTCGCTGGAGATGTTGAACGGGAGGTTCCGCACGTACAGTACCCTGTTCACCTCCGGCGGCAGCCGCGTGTTCCCCTTCCGGAGGCTCACCGCCGCCATCTCGCCGAGTTTTTCCTTTTTCGTAGGGTTTCGTCGCCGTGAGGGGCTGGCTTACTAGTAACTGTAGTGCTACGTCGTTGTTTGTGGTGGTGTCGGTTCTTTGTGGCGCCTGGGCGCCGACTTAGTATGATGGTTCGAGGCACCTCACGATGGGTCCAAATGTAAATGAAACTAGTGAGAGGCCGACACGTTGCAGCGGGAAAGCTTCCAGAAAAAACGTGTTGATCTGTTCTTTTGTTGAGGTTGTGTTCTATTACAATTCAAAATGAAGTGCATAAAATTAGATACTAAGAAATTTAGATACTTAGTTTTTGATGTGCTAATTGTACTAGCAGCTCAGAATAATTTTAAGTCATCATATATTAGAATGACTCAAAATCATCAATTTAACAGTTCAGCTTTATCACATTTAATTAGATTACAACATGTCAGCATGATCTTGCAGCATATTAGCCATTAGGTATATCTAATGGAGAACAATTTAAAATGCTTCTATAAGAGAGTAAAAGATACCGTGTTAAGAATCTTATAGTCTGAATGCAATGCTTTTCAGAAACTTCCTCTGGAGCAAGCCAAAACTAACCTCTAGTCCAGGCCTCAACACAAGAACAGTTCTTCCAATTTTGTCCTGGTAGTCCACCCTATATATCTTTCCTGTCTATGTTTCATGTGCAACATTTTCCTGATGATTGAAAGAATGAAAAGCTTACTTTATATTTCAAACCAGAAATGCAAGAAATCTAGCATGTATGAATTCTTCAATTTGTAGCAAAATATTGCATGCAATAGCCATGATTATTCCAACTGTACCAAACTTTCAGGTGGCTTATAGGTAAACATGTAAATCATAACTTCATCTGTAATGTTTCGATTAATTTGCTCATGGAGCCTCAATTAAACATGAACATATGGATTGAATTGAACCAAACATACCCAACGAATTATTTCTGGCATGTACTCTAGCCGCCACTTAACATATGATTTCAGCATTTTAATTACTTTCTACTCATTCCAGTTTCTTGCTTGAAGAAATCTCGATATTGTGGCATACGAAAGGAAACATTGTATTGTATTGCTGTTGATGAATGTTCTCCAAGCTCCTTGCAAACTTCATTTATTTGCTCAGCAAATAGAACAGCGAGGGGACACTAAGAGAAAATATTTTGAAAGAATCAAGCATAGATCGAAAGGCAAGATAGTGTCCTTACTTTTTTTTTTTGTTGTTCTTCTTGGGTCAAGTTTTTCTCTTTAGAACCACCATTGCGCAACTTGAATAGATAGGACATTTTAATAACTTGAGGGAGCTTCTACTAGATAAGTGATTGAATTACTTGCATACATATTATGATTAGAAGGAAAATAATCATGTATAAACTTTAGAATATAGAATGAAGAACTTGCCAAGAGCATAAGATGATATGAGGAAAGCTACAAAACTAATCAAAATTTAGATAAACAGGTTCAACATTAGCAACATTAGCAACCACTAAATTTTCTGCTTAATACTTGATTAGTAAAGGTAAAGGTGTATGTACCAGAACGATGTTCCCAGAAATGGAGCAAAGATAATATAAGCACCAGGGTATTGTAGATTTCAAAAGATAGTCAGAAAATGAGAAGGCTTGCCTTCTATTGGCACTTCTGAATTACACGCGCCAATTTCAAAGAACATCCATTGAGTAAGTAAATAAAGCAGATACATAAGTGGAAGATGTGAGACCCCCATTTGAGGATCGCTTTGATAACCGCCCAGGTAAGTTACACACAGCAGGATGACACATGAGCTCCAAATCACACAAGCATAGTAATAACATTAAATAAGTAGCAGGCCAGCATGGCCAATATTACATAGCCAAAGCACCAAAAATGGCGCTAAGTAGAGTTGCTAAGAAAATAACTAGTTTGTCAGAACCAGAATCGGTATCCAAGTACCGAACACACAGCATAAAGCACAAGGCAACGACGAAAAGCTTGACTTCCATCCGCGGCGGGGTCGGAGTGGCTCCTCCCACATCTGACTTGACTTGGTGCGCAATCCTTCTAGAACGTGGGCTCGTCCGGGGCACTTCCATCTTCTGCCGGGAACTCATAACTGAAGGAATCGGGATCCTCGAATCCCTCTTCTACAGTTGGATGTAAATTGCAAGGGTGAGCACTTGGTGCTCAGCAATACTCATTCCGGGGATTATTGTAATTGTACTAACATGAGGGTGAAACATATGATTCTGGGGTTTTAGTTTCATAAGGATAAAGATATGTAGATTTCCAAGTCATTTGTTCAGTAAAACAGTACTTTTGTCATGAAAATGGTGCTTTAAACATTAAACAG
Source organism: Pharus latifolius (assembly GCA_019359835.1). Lineage (NCBI taxonomy): Eukaryota > Viridiplantae > Streptophyta > Magnoliopsida > Poales > Poaceae > Pharus > Pharus latifolius. Next base: position 92,018,360 of record CM033321.1, on the reverse strand, counting down.
GTTTTCAATAAAACATTAGATGTAGTGGTCTCCCATGAGTCACTACTTTGTTAACCGCATTATGAAAATATTCCAAAACATTACTTGTGCTATAACCCATGGATAACATCCACTACGAAAAGACTCCTGAACCTGGGAGTACAGAGTATCCGATACTTCTTTTACACTTTGCAAAGGTGTACCTCTTTTTAAATCCACTGGTTCACTCGGCTTTCAAGTCGGATCAGCTTCATGTGACTTAAACACATGTGACAAGGCCGAGATCACACAACGCTTTTACAGTTCAGTATTAACAGTATCCCTGCCCGGTAAATAGACAGTTAAGTCTCAAGTACCGTTGTGGGTCTTCCCCACTGCCTTACTTCCTAGCCTCTCTGGTCTATGTTCCCGCAGGACACATAGCCTTGGTCTATGTCCACGCGAGACATACGACCATTTAAGATTACAGCCGCTCACGGCTTAATCAGGTCTAGGGCGCCTTCCTTCATTTACGCCTTTTTCTCTCATCATTTTTCTGACTCACATCACTCATGGCCGAACTTTGGCCTTCCAGTTTCCACGCGAGAAACCAGATCGTCAAACCATGCAGGGAACTGCTAATACCAAAAGGCTACTAAGTTGTGCCTGTCCCATACCAGGCAAGTGGTTGGTACGTTTACAATTCGTATAGAGACACAGCACAAGGTTCTTGTCCTTATGAACCAATAGTGAGGAGCATTCACATTCCCTGGTGCGCACCGCACCCTCTCCATACAAACCAATCCTCACTACTGATCCCTTTTATCAGTTTTCTTGACAAAACGGTTTTCATTATAACTTCTCATGTATTTGACCATTTCAAGTTTAATGTGAATATTCAGTATATGAGTCCTAGGGTGACAAAAGCATATATATAAGGGTTCAATAACAAAAAGGGGTTTCATGATCCATTAGGTAATATCTACTCATGTTATTCAAACATAACTTGTATTTCAATTAAGCATGCATAGTAAGAAACAGTTGAATATACTTCATATGAAAATATTGGGTGAGACATGATCAAAGGAATGAGGCTTGCCTTGCAATGTTGGGTCTAAAAACTCAGACGGATCTTCAAAGACTTCTTCCGCTCCTTCAGCTTCTGACTCTACGGCAATCAAATAACACACAAACACATACTATAAGCATACAGAAAATAGTTTCTATAGAAATGTCGATGATTCGGACTCGGGGTCCTCAGCCGAACTTATGCAGAATTTGTAATAGTGAGACCTTTCAAGATGACCCTTCGGGAAGGTATGCTGAACAATGGAGAACAGGAACACAGAGAATTTAGACAGGTTCGGGCCCTCGATGGTGGGAGTAAAAGCCCTACGTCCTGTTGAGATTTCACTAAGTGTGGTAAAATGTTTACAAATGGGAGGAAAAGTCCTCACAGGCAAGGATTTTTCCTATAAAAGTGTACAAAAATAAGCTAAAGAAGACTTAAGAATGCTATATGAGATATGCCGTAGACTTGGCTAACTTGGATCTCCCCCCCCGATTGATACTTCATGCCATCCTTTTATACTACTTGAAAGGGTGCCATGTGAAGGAAACTGCATCAATCGGTTGCTCGGACGGTTAGATACGGTTTTTGAAACTGCTCTTAACCTCCACGCAGGTTAAACACGTGTTATTCATGAATAACTGTACGTGTTAACCCCCTGACGGTTGATTTTCCACGTGTAGGAATCTTCGGGATACTTAGAATATCCTGTCATATAGACAACCGAATAGATAGATCCCAGGTATCCTGATCGGTAGACGTTCTGACCGCGGGATTTAGCTGACCGCGTAATATCCCGAATGTGTAGTTCGCGTATAGGCCACGAACTTCTGACCGCGCAAGGCCTACGGTCTGACCGCGTAAAGCTGCGACTTGATCGCGTAAAGCTTGCGACCTCGTGGTGATGCCTCTCAAAATAACTTGAGTTCGCATCTCCAGACACATGCTCTGGTTCGAACCTGTCTTGAACCAGAAGTTTATTAGAAGTGACCCGGGTGTCAATCCTCGTCAGCTAGCCCCCAAATTCGAAGAAAACGGAGAGACGTATTTATTTCGAATTTAAAAAATTGTGCATTGGACTTTTAACCCGGCCCTTTAACTTCTCCACTTAGTGGCGCACTAAGTGAAAACGGTTGGTTTCTCAAGACGGGTTCTGGCACTACGTGACGGGCAATGATGGCGCCGTAGAGATTTTTATCTCGAGGTAAAATTGTAAATGTCTTTAACGAAACTCGAGGTGTCTGGGAGGCGAACCGTCGACCTGGCGGCTATAAATACCAGACCCCTGGACATGTAAAGATTCACAATTTCCCTCTTACGCCTAAGTCTTTTTCTTGTTACCTGGCCTCCTTCCTTTTCACTTACTCTTCCTAATGGCAGATCACGAAATCATCGAGATTGAGAGCGATGAAGGGGAAATTGTCGAACAAGGGTCGGATGAAGTCTTGTCTCCCTTAAGGAAGAAACCCAAGGTTGACGAAGGATCTTCCAGTGGAACAAAGGTGAAGAGTGTAGCGAGTTTCCTTCTTCCTTCAGTTCCTTTGACCCTCCCCGTTCATGCCTCTCGGCAAGTTAGGCCTTTATCCTTAGAGAAAGATCCCATCACATTCAATTCTCCCATCCTTATGGGTGATCAACATCCTGGTCGGCAAGCGGTGACTATCCCTCGACCAGATGATTGCCGTATTGGGTTGGCGAAGCAATTTTCTTCTGGGAACGTTGCACTGGGACAGGTAACAATTCTTCTCCCTTTTTGCTGATAATTTTAGTTAATATGACTAACTTTTTGCAAAATGCAGGAGGTAGGAGGCCCCAGCGATCAGCCTTCTGTTGCTCCATCTCTTCCTTCCGGACAGACTCTTCTGGAAGAGAAGAATGCCCTGGAGAAGAAGACCGAGGAGATGGCCTCGAAGATTCTGCGTTTAGCAGAATGTCTTGATCGATCCCGAGAGGAGGCGCACCATTTCCGTCGAGAGAGGGACTTCGCTCAGCAACAGCGAGAACTCTCCGACTTGATTAGGGACAATAGTGCGTCCGTTGTTAGGGATGATATAGATAGACTTAGGGTAGTTGCTAGTTCCCTGGGGGTTGTCAGTGTAGATCCTACTGACAACAATATGTCCCTTGGGGAACTTTGTAAACTTCTTTCGGAGCAAGTCGATGTTTTGATCGACTGCATCCCTTTTGTATGTAAAGAATGTAAGAAATAAAAAGTTTCTTATTTTTCACGAATATTCTTCACATCTTCTGTGCGAAAACATAGCCATAAACTTTACGTTTGCGACCATTCATACACAGGAAACTTTAGTTCTGCGATCAGAATCGTTTTTAAGAAAAAGGCACCGCGACCTGCCCTGATTCCGCGAGCAGTTTCAGAGCCGCGGTCAGAACTAAAGTGCGACCAGAGTTAGGACTCGGTCAGGCCGTCATTACGATTAGAATCGAAGTTTCAGCCTAAAACATGATTTCGAAAAAACCATAACCCAATTAGAAACATTCCAGTACGTCAAAAATTGAGTTATATGATTTTTTCGAAGAAAATGTTCAAAGTATAAAAAAGAAAAAACGCCTTCTGAAAAAGTACTGAAAATTTTTCGGTCCTTTTGCACTTTCAGTTTCCAAAACAAAGAAGCCTTTTTGTTTCAGATCCGACGTCTGGGTACTTTATCGGGTCTATCAGAAACAGTATCCATTATGGGAAATGAATAAAGCATTCAATGGAACGTTTGAAACGAGCTGTTTACCCATTAATGCGTCGCCTTGGGTCTATAAAAAGCAGTAGGTAGCTTCTTGAGGAAGCCACTCAGCCGCGAAAAAACCCTTAGAATTCCCGCCGCTCAAAACCCTCATTTTCTTCAGCCTTCGTCTTCCCCAAATCGCCAGCTTCCCCTTTGATTCTACACCATAGATGGCGTCCTGGAGCAGATCCATTCATCATTCTGAGGAGAGCCTGATGGCGCTTGAGAAGGAGGAGATCCTTTCTCCGCGGCTGCTCTTCTGTCATAATATCTTCAGGTGCATACCTGGCCAACTTGATGAATTCATGCAAATACTGCTTCACTGTCCTTCCTCCTTGCCTTAAATTCAAGAATTCTCTGCGTTTGGCTTGAATAGCTCCTTTGGGGACATGGTACTTACGGAACTGTTCCTTGAATTCATTCCAGGTAATTGAATTCTGATTAGGGTGTACCGTCTTGTAATTTTCCCACCATGCTGCTGCCGATCCTGTGAGCTGATGGGGTCCATACAGCAGCTTCTCTTCGTCATTACACCTGACAGTATCCAATTTCCTCTCAATTTCTCTTAACCAATCGTCTGCCACAATCGGGTCTTCAGTGCAGGAGAAAGTTGGAGGACGTGTCTTTTGAAAGTCTGTCAGTCTTGCTCCAATGTTCGAACCTTCCTCGCGGCGTGTCGCAGAGTTTTGCATCAGCTGTTCCAGAATTTGACTCTGTACCTCTGCGGATCTCTGTCTGTTTTGCTCCATCCATATTAATATTTCCGTCAGATTTCCTCCTTGCGGTACTGAGGCCGATGAATTTGGCTGACCTGAGTCATCTCTAGTCCTTCTCGTTGATGTGTTCCTTGGGGCTTCTTCCGAACCTTGGATTCTACCTCTGGTGTTCACCATTCTGTTCCGACAAGATAATTGAGAAAAGACTACTAATTCAAGAGAGCACAGATTGAACACAAGCTGAAATGAAAGATCAATCTAAGAGATTGGATCGGAACATGCGATTGCCATTTTCAAAGGTTTTCAAAAGATACAAGGTTTTCACCTTTACAGCCTTAGAGTTACCAACAAACAATACAAACAAAGCAACTACCATAACAAGAGCTAAAGGCTAACGATTACAAGGGCTAAAGCAGAAGGGTCAAGTTGAAGAGAAAGCTAGGATCTCCTGTCGGTCCTAGAAGAACTGCAAGGTTCCACTTCTTCAGGGTCTTCCTCTTCTTGATCTTCGTCGGCATCCATAGGGTCCCATTGCATATCATTGTCCTCTTCTTCCTCAGATGAATCGTTGGTGTCGCATGTAGCAATCTCTTTTCCTTTGCCTTCAGGAACTTCCTTCCCTTTCGCGAGAGTAGGATATTCTGGTGCAGGGGTGTTGATCACAATGCCACGCGAAGCAGGCGTGAAATAACCCAGGTAATCCCTAGGTCTTCCCACACTCTTGCGGGCTGTGAGTCTTATCTTCAAGCGGTTCTTCTTGTTCACCGATCCTTCATCTTCGACTTCTCGAGCTCTGCTAGGTTCAGCCAACTCCTGAATCTGTTTTTCTTTCTCTTGGAGTTCTGAGCGAACCTTCGCAAGCGCTCCTTCGAGGTAGTGACGGTCATCCCGAGCATTCTCATGCTCACGCAACAACCGAGTGTAGCTTGACTCCAAGACTTGGACTACATCTCTGGTTTTTGTCAGGATGGCGTCTCTCTGGTTGGTGGAGGGATGAACAGTTCGACGATCCGATCCGGGGACTTGATAGGGTACAAAGCAGAAAGGAGAACCTATAAGAAAGTCATCGTACAGCTGGTGGATGGTACCTATGGCACGACGAGCAGCGTCTTGGATAGCATCTTCTTCTTCCTCTCTACGAGCTTCCTTTCTTGTTGATCCTCTCCCGATCTCTGGAATCTCATACACAATCACCGAGGCACGAAAACCAAAAGGTCTACCATCAATTTCTTCTCTACGGACGTAGTATACGGGTCGCTGATTGTCTCTTGCTCCCAGAAATTGTAACATCATCCAAAGCATCAATGCCCATGATCCCAACTCGTCTCCGTGAATCAGCTTCTTACCAGGGGCCATCTGCGATGATGAGACACGGAACACTTAAAAGTAGGAAAACGGTTTTGAAAATTTTCAAATAATACTCATTATGCTTTTCTTAAACAAATTAGGTTTTTCACAATTAGATTTTTACCAAATAATCTAGCGATTCTCTACTTTAGGGACGCCCATTCTAGTAAGGGTCACGACCTACAGTCAAGCTTCATGCTCTGATACCATTCGCTGTGAGACCCCCATTTGAGGATCGCCTTGGTAACCGCCCAGGTAAGTTACACACAGCAGGATGACACATGAGCTCCAAATCACACAAGCATAGTAATAACATTAAACAAGTAGCAGGCCAGCATGGCCAATATTACATAGCCAAAGCACCAAAAATGGCGCTAAGTAGAGTTGCTAAGAAAATAACTAGTTTGTCAGAACCAGAATCGGTATCCAAGTACCGAACACACAGCATAAAGCACAAGGCAACGACGAAAAGCTTGACTTCCATCCGCGGCAGGGTCGGAGTGGCTCCTCCCACGTCTGACTTGACTTGGTGCGCAATCCTTCTAGAACGTGGGCTCGTCCGGGGCACTTCCATCTTCTGCCGGGAACTCATAACTGAAGGAATCGGGATCCTCGAATCCCTCTTCTACAGTTGGATGTAAATTGCAAGGGTGAGCACTTGGTGCTCAGCAATACTCATTCCGGGGATTATTGTAATTGTACTAACATGAGGGTGAAACATATGATTCTGGGGTTTTAGTTTCATAAGGATAAAGATATGTAGATTTCCAAGTCATTTGTTCAGTAAAACAGTACTTTTGTCATGAAAATGGTGCTTTAAACATTAAACAGGTTTTCAATAAAACATTAGATGTAGTGGTCTCCCATGAGTCACTACTTTGTTAACCGCATTATGAAAATATTCCAAAACATTACTTGTGCTATAACCCATGGATAACATCCACTACGAAAAGACTCCTGAACCTGGGAGTACAGAGTATCCGATACTTCTTTTACACTTTGCAAAGGTGTACCTCTTTTTAAATGCACTGGTTCACTCGGCTTTCAAGTCGGATCAGCTTCATGTGACTTAAACACATGTGACAAGGCCGAGATCACACAACGCTTTTACAGTTCAGTATTAACAGTATCCCTGCCCGGTAAATAGACAGTTAAGTCTCAAGTACCGTTGTGGGTCTTCCCCACTGCCTTACTTCCTAGCCTCTCTGGTCTATGTTCCCGCAGGACACATAGCTTTGGTCTATGTCCACGCGAGACATACGACCATTTAAGATTACAGCCGCTCACGGCTTAATCAGGTCTAGGGCGCCTTCCTTCATTTACGCCTTTTTCTCTCATCATTTTTCTGACTCACATCACTCATGGCCGAACCTTGGCCTTCCAGTTTCCACGCGAGAAACCAGATCGTCAAACCATGCAGGGAACTGCTAATACCAAAAGGCTACTAAGTTGTGCCTGTCCCATACCAGGCAAGTGGTTGGTACGTTTACAATTCGTATAGAGACACAGCACAAGGTTCTTGTCCTTATGAACCAATAGTGAGGAGCATTCACATTCCCTGGTGCGCACCGCACCCTCTCCATACAAACCAATCCTCACTACTGATCCCTTTTATCAGTTTTCTTGACAAAACGGTTTTCATTATAACTTCTCATGTATTTGACCATTTCAAGTTTAATGTGAATATTCAGTATATGAGTCCTAGGGTGACAAAAGCATATATATAAGGGTTCAATAACAAAAAGGGGTTTCATGATCCCTTAGGTAATATCTACTCATGTCATTCAAACATAACTTGTATTTCAATTAAGCATGCATAGTAAGAAACAGTTGAATATACTTCATATGAAAATATTGGGTGAGACATGATCAAAGGAATGAGGCTTGCCTTGCAATGTTGGGTCTAAAAACTCAGACGGATCTTCAAAGACTTCTTCCGCTCCTTCAGCTTCTGACTCTGCGGCAATCAAATAACACACAAACACATACTATAAGCATACAGAAAATAGTTTCTATAGAAAGTATTAAGTAAATAAGTCATGCATGCAGGGGAAAAGGTTAGGGCAAGGTCACAAGGGCTCTGGTCGAAGAAACGGCTAAAAAGGATTGAACGTCGAAGGGTCGACATTCAGTTCATGGCTTTGGCATAACTGGAAACTAGTCTTAGGATGGTTTTCTGGAGAAGTGATAGTAGAGAAAGTTGTAGAACACAACTCCAGGAATCTAAAGGACAAGGTGGCATTTCAATTGCTCAACCAGAAGGGTCAAACAAGCCACGTGCACTGACATAGTGCTGGACATGGCCAGAAACTAGGGCATGGCTTAACTTTTGATCCAGGGCTCCAATTGATGCACCACTTTGTCTGGGAGGTAGGCATTACTAACAGGAACAATATACTCAACAGGCACAAGGGCTGAAAGTGGCCGGAGGGCGGCCAAATCCGGCGATGAACTACGGTGGCCTGGACATGAACTGAGCTACTGGACAGTGATCTTGGCATAGGCATAACTCACAATCTAGGCAAATCCAGGTGTCGGGCTAGTGGACAATATTGCTCAGGGTACTGGAATCTATCTAAGGGGCAAGGTTTCAGGCGCTAGATCGGCCGGGAAACAATTCCGGCGACCGGCGCTGGAGAAGACGACACTGGACAAAGGGGGTTTTCGATTCAGGGCGAATGAGCTCAAATCCAAGCTTGGGGATGATCTCTAGGGCACAACGAAGCTACTGGAGGGGTCAATTTGACCGGATGATCGCCGGCGTGGCCTGGCGACGAGAGCCAGTTTACTGGTGGCGCGCGATTTGGGGAGAGCTATGATCTTAGCTCGATTTTGAAAACCAGATTGGTAGGCTTGCTAAAAAGAGTATGCTGATCAATTTCTTCTACTGGTACTAAGGCTAATTTGGACTAAATCAGGTAACATTGCAGGAACAGGGGTTTTGAGCTTTTCCGGTGATCACCGGCGTTAAGGTTCGCTGGGGTGCAATTGGGTGCTATGACACGAACAGGGGGAAGAGGGGAACTCACTGGTGGCTTTGGTTTGAAGAATGGTGCAGTGGATTAGGCTGGCACCGTGAGCTCCAGAGGTTGCTCGCCGGAGAAGAAAGCAAACTCGACGGCGGTGAGAAATTAACTGGGAATTTGACTAAGTCCTGAGGTTGTGCTTCTTCACAGCACTGAGGGGGGGTTTAAATAGGCACGGGGACGGAGCTTGCGAGGGAGAACGCGACAGTGGTTGCTTGCGCCGGGGAGAAACTTGTCGGGCGCAGGCGCAACGACGGCGACGGCGACGTGATCGCGCTTCAGGCGGTGCTGCAGCTTTGCCAGTTGCATTGGGACTTCACCTGGAACGGCGCAGATGCGGAGGCAACAGCAAGGCTCCGGCAATGACACGTACACGCATGCAACTGCCACGGCAACGGGAGCGCGCGCAAAAACGCTGCTGGGGCGCGGCCGTTTAACCACTGGACAAGGCGATGCTACGGTGGCTAGCACGTGCGCGCGGGGTGGTTCTGCTGTTCACAACACAGGCGACAAGAGGCGGTGGCCGGCGGCGAACAAACACGGCGAGAACACAGCGCGGCAACGGTGGCTCGTGCACTGGTCGTGGCAACGACCAGGCGCTGGTCGAAAGGGCCTAAAAAGAAGTTTGGGCCGATTTGCAATTTCTGAAATTTGCTCCAGGGGCTGTTCTGTGAGGAAAGTTTGAATAGAACTTGGGCCTGTTTGCAAATTTGGAGATCTGAGGGTCCGATCTGAAATCTGATTTCGCAGCTAAGTTGCAAAAGATTAATAGAACTTATCTGGCCAAGGTTTGGTAAGATCAGGCAAGATCTGAAGAGTTTCGACACAATTGGGGAAAACGGTTTAGGGTAAAATAGGGTAATTAGGGTTTTAAAATGGCAAGGCTTGAAACTCAGCTTTAGGGTGAGATTTTGGAGATGGTCCCGAAGGGAAAAATGTTCTGAACAACATTTAGAAGGGAATGGCTGAAGCAGATTAGGGTTTGGGGTCCAGATGTGGATTTTGGCTATTTTAGGGTTTGGCAAAAACAGGGGTGTTACAGAAGACAAGCACAATATCTATACAATGCAAATACAATTTGTACGTTTCAAGAGTTTCAAGAGTATTTGCGAAAGTCAATGTATCAAATAAGATCAGATCAAAGGGCATTTCAAAGAACTGTTCTTATCCAAAGAGTATAATAAACCTTCAAGGAATGCATCATTCAACTTTGATTTCTCCAGGCTCAGGATCCCTATTTTGTTTCTGTAACCTAGTGGCGGGTAACACAGACCTCAGCTGAGAATTCTCCATGTTTGATAAGAGCTGTATGACAGTCTTAATTCGAGAAGCACTGCATCGTATTAAAAAAAAAAGGTTACTAGAGGTGATATTGTAGGACATGTTCAACTCATTTAGTTGGTTAAATTCTGCAAGGTGACAAACTTTTGTGAAAGCTTCGCATGAATTTAATAAAATTGTCGACCTGAAACTTCTCATTAAACAGAATGAAATTGGGAAGCTCACCTTTGCAAACTACTGTCCATATAAGCATCCAGGGAAGAAATCACACGAGGTAGTTGTTGTAGCACCTAGAACAGGATATAAATGTTGATAACTTCTTTAAGTAGTTTCACCTCTAATGTTGCATGAACTGCTTACTTGCTCTGTGTTCTTTGCAACAGACGCTTTGGCCAAGAGGTTATTGGAAAGTTTTGCTAAGTGAGCCTTGATCAAAAGATCCATGTATTAGCTATTGATAAAATGATTACAAGACGGATAACAATCAGTTAACCATGAGAGTATTTGACAACATAACAGTTTATTCTCATATTAGGTAGCCTCCAAATGAATCAATTCTTGACAAGAAGTATTGATATCTCTCACCAAATGGATAGTGCAAAACCATGTCCAAGAAATCAATAGAGACATGATTGGATCATGCTATCTGCCAATTTGACCTCAAGGATCACTAATCCTAACACCTCGCCCCCCAACCCCTGGTCGTGGTCAAAAGGAGTGGCGACCAGCAGGGAGGAAGCAATGGTCGTGGCACAAAATTGTGGTCATCGAAGCCCATGGACTCGCCGACCAAAACCCGCCGTGTGGTCGACGTAGTTGTCGTGGTAGTTGTGGTCGATGTAGTTGTCGTGGTCGAAGTCGCCTTCGGTCGACAGGACGTGGCCGTGGAGGAGGTCGAAGGTTGAGTCGTCGACTGGGTTGTCGAAGAAGAAGTCGTGGTCATCATGGTGCAATGCGCTGCGGCGCAGTGGCGCGGATCCGGCGAGGCGCGCGATGAGTGAGGCCGCAGTACCCTGGTACTTCTTTTCATTGTCTGTGTTGCTTGAAGAATGGAAATGTCTACTTGAACTGGCCCATTGCTCAAGAGCATAAGCAGAATCAGATCAAGGGCCGTGCAAATCACATTTACCACCATCTCAATCAGAAATTACAAACCAAATGTTTCTGGGCAGCAACCTCAGAAAGTGAGTATAACAAAGAAATCTGCATAGGATTATGTTGCAGGAATTTTTCATCTGCATAAGGAATTAGTAAAGTAAACAAACATAATGAGTGACCAAAATTAAACTGGTAGACGGGGTAGTCCTTTCCAAATGTTCCAAGTTGTGATGACAAAACAAATTAGCAGCTGTTAGATGTCATTCCTCAAATTCCCGTTTTGCCACTTGAGAGGTGTGATCTAAGACCCCAACTCACAACAAATTAACACTTCCCTCACAAGTTTTGCTGCTAGTACAACATAATAAATGAAAATAGTTGTAAGAATATAAGCTCTAGTCATTAGTCATTCCATCATGCCTCAAACTAAGCAAAAAATTATCTATGACAAATCTATAAAATCCATCCGGAACAATTAGACCATTTAGACTGGCTGATCAGTCATCTCTGGAGTACGAGCTAACTAAAATAGTTATAGAATTTATGCATAAACTGCAATAGTTTACAATACAGGTTACATTCGTTACAATAAACAAATTTGGACTTAATTCAATCCACTCATGGACGCATACACGAACATGATTAAATGAGAAAGAAAGATTGCTCACGGATTAGGGAAATGTGAGACCAATCAATACTTACCAAGTCCGGATCTACCTCCAATTGGTGGGTACAGAGGGGAGCCAGGCGTCAGAGGAGCTCACGCGCGCGCAGTGGTTTTGGAGAGATCCAACTCGGTGGGTGACGTGAAGGGCCGCTTCACTTCTTTAGTGGAGGTGGGAGAGGAGTGGAAGAACAGAGAGCCGGATCAGCCATCGACGGTGCTGGTGACGAAAGCAAAAGCCACTCGATGCCAAAGCATAGCCGACGGGCGGCCACAACACGGAATAAGGTACCGCAGCGCTCCGCCACCGCCACGTCGGTGCCGCTGGTTCCGCGCTTGCGCCGACGCCGACAACGAGGCCCCCCGGCCGTCGACGCAACGTGGATACCACAATGCTTGACCGCCGCTACGCCGGTGCCGCTGGTTCCGCGCTTGCGCCGACGCCGACAACGAGGCCGTCGCCGCGCCCCTCGCCGCCGTCGACGCAATGTGGTTGCCACAACGCTTGGCTACCGCCACGCCGGTGCCGCTGCTTCCGTGCCTGCGCTGACGCCGACGACTAGGCTGTCGCTGCCCCCTCCCCCCCCCCCGCCGTCGATGCAGTGTGGTTGCCGCAGCGCTCCGTCGCCACCACGCCGCTGCACCTGCCTCGGCGTAGCGGATCCGGCAAGGCGCGCGATGAGTGAGGCCGTGGTGGCGCGAATCCGGTGAGACGTGCGATGAGGCCACGGCGGCGCGGATCCGGTGAGGCACGCGATGAGGCCCCGATCCTGGCGGGAGGAGTTACGGCGGCGACGGTTTTGGGGACGGAGCCGAGCGGATGTGGGTTTTGGGGACGCATCTGAGCGGATCCGAAGCAGGGAAAAGCAATGGATGTAATGCACGGATGTGGAACGATCGCAGCGGCGAACGAAACCGATTGAACGACTGAGGTAAAAAGGGTGAGGTGGCGCAGCGAGGAGCAAGATTCTGGGATGAACTTTTTAGGTATTATAGATTCGTTGGGTGTGTTTCGTGTTTTCGTGTTTTATCATACCTTCAATATTTAGTTATTATTTAGGAACCAGATTTATAATCAGATCATAGAGACTGTCTATGACATCTGTCTACTTCAAATTTTATCTAAAATTTATTTCAAATTATTTGGTTAGTATTTTTATTATATTTGACAATTCTATTCTATTCTAAACGGAATGACCGAAATGTTCTATTCTAATAGGTAGAATTTTTTTAAAATAATCTAATAAAAAAATAAATTCCAAAAATAACCCAAAACTTATTAAAATTTCAAAAATGGCATTGAGTTGCAACCTCGCCCTGCGATTGAAGACGTGACACGACCCATATGCACCATTGGCTCAGGACCATGCCATGTGTGCTTTCAGTCGCGATCCGGGATCACGACTGAAACCTGCACCGTTTAAATTCGCATTTGAACTTTCAATTGCGATTCGAACCCTGATCTCTCGGATGAGAGTTGAGTCTCCTAACCAATTAGCCTATAATAGGTTATAATTTCTATTATAAATAAAACATAATATATAACTGTATGTATATATGGATCCGACAGTGATAAATTCAGCTGCAACTCCAACCTCATGCTCCTCGTGTTGGTCCTGCAGTTGTTGTTGTTTCAACTCATAACTTACATACACAATCAAGATTAACACAAAACAATATTAACAAATTCTAATAAATTACAACCTAGCTCATTTTTGTAATTTTAAAAGTTTTGGATTATTTTTTGGAATTTATTTTTATATTGGTTTATTTCTAAAAAAATTTCCAATAGATAAAACGGAATGCAAGAGACGTCCACCTCAAATTCCATCCATTCCGGTGGATATGGCCATCCCGGCCGGATCTTGTCATTCCGGATTTTTTTTCATGCCGGCCAGGATAAACAACAAAAGTGCTTGGAAAAAACGGGCCTGATGGTCCACACCGGTTCTTAGCCCGGTGCTGTAGCCTTTACTGCTTAGCTGGGCCGCTAACCATGCTTCCCATTTAATTATGCTATACAGGAACCGTCCTTTTAAAGTTCAAACACAAAGTTATGAAGCTTGTATATAAAATATAAATTATTGACAATACTTTGTTATCTTAGCAATAAAACTAGACTTTTAACTTTAGAATATGAACTATTCTCCCGGAATGTTTATTGGCCAAAGCATGATGGACTTGTTTTTATATAAAAATAATGGATATATTTAGAATGAATATATTTTAATTTTTATTCCGGAATCGTACACCATAATGGTCCAGTTCCAACATATTCCATTCTGGGAGTCAAACCGGAACTGCCACTAGAATGGAATTTGTAAGGTTTTTATTGGATCTGCACGAGTCAAATCTGCACCTCTATTTAGATTTATCTCAAACTAGAAATTCTAGATACTTAAAATTGAGCATATCAAAAAATCAAACATATATCACTACATTTGTGACCAATCCAAAAAAAATCTCAAGATTTTAAACAAGTTTCAAATATGTTGGGAAACTATACATCTGATAAGGATGTGAACTAATTTGACTTATTATGATTGTTCGAAAAAGACTCCCATTTTAGGCCTGGAATATTCCCTTATTTGTATGTCAATTAGATTTACAAACCAGTGCGCTATAGAGATTATTTAGTTAGTGTTTATCTAGTCTAGAATTGTTTGGACAAGTCACATATGGAATTTTGTTTGATGAGATATGAGTGGAAGTTTTAAGTATTCGAAATTGAGCACCTAAAAAGCCAAAACATGTATAACTAGCCAATTATGAATCAAATAAGTCAATCTCATATATTTATGATTAGACTAAAATTCTCAAGATTTTAGACAAATCTTAGAAATGTTAAGAAGTATGAGATACTGGCAATGATGCGAACCAATCAATCTATCATTGTGAGTTGTAATGTTGAAGACACTGTCATTGTGGAGTCTACATGGCAGTGGCTTAAGAATCTTCAATAATCTATAACTTGTAAGGCTATCTCTAACACGGTAGTGTGTGGCGATGCGCGTTAATGGCAAGCGATGCTTTCACAGCACTTGGACGACGCGATTTGATGGCTGTGGCGCATGGGAGAGTAGCGGCTGGCGGGCGAGCGCATGTTGAGCGGAGTGGTGCTGTTGGAGACGAAGACGAAGACAACGATAACATGTTGCGATGCGTTTTGTCGATTTCACATAATTCCCATTTGTATGTTGACGGGGATTGACACCCGAGTCAGTTCAAATAAATGCGCGACTGGTTCAGGATAGATTCGAGCCAGACACGTGTCTGGCGGTGCGAACTCAAGTTATTCTGAGAAGCACACGCTCGAGGTCGCAGGCTTTACGTGATCAGACCGTAGCTAGTGCGCTGTCAAGAGTTCATATGCTATGCGCGAACAGAAGGCTGAAGATGTTGCGCGGTCAGCCAACATCGCGCGGTCAGAACACTTTCGACCAGGGAACGTGGGATTAATCTGTCCCTGTAGTAGGAATATCCCAAGTATCCCGAAGATTCTTCCACGTAGAGGAACAACCGTAAGGAGGTTAATACGTACGGTTATCCACAAATAACACGTGTTAAACCTACGTAGAAGTAAAGAGCGGTTGTCCAAACCGCATCCAACCAACCATTTGATGCCGTTACGACTTGGCGCCCTTTCGACCAGTATAAAAGGGCCGCCTGGTACATCAAACAGGAAAGAGATAGACAACACATCTCACCCAAAGATCAACTGATCAAACAACCAAGACAATAGCCTAGATTAGATAGTTTCTATAAGCCTCCCAGGCTTCATCTTGTACAATTAGATAGGGAAAATCTTCGCCTGTGAAGATCTTTTCGTCACTTTGTAATTCTTTTACTATATATAGTGAAATCCTAACAGGACGTAGGGCTATTACTCCCACCATCGAGGGCCCGAACCTGTATAAATTTCTCTGTGTTCTAGTTCTCCATAATTTTACATACCTTCCCGGAGGGACACCCTGAAAGGTCTCACAACCTACAAATTTTGCATAAGTTCGGCTAAGGACCCCAAGTCCGAATCGTCGACAGCTGGCGCCCACCGTGGGGCCTTTCTCAAGGCGTCCTAATTTTCATTTGGAGGTTCGCTGAATCATGGCTGGAGCATACGATTCCGAGAACGATTTCGATCTCGAGGATTATGCTCACATTCCGATGCCTTCTCCGAGCGATCCTGTTCCGATAGAGGAAGTTGGAGGCGAAAATTTCCCAGAGGTCGAATCGTCTCTCCAGGTCATGTCCATCGACCAGGGAGCGACTAGCGCAAGGTCAGAACCCACCGAGGTTCTTAATGCGCTAGAGGGTGAGTCCGGTCCGTCATACGACCCTGCTGAGGGGAAGGATGATATCGACCAGGAAATCAGCCCGGGGAGATTCGACCCTGATAACCTCCACCGTATCTTTGATTTCGAATCCGACTCGGAACAAACCGAGATGTTTTCTCCCTCGGCGACCTCTCTCCCTAGACAGTTTGCTGCCTTATCGGAGGAAACTCTTGATCAACGGGCTGTCAGGGAAGAACAGGAACGCAAACAGAAGGAGGATCAAGATCTCGAGCAACAAAACAACGAACTACGCAGAATTGCCCTAGAGGCTCTTCAAGATGCGCAGGCTCGTTACAATGCTGCTCCGAGTTCTTCCCGACGATCACGTGGTCGCAGACGCGACTAGACTCCTTCTTTGCCCCGGAGTGTTTCCCAGTGGACGAAGAAACGATGACACCTGGTGCCCCTAGGAGAAGTACACATGGTCGACTGCAATCTATCGCAGAAGTCATGACTCATGCGTAATTTTCCTCCTACGGTCACGGATGCGCAGAAACCGGCCTTTACCAGAATCCTGGCAGAGAGGTTGAATGAGGTCGCGTCAGAGGTGACCCCTACGGCCTCCTCCCGGTCGGTAACACGTTCCCGCGACCGAGAGTGTTCTCACTCTGGTTTTGGTCGACGAAGTTACCCGCCGCCTGTACTATCCCGCCAGGACAAGTCCAGGTGGGCACAGGATTCTCGTAGTAGGGATCGAGTCCCTGTCCACTCTCGTTTAGGACCACGAGTGACTTCTCCATTGCGTGAGGTCGCTCGCGATCCGGTCGAAAGTCACTAGACAGTCCACGATCCCTACGTTGGTTGCAAAGCTTTCTCGCCTGGTCTTCGTGTGGTCGTTTGGCCAGACAAGTTTCGACCAGGGCCATAGAAAGGTTTGACGGGACTCAGAACCCATCCGAGTTCCTTCAAATCTATATTACTGCCATCCAAGCGGCAGGAGGCGATGATCGAGTCATGGCCAACTACCTGCCTACAGTCCTTGAAGGACCGGCAAGAACCTGGTTGTTTAATCAGCCTGAAGGTTCTATCTACAATTGGGAAATGCTGTGCGACGCCATCCTTAGTAATTTCCAGAATTGTTATCAAAAGCCGGGTAAAGAGGACGACCTCCATCGACTATGACAAACTTCGACCGAAACCCTTCGTCAGTTTTTCAAGAGGTTTGTCGGGGTGAGGAATACCATCCCGAACATATCTGACAGCTCCGTTATTAGGGCATTTAAACATGCCGTTCGATATCGAAGATTCACCGAAGACTTGCTTATCCATTCTCCTCGATCAGTAGCCGATCTCTTTGATATGGCTGATCGATACTCCGACGCGGCCGAAGCGATCGAATGGAACCGGATGGTCGATAAAGGTAACCTACCGCCTCAACCAGGTCTCAAGGACGCTAGGAAAGAAGATTCGAGCAAGAAGCCGGAATCTTCGTCAGGCGGGAAGTCGAAGAAGTCGAAAAGGAATAACTCTGGACAGTACCGCGAGGTCGCAGTTGCAGAGAAGCCTCCTTCGACCAAAGGTAACAAGCCTTCGTTTAAGAATAAAACTGCCTCTGGTGGTTGTAGTGCTAACCAGCCAGAAAAGTCGACTAACCCGCAGGAAGGCAAGAAGTGGTGTCCACTCCACAACTCCGCAGGTGACGACCTTAAAAATTGCAGGAGTTGGTTGAAGCAGTTAGATGACTTCTACCAGGGGATTGGACCGATGCCGACCTTACCAACAAAGGAACAAGCATGTGGGCTTAGGGATGCCGAGGGGGACGAAGAAATGTCTTACGAGATACCTCATAATCATATTAATGTTATTTTTGAAGGTTCTTCCTCTTTTGTTTCCAAAAGGCAGTTTAAGGCCTTTTATCGAGAGGTTAACCAAACGGAGACATTCCTTGGTGAACCTCAGTACCCCCGTTGGTCGGACACGTCTTTGACGTTTGATCGCACTGATTGTCCTATGGGGCTTACTCAACCATTGAGGTTTCCTCTGGTCATTACCCCGATCATCAGTAATGCGAGAGTCGAAAGGGTCCTAATCGATGGAGGAAGTTCCTTGGACATCTTATTGGTCAAGGCGCTCGACGAGATGCAAATTCCTCGTTCAAAGATTAAGCCCATAATCCATCCGTTTTATGGGATAATCCCTGGTCCCTCCATGATGCCGTTGGGACAGGTGATCCTCCCGGTCACATTGGGAGAACCGGACAACTTTCGAACAGAATTAGTTACCTTTGATGTAATTGATTGTGATTCGGCTTACAATGCAATCTTTGGTAGGCTAACTCTTGCTAAGTTCATGATGGCAACGCACTATGCTTATTAGTGCGGCAAATTGCCTGGTCCCAAAGGTGTCATCTCAATCCGAGGCAGTCGCAACGTGGCACAACGTGTGACCGGCTATCTCTGGAGATGGTTGACCAACTTCCCCTTCAAGACGCTCAGGTCGCCACGGTCGCCGCTGACGCGATCAAGGCTGCTCCTCGACCAGATGAAAAACTCAAGCTAGTTCCTTTGTACCCAGATGATCCATCCAAGACAATTCGAGTCAGATCAGGCCTGGATGACAAATAGGAACTCGAGCTCATTACTTTCCTCCGGGCTAACGCAGATTTGTTTGCGTGGAAACCGTCCGACATGCCTGGTGTCCCAAGGGAAGTAATCGAGCATAGGTTAGCAATTCGACCTAGACAGCAACCAATAAAGAAAAAGCTCAGGCGTTTTGCTGTCGACCGACAAGAAGCCATCAGAGAGGAGTTGGACAAACTCATAAAAGCCGGGTTTATTCGCGAGGTCGATCACTTGGAATGGCTTGCAAATCCGGTCATGGTCCGCAAGTCAAATGGCAAGTGGCGCATGTGCGTCGACTACACCAGCCTCAACAGTGCCTGTCCGAAGGATGACTTTCCCCTTCTTCGCATCGACCAGCTGGTCGACTCGACTGCGGGTTGCAAACTGATGAGATTCCTGGACGCTTACTCAGGATACCATCAAATTAGCATGGCAGAAGAAGATGAAGAGAAGACTGCCTTCATCACCCCGTTCGGCACCTACTGCTACGTCAGAATGCCATTTGGTCTCAAGAACACAGGTTCCACGTACCAACGCTTGATGCAAAAGACCTTTCTTTCCCAAATAGGGCGTAATCTCGAAGCATATGTAGACGACTTGGTTGTAAAAAGCACTAAGAGATTGTCTCATTTGGATGATATCGCTGAAACCTTCTGTAATTTGAATCGCTTTGGAATAAAATTGAACCCAGAGAAATGCTCTTTCGGGGTCTCTTCAGGAAAACTTCTTGGTTTCCTTGTTTGTTCCAGAGGCATTGAAGTCAATCCTGAAAAAATCAGGGCCATCGAACAGATGAGGTCGCCCTCGACCATGAAAGATGTTCAACGCCTGGCTGGTCGCAAAACGGCCTTAAATCGTTTCATATTGTGACTAGGCGAAAGGGGATTACCTTTTTTCAAGGCCCTGCGGAAACATCACAATTTTACATGGTCCGATGAGGCCGAAAAGGCATTTCAGGAGGTAAAGACATGCTTATCCAGTCCGCCAGTTTTGGTATCTCCCGACAAAGAAGAACTATTGCTTCTCTATTTGGCGGCCACCCTGCACGCGGTCAACGCTGTTCTGATCGCGGATAGGGAAGGAATACACAGACCCGTCTACTATGTAAGCGAGGTACTTCATGGTCCTAAGGAGCGATACCCTGAGGTCCAGAAGATACTTTACGCACTACTGATGGCTTCCCGTAAGCTACGACATTACTTCCAAGCTCACAAGATCACAGTACCCTCCTCTTTTCCTCTGGGGGATATTGTCCGAAATCCGGAGAAATCTGGTCGAATCGCCAAGTGGGCGGACGAACTCGGTGCTTTTGATATCCATTTCACGCCCCGCACGGCGGTCAGGTCTCAGGTCTTGGCCGACTTTGTGGTCGAATTGGAATGCCCCGATCATTGGACAATGTATTTTGACGGTTCCCGTAGTTTTCAACACTCGGGGGCTGGAGTGGTCTTAGTTACGCCCTAGGGCGAACAGCTTAAGTATGTCATCCAACTACACTTTGTTGCGACCAACAACACAGCAGAGTACGAAGGTCTTCTTGCAGGGTTCCGGGCAGCAAAATTCTTCGGAGTCCGTCGATTAGTGGTGAGGGGAGACTCACAGCTGGTCGTAAACCAGGTAAACAAGTAGTACAGCACCTCTGATGAGACAATGACTCATTACTGGGGAAGTGAGGAGATTGGAAAAACACTTCAGTCATTTCGAAGTCCAATACATCCCGCGAAAGGACAACATTCTCGCAGACCAATTATCCAAAATTGGGTCCTCAGGCACATCCGCTCCGGCAGGAGTGTTCGTTGAACACTTGGAACATCCTTCGATTATGACTTCAGTCGAGGATGATCCGATAACAGCCTGCATTACCAATCTCGGTCAGGAACAGGATTAGACTCATCCATTGAGAGTCTATCTTGAACATGGGACCCTACCCGAGGATGAAACCGAAAGTGATCGGTTGATTCGAAAAGTGCGTCTGTACAAGCTCATAGAAGGAGTTTTGTATAGAAAGGGTACTCAAGGAGTATTCATGCGATGCATATCTCAGGAGGAAGGTAAATCCCTCTTGAAAGAAATACATGACGGTGTATGCGGTGCGTACGCGTCATATCGGACACTGGTCGGAAAAGCTTTTCGACAAGGATTCTACTGACCTTCGGCACTCGATGATGCCAAGCATATGGTCAAGATGTGTCCTCAGTGTCAGTTCCACGCAAGGCAGGTTCATCAACCCGCCTATGCATTACAAACTATTCCCCTTGCATGGCCTTTTGCGGTCTGGGGGATGGATATTGTCGGTCCTATGCCACAAGCGGTCAATAGATACAAGTTTCTGTTTGTAGCTATTGACACGTTTACAAAGTGGATTGAGGCCGAACCGGTACGAAATATTACCGCATCAGCAGCACAGAAATTCTTCCATAAGAACATTGTTGCTCGATTTGGTGTTCCAAACCGTCTCATCACGGACAATGGTTCTCAGTTCTCCAGTGGTCTTTTTCTGGACTACTGCGACCAGATTGGGACCAAGGTGTGCTTTGCTTCTGTGGCACATCCACAGAGCAATGGTGCCGTGGAACGAGCCAACGAGCAGATATTGCAAGGCATCAAGAAACGTGTTTTTGATCGCTTTAAGACTCGCTCGGGGGCTTGGGCAGACGAGCTCTACACCGTTCTATGGGCACTGTGAACTACCTCTAGTCGAGCCACCAGTGAGACGCCCTTCCATCTGGTCTATGGGGCCGAGGCCGTACTGCCTATGGAAGTGAGTATTGGATCTGTTCGGACAGAGCAATTCCAACGAGTTGATCAGACCGAACAGCGGTCACAGGATCTCATCCTCTTGGAAGAAAGGCATGATCGCACTTTGATCAAGTCTGCGGTATACTTGCAAGCTTTGCGCAAGTACCATAACAAAAGGGTGCGACCACGTAGTCTTCACGTGGGCGACCTGGTTTTACGAAAAATTCAAGACCAGTCTAATCGCAACAAATTCTCCCCGAAGTGGGAAGGCCCTTACACTGTTGTTTCGGTGCCGCGACTAGGATCAGCGCGATTAGCCATGGAGGATGGTCGAATTTTGTCCAATACTTGGAACATCGACCAACTACGCAAGTTTTATGTGTAAGTATTCAATCCCTTTTCCTGTTCAATTAGCATTGTTTAAATAAAACAAAAAGTCTTTTTGGTTTCATACGATGAACATCTCCCTTCATGCCCATGTGTTACGAATTTGACTCGGGGGCTGGTCGCCGGCGGTTATATCTCTACAACGTTCTAATTGGATTCGCTGGCCAATCTCACGACCACTTCTAGACAAGTCGCTCCTAAATAAGCCGTTTCTCAACGCATACGGGGCTTGCTAGTATGTCCTTGATCGCCTGAGTGGCTGCCGATTTGCAACAAGATTAGACGTTACATTGATCATAATTGTTGGTCTGATCGCACACCCCTGGTCGTTACACTCGTATTTCTCCTGTGTTTATAATACTAAGCCTTCAGTATCTATAATCACAAGCGGGGGCTAGGGGGATATGTTTATAATATGAAACAACAAAAAAGTACTTTCTTTTAAAATCAAAAAGTACATACATTGCATTCTATAGTTTATATCTATACAATTGTAAGGATTACACAATCTCGAGCTCGGTCAGGAGTCTATCTACAAGGGGATTGACTTCCTCCATGATCGCCTCGAGTTGCTCTTCACTCTCGATCTCTACTGTTCCCACCAGTGGATTCAGACCCATATCTGGGCCATGGTGGAGACGAAACCGGTAGAGAATGGCGGAGGCTGTTGATCTAACCCTGGTTCTGATCGCCTCTTGTCGTCGCCGTGTATTTTCAGGAAGATACTCGAGAAGTGACTCCGCTTGGGCAACGACTAGTGTAGACCAGTCGCTCGAACTGAGGTCGTCCTTTGTGGTCTCCACCACATCAGCCATCAGGAGACGGGCCGCCATCTTTAGCTTTTCGAAGATGGATTGGCTCAGGTCTCTGTTCGCCCTTCGGGTAGAGTCAATGGGGAGCTAGAGGATTGCCTTGTCCTGATCAAGTCGTTTTATTTGACTTGCTTGCGCTACAGTAAGAAGATTGTTACTAACAGTCTAAACGATAAAGTCAAGTCTTCCTAGTTGGGAATCGACTTACCAGAGAGCTGTGACCGCAAATCATTAGGCTCGACCTCTTGCTTCGAAATCATGGAGATCGACCTGAGCTTGTTAGTGGCCAGGTTCCTCTTTAGAGAAGCAACCTCCCTGTGACAGAAAAGATGATTGTCATAACGAATTTGTATCTATACAAATTAAAGGGCATTTATTCTTACTTTCGCAAGCAGTCTCTTTCTTTTTGTATGACCTCGATGCTCGCCACCATAGCAATCGATCTGGCCGTTACACGGGATAGTTCCTATAATACAAAGAGAAGTCAGTGGTATCCTATGCACAATTCAGGTACCATAAGAGATGTTCATTATACCTCTGTGTACTCCCGAAATGAACTATCCTCCGGCATGGCGGGAGGTCTGGTCGAGGGACCCGTCTCATCCTCGACAGGAGCAGCAGGTGGATGCGCCTGCTGGGCCTCAGTCGCAGGTTCCAATGCCTGCAACTGGGTCTTCGTGCCTGACTCGCCCCTGACGGCCCGGACGACTTCCTAGATCGAAGGGACAGAGCGCTCCTCACCAGAGGCCTCAGCATCGGCAGCGACTTCAACCCTCCCCGGGGCGGTTGAGGGGTTCGGTGCCACATCTTTACGCCTACAAAGAAAAAAGGAGTTGACAATTACGTTAGTGGTCGCCACAATCCGATCTAGAATAAACAGAATGGAGTTCTTACCTTATTTGAAATCCCATTAGCTTCTGGGACTTCAAAGAAAGCTCTCCGCGAGAAAGAGGACAGTCGTTGTCCGTTCTAGTCTTCCTCTTCGTGAACAAGGCCTTTTTTCCCTATGTATGTTCTCCTGTAAGCATGTGCATAAGGGATGATAAAGACCTAAGTGGTAAGAATTCATACCGGGGTAACCTGTTCGAGCGACAGGGATATGCCCGAAGGCCTGGGTGGCTCCTGGACTGATGGAGCCGGCATCTCATCCGCGACCTTGGCGTTGGTCGCGGAGTTTTGTTCTATCACCTCCTCTCCTATCCGCAGGAGTGGAGGATTTACCCCCCTGGGACTCACAGGAGTTACAGGGGGAAGTTCTTCTCCTTGTATGAGTGTAAGTCCGATAAACATACGTACAGATGAAATTGAGAAGTTAAGACCATGAGGAAGTCTTACCGTGGTCGTCCCTTCGACCAGGGAGGGAGAAGTAACTGACCCTGAAGCCTCTAGGGCTTCGGGAGCGGGAATCTCACCCGCGACCACGGGACTCCCGGTGGCCACGGGGTCTGCTGCGGTTGCTTCTGTTCCCGCAGAATGAGGTGGAGTCTCGCCGGATGGAGAGTCTGCTATTTTCCTCTTCCGGCGGATCAGGGGAACGTCATCCTCCTCCTCCTCCTCGCTCCTCTCGCCCTGTACGATGAAGAAATGATTCCAGTTTGTACCTGGAAGAACAGAAGGTACGTGATATCTTACCGCAGTTTTCCTTGCGGCAGGAGGAGTGCCCCGTGAAGACCCTTCCCCAAGAGTCTTCTTGGATTTCTTGGGGGCAGAATTCCTTGTCGTGGGCTTCGAGGAAATCTTCTTCACGTTCTTCACTGTCGGCTTTCCTAAGAGACCGACATTTTCACTTGGGAACGTCGCCTCGGCGAATCTCCCCAAAAGCTGTGTCATTCCGACGAATTTGTCAGTACTGAGTGAACATGAGACCTGTGAAGGGGAACTAAGTGAAAGGTGACATACCTTTCGGCGCTCCTGTTTGAGGTCGTCGCCGGCGTGAACCAAGCTCTGTGGGCGAGGCGATCCCTTGGGGCCCTCCACTTCAGTATTGTAGGCCCTGAGGAGGTAATTTGTCCGCCTCTCAATCTCGGAAGAAGGCAGGACTGTTCCCAGAATACCAATTAGAAAGCATATAACAGAGGTATGAGGTTTCGGTCTTGAGATCACGTACCATCGTTGTAGTCCAGGGTGTTGTCTGCCATGGACTTTATCTCCCAAGCCGGATGAGCCCTTTCACGCAGGGGACTCACCCGATTCTTCACGAAGTTGCGACTGATGTCGTGAGCCGTTAGTCCCTGTTGGACTAAGTGAAGAATCACCTCGGCGTGCTTCATGAACTCAGCATTCATCACCGGAAGGGAGTCCAACTCGCTCGGCTTTTCTGGCCGCGAGTTCTCAAACCACAACCCGCTCTCAGACGGAGGGGTGCAGTAAAACCATTTCTAGTGCCACCCGTGCACCGAATCTCGCAGGGGTGGGAAGGGATACTCTTTCTTCTCCCTTATCCGGAAGTATATGCATCCGGCGGCGTTGGTGCTGTTCGACCACGCCGAATAGTAGAAATGCCGGAAGAGATCCATGCTGGGATACACTCTGACGTAGGTTTCACACAAATACTGGAACACCGCCAGAATCAAGATTGCATTCGAGTGGAGATTTATCAACTCCAACCCGTAATGCTCCAGAATATCCTTCAGGAACCGACTCTCGGGAAATCGGAACCCGCAGCACAGATATTCTTCGAAGATCACCAGTTTGCCCTCTCCGACGACTGGGGTCTCTTGATCCTTCTCCACGGGCCGCCAGTTGATTAGTAGCCGCGGAGGAAGAATCTCTTCCTTCTCCAACGCCAGAAGACTCTCCTCGGAGTGGTGGACTGATCTGCTCCAGGACGCCATTTCTTGTGAGAGATCTTGAGGAAAGTTGACAAACTTGAGGAAGATGAAGATTGTAGAGAATGAGGGTTTTGTGCGGCGGAAGTGTTGAGGAAGGGTTTTCGACTGTGTGGCTTCCTCAAGAAGCTAACTGCTCCTTTTATAGACCCGAGGAGGCGCATTACTGTGAGTAACGTTCCACTCAATATTCTATTCATTTCCCATAAAGGATACTATCTCTGGCGGTCCCGTTAAGTGTTCTTGGTATCAGATCCGAAACAAAAGGACTTCTTTGTTTCAAGATTTGAAGATACAAAGACATAAAAAGTTTTTCAAGGGTTTTCGGAGGACATTTTCCTTCATGTGTCTTGTAAACTTTCATGAAAATATCCTATGGCCCAGTTTTTGGACGTGTGGATATGTTTTGATTAGATTGCAGTATGGTCGGAACCATGTCTTCACTAAGCTCCGATTCTAATCGAAGTGATGGTCTGATCGAGTTTCGATTCTGATCGCTGTAATCTTTCAAATCGAACTTTGGTTCTAACAGCGGCTTTAAATCTGATCGCAGTATCAGTGCTGGTCGCGGTACAACGATAAAATGCAATTCTGGTCGCATAATTGAATTTTGCCTGTGTATAAGTGGTCGTAAAGACATTGCTTATGGCCATGTTTTCGCACAGAAGATGTAAAGAATATTCATATGATGTGAGGAAAAAGAAAAACTTTATTTCCGACATTCTTTACATACAAAAGGGATACCGGCGACCAGAGCGTCGACCTGATCCGAGAGTAGTTTGCAAAGCTCTCCTAGGGACATGTTGTTGTCAGTAGGATCTACGCTGACAACCCCCAGGGAACTAGCGACTAACCTAAGCCTATCTACATCATCCCGTACAAGAGATGCACTATTGTTCCTGATCAAGTCGGAGAGTTCTCGCTGTTGCTGAGCGTAATCCCTCTCCCGACGAAATTGATGTGCTTCTTCACGGGATCTCTCGAAACATTCTGCTAGGTGCAGAACCGCCGAAGACATCTCTTCGGTCTTCTTCTCCAGGGCCTCTTTTTCCCCTTGGAGAGTCTGTCCGAGGGAAGGAGGTGGAATCTTAGCAGGCTGGTTGCTGGGGGCTCCAACAATTTTCGTCTCCTACATTTGCAAATGTTAGTTTTTCTAACTATGACAACAAACAAAGGGAGGCAGAAGTAATTACCAATCCTCGCAAGTGACAGGTTGGTGTACTTCCCCCAGAAAGTAGATCACTCGATAAAACTCGAGGATCATCATATGGTGGAAGTGCGACTCTCCCACTATAAGATTGCTTTCCCAACCCAAGTTGAGGATCATCTGGTCGAGGAGTTACAGCTTGCCGACCAGAAAATCTATCACCCAAACAAAAATGGGGAGTATTGGGATGAAATGGAGAAAACTGAGAAGAACGTCCCTCCAAAGGTGGAGATGAAAGTTCGACCTGTCGAGGCGCATGGATAGGAAGAACTAGAGGAACAGAAGGAAGAAAGAACGGTGATGTGTCTTTCACCTTTGTTCTGCTGGAGGATCCCTCGTCAATCTTGAGCTTCTTCTTTGAAGGAGATGGATCTTCGGGCATCTGAGGCCTTTGTTCGAAAACTTCCTCTTCATCACTCTCAATCTCGATGATGTTGTGGTATGCCATCAGGAGGTGTATGAGAAGAAGAATAAAGTTAGCTTCAAAGGAAACTTAGCCGAGAGGAGAAGTTGTGGAGCTGTGTAATTCGAAGGCTTCGGTATTTATAGCCGTCAGGGTGACGGTTCGCCTTCCGAACGCCTCGAGTTTTTAAAAGCATTTACAATTTCACCTCGAGTTAAAAAACGTTTCAACAGCGCCATCATTACCCGTCACATATTACCCAGAGCCCGTCTCGGGGAACCAACCGCCACACTTGATGCGCCACTAAGTAGGGGATTTGAAGCGTCTGGTTAAAAATCCGATGTATGTTTTAAAATTCGAAGTAAACACGTCCCTTCGTTCTCTTCGAATTTGGGGGCTTGCTGACGAGGATTGACACCCGAGTCAGTTCAAATAAATGCGCGACTGGTTCAGGATAGATTCGAGCCAGACACGTGCCTGGCGGTGCGAACTCAAGTTATTCTGAGAAGCACACGCCCGAGGTCGCAGGCTTTACGCGATCAGACCGCAGCTGGTGCACGGTCAAGAGTTCGTATGCTATGTGCGAACAGAAGGCTGAAGATGTTGCGCGGTCAGCCAACATCGCGCGGTCAGAACACTTTCGACCAGGGAACGTGGGATTAATCTGTCCCTGTAGTAGGAATATCCCAAGTATTCCGAAGATTCTTCCACGTAGAGGAACAGCCGTCAGGAGGTTAATACGTACGGTTATCCACAAATAACACGTGTTAAACCTGCGTAGAAGTAAAGAGCGGTTGTCCAAACCGCATCCAACCAACCGTTTGATGCCGCTACGACTTGGCGCCCTTTCGACCAGTATAAAAGGGCAGCCTGGTACATCAAACAGGAAGGAGATAGACAACACATCTCACCCAAAGATCAACTGATCAAACAACCAAGACAATAGCCTAGATTAGATAGTTTCCATAAGCCTCCCAGGCTTCATCTTGTACAATTAGCTAGGGAAAATCTTCGCCTGTGAAGATCTTTCCGTCACTTTGTAACTCTTTTACTACATATAGTGAAATCCTAACAGGACGTAGGGCTATTACTTTCACCATCGAGGGCCCGAACTTGTATAAACTTCTCTGTGCTCTAGTTCTCCATAATTTTACATACCTTCCCGGAGGGACACTCTGAAAGGTCTCACAACCTACAAATTTTGCATAAGTTCGGCTAAGGACCCTGAGTCCGAATCGTCGACATATGTGTCGTCTCTCGTGAAACTAACACATTGACATATAGGATTAGAGAATAATAGAGGCCACTAGTCAGTGTCAAGAGTATATATAAATTTCAGTCGCACAAAAATATGTTATGTGTGCCTCATTTCTTATACACACAAATACCAACACACACCCACTATATTATAAGTGGGGCAAGAGTATGGTGGATCTCTATGGCAACGAGAGGAGGGTATGCCGCATGTGTGCGTATGAAACGAGTACGTGGGGCTCACATATTGCATGAAGTGGTATGTCGTGCGTGTCTCATTTTGCGTGCACACACAAACTCATTGATTAAGTGGCAGAGTTTGAGAACAGTGGATCTTATGATAGTGAAAAAAGATTATGTCGTGTGTGTGCGTGTGAAATGAGCACACGGGGCCATGTACTGCATGTGCGATGTGTTTCACATGTCTCATTTTGCTTACACACATGAACTTAATAGTTGATAGATGGGTCCAACAATATTTTGTTGATAGGTGGATCCAACAATATTTTGTTCCACTTGTTAGTCTAATATATCATGAAGTGTTTGTTTTGCTGTTTTTTTAGTAATAAGAAAAAATTTAAATAAAAAATTATAATTTGTTACGATGTAGTATATTATCTTTTCCTAGAACTGATGTTTTAGAGTTTTTGCTTACCCTAGACTTTTAAGAGGCTAGCACCATTAACCTAAGCGCACTACAATTTACAACCGGCATCATCTCCTAAAGCACCTCCGCCTCGTCTGTCTAAAGCTTCTGGTCTCTGCAAGCTTCCCGAACCTTCGAGAAGGTTAAGCTCCCAGGTCCCAACCCTAGCATGGCGTCGTCCGGCGGAGCGGCCATCTCAGCTGCGCCGGCGCCGCCGTCGGCGTCTGCGACGGCGGTGGAGTGGCACCAGCGGCCGCCGAACCCGAAGAACCCCATCGTGTTCTTCGACGTGACCATCGGGTCCATCCCCGCCGGCCGTATCAAGATGGAGCTCTTCGCCGACATCACCCCCAAGACCGCCGAGAACTTCCGGTACCCAGACCCCCCTACCCTTAAACGCTAAAAGTTCCTTCGTTTTCTTCTTATGGGATGACGGTTTTGATGGATCTATCATTTGTTTGTTTGGTTCGTTTCAGGCAATTCTGCACTGGCGAGCACAGGTAGATTGGAGCGGCTATTTTGTATTTGTTATGGCTTGTGGAATTTGTTTGAGGCTAATTCGTGAACTCCTTTATTCGAAGCTTAAGTATCTGCTATGTCAGCTTTCTGTATGAGTTCATGATAGATTCGTTCCATTATACTAGTATGTGTTCCAAGGAATCAAAAGTGGGGGTTGCTAATTTTCTATATGTTTTGATTCTGTTGTTTGTTATGGTATTGGTTGGTGTACGATTAAGCTTGCAGGGCGCAAAGCTTTTGTGGATGGTTTAACAGTTTAACTTGAGGCAACTGAATTTTTAGGTTCCTTAGACCTTCTCCAACAGAATTGGATCTCTATATCTTCATATACATATCTCCCTAAAAAGATTCCATACCTATATTTCTACTCTCTCCAACAGAATCTCTAAACTCAAAAACATATAGGTAGAGGAGAGAGAATACCTAAATTTACTAATTCTCTGCAGTAATATTTAAAATAGAAATCGAGATAAGTATTCTGTTGGAGCCAGAAACGCATTACTGATACTTAAATTTTAGGCTATCAATCCTTTTAGACATTCTGTTAGACAAGGTCTTAGCTGGAACATTTTCATTGTTTCTGCTGTTTGGTAATGGTGATTGTTGTTACTTTTGTGGTGTTCCTATTTTTTTGTTCAACTGGTGTTGGAGCAATGCAAAGCTGTGGTTTGGGGTAGTGTGCGAGAGAGCATATGGATTTTAAAAAGTGATTTGAGGATGTATAGTATAGCATAGGAGTGAAAAATTGCTTTAGGTAAAATGGTCTCTTTGTTAATGCTCTCGGTCGGTGATGGTTGTTATGTGCTCTATCGAGGCTGCAATGTAAAAAACACTAAATTTTCACTGCATAGCAATGCACTCTTATGATGCTTGTTATGCTTAGGTTCAATAAACATCTTGATTGCAGGAAAGTAAATGTGCCACAGGGATATAAGGGTTGTCAGTTTCATCGAGTGATCAAGGATTTTATGATTCAGGGAGGTGACTTCTTGAAGGTTTGTCTGTAACGTTCCTATTTCAGACATTATATAACTTAGCATAACTTTAAGCTGATGTTCTTGTACAATTACAATTAAGCTTGCGGTATGTATCATCAACACAAAATTTGAGTTATTCAACAATTTGGTATCTTCTCTTTTGGCCTCTGGAGATTTATTTTTTTTTTTTGGTAGTTTCCGTGCTCAAAACTCATTAAATATTCAGTGTAAACTAAAGTCTAAAGCCCATTGTTTCATGTCCTACAGGGTGATGGTACTGGATGTACATCAATCTACAGTACCAAATTTGATGATGAAAATTTCATTGCAAAGCATACTGGGCCTGGTCTGCTCTCAATGGTATTCTATCCTGCCTCCTGAATTTTTTATTGACATTCAACAGATCTATTGTCTACACTCAGTGTGTTAAACCTGGATTCTATTTTCCTTTGCATTCCCTGCATTGTATAATTTCATACATATTCTGTCTGCTGTTCTTTTTGCCGTTTGTGTGGGTTATACTGTGGAAACTTTCCAAAGGAAATGCAGATATACTTGCAGCATGTATTAATCCCTATGAAGACGATCAAAGAATGAATGTTTAGATTGATGGCTTGTAGTTTAACATGCGCAAGAATTTGATTTTCACTTCCTCGCAATCATTCATCGTAGCCTTGTTTGTGATTGTGTAAATATGGAGAGCTTGTGCTTAATATATGGAATCTAAGGCGAAATGTTCTAAATTTCAGCATATGTTTACATACTCTTATTGCAAGGTATGGTCTCAGTTAACTGCTACAGTTGTGCTGATTGCCTTAATTGTATTTGGCGCTTCTTATTTTATTGATTATTTTGTTCTTAATATTTATTAATATGGCTTGCCATTTCACATTCTTGCCTTCAACATCTCTACTGGTTTGCATCATCTATGTTTACATACTCTTATTGCAAGGTATGGTCTCAGTTAACTGCTACAGTTGTGCTGATTGCCTTAATTGTATTTGGCGCTTCTTATTTTAGTGATTATTTTGTTCTTAATATTTATTAATATGGCTTGCCATTTCACATTCTTGCCTTCAACATCTCTACTGGTTTGCATCATCTCAGAGCAAAACATCTCTAGGTGAAATGTTGTTTACAGACATGTTGATGTTGGTTTTTCCCCATTCTCTTTTTTCATCAGTTGTGCTATTTTGATGCTTATGACACCTTGAAGTTCTTATATACAGCAGTGTTGTTTGACCGCACTTTATGTTTGTACTTAAACGGTTATTGCTCCATTATGCTTCTGTTTCATCATATGACTACTAGTACTTCTCCAGCATGTTTGATATGCAAGTTGCCTGCAGTATATTTATTTTACATTACCATCTTCCAGGAATATTTAATTATCTCTATGCCATTGAGATGTAAATAATTGTTCCCCTGTTTTTTGCAGGCAAATAGTGGACCAAATTCTAATGGATCTCAGGTACATTTTTAAAATAATTTTAAAGGCTTTTTGCATGACTACTGGCCCTCTAATAAGTTTAGTACAACCTTTTTAAGAACTGTGGTGCTGTCCTTGAAATACATTTTATGATTGCTTTGCTAAGTGGAAAATGCATTTTTCCCAAGTATTATGTTTAAATGTTAAACATCAAAAATATTGTTGTGCACGTTTTGTTTTCTTTGTATGTGCCAGCCTCTGTTTTCTAGTTTTTCCAGTTAGAATATTCCTGACTAAAACCCTTCTCTCTCTCTTCTGGTTCTTTTCTATGGTTGCAGTTCTTTATGACATGTGCAAAGTGTGAATGGCTGGACAACAAGCATGTGGTTTTTGGGGTAAGTTTAGTCTGTTATTCTGTGAGCAACAGTGGATAGATACCATAGCTTATTTGTTTATATGAGCAAGTTGGAGTATACCAGATAACATGAAACAACAGAATTGGTTTACTTTTGAGAGAATGAAATTGTCTATCTGAAAAAGAATAATACATTAAATCATGTTTAGAAGGTTCTTTATGAAGTTAGATGCAAGATTGGAAGCTTTCCTTGTTGATTTTTCATCACTACATGAGTTTAATGCTTTTGGCTTTCTCATCGAATCTTTCAGAGGGTGCTAGGAGATGGACTGCTGGTCATGCGAAAGATTGAAAACGTTGCAACTGGACCAAACAACCGACCGAAGCTTGCATGTGTCATAAGCGAGTGTGGTGAGATGTAGCTTGTTCCTACAGTACAACTTGCCTTGGCTGCAGATCGACCTTACATTGATGAACTAACTAAGCTTTTCTAAAAAGGACAGCATTGGTGTATGAAACTATGAATTCACCCTTGTGGTGAAGCCTGCTGAATTTAGGTTTTGTATACTAATCGTGGTGTTACAGTTATCATTTTGAGCTGTAGAATAATATTCGAAACTAGAAACTTGTGTCCTTGTTCGACTTGAAGCGTTTGGAATATATATACACAGTGGAAATGGCCTTTTCCAAGGCATGCTTTATCTATTGTCTTCTTGGAAATCAGGGTTCTTTTTATTCATCCAGGAATGGAAAGGGTGTCGGTCCTTTGTAGTGATAGAAGGAATTTTTTTTTTTGGGAGGGGCAACCAAGAAATTAGACGGTAAATTAAGCCTAGTAGCACCTAGATGTGCCCTCGTTTATTTGCTTGTTCTATAAGTATGGGGCTATTACATGTTGCCATGTCAAACATTTGTCATGACCAAATATGAGGTATGACAAAAAAAAAAAAAATTGGTTGCAAACCAAATTTTGCGAAAATTTAGTCATACGATCCACTTGTTATAGAGGAAGAAAAGTAAATTGGTTAGTCAATTTGGGGTAACTATTTCCTCATCCCACTCATAGCCAAAAGTTTAGTCAAAATACAACAAAAAGTTGCCAATTTGGTGTCATGATGAATTTTTTGCATCCAATGAAACACAAACCAAGGGCAAAATAAAAAATTGGTGGGTAAATTGGGGTTATAAACCAATTATACCCTAGGTATTTTTTTAAATTGAAGCTATGGAAGGGGTTTATTAGGTTTACAAGCTGGAGTTCTAAATTTATCTGTAGTGCAAACATATTTTTAGGTATTTAGAACTTTCAAATTAGCTCCATGTCATGAAGCACCTCTTGAGGTAAGTTGTTCCTACAACACAAGCAACAAGCCTCTTAGTTGGACCCCACTGTTCTCCAAATACCTCTTCATCACCCACTTTTTCATAATACACAAACACTTTTTCTAAACTCTTGTGCGATTTTCCTTAATTTCTTAGAAATTTTTAACAATTTTTTTAAAAGATAACATCACCCATGTGGTGAGTCCATTGCATCCTTGCATTAGTTCAACAACACCACCCATATGTGATGGATTCCATTACAACTTATACCAACGATGCAATAAGTGGAGTCACCACTATGGATAGCAATTCTACCCATTAACTCATTTACCCATGAGTAATAATTTTAATAGAGGTGAATATGTTCTAATTTTTATATCTATGAGTATGTTGGTGGAATAATCTTAAACCCGAGTTGAGTGATGAGCATGATATATTTTCAGTAATTTTGAATATTAATAATTTTCTCTTCGCATCACTATAGCTCCTATTACACCTAATTAATATTCTCATCTTTAAATGTCTATCTTACAATTTTAAATATAAGAATTCATGTTTCATATTTTTATGTTTTGATAATAATTATGAATAAATTATTCTTTCATTTGTGCATAAAAATTTCTACTAAAACATATTGTTTATATTTCCTCAAAAAATTGACCTTTTAAAACCGTACAATCCTCGGTAATTAAAAAAAATACTCTTGGCCTTTTTATCGGCAGCAAACTTAATATTTTTTCCTATATTCCTATTTTTTCTACTCAACTTAGTTAAAAGCCTTTTTGTTTTTAAATGCCTAAATTACTATGTTAATGTTTGAAATTTGTGTCCCCTTTTATTAAGTAAAGACGTTACATAATATTTTCGAAATGTTTTTGTCTACTTATTCATATAAAAATACATGACTATTTCAGATAGTTTTACAATTCTTGTATTTCACTTCTACATGCGAATGCAGATTTATTATTTCCAAATGTGTATAGCTACTTGCGTATTCTTATGCATTCAAAATATACCAACATATATGCATATATTTTCTTATAACTCCCATGCGTGCATAACTGTTTATATGAATGAGAAAACATTTTAGCATTATATTTTCAACTATAGATAAATATTTGGTTATAGTTGCTTTCTACAAGATTTTATAAATATCATAATTTAAAAATGCATAGCTTAAATCATGCCATTCTATAAGCATGCATATGCAAATAGTTGTATACGCTTAAATAGATGCATGCATTCATAATTTGCATGTCTTTTGATTAGACATGTGTTTTATTATCAAGTAGTTAATATTACGATTTGGATTAATCACTGATAGCAACCGATTAACGGTTTTTTAGGTACACAATAAAGAACCATTGAATGATCAGATTAGAAATTGGGTCCATACCACTCAATTTAGTTTAATATGAGAAGTGAAATAGTTCAAAGTTATTGCATGGGTCCATATCTTCATGCCTACTAGGAGTAGCCAAGCTACAATGAAGATATCAACCTTTGAACCAGGCAAGTCAATCCTTGTTGATCATATTGTGATAATTGTATGCATAATATTTTTATATCATATGTGAAAATCCTTAATATGATTGATATTACAATTGAGAAACATATTTTCTAAATTTAAATGGATCAATTGAAGAGTTTAGAATTAAATAGAAATAAAAAAGAGAAATTTGGTATGCGGAATTGCTAGTTGATGGAGCCATCACATTAGAGAGGTGGAGGAGCTCAGAAATATATTATGTTGTTTGGGCATGACCAAACTCCTCTGCATAGAGAGTAATATTTAATGTTTCACCAATAGATTACTGGTTTCTTGTATCGTCACTACGTACTACCACATACTTGGTATGGGACGAGCGGAGTTGATTAACTTGTTTAGAAACTTACATCCATAATGGATACATTGCATATGGTGAGCTGGGAGGGTATTATATGAGTGAATGAATAAAACATTGTAGGAGCAGTCTGTAAATGACACTGCAGGAGCGGTCTGTGAGTGTATAGGGGTGGAGTAGCAAAACTAGCTATAGCAACATAATAAACCCCATGCCAGGTGGAGGCTAAATGTAGAGGTGAGCTGGGAGGCTAAAAGTTTCTTTTTTTTAACTTAGTCATGCATTTAAATAAATGCAAATCTCACGCAACAGTTCGGTTAAGAGTCTGTGGGTAAAGATATACACTTCTGTAGAGTTAAAAGATGTGAATATTTACTCTGACTCCTAGGATTAGAGTGATGATGATGGTGGTTTATCCGTCTTGATAGCAGCAATAGATTTCATTAAAAACGATCGCTTTGTTGTTGAAAAGGGAAATTAAAATATGTCTTGTATACCTTTGTTGATGATCAGGTAGATATGTTATTCTATTTTTTATTATCTCGACTTGCTGAGCACTAAAATACACACTCTTGCTAGGTTATTACACAATTTGTCTGAAAGAGAGAGGCTGATGGACTCTCAATGCTAAATCTATCCCACATGATGTTGTTAATGTAGGATCGAGAATGCCGACTAGAGGGAGGGTGAATAGGAGCCTTTAAAATCTTTTCGAATAAAACAACATTTGCAAGATTAAAACTATGTGCAAATAAAAACTGGATCAATTCAACAATTTAGATTGCACAAGTAAAATGAAAGAAAGAGAAACAAATACAACGATGTATCCCAACTTCTCGGAGACTCGCCTCGTCTCCCCTACACGTCGTTGAAGCACTCAAATGAATGAGTTTTGTTTCAATATCCACGAAAAATATTATCCATTAGGGTTGCTCCTTCTCCACTTCGGAAAGGTGAGCATCAAACCTCTTACAAAAACACC
Organism: Pharus latifolius; assembly: GCA_019359835.1. Lineage (NCBI taxonomy): Eukaryota > Viridiplantae > Streptophyta > Magnoliopsida > Poales > Poaceae > Pharus > Pharus latifolius. Next base: position 91,981,863 of record CM033321.1, on the reverse strand, counting down.
GAGCCTCTTCGACAAGCTTCGTCAATGAAGAGATCAATGGCCACGCCACCAAACCGTCTAGATGAAGGCGATTACCAAGAGTAACAAATTGCGAGATTTTCTATTGACCTCCAATGACCATCGAGAAACTCTAAGAATGCAAATGATGCGACTGAATGCTCTGGAGCCTCTCACTTAATCACAAAGAATGATATTTAATCAATAGATCAAGATTTTAGATTGCCTCAAGTGTATATCAAAATATATCTCTTGGTTCTTTAGAAAAACTGTTCAAAAAGTGATTAAAAACACTGCTCGAAAATGTTTAGAAAACTGCTCAAAAGATGTTTAAAAAATTGCTCGAAAATGTTTTGAAAACTGCTCAAAAGTGCTCAAAGGTGTATATGAAAATGTAGCTTGAAGATTTGTGTAAAAATACTGCTCAAAACACACACACACACACACATAGCACAACGTCTCAACTAGTCATTATGGATGTAAGTTGACAACTGCCGAATTTTGTTTCTTAGATGACCAAGAGACTAGTGATCGCCCCAAAAGTTGATAACTATCAGATGTGTTTTTTCTATCAATTTTGCAACCCGCATAATCCGAATCCGAGTAACCAATTAATTCAAAGTTTGCATCTTTAGAGTACCAAAGTCCTATATTTGGATAGCATTTCAAGTATATAAGAATTCTTTTAATAGCAATTAAATGACATTCCTTAGAAGACGATTGAAATCTAGCAGATAAGCAAACACTAAACATGATGTCGGGCCTAGATGCAGTAAGATAAAGCAAGCTACCAATCATAGATCATAAAGTTTAGATTCAATCACTTTTCCATCGTGGTTCATATCGAGATGTCCATTAGTGGCCATGGGAGTTTTGATGGCTTTAGCATCTTTCATCCCAAAGCGCTTGAGCAAGTCCTTCGCATACTTAGTTTGACTCACGAATGTTCCGTTCTTGAGTGAAGTCCAAGGAAAAAACTCAGCTCTCCCACCATCGACATCTTAAATTCTCTAGACATCATTTCTCCAAACTTATGACAAAAGGATTCATTAGTAGACCAAAATATGGTATCATCAACGTATATTTGACACACAAAAAGATCTTTTTTAACCACTTTTGTAAATAGTGTTGTGTCCACCTTCCCAATTTTAAAACCTTTTGAATAAGAAAGTCTCTAAGACGTTCATACCAAGCTCGAGGAGTTTGTTTAAGTCCATAAAGAGCCTTAGAGAGCTTGTATACATAATTTGGAAAATTTGAATCTTCAAAATCGGGAGGTTGTTCTACAAAAAACTAATTCAGATATTTTCTTCATTTAAAAAAGCACTTTTCACATCCATTTGAAATAATTTGATGTTGAAATTTGATGCAAATGCAAAAAGTATACGAATAGCTTCTAATCTTGCTACGGGTGCAAAAGTTTCACCAAAATCTAAACCTTCAAGTTGTGAATATCCTTGTGCAATAAGACGTGCTTTGTTTCGTACTGCTACTCCATTTTCATTTTGTTTATTCCTAAAAACTCATTTTGTTCCAATCACATTCTGATACTGAGGTCTTTCTACTAATGTCCATACTTTGTTGCTAGTGAAATTATTTAGTTCTTCATACATGGTATTTACCCAATCCGGATTACTAAGTGCTTCATCTACAAGTTTAGGTTCCAAGGAAGAAACAAAGGAAAATGTTCACAGAAAGAAATAATACCAGAGTGAGTTTGAACACTCTTACTAACATCACCCAATACTTGATTTAAAGGGTGATATTTTACAATGGCTCGATGTTGTCTTGGTGCTTCAACTTGTGATGCATCCACTTGATTTGTCTTCGGTGGATTAACAATAAGAGATGATGATGTATGTTGCTCATCACACTCTATATTATCATCATCTTCTTGATCATCATCTCTAGGTTTGATGTCTCCAATAATAATATTCTTCATCGTTTCTTGGAGATATTCGCCTATAACATCACAAGACACTTGCTTCTTTTGAGAGCAATTAGATTCATCGAATTCTAAATCACAAAATTCTTCAATACAATTTGTATTTTTGTTGAAAACTCGATAGCCTTTACTAGTAGTGGAGTATCTGACTAGAAAGCCTTCATCTACTCTTCTTTGAAATTTTCCACCAAATTTTTATTTTCTAAGGATATAGCATTTACATCCAAACACCTAGAAATAAGAGACATTTGGCTTACGCCCAATAAGAAGCTCATAAGGAGTTAAATTTAGAAGATGATGTAAATAAAGCCGATTACTAGAATAGCAAGTGGTATGCACGGCTTGGGCCCAAAAGTGAGTAAGAGTGTCATACTTACTTAGCATTGCTCTTACCATTTGTATTAGTGTTCAATTTTTTCTTTCTACAACCCCATTTTGTTCTACGAAAAAAGCCAAAAAAGTAGGAAGAGTAGGAGCAATGTGAGCCCCTTGTCTGCCCGACGACGACGACCAAGGGGAAGTACTCCCTCCCATACTGCTGCGCGGAGCCACCCCTCACCACCGAGGGAACGGCACCATTGGTGGAGTCGATGACATCGGCCGCCACCGCGGCCGACGCCGCGAGGTGGCCGGGGGCAATAGCTCGGTGCTAGATGCTGCGGGAGGGGAGGGAGGCGACGGTAGAAGGCAGCGAGAGGAGAAGATGGAGAGGTGGGAGAGGTGGATGGGAGGGGGTGGAGAGCGCAGTGGCCATCGCCATAGAGGGAGACCTCTTGTTGTGTGTGTGTGTGTGTGTGTGCGCGCGCCTGCGCTATCTCTTCTTATTTGGCTCCCGTGAGGTTTGCATCTCAGCCATCCAGTTCAAACAGCATGCCAGGCTCAGAAAACCGTCCGATCCATAACTGACGCTAGTAAAAATTTCGAAAAAAATTTCTCCCTACCATTTAAAAAACCCAATATTTCGAAAAATGCTGTTACAAATCAGCTAATTGATTTAATGCCACTTGAATTCAAAAATATTTTGAATATGCTACAACAATCTTATTATGCTTTCATTTTTAGAATAAATGTTGTTCTAAATATACCACGATCATCTTCGTCAGAACGATGTTTTCAAAAGAAAAAAATCTCACTAATACCCAATAGTTGATTTAAGTGTGAATTTATATTCAAATAAGAGTATGCAAAACTGTGATATACGTCATTCAACCAGCAAGTGAAATTTGCTTGCTTTTACCCCTTTGGTCTCATGTCGATGTTGACTCCCTTCTTGTGCAACTTACGAAGAAGTTTTTTGGTATTCTTTACAAGAAGAGCTAAATCCTCATCGGAGGAGCCATCGTTTGAATCACCTTTGGAGTCGGCTTTAAATGCCAAGTTCTTCTTTTTCGTCTCCAATGATTCGACCGCCTCCTTCTTCTCCTTCCAATGTATCTCATGGGTGATGAGGTTCCCATAGAGATTAGTAGGAGTGGTGGATGATAAGTCAGAGTTGGTGAGAACCATTACAAGAGTGTCGAAACTCTCCGGAAGGGCTCTAAGCATTTTTTTTTACAATATCAATGTTAGTAAAACAATTCTGAGTCCTTTGAGCTCATTCACAATGTTTTTCAACCGAGTGAACATGGAATCCACGGATTCGGTTTATGACATAGTGAATGTCTCATATCTTTACCTAACCATGAGCAATTTTTCCACATTGACCCTAGTGGTGCCCTCATATATCTCCTCGAGGGTGGTCCAAACTTTGTGAGTGGTGGTAAGGTTGGTCATGCGGTTGAACTCATTTAAGGACAAGTCGGCAAAGAGAACATTTTTGGCACGGACATTTAAGTGGAGTTTTCTCCTATTGTCATCGGAGTGATTTGCCGGATCAACCGGAGGAGTAAAGTTAATCTTAACAATGTCCCAAACATCAAGCCTCATTGCCTCTAGAAAGACCGTTATGCGCACTTTCCAATAGGGATAATTAGTCCCATCAAAGATAGCCGCACGTCCAGTGTAACCAAGATGAAAACCCTCATTTGAAGCTATCCTCTCTCTAGGCGGTGAAGCCTACTCAAAGGAGAGATCACGCTCAGATACCACGTATATGATCGAGAATGCCGACTAAAGGGGTGAATATGAGGCTTTAAAATCTTTTCGAATAAAACAACTTTTGCAAGATTAAAGCTAAGTACAAATAAAAACTGAATCAATTCAACAACTTAGATTGCACAAATAAAATGAGAGAAAGAGAAACAAACACAGCGATATATCCCAAGGTCTCGGAGACTCACCTTGTTTCCCCTATTCCTTGTTGAAGCACTCAAATGAATGAGTTTTGTTTCCATATCTACAAAGGATATCATCTACTAGAGTTGCTCCTTCTCCACTCCAGAAAGGTGAGCATCAAATCTCTTACAAACACACCGAGCCTCTCCGACAAACTTCGTCAATGGAGAGATTAACGGCCACGCCACCAAACCATCTAGGTGAAGGCAATTACCAAAAGTAACAAGTTGCGAGATTTTCTCTTGACCTCCAACGATCACCGAGAAACTCTAAGGATGTAAATGATGCGAATGAATGCTCTCGGAGGCTCTCACTTAATCACAAAGAATGATACTTGATCAACAGATCAAGATTTTAGCACTAGAAAACTTTGGCTCTAAGTGTATATCAAAATATATCTCTTGGTTTGTTAGAAAAACTGCTCAAAAAGTGATTAAAAACACTTCTCGAAAATGTTTAGAAAACTGCTCAAAAGATGTTTAAAAACATTTCTCGAAAATGTTTGGAAAACTGCTCAAAAGTGCTCAAAGGTGTATATGAAAATGTAGCTTGTAGATCTGTGTAAAATACTGCTCAAAACACATATATATAGTCTAACCTCTCAGCTAGCCGTTATGGTCAAGTAAGAAAAGAAATCAGTATAGCTAACAGACAGTTTCGACCTCTAACGACTAGTAAGTAGCCGTTGGAATGAACAGTGCTCGGAAGACCTCTGGTCGAATGAACAGTGCTCTATTGACCGGTTTCAGTCTCCCTTTGAAATTTATATATTTTGCTCATATTAGATCAAGATTGTGAAAGAAAATGAATGCAACATATGACCTAAAAGTTTCTCAGTTTTTACCAGAACTAAAAGAGATTTCGCAACCCTTTTAATAGTACGGTTAAAGTAAAAAGAATTTTTATAAATCCAGTCAAACTCCAAACTTTGAGACTGGTACAATAAACATGCACTTACCTTAGGTCTTTGCAGCTTCCTTCTTGACGACCTTGCGCTTGCGACCTTGGCTCGCGATCTTGGACTACGACATCGGGCGACACTGCGACTTTGCGCTTGCAACCTTGGACTGCAACCTGCAAGTCCTTTCAGATCACTTGCAGACTTTACAGAAATAGCTCCGCATACAAATAGCTCAAAGACACGGTTAACCTAGATGCAACAGTTAACATGCAAAGAAAGAGACGACATGTGGCAACACTGCAAGCAATTGGTAACATTTAGTTTGGTTCTATATTTTTATATCAAGTTTGGGGGCCCACATGTAGAAATCAGTATGACCCATACAAAATATGAAAGCTTGTTGATGGTTCAAATACCATTAAATAGAATTTGCTTGCACCATGTACAACTTAACCTAAGACCTTCAAATTGTTATTACATGCTCTTACCAACTGACCTCATAGAGCTTATTTTCAATTAAAGAGAGAAAATCTTATATGAAAATATGTTCTATTAAATAAAAAAAAGAAAGAAAAAAATAAGAATTCATCGGCCCGTGCAATTCTCGAACCTATGATATCTAACATTACTAACATTTTATAACCCACTAACTTTGCACTGTTCACTACTCTCCCTCCTGCATAAGCCTCGTCACCTTTTTTTTCCTGGCCGTTCGATCAGATCTGTTCTTCGCTGCGGTCTTCCCACGTCGACAGGTCCGCGTCTCGCGTACATGCGTGGCGGCGGCGGGGCGCGGCAGCAGCGGCGGGGCAGCGGCGGGGCGCGGGGCGCAACGGCAGCGGCGGCGGGGCGCTGCGGCGGCTGCGGGGCGTGGCGGCGGCGGGGGGGCACTGTGGCGGCGGCAACGGGGGCGCGGAAAAGACCTCGTCATTGGCGCCGGCGTCGGGGCAGAAGCAGTGGCAGCGGCGTGGCGGCGGCGGGGCGCTGCAGCAGCCGCACTGCGTCGACGGCGGCAGGGGGCGTGGCAACGGCCTCATCGTCGGTGTCGGCGCGGGCACTGAAGCAACGGCAACCGTGTGGCGGCTGCGGCAGGTTGCGCACGCCGCATGCTCACCTCGCGTGCCACGAGCTCATCGCACTCTGGCTATGTTCACGTGTGTGCCATGTTGGCTACGTCCTGCTGCACACTCAATATGACCACAGCCACGTGCCTCGCCGTGGCTACACGCCTTTGCTTTTCTCCAACATTGTCGGCCCTTGGCCACCACCTTGCTGAGCCTCCAGGTACTGCCACTTCTAGTGCTACTACTGCTACAAGTGTGTATGAATGCATGTGTCTATCTCTGTGTGTCTGTGTGTATGTGTGTTTGAATGTATGTATGTGTATGCATGTAATTGTGTTGGAGCTGGTTGACAAAACTGAAGCTTCGATCCTCATTTTTGTTACTGCTGCTATAGCTACTGAACGGCAATGGCAGTTGATGATGTATGTGCTTGCATTTGCAATTTGTTATGCAATGAAAGAAGAAGATAGTTCAATTCGACTAGCATCGTAGTCAACTCTAACTTTATTTCTCGACCAATCTGGTGGTCGATGAATTAATCACCAAATTTCAAATGTTTACACACACATGAGATTTAATCAAGAAATGTTATATTATAGCAATGTTGTGATAGTATGGCTCTTTTTTTCTTTTTATAAATTAGAGCAATTAATTAGTGTACCAATCCTATCCAAAAGATGCAAGAAACAACAAAACATATTTGGGGTGATAATAAATCATATCAGAGGTGATCATTGAGCTCTTGCTTGCCATCGACGACTCGATCTTCGACCACCTCCACAGCCACATCCCGTCGACCCAAGACGGTTTCGACCACGAGAATTATGTCGATTGCAACTACCACGATAGTTATGTCGACCAATTTTTGTCGGTGAGTCCATGGGTTTCGATGACTACAACTTTGCATTGCGACCATTGCTGCCTTCCCACTGCTCGCCGCTCTTCTCGACCACAATCATCCTTCAACGAGTTTCCACGACCACAACTTTGCACGGTGACTATTGCTGCCTCCGCGCTGCTTCTCGCCGCTTTCGACCACGACCATCCGATGCTCCCCACGGCGGATTTTGGTCGTCCAACCGACTAGCTTCGCCGCCCACACTCGCTGTACTCTTCGCGTTTGTCCCGGAGGCTTTCCCACGGCAACGCGCGGGCACCTCGCTAGTTGTCTTAGTAGCACAACACTCTAAGCAACCGAGATTGGTCCAACTTAGAAGTTATACAGGAAAAAAAATATAAAACATTGCCTTGATTTGACAAGAAAAATCAAACCGTTCTGGAGTATGCCTTTGAGAAGACGTGGAATGGTGCACCATTCAATAGCATTTTCATGCGTGTGCATATATAATGCACCTATGACACATGGTGTCAAACGTATTTTTACTCTGAACCTAACCCACCTACCTAATCTCATCCCCAGCCCCACATATTCCCATATGCACATAGCCGTCTCCGTTGTCCCACGAGCACCAGTGCTCTATGCCTCCAATCCTTTACCATCCTATTCTCAAATCTCAAACCCTAATTCCTTAATCACAAAGTAACCTTGCTCGGAGTCGCAAGAGAAACACCGGCCATCCTTGCCACAGGAGTTGCAAGAAGCCTCTATCTCAGTCACAAGCCTTGTCACCTCGAGAGACTTCACATATCCAACCTCCTCACCTGAGAAAGTTGCTATCAACCTCCTCACCTCACAAAGCTGTATAATACACCTGTGATTCAATCTGTGTATCCTTCAAGAGATATGTGGGCACCCGATGGGTAACGGATATTCGATAGGTGGCGAGTATGGGTGAAATGTCTACCCGATACGAGTGACAAGCGTGGGTGATAAGTAAAAATCCTGTAACTGATGGGCATGTTCCTCCATCCTCGTGCTTGTTGCACTAGATTGCCATCCCTACTCACTACAAATTGAGCTAGCTATTTCTCTCTCTAAATTGGCGTGCAAGCATTAGTTAAAGTCATGCATTATAGACAATCTAATAAACCAACTCATTGAAGAAATTTAAATTCGACTAAACACACCTTTCATATTAAAGTTTTTTTTAAGGGATAGTTATAAAAATAACTATTACATCATCTGTTTGATGCAAGTGGATTTCCACGAACAAACCGTAACTTTAAGAATGAAAAAAAGAAGCGAAAACCATATCTGCATCACCAACTTCTGGCACATTTCTTATTACAACTTCAGGCTCTTTAGGCTAGCCGCAACGCACGACCTCGACCGGGCGCGCGCTGGTCGAAGCCACGGTCGACCACGCGTGATCGACACGCAGAACAGGGACGAGGAGCGCGAGCACGCGGTCGTGCAGTGGTGGGCCCCATCGATCGCGCGCCGGTCGAACGTGAGTGTTGTGGGCAGTTGTGGTCGCGCGGCGCATTTATTTCACGCAGTTTGTGGGGCTCGCCACAGTACTGCGTGAACAAAATTTTGGCCACCCCGCCTTACTGCGTGCACTCGTACACACGGGATGACATGTGGGTCCTCATTTTAGTCGGGCCCGCCTATAAGTGGCCGTTGGAGCTCGCAACGGTCCGATTTCTTTTTTGCGGTTTTTAATTGACCCAATAGTCGTTTTGTGGATGGTCCCACATGTCAGCGACAGTATTTTCGGCCGTTGAGTTTTAGTCGTTGGAAATTTAACCGTTACACATTATTTAATTATTTTTTCATTAAAAAATTACCAAAAAATCCCAAAAAATTCTAAAAAATTCTAAAAAATTCCCAAAAATTCACAGATGGTTGTCTAGAAATAGAGGCTTCATATGCTTACTTCACCACACCCATTTCACACATCTTACTTCATTTTACACATACTTTTCACACACTTTATGCACTAAAATTAGTGTTAAGCTTTGATATGGATAGTAATCCTCTTGAGGGTTTTGTAAACTTGCTTAGCTCTCCTAGTTTAGCTCGAGAAAATCCGAAAATACCAGGTAATTCAAATCCTCCACCATATCCACCCGCTAATCTTCATTTACCACACCCATCTTATCCGTCCGGGTATCCTCTCTCCCCCCCGGCCCGCAATATGCACATGCTCCTCCATATCCGCATCCCGCCGCATATGCACTGCCGCACTCATTTCCACAAGGTCATCCATATACACTGTACGGGCCGAACTATCATTTTGTCGATGCCCCAGCTTCGTATGGTCATCCCTGGCCACCGGTAGGCCTCGGGCCAAATCTCAAATCCCCATCACCCCCCCAGACGTGGGTACGCCACAATCTACGCCGAAGCTCAGAGCGGACGACGACGACGACCGTGGTCTCCCGGGTCCGGCCGGGCGCAAGCGGTTGCTTTGGCAACCAGCCGATGATATTCGACTTGTGAGTATTCCGTTTTGACATTCAGATATTGTGGAAGGAATTATTTTGACATTTTGTTGGATTTTATTTGAAAGTTATATGACAACGTTTATAATTTGGTTACGTAGATAAGTGCGTGGTTGAACAACTCGCTGGACCCAGTCGACGGGAACAGCAAAAAGTTCGACACGTACTGGGCGAGTGTGGCTGCGGCGTACAACGCGAGCAGCCCACGAAATCGTAAAAGGGAGGTCAAGCATTGTAAAGACCACTGGTTCCGGACTAACAGAAAAGTTGTCCAGTTTAATGGTTGTTGGTGCAAGCTAAAGGAAGTGTACGCTAGTGGTTGTTCAGACGACCAACTAATGGCACAAGCGTGCGAGCTGTACAGGAGCGAGATAGGGCAAGCATTCACTCTGGACCACTGGTGGACGAATGTTCAGGACCAACCTAAACGGAACCGAACATATGTCGACACTGGCAAAAGAGCATGGTTGAGCGAGGATGGTGCGCACACATCGTCCTCGTCCAATCCAGATGAGCTACTCGTGGAGGAGACGCGCCCAGAAGGTCGCGACACCGCCAAGGAGAAGCGCAAAGAGAAAGGCAAACAGAAATCTCCCTTGGGCAACATGTCCGCGCAAGAAGACCTACAAGCCTTCGTCAAGGCTAATATTGAGCGCGTCGAGGCAACAGACCGTGCGTCCTCCACTCTGAGCAAACACGACTAGCTCAACCAGAAGCTGGTCCTTGCAAGGTCTTTCACAAAACTAGTCATCACTAACAAATCCAACTTCACCGACGAGGAAATGAAGGATCATGCGGAAGCGTTGAAGTTTGTAAAAAATTTGATCCGGGAAGCCAACCTAGACAAGGTTGCGTAGTGTAGCATTTTATTTTCGATATGTCGTTGTACACATATGTATCCTTCTTTTCTGCAATTGAAATATGTTTGGAAAATATCCGTTGGACTCATGTTTGAAAAATAGCCATTTGACTCATGTGTTTGAAAACTAGCAGTTTGACTCATCTGTTTTGAAAGTAGCCATTCGACTCATGTGTTCGAAACATAGCCATTGCACTCATCTTTTTGGAAAATAGCCGTTGGAGTTTGAAAAATAGCCGTTGGGATATTCGACCTGGCCTATATAAACCGAATCGATGGTGCACATATTTCTCATCCCCACCAATACTCCTCACTGCCAAATCCCTCTCATTCTGAAATCCCTCTCCCTCAAATATGTCGTCCAGCTCTGGTTCAAGCTCATACAGTGAAGATGAAGAGTCCGTAAATACCTTACGAAATGTCCTTGCGGGATTCGTCAACCCAGATCCCGCCATAGTGGAGTTAGAAGAGCGTGTACTTGCCGGTATACAAACAAGGCTGCAGGCTTCTACCTCGCGCCGTCATCAGCGCGGTGGCAGACGATACATCAACAAGGACTGTGAAACCGGCCATATCCGCCTCATGGCGGACTACTTCTGCGAAGATCCGGTGTACCCCGACCACCTGTTTCGTCGGAGGTTCCGGATGAGCAGACCCCTCTTTCTACGTATCGTCGGATTTCTTGGTGAGTGGTCCACCTTTTTCACCGAGAGAGTAGATGCCGTTAACCGCTGAGGGTTGTCTCCATTACATAAATGCACAGCAGCCATCCGTTTGTTGACCTACGGCACTCCTGCCGATGCTGTCGACGAGTACGTACGGATTGGTGAGTCCACAACAATCGAATTCTTGAAGAAATTCATCGACGGAGTGATCGACAACTTCGGCGAGGAATATCTTCGAAGCCCGACCGTCGAAGACATGCAGCGCCTATTGCAACAAGGAGAGGCGCGCGGGTTTCTGGGAATGCTTGGAAGCATAGATTGCATGCACTGGGAATAGAGAAATTGCCCAGTAGCATGGAAAGGGCAATTTACTCGCGGTGATTATGGAGTCCCGACCATTATACTCGAAGCGGTCGCCTCTCAGGATCTTTGGATATGGCATGCCTTCTTCGGTGTTGCCGGCTCCAACAATGATATAAATGTGTTGAACCAATCTCCCTTGTTCACCGATGTTTTACAGGGACGAGCTCCTCAAGTGCAGTACTTCGTCAATGGGCACGAGTACAACATGGGATACTATCTAGCAGATGGTATATACCTAGAGTGGGCTGCCTTCGTGAAGACGGTACCCCTGCCGCAGACAGACAAACACAGACTGTTTGCGCAACATCAAGAAGGAGCGAGGAAGGATGTAGAGCGAGCATTTGGAGTTCTACAATCCCGCTTTGCCATCTTGTATGGCCCCGCCCGCTTTTGGCAACGCTCAACTCTCGCTAAAATCATCAGGGCATGTGTCATACTATACAATATGATTGTTGAGGATAAGGAAGATTTTGGCGGACCACTCTACGATTTTGTAGACAGCCAAGGGACTTCGAACGTAACACCGCCTAATATCCAACATGACGGTACATTGCTTTCGCTGATGTGATCCAGAGAAACACCGACATTCGGGCTCAACCGATGCATGCAGCACTCAAAATAGATTTGATTGAACACATTTGGGAGCGTTTTGGAGGTGTCCACGGAAATTAGTCGTTGTATGTCTTTTTTCTAGTATTTTTAATTTGTACGTCGATGTTAAATTTGAAGTTTCAAAACCGATGCATATATGCAATGTCGTATGTTTAATGTCATGTCCAACTACCGAATTTAATAAAAATATTTATTTTCGTTGTACCAAATTTAATAAAAATATTTATTTTCGTTATGCAGAATTTTTGATCCGCAAATTAAATTTTTAAATGTTATAAATATTATCTTATAATTTTTAATTTATTTATATAAATTATGTAATTATTAATATGATGGTAAAACCGAAATTATATATTTAATATGTGGGGTCCACTCAAGAGCCTCTCCAAGAGCCTTTGCATTGGAGAGGGAGACTTTTGGAGGAGTGGGCTCGCGAAGAGTCTCTCGAAGAGTCTATGCATTGGAGATGAAGAAATTATTGGTGAAGGCTCTTCGCTGACGTGGCAGAGAATATTCTCTTGTAGAGCCTGTCAGAAAGGAACTAGGGTTAGAGACAGCCCCAGTAAGTTCTGCAGATGGTAACGGTTGAATTGACTTTTCTTAGGGAATGACAGCAACAAATATGTGTAAAAGACTTCAACAATTGTCACACATATTAGCTTCATTTCACAACGGTTTTAAGTTTTAACAGGAACCTCTCCTGTCACTTTGCCATTGGCGATTGCTCTTGGCAAAACTAGACGTGACCTAAAGAAATGGTGGAAATAGACAAGAAAAGGAGAGACATTAAAGATGGGGTGGAAGTCGTCCATGTATGCCTACGTGCATGCCATGACGCCGCACACCGTTTCAAGACTTCAACAACTCTTACGGCTTCCGATCCTCTCTACGTCATGTAGCAACATTGCCAACCATGCCACGCACGACAGCGCCGTCGAGCCCGATGTCGCGCGCTACGCCGCCATTGTCCCCGACGGCCGGTGGCACCCCCACTCGCCTCGTCATCGCTCCGGCCTCCCCGTCCACCCCGCAGTGCGGCATCCCGGCCTCGCCGCACACGCCGAGCAGGGCGGCCGCCTCCCCGCCGCCGGCAGTGCCTGCCACGCCGCGCACGCTACGGCCGGAGATTACCCTCCGGCAGCCGTCGTCGCAGGCCGCTCCGAAGAGCGCGGTCGCTGCGGCGGCGGCCAAGCCGTCGAGGGCGCTGCGGGCCATTCGAGCGCTGTTCCGTTCCCTCCCCATGATCGCGCCCTCCGCGTGCCGCCCGGCGTCCGCGCTCCCGCGCCGACACAACCGGACGCACGACGGCCACGCCGGCGGTGGCGCGCGTGTGACTGGCACTTTCTACGGCCACCGCCGCGCGCGCATCTCCCTCGCCATCCAGCAGCGCCCCGGCAGCCTTCCCTCCCTCGTGCTCGAGCTCGGCGTGCCCACGGGCAAGCTCATGCAGGAGATATCCACCGGCGGCCACGTACGCATCGCCCTGGAGTGCGAGAAGAAGTCCAAGAAGTCGGCGCCGGACGGCGGTCCCGGGAGTCTGCTCGAGGAGGCGATGTGGACGGCGTACGTGAACGGGCGGCGCGTGGGGTACGCAGTGAGGCGGGAGGCGGCGGATAGCGACCTGACAGTGATGCAGCTGCTGAGCACGGTGTCGGTGGGTGCCGGCGTGTTGCCAGGTGACGTGGTGGAGGCGCCGGTCGGGGCGGAGGGGGACGGCGAGGTGGCGTACATGCGCGCAGGGTTCGATAGGGTGGTGGGGAGCAAGGACTCAGAGTCGTTTTACATGGTCAGCCCGGGAGGGGACGGCGGCGCCGGCGCCGGCGGTGGGACGGAGCTAAGTATATTCTTTGTTAGAGTGTAGACGTGGACTAATTTTTAGGGAGTAAATTTCACGGATCCATGTTATAACACAAGAATTGTATATTTGTCTTATTTATTTAATTTTGTATTAAAATTTTTCACATTACATATAAAAATTACAATTAAGTTTATATCCACTAAATTGCTCAAGTGATGTTAATAAAAAACAATAAAAATAATAAACATATGAAATTTTTTTAAAAATCAAATATAGATATATTCATAAAAAATTCTAAACCTGCAAACTAAATAAAATGAAACTAAATTATACCACACATATAAATGAAACTGCAATTCTCATATTTTTTATACTTGAAAATTTGTAAAGTACTTTTAGTTGCAAAACATATCCATAAAAAAGTTCATCTCAAAATTTTAATTTATGAAACGTTTTATTTATAATCAATTTTTTAGTTATTTTATATCATGTTTAGTATTTTTTTTTGTTTTTAGCTTTCTATTCTTCTGGTTTTATAGTTTTCATGATTGCTTTATTATTTTATAAGATAAATTTGAATTTTCATAATTTTATTTTATGATTCTATGATTATTTTGGTTCATTTATATTTTTATGCTTTTTTACTTTAGTTTTTTTTTTCAAATATTTTCCCTAATTGTAATACATTTTTTTATTACTTTCCTAAAGTATTATGGTTAATGAATAGGAACTTTATTGCAATTCTGAAGTATAATATGGGACTTTTAGTGTAATATTGAAGGAAGTAAAATAAAATTAAAATTTTTGTATTATAATTTGGATTATTAGTGAAATTTACTCAATTTTTAGTTGGTGTCCTCTTATTTTGTAACTTGATATAAACTAGGATTTATTTATTTTGCTGATGGTGAGTTTTTTTCCTTTTGAGCAAATAATAATGTTGCTGTTCTTGAAGGTGGTGCTGAGGATAAATTTTTTGTATAGAAATTTCAGTAATTACTCTATCTGATGTTGGATTTCAAACATATGTTCCAGATGTATAGGATTTTATTGGTTGGGTTTATCTCTAACCAAAAAGGGTCGAAGTATGTGTGCATGTATGATATTGGATTAAGTTATATTGATTTCGATCATGAAATGGTTTGTGGTAATATAGCCCGAAGTGTTACCCGCCTAAAATTATTTGCATATGTGTAAATAAAAAGATTCTAAGAGTGTTGACGAGGAATTCGAGAATTTTCTTAATATCTTTATAGATTGATGATCTATCTATTATATATGATCTCTATTTTAAGGCTGATGAATGAACTGTATTGACATGCAACATAGATGACAAATGACATGTTAAACTTTCTTAATAGATCCAAATTTGACCGAAAAATTTATCGTTATTATACACATGGCGAATATTCAGTCAAAGGTGTCATCAAGTCGTTGACAATATGGTCTCACCTGTTAGCCTAATAAACCAACTCAAATCCTCAGATCAACTGCAGATAAAATTTGCTGCCATATAAATTAATTCAGTGTCTGAATCCAGGAAAAGTTCAACAAAATTAATGTGTGTTGCTATAATCTCGTCATATTAAATCCCATTTGTTCAGGAGATGGGGGCAATCGTGGTCTACCTTAAATAATAACAGTGAAATAGAGGAGAAAGGAAGAGTATAAAAGAATCACTCAATCAAATTTAGATATCTATATAATTTCTATCACTTAAGAATAGAATTTGTTTGTTCCAGTACTATTGTAACCACAGTTAGCACTCAACAAAGGACTAGATTTCTTACCCCGTGCTAAACAATTGCTATGCTCCCTTTCACAGTATAGTTAGGACGTCTCTTGACCTTTGCGCTTCACTGTAGAGCGCTAAGGTTGCGTCTTAAGATGTAAGGTCAAATCCGTTATGTTCAAACATGTGAAAATCTAAAGTCTTTGCGATTTGTACGGTTTTTAACGATTTTCTTCTCTCGTACGTACTTCTCTACTAATATATAAATTTACATGTCAAAACAATCCCACGACAAAAACAATACTACGGCGGTTTTTTTTTTTATTTTGGATATTGCTCAATTATAACTTTTTAAATGTGGTCCTCCTTTTAGCTGCAACTATATTAGCTGTTCTGTCTAAACATAGCTCGTCGTTGCTTTGTGTACAAATGAAATTAGTTGTTATATAATTCGTACCGTCTATTAACGGTTGGATTCCATGCTCGTGGATCACATCACCTGTTAGTGGTACCCATTGTGTATGTATGAAGATAGGTGAGAAGTGTTAGTGATGTGATGGCTATTATATGACGTCATATGGCAGCATAACGCGTGGCACGACGCGAGTGGTGCAACGTGTAATGTGCAAATACGTTGCTCTCGTCCCCCATTGCCACCAGTGGCGGCCAATACGAACAAACAATGTGAGAAGAGAATTTGGAATTGTGTATAAAGGCCCCTGTGATCTTAACAAATTACTCCTACAGTTTTGACCAGTACCTGCATATCAGCTGTCCCGATGATGGCAAACAGAAAACAAATAGCAAAAAATGAAAAACAGGAAAATAAAAGAAATTTGAAAATGCTAGATTGGTGGTAGAACCTATACCATCATGGACAGTTCTCATAAAAGGTCATTTCTTTTAGATTGTATTGGTGTTAATAAGGATGTAAACAGATTAGATTTAAATTAGATATTAGTCAAATCATATTTACATCTATATTTTTAAGTCGGATTCAGATTCTATTTTGGATCGGATTATTTTAAATTTGGATCAAATCCCGGATTTTATCAGATATTATTGATATTTTTTGATTTTGTTATTTTTCTTAGGACAAAATTAAACAACTACTAGTTTTAAATCAATAAATCACAACTTGAATAAATCTATACTATATTTTTAGTACCATTAAAGAATTTGCCTAGAAAATTGATATACTACAAAGTTAGATAATTATTTCATATATAAATAATCTTCAAATTTGAATTCACGTACTCGTAAAAAAATTCAAAAATAGCTCAAGGATACACATGCAAAAATATAAAAGATGGCGTCTACTTGAGAGTAAAAAAAAAAAGAGTACACCCCGAACATAAACTACGGAAGCGCGAAAGCATTTAGAGAGAAGGCAAAGCGGATATGGTTCTTTGGGAAGGCAAAGCAGGAGGGGGAGAGAGAGAGAGATATGGGAGAAATTACGCGTCGCCCAGCACGAGCCCACCCTCCCCCTTCCCCTCCCCGCATCCACCCCCCCACCCCCGGCTCTCTCTCTTCCTCAGGCCCAACTCCTTCAGGGCCCATACATATATCCCCCCTCTCCACCCGAAACCCTAACCCTAGTTCCCCACCGCCTCCTGCTTCTCTCTCCGGCGCGCCGCCTCCGCTTCGACTCGTCCTCGTCTGCGTGCCGTCTCCTCCTCCTCGGTAAAGCTCCCCCTCCCCGGGTTTGTGGTAATTTTTCTTGGCGATTTGGGAGTTGCTGTGCCGGATTTTTGTCTCCCGCTTGGTCCCGCGCTGTCGATTTCTCTTTGGCGAGGGGTTTTTGGAGTTTCTTGTGCTTCGGGTACAAGTTTTGATTCTTGGTTCGTGTTCTTTGTCTCTCTTGGTGGTTTGGGATTTCTTATGGTCTTTGAGGTGCTTCTTTTTTCTTTTAGATTTTGGCGATTTTTGTCTGTTCATATTTTTCATGTGAAGTTTGGAGGTTTTGATCCGTACATGCTTTCTCCTAAGTTGGATGATGGGTTGTCATTTGTTAGCTACATGATTTGAATTTTACTGCTGTTTAAGATGTATTTGTTTTGCTAGTTGCAAGTTGTGCTCATGTCGTGATGCTGCTGTTCTGACGCTGCAGGTGGTGCAGTTGGATAGTGCAAAGGTGCCTTTATATCAGGGAGTAACTTTTGTTCCGTGATGGAGGGGCTTATGAACACACCACTAAATGCGGTGGAAGCTGTCATGAAGAGGCCAAGAAGTGTGGCGTCGCGTAAGCCGAGGCCCAAGGAGCAGCTCGCCTCGGAGTACAAGGACATCTCGTGTGCATCGTCTCGGAGCAGCTCGCGGAGCATTTCTCCTGATGATGATGATATGGGCGTGGAGGGCAGTGGGCACCGGAGGAAGGAGCTTTACCTCAATGGCCCTGAAATGAGGAGCTCCAGTCCACATGGGACTGACATGTCCAAGAAGATAAGGAAAGAGGATAGAGCTGGAGGGGATTATGACGGACACAATAGGAGCAACAAGTCGAAGGATCTGAAGCGTAGTAGCGAAGGTGTTCTTGCACTGGCCAGTACAAGAAACTATAATTCCCCTGATGGCCATGTTGAAAGGAGTGGCGGTCCCCGTGATTTGCATTTGCACTCAGGAGAAGGCTATGTGGCAGGTGATAATAGGTTGAGGAAAGTTAAGCTTAAGGTTGGTGGAGTCACTCGAACAATACATGCGAAAGCCATCGCTGAGGTGGGTGATGGTGGAGTTCCTAGCACGTCAGATGGCTCTTTGCACCGGCATAAGCAGAAGGTTTGTTGCATGCACTTAATGAAGGAGGAAACCTCAGTTTTTATTTTTTATTGGAAAATGATCACATTATTGCTCATACCATTAACAAGAAAAAGAAAATACTTTTCAGGTCTTCAATATCACCTTATTTTGTTGTTATTAGTTCCAAATTTACAATGCAAGTGGACTGTTGCACTATGCATCATTGTTTTGTGTCTTGTGATAATTTATTATAAGCTTTCACCTGTCGTTACTTCAATATTCTTTTTACAGTTGAGTGAAATTATTTAATTCAATTGTGGCCAATGTGCGACTAAGATTATCATGGCTATTACCAAAATAGCTTGATCTCTGTTCAAAATATTAATAATGTTTATTCTACTGCAGTATATCATGTGTGCTAAACTGTTCATGTAATTTTGCTCTTGGGTTGGATTCTCTTGTGCATGACTTGAACTGCCGTACCCTGTTATAGTTGCTATAAGTATTTGGTTGAGTGAAATGGTAGATGCCAGTTTATTTGTTTAATTTCTGTCAAAATTGTAAATAGAGTTTTTGTAGTTTGACAATTGACCTTTTTCACTAGTTATCATTCTTTTTGGCATCATAAGGTTGTGTCTTCTTTGCTATTAGGACTCTGGTGGTCTGAAATATCAGAACGTGAAAGAAGATATGCATGGTAGTCGGACTGAAGTAAAACATGGGGATAAGAATGATATTTCACTGTCCTCTGACCTTGTTCGGAAGAGCAAAAGGGTTCCTAAGAAGAGAATGCTTGATGGTGATCTTGATGATGAGGATGGTGAATTACGTCATCTCGAAAAACTCAAAGTAGCTAAGGTTGTGCCAGAGCATCCTATAGTTCCAGATCATCATATGGTTTATGATGATTCTCATGAGGATGGTGTCAAGAAAAAGAAGCTCTCCAAGGTTTTCAGAAACAGGAGCACTCCATATGAGGTGGATGAAGACTTTGTTGTGTCGCGATCTGGTAGGGATGGTAGAAAGAAGTTGAAATCTGCAGATGGGAGTGATTTTGTTGAAGACGAACCTGGAATTGTTTCTGTTGTGGAGCCAAAGAAGAGACAGAAGGAATTTGATTCACCTTCAGATGTGAGGACCGAGCCTCCTGGTCTTACAACAAGGCAGCGAGCCCTTCAAGGCAGGGGTGGCAATGGTGAAGCCCTTATTGAATTTCCTGATGGATTACCACCTGCTCCATCGAGAAGTATAATACCTAGCTTACATTATGCGGTTATTCATCGATACTAATTTTTTTATGCCTCAAATATGATGCTAAATGCCATTGTTAACTCACATTGCAGAACAAAAGGAGAAGCTTTCAGAAGTGGAGATACAAGCCAAAAAAGCAGAAGCTGCTCAGAGGCGTAAGATGCAAGTTGAGAAGGCAGATCAAGAACAACAGGTTTATCTTCCTCTATGCTTGTAGACATTTACTTCCCTAACAATTTGGCAACCAGGTTTTACTAATTTCAATTATACAGGCTGAAGCAATAAGGAAAATACTTGGTATTGACTCTGACAAGAAAAAAGAAGAAAAGAAGCAGAAAGAACGTGAAGAGAAGGTACATCCCTGAAGTTCTCCGAAGCTTCCGTTTTCCATATCCTAATTTATTTTAACAATGTCTATTTTGTTCCTTTTCAGGAGAAGCAAGCAAAATTTGAAGAATATCAAAGAAACTGCATCCGATGTGTCATGGGGCCAGAAAGAACTGTTATTACATTCCCTGATGTGATGGATCTTCCCAGCATATTTAACTCCAAATCAAGCAGGTTACAAGCAGTTAGATCCACATTACCTATTTTGATATTCTTAGTCATAATGAAAGCCTGGCAAAAGTTGCCCCATTTGTACTTTCGTGAGTAGTCTATACACATGTTGACATATTTTTCTGTTATATTTGATTCTCTTTGTTCGATTTCCATTTCCTCAGCTATCCTCCGCCAAGGGAGAAATGTGCAGGCCCTTTGTGTACAAACCCATACAAGTACCGCGACGCCAAGACAAAGCTTCCACTTTGCAGCCTAGAATGCTACAGGGCTGTCCATGGAAGTGCCCAGACACTAACATGTTGATTTTACATGATGCAGTGGGGATCTTTCAGCCTTCAGGAGAATAATCATAATCCGACGTGTGAGCTGCTTTGCTGTTTTCTGATGCCCTATTTTAACAACCAACCCAACAAAGGTGTGGTGGTTCCATTTTGTTTCCTGTGCATGAATTGGGTTTTCTTAGGGTTGATTTAACTTCTGTTCAATGTATGAAATAACTCGAGAAATAAATATTCTTTGTACAGGAATCTTTAATTTGTGTGACACATAATTTACACTAGCATTGGTTACGAGATCATGAGGTTTTCAATTGGTTGGCTTGATGTTGACTCCTTACTGGTCACTACTATGAGTTCTATGGCGATGTAAATTATTGAACGGATAGCCACTGCTTCAATTGTAAATGCAAGCTTCTTTTGCATATGGGCTCTCTCAAGGAGACATACTTCATGCATTGCTTTCAATTGTTGGGCTATTGGATTGGGCTACCAAAAGCAACCACTACTTTATTGTTGAGATATGACAAGCACTAGTCCTTTTTGTGAGCAGTGTTTAGAGTCTAGACACAGGCTTGCCTATTCTCTTTCAAAGTGTCACGTGTTTATTTCTTTATACCACATCAATCTAGCTTTGTGATCCGCTGTAAGTGTTCTAGTCTACACTACACCCTAGAGAAAAAGAACAAGAATAGATGCGACTAGGGAGCCCAAGACTTGTATATTTTTTTGTTGTGTCTTCGTATATTTTCTTCTTAGTCTCTGTGATTTAAATATTTTTACTCATATTTCATAAAAAAAAAATACAAAAATACACACAGAAAACATGCATGTCAAGCTCACCTAGAGGATATTAATCACGCTATAATTCACACCTACTTTGGCAACATCCACTTATTAAAATCCATTGTGTTATGCATTGGTCGCTCCATTAATAATCCCAAGGAACCACATTTTTGGCTTCTTGCACAACTGTTCTAAAACTGCAAATGGCAGAACAAAATTATATTTATACTTAATCAAGTGATCACATCACGATGTAAGGACAAAGTGGCACCTCCAAAGCCCAAAATTTTTGACCAGAATTTTGTGTCTAATCTAAAGGCCAAAAGTCCTTCTGTTGGACTGGATCTGTTCATGAGAGCTATGTGGGTTGACCTCTTCATTTGTGTCCAACTTTTTTCCCTCTAAAAAAATCCCATAAAAGTGATGCTTCCAGTCAACTTTTGAGTGTCAAAAAAAAAAAATAATCAAAACTGAATAGACCTTTGGCTTTGTGTCTAAAACTGTAGTTTGAAAGCAACTCTCTTTTAGGACTTATCTTGCAAAGTTGTGACATGCATTTCAAATGAAAAGAATGGCATCTTTAGCTGCAAGACTACTGCTTGATTTCGTTTTTTGTTCTTTTTTATGTTAAGATTAAGTAGAGATTTGTTTGTGGAAAGAAGGTCGTCGTCTTTTTTTTTTTTCTTTTTAGGAGAATAAGGAATGGTCTCCACAATCTGACAGGTGCACAAAATTGAAGGCTTTTTGGGTTTTTCTCATTTATAATAGAATCCCCCGCGGGAGCAGTGCCTCAAACTGTAGCTTGTTGCTGTTGCCCGCACAAGCTTGTGACATTTCATGCCTAAGTTGGCTAGCAAAAAATATGCACTCCTGTGTTTTTTTTAGTTGTCTTTTTTGAGCTTTTATGATCTGTAAGGTATAACTTATAAAAACAATAATGATTTGGAAGTTTTTTTTATTGAAAAATCTACTCTCTTTGTTTGCAAAATGTAAAGTTTATAATTTTTCTAATATTATTGCAAAATATAAGATATGCATATTAATTTCTTGATGTTTTCCTATTATACCCTTGTTTATTTTTCATCACTTTCTAACATTTTATGAGTAATCCCTTATAATGAGCATTATCTTTGTTTTAAAGTTTATATGAGTAAAAATAGTTTAATCATTTATCTTTATTATTTTCTTAAATTTACGATCTCTTTAATCTTCACATGTAGTCAAGTATGTATTATATTTTGTAATTGAAGAAGTAATATTATTTTATGTAGTCAATCTTAATAGTTTTATATAGCACTAGTCAAAATTAAATATGCATATCAAAAGGATAAGTAGAATGTAGGAAGTATATTTTTGTTGTCAACTTCTTGAAAGTTGAAACTAAACATAATGCTCTCATGGTGCTCTCTACAAAAGTCTGTGTATTCTATGGATGATGTTAATGGAAAGTAACTTTGAAACATGGGTCGATTTAAGTCTTTTTAAGGGGAGGCATGGTCACAATCTGATGAGCCGCACACGATCCGAAGAACTTTATGGTTTATGGACAGGACGCTCATAAGTCATAACCAAATCTTTTTTTTAACAGCAGCAGCAAGAAGGAGACATGCAAACATTACAAGAGTCCTTTATCTTTTTTTTTTTTTTTTTTTTGCATTCCATTCCCTGACTTTTTTTCCACTTTGCCTGCCTCATCTTTTCCCCTCCTCCCATCTTCACACTTAATCATGGCTCTCAAGCGCGCATGTTAAAAGCTCCCATCCTTCCATCCATCCATCCATGCTTTTACTTATTTATTTTAGTAGAGTTTTTATTTTTAATCTTAATTAGTTCCTTTTGCCACTAATCAAGTCCTTCAAATTTCTATGTTAGAGATCCATCATCCATAGGTAAGTTTGGAATCTTTTAAATTAAGCAAGTATATTATATCATTTTTACATTGTGTTATTTAGTGAATTATCTTATTTGCATTAATCAAATTGATCATAGAGTAGGGTCTTTTTTTACAGTTTAGGTTTTTTTTTCTAGCATATATAGTGTATTGTGAAACAATATTCTCACACTGAACATAAAATTGTTGTGTCATATGGTCACAATTGTGATAAGAACTAATAAGTGCACAACTGTTTCATTTGTATGAAAGTTTATAATAGTTAAATATGCGTAATTTTGAATATAGATCATGCTTATCTTATGAGTGTTCTTGCGTGCGTGTTAGTGATTATTATAAAGGCATAGAAGGAAAAAATATCTTTCCCAAGGAGGAGGACATAGGTCATCACATAAAAAGCTAGGAGTCTGCCTATCCATATTGTATGTGGTGTGAAAGAAGAGCAAAGACAAAAAGGATGGAAAGGGGGGAAAGAAAGAAAGGAAGAGGGTAATAGGATCATGGAGGCTAGCTAGATCTCATGAAGCGATTACTAGTAGACAGTGAGTAGAGAGGGGGGAGGCATGACGGCATGAGCGTCACGTGCGAAGTGGGGGAGAAGAAAGAGGGGAACTGGGAAAGGCTAGCGGCGTTCTTTGAGTTTGTTGGTTGGGGCAAACCGGCCGAATGATTGCCCTCCCTGACATCCCCACAGCACGCGTGCCCCTCATCCTCTACACCCACTCTCCACCTTACCACCCTCTCTCTCCCCTACTTCTTCTTCCCGTTTCAATCTACAGAAGCAGAATTGTTACACCTCCGGCTTCGAGCGAGACGATGGCGCTAAAAGTTTAGTTACATGAATATTCGGTTACAAACTCTCATTTATTTCCATAAAATTTGAATTAGCTTACAAAATCCTTAGTAGTCTAACTCTAATTCTTTTTGGAGCCCTTATTGCCACTATTTTGTTGAGAGCTCCAATTTTTTTATATAAATTGACTCCCAAAAATTGATAATCGAATCTCGGCCACCTAAGTATTGTCTCTATGGTTTGAACGGTACATATATACCATTTGATAAGTTTCAATGATAATGATATAAAATTGAATCACTAAGCTGTCTACTTTTGCCAAACTCCAATTTTTCTATAGAAATCAACTCTAACTTTAACGAAGTCACAATTTAGAACTGTCTTGTTTGAACTGCTGGCTCCAGTTCTTGCCCATAAACTGATAGTTAAAATTCAGTCAAACAAAACTTAGACATGACTCGAAATATACATATACAATTACTATTTTTCATGAATGATGGTATATAGCAAGAGGCATATACAGGGATGAGCAAACTTCAGATTGGAGTGTAGTGAAGTGCAGAAGATGGAGATACATAGATGATGCATGGTCCCCGGGGCTGTGTATAGGAGGGTGAGGCTGACCCTCCCCTTGCTAGGGTTTCCAGTACTTGTCTACTTCATCCTTCCTGCCCCCCGGGGCACGCTCGCTTGGCTTCTCTTCTTTTCTCTACGCGCCAACTAGCTATCAACCAATTTATTCATATACTACTTGCCATTTTCTCTTTTGCTTCTTGTAAAAAGTAAAAGAACAAAGAAATTTTGCTTTAGTTAATTAATTTC
Organism: Pharus latifolius; assembly: GCA_019359835.1. Lineage (NCBI taxonomy): Eukaryota > Viridiplantae > Streptophyta > Magnoliopsida > Poales > Poaceae > Pharus > Pharus latifolius. Next base: position 91,957,187 of record CM033321.1, on the reverse strand, counting down.
TTGATAATTATCTTAATTTAATTTTGGTCAATTCACAACAATATAACCACTTGTTGAAGAGTGATACATGGGTAGTAAATGTCAAACTTATCAGAGTAAAGAATTAACAGTCTGTATATTATAGTCGTTCTAACTAGTAACGCACCAAGTTTCACTAGGATAAACAATAGTTCAACTGTGATAGTCGACAGTGTGCGAATATTTTCTAGTAATATATGTAGGAAAATGATTCTCACTATCAAAATTTCATTAGTTGTCAAGTGTTTTACTTTTTGCTGAGTGTTTGAGAAAATATTGGGCAAAGTGTACTTTACCAAATGATAGAGTACAAACTGGAGTTTTCAGAGTGTTCTGAATACAAAAATATTCAACAAAATCTGTATGTATTTTAATGCAAGTGACTTTTCCGAGTGTAACCAACAAAAACACTCGACAAAATTCTACCTCCAAGTTTTTGATTCATTTTACCTGCTCATAAAATTTTAAAATTTTCCCCTTTCCTCCCTATCTCCTTTCTCAATCCCTCTATCTCCCCCACCCACACTTCAATTTCACTTTTCAAACAGGTCTGAAGAAGCTGCTGTGTGAGGACTTTGCGGCGGCCCATGGCTGCGGTGGCGGTAATGCGAAGGAGGCAGTGGCCCGAGGGGGCACAAAAATGCGAGGCGGCGACAGCCTAAGTTAGTAATCGTGCGAGGAGGCCGGTAGCGCGAGACAGCATTGGCCCGAGTCTACGATTGCCTGAGGTTGCGATGGCATGAGGCTGCAGCCCGAGGTGACTTCAGTGCAAGGCGGTGACCTCTTGAGGATCGATGCTGGCGGTGCAAGGCCTCGACAGCACCAGGCAGCAGCCATGCCAGGCCCTGGCGGCGACGTGATTGACAGCGACCCGAGGCTTTTGGGCGCACGAGACTGCGACTGCACGAGGATGGCAACAGCCATGGTTGCGGTGGTGTTCGTATTTTTTTTTTGATCTAAAATTATGTTTACGAGTGTTTTGGAAGAACTCAGGAATGTTATAACAGATGAGGGTTTTTTCTTTTCCAAGTGTTCATGAAACACTCGGCATAACATGTTTTTCCTGAGTGTTTTAAAATTTTCACTAGGGAAAATTTTCTTTCCCAAATTTAATCCTTCGAGTGACGTCTTTTACTAAATATGAACACTCGACAAAAGCTTCACCGATTGTTCTGTTGTCTTTGCCGAGTGTTTTTGACACTCGGCAACTATCAAGATTTTAGTAGTATATACCCTTAAGTATATGTACTTTCAGTATTCAAATATATTATACATATTTTTTTTTGTAGTCTATATACTGTTTTAGTTATTGAGATTTATGTATGATATTTTTAATGAAGTTTGATATATTTTTTTTTGTAAATTATAAGTTTTGTGTGTATATATATATATATATATATATATATAGTTCTGATCCTTCGCATACATCTTAATACATATTATCTAATGTTAATATAGTTTGTAGACAATAATATTAGAATTGGTCTTGTAATTGATATGGTGCAAACCTGCTCGAGTTTCGTAGACCCCTCTAGAACCGGAAATTTTCCCTTGTCACTACTGCCTGCGAGTGCGTACACAGAGAGAGAGAGAGAGAGAGTTGTACAGAGGTGACAGTTTTTCCAAACTGGACGTAGAAATCGATGCATCCTCATGCTCTAAAACTTTTTGCAATATAAAAATTGCGAAACTCACACTCTTCCAAAAATTGGTTTTTACCCATTATATCAACATCTACGAATCTGAGTGGTGACTAGAAACTTGTGACACTGTATCCTTGTTTATCGTGGTTTGGAGCAACGATAGATATCCATATATGTTATCCACTACATTCATAATCAGTTTACATGTAAATGTAAAATGAACTTAAGTTTTTGTTTGTTCGAGATCAATATATTATGATTTATATCTCCAATTAACGATTCATTTGAAGTATGAAATTGTAAGATCAAAACGACCAGACAACACAAATGGGTTGTCAACCGAACCTATGTCACAAGATATGTATTGATTTCTGATTGTTTTAAGATTGATGTCTTTTGATTTATAATTCTGATTAACGATTCATTTGAACCAGTATAATTGTGAGGCTAAATCGATTACATCGACACATACGGATTGTCAACCGGACTTATATGTCACAAGATATGAATATAAATCTTATGATATATATATATATATATATAAAAAGTTCGATTGACGATCCATTTGTGTCAATTTAATCATGTTGACATTACAGTTCCACTGATTTAAACGGATCATCAATCAGAATTCTAGATAAAAAAATATCAATTTCGGAAGAATCGAAAAATTTAAGTATAATTTAATAAAAATTGAACTCAACTTTTCTGATTCTTTCGGGATTGATATCTTTTGATCTTTAACTCTAATTGATGATTCGTTTGAATCAGTGAAATTGTGAGACCAAAATAATCAAATCGACATAAATGGATTATCAACCAACATTATATATTAAAAGATATAACAAGATATCATATCTTATGATATATAAGTTCAGTTGACGATTAATTTATATCGATCTGAGCGTTTTGACCTTACAATTCCACTATTTCAAACAGTTCATCAATGTTAGTTATCGATCAAAAGATATCGATTCTAAACAAAATGAAAACTTAAGTTTTTTTTAATTTACATGTAAACTGATGATAGCAATGGGTGGTTGGGTGGTGGACTGGCTTGAGGCACACACTTCTAGCTAGCTCCAAGCCATGACAAGTAGGGGTACAAGGCAACAGGTTCTAGTTGCAGCTTCAACCTATGAGATGTTGATATGGTTGGTCAAAATGCAAATTTTAAAAAGTGTGGATTAGTTTTGTAAATATTTTTTGTTCAAAAAAAAATCCCTGCTCTATTCTTAAAAACATGCAACTAATATATTTCACATTATTATTGTTATTGTTGTTGTTATTATGATGCATTCTGCAGCCTTTTTATTCGTCGCCATGCATGGACAAGTCTGTGTGGCTGTCCAAATACTTCAGTAAATATATATCTATCCTTCTCCTAAGGTTACTAGTGTGTTTGTGTGTGTGTGTGTGTTGTATATATATATATATATATATATATATATATGAACAGCGATCATTAGTGCAGCCCAGTCTTATTAAGCATGGATTTTCAGTAGAACATGAGTGATCATTGCATGCATTTGAGCCTTTACATAATTTTATCTTCATATATGTTACTTGCATATATGTAGGACAAATATTCTTCATCTAACTCTTAACTTTATATACATATTATTTGATTATCTAGATAATTGGTACTAGTTTTTTCTCCAAGAGTTAAATTTGTGATTTTTGTATAGGAACAAGCAGTTAATTTGCATGTATTTGGATTTTGTATAAAATTATGATTTTATAAATCTATGAAATTTTTTTTCATATGCATGTAATATGACCCAATGACCTGGGGGAAAAAGAGAATATACATACATATACGACCAATTAGTGACAATTAGGATGTTGTCTTCTGGCCACAAATTAATAGGGCTACACACGTCAACATTCTTATTAATTTTCATTATGAGCTTTAAATAACTCTGGTTTCATGAAAGCAATTTGAGATTATGTAATTGTTTTCACCAAAGTCGAGCTTCAACTTGCAAGCTCTCGCTGGTTATTCTAAGCAGTGGTTTTTGGTTGAGTAGGCTTCAGTGTAAGTTTATAGATTTATAAGTTAAAATTGAGACTATGAAACATCTAACTTATTTTAAAATTTATTTTATAAATTTAAAATTTTTTAACCACATCCCAATAAATTAAAGCTAGTGGAAAGTGGCTTATTGTGTAAATAAATTGAAACTGTAAGTTTATTAGAGAAATTTAAATTTGACCACATGAAAGTTATCTAATGCAAACCCTCGATTGGATGTTAACATACTAACCACGCCGGTTAAACACTAAATTATCATTAAAAATTTTCAAAAAATTGTGTAGGTGTCTTATAATTTATCTACCATTTTATAAAATTTCAAATTGAAATTTGATCTCTATGAGAAACAAAAAAGAGAAATTTCTGATAAATAAGAAATAAAACTGAGAAGAAAAAGAAAAAACTCACTATTCACAACAAATTTCTCTCTTTTTTTTATTTCTGTCAACTTTGATCGATTTTAGACTTGAAATTTTATGAGATGTTAAATTACTCTGATTAGTATCTGCACAAATTTTTTTGATAATTAGGTGGTCTAATCTATGTGGTTAATATGTTAGCACTCAAATAAATAAATAAATAAATATATTAAAAATTACTTGAGGCTGTATGGTTCCAAGGCGCAATGGTGTAATTTCCATAACTAACATCATACACCGACAATTTTAAATTGATAATTCATATGTATATGACTTTTTATACCTAAGAAAAAAAATTATTCTAAAGGGAGTAGAATCTAATTATGGAAACTTGATTTAATGAAGTTAGTTCTAACTCGAGTGCAATTCACATACTAAATTTGATCAATAAAAATATGCAAAAGTTGACTTTTTTTTTATTTTTATGTTTGTATAACGTGTTTATATACCCAATAACCCGATAATACGATAAAAAAAATAGCATATTCGGGTCTGTTAAAGCATGCAAGTTCTTGCAGGTAAACAGTAAGGAGTAGTGTGGGCAGAAAGCAAAGCACGGAGAGTATTCCTTACAAGCTTTACCCTTTTGTCCCCACAGCAAAGTGACATGTATAGCTCTAGTCTAGTCTGACACCAAGATCTCCTCCTCCTCTCAAAAGCGGGAGGAGGCAAAAGGGAAAACCAGCAAGAAACAAAAGCTCACCACCTTCCTTCCTTTCCCCAGACAGCAGCAGCAGCAGTAGTATATACTCATTCACTCACTCCTACAACATGCACGCACACCACTCATGTGTCATGAGAGCTCTCTGTGCATGCCACTCTCACACACGCAATCATTAACTGTTTCAAATATGCCTACCTAGCTACATCATTCAATCCAAATGTTGCAAAAGATGGCAACCATGGGAGCCTTTTTGCCTGGTTTGTGCTTCAGCTCCTGCTTGGCCAGAGAAACTGAAACTGGGGGCAACAACCGTACGTAATTTCTCTCGTAGTCGCAGGGCTTCTCTCATATTCTGAAGTCGTCTACTAAAGAGTTGTTTATGTGGCTTCTCATCATTGCTCAACCCCTCATAACCTCATAACTTGAATTCAACGCAAATATTAAAACAGATAGCAAGCAATGGGCATGTATGACTCGGTTTCTGCTCCAGCTTTCATCAACCCAAGATAAGCCGAATCCCCCAGTTTCTGAAGGGGCTCCTCATCCCCACCCACCCATTCATAAACTCAAATAGTTGAATTACTTATCAAGCAATTTTTTGGGCTTATTAAAGCAGACGGGTTTTTAGGTTTCTTTGCTATAAGCCTCGAGATGACTTCTCCGACAAGCCGCAGACATGCTCAAACAGCCTCATAAATATCCTTTATCTTATATCATTACTTGTCATGCATGGCTGGTACATATAAGTGGATGACATACATGCAGTTGATTTGCTTCATATCACTGAAACTCTTATTGATTTCCAAGTTGCTTGACTGGCATTTGGCATGCATTATGCATGATATTGTTATTCTAGGGGGAATTTGCAGTTGCTTTGAAACAACATAAAAACTTAGCAAACCCTAATCTTCCTAATGGCATCACCAAGAAGAGTCATCTAAGAACTACTTGGCACACAATGGCAAGCAAGTACAATGGTAGTATTGTTGTTGTACTATGACATGAACTTGCATTAGCTATTCCTAGGCTGCAGCTTGCATGTTCATGTCAGCTACTCTCCTCCTCTTCGGCCGGTCGCCGGCCGCGGACGCCGGCCGGTCCACCAGAGCTCTCAAGGCTTCCCTTAGGAAGTCTCCGCCGCCGCCGCCGCCACCGCCGACGGCGGAACCCAACTCACCTTGGTCATTGTCATTGCCATTGCCATCGCCATTGTCAGTGCCATCCTCGCCGACGTCGCCGGCCTCGCGCGCCAGGACGAGAACGTTGCGGACGCGGCCGCCGAGAGTGGCCATCTCGGCGCGCAGCGTGCGCAGGCGGAGGGCGCGCAGCGTCTCGATGAGCTCCGGCAGGAGGTCAGAGCGGTCGTCGCAGCACACCGACGCCTCGAACACCGCCGCGCCGCGGCCGCCCGGTGCCAGCACCACGATCTCGTCGTGCTCCGTCGGGAACAGGTGAGCCGCCGCCGCCGCCTCGCCGATGCCAGCCATCCGCTGCTTCAGGTCCCTCACCCTCTCCACCGCCTTCGCCAACAACGACGCCTTGTCTATCTGCGCAAGATGTTATAAAACCCTAGCTTAGACATTTGCAAGAAATTAATTAAACAAGCAATAAGAGAAATAAATTAGGAAACATAGTACATGGCACAAAAGAAGCATGTTGCTGTAGACTATAGCGAAGGAGCTCTAGTGTCACAGCCACTTTCCCAAAACCCAAGCTTTAATCACAACATTAGCTGTCTAGCTACTGCAAGCTAGATGCCAACTCTTAATCTTCCAATCAACGAAAGTAATTATGCATGTATGTGTATATATGTATGCATGTATTGCCTTGGGGTCGCAGGCGAGCACGGCGCGGAGGCGGTCGAGGTGTGACTTGATGCGCTCGCGGCGGCGCTTCTCGGCCTCACGGTGGTTGCGCGAAGCCGCGAGGGCCCGGTCGTTGGCCGCGGCGGCCGCCGCGGCGAGCACAGTGGCCTCGTCATCCGCGACGACACCACAGCCACCCGCCGCCGCCCCGCCGGAAGCCGGCCACATCGCGCCCATGAAGAACGGCGGCATCATCGGCACGACGGGGTCACCCGCACCTGCAGCCGCCATCGTCGCCGGCCTCTCCACTCCGGCGCCGGCGAGGGACACGTCGGGGGGGAACATGCGCGCTATATAGTAGGGTTTCTTGGGTGCTGGTTGTTGCTTTGAGGTCCTCACTTAGTCACTTCTTGCAAGTGGTAGATGAGACGCACTAAGTATTAGTACTAGACTAGTAGAAGTAGTGAGTTGTTACTACTACTACTTCTAAGTGGTTGTAGTAGAAGGAGTTGTTGTTCCTGGGGCTAGTTGTAGGAGAGATGGGGGGAGGGGAGGAGAATAAAAGGGAGCGAGGCGCAGAGGCGATGGATGGACTTGTACGGGGCAGTCGTCACATGAGGACCATATAATCAACCATTGGATCGGTGCGATACGTGCCGGATCCTATCGTAAGGACTGTCCGCATGGGAAGATGTTAAGTAGGAAGAAGAGTACTTTGTTGATAGGGAGTGGCGGGGCGGGGCCCGCATGCCTGTTTGACTTGTCAGGGAGAGATGATGAAAGGAGGGAAGAGGGAGAACCGGAGAAGTCCTGGGAGCTAGGGGATATGTAGCTGATTGGACGGCTCTGATTGTGCCGACTTGCTGGGGAGTCGCACTCAGAGAAGATATAGTGCTGATAGTGCTGAGTCGGGAGCTTTGACTCTGCGAGCAACTGTTGCAACTCCATGTTTGGAATGTTTTGTTCTTGACATGGGATGCACGGAAGAAACAAAGATGTGGAATGTACTTATATATACTTGAAATAAATAAATGTTAAAAGTATGGGCAGATGTGCCATAGTTTTCTCATAACTGACATTTTCAGACTTGACCAAGAAGGATAGAATTAAATGTGGTTAAGGCTTCTAACAAATTGAAGCCAATAAAAATGTATTAAGCTGTACAATTTTAGTACTTAAAAGAACACAAAAGAGTGCTTAAGAACATGAATAGCATGGTAAGTGTACAAGAAAACACCACCAAATTGTTACGTTCATCACATACAACTCCTGGCACTATGTAAGAGAGGGAAAATAATCAAAGAAACAGAATATAAATAAAAAGAAGGGACCGAATCCTTCAACAGATTCATTGAAAACTAAACAAGTGTTCTATTTTGTAGCCCGTGCGATTATGTTGCTCAAGGAGCTTGCTTCCTCCTTAGCAGCTTCCACCATAGAATCCTGCAAAAACACCATTTTTTTCCACAATGTCATGATACACCAACACAATTCTTAGCACTGAGTGCATTTCACATGACCACATGATCATGTTGGCGGGTCCTTTCCAATGTAGCCACAAGAAATTCGGACGCGGTTCAGTGGTCCGGACTCTTATTTGGGGTTCCAAAAGTTCATCTCAAAGCAAAATGAGGCTAGAAGTGCAATTAGAAATCCTCATTGATTCATGTTGCTTGTAAATATCATTTCTGTTGATGTGCTACCTGTGTAGTGATTAGACGTAGTACTGTTTTCTTGTTTGATTCTTGGAGTTCACCAGCAATCAGAACCTCATCCAGTATGAAGTAGGCCTGGAAATCCCAAAAAGAAAAAAAAAAGAATCTCCTTGCTGAAACACACACACAATTAACAAATCTACTCATTTAAACATATTAAACACGCACCTTATAAAAATTGAATATCAGATCAAGCTCGCAAACCTGCATTACAACAATATTGCACATACACATGAGAAAAGAAGTTTCGGAACACCTGTAAACACAAAGGAATTGGAACAATATCATGTCATGCAAGTGATGTAGGAGAGCTTACATTGCCAAAATAGCGATCCAATATCTCAACAAAATGATGGATGATCTGAAGAATTTCTAGTTCATTATCGGCAGGATCAATGCACATGCAGAAGTAGACGCTGGCATACCTACATGTGGTGCATTGTTGATGCAAAACAGCTTCATACAATCAGGAATAAGAACATTTCATTTCAGATTAACATTTGCGTGTGGTTCAGCTGTTCCCAGAAGTCAGGAATAACAACATTGCATAATCTGTATGGATCGTACCTTTTGTATACAACTCTATATCCTCGCCAATCAACAAAATTACACAGCTTTGGGCCTCTTGTCAGGACGAGCGCACTTACTTCTTTGATAGCCTTTTTAACAAAAGTAAATATCAGGCTGGGCACGCGAGGAATATATATATGTGCTTCAACTTTTACCCATTGGATGCATGGAAGAGCCTCAAAAGCCTCATAATTCAAAAGAATGATCAACAATGGTAAATGTAGTGATGTATTTCAATTCTTTTCTGCCTTTTCTTTTAACTAAAGTGTGGCAGGTAAAGGTACTTCACTCAATTACACAGGTGATGAAAAAT